>CM022301.1:28813714-30152634 GCA_011799875.1 Thinopyrum elongatum
TGGTGAATTGACAACTCAGTTGCTAATACTTGGATATTCTTTGCGCTCCCCTTGTGTCGAATCAATAAATTTGGGTTTTGAATAATTACCTCGAAAAACTATTGCGATCCCCTATACTTGTGCGTTTCAACTCCGCACCTTTAATCTGACTTGTCGCTAGCTATCTGTCGTTCATGATTTGAACTCCACGGAGCCATCATTCTTCCCACCAGGGCTCGTTCAACGCATATGACATCCCGGAAGTGCCTGCACTGCACATACCGAGATGGTGGACGGCCTGGCTGACATCCCGTCAATTTAGAAAAACTCCAGCTCTTGAGTTCTACCATTTACTATGCAAATAGCTTCCACCAAGAGGTTGTAGTAGCTCTCACCACCAATGTCCATCTCATGGTTTTCCTGCTCTCTCCACCCCACCACCCTGGGCCGGTGTCATCTACCAGGACAATCTGGTACCCAAAATGCTTCGACCCCAATATCAAAAAACTCGCGCTTGTTGGTGTCGTTCTTGGAGGCCTCACTGACACCAATCCATCATCCTGCTGCCCTGCCTGGAGCGCTGCAGCTTGTTTTTGGAAAAGGGAAGCAATCCGTATCTATGTCTCCAAATAAAGTCGCCTCACCTTGTAGCATTGGAATGGCTTTATTTAAGGAGAGGGGAGAGCTCATCATCAAACGCCCATTCACTCCAAGCTGCTCTATTTTTTTATTTTGTTATGCACTTGGAAATAACTATGGTCTCTGCGCCTAAAACTGGAGGACCTGGTGTAATTCTGATCGTTTGAAGGTACAAAAGATGTGGTTGGCTCCACACTATTCAGGTACGGTTATTACATCAACACTGTTGTAATCAAGCTGAATTTTTCATTTGTTTGCGTAAGTGTTTATTATCATCACCACTTTTGTAATTCAATAAGCTGCATTTTTTAATTTGTGCGCATAAGTTAGGTTATATTCATCAACACTTTTGTAATCATAAGCTACAATTTTTATTTGATGCGCAATAAGTTTTATATAACTTGGGAGTACGCTTTTTGGTACTATATTATTTCTATGCTCAATGAAGAGTTTGTCCATGGGTACCATAAAACGGTGCTGATTTTGTCATTGACCTTACATATCAGTACGTGGTGTTTTGATCTAACATGTTATCGGGCTTGCTGCGATGCTTCCAGTCTGGAGAGAATTTGTATATGAGGTGATGATATCAAGCACATTGATATACTTTATTAAAACTAACCGTTCAGCTGTACTATTGTTTTTAGACCTTAACGTTTTCAGATCTTCATGTCTATTGGCCTAAAGGGACATGGACAAAAGGTATAACCAATCGGTGGCATTAAGAAGCACCGGGCTTTCTCAATTCTCATGAAATTCCTTTGAGGATAATAACGCGGGAAGGATATGCATCCAACCATGCAAACCACTAGCTTTGTCACAGTCATCCTATTGAATGTGAGGGAGAGTACTATGTCCATGAGGATTAAGTTTGTAACAAAAAACTTTTCCACGTACGGGAACGTTGACACATAAAAAGAAGTTTCAGGTGGACCAAAAGGGCTTCTGAAACATGCTCGGTTCTATTACAACAACTTGTCTCATGTACCAGTTAGATTGCTGGTCCAGGGACTTGATTTTAGGATCAAGACGATCATTGGATTGTGACTGTCAAAAACTTGTTGAGTTAGTTGTTATTATCAGTCAATATCGATTTTGGGCTTAACCTGCTGAACAATTCATCATCGTGCTTTTGTACCTTCTGTTAGCTGGGGTTAGATACTGCTTGCCTTTTCACTCGGCTTGACCCACTTTTCTTCATACAAACCGGAGTTCTATCAAAAAAGCCGATTCATGGTTCTGAGAGGAAAAATTGGTGCGTCCACATGTATCTGTGTGCGAGCGAAACGACATACGCTGTATCTTCCCGCCTGATTTATTTTACAGAGGGCAAAATACAACTATGCTAAACATATGAAATTATTCAGGGTTCCATTTCGCCTTTTTATACATTTTTTTTATAGCATTTTTAACAAATAACGACCATGTTATATCGCAAATGGGTAGTATAGTTCCAACCGTGGGGTTCACTAACCCCCCATTTACTACGCGGGAGCTGTTTGATTAGACGGAACGAACTATGCGAAAAGGTCCGCCGCGAGCGCTTGCAATTTATGCTGGTTTTGTACTTTTGTTTCGAGGTCACATCGGGCGAAGGTATGTAGAACAGTCCTCTGTTCTCATCTACAAGCACCGCCGCCGAGGATCATGCCTGCTGCGAGATGGAGGATGAGGCCAGCAAACAAGCGGGGGCGGTGCGAGCAAGAACCGCAAGAAGCCTCCAGCAACGGGACTCATCAGCAGCCTACCCGACGAGATGTTGGTGTGTAGGAGCTATGCCTCGAGCACTAATAAATGGTATTATTTATCTCCCTGTGTCATAAGTAGGTTTATGTCCATGCTATAACTGCTATTGTTCTCGAGTCTACAAATAAAACAAGGCTCGGAGGAAGACTCACTATGCATGTGTGGAATAATAAACGTAAAAACCTGTTTTCCTAGTCTAAGCTCTAAGACTAGCTCAAGTGTTGCATGATGGTTCTGTTTTCCCCCTGATCATGGTGCATGTCAAGTGCCAAAACTTTGAGGGCACAAATGTTGAAGAACATTGTGTTGAATCGACCCCATTGATGTATGCTAGAAGATACATTCGTCACAGTTAATTGGTAATAACACAGAGATGGTTAATGTTGCATGATTCCTTAGACAATGAGAGTATCCGAGTTTCTTCATGGCTTTGCTCATTGAACTTTAGGTTTTAATGTCTCCGTAACTGGATGCTATTCGGTATGCTTAACGGGTTCAATGGAAAAGTATGTCAAGTAACTTGATAGCTCAAGATTGGGATTTAACTGCCTCGCGACGATAGGAGAGAATCTCTGGCCCCTCTCGGTGTACTGTATCCATCATCGCGGCCAGACCACTTGTGATTTGATCCGGGGAGCGAGGCCTAACCAGTAACGAGAAAGAGAACCATACCGGTAATGAGTGGTAACTAGACATAGTGGACAAGTTTTTTGATGCCGGGAATCCAACATGTCTCATCTCTCCCTCGGTATTTTGTAACATACTGATTCGTAACCTGGAATAGCCCCTGCAACTAGCCGAGTGTTCACTCGATATTTTCATTCGTGTGGTTTATAGTCAATATGGGTTTTCCGCCTATACCGCTTTGTATCCTTTATCGGAAGGTTATTCGGTCTTGTCTATACTCTCACCGAACCGATAGGGTCCACATCGCTTAAGGTCACTCTATCTTGATTATTCTAGACCTGGTAGTCTGAAGAGAAAGTTTTCGGAAAAAGTTTTCCGAAGACAGCGTAAAGTTCCGACGAGATTAGGTGACACGGATGAGTTCCGGTGATTACTGAAAGTCTTGTTTTAGAGGATCTCCATAAAAAGTCAATTGGTGTTTGGGCATGCCCTGATAATTCTTGAGGGTGCCAGATCATTCTGAAAACTTTCTGGAATTTTCGGGAAGATGAAACCAGAAATGTTCCGGAGCTCCGAAAACCGCTTCAGAATGCTTTTCGCAGATGAATCACTACACACTGAATTGTTCCAACACGTTGACAAAATTATTTTAGGTGGGTACTAGAATGTTCTAAGCCCACATAAAAATTTTCAGTTCAAACGGCACGCTGAAAAAATGTCGTCTCGTGATATGAGTGAAATGTGGCTTTTTGGAATTTTATGGAAGCACCTTTTGGTATTTCCCAAAAGGCCCTTTAAGAGGACTTAGGTTAGTCCAGTCCGCCCATATTTTGGGGGGGCCCAAGTGGTCGCTGCCCAAGCAGGTGGAGCTCCTTGGAGCCTCCAACATGGGCACGCCTTTATGCTTTATTCTTTATGTATGAAAAGCATAAAGTTGGGGTGTACTTTGGGTTTTTTGTGTATGACATTCTTTACCCCACTTGGCTATCCTTATAAATAGAGGTGGAGGGTGCAGCCCTCCACACTCACTGATTTTCTACATACATGCCATTGTCAATGATCTCTTCTTCTCTCCCTCCTCCCTCGTCCCCGCGAAATAGTTCGTATAGCCGAAAGGCTGCGGGTTCCGGAGGAACTAGTGTCATGGGCCGATAGCCCCTGCCGGATAGATGAAACCGTATGTGTGATGATCAACTCTCTATGCGATGTATCGTGTTTTTGATATTTATTCCCTAGGGTTCTGTTTTAGTGCCGAGTATCCGCTTATGGGTTCTTTCCAAGTGTACGTACGAGTTCTTGAGTCCTCCACGAAGGGCTGTACGCAGTGACCGTTCGAGTTTCGAATGTCCTCCCGAAGGGTGTCTTCTCGCGACACGTTCCGGGAGCGGCCTTACTTTCTCACTCGCCTCCACGAGGGCCTTGTCAAGGGAAGATGAGGGTATAATCCGTCGTGGTGGGAGGTTGTAAAATCCTAGCTTGCGGGGATCTGCACCACCGATCGTCATCGACTCTAGTTCCCTGCGCTACGAGGTCGGTAACGAAATGATCAAACCTTGGTATGCAGTCTCATAGTGGTCCTCGGGTCTGCGCGTTAGGTCGGAAATTTTGTTGATTGTTGTTTTACCCTACAGTGGACTCATGAGCGTGCTATTGCGTTAGAACAGGTTGCGATCTAGAATACACTGGAGATTGTACACCGGCTGCTTGCAAATATTATTAGGAGTAGATGAGCATCTCATTACTGAACATTCTTGTGGCGGGTAGCAGCTGAAATCTGTTACCCGTAGTTCTTGTTGCTTCCCCAGAAATTTGCCATAGTTCCTGATCTTGATAACAAATGTGGATTTCAAATGTTTGGCAATCAGCGAGTCCTGATTGGATCAACGAAGTGCTACAGTTCATTGAATTTCCACCGTAGTAAAAAGAAAGATGAAAATTCGTAAATGAAAGGGCATGCAGATAGCTCTGCACGGGGGGTCATGCGTAGAACAAGTTCAGTAGGGGGCTCGATATTTTTTTATTATCTCGTGTTTCCACCACCCGAAATGTTAATCTAGCGACTGGATCAATCATCTTGATGATGGACATTGGGTAGCTTCGGTTGTTTTTCGAAACCTTAGGAAGCCACGAAAAACAAAGTTTTTGCATGACCAATTAGAGGCAGTTCTAACTTGGTTTTGCATGAGCTGTTTGCATGTGCATGTGATGTGGTATGATACAGGCTCAAATAATTTGGATTATGTATGAGAGTACTATATAATGTGGGCAATTTATAACAGACCTGCGTTCATGATTCGGCATGGATCGGAGAGCCATATATTGCACTTTAATACACGCGTGTCAACCTGGTTGTAAAATGCCATATTTTATATGCTATGGATAGTCAAATTCTGGTGCATCGACAAGGTGATTGGCAATCTTCGCGAAGGTGTAACACCGACGGAAGCCGAAGACGAAGGAATTAAAGACTTCTCCGTCAAAAAGCTAATAACCATATCATGCTTTTATGAACATTTCTGAGATGTTTATCCCTTATGATGCACCCTTTTGATTGCATGGCTTAGTCGGCCTTTTATTAGGGTGAATCCTCTCACAAAAATTCAAGTAGTTAGTGTTATCCCAAGGTGAGCAACCAGTCACGGCACCCTAATTTTGGGGTGCCACCATGTCCACTGGGTACGACGATTAGGAGAAGGTGGTGAGGCGGGTTGAGGTCAGGACTCGCACGAGATCACTTGGTTTGTCTAACGGTTCTGGCTTGATAGTCACCTGAGCTCCGGAAAACACGGGCCCATGACAAGATGAACAGAGATCACATAGAGGATGTGATCGGCATGTTGCCACCAATAAAATTCTCGTCATCATTATGGTCCACAGTCAATGGCGTGAAGTTGATGATTGGATCTTGTATTTCACTCACAAATCAATTATGAGAGAGATTGATTTGAGTGGGAGCGCACTGTAAATTAACTGTTAATTCTCAGGCAATTTAATTATGAACCCTGTCTAAGTGTGGTTTGTGCATAACTAGTTGTAGAAATAATGGTCTCGCGTTTCCACCTTCCACAATTAATATTGAATAGCGGTTAATATCTGGTAAAACATTAGGTTGGTAACGTTAATGTGAGGATTGTCCTCAAGAGTGCCAAGAAGGAACTGTTGTCCTATCGCATACTTTTGGTATTCTCCCCGCTAATGATCTGATCATGTGACTCTCGTCCTGTCGATCCAAACTCTAAATTCCGTTTCAGTTCAAGTGCAATATTTTGCTCCATGGACCCGAACTTCGAAAGTTTTGGATATTAGGTGAATATCATGGAACTGAAATATTTTCAGAGACAGGACCAAAGGCTAAAAGATATGAGATTCCAAAGCAATGTTTGTTTGCAAAACTGTTAGAAAGAGTTGTTACATGCATTAGACTGATAAGAAAGGAGATCCGAAGGAAGAACGCCTGTCATTAATGAAAGGTGAATAAAACAACAATTAAAGAGAAAGGAAGGTCCGAAGGTGGTTAGTGGAAACTTTCCACCTCTAGGAAGTCCGGGCTAACCCACTCGATTGGGTGCTTCTTCTGGAAGTAGGAGAAATACTAAAAGTTAAACGTAGAATTATAAAGGCAATAAGAAAAATGACTGGAATATCCAGCTCATGTATGAATGTCATACAAGTTTTTATGTATAGAAGGCTAGTCAAAGATATAGTTCTTAGGAATTATGGTTAAACATTGTTAATCACTAATTCTTGGGTAATATGTGAGCAATCACAAAGAATACCGCGCGTCGATTGTCATTCTTGGTGCAACTCATGTATGTAGAGGAACTACTATGGCCTGAAAGACTAGCCCAGGAAGAGGTGTTTGATACACGTGGGAATATATAATAGTTATACCTTCCCATTGTGTATTCTTATGTAATTATTCATAATTTCATTTAGAGTTTCACAACTCTAGCCCATTGCATAAGGTATCTTGCAAGAAGGTTGTTCATAGAGAACTATTTAGTTCGATGTTTGAATAACATAAGGCCATACTTTCATTGAGAATGAGATATATGTTATGAATAATGATAAATAATATATTATCTCTGGATTTACTTTCTAATTCATTTAGAGTTTACACCTAGCCCCTTGCACAATGTTGTTGCAAAAGGGTTGCTCATAAAAGAACAATTGTTGTTCAGTATTATGAATACATGAAGGGCCATGCTTCCATCCAGATGGGATGTATGTTATGAATATTGATAGTAATATGATACATCCATAACACTGACGCTAATGTCGTAGACTAGAGAATATCACACAAGTGTGGCACTGCATTTGGTCACATTGGACAAACCCGCATGGATAAAATCCGTTATGTGGATTTTAAAGTCGTTTGATTTGAATCATCGACACTTGCAACTTTCCTCCCGAAAAGTGATGAGTGACTGAAATTCGTTCACAGGCCATAAGGAACGAGCAAAGAACTTATTGGTATCATACATTTTGATGTCTGTAGTCAATAATGTTGTTGCAAGTAGTGGATTTATATCTATCTTCCAGAAATGACTAAGTAGATATGTGGATATTTACTTGATGGAACGTAAGTCTGGATCTTTTGAATTCATTCAAAAGTTTTCAAATATGAAGTAGAAGTTATTGTCACAAGAAAATTAGTTTTCTACATCGATTGCAGAAAGGAATATCTGAGTTACAAGTTTAGCGACATGTCTGATGAGTTGTGCAAAGGGGTTTCATAACTTGCACCTCCCGGAAACACCACTGCAAGTTGAAGTCGTTGAAGATGTAATTGAACCATTTAATGAAGGTAAGATCAAAGATGACATAAATAAATTTGCCATTATCCCTTTTAATAAAAGGTGATGCTTTAGAGACTGCGGCTTTTACACTGAAAAGAGCTCTATCGGGTCTGTTGAAATGACCACCAGGTATGGTACGCCCAACCTGTATATCTTTTCTTAACATTGGAATATGGGGATTGTGTAAAGGTTACAAACCTATTAAATCAGACAAGTGCTACTTTGTAGGGTTATCCCCAAAATGTTGGGTATCCTCCCTCACAATGCCGAGGCAAAAGGTTTGCCACAAAGAACGGTATGCTTTTTGAAGAAAATGGTTCTTCAAAAAGTGAGTGGGAGAATAATGCAACTCGACAAGATAAACAGTATCTTCGTCATCACGGGTCGAAGGAAAGGAACCTTGGAAGTGATTCCGGAGTTTCCTACTGCGACTGATACGGAAGTCTCTACAATAAAATGTATGGACTTCGGTCGAACTTGCAGCTGAACCACGTAGGCAAAGACTCGGCAAAACCTCGTCAGGTGCGCAAATGAGATATTGTCGTTAGAGCAACAATAACCTATGATACCACAAGGAAGCGTTGATGGGCCCTGACTCCGGATTGACTAAATAAAGGCCAATACAACCCGAGTTAGTTTCCATATAAGTGATTCAAGATTAAAACCTGATACACCTTTCGGAAGACTTTAGAGTCTAACGAATATTTATGGAACTTAAAATTGATACGGATAAAATGTTTTATCCATAAAGCTCGATTGTTGCAATAACAAGTTCAAGGAGTTGACTACGATGAGGTTGTTTCATCGTTTAGCGATGCTTTAAAGTCGCGTTCGGGTGTTTGAACTAGCAATATACATATTTCAATCATGAGATATGAAACATGGATGACAATGGATTTCCACTGATGGAAATGAAACCAAGGACTTGCATGTGTTACAGTCCAAGGTATTTTGTCAGTCCAAGGATGCTAGTAAGTATGCAACTTCAGAGTTCCAGCAATGGACAGAAAGAGCGAAATGGAGTTGGAATCTTCGTGTTTTGATGAAATAGTCAAGGGGTTTGACTTCGTCAATGGGGTAACGAAGATGCTTATGATTCAAGAAAGTAAGTGGGAGGCATAATAAAATTTCTAAAAAACGTGTGTGCTTGACACATGTTAAATTGGAAATAAATTTCTTGACACGAATTAGGACTTCATTTGAAATAGTTTTTTCGATGAAGTGCTTGGGCTAAATAGCCTTTATTAGGCATGATGATATGGAGATAGATTTACCTAATGGGGCTTGACAAAGATACATGTTGACAAGATGCTAAAACCTTTAGCATTAAAAACGTCAAGGAGTGATTCTTGCCGAAGTCACAATGGAAAGATTTTTTGGCAAGACTTGGTGTCCCAAAACACTGATGAGCAAACTACATGATAGAGATTCCACACACTCTTGTGTTTGGATTAATCATGTATTCCATGGATGTAAAACAACCGATATGTCCAATACTCCCAAAGTTGTTGCGAGTATAGATACCAAAGTGATCAAAACTACTGATCATGGTATAACAGTGAAAAGGGTCATTGAGTACTATAGTAGACTGATGACATGTTTTCTCGCAAGCGGAGATCATGAAGAGTTCGTTGTACAAAAGCTTACATCGACACAACCGTCTTCATCCATGCTCAAGCGATTTTCGATTTAAGTTAAGGGTTTTTGTGGCACATACCAATATGGTGGCACGGTAGTTTGGAAATTGTTCCAAACAAGTTACTGTGGTGAATTCTATAACAGAGGCAAAGTATGTTGCCGCTTTAAAGCGAAAAGAAGATGTTGAATCATATAGTTTCATTCATAACTTAGTATGGTTTCCAAGATGGCTTGTTGTCAATGGACACTACTGCAGTAGTTGCTCCATAACTAGTCTGAGGATCCAGGTTCGACCTGTGATTCACATCATACAAGCCAAGTCCACCAAAATATGAATTTTGTGAAGCATAAAACGCGAGGATATGCAAGATACACACGGAGCTGAAGTCGTCAGATCCGTTGCATAGGCTATACTACAAGCGAAGCATATTTACACTCGGTGTGCCACAGGTGTGAAGTGCATTAGCATTAACTAGATTATTGACTCTAGTGCAAGTGGGAGTCTTGTAGGAGATAATGCCCTAGAAGGCATAATAAATGTTATTATTTATCTCCCTGTTCATAATTAGGTTTAGTGTTCCATGCTATAAACTGCTATGGTTCTCGAGTCTACAAATAAACGAGGCTCGGAGGAAGACTCATATGCATGTGTGGAAATATACTATAAAATGTATCCTAGTCTGGCCTCTAGAATAGCTCAAGTGCATGATGTTTCTGTTTTCCTGATCATGGGCATGTCTATGCCACCAACTTTGAGGGACAATGTTAGTTAAGAAATTTGTGTTGAATCAACCCGAATTGTTTATGCTATGAGAATACATTTGTCACAAGTTAATGGTTAATAACACAGATGGTTAATGTTTGCATGATTCCTTAGACCATGAGAGTATCGGTTTCTTCTGCTTGCTTCATGAACTTGGGGTTTGTTAAACGTCATCTGTAACTGGATGGCTATTTACGGCTGCTTAGGGTTCATGGAAAAGTATGTCAAGTAACTTGATAGCTCAAGATTGGGATTTTACTCCTCCGACGATGGAGAGATATCTCTGGGCCCTCTCGGTGTTACGGTATCCACCTCGTCTGTGTGACGCCCCCGGCCCGATCGTGCCTAATCATACACGCAAATGCACACGATCAAGCCTAGGACTCACGGGAAGATATCACAACAAACTCTAAAACATAATAAAGCATACAAGCTTTATATTACAAGCCAGGGGCCTCGAGGGCTCGAATACATAAGCTTGCGAACAAGCGTCAGCGGAAAGCATCAGATATCTGAGTACAGATATGAAAAGAAACAGAAAGGCCTTTAGAAAGGCGGGGCAAAATAAAACACTACGATCGAAAGGCGAAGGCCTCCTGCCTGGGACCCTCCGATCCTACTCCTGGTCGTCAGTCAACTCGTAGTAGTATCCATCCTCTGGGTAGTAGTAGTAGCGATGTCGGGGCATCTGTCTCAGGGGGCTCCGTCCTCTGGTCACGTCAAACTGATATGGGGAGAAAAAGGAAAACAAAGCAACCGTGAGTACTCAGAAGTACTCAGCAAGCAAGGATCTACAACTACATATGAACATTATCAAGGGGAGGCTGTATATGTGGACTGGGCTGCAGAAATGCCAGAATAGAGAGAAGGCCTAGTCCTATCGAAGACTAGCATCTTCAGCGGTCTTGCAGCAGATAGAAGAGAGTAGAACATACCATATAATGTAGCAGTAATAATATCAACCTCACCCAGAGATCCTTTCTCGACTCCCTGCGGAGAAGCAATCCCAGAGCCATACAGTCATCAACCTCGTCCTGAGATCCCTTCTCGACTCCCTGCGAGAAGCAATCCCAGAGCCATATATACAGGTCTCATCACAGGTATCCAGTTCTAAATTGTATCAATCAGGATACAACTCCGGTGTCCTTTACGTAGGACCGGCTATCGATAGAAGTGTTCTTCCCTGCAGGGTGCACCAACTTACCCAACACGCTGGATTAACTTCGGGGACACACTTTCCTGGGTCATGCCCGGCCTCGGCCAAACGACACATCGCAAACCCTACCTACAGCTCAGCAGAGAGGTCCCCGTCGGTCTATATCCTAAGCGCTCAGGGGTCATGGGCCATCGCCCTGTGCACTCCGGGTCGTTGGAGCAGAGCGAATCACGGACACCCCTCAGGATAGCGCGGCCCAGCCGGCCGCAGTGCTGAACTGGACGTCTGACAGAGCTTTCGGCTGATGCATACGATGCAGAATGCCCATACTATGCCACGTGATGGTTAGTGCTATCAGACAAGAGGCCTGCTCGGATCAAATAACCAAATCGCTAGGACTAGGGGCTTGCGGTAACGAGCAGAGACTCACGAAAGATGTGACCCCGTCGCCCCGTCTCGAGGACTTGCGGCAAGGGTAGAATGCCCGGCCGCGCCTCGTATTCACCACTCGGGCACCACACTGGCAACCGCCTTCACATACAACGGGGTACCCCTCAGGGTCGACCCGCCTTTCCAAGTAACATTGTAAAGTCCAAGTATCCGTGTCCATAACATCAGGGAATCCGAGGTATCACCCTCATTGAATTCCCACTCGAGTATCCGTCAAGGTGAACTAGGAGGAATCACACCCTCACTGGGTCCACACTTGAGGTGTTGTACGACAGCGTCGTTATCGGAAGCGGTGAAGGAGGAATCACCCTCGATGACCAGACCGAATAACTACTCTACAGAGTTAACATCAGAAGTGCTCATGAGGTTCACCCCTCGACACTCGATAGTAACGCTGCAGTGTCGTTACAACTAAGGGGGTGGGGTGGTGATGTGCGGTGTCGGGGCCTGGTCTTCAATCCCGTTATCGGGTCTTCTGACGATCCAGCGGGCAGTCGGAGGATAAGTGGGGTCACTGATAGGTCTCTACCCAGCCTAGACTAAACAGTTTAGGATATGTAGGTAATTATCAACAGCAGGTTACAATGAACAGGCTATGCATCAGAATAGGTAAAGCAGCAGCAGCAGCAGCAGCAATTCTAATGCAAGCATGGGAAATTAGAATGGGCGATATCGGGATGATCAAAAGGGGGGGCTTGCCTGGTTGCTCGGCGGCAAGGGCAAGGTCGTCAGTACTGGAACCAATCACCGGAGCTGCGTCGGCACCGGGCTCTATCGAGAGAGAAGAGGGGGAGGAAACAGTATAAATATTAAGCAAGCAAGTGCTACAAAAGTATGACATGACAATACGCAGTGCGGGTGTGTCCTAACGTACGGTTGCACGTCACTGAGGAAGGAGGGATCCATCCGGAATGTTTTTCCCGGTTCCGGACATTTGTTAGACAGATGACGGAGGGGAACGGTTGCATGTTTTGATAGTAGAGACATGTGGCGGACGAACGGATCGCGTATTCGGATTCGTCTCGTCGTTCTGAACAACTTTCATGTAGAAAGTATTTTCATCGGAGTTACGGTTTATTTTATATGATTTTCTAAGATTTTATTAATTTCTGGAATTTTTTTTATTATTTAATTTCGAATTATCCAGAATAGTAACTGTGACATCAGCATGACATCATGCTGATGTCAGCAGTCATTAGGGTTAAGTTATTAATTACTGCTTAGTTAAACTAATAATTAGTTAGATTAACCTAATTAGAGTTAATTAAACTAATTAATCCATAATTAATTATTTAACTAACTAATTATTATATTATTATTATTATTATTTTTTACATTTTCATTTTCACCACTTTTAGGGACGTGGCCCCGGCTGTCTGTGCTCAGGGCCAACCGAGGGGGGTCGGGCGTCCGGGGCGGGCGGGCGAGGATAAGCGGGGGGTGGGAGGTAGGGTAGGGGCAGTGGAGAGGGACGAGGGAGGAGAGGGGGTGGGGGGGGGGGGGGGGGGGGGGGGGTGGGTGCGGGCGCGATAAGCAAGGCAAGCCGTGGCCGCGGCGAGGCATCGGGGAGGGGGCGGCAGGGCGCAGCGACGTGCAGTGGCACCCAGGGGGGGGAGGGGATGAGGGCGGGGAGGGGGCAGGGAAGGGGGCCGGAGTAGAGGGGCGAGCGAGGGAGGGCAGGAGGACGGGTGGTGCGAGGTGCGTGGCGAGACGGGTAGGGGAGACGGCCAGGAGGGCGGGGGATGGTGTGCACGGGGGCGGGGGAGGAGACGAGGGAGGCAGCGCCAGGGCTCACCCCCGTTTGTAGATGTGCGCGGCGAGGTGAGGGAGCGGCGTGGGGAGGAGGCGGGGAGGCGACGGCGACTCGGCGACGACGATGGCGCCACAGCAGCGGGGAGGCGATGGCGGGCAACGGCAAGCGGTGGGCGGTGTCGAGGCGCTGGCGACGCCGGGGCGGCGTGCGGGAGCTCCCCCGATCCGGTTTCTGGATGGGCGGGCGGGGGAAGGGGCGGGGGGGGATGGGGAAGGAGCAGGGGGGGGGGTAACGGCAGGGTTCGGCCCGAGGGGGGGTAGGGAGGGGGGGGGGAGTGGCCGGTTGGGCCAGCTGGCTACGGCCCAGTTGGGCCACGGGGGGGGGGGGGGGGGGGGGGTGTCTGTTGAGGTCTTTTTCTCGTTCTCTTTTTATTTTTCCTTTACTGTTTTCTATTTATTTTACCTGCCAAATGATTTTTGTTAGCTATGAAACTTTGCACATAATTCCTAGTCATCACTATAAGGTTGCATAAAAAGTTTGAGGCCAATTGGAACTGTTCAAATTTATAGTTGAATTAAAATGCTTTTGTTTAATCTTGTTGTCTCACTAAATTAATTCCATGGGCAAATTGGGAAACCAAATGAGGTTGGTTCCAGCATGTTCATTACTTAGTGAATATTTGCCATTTATTGAACATTTTAGTTTTTATGTTGGACAACTTTTGTATTTCACTTTCATTTAAATTTGACTTTGACTTGGGAGTTGAAATGCAATATAATGCTAATGATGATCATGCACTGTTAATCATGCTGACTTGGCATTATCAAAATGGAATTACTGTGGCTAACCACTGGGGGTGTTACAAATCTCCTCCACTAATAAGAATTCTCGTCCCGAGAATTAGGAAGTAGAAGGAAAAAGTTCGGGGTATTCCGCACGAAGATTATCTTCGTGTTCCCAAGTGGCTTCATCTTCAGTATGATTTGACCACTGCACTTTGAGGAACTTGGTAACCTTCTGACGGGTTCGACGTTCAGCTTCATCGAGAATGCGGATCGGATGCTCCTTATAAGATAGATCATCTTGCAATTCGAGCATCTCGTGATCCACAGCTCGGTGCGGAGATTCCTTGAAGCATTTACGAAGTTGCGACACATGGAAGACGTCGTGGATATGAGAGAATTGCGGCGGCAATTCCAATTTATATGCCACTTGACCACGTCTAGCAATAATGCGGAAAGGACCAATGTAGCGTGGAGCTAGCTTGCCCTTGATTCCAAAATGGTGAGTGCCCTTCATAGGAGTGACACGTAGATAAGCTTGATCACCAGGTTGATAAGTCAAACCCCATCGTTTGCGATCATAGTTGCTCTTCTGGCGGTCCTGAGCTGCCTTGAGGTTTTCACGGACAATACGAACTTGTTCTTCGGCGTGTTGAATAATATCTGGACCCACGAGCGGTCGTTCCTCAGTTTCTGACCAATTCAGAGGGGTTCGACATCTACGTCCATAGAGAACTTCAAAGGGGGCCATTTTCAGACTAGCTTGATAGCTGTTGTTATAAGAGAACTCGGCATATGGAAGAGATTCTTCCCACTTCTTGCCGAAAGAAACAACACAAGCTCGTAGCATGTCTTCAAGTACTTGGTTGACTCGCTCGACTTGGCCTTGGGACTGAGGATGATAAGCTGAACTCCAGGTAATATGAGTTCCCATAGCCTTTTGAAAACTTTCCCAGAAATGACCGGTGAATATGCTGCCACGGTCTGAACTGATCTCTTTCGGAATACCATGGAGTGAAACAATTCTGGAGATATATAATTCTGCTAACTGACTAGCAGTGATCGTCTCCTTGACAGGCAGGAAGTGTGCAACTTTGGAGAGTTGGTCGACGACGACAAGAATAGCGTCGTGACCCTTCTGTGACCTGGGAAGTCCTGTAATGAAATCCATCTGAACCTTCTCCCATTTCCATAAAGGAATAGGTAACGGTTGCAGAATTCCAGCAGGCTTCTGATGTTCTGCTTTAACGCGTCGACACACATCACATTCAGCAACATATCGAGCAATGTCTTGCTTCATTCTAGACCACCAGTACCTTTGACGGAGATCACGATACATCTTGGTGCTACCCGGATGAATAGACAGCGGGGTATCATGTGCCTCCTTCATGACTTTGTCAGTCATAAGCTCGAAGCGAGGTACGACAATGCGGTCTCTGAAATACAAGGTTCCATCTTCAGACAGCGAGAAATCCCTGTACTTTACAAGGTGAAGGTCTTTCTTCATCAGATCAATTTCAGCATCTTTAGCTTGCGCATTCTTAACAGCTTTCTCAAGGTCTGGTTCAACAACCAAGGTTTTTAGGTATCCTTGGGGAACTATCTCGAGATTTAGCTTTCGAAGCTCTTCATACAGAAGTGGTTGCTGTAGCTGAACCTCAAGTTCAGAGCAGTAAGATTTACGGCTCAATGCATCAGCCATTACGTTAGCCTTGCCAGGGGTATAAGAAATACCCAAGTCATAGTCCGCAATGGTCTCCATCCATCTTTGCTGACGGAGATTCAGAGATGGCTGAGTGAACAAGTACTTCAAACTTTTATGATCCATGTAGATCTCGCAACGATTACCGAGGAGGTAATGTCGCCACAACTGCAGTGCATAGATCACAGCAGCTAGTTCTAGATCATGTACTGGATAATTCTCTTCATGTGGGCGCAACTGACGAGAGCCATAAGCAATCACTTTACGCTCTTGCATTAGGACACAGCCTAATCCTTCACGGGATGCGTCACAATAGATCACAAAGTCTTTGCGGGTATCTGGAGGAGATAGTACTGGGGCAGATGTTAGCTTGTCTTTGAGTGTTTGAAAACTTTCCTGACATTTTCCTGCCCATTCAAACTTAACGCCCTTGTGAAGCAGATCAGTCAAAGGCTTAGCAATCTTTGAGAAATTCTCGACAAAACGACGGCAATAGCTTGCGAGGCCGAGAAAACTTCTGACTTGCTTGACATTCTTCGGAGGAGTCCAGTCAAGAATAGCCTGAACTCGTTCTGGGTTAACGGCGATGCCATCTTTGGAAATCACATGGCCGAGATATGTCACTTCAGACAACCAGAATTCTCATTTTGAATACTTGGCATACAACTGGTGTTCTCGGAGCCTTTCCAGTACAAGTCGGAGGTGTTCAGCATGTTCTTCTTTATTCTTTGAATAGACCAGAATATCATCTAGATATACCACGACGAATTTGTCGAGATAATCCATGAAGATATAATTCATCAATCGGGAGAATGTGGCTGGAGCATTTGTTAAGCCAAAAGACATTACAGTGTACTCATAAGAACCATAGCGAGTAACGAATGCTGTCTTGGGAATATCCTCTTCACGAACACGGATCTGGTGGTATCCCAATCTCAAATCAAGCTTAGAGAATACTGAGGAACCAGTAAGTTGATCATATAAATCGTTGATTCTGGGAAGCGGATACTTGTTCTGAATTGTTGCTTGGTTGATTGGTCGATAATCCTGAACCAATCGGTTAGTTCCATCCTTCTTCTTAACGAAGAGTGAAGGTGCTCCCCAAGCAGAGGAACTGGGGCGGATGAAACCTTTCTTAAGTGATGTGTCGATTTCTTCCTTGAGCTCAAGAAGGTGGTGCGGAGGCATCTTATAAGGACGCTTCGCAATAGGAGTAGTGCCTGGTTTCAAGTCAATGACAAACTCGACGGCTCTAGCAGGGGGTATTCCTGGGAGTTCTTCTGGAAATACATCTTGAAAATCACGAACCACTGGAACGTTCTCGATGCCGTCAAGAGGTGAAGCATTCAATGCATTCAGGACATAAATCTGAGCTTCGGCGTCCTGAACTGTACGAGCTGAGTATCTGAGTGTCTGTCCGGAAGGATGAGTGAGCTGGACTGTCTTAGCAGCGCAATCAATCAAAGCATTATGGGCTGTCAACCAGTCCATACCGAGAATGATGTCTATGTCGGAAGGTCCTAGAGCAATAAGGGAAGCAGAGAACATCAACCCTTCAATTCTGATCTGATTGTTGTGACTTATCATCTGAGTTTGCCACCTGGAACGGGGAGTGATGATTTCTAAAGGAGTGGGTAATGAGCTAATAGCTAACCCATGCAATTGTGCAAACTGCTGGGAAACAAAGGAATGCGATGCCCCGGAATCAAAGAGAACAGAAGCTGCAACTGAATTAACTGGAAGGGTACACATCACGATTTTAGGGGACTGTCGAGTTTCTTCCATTTTGACATGAGTGACTCGACCACAATTCATAGTAGGCGGCATGACACCATAGCTTCTGTTGCGATGGTTTCGACGGCCCTTCTTATGGCCAACAGGACGACGTGATGAATTCTGTGGCTGACCCTGAGGACAGTTGAAAGCACGGTGTCCTGGCTGTCCACACTTGCGGCATAACCCATCATTATGGGCAGGAGCTACAGCATTAGACTGTCCACCCTGAGTCGTTAGCTGGCTCGGGGGCGGAGGCAGACGAGGCGCAACATATGACGGCCTTGGTGTTGGAGCAGGTCGATGATGAACATTGTGCGGAATCCACACTCGACGTTTCTGAACAGGCTGACTCGAGGATGAGCCAGCTTCATGAGTGCGCTTGAGCGACTCCTGGCATTCAGTCAGAGCTGTTTCAATTTGGAAAGATTTGCTGACAAGTGTTGCGAAGTCTGTGCAATCTAGGACTGCAAGTGCGAGTTTTATGTCAGTACGGAGTCCTTCACGGAATTTCTCCTGCTTGCGGGCGTCAGTGTCAACGTCATCCTCAGCATAGCGGGATAACTCGAGAAATTTCCTCTGATATTCATCCACAGTCATTTGGCCCTGTGAGAGTTTGCGGAACTCCTGTTTCTTCTGGTCCGTCAGACCTTGAGGAATGTACCGTGCACGAAAAGCTGACTGAAATTCCTGCCAAGTGGTTACTGTCTCTGCAGGCAACATGCTCTTGTGGCTTTCCCACCATTGAGCAGCTGATCCCCTCAGGTGATACGTCGCATAGGTGACGTAACTGTCAGGGGTAACATTGGCCGACTTCAACTGAAAGGCAATGTCACGGAGCCAATCATCAGCATCCATAGGATTGGTGGAGTTGCTGAAAATGGATGGATTGAGGCGCACAAATTCTGGCAGAGTTATTGGAGCAGACTGTTGCTGAGCATTCTGAGTTGGGAATTGAGCCAATACTCCGGTCATAAACTGATGGTTAAGCTCAAACTGCTGACGGTTGAGTTCAAACTGCTGCATCATGCCGGCAATATAGGGTGGAGGTGGAGGATCGTCAGCCATCCTGCCAAATCAACAGGGGCAGTTTAGCAAGTAAAACTGCAGGTGTATGGAATTATTCATGAAGTAACACGCACGACAGAAGGAAGTGCAATAGATACTTCATCATAGTCACACCAGACATTCAAATCCACACATAGTCTCGGTTACAAACCGGCATTACGACAGCTGAAAGGAGAAGGCTAGACAACTAGGCGGCACGCAGGCACGGGGTAAGGAAGTACACAACGAGACATAGCAAAGGCTACATCAACGTCGGAGAAAACTGACGGAGCGAGGAATCTGCAAGTGACAACACAGGGTGCCCTCGATAAAAGGATCCTGTAAGCAGAACCTGGCCCAAAATCTTGAAGCAAGGGGGGATATTTTCAGAACTCCGGTTGGACGTGAGCACGAGAGCCTAATGTTGGAGTTAGTAAAATTTTAACCCGAATAGAAGAGAGATCAGAGTCCCAGAGTAAAGATCGAGGAGTAAAAGATCCTAATACCACCCAATTGGCGACGTGGGCCCGTAAGCCACACAGCCAGGTTAGTAAAACAATTTTCGGTTACTAGACTCAACTTCGGCCAAGGAGTTGGAAAGGGGGGTTCCTACAGTCAGTCAGCTCTGATACCAACGTGTGACGCCCCCGGCCCGATCGTGCACTAATCATACACGCAAATGCACACGATCAAGCCTAAGGACTCACGGGAAGATATCACAACACAACTCTAAAACATAAATAAAGTCATACAAGCTTTATATTACAAGCCAGGGGCCTCGAGGGCTCGAATACATAAGCTTGCGAACAAGCGTCAGCGGAAGCATCAGATATCTGAGTACAGATATGAAATAGAAACAGAAAGGCCTTTAGAAAGGCGGGGCAAAATAAAACACTACGATCGAAAGGCGAAGGCCTCCTGCCTGGGACCCTCCGATCCTACTCCTGGTCGTCAGTCAACTCGTAGTAGTATCCATCCTCTGGGTAGTAGTAGTAGCGATCGTCGGGGCATCTGTCTCAGGGGGCTCCGTCCTCTGGTCACGTCAAACTGATATGGGGAGAAAAAGGAAAACAAAGCAACGTGAGTACGTCAGAAGTTACTCAGCAGCAGGATCTACACTACATATGCAACATTATCAAGGGGAGGCTGTATATGTGGACTGGGCTGCAGAAATGCCAGAATAGAGAGAAGGCCTAGTCCTATCGAAGACTAGCATCTTCAGCGGTCTTGCAGCAGTAAGAAGAGAGTAGAACAATACCATATAATGTAGCAGTAATAATATCAACCTCACCCAGAGATCTTTCTCGACTCCCTGCGAGAAAGCAATCCCAGAGCCATACAGTCATCAACCTCGTCCTGAGATCCCTTCTCGACTCCCTGCGAGAAGCAATCCCAGAGCCATATATCAGGTCTCATCACAGGTATCCAGTTCTAAATTGTATCAATCGATGGATACAACTCCGAGTGTCCTTTACCGTAGGACCGGCTATCGATAGAAAGTGTTCTCCCTGCAGGGGTGCACAACTTACCCAACACGCTGGATTAACTTCGGCCGGACACACTTTCCTGGGTCATGCCCGGCCTCGGCCAAACGACACATCGCAACCTACCTACAGCTCAGCAGAGAGGTCCCCATCGGTCTATATCCTAAGCGCTCAGGGGTCATGGGCCATCGCCTGTGCACTCGGGTCGTTCCGAGCAGAGCGAATCACGGTACCACCCCTCAGGAGAGCGCCGGCCCAGCCCGCCGCAGTGCTGAACTGGACGTCTGACAGAGCTTTCGGCTGATGCATACGATGCAGAATGCCCATACTATGCCCACGTGATGGTTAGTGCTATCAGACCAGAGGCCTGCCGGATCAAATATCCAAATCGCTAGGATAGGGGCTTGCGGTAACGAGCAGAGACTCACGAAAGATGTGACCCCGTCGCCCCCGTCTCGAGGACTTGCGGCAAGGGTTAAGAATGCCCGGCCGCGCCTCGTATTCACCACTCGGGCACCACAATGGCAAACCGCCTTCACATCACACGCGGTACCCTCAGGGTGACCGCGCCTTTCCAGTAACATTGTAAAGTCCAAGTATCCGTGTGTCCATAACATCAGGGAATCCAGGTATCACCCTATTGAATTCCCACTCGATGGATCGTCAAGGTGAACTAGGAGGAATCACCCCACTGGGTCCACACTTGAGGTGTGTACGACAGCGTCGTTATCGGAAGCGGTGAGGAGGAATCACCCTCGATGACCACGACCGAATAACTACTCTACAGAGTTAACACTCAGAAAGTGCTACATGAGGTTTCACCCTCGACACTCGAAGTAACGCTGCAGGTGGTACAACTAAGGGGTATGGGGTGGGTGTGTGGATGTCGGTGTCGGGGCCTGATCTTCAATCCGTTGATCGGGTCTTCTGACGATCCAGCGCGGCATCGGGATAAGTGGGGTCACTGATAGGTCTCTACCCAGCCTAGAACTAAACAGTTTAGGATATGTAGGTAATTATCAACAGCAGGTTACAATGAACAGGCTATGCATCAGAATAGGTAAAGGCAGCAGCAGCAGCAGCAATTCTATGCAAGATGGGAAATTAGAATGGGCGATATCGGGATGATCAAAAGGGGGGGCTTGCTGGTTGCTCGGCGGCAGGCAAGGTCGTCAGTACTGGAACCATACCGGAGCTGCGTCGGCACCGGGCTCTATCGAGAGAGAAGAGGGGGAGGAAACAGTATAAATATTAAGCAAGCAAGTGCTACACAAAGTATGACATGACAATACGCAGTGCCGGGTTGTCCTAACGGACGGTTGCACGTCACATGAGGAAGGAGGGATCCATCCGGGAATGTTTTCCCGGGTCCGGACATTTGTTAGACAGATGACCGGAGGGAACGGTTGCATGTTTTGATAGTTAGAGGACATGTGGCGGACGAACGGATCGCGTATTCGGATTCGTCTCGTCGTTCTGAACAACTTTCATGTAGAAAGTATTTTCATCTGAGTTACGGTTTATTTTATATGATTTTCTAGATTTTATTAATTTCTGGAATTTATTTTATTATTTAATTTCGACTTATCCAGAATAGTAACATGATGACATCAGCATGACATCTTGCTGATGTCAGCAGTCATTAGGGTTAAGTTAATTAATTACTGCTTAGTTAAACTAATTATTAATTAGATTAACCTAATTAGAGTTAATTAAACTAATAATCCACTAATTAATTATTTAACTAACTAATTATTATTATTATTTTTTTTTTTTTTTTTACATTTTTTTTCACACTTTTAGGGAAGTGGGCCCCGGCGTCGCCCCTGGACAGTAGTGAGTGAGGGCGTCCGAGGGGAGTGGGAGGGAAACTCCAGGGAGGGGAGAGGGAAAGGGGGGCTCAGACTTGGAGGGCCCCTTCCGCAGGGAGAAGAGGCAAGGAGAGGGAGCGACGGCGAGGCGCCGTGGGAGGGGGGGGGAAGGGGAGGGAGCAGAAGAAGAATGACGGAGGCCCCGACCGGACACGAGAGAGGAGAGGGGGCACTCGGACTTTAGGGGGGAAGCGAAAGCACGGGAGAGAAGAGAAGGCGAGGGGAGACCAAGAGCAAGGGCGCGACTGGGCGATTCTGGGAGCGACCTGGGGACCCGGACAGGAGGAGGAGGAGAGGGCGAGAGAGCAGAGGAGATGGGGGAGGACGGGAGAGGAAAGGGGGGGAGTAGGCGAGGGAGCAAAAGAGACCGTTGGCGGGGGTACGACAGGACAAGGAGAGAGAAGGAGCGAGCGGTGGGGGAAGGGGCAGGGGGAGGGAGGAGACGAGGGAACGGCAGCGCCAGGGCTCACCCCCGTTGTAGATGTGCGACCGGCGAGGATCGAGGGAGCCTGGTGGGGAGGGGAGGCGGGGGAGGGCGACGGCGATCCGGCGACGAGACGGCGCACAGCAGCGGGGGGGAGCGATGGCGGGGCAACGGCAAGCGGTGGGCGGTGTCGAGGCGCTGGCGACGCACGGGCGGCGGCGGTGCGGGGAGCTCCCCGATCCGGTTCTGGATGGGCGGGCGGGGGGGGGGGGCGGGGGGAATGAGGGAGGGGGTGGGGGGGGGTAGCGGCTAGGGTTTGGCCCGAGGGAGATATGGGAGTGGGGGAGTGGCCGGCTGGGCCAGTGGGCTACGGCCCAGTTGGGGCCCGGGGGGGGGGGGGGGGTTTCTTTTATTTCTTTTCTTTCTTTTTTTCTTTTCTCTTTTTATTTTTCCTTTACTGTTTTCTATTTATTTTACCTGCCAAATGATTTTTGTTAGCTATGAAACTTTGCACATAATTCCTAGTCATCACTATAAGGTTGCATAAAAAGTTTGAGGCCAATTGGAACTGTTCAAATTTATAGTTGAATTAAAATGCTTTTGTTTAATCTTGTTGTCTCACTAAATTAATTCCATGGGCAAATTGGGAAACCAAATGAGGTTGGTTCCATCATGTTCATTACTTAGTGAATATTTGCCATTTATTGAACATTTTAGTTTTTATGTTGGACAACTTTTGTATTTCACTTTCATTTAAATTTGACTTTGACTTGGGAGTTGAAATGCAATATAATGCTAATGATGATCATGCACTGTTAATCATGCTGACTTGGCATTATCAAAATGGAATTACTGTGGCTAACCACTGGGGGTGTTACAGTCTGGCCAGACACTTTGTGATTTGATCACGGGGATGCCGGAACACGTAACGAGAAAAGAGAACAATACCGGTAACGAGGTAACTAGCATAGTGGACAAGTTGTTGATCCACGGGAATGCCAACATGTCTCACCTCGGGTATTTGTAACATATCGTGAAGTAAAAGGAATAGCACACTGCAACTAGAGGTTCACTCGAATATTCATTCGTGTGGGTATAGGGGTCAATATGGGTGTCCATGGCTCCGATGTTGATCATTGATCGGAAGGGGTTCCGGGTCATGTCTATACTTCACTGAACCTATAGGGTCACACGCTTAAGGGTCATCTATCTGCTGAATACTAGACAGGGAGTCTGAGAGAAAGTTTTCGGAAAAAGTTTTCCGGAGACAGCGGAAAAGTTCCGACGAGAGAGGTCACCGGATGAGTTCCGGTGATACTGAAAAGTTGTTTCAGAGGATACCATAAAGTCAAATTGGTTTCGGGACATGCCTGATAATTCTTGGAGGGTGCCAGAATCATGCTGGAAACTTTCTGGAATTTTCGGAGATGAAAACCGAAATTGTTCCGGAGCTGCCGAAACCGCTTCAGATGCTTTTCGCAGATGAAATCACTAAACTGGAATTGTTCCAGAACGCGTTGAAAATTATTTTAGTGGGTACTGGAAATGTTCTAAGCCCACATAAATATTTTCAGTTCGAACGGACGCTGAAAAATGTCGTCGTGAATAGTGAAAGTGCTTTTTGGAATTTTTATGGAAAGCCACCTTTTGGGATATTTCCAAAAGGCCTTCTAGAAGGACTTAGGAGCCAAGGCACCCCCATGTGGGGGGGCCCCCAAGTGTAGCCGGCCAAGCATGGTGGAGCTCCTTGGAGCTCCACATGGCACCCCTTTTATCTTTATTCTTTTATGAAAAGGCATAAAGTGGGGGTACTTTGGGGTTTTTTGTATGACATCTTTACCCCTTGGCTATCCTATAAATAGAGGAGGAGGGGCAGCCCTCCACACTCACTGATTCTCACATACATGCCATTGCAATGATCTGGCTTCTTCTCTCCCTCCCCGCGAAATAGTTTCGTAGAGCCGAAAGGCTGTCTGGGTTCCGGCAGGAACTAGTTCTGGACGGCGAAGCCCTGCCGGATAGATGACACCGTATGTGTGCAACTCTGTAGAGAAGTCATAGTTTTGATCTTAGTGCCCGAGGGGCTGTTCGTGAGTGCCTCCCAAAGGGCTGTCCAAGTGACGGTCCGAGTTCTGTGAGTCCTCCCGAAGGGCTGTCCGAGTGACCGTTCGAGTTTCGAAGGTCCTCCCGAAGGGCTGTCCGCGACACCGTCCGAGGGACTGTTCGACCGCCTAACGAAGGGCTGTCCGAAGGGAAGATGAGGGTATACATCCTCGCGGTTGGGAGGTTGTAAATCCTAGCTGCGGGGATCTGCACCGCCGATCGTCATCGACTCTACTTCCGCTGCGCTAAGAGTTGGTAACAAAAATGATCAAACCTTGTATGCAGTCTCCATAGTGGTCCTGGGTTGGTGCGTAGGTCATAAATTTTTTGTTTTCTGCTGCGTTACCCTACAGTTGGTAACCATCTTATCCCACCTCCCCATCAAATATGGCGTGTGGACCACTGTCCTCTCGTGGCGATGGCGCCCCCTCCAGCACTCCACCCCCTGGACCTCATCATCGACCATGAGTTCTGTAGCGGGGAGCAGGAGCTCCTCGACGCATTGTCCCACGTTCTCGCCACACACCCTGGGCCGATCAGATGCCTTGCTATCGACAGGCTCAGTCCCAACAACAAGACCGAACCCAGGTTGCACTACTGGTTCCTATCCCCAGCCCTAGATCGGCTCGAGGAGCTCAGCCTTCATTCTAGACGTCCTTGCTCGTTGCCACCGTCCGTGCTCCGCCTCACGCCCACGCAGCGCCGCACTACATTCAGGCGGTGCATTTTCCCCCGGATCGATGCCGCACGCGCTTTTCATCTCCCTAAACTAAAGCACCTCAAGCTCATTGCCGTCCGCATCTCAAAGGAGGATTTGGAGCGCCTGCTCATCAGCTGTATAGCACTCGAGTACCTTCATCTTCATGCGATGGATGGGTTCAGTAGCCTCCACATCACCTCGACGAATGTCTGTGCGATTTATGTGCATTGCTGGCGCCGCCCAAGGCTGTCAATTGAGGTGTTTCATGATATTGTCATTGAGAATGTTCCTTTCCTCGAGAGATTGTATATACTTGATAAATTAGGTCCAGCAAGAATCAGGGTCACTCACGCACCGAAATTGATAGTGTTGGGCTATTCATGTGCTGAATTGAACGAACTTGTTACTAGATCATTATCCATTCAGGTACAACAGTCTTCTTCTTCTCCTTCTTATATATTATTGGACAACACATTTTATCTAATTGTTGTTGATCTATATGTTCGCCTGTCATCCAGAAAATGATTCCCACAAGCTTGACCCAGCCTCTGCGCATAGTGAAGATCTTGGCACTACAATCTGTCGGGCCCGATATGGATGAAGTTGTTAGATTCCTTAGATGCTTTCCTTGCACGGAGAAGCTATACATCAAGGTGATGCTCCTTTCCTGTTAATTGTTAACCACAACGGAGCTCAATTTTTTGTTACTTTGATCCATGATTACAATGACAAATGTAGAATGATTTCTAAAGGAAATTTGGAGGATTTCAATACATATATTTTTTGAGATGCTAGTGTTGTACGCGTTTTATTCCTTCGCCCGACATGCTTTCGTGATAAAAGTTTATCATGAAAAATTGAAGGTGGCATTTCACTCTTTTCGTGTATTTTAGAAATCCTGCAAATCAAAGAGGCCCAAAGTGTTCAAATTTGCAGCTAGGCACTAATATGTTGTCTTCGTTTGCAGATACTAGCAGGCCCGAAAGTAGAAAATGTTGTGGAATATAACAATCCCATTGAATGCCTTGATCTTCATCTCATAGAAATTACTTTTAACGAGTACCGAGGAACCACACCAGAAATTAATTTCGCTAGGTTCTTTGTTGAGAAAGCAAGGTTTCTCAAGGTAATGAGGTTGTCGGGGATATCGAGCGACATATGCCAAGGGATGGCTTATCATGGATGGGGACAAAAGTACGTCGCCGGGCTCTAGAAGCGGGAGTGAGCGAGACCGCGTACGCTTGCGAATCTTACCCAGGGTCGGGGCTCTCCTAGGAGATAACACCCCTAGTCCTGCTCTGCGGGGTCTCCGCATGATCACTACTTCAACAAGTAGCTACAAGCTTGCTCCTGGAGCTGTTTGGCTAGAGGAGGAAGAAGGGAAAGGCTAGCTCTACTCCACTCTCTCTATGTGCGTGTGTGTGTGGCACGTCGGGTGCTCGGTTGTGGTGTTCCTCAAGGTTCCAACCCCTTGCATGGGGTAACCTGGGGGGTTTATATAGGTCTACCCCCCAGGGGTACAACTGTAATCTGGCTTGTCGCGGGACCCGGCGGTCAGCGTCACTGGTCGCCGGCTTCTCCACCGACAGGTGGGTCCCGCCGTCTGCGGGCCAGGGTTGACCACTTTACGTTGTAGCGTTGCTCCTGATGACGAAGGCCTCGTTAGGGGGAGCGTGGGTACAGTCCCGCCGCCTGGCGGGTGCTCACTGTAGCCACACCCCATCACATCTGGTTAATGGCGCACAGACTTCAAGGGAGAGAGAAGGCCGCCTGCTGGGGGCCGACCTCTCCACCGAGCCGACTGGTCTAGGCTCGCCGCCTTCTGGCCTCTCACGGACAGGCAGGGCCCGCCGCCTGCGGGCCGTACTGGCCACACGTCGCGGGAGTATGGCCTCCTCTGCCATGGGTGACGCGACGGGTGGCATGGCAACAGTCCCGCTCTGGGCGCGGGACGCCTGCGCTGCATGTTGTACTGTGGCCACGTTCGGCACAAGATTCGGGGTTAGCAGGCTCGCACTGTGGCCATGCCCCGTCTCGTCTTGCTTAAGTTGGTGCTGACTTCGAGGGCACGAGGGGCCGCCTACTAGGACCCAGCTTCCCAAGAAGCCTCCCGTCCAGGAGTCAGCCCATCTCATGGCCGTCTTCCGGAGTCCGCCGCCTCCGGGCATCCGGCTGCTCGGTCCAGCCAGCCCCAAGAGGACGGTTCTTTGTTTTTGAGGTTTGAGGGGCTCAGTCTGGCCTGATGTCTTGAAATGCCGGAGGGGGCCGATGGGGGTACCCATGGTCATTTACTCCGACAGTAGTCCCCGAAGCTAGTGAGGCGCTGCGGCTGAAGGGGCGAGAAGCCTCAGCAGCTTCATACTCCGGATCG
The DNA here is from genome assembly GCA_011799875.1 of Thinopyrum elongatum. Classification (NCBI taxonomy): domain Eukaryota; kingdom Viridiplantae; phylum Streptophyta; class Magnoliopsida; order Poales; family Poaceae; genus Thinopyrum; species Thinopyrum elongatum. Next base: position 28,841,522 of record CM022301.1, read on the forward strand.
TCTTTCGAAGAGCTGACTGGTAGGTATCGGCCATGACCAGGCAGGCCGCCTGGTGGTTTTGAAACGTCGTGGTGAGGACCGGGTGGTACGCCAGCCAGACGCCAGACTGGCCACCCGCGCATGTCGGCCACGTGGTGTCATCAGGCTAGGCCGGCCTATCAGCCCACGCGCCTGACGGGACTGTGTCGCAGGCCGGGGCCCGCCACTACAGTGCCTCGGCGCGCGCGCGGATCCGCTGCGGCTGAGGCGGACAGTTGGTATTCTATGGTGGTTAATGCGCACCTTTACTGGCGCCATAATCGCGGGAGTCATGGGGGAGTGGGCGCAGTTAATCCCCATGACCCCCCATGTTCCCACCCTCTCGGCTTCGCCGCCTGGGCTATAAGTAGGGGGAGGAGGGTGGTGGCAGACGTACGTGCGCCCTCCTCCCCCCTGCTCTTCTTCTTCTTCCTGCCGCCGCAGCATTCCTTCCTCCGCCAAAACGCTGCCGCAGCTCGCCGTCGCCGCGCGTCTTCTCACGGCGGCTTCCTCGCTCTGCTGCAGCCTCGCCCGCTCGCCACCGCGCCGTGCCTGCGACGAGCTCCGTCGTCCATGGCGCGTTCACGAACCGGTGATTGGGACGGCTCCAACGTCCATGAAGACCACCTCTCCTTCCTTCGCCAAACACGTCAGCTGCCCCGGGAGGCGAATGTGCAGGTGCGCGTCCCTCCCGAAGCAGAAATCTCGCCGGTGCCGGAGGGCGACGAACGCGTCGTCTTCCGGTCTCATTTCCTTCGCGGGTTCGGCCTTCCAGCGAGCAACTTCCTCCGCTCTTTCTTTGATTTCTACCAAGTCCAGCCGCACCACCTCACGCCAAATACGGTGGTGCTGCTGGCCGCCTTCGTCGCCATGTGCGAAGGATATCTTGGCGCTCTCCCCACCCTCAAACTCTGGGGGGAGTGCTTCTACCTCAAACTTGGCACCGCCGCCAAGGGCCAGGCGGCTCAGTGCGGAGCCTGTGTGGCGCTGCGGCGCCCGGGCACCGGGAACCGCTTCCCTTCCATCTCTCTGCTGCAGTCCGCCAAGCTGTGGCAGAAATCTTTGTGACACCCTGATTTTTGCCAACTTTTTCTTTTCAAAATTTGACTTGACTTTATTTGAATTTGAATGGATTTCAAATTCTTTCACATGGACTTGGTCATTTTTGAATCTTTGTCAAGTAGTTCCTAGCCTCATCATCTTGCAAATGTCCTGCCAGGAACCTCAAGTACTCAAATTTCCATTCAAATTATTTTCAAAAGCTCTTTTCTTTTAATTGGGAAATTAGGGCATTGGCATAGGTTGTGAAGCAACCATTAGTTTTGATGCTCCTAAACTTCTCAATTAATTCCTAAAAATCTCTTGGATCATATCTGCACCAAATCTTCAAAAACATTCCTTGGTCATGTTCAAATGTTTTGCTTAAAAATCCTTTTTCCTCTCTGTCCAGAACCAGCCATTGTGAAGGAAGTGCATTTTTGGTTTGTCCAATTGCTACCAAATTTTTACAGCAATGAGACAACACCAAATGAGCACTCTCCACCAATTTTCAGCTCTCCAAGAATTATCATGTGATCAGTACTTCCATTTGCAGATTCAGGCTAGTTTTGTGCATTTCACATGAGCTACCCTCAAACTTCAACCAAATGAGCTCAAACTTGGTCAGCTTGTAGATCATTCGACCAGGAACACACCAGACAACTCTCTTGGCCTCATCCCATCCTCTCCTCTCCTCCAGACCCTCCCCAACATTTCTGTCAGCAACTGTTGTTGATGAAACCTCTCTTCTCAGACCACTTCTAGCCAAACCAAGTGCAAAGGTGACATGATCCTTCGAGGGACGATGCCTCAGACAACTTTGGCCAGGCCAACGTGGCCACGGGACATGTCCTGGCATGGTGAGCACGGGCGTGGCATGTTGTCGCCGCGCTCTATGACGCGCCCAGGCTCGGGTCATGTCCGAAACGACGACTCGCGCAGAGCGGCGCTGTCCAGACGTACCGACTACCTTCCCTGTGGACGCGTGGACCAGCTGGAGCCCTCACCTGCGCCGGAGATGCCCTGGACGGCCGCCGCGTCTCCGCCGCCCTGTTCCGCCCGTGGAAGCACAGTGGCCGTGCGGCGCGTCTCCTAGCCCCCGCCTCGTCGCTTCGGCATAGAATGCCCCTGCCCTCACCCATCCTCTCACCCACGTCGAGCCAGCCAGCAGGGCGTACGGGCGCCGTCGCCATGGCCCGCTCCGACGAGCTTCGGGAGAGATCGCCGCGCCCTCCTTCCGCCTATAAAAAGCCCCGCCTGGGCTCTCCGAGCTCTTCAACCCACTCCTCCCCCTCCATAGCATCTTCCAGCAGCAAGAACCTGAGGCACTGAGGCCTCCGGCCTCGAGCTCAACCGGAGCTCTGCCGCGATCCCCTCTCCTCCTCTAGCTCGCTCCAGTACACCTCCGCTCCACCCGAGCCCTCCATCATGATCAGATCGTTCCACTGGTGCTCCCAGAGCCGCCGCCCGGTCGAATAGCTACCGGAACCGCCATCGCCGGCGAGTGCCGAAAGCTGCCGCCGCCGGAGACGAAGGGGGCGACGTCATCCGTCCACCTCTGACCGAGATGCGGGTACAAGGAGAACCGCCGTTCGATGCTCAATCCATCCCCGTCCTTCCCGAGCCCAGCTGCCGTCCCTATTGCCGGTGAGCTCCGCCCCTCTCTGTTCCTCTCTCTCCCTCCTCTATTTAAACCGAGCGGGCCCCGCTGTCAGCGACTCAGCACACACGCGCGAAGGGGTAAGTGAAGGCGCATTCGGCCTTTACGCCTTCGACGTGGCCCGCTGTGAGTTTTTCTATTTTTGGTTTTATTTTCATCTTTGACCAGTAACTTTGACTGCTTATATCTTTTAATAGAAAGGTCCAAATGACCTGATTCTTTTTGCATTGTGTTCATAATTGAATTCTTTATTTTTCCACCAAGTTTCATATTTTTCTCCCACTCACAGAATTGCTAGTGATTGAAACAGTGTTAGGTGACATTTTCTTTTACTATTTTAAAATATTTTCAGAGGGAGAAACTTGTGGATTTGAAGGTCAAGAGTTTCTGGACCACCCAACTGATCAAGGCAAGCCAGGATAACCATGTTTTGAAGCATGTCATGGCATTGCATTTTCATATTCATTTTGCACATTAAATTTAACCCCAAATAATTCCAAGTAAATTAATAAATGAGTAAGATGACCAACTAAGTTAACATGAGTTGATAACCTGCTGAATGTTTAATGAAACTTAGTTGGTTGATCGAGAATCACCTGTCCGGGTTAAAACGTGCAGCCACATTCGCCGGTATGGGACGGCCTTGACTTGGGCTGGCTACGTGCTCTTTCACCGGTACCTCCAAAGAGGGAGGGTTATGCGTGCGTGCTACCCTGATCAAGTAGACGACGATAACTCTGTGAGCCCAGTTGAGTTATTTACCGGCGTCCCCGTTTGGGACAGTTAGTTTGGCCACGACGGTGGCAGGTGTCTTGAGGACACGGGGCCACCCAGGGCTTGACTCCAAGAGGGAGTGTGATGGCCGGTGGTACGATGGAAGAGTCACGGGTCAGATAGGTTTCGTCGGAACGTCGTTGGTCCACCCGAATGGGAGCACGAGGCCATGAGTTCCGTGGTGTGGGTAAAGTGTACAACCTCTGCAGAGTGTTAAATCTATTCGAATAGCCGTGTCCACGGAAATGGACAGCCCGTCCAGACCTCTGTAGGAGATCAACCGTTAAAAGGATACTGATGAAAGAACTTGTCTTACGTGCGGAAGTACTCAGTGAGGTGAAGTACTCCGTGGGTTGTGAAGCAACCCGGATATGAGTAAGTTGATGATCGTGATCTCAGCAATTAAGACTCAACATGTTTATTGCCATGCTATTACTTGCTGCATTATTTGGTTGTCATGTGCTTGCGAGTACATTCAAAGTACTCACCTGGCGTATCATGCCAGATGCAGGAGAAGACTGAGACGCAGGTCTTGGAGGTTCGTGTTATAATGCCTAGGATGTGTCCACAGCAGTGTCCCTGTGGATGGAGTTGCTGCCATATTCCGCTACGCTTTAGCCTTCCGCTGTAGTACTGCTAAGTTATGCCGAGGCCCATCATGTTTGATAAATAATGTACATACTGTATAGCACTTGTTGTGCTCTGGCCTCGAGGATCTTGTAAGCTTGTACTCTTTATTATCAATAAAGTCAGCTATGTTTCTGTTGCCAAGATGTTGAGTGTTTCCAGAAGACAATGGTCTCTGGGCTGGGAACACTGGCATTCCGGTTCTATGAGCCGGGGTGCCACAATCTTATTTCTATGTCAGAAACATCCATGCGACTAGCGATTACATCAACTTGCCGGCTTACGCAGCCGGCCCGCCGGCCGAGCCGCGTGCTAACTGGCGGTTCAAGCCGAGCTCTCTATCGGCCGCCTCCTCTGCCGCCCTTGCCCGACTTCACGAGATGACGGAGTTGGAGGGCTTAAAGGGCTCGAACTTGCTGGCCGCCTTCGTGACGCGCCGAGTTCTCCCTCTCCAAACCCGGCCTCACATCATCAGTTGCATGAGCGGGCACCGGGACCCATGCCGGATGTGCACGCGGGAGCTGCCGGACGTGCAGGTGGTCCGGCTGGTCAACCACATCTCCGACTGCAAGCTGTCGGAGACGGGTTGGCGGTTCGGCAAGCGGCCGTACGACTGCGCACATCCGCCACCTGCGGTAAGTCTTTGTAATTCTTTTTCTCTTTGCTGGTCCCAGTCGGCCGCCGGCGCTCTGGATCCAGGTCAGCAGTACATGCCGAACCGGACGAGGAGCGATGTGGAAGACCCCGACTTGGGGGCGGCCGCCATGGAGGAGGACGACGCCACAGGTGGCGGCGGTGGAGCAGGCGGCTCCGTGGGGGGAGGCGGCCTTGAGGACTGGCCGGACGACGACGAGGAGGAGAACGAGCCGCACCTCCCGCACGGCACCGAGAGGGCGGGTGCGAGCTCCTTGGCCGCGCCGACCGCACCAGGCGGTCAACACAAGCGCCGAGCCGGCTCGCTGCTGTTCGGCAGCCGGCCGAAGAAGTCCAAGAACGCGGCCGCCACGACCAGGCGGCAAGAGGCCGCCGCGAGAGCGGCCCAGTTCTGGAGGGCCCCGAAGCAGCCCCCATGGTGTCCGGGTAAGTGCCTGGTCGTACTTTTCTTTCCTTCTTCTTTGCAACCTTTTCTGAGCTTCCTCTTATCTTCCTTGAATCAGTGCTCCACTAACCCTTGAGCGGTCTGCCGCTGCTTCCGTGGTCGGGGCGACGGAAGGCTCCACCAATACCCACCGGGTGGACCCGCTCGCCGACCTCTGGGCGGCGACGGAGAGGGACGCACGGGAGGCGCATAAGGAGCGGGAGGAGGCAGAAAGGCAGGAGGCAGAGGCGGCCAAGGATCAAGCAGATACCGCGGCCAGGATCCGGGCGGACACCGCCGCCAAGGCTCAGGCGGAAGCTGCCGCCAAGGCGCAAGCGGAAGAATCAGCACGCGGCCGGATTCCGCAGCTGGTTATCCCGCTGTGCGCGGCGCCGCCAACACCAGCCGGTCATGGAGAGGGGGGAAGGCGACGCCATCGTCTCGGGGGCGGACGTCCCCCCGCGAGCGCCGACTGCCGGGGCCCGAAGCAATCGGCATGTGGGGGCGAGACAGGCGTGTTGAACAAGGCCGCGCAGGACGTTCAGGCCCAACTCCAGGCCCAAGGCGCCGCCCTTCAGTAGTGTACGAAGGCGTTCCTGGCGACGCGAACGGCCGTTTGGGTACGCTTCTTTGCTTTGTTTTTTTATTCGTGCAATCTTCCGTGGGGGCGCGCTAGCGCACCCACTGGGTGTAGCCCCCGAGTTCCGGGAGCTAACTTTTTCTCTTCTTTGCCTTTGCTGTAGGACTACCACAACATCCGCGCAGCCGCCTTCAACTCCCAGGTCTAGGAGTTGGCTTGGCGGACCCCCGACCTCACCGAAAGCCGAAGTAAGCGCTTCTGCCTTTTTCCTTGCGGGGGCGCTCCAGCGCACCCGCTGGGTGTAGCCCCCGAGATTCGGGCCGACTGCTGAGCAGTCGGGCCGGATCTTCTGGCAGCTACTTTCTTATTTGGTCGTCTTTGTTGATTGTCTTCTTTTTCTCACTTTTGCAGGAGCCAACGCCACACTGCAGCAACATCTGGGCGAAGTCCAGACCGAGCTCCGCGTTAAGGAGGAGTAGTGCCATAAGGCGGCCCTGGAGTGCGACCGACTGGCCAAGAAATTGGCGGACCAGGCGGACCTCCACAAGGCGGAGCTCCAGAAGTTCAAGGAGGCGGAAGGCGCCCTTCAGGCCGAGTTTGAGGTCGAACGCTCAAAGTGGGCCGAGAAGGAGGCGATCCTCACCGCTGGCTACGGCGAGATTGAGGACATGATCGACGGTAAGCTTCTTTCTTTGGAATATCTGCCGACCGCCTAGGGAGTCGGCCTTCGGCTTCTGATCTTTGTTTCTCTTTTGCGTAGACTTCTTTCCTGGCCACGCCGTCACCGTCAGCCAGGCCATCGAGGCGCGGCACGACTAGCGTAGGAGGGAAGGAGTGGAGATCCCACCCGACGTGCCTCGGAATATGAACGAGCAGCTGCTGGCCGTCCGGACGCGCCTGCAGCCGGTTCACCGTCTGCTCCGCCGCCTTCAACGTGCCGGGTCCCAGCTGGTTTCCGCCCTTTGGCCAGGCAGCCAAGCTCCACGGACCCCCAGTCCGGCCGCCGACTGGTTGGAGGCGGCAATCGGCCGCTTCGAGGCTTGGATGGGCTCCTCTGCTTGGGCAGGCGCCCGAAGAGCCTTGGAGTTCGTCAAGGCGTGGTATCCTGGGCTGGACCTAGCCCAGTTAGCCATGTTCCGGCAGGAGGCCATGGAAGAGCTGGTGGCGGCGGGGCCAACACTCACCCATCGTGCGGTGGCGATCGCCGAGTACACCGACACCAGCGTCTTCTTCCCCGAGCTGGACGAGGAGGGTGCCGATGGACTGGTTCGGGCTGAACCCGGATGACGGCGAGGACTCGGCAGAGGAAATTGCCTCAAGCGATGAAGGCAAGGACGAGGAAGATGAGTATGGTGAAGGCAACGCATCGGAGGGCGGAGCGGACGCCCAGCCTCAGCTTGACCGGGCCTCGAGCAACGAGCCGCGTGCCAGCGCATCGACTGCTGCTGAAGGCGACCAAGTCGAGACTCGCCAGATGGCCACTCCACCAGCCGGCGCCGCCGACTCCACCAACCTGCCAGACTCGCCTGCTGCTCCTTTGGCCTAGGCTGCCAACTTATCTTATCTTTTCCTGCTTTGGTAATCTTTAGAAGAAACTTGTTAAATTCGCGCAGTTCCACCCGCTGGGGGTGTATTCAAACTTTGTTGAATACTGGCCAAGGGCCTTTCGTTATGTGATCTAATTCTCGCACAAGATGTGCCTCGCCGAGTTCTGACTTGTCTTGCTTTCTGTTCTTTTGGCTTTTTCCTTTGCCGCCTTCCCTTGGCTGCCACCTCGCCGGCCAGACAGCCATTCTTTGGTTTGCTGGCCGGGTCGAGTACTTGGCCATTTTGGGAAGACAAGTACTTTGGCTGCTTAGAACGTAGCAATCTAAGTGAGAAGCCGGCCTTCCAGCTGCTCAGCAACCGGACGGCTAAGATAGGAGCCGACTTGGCCTATGTTGGTGCTTTTCATCCTTAGCCATTTTTCGTGTGGGCACCATTTCCTGCCTTTGACCCTTGCCGGCCAAGCAGTCGCTCTGCGAGCTGTGGCTTATGGAAAGGGTGGGCTCAGATGCCGGCACACTACTTGTCCGACTACAGGTAGCGCCGACATAGTACAAGGCGTCAAGCCCCCGGGCCGACTGGTCGGACCCGGTGCCGGGCGGAGAAATGAAATAATTCACCGAAGGCATGAAACTTATCGTATAGATAAGAAAGGTAGCCCCCGAGTGCTCCTCGAGGGACCCGGTGTCTCTGCCCTTAGTACAAAAAGGTAGCGTGGTACATACCGCATTAACTGTAAAATCTTCGGAGGGGATTTGTGTTCCATGGGCGCTTCGTTTCCTTGCCGGAATCGTCCCTCTTGCGTGCCCTGGGCTTCTGCGCGTCGATGAGGTAGTAGGAGTCGTTGCCCAAGGCCTTGCTGATGATGAAGGAGCCTTCCCAAGGGGCCGAGAGCTTGTGCTGGCCGGCTGTTCGCTGGATCAGCCGGAGCACAAGGTCTCCCTCTTGGAAGGATCGTGGCTTGACCTTTCGGTTGTGGTAGCGGCGCAGGCTCTGCTGGTAGATGGCGGACCGGCTAAGTGCTAACAGCCGGCCATCTTCCAGCAGATCGACGCCGTCTTCTCGCGCCTCCGCCTCTGTGTACATGGTGACACGAGGCGAGTCGAACTCGATGTCCGTTGGGATGATGGCCTCGGCCCCATACACGAGGAAGAAGGGAGTGAAGCCGGTTGATTTATTCGGGGTTGTGCGGAGGCTCCAGAGGACGGCCGGCAGCTCATCGATCCAGCAGCCGGCCGAGCGCTCCAGTGGCTCGACCAGTCGGGGTTTGACGCCAGATAAGATGAGGCCGTTTGCTCGCTCGACTTGGCCGTTTGACTGCGGATGGGCAACGGACGCTAAGTCCAGTCGGATGCCCTGTGTTGTGCAGAAACGGGCCAAGGCACCTTTGGCAAAGTTGGTGCCATTGTCGGTGATGATGCTGTGCGGTACACCGTACCGGACGGTGATATCTGTGACGAAGGTTATAGCAGTCGGGCCATTCAGTTTCTTGATTGGCTTTGCTTCAATCCACTTGGTGAATTTGTCCACGGCGACAAGCAGATGGGTCATGCCACCGCGTGCTGTCTTGAACGGGCCCACCATGTCCAACCCCCAGACGGCAAAGGGCCAGGTAAGGCGGATGGTCTTGAGTGCGGAAGCCGGCAGATGTTGCTTGGAGCTGAATTTTTGGCACCCCTTGCATTTCTTGACCAGATCCTTGGCGTCCTCCAAAGCAGTCGGCCAGAAGAAACCATGGCGGAAAGCTTTGGCAACAAGGGATCTGGAGGCCGCGTGGTGGACGCACTCGCCTTGGTGTATGTCTCTGAGGATTGCCTTTCCTTTCTCTGGTTCGACGCAGCGTTGGAAAATGTCGGTCACGCTGCGCCTGACAAGCTCTCTGTTTACTATTGTGTAAGCTCCTGCCCTGCCGACCAGAGGGCACGTACTACTGGATCAAGCCAGCCGACCAGGAGTAGGATCGGAGGCTCCCAGGCAGGAGGCCAACGCCTTTCGATCTAGTGTCGCTATTTGTGCTAGCCTTCTTAAGGAAAGACTTGTCTAACTATGTCTGTACTCAGATAATATTTGTATGACTGACTTATGTATTCGGATCTTCGGATCCCTGGTCTGTAATATTGTGGACCACCGTTTATTTGTGTTAGATTTGTGTTGTGATATCTTCCCGTGAGTCCCCTGTGCTTGATCGTGCATGTTTGCGTGTATGATTAGTGCACGATTGAGCCGGGGGTCGTCACACTTTCTCCATTCAGTGTAGTTATCGCCTTCAAGGGTTGGAACATCCTTGAGGCAACTCATCAAGTGGTACCCTCCTGAAACCACAATGAAGTGAGATCATAACAACAATTGCATGATTTAATCCAGCGTTGGTCAAAATTAAACATACAACTGTTTATGAAATTAAATCTATATCACCGTTCGTCAAAAGTAGAAATAAATGCACCTTTTATAACAATAACAAATCATGATCATGTTATTAACAATGTTGGTCATAAAATAACAGAATCATAATCACTTTAAACATGCTTTTTAAAATTTAATTTCACTTTAGTTCTATTTACCTTTTAAAAGAGTACTTTTATTTATTTGCAGCGGAAAAACATGAATAAAAATTCATGAAATTTATACTTTTCAGAAGCATTTCTTTTACTTTTTTATTTTCTAAACAAAATTTTCATTGGATAATTTTGAATAGAGAAAAAACTGTGTGAAATATGCCCAAAAAACTGGACAGAAAAATGAAGTAAAACGGCAGCTGAGCCCCGGCCTCGGCCCTCGGACTAGCGCTCGCGGCTGTGGCCTGCCTCCACTTTCGGCCCAAAAGCCCACCTGCGCGCTGGGTTTAGATCGTGGCCATCCACCGAGATCCGACAGTCCACCGCCTTTTCTCTTGAACAAAAATGCCTGATCCCTTCCTCGCTCGAGAAACCCTAGCCTCTTTCTTTCCTCGTCTCTCGACTCTGTCCCATTCGCCGGGTAACCACGCCGCACCAGGGCGCTGGCGATGGCGTCGACGGCCACCGTGCCGCGCTTTTCTTTCTCCTTGCCCCTCCTGTTCTCCCCGCATCCACCGCATCCAGTGGCAGAGAGAGACGCGGCTACACCGTCCTCAGCCCCCTCTTCGACGGCGTTCTGGCCGATGGAGTGGCGGCGAGAGCCCGCGGCGGCGCCCCCCAAACCCCCTTGCCGGCGTGCATGAGCTCCTGAAGGAGAGCGCGCCGTTGTCAAGCGGGGCAGCGGTGGTGCCCTTTGCCCCTTTGGGGTTTGTTCTTCTTTCGAACGCCTCGGCTTGCCGATGCCCATCTGGATCGAGAGGAACGGCATAGCCTTGCGGCGGTGCTCTTTACCGGGGAGCTTGAGGCCCTCTGCCAGTGAGATTGTTTGCCCTGTCTAGGGTTCTTTGGGAGGGGGAAATTATGTGATTTCTTTGCTACCGCAAAGCCTAAACCAACTCTGGCTAATACCATTGATACATCCGTTGGATCGTGTAGGTTAGGGATTTGATGGTAGACTACCTTCTGCTTGGCTCGATGAGCTCGAGCTGGTGGCCATGGCGGAGGGTAACGGTGGTGATGGCGAGTGGGCAGCGACGGCGGCAGAGCTTCCCATCGGCCTAGAGCTAACCCTAGATCGGATTGGGGTGTCGGTGGGGTGTGTGGTGCACGGTGAACCTCGTGATCTGTGCATCTGGCCCCCACCTCTATTTATAGCGCTGGCGACAGTGGCCCACCAAACAGAAGAGGGTTGGGCACCCCCGATCTGACAGAAGTGAAGCAATAAGCTTGGGACACGAAGACAGCCCTCAAAGCTAAGTAAGTAAGCAACTGTCACTGAGTATGTTATGTCTACAGGCTGCTTGCTATCCTAATCCAAAACTGGCAGCCAGTGGAATACGAAAGACGGGAAGAGCACTGTCGTCGTGCAGCTCCAGCTTGGTGGGGGAACGCGCCATGGAGGAGCAATGGGGTGCCGAGGGGGGAGTAGAAGGGCTGGTGGGACGACGTCGCCGGGGATTGGGGCATGGACCACGCGTTCACAACTCTGAGCCTGAGCCGGGAGGGGAGCTAGGGAAAAGCTACGGGTAGACGCAACAGAGGTGGCTGCCGGCGGGGGCAAGGAGCCCGCGAACGCACTCACACAGACGGACACCAATTTACCTGGTGGTTGCCCTCGGCACCGGAAATCGGCTAGGATGGCCAGATCGACGGCGCGGCTCGGCTCGGCTCGGCTCGGCTCGGCAGTTGTTGGAGTAGATCGCCATCACACGATGATTGCCCCGGTGGCGTTCCGGCGCCACCGGGAGAGAGGGGAAGAGAGCCCCACTCCTTCTTCTTCTTCCTTGACCTCCCCCCTAAATGGGAGGAGGGTTTCCCCTCTGGTCCATGGCCTCCATGGCGGCGGAGGGGCGGGAGCCCCTCCGAGATTGGATCTCTCTCTCTCTTTTTCCTTCAATTTCGGCGTTCCCAGATTCTGGCCTTTCACCGTTTCTTAAATTCCCGGAGATCCGTAACTCCGATTGGGCTGAAATTTTAACACGATTTTTATCCGGATATTAGCTTTCTTGAGGCGAAAGAAGGGCACCAACCGCCTTATGGGGTGACCACAAGGGTCCAGGGCGTGCCCTACCCCCTGGGACGTGACCCCTGCCTTGTGGCCCCCTCGGGCATCGTCTCGCGTTGATTCCAATTCCCAAAATTCACATATATTTCAAAAAAAATCTCCGTAAGTTTTTATTGCGTTTGGACTCCGTTTGATATGGATTCTCTGTGAAACAAAAAAACATGCAACAAACTGGAACTGGCACTGGGCACTTGGTCAATATGTTAGTCCAAGAAAATAGTATAAAAAGTTGCCAAAAGTATGTAAAAGTTATAGAATATTGGCATGGAACAATCAAAAATTATAGATACGATGGAGACATATCAGCATCCCCAAGCTTAATTCATGCTCGTCCTCGAGTAGGTAAATGATAAAAAAGATAATTTTTGATGTGGAATGCTACCTAGCATAATCTTGATCATATAATCTAATCATGGCATGAATATTAAGACACAAGTGATTCAAAGCAATAGTCTATCATTTGACATTAAGACAATAATAGTTCAAGCATACTAATAAAGCAATCATGTCTTCTCAAAATAACATGGCCAAAGAAAGTTATCCCTACAAAATCATGTAGTATGGCTATGCTCCATCTTCACCACACAAAGTATTTCATCATGCACAACCCCCATGACAAGCCAAGCAATTGTTTCATACTTTTAATGTTCTCAAGCCTTTTCAACTTTCACGCAATACATGAGCGTGAGCCATGGATATAGCACTATAGGTGGAATAGAATATGATGGTGGAGGTTGTGTGGAGAAGACAAAAAAATGAGAAAGTCTCACATCGACGCGGCTAATCAATGGGTTATGGAGGTGCCCATCAATTGATGTCAATGCGAGGAGTAGGGATTGCCAAGCAGCAGATGCACTAGAGCTATAAGTGTATGAAAGCTCAAACTGAAAACTATAAGTGGGTGTGCATCCAACATGCTTGCTCATGAAGACCTCGGGCATTTGAGGAAGCCCATCATCGGAATATACAAGCCAAGTTCTATAATGAAAATTCCCACTAGTATATGAAAGTGATAACTCAAGAGACTCTCTATATGAAGAACATGGTGCTACTCTGAAGCACAAGTGTGGTAAAAGGATAGTAGCATTGCCCCTTCTCTTTTTTTCTCTCATTTTTTTGTTTTTTGTTTTTGTTTTTGGGCCCTCTCTTTTCTTTTTGCCTCTTTTTTTTTCGTCCGGAGTCTCATCCCGACTTGTGGGGGAATCATAGTCTCCATCATCCTTTTCCTCACTGGGACAATGCTCTAATAATGATGATCATCACACTTTTATTTACTTACAACTCGATAAAACTAATACATGATGACTATATGAATGCCTCTGGCAGTGTACCAGGATGTGCAATGATCTAGCATAGCAAAGATATCAAAAAACGGGCAAGCCATGGAAATATCATGCTAGCTATCTTACGATCATGCAAAGCAATATGACAATGAATGCTCAAGTCATGTATATGATGATGATGGAAGTTGCATGGCAATACATCTCGGAATGGCTATGGAAATGCCATGATAGGTAGGTATGGTGGCTGTTTTGAGGAAGATATAAGGAGGCTTATGTGTGATAGAGCGTATCATATCACGGGGTTTGGATGCACCAGCAAAGTTTTCACCGACTCTCGAGGTGAGAAAGGGCAATGCACGGTGCCGAAGAGGCTAGCAATGATGGAAAGGTGAGAGTGCGTATAATCCATGGACTCAACATTTGTCATAAAGAACTCACATACTTATTGCAAAAATTTATTAGCTATCAAAACAAAGTACTACACGCATGCTCCTAGGGGGATAGATTGGTAGGAAAATACCATCGCTCGTTCCCGACCGCCACTCATAAGGAAGATAATCAAAAAAATAAATCATGCTCCGACTTCATCACATAACGGTTCACCATACGTGCAAGCTACGGGAATCACGAACCTTAATACAAGTATTTCTACCAATCCACAATTACTCACTAGCATGACTCTAATATCACGATCTTTATATCGCAGAACTATTGCAAGGAAAAAGCATATCATATTCAGTGATCTACAAGTTTTATGTAGGATTTTATGACTAACCATGTGAATGACCAATTCCTGTTAAGTCTCTAAATAGATATAAGTGAAGCATGAGAGTTTAATTCTTTCTACAAAAGATTTGCCCATGCTCTAACAAATATAAGTGATGCAAAAGAGCATTCTACAAATGGCGGTTTTCTATGTGTTGGGAAACAGGCAATCCAAACTTCAAATGATATAAGTGAAGCACATGAAGCATTCTATAAAGCCATACTCAAAAGATATAAGTGAAGTGCAAAGAGCATTATATAAATCAACCAAGGACTATCTCATACCAGCATGGTGCATTATTAAAAGAAAAATAAAAAGCACACGACGCTCCAAGATTTACGCATATCATGTGACGAATAAAAATATAGCTCCAAGTAAAATTACCGATGATCGTTAGAAGAAAGAGGGGATGCCTTCCGGGGCATCCCCAAGCTTAGTTGCTTGGGAGTCCTTGAATATTACCTTGGGGTGCCTCGGGCATCCCCAGGCTTAGGCTCTTGCCACTCCTTATTCCTTCATCCATCATGATCTCACCCAAAACTTGAAAACTTCAATCACACAAAACTTAACAAAACCCTCGTGAGATCCGTTAGTATAATAAAACAAATCACCACTTTAAGTACTATTGAAAACCCATTCATATTTTGTTTTTGCATTGTATCTACTGTATTATAACTTCTCCATGGCTTATACCACCGATAAAATCGATAGTTTCACCAAAACAAGCAAAACAATGCATCAAAAACAGAATCTGTCTTAAACAGGACAGTCTGTAGCAATCTGAACATCTACCATACTTCTGTAACTCCAAAAATTCTGAAAAATTAGGAAAAAAAAATGTATATAAGTACTGTGAAAAAAGTTTCAGAAGATTTTCACATTCCAGTAAAAAATGTAAATTCACGCGTTACAGCCAAAGTTTCTGTTTTTCCACTGCACATACCAAACAAGCAATCTAATCATCCTAAAGGCAAATCTTGGCACATTATTTTTATAATACAATGGATTTGTACAAGGGGATAATTATTTTTGTTGAAAAGTTTCTGTAATCGAGATTCACAAAGTTTCCATGGGCATGAACAAAGTTCAAGGACGTCCCCCACTTCAACGTTGTTCGTCTTTCTCACTTTCACTTTTCTTTTTGAAAAGCTTTAGGTTCCCCTCTATATTTTTTTGTTTTTAAACTTTTTAAAAGCACACAACAGAAATAAATGACTCTCTAAAACTTCTGGGTTGTCTCCCTGGCAGCGCTTTCCTTAAAGCCATTAAGCTAGGCATATAGTGCTCAAGTAATGGATCCACTCAGATCCCAAGGTATATCAAAGCCAATTTTAATTAACAATGATTTGTATTTTAGTAGTGAGCACAAAGTAATATATATCATGCAACGAAGAAGTCTAACTCTCTTCCTATGCATCGGCATGTCATAAAAGAACAATTCATGCACATCAAGTAAAGACCAATACATAGCATAAACAGTTTCTTGCAATTTTATCGTATTGGAAACATAGAGAGGCGGAGATGTAGTTCCTCTCTCATGATAATTGCAAGTAGGAGCAGCAAGCACATGCATATTATATTTATCAAAATCATCATGTGTAGTAGTAAAACGCAACCCATCAATATAATCCTTAATAAGTGCAAACTTCTTCGGTATAGTGTAGTTGGGAGAATTCAAAAAGATAATAGGACTATCATGCGTGGGTACAATAGCAACAATTTCATTCTTAACATAAGGAACTATAGCAAGCTCATCTCCATAAGCATCATTCATATTGGCATCATGTCCACAAGCATACCAAGCATCAATTTCATCAAAAAGGGACATTTCAAATGAATCCAAGGGATCATAGCAACCATCATAGCATTCATCCTTCGGTAAGCACGAAGGGAGATTAAACAATGTATGAGTTGAAGAGTTACTCTCATTAGAAGGTGGGCACGGGTAGCTAATCCGCTCTTCCTCTTTTTGTTCTTCGCTCTCCTCATCATCTTTTTCATCTAATGAGCTCACAGTGTCATCAATTTCTTCTTCCATAGATTCCTGCAAAATATTAGTCTCTTCTTGGACAGCGGAGACTTTCTCAATAAACGCATCAATATCGGCATTGTATTCATAATTCTCATAGATATATTTAAGTATAGCAAAATTTTCAGGCCTATAAACATCATCATCAAAAGCTTCATACTTTTCAAACAAAGATTCAATTTCATAAGCACCCTTAAAAGCAATGAATTCTTCTATTCGTTCCACATCATAGTAATCATATATACCATTAGCATAAGAAGCCAAGGTTTCATTATCATTAAATCTACAAGAAAAGGGAAGGTGTCGAGCCTTCATCCTAGAGCAACAAGTATAATCATATCTCTGGCATAAATTCCAAGCATACCAATGCAACATATCAATTTGATCCCATAACAGTTTCCCTTTTTGTGTCAAGCGATAATCCCTAAAGTATTCACGTTGATCCAACATGTCTCCCATTATCAAGTTGAATGGGGTTTTCTCAGGATTATCAAAGTAGTGTTCAATATTTTTCACATAATGAGCATCGAGGGTTTTAGGAGGTTCCCCATCTCCATGAGTAGCAAGTACACCTATTTTTTTGGTATTTCGTGTTCCATACCCATAACTAAAGATAGAGAACAACTTAGAACAGCAAATAAAATCTACTTAGTGATAAAGCAAACAAGCACACACGAGAATATTCACCCCACGCTATTGCTCCTCGGCAACGGCGCCAAAAAAAGGTCTTGATAACCCACAAGTACAGGGGATCAGTTGTAGCCTCTTTCGATAAGTAAGAGTGGTAGAACAAATATTCCCTCAAGTTCTATCGACCACCGATACAACTCTACGCACGCTTAACATTCACTTTACCTAGAACAAGTATGAAACTAGAAGTACTTTGTAGGTGTGATAGGATAGGTTTGCAAGATAATAAAGAGCACGTAAATAAAATCTAGGGGTTGTTTAGATAAAGAAACAATTACGTTAGTTTAACGAGTGTGGAAAAGTGGTGGTAGGAGTTGCGGAATTGTCCCTAAGCAATTGACTACGTTACTAGACCGATAGAAAGTTTTATGTGGGAGAGGCCACTGCTAGCATGTCATCCCTTACATGGAATTCTATGCACTTATGATTGGAACTATTAGCAAGCATCCGCAACTACTAACGTTCATTAAGGTAAAACCCAACCATAGCATTAAGATATATTGGTCCCCCTTCAATCCTGTCTGCATCAATTTCTATGCTAGGCTGAAGCTGCTATCACCCTTGCCCTCCAATACATAGTCCTATCAACATACAACTAACCCCATGGTGTGATCCACACGCGCGCTCATATGATGGGCACCAAAGGACAACAACATAACCACAAGCAAATTAAACCAATCATAGCAATTCACCAATTACCCAATTGGACAACAATAACCTACTCAGACATCATAGGATGGCAACACATCATTGGATAATAATATGAAGCATAAAGCACCATGTTCAAGTAGAGGGTACTGCGGGTTGCGGGAGAGTGGACCACTGAATATAGATGGTGGAAGGTGATGGAGGTGTTGGTGAAGATGACGAAGTTGTTGGAGTAGATCACTGTCACATTATGATTGCCCCGGCGGCGTTCCGGCGCCACCGGGAGAGAGGGGGAGAGAGCCCCCCTCCTTCTTCTTCTTCCTTGACCTCCCCCTAGATGGGAGGAGGGTTTCCCCTCTGGCCCATGGCCTCCATGGCGGCGGAGGGGCTGTTGGATCTCTCTCTCTGTTTCCTTCTGTTTCTGCGTTCCCAGATTCTGGCATTTCACCGTTTCTTAAATTCCCGGAGCTCCGTAACTCCGATTGGGCTGAAATTTTAACACGATTTTTATCCGGATATTAGCTTTCTTGCGGCGAAAGAAGGGTACCAACCGCCTTACGGTGTGACCACAAGGGTCCAGGGCGCGCCCTACCCCCTGGGGGGCGCCCCCTGCCTTGTGACCCCCTCGGGCATCGTCTCGCATTGATTCCAATTCCCAAAATTCAGATATATTCCAAAAAAAATCTCTGTAAGTTTTTATCATGTTTGGACTCTGTTTGATATGGATTCTCTGCGAAACAAAAAAACATGCAAGAAACAGGAACTAGCACTGGGCCAATATGTTAGTCCAAGAAAATAGTATAAAAAGTTGCCAAAAGTATGTAAAAGTTGTAGAATATTGGCATGGAACAATCAAAAATTATAGATACGACGGAGACGTATCAGGTATCTCTCTCACTCGCAGTAAACTGCACCTTGAAAATGTTCCCTATACTGATTCTGATAACTTAGGTACCACTAGTAGAGTGCCCGTGCGTTGCCACGGGCTCTTGAAAAAAGTTTACAAGAGTTACATGTTAAATTTCACATGCACAAACAATATAACACAAACAAAAATAAAAACTAACGACATGTCCATGTAACAAACTGAGCGATGTTCCATCTAAACATCTATTACAAAATTATCAATATCTAGATGATGCGCTTAAGAAATTCTTTAACAATATCAGGAAAGTTGTCTTTAGCTTCATTCCCACGGTGTTTTAGCAGGTATAATAAAAACTGCTTCCTCAACTCATACCCATCCTGCACAAACAATATATGTAGTTAGTATGCAAATTTCACGCCGAAGGTCTTAAAACATGTAACGGACAATACTCACCGCGCAAACGGGCTTGACCAATTCTGTACCGTTCCACCAGAGCATGAAATGTAAAACAAAATAGCCAGGCAAATTCCTGCAATATTTTAAATTAATAATGTAAAGAATATAGTGATAACAAAAATAAATGTTTATTTTATTATGAATTCATTACCCGTCTATACTCGTTGGAATACCAAACGGAAATAAACGTTGCCATTTAGAAATATCGTAATTCCAACCAGGCAGCTTTATTTCGAGTGCTTCTTTGAAATCCCTTGCAAAAAATTTTAATTTCAGTGCATGCCTCAAATTTTTACCCTCTGACGATTGTGATGTTTGAATAGGGTCCATAATATATATCCGACGTGCCTCTTTGTCGATCACGTACAAGATGTATCGGCCGATGAATATATATGGAAGATAAATCTACAACTGGAGCTATTAGAAACAACAATAAATCATGATAACAATAGACAAAATACTTTACTTACCATGTTGCATGATGAGATGTTGTTGTCCATCCCAGGCCAGCTATCAAATAATGTTGCCAACGTCTGGATAGTTTCCTTCTCGCAAAACTTCTGACCTCGTGTTGCCTCTAGCATCATGGACTAAGTAAACAAATAAATATTGCTTCAGCATGTTAATACTAATGCCACATAGAATGCAGAGTTATGATAACTTACACAAAATCTTAGATCCATGTAGTGTATAGGAGGGTCCGTGAACAATACTCCCTCGTCACATGCCAGTATACGCATGGCGGTGTTGAAGCAATCATTGTCCATAGGCTGCTCCATGTTAAGTATGCACTGAAGTTTCTTAAGACTTAAGCCCATTGGATCAGGTGTCGAGCTACGGACCCATTCCTTCCTGACAATTGGATGGTAAGAAGAATAATAATGTACATCCCAGATTAAATATTGATACATGATACTTACTCCAAACACCCCATATCATCGACCGACATTATGTAGTTGCAGAGGCCGGCAAGTAACTCATGTTGGTCCATGGGCATGATAGTGATTGGGGCAGAACGTTTGTCTTTGACTATGTCAGGTGGATTGTCCAGGATCTCGAGATCAGAATTAGCTAAAGTTTCTTCATCGTCAGATTGATGGTATATGGGACCTCCTTTTAGCTTATTCAGCTCAGAATCAAGCAAAATGATAACTAATTTTCGTCAGAAGTGTTTCATATCCTCCTAAAATAAATATAAAAAATTTGATATAATATTTTGAGATAAAATAATGAGATAACGTATAAAAATGAAATACCTGGGTGAACTGGTCGGATAGTGCATTTGATGTCCAATATTCCATATAATTTAGCATAAATAGTCCACATGATACGCTATAATATATTAAAATAATGCTTTAGAATTTTACTCAGATAAATGAAATAAACAAACCATTGTAACAAGTGCTTACCCATCGGTTTGTATTACCTCATGAAACTGCTCTACGACCGTCCATTTTGTAGCATTGAGATCAGGCCACCTATGATCTTTCTTAAACTCCGGACTATGCTCTGCAAGTTTCAGACGCTTCTCGAGTCCTATTAACTATTTTATATATGAGAAATATTAGGGATTAAGGCAAAAAAAACCAGTTAAGATGAGCAAAAACAATAGATAGTTACCGTAGTAGCAAGGTCACTGCGAGTGACCCGAGAACCAAGTGAGTCCAATACTTGAATCTCACGTTTTTTGGCATTGGCGATTGCTAGATACCAATGGTAGCCCGGCATGTTAATCGGAATAAATAACTGGTGTAAATATCATACAAGTCGGAGTCAGAATTTGATATAAATATTAATAAATTATTACACATATGAATTAAATAAAAACAATCCATAAATAAATGCATGGATAACGAGACAAGACTAACCATATCTTGCTGTAGATAAGTATTAACATGATGTACGATGTGACGATATTTTGATGGGTCTATGTCTTTTTCCCGTCTTCTTTTATTTGGCCAGATACAAACGTGCTAATAATGTGCACCTTTTCACCCGCCCTGTCTCGTAGATGGTCGTGAGCAAGCATGCAATATATGTAAGCATTTATCACCTGTAATCAACATTTAAATTATATTTATATTTTACGATATTATATTTTGTTCATATTATTAATTACAAAGTTTATGCAATTGGTCTTACATCATCGTGTAAGAACATATCATCTTTCAAAAGGCATTCTAAATCGTTGGTTGATAACAAGGCATCTCCAATGTCCACGAACTTGGTTTTCTTGGGGGCAGACATGATTGATTCGATGATTGTAATATCTCTAGGGGTACAAACATAGTCTGTCGAAATCATAAAAAGGTGAGTCTACTTAGTAATCAAAACGAGCAAAATTAGTTGAATACAAAAGGCAATATCACAAAGAAAATATTGATAATAACATTGAAAAAATACCTTGTGGGATAACATTTAAATTAGCATCCTTTTTTGGTTTGTTATGAGATATCACCTCTTCGACATTATTATGTTGTGAATTTTCGTCCCCTTTCTGCGACGTCGCATCTGAACCCTCAATGGATTCTTTCTGTGCATCTCCAAAGTCCATATCCATGTCTCCTGTATTCTGAAAAAACAAAAATATAAAAATAGCCCTTCCGTATTATCATCTATAAGATACATACAGAGGAAGGTTAGCTATATGCACCTCTTCTCGTGGTGTTTCAGTGCGGTCTGTCATCGTTGCATCAGTGCGTATGTCGGAACCCATCAATTTATATCTATGCTGAAATATAAATAATATTTTTTACTGCATCATAAAATCATATATAATATATAATAAAACTAAATGTGAAACTAACACAATTGTTTTCTCTGTAATAAAAAAAGCATTTGGTTATATTAGAAAAATATGCTGCTTAAATCATTTTACTAACACAACAATTCGGGGGAAACAACAAACGATAATGTTCATATATAAGTAAGTAGGCGTCTGAAATTGCTTAAATTATTTTAAATTAATTATATAGGCTATGGAA
The DNA here is from genome assembly GCA_011799875.1 of Thinopyrum elongatum. Taxonomy (NCBI): domain Eukaryota; kingdom Viridiplantae; phylum Streptophyta; class Magnoliopsida; order Poales; family Poaceae; genus Thinopyrum; species Thinopyrum elongatum. The sequence goes on from CM022301.1 coordinate 28,863,186, forward strand.
AAATTTTAAACAAAAACTAAAACAAACAAACCAACATTAACCAAGTATATTTGTTTTTTCTATGTTTTTTTGTGTGATACCCTTAGTATATGTACTAAGCATAAAAATATTTATTTTTATGAACCATGTTTAATATATATATACAATTTTATTTATTTTGTGAGGTATGTATACTGTAAATATATATGTTTATTTGTGAGGTATAAAAATAATTACAAAAAAAAACTCATCCCAGCACTAATAACAACTATACCATGATGAAATATAAATGATATTTCTACTGCATCATATAATTATATATATATAATAAAAATAAAGTGAAACTAACACAACTTTTTTCTATGCAAAAAGAAAACCTATTTGATATTATTAGAAAAATATGTTGTTGAAATAAATGTCCTACCCCATGAAAATTCGGGAAAAACAACAAACTATAATGTTCATATATAAGTAAGTAGTCATCTGAAAATTATTTAAATTATTTATGTAGGCTATGGAAAACTGTCCAACAAAAGAAAAAAAAACATGCAACAAACCTTCTTCAACCAAGTATATATGTGTTTTCTCTTAAATTTTTTTGTGATACCCTTGGTATATTTAATAAGTATAAAAAATATTTATTTTTATGAACCATGTTTAATATTATACACTTTTATTGTTTCTGTGAGGTATGTATACTTTTAATATCTACATTGTCTAGTATTTCTATCATTGAGCAAAATTTGCACACAAGGACCAAATTAGCTATCCACCACGGCCCAACCAGCACCCAAGCTTAGCCCCCTAAAAAAATAACTATAAAAAAATTACCTTATGCACAGTATTTTTTTTAGGGATTATCCACAGTATAACTGGACAAATGGGCCGGCCCGACACGGCACGGCCCGGCCAGCATTACACGGGCCAGACACGACACGGCCAGGCGCAGCACAAATGCCTCACGGGCTGGCGTGACGGCCCACCTGGCCCGCTGGCCTCTCAGCTCACTCGTCGCGGCTCGCCTTTCCCCCTCCCCCGCCGCATACCTTCCTTATCCAAACCACTCGCTCCTCTCCCCTCCACTCACTCAGTGCATCTCCCACTTTCCCCTCCGCCGCCGCATCGCCGCGTGCGTCGATGAGCCGGCGGCCGCGCGACTCCGCCCGCCGACCGCCGCATCAGTCCCATGCCGCGGCAGATCTTGCAGCTAACTCACCTCTCCTCTCCACTCACTCGCCACCTCTTGCCCTCTCACCTCCCCCCGCCGCATCGCCGCGCACGTCGCCGAGCCCGCAACCACGCGACTCCGCCCGCCGACCACCACATCAGTCTCCGGCGAGCCGTGTGCGACTCGACTGATGGGGACGGACGCATCGAGCTTCATCGCCCAGGCGCGGGTGCTGGATCCGGTCGCGTTCCGTTCGGATCCACGGCGGTGCTGGTCTCCGGCGAGTTCAAAGGTGGATCCGAAGCGGGGTGCCTCGATCTGCAACGCAAGAAGCTCCGGTACGCCGATCCGACCCCTTTCCTCCTCTACTTCTTCCTTTTTTTGCTTCCCTGACCTGATCTCCTCCTCGCTGATGTATCGAGGCACCGTGACCCGGCCTCACAGGCAGGGCCAGGGCGAAGACGGCTCCCCGATGGCCAAGACACGGCCACGGTGGTGCAGCCTGTGGTCTACATCGCCTGCAAGAAGCACCACCACGAGGTCGTCGACAAGGTCGACATCGACTGAGTACGAGCGGCCGTACGTCACAAGGGGGCGTGGAACTGCTGCAGCCCGTCTGAGACAGAGCAGACTCCAGCGACCTTGCCCAGCTAGGTACATCCTCTACACGACTACACGGTAGCAACTTGAAGAAAATTTGACTTGATTAGTATAGTAGCTTAGTAGTAGTAGGTTACTGTACTCGTAAGTTTATGTCGAATAATCACTGCACCGGATATGCAAGCCTGGGATTATATATGTGTGGGGGTCTGTGATATTGTGAGTGGTCTTATATATGTTAAGCTTGCTGATATTTGCACAAACTGTGTAAGACAAACAGACTGTTTGATTTGTTAAATTTTCTTGGACGCGTGAAGCAAAATGCATCGTCGTCTTGGGCGGCTAGGATCCAAGTAGCCAACCCCAATTTCATATATAAAACAGTACCAGGCTAGTCTGTTTAGTAATAAGAGCCATAGAGATGATGGTTTTCCAAATAATTTATAACAAACACTTTGAACTTAATTAAATGAGATCTAAAACCTATATTGCTTGATGATTTCCTCAAAGGAAATATTAATATTGCTAAGCTCAATTATGGTATAATCGCATTGTTTAAAAAAACCAATGGCGTTAAGCAAATTTATAAGTTCAAATGTATTTGGCTATTGAATATCAGTCTCTTTTTTTAATCAAAATTCTTATGAATATACTTTGGTGTCGTGGTAGCTCTTTGATTTCCATGTACAAATTGCTGCTACTACTTCCATTTTTTAAACTGTAGACATACGTTCACCTAATTGGAGTTTAGCTCCAGCTACATAACAAGGATAAAAGGAGCAAACAGACACAAAATATATGATACTAAGATGAAACTATACCACACATTTTGTTTTGGCAACATTGTGTGTGCCTGCTTTGGGGCCAAATCATTATTTTTTTGAAAAGTAAAACACTCCACTGGAGTATAGTTTCACAGCATCGGAGTGACACAGGCATTGTGCAATAGGAGTGCAGGAAACTATAGTGGCCGCGCACGTTTAAACACACAGGATGCAGGCACCAGATTTGTCACATACAAGAAAAATAGGCAATTTGCAAAGTCAAAATTTAGGCAATATCAGTCAACGTATTTGAAGGGCTCGTAATATTACAAAATCTGATTTGTTTTAGTAGACATTGCTTGCACCCAATTTTTCAGTCATGGTAATATGATGTATGGAACTTGCTTGGTTCACTGCCATTGTTCCTGGTTTACTAAAAACAATTTTTTTAGAAGTAAATGTCCTTTTTAATTCCATCTAAAAGTTCACCATGTCCTCTTTAAATGGACAGTTTATATAACTCTTGAGCAGTTAAGATTTTTAGCTTGTAATACAGTCATTCTGAATTATTTAGCATTCAGTCTGATCATGGGGTACATGTGTATTTAAAGAACAAGAGCAGCAAATGATTTTGTTATTGCTAAACAAGATTCAGGAGCGAAGTTGGACTACGTTAAACTTTAGATATTTGCTTAAGTAAACAATTGCAGCCAATCTCTTATGTTCTACAAGTTTGGGTTTTTGTGGTGGAAGTTGGATGGGGGGTCCATCAGGTGCACCTATGCTGACAGAGGTTCATCATGTTGTGGTGGAAGTTTGCTTGGCTATGAAAATAGTTTGCTTGGCTATGCAGCCTAAAATATATGATGAATATATTTTTCTTCAGTTGCAGCCCACCTAATAGGACTGCTTGATTAAATCTACAATCAATTGTAGTATACCTGAAGAAAACATGATCATAATCTAATAACTATTATACTTTTAGAGAAGAGACAGATCCAGAAATGTTCATACCTAGAGGAACTCGCCTTCTTGATGCTCCTAGCTTACACAAGGTACTCCTCAGAAATTTTTCCTCCAAGTCTGGCTAATTTGATCCTGTGCTATCTGTGATGGGCGAAGGGAGAGCAAGGAGGGGGAGGAGGGATGGCAGAGGTTAACATATATAGGTAGGAGATCATGGCTTATTCCAGTCCTACCATATATTGCTGTATGTTGCAGATCTATTTCCTTTTGAGATCAAATGCACACATGTTAATAAATTAGAAAAGATGTCAACAATTAAAACTTTCTAAATAATTAAATTATTGTATTAATTAAATAATGAACTTATCATTGATTTGCATGCCAAGATTAGCTACCGCAATAGAAAATTCACGGCGTGCACACAAACATATCTACTATTAAATTGGTAACGGTGAAATAATAATGAATTTTTCTGTTCACTTCTTTTCTCACTGAAAAATAATGCTTTGGCCTTTTATGTCACTTGTTTGGTTGACTGTATATTAACTCATTGTAGTAATCTTTTGATGTGTTGATTTGGCAGCTTTTATTATGAAGCTAAGCTTCTAGACACACATCTGATCTGGTAGTTATTTGTATGAGTTCACAAGACATTCGACATGAAGCTTTTAGAATACACCCCGTTCGACTGGTATGACATATTTTCTTCTTTCTTGTACTCGTCGTGCTCCTGGTAACATGGGATTTCCTTGGGCCTAATGTATAGTATTACATATGTCTGTTTTCAGTGTAAATGTGTTCCTTGATCAACTAAACCTTGGTGAATGTACAATCAGGGGGAGCCTTGAAGCCTTCTCATGTAAGAGTATGCTCAACTAAATTTTGATAACCAAGTCCATTACATCATTCTAATAGGGTCAAGTTCCACTTTAATTTGCAGGCAAAGCATGCAGGAAATGATCGTTGGCTTTCAATAAGCCTTGAACATGAGGTACATACTTTCCATCAGCCTATGATTTACGACAACTGCTTTTCTTTTAGCGCTGATGTTGATAAGTAGGCATTGACGTGATAGTTATATATAGTTCTTATTGCCAAATATATAGTTCATGACTTTACTGTTCTCATTGACGTACTATTTCGAGTTCTAGTTCACATATCTTGGATGGAGTTATACGATACGAGGAATTATAGGGTGCGTCGCAAAACCAACGTTTAATATATCCAAAACACCACAAAGTATTTAAACCTATATATATATATGTATATATATATATAATCCAATGCATTATATAGTTATTCGTATTGCCAAATAGATAATTCTCAATTCGATCCCTAACAAAGCTGTAGTAGCCATTTATTTGCGACATACGAATATGCATCGGACCATAGTCAGTCGTTTAAAACCCTCAAGGCCGCTCTAATTTCAGCCGGTATGTTTCCAGCTGCTTCATTGTTTTTTATCGTCAGCATCTGGACCAGCAGGTTCTTTCTGAGCTGTATTGAATCCTAGAAAAGATGGAAAATAATAATTTAATAAATTGCTGGAAAAATAAATTGAACGATAAACCTCGTTATTGTGTACTTACGTGAGTGTTCATCCTACCAGAATGAGTAGTACCATTCTGGTGGGCCATCTCCTGTAGGACAAGGAAAGCGGAGTCTTTGCTGTTACAAAAAAAAAAAGTAACTATATTAAAACTATAACGGTGTGCTTATAATGCGTGCGATCAATTTAGTATATTACCGCCTGCCGGTAGAAGATATGCCGTATGATGACCAGTCCATGAGATTGGTATTCCAACCAGGGATCCTCATCTGCAACACATTGTTGAACTCTTCTTTCAACATTGTGATTTCCTTCCTCGTTTCAGTGCTATGAAAGCTGTATGGTCCACCATAGACGTCGATAGATGGATCAATTGGGAGAACCCTCCTAGTTTCCATGTCGACTACAAGTAGTCCGTACGAAGAATCCACGGAAACAAATGGTAGTAGATACTATGGTAAATAGACACATGTTAGTACCTAATATAATAAGCAAATTAGCATATTAATGAGTCTCTTACAATGTTAGAGTTGAACACATCATATTTAGGAAACGGCCGAACAACGGCATTGTCAATCAGCACTGCGGTGCGTGTTTCTTGCTCCATCCAAGAGTGTCTGAGGGCCCGTGCCTGAGAATGAAACTGCAAGTCGAAAAAATGTTTGTTTCCAAGCATTCTTGTACCTGCAGTGCTCTCTACTTCAGCGCTCGCAAGCTTACGAACTGCAAGATTGAAGCATTCGGGATGAATTTGTCCAAAAAGGGAAATTGTTTCCTGGAGCATCCGTAGGCTGATTTCAATCTGATATGGTCGTTCGCTTCTAATCCAAATTGTGCTGCCCAAAAAATGCAGACCAATCTTTACCAAAAAACATCCATCCATCTCTGTATCACATATAGACTAACTCTTTTGTATAATATAGATCAGTGAAAAAAGTTATTTAATTCAAAACATGCTAACTCTTTTGTGATAATCTGGTAGCTATTTTTTTCTGTAACAATGTTTTAGATGTATAAAAATAACATGGCCACATGTACCATTGACATACGTGAGTGATATACGTGACATACATCATAAGTAGCATTGACATACGTGAGTGACATCCAACTTATCAATTGCTGTCTTCAAACTATTGTGAAATTATTTTTAGACGAAGGACAGAAAAAACAGGGCGATGTGGATGACGGAGGAAAATAAATTGATGGATGACAAAATGTTGCTTTTACAACATGGGGTTACACAAAAATATATAACACCTAGACAACCAAACCTAATATACCGGTGACTGCTACAAGAACGAGGCACACAGCGCACAAAACTATCATGGTTAATTATGTCTAGCCTGCTGTGGTTTACAAGTGATATCTAGCCTGCTGTGTATGAGAGTAATAGGCAGAGCAATACAACTTACTTTAGTGCCTCATCGTCTTGGACAACAGTGATAAATTGAAAAATGTCTTCAACGGCATCTGCTAGGGCATTCACGTTGCCTGCAGCCTCCTGAGGGGCGGGCAAAGCCTCTTGTGGTGCGAGTTGAACATCCATTGGTTCGTGCACAGCCTCCATTGATGAGAGTGGTGAGTGATCGGAAATTGGTGAAGACAGGGGTGGGTGTTGAAACAGGACCTTGTCGGAGGTTATATGAAGGGATCACATCCTGTTTGACAGCTGCATCTTCGAGACTTAAGTGCCTTCCAAATAATAAGGCAACTTTTTGAAAGCCAAATAATAAGCAAACTTTTGATTCCACCTGATTTTCAACATCGGAGGCATTAAGTCTGGCAGCACATGGTCGCTCAGGCAGATGGAAGGTGCCACATATCCTTCCATCCGTGTATGTTTCCATTATTCATTTCCTAGTAGAAATTATTTCCAGCTGCGGACGGATCAGATCTTTCTCCGATAAGTTGATAATATATTTCGTATGAACGTCATTTAATTAAAGTCAATATATTTCATCCCAATTAATAAATTATCCGCACATAGAACACAAGATATTCTCAACTATCTTATATGTTAGGAAAAGATGTGGTTCCATTGGAGTAGCTTAATAATAAAATTATTCCTACCCCTAATATTTTGTCTTTTATGTTGGTAACGCATTATGTTTTTTGGCCTATGCTGGTACCGTAATTTACTGTAGGTACTGATCAATAAGAAAACCTATTTGGACTCATTTTGGTTACTCTATTCAGGAACACATAAAAGATAATCAGCGTTTATTCCCTAGCTGGAATTAAAGGCAACGGCGAGAGAGGAAGATCAAGGAGAACTTGAAAATTAAAGAATATATGCAAGGTACGTGCCGTATGACCGTCATATTTTTGTTGACTATTCGCTAGCTGGAATGTGATTATTTCCGACGAAGAAAACCTCGTATAGTATAGCAGTGTGTGTATGGATGGAGTTATACTATACGAGGTAGTATATGATGCGAGGCACAGAATGTCTAAAAACATCACCTGCCGATCTTTGAGTACGTTGTGAACCTGCCATGGTCCAACACAAAAGTACTCCGGTTCACCTGGAGCACCAAACCTGGTCCAAACTGGTCTGGTCTACAACCGTAAAATTTAGATAGAAGACAAGATAAATATACAACCAACATAGCTAGTGGATGCCAACATCAATCAATCTTTAAACTTTAAAAATAGAAGAGAAAATGTCATCTGATCATCCGATGCCATCAAACAGATTATTCCCTAGCAAGCAACTAAACATCACTTTATTTTTAGGTATTTATCGATGCAGCATTCCTCCTTAGCCACCAATAAATCTCAACGATGCTCTAACTTGCTCTAGAATGTTATCCTTTGCTTCATTCTCCCTGACCATCAGCATCTGGACCATTAGTCGCTTCCTGAGACTTTGTGGATCCTTCAAATTATGCATATACAAAGTCAGAAGATATATTTAGCAAATATATGACAGCTGGAACCTCATTACAAATGCACTTACGTCAGTCCTAGGCATGTTATGAACCATGTCATTCCCGATGGTTTCATACAGATGGGCCATCTCTTGTAAAACTTTGAATCCGGAGTCCATGCTGTCACAAAAAAACACCATATTGTAATAGCTATATTAGCGCAGGCACTAATGTGCATGACAAAATTAAAATAGTACCGCCGAGGTGAAACATGAATGTTCTCTTGTTCGGGCCATTCCACAAGTTGGCTGTCCCTATCAGGGGCCGCCTGTTGCAAGACAAAGCTGAATTCTTGCTTCACTAAAAGGGCTTCCCTCTGAAGTTCAGTGTCATGGAAGTCCTCCTCAAAATTAAATAAAGCCTGGTTCGAATAGTCAATAACGATAGTCCTGTCCATTTCCATTTTCACTGCTAAAAGACCATAGGACGAATCCTCGAGTGCCAGTGGGAGAAGATACTGCATTTGGTAGACAAAGGTAAATGGCAGACAAAGTAACCAAACTAATTTATAAGAATGAGAACACTTACAATTGTAGGGGTGTGAAACACGTCGTATCTTGGAAAAGGCTCAAGCACGACATTGTTAATCAGCGCATTGGTGCGTTGTTCTTGGCTTAACCAAGTCTGCCTTAGTGCCCGTGCTTGCTCATGGAATCCCAAATTGAAAAAATGTGTCTTTCCAACAGAGCTGGTGCCTGCGCTCCTCTCTGCTGCGTCGGTAGTAATCTTGCGCACTGCAAGATTGAAGCATAACGGATGGACAGCTCCATCTTCTCGGATGGTGTCTCGGATGATCCGTAGGCTAATCTCGATAGGGAATGGGCGGGAGCTCTTAATCCATATTGTGCTGTAAAAAGGCATAACAAGGTTCATAACAATCATGACTTTAAGTAAACGTAAACTCAAACGATCCAACTGTGTTGGTGTCTATAACATATGAATATTTTAACAATAGTATATCTCACATCAAATGACCCAAAAGAGTTTGTAATCTCTACAAAGTTGAGTATTTTTATATTATGCACGGGCAAAAACTTAACAGATTTCAGTGTTTTCATAGTAGTACATGGACCTGCATTAAAATTGTTGCAGATTTTGGATGGATTTGGCAGCATAGTAGTTTATCACTTGTTCAACATTGTTGTAGAAGGTGTTAGACACCATAGTTTTCGACCATAGTTTCTTACGTATTTGGTTTGAATAGACAGGAAAGTTTGCTAAATAAACATATTCACAATATCAAAGTAACCCATGTTTTATGAAAAACAAGTCCTGGATTGTTTATCTGTTAGACACCGCAAAACACTGTGGTTCTAGACACCATTTACTAATACAATTTAATATTTGTTAACACCAATTGGATATGTATTGATATACTCGTTTTAGAAAAATAACTACACAAACAGCTTTTGTAACAGCCGTCTGAACTTAGACAAGACCACGCGATCCTGACCGGTGCTTAATACTACGCAAAACATCTTTCCTACGGGCCTAACTCATTGGCATGGAAGATTTTTTACGGTGGTATATTATAAGAGCTCGATACTACCAACTATAATGGAAGTGACTGGGGTGGACTTATACGATCACTTGTAAATAAAGTATACATGTACAGGGCAGTGGACTTAGACGATGAAATGCAAAAAAGATTAGAGGTATAGGGCCGTGAGAACTAACTCTAGTTGTTCTTCGCCTGAGGAAAGTGTGATGAAATTGTACACGTAGTCGACTGCCTGTCGCACTCCCCCAAAATTCGCCATTGCTTCCATTACTGCGGGCAAAACGTCGTCGTAGCACTGGTAAAGCGAGGGAGGGATAATTGGACGACAGTGTACTCAAGAGCCCGTAGGATCATATCATCTTGCATCGCGAGCCATAACCAAAATGCGCGTGCGTAATAAATGCCTCCTACCACTGATCAACTGGGGCTGAATGATCATTCATGATAGACAAACAAAAAACAATAAAACTACTGACAACGTTGCAACAAAATCAATCAATAATCCAACAATATGGTAGCGTAACGAAACCTTAATAATAGGAAATCACAATAAACTTTTCAAATGTACGTACATAGAAGATAAAATATTATCTAATTATTTGTATAAAAACATAGATAATTATCGTTTCCATCCCTAAATAGCTGATGTATAGGAATCTTTTATTTACGTTTCTACATGCATCGATCCATCTTCAGTTGCTTAAAACCCTCAAGGCCACCATGATTTCTCGTGGGATGTTTCCAGCTGCTTTATTGTCTTTCACCATCAGCATCTGGACCGACAGTTGGCTCCTGAGCAGTACTGGATCCTAGAAAATATGCAACACATCAACCATTTAATGATGAAGTGTTTTCTTAATAAACGTCACACAGAAACTCATCGTATATGCACTTACGGTAGTGTTCATCCAGGTCATGCTACGCAAACAACCAAGCTGGTGGGCCATCTCCTGTAGGACAAAGAAACCAGAGTCTTTGCTGTGACACAAAAAACAGTGTTAAATATTACAAGACATGCTAAATTTAGTACATTACCAGCGAGCATTCTAACGGTATGCATCTTCTGTATATGATCAATTTAGCACATTACCGGCGAGCATTAGAAGACATGCTATCTTGTCGCCAATTCATGAGTGGGGTATTCCAACCCGGGATCCTAGCCTGCAACACATCGTTGAACTCTTGCTTCAACAATGTGATTTCCTTCATCATCTCTTTGTTATGAGTGCTCTCTCCAACTTGCCCGACGTCTCGTGATGGATCCAGTACGACAACCCTCCTTCTCATACGATTTACTACAAGTAGCCCGTATGAGGAATCCGGGATAGTCAACGGTAGTAGATACTGCAGCAGGTCGACACATGTTAATTGCTATTATGATATTAAAATAAACATTAAGAATGAGCGTCTCTTACAACTATAGAGCTGAACACATCATATTTAGGGAAGGGCTGGACAACAGCATTGTTAATTAGCATCGTGGTGCGCTCTCCTTGAGGCATCCAGGAATACCTAACAGCCCGTGACTGAGCATGAAACTGCAAGTCAAAAAAATGTTTGCTTCCAACCAAGTTGGTGCCTGCATGCCTCTCTACTTCCGCGTTCGCAAGCTTACGAACAACAAGATTGAAGCATGCGGGATGAAGACTTATGTTCGTTAAAAATAGGGTGTCCTGTAGCATCCGGAGGCTGATTTCTATCCGGTATGGTGTATCGCTTCTTATCCAGATTGTGCTGCAACACAAAAAATGCACAACAACCTTTAGCAACGAGTGTGCTAAATTGGAACAAGATGTTAAAATGGCGACATTTTTCAAATAATATTTACAGCAAATTAAGAGCAGCAAAAAGTTGGTACCTACCTTTAACATCTGGTAACTCACTTACAATAGGCTTGAAATAAAAAGTTGTTTCTTTCTAATAATCTGTTAGCTGTGTAAAAGAATATGGCCAGATGTACAACATAGTGAGGGAATAACTCTACAGTACTATATTTGTAGAGCAAAGAATATGAGAAAAAAATATTCATTAATTATAGTTGCTGTGCGCTCGAAATATTGAAAATCCATTAAACATAATTAAATCCTTCGTAATGGCTGCAACGTCTCATGTTCTCTAGAAACAGAATGAGATATAGCAATATACTAATCTAGAAACCGAACTCATGGTCGAGATTGTCCTTGCCTACATGTATGTACAGGTGTCCAAACTATCACCTAAGTACATGGCCTATGCATGACATTAAGACGTGTCAGGATGCAACTCACAAACTTATGCATGTACGTACACACGTTTCAGAATTGCTTGTATATTTATCTTAGTATAAGCAGTGTACGAGAGAGTTCTAATAAGTTTTCTATATAGAAAATAAATGTACAATAAGATAACTTACTCCAATGTCTGCTCGTCATGAACGCCATTGATAAAGCGAAATATGTATTCAAGTGCATCTTCCACGACATGCATTCGTGGGGGCAGAAGATGCATGGGCGCGGGCACAGCCTCCTGGGGCTCAGGCACAACCTCTTGGGCCTCGGGGACAGCACCCTAAAGGGGCGTGGGCACAGCAACCTCCAGGGGCGCAGTGTTTCCAATGATCGCCTCCATCGCTGATCGAAAACTCATGAGTGATTGGTTATTCCTGATGGAATATATGCGAACTGGGGTGGGTAGGGAATTAGGAGGTCCAGGCCGTATATATATATATATATATATATATATATATATATATATATATATATATATATATATATATATATATCGTTAGGGAATTAGGAGGTCCAGGCATGTCATATTTATATATGTCATATTTATGGAGACTTAATATTGCCTTCCAAATATCGAAAGCCATTTAATTAATGCCATTTGTTTCTAATTAGGAAATGTTGTGGACGTATCAGATCTTGCGGACGTATCAGATCATTCTCAGAATTTATGAGTGAATAATATCTTCCGATTGCATACTATATTTTTTATCAATCCCAGTGAAAAGAAACAATTCACCTTTGTATAAAACCAAATATTTGAATAGGAGTACGTGTATCATACATTGAAGCATAATGCCAAAAGGGGTTCACTATAAGTTGACAAGCAAAAATGCTGACACTTGATCATACTATTTTATTGATTATAATACACTATTAAACCAAAAAGAGATATAACGACATTTGGCAACGAAATGTTGCATGCACCATGTTGATACACAAATTACTCTAGCGTCCATTTTTCCTGGCTTGAACGCGATCATTGACGTAAGAAAGTGTTTCGTCATAAGTCATCAGGCTGGCTTCGTGGATATCTTTGATAAAAATAAGTGTTAGTAATAATGACAGCTTTATTACAGAAAATAACACAATGACACAAATTAAAAATACTTTAGAAACCCTACCTTGTAGATAATGATCATCATCATTAATGTCAGGAGAGAAGAAGAATGTGCTCTCCCTCATAGTTTGCAGGCATTGATCCCTCCGATTTAACTGTACGTAAGTAACAGCAATCTTCTCGAACAGATTTTCTGTGCGTTGCAAATGGTACAAGTGACGACCAGCATGCTCTTGACTTAGGCGTAGAAAAATTATCTCCCGTCTACATACAAAAACAAATGTTAGGCGTAGGCAACAATAATAAAATTAAAATAACCATATGAAAATCTCATATCCTGAATGGAGCTTACCGAAAATTCATGAGGCCAATCTCAACGAAAGGGACATGCCGTCTATATATTGAATCCCACTGATGTTGTGTGACACCCCATGTATTGAGCTACAGTGATCACCTTTTTGATTATGCCATGTCATCATGATCATCAGTGCTTAAACATCATTTGGAACATATCTCATTTCAAATTCAAACTCAAATGGAAATTAAACTGAGAGTAAAAATAAAAGTTATTCAAATTTGAAAACTAAATTATTCATAATATTGTAAATAATCCAGAGCCATTCTAAAATTATAACCAACAAATAATAAATTAATTAAGAGACTCTAACAGTAGCAAAACAGCACTATTTAATACCTTTTTAATTAAATAAAATCCCAAATGAGAACCTTTGTGCTCAAAACCATTTTATTGCAGTGGCATACAATGCACTGTGATTTATGGGCTAGGTCTCATATTTTACAAGACCATATAGTGGCCAAACTATTTGTAAAACAGGAAAAAGAAACAGAAAATAAAAAGGAAACTAGAAAAATGCTACTGTGCACTCCAGCCCAGTAGGGCCACAGTGCGGCCCGACCCATCATCCCCGCCCTTTCTCCCACCTCTCGCCACTGCTACTCCCCGCGCTGCTGTCGACCGCGCGCGCGCCGCGCCCCGGCCCCCCTTCTCCTCGCTCGACAGCTCGCCCTCGCGCCGCCCGCGGTGGATAAGGGCAAGCCCTGGCGCCCCCCTGGCCTCTCCCTCGCCACTCTCTCCATCTCCCTGCCTCGTCCCCTCTCTCTGCCCGAGCACGCCCATGGCTGCGCCATGCCATTGACGCGGCCCCTGGCCACCTACCGCCGTCCCGTGCTGTCCAGGAGCTTCATCAAGTTCTTCTCCTTCGACTACTCCACATGATCGAGCTTGGGGAGCCACCGTTGCGGCGCCTGCGTCGTTTTTCTCCGTCGGCTGCCGCCTCTCCTTCGTCGTCGATCTCCACCACTGCGACCTCCCCGGCTCCCCCCCCCCCGACCACCGCATCGGCTCCGCTGTGAGCTCCTCTCCGTTTCGCCTCTAACCCCGCGCTTCCACGCGTCCTCTGCGCGGTTCCCGCACTGCCGCCGAAGCTGCTGCCGCTGGTCGTCGCCGTAGTCGTCGTTGCTATCCACTCCAGCTTCTGCTGGTGGCACCACTGCACGCGCGCTATCGCGCTCGTCGTTTTGGTGGTCGTGGCTGACCAAATGGTCGCCTGTGCGCCAATCCCGCCACGTCGCCGCCGTCCTCTGCTGGTCGCCGGAGAGCCCCAGCGCGCGCCGGCGTTCGAACCTGGCCCCTGTGCCACTGACTGTGGGCCCTCCCTTATTAGCAATTAGTTTAGCCCCTAATTAAAATGCTAAACCTCCCACTGACACTGGGCCCCACCACGCTTAATTAGTCCGTGGATTAATTTAACCTTGTTTAGTGTTACACTCAATGACGTATGGGGCCCGCAGCACTGTTGTTTTGGATAAGAGGTACACAGTCAGCTGCTGACTGTACCACCGGGACCCACTGGTCATACACTAGGGCTAGTTAAGTCCGGGTATAAAAAGTATTTACACTGTTTTGGATAATTCGAATTAAAATAATCTGTTAATTCCAGAAATTGTTTAAATCTTTAGAAATTCATAGAAAATAATCCGTAGCTTGGATCGAAAAACTTTGTACATGAAAGTTGCTCAGAACGACGAGACGAATCCGAATTCGCGGCCCGTTCGTCCGTCACACATCTCTAACTATCCGAACATGGAACTTTCCTCTCCGGATCGTCTGTTCGATAAATCCAAAGACCCGGGAAATATCGTCAGATATTCTCCCGCTCCGTCTGGTACGTGTAGTACTGCGTTAGACTACCCCTAGCACTGCGTATTGCCATGTCGTACATCATGTTGCTCATGGTTGCTGTATATTTATACTGTTTCCTCCCCCTCTTCTCTCTCGTTAGACCCCGACGCAGTTCCCGGTACTGCCGCAGCTCCGGAGACCGAAGACACCATTGACGACCTTGCCCTTGCCGTCGAGCAACCAGGCAAGCCCCCCCCCCTTTGATCATCCCGATATCGCCCATTCCAATTTCTCATGCTTGCATTAGAATTGCTGCTGCTACTGCTTTACCTATTCTGATGCATAGCCTGTTTATTGTAACCTGTTGTTGATAATTACCTGCATATCCTAAACTGTCTAGTATATGCTGGGTAGAGACCTATCAGTGACCCCACTTATCCCGATTGCCCCGCTGGATTATCCGAAGACCCGATCAACGGGATTGAAGACCAGACCCCGGCACCGCACATCACCCCTTTAGTTGTAACGACACTTCAGCGTTACTATCGAGTGCCGAGGGTGATACCTCGTGTAGCACTTCTGATGTTAACTCTGTAGAGTAGCTATTCGGTCATGGTCATCGAGGGTGATTCCTCCTTCACCGCTTCCAATAACGACGCCGTCGTACAACACCTCAAGTGTGAACCCAACGAGGGTGATTCCTCCGAGTTCACCTTGACGATAACATCGAGTAGGAATCCAACGAGGGTGACACCTCAGATTCCCCTGATGTTATGGACACACTGATACTTGGACTGAACTATTGTTACTTGGAAAGGCGGGTCGACCCTGAGGGGTACCCGCTTGTGATGTGAAGGCGGGTTGCCTGTATGGTGCCCGAGTGATGAATACGAGGCGTGGCCGGGTATTCTTGGCCCTTGCCGCAAGTCCTCGAGACGGGGCAACCGGGTCACATCGATCGTGAGTCTCTGCTCGTTACCGCACCCCCAAGGTACTAACGATTTGGATATGTGATCTGAGTGGGCCTCTGGCCTGATAGCACTAACCACCACGTTGGCATAGTATGGGCGTTCTGCATCGTATGCATCAGCCGAAAGCTCTGTCAGACGTCCAGTTCAGCATTGCGGCACGGTCGGATCGTGTCGGGCACCCGAGGTGATGCTGGTATCCACCCTGTGCGCAACGACCCGGAGGGTGAGGGGCGATGGCCAAGACCCCCTTGCGCTTAGGTGTAGGGTAACGCAGCAGAAAACAAAAAATTTCCGACCTACGCACCAGCCCAGGACCACTATGGAGACTGCATACAAGGTTTGATCATTTTCGTTACCGACTCGTAGCGCAGCGGAAGTAGAGTCGATGACGATCGGCGGTGCAGATCCCCGCAGCTAGGATTTACAACCTCCCAACCGCGAGGATGTATACCCTCGTCTTCCCTTCGGACAGCCCTCCGGGAGGCGGTCGAACAGTCCCCCAGACGGTGTCGCGGGCAGCCCTTCGGGAGGACCTTCGAAACTCGAACGGTCACTCGGACAGCCCTTCGGGAGGACTCACAGAACTTGGACCGTCACTTGGATAGCCCTTCGGGAGGCACTCTCGAACAGCCCCTCGGGCACTAAGATCGAAACTACGACCTCTCTACAGAGTTGCACACATACGGTGTCATCTATCCGGCAGGGCTTCGCCGTCCAGAACTAGTTCCCACCGGAACCCTGACAGCCTTTCGGCTCTACGAAACTATTTCGCGGGGAGGGAGAGAGAAGCCAGATCATTGCAATGGCACATGTATGTGAGAAGGAGTGAATCTTTAGGCAGCCCCCTCCACCCCTATTTATAGGCCAAGCCCAAGGGTGGCTTCTCCAAGAAGCCAAGGGGAAAAATACCAAAGGACCCTCAAGGTGGCTTCTCCAAGAAGCCACCCAAAAAGCACTTTCACTATTCACAACGACATTTTTCAGCGTCCGTTCGAACTGAAAATATTTATGTGGGCTTAGAACATTTCTAGTACCCACTAAAATAATTTTCAACGCGTTCTGGAACAATTCCAGATTAGTGATTTTCATCTGCGAAAAGCATCTGAAGTGGTTCCGGCAGCTCCGGAACATTTCCGTTTTTTCTTCCAGAAAATTCCCAAAAGTTTCCAGAATGATTCTGGCACCCTCCAAGAATTATCGGGCATGTGCCGAAACCAATTTTACTTTATGGTATCCTCTGAAACAACTTTTCAGTTTCACCGGAACTCATTCGGTGACCTCTCTCTGCGGAACTTTTCCGCTGTCCGAAACTTTTCGGTGTCCGAAACTTTTTCGGTGATTTTCTCTCAGACTCCCTGTCTAGTATTCAGCAGATAGATGACCCTTAAGCGTGTGACCCTATAGGTTCGGTGAAGTATAGACATGACACGGAACCCCTTCCGATCAATGATCAACATCGGAGCCGTGGACACCCATATTGACCCCTATACCCACACGAATGAATATTCGAGTGAACCTCCAGTTGCTGTGTGCTATTCCTATTGCTTCGCGATATGTTACAAATACCCGAGGTGAGACATGTTGGCATTCCCGTGGATCAACAACTTGTCCACTATGCTAGTTACCTCGTTACCGGTATTGTTCTCTTTTCTCGTTACTGTGTTCCGGCATCCTTGTGATCAAATCACCCTGTGTCTGGCCAGACGATGATGGATACCGTAACACCGAGAGGGCCCAGAGATATCTCTCCATCGTCGGAGGAGCAAATCCCAATCTTGAGCTATCAAGTTACTTAACATACTTTCCCATGAACCCGTAAGCCGCCGTAATAGCCATCCAGTTACGGATGACGTTTAACAAACCCCAAAGTTCATGAATCAAGCATGAAGAAACTTGATACTCTCATGGTCTAAGGAATTATGCAAACGTTAACCATCTCTGTGTTATTAACCATTAACTTGTGACGAAAGAATCTCATAGCATAACATCAATTTGGGTCGATTCAACACAAATGTTCTGCTAACAATTGTGCCCTCAAAGTTGCTGGCATAGACATGCCTATGATTGGGAAAACATAATCATCATGCAACACCTGAGCTAGTCTTAGAGGCATGACTAGGAATACATTTTACCGTTTATTATTCCACACGTGCACATGGGTTTTCCCCAGAGCCTTTATGGATATACGGGCTCGGGAACCACAGCAGTTATAGCATGGAACATAAACCTAATTATGAACACGGAGATAAATAATAACATTTATTATTGCCTCTAGGGCATATCTCCTACATTAGGATGTAGACCGGCGGGGACCTCTCTGCTGAGCTGTAGGTAGGGTTGCGGTGTGTCATTTGGCCGAGGCCTGGCATGACCCGGAAAAGTGTGTCCGGCCGGAGTTAATCGAGCGTGGTGTGTAAGTTGGTGCACCCCTGCAGGGAAGAACTAATCTATGCATAGCCGGATCCTCGGTAACGGACACTCGGAGTTGTATCCCGATTGATACAATTAGAATTGGATACTATGGCTCTGGGATTGCTTCTCGCAGGGAGTCGAGAAGGGATCTCCGGACGAGGTTCATGACTGTATGGCTCTGGGATTGTTTTCTCGCAGGGAGTCGAGAAAGGATCTCTGGGTGAGGTTGAGACTTATCGATACTACTACTTTATACGGTACTAATCTACATTCTTCTAATGCTGCAGGACCTCTGAAGATTCTAGTCTTCGATAGGACTAGGCTTTCCTCTCTATTCTGGCATTTCTGCAGCCCAGTCCACATATACAGCCTTCCTTTGATAATGTTGCATATGTAGTGTAGATCCTTGCTTGCTGAGTACTTCTGAATTCTCACGGTTGCTTTGCTTTCTTTTCCCCCATATCAGTTTGTCGTGATCAGATGACGGAGCCCCGGTTACAGCTGCCATGCCGACGATCGCTACTACTACCCCAAGGGTGGTTACTTCTACGAGCTTGCCGTCGACCAGGAGTAGGATCGGAGGGTCCCAGGCAGGAGGCCTACGCCTTTCGATCGTAGTGTTTTCTTTTGTCCCGCCTTTTTAAGGCCTTTCTGTGTTTTCTTTTATATCTGTACTCAGATATCTGAAGCTTCCGCTGACGCTTGTATGCGAGCTTTTGTATTCGAGCCCTCGAGGCTCCTGGCTTGTAATATAAAGCTTGTATGACTTTATTTATGTTTTAGAGTTGTGTTGTGATATCTTCCCGTGAGTCCTTAGGCTTGATCGTGTGCATTTGCGTGTATGATTAGTGCACGATTAGGCCGGGGGCGTCACATGTTGTATCTTACCAGCATAGACAAGAATAGCAACAACATTTGAAAAAATGTAATCATAATGAGACAATGCTATGTATGGACTAATGTGCAATAACAAAGCTGAAGGTGCTGCACCAGTGATGGTTCTGTCCCGTAGCGACAATATGGCCCCGAGCTGTGGGAAGCACGGTGGACAAATTGTCGATGATATCCTGTGACCCGACATGCTAACCTCGGTCCTAGCATGTAGTGCGATGACAAACTCCATGCATATATACCAAAAATGTCCATCTAGCATTTCCGTGGGGTTGAACCCGATGGAAGTGAAGTCATATGTCATCCTGGTCTGCAGCATGGCGTTGAAGCGGAATGCTTGGTTGCTGTAGGCAATTGCTTCCATCTTTGTTCCCTAATAATATTTTATAAATCATTAAAAAAATCAGGTTGAGAAACTCTTTAACACATCTGCATACTAAAAAAAGTGCTATATGTGGTGATGAGTAATGACTTACGTCCTGATCCAGTAGTATACAATGAAGGTATTGGTTTCCCATTGCATTCTCCTTGATCTGGGCCTTCCACAACACCTTAGCACGAATGATCCAACAATTATGATATATATGCTCCATCTCGATGTTCTGGAAAGTCAAGTTCCTGCATAGCATAGAATGAATAGATGAGGTAAAATAAATGAGCGGCGATGGCAAATCAATATAAAGGATGATTGATCAATCTTGCCTGTTCATCGGAGGATGGTAGTTTGAGGGATGATAGGAGCCGGCGGATTTGCCATCACCCTCCTAGTTCTTGTCAACCTATAAGAGATCACCATAGTCGTAGAGGATATGGCTGAACCTTCGTCCAGAAATATGGAGGCTCATATATGGCGGTGCGTGGCATTTATATATTAGCATAGTGGGCGGCGGGAAAAGCAATAATTTTCAAAATTTAGTTTGATCAATAGAAAGTTTGATCAATCTTTGGAAACCAAATAAAGATTGATCAATCTTTGACAACTTAATAAACACAATTTATTATTTATAGTAATCAAACAAATCAGGATCTGATTGTAATGAAGGCGAGTATCGAATTTCGGCAATGTAATAATTACTGTTTATTTATTTTTAGTAACACAATAATTGCGGATCTCAATATAATGAATGAGATACTCTGTTACCGTAAGGGTAGTCACGTAATATATCTATTTCCATTAATGCACCAATGTTACATCTCATGCTTGAATAAGATAAGTTTATTTTCCTATCCTATAAATATACTTTGTGTTTTATTTGTGAAACAAAGTATACTTTGTCTTCATTGCTGCAATATGACGTCATAAAGACAGGATACTGTTTCATTTTGCAAATAAGTTGTGCTGAACATAAGTTCAAAGCATTGTGTTATTATGCACCCCAGAGATTTTTTTTACGCATTTATTAATACTTGAAATGAAATGAAATGAAATTGTAAACATAAGTCGAAATTTGTACGTGTGTCAGCTTTATGCCAATGATGGCTTCATGTCTCCAAATGTACTTTCAAATGCTTCTAAAAACCACTGTTTTTACATATTAAAGTATTTTGAAGTATCAACAAGGAGCTGTACATTTTTTGATAGAACCGTGAGCAGCTCTATAAAAATTGCTTGCTAGCCGCACAATGGTGTATGTGTCTCAGCAGCGTACTTCTATCTGTCGTGTACAGAGTCCTTCGAACTATTATTTTTAACTGAGATGAATTTGTAGTGGGACGGAAGTTAGTTAATCTTGCACCAAATAAAACCGAAACGGAGTTGAACCCTAGGATGTATATCGTTCAGTTCTAAATATAATGGCATACATATTTTTGCTATCTAAATAGTTTGCGAGTAAGCACGTGTATCGCTGCTGCCATTACTAAAACATGGCATGGGGCTGAGAGCAAACATGCAACTTAAGACAATCTTCTGTTCTTCTCAACGTGTAGTGATAAAAGAAAATGACAATAGCATGTTTGCTGGGATAAATAAAAGATAACTGAAAATCACATTGTTATCGTGCATAAATAAGAGACAACAAGCAAATTAATCACCCTTCATTATTTGACTCCGAACGATTACATTGATAAATGCTCTTAAGGAGCAATGAAACAACTAACATACTAAGATATATAAATAACACTGTAGACCTCCTCATGCTTGGTCCTTTGAAGGTGGTGGTGGCTTCTTGTCGCATGCTTGGATATGCTTCTCGACCACCACCGTCAACTGATTTATGTGGTTAATCAAAGTCTGCACCAACATGCTAGTATGCTGTTGTGCTTGCAGAATCTCATAGTTGCTGGTACCCCAAACGTCTTTCCTCTCTGCATTTGACCCCGTGTCACGCTGGATATCCCAGCCTGAGGGGACATTAATCTAAGCACCAATATAATAACTATGAACAAGCGATACAATAATTAGTATCTCGAATGAATACATGAATAAACTTTGCAAGTGGGGCCGTCTACTACTGTACGGTAGCGAGAAGGAGAGATGTTCCAAGGATTTCTGCTCAGTGAAAGGGTGTTGCATACCTGATTGATATCTGACATGCCTATATATAGTAACAGCAAGCCATGTTAGCTATATCTGCTCATGAAAACTGAACAGCGTTTAAAACTGAGTGGAGCAAACCAAATATTAAACACTCATACAGCTCAAGGCAGTAAAAGAACTTCTAATACATGTATGCTTTCAGCCTTTTCATGAGCATGTATGCTTTAAGCCTGTCGAGCATACATAACATATGTATCAAATGTATCACATGCACTGAAATTCAATGTATCAACTGTATTAGGACATTGAAATATAACCTGCATGCTAAATGGATGACAAGAAATGCATGCTCTGAAGGATGCCCTCACTTATAGTTCTGACCAATCAGAATCTTATAGTTCTGACCTATCAGAATAATACTGGGATAATAAGGACGCCAATAAATTTACCTTCAAGCATAAGGAGCCATATACTATCAAAATACCAAAATAGTAACAACAGTTTCTATGAAATCCTTTTCTAAACAGGGTTTTAATCAGCTTGAGTATTCAAACTGTAAACAAAAGTTTCATTGCATGTTTCAGGTCTTTATCAGGCCAATCATTATATCTGAATCTCAGATTACACATAAAATAGTACGCTGTGTGACATGTACATTGCCAGAAACATTGCGATAGTAGAAAACCTATAACAGCGATGATGGTGCCACTATGACGGCTGATTATTGAAATGCAGTTAGTAGCTCAACTAAATGGAGTATACCTCGAACTATCAAAATACCAAATAAAAAGATATGTAAAAAAACGAATTACAGCAAATCTTGACCATCGGAAGAGTAAATGCTCTGTCATTACAAATCCAGCCGGTCTATTTCGACCGGACTTCAGCCTGTAAGGACTTCCTTGTAGACGATGTTCTTCATCGAGGTTAGTAAGGACACGGTCGGTCTTTTTCACTTCTTTGGATTGTCATTTTGCTTGTTGGCCTTCTCCTTCTGAATGAGTATCTTTATGTTTCTCTTCGCGGTGGCTCGAGACAAAGCAACATAGAGTTGACCATGAGAGAACACCGGATTAGGTAGGTACACACCAACAATCGGGATGGTCTGCCCTTGAGCCTTGTTAATCGTCATAGCAAAGCTAAGCCTTATAGGAAATTGCTTCCTCTTAAACTTGAATGGAAACATGTCGTTTTCAGATGGGCACAGAGGTATTCGAGGAAGGAAGACCCTCCTACCAGCGTGTTGTCCAATCATGATTTCTGCATCAATGGTGTTCCTCTCAAAACCTCTAACAACAAGCCTAGTCCCGTTACACAGTCCATTAGCTGGATCAATGTTCCTTAGAAGTATGAAAGGGCAGTTCAGCTTTAGTTTGAGTGCATGCGGAGGAAGACCGTTGGGAGTCAATCCATTCAGAAACTCCTGAGCGTAGTAGCCATATGGGTCGTCCTCCGCACTGTCAAAGCTATGGTAGATTACTTCATCTCCGTGAAAACGCTCTATCATGCGGATGTTTATCTTGTCGACGTTGTCGTTTGTCGTGGAAAGGATTGCGCGAGATGTCATGTAATTCGAATCAGACATGTTGTCATCTAGACTCGGAAACACGTGGTCAATCAGCTTCTCCAGGTCGTCAACCTCGCCTGTAGATGGCAGACAAATGTCTTCAGGGAGTAGTATGTTGCCTTGATCGTCGGCTTCCTCAGTGCCATTGCCGACCCTTAGCAAGTAATCTGCAAACCACGTGTCATCATGAGCCCTCATGTTGGTGATGAGCCGAAGCTGCCGCATACCCTTCCATAGATGAGAACTTCGGAGGGTTACATCAATTATCTGGCCCCGCGACCCCCTTCTGACGACCGGAAGCACCTACCTAAAGTCCCCGCCAAAAACAACAGTCTTTCCTCCAAAGGGTCGGTCGCGTATTCCCATGATGTCGCGCATGCTATTGTCCAATGCCTCGACTGCTTATCGCTTCGTCATGCTGGCCTCGTCCCATTGTATCAATGAGGCCATCCTTAGCAGCTTGGCGGTCCCACTCTGCTTGGTGAAGCTGCACGAGGCTCCATCATCGCAACTCAATGGGATCTTGAACCTCGAGTGGGCAGTCCTGCCGCCAGGCATGATAGAAGCGGCGACGCCCGACGTCGCGGTAGCGATAGCAATC
The DNA here is from genome assembly GCA_011799875.1 of Thinopyrum elongatum. Taxonomy (NCBI): domain Eukaryota; kingdom Viridiplantae; phylum Streptophyta; class Magnoliopsida; order Poales; family Poaceae; genus Thinopyrum; species Thinopyrum elongatum. Next base: position 28,887,031 of record CM022301.1, read on the forward strand.
TTGCCCTCGCTCCTCACCTTGGCGAGCATCGCCCTGTAGAGGAAGGTCTTCCCTGTACCTCCAGGGCCATCAACAAAGAATACACCCCCATCACCGCGTTCAACAGCCGCTAGTATCTCGTCGTATGCGGCCCTTTGCTCCAAGTTCAGGGAAGATGCCAATTTAGTGTCATCTACGTCAAACTCAACGGTTGATTCCTTGATGACCTCTCTGGCCTCGCCCTCGGTTGGGTCAAACGCATCATCGATGCTTGGAAGAGCGAAATCAACAATGTCTTTACCCATGGACTGCAACATACCCCTAATGTCAAGCAACACCATCTGCTCCACCTCGTTCGGGGATGTGCGTGTTCGATGGTAGTCATCAGACATATGCTCGAGGTGCCTATCCCATAAACCGCGCACGTCGCCTGGCTCGCAGTGCACCAAGATGGTTGCGAAGAGCCTCCTAAGAGAACATGGCATCGCCCACTGCTCAGCCTCAGTAAGACAATCGTCGAGCGCGTTGTCTGCCTCGATGAGTCCCAACCTTTCAGCAGCCGTCATCGAAGGATGTTTTGCCCGTAACATGGTTTAGCAACACACGCAGGTAGTATCGCTCCCCCTCGGCAGGATTGGCAGACACGATACGACCTATTTGAAAACGCTCCACCCGCGGCCTCCAAAACTTCTTTTTCTTCTGCCACGTGAAGCTTCCGGGAAAATCCTTGTACAATATATGCCTAGCCCAAGGGTGTTCCTGGTTAGCCTTGAAATACTCTGTTAACATGGATTTTGAAGCATTTTCGGAGGCGATAACATTCTTCAAGTCAGCCTGCGCATTGAATGCAACCCTGTGCATATTCGGGAGATGAAGAGGCAACTGCAAGACAGGCGGGTAATTGGCGCACAGTGGGAAGCCAAATATCCTCCACATAGCCTCCGGAGGGGTGACCCACCTTGCGTCAACGTATCTCTTGATCTCATCAATGTTGCCATCGGCGTCGGGCTGGTCGATGCTGAAAGAAGCCTTATCATGGCCGTTGTAAATGTACTTGTAAAGATATTTGACGGCCTTTATGCTAGAGCAGACCTCAACGTTGATGTGGCAATTGAACATCCGCAGAAGGTAAGGGTTATAAGGCACAACCCATCTGTTGTCCAACATCTTCCCTCGGACCTTAGCACGTCTTCCATCATCTCTACGCCGATAAACTGGGTATGAGTCCTTGCCTTGTCCTGTATTTTCATTGAACGGCCGCGGGTATCTGCACTTGCATTCGTTTTCTTGCATGCAAACATTCTTCGGGTTGAGAGCACCGCATGGTCCGTGCATCATATGTTTTACCACCATTGCATACAATTCCGGATACTTCTGCTTGTCTGGGAGCTCTGCGGAAATGAGTCGGTCATACTGCTCTGGGACGATAAGCTTATATGTTGAATCCATGAACAACAAAAAATGTGCGTGGGGGAGGCCCCTCTTTTGGAACTCGACTACGTATACATAAGCGACAACAACACCCAGGATCTGCTTCTTGAACAACATGTCTTTCATAGCCTCTAGTTTGCCGTAGAACACGCGAGCCACAATATCAGGTCGGTCTTGCGCCGTCTGACCAGGAAGCAACTCATTCGTTATCTCTTCCCATTTAGGGTTGCAAGTCATGGTCAAGAAGATGTCAGGCTTCCCGTATGTATGGACAATTGCCATGGCATCCATATGCCTCTTCTTCATGTCGCGGTCGCCACCAGGGTATGCTCCAGGGAGCACTATTCTTACCCCAACAGCGCTTGCTCGCGTCTCCCCTGATGTGATCGCATCAACAACTCCTTTATACAAGTCAGCACGAATCTGCGTCTGGTTCTTCCTGTACCACCTCAACCGACAACTCTCAATCTTGATGTACATGTCGACCCCCCATTGCTGGAGCAGGCGTGCTCCACAGAGTATGGGATTGAAGATCGCAGGCCGTGTTTGCAGCATGTAACAGTAGTAGTCTCTCACGGAGACGCATAACCTGCTATTCCCCTCTGCACATGATTGAGTACCACGAAAATGAGGATACTTTTGAGAAATAAAATATTATTTGTAACGAAATGGGACGCAGATGGCATACCTGCATCCTCCTCATCATCATGGCCCAGTCGAGGATGTTGTACAACCTCCCAAGGAACATTACGTTTAGGTAGCTTCGGATGCCAACCTAGCTCCCCCCTTGGATAGAATAGGGGATAAGACAACGGGTCATATGCTCCATCGGTCACACGTATAATGTGCCTTTCGTTGTTGTTACCACAAAGTGTTATCCTCCGGTCAAACCTTTTTGCTAGGTCATTGCCCTCAACCCAAATTGCAGCGACCTCAGATGACACCGGTCTATTATATCTTCTTTGGTCAAGCCTCTGATCGGTGTTTAGGTCTATCCTATAATCATTGAGATCATCCTTGTGTGCACCCAAACTCCTAAATTGCTGGGAGTACGGGTTTTCTTTGAGTATGCTCACTAACTTCTTCATGACATCCTGGTCTAATTGCTTGGTGGCAGCCTTACGATGAGTTAGGTTTGGGTCGTCATCATAGAAGTACAACTGCAGATGTTTTGGGTGGGAGGAAGGCCCGAACGAATGCACATTGTGGTAGATGGTGCCATGTGCCCGGAATGTGTACACCCCAGACTTCATGTTTGTGTAGTTTTCATCAAGGCTGACACCAAGGGTTGTGAAGGTGAAATGCCCGTTGAAGAAGCGTATGTTCTCCCGAAAATGTCTAGAATCTGCATCCATGCTGGACCATAGCCTCATCAGCTCTGGGATTGGTTCCGGTTGCTTGAGCTCGATTTGGCCATTGCGACAGCAGAACCCGTCAGTCTCAGACTCAAACTTTCTGGCCTTGCAGTGGTCGCAGTTTGCGGCGTGCTTCAGGATGTGAGTGCTGTCTGAGATGTTTGTGTAGACAAAGTCAAATGGATCAATCTCGATAGGTTTAGCGCTAGACATGCTCGCTTCCTCGTCATCCTCCATGCTGTCATAATCGGATCCTACGGGTATTTGTTGAAACATGATGTTCAAAACAATAATTACTAATAATTATAATTACAATAAAGCTCCACGACGTCATAGTTCAGAGTTGACCATACCTTGGTCGCGAAACATGTAATACTCCTCATCCATCAAGTCGGGTGGTGTCGGCTCATCGCCCATGATGCGGCTTAGGAATCCATCGATGTCATCTGCATTGTCGTCGTGGCGAATGTGACAATAGACAACATCATGTCAGAAGAGGGTTGCTGAGAATGAGCATAAGAACGTGACAATAGCATTTTCATACCATCGGTACCGACAGTGCAATTCGGCATGATCGTCGGAGGGTCGCCATCAGATGAATCATCTTCGGCGGCCCGAGAGACGGGTGATGCGCGGCAGGTGGATGCGGGACATTCAGAGGTTGAGTTTGCTAGGTCTGGACGTGGGATTGCGAGGGATTCATTGCACGGGGTGTTTTTCCTTCTAGCATAATTGGCCTTCCTCTGAGCACTTGGCTCCCCCTTATAATCACCGACATGCTTTTGCGGCGTTGCATGCGCTTCTCTCGTAGCTTTGCATTCAGTTTTTCTCTGACATCAACCGTTAGTTCATCCTTTTTCGTCTTATAACATGCTCGGCTACGTGAGTTTCTCTGCTCCCTTTGCTTGTTTCTTCTACGTTCATCATCACGTTGCCTCCTAGCTAGGTCATTGTCATGGGTGACACCAGACGCGTCTAATGTTGAAGGGGGAAATGTTGCATCATCATGCAAGAATTCTGTATAGCTGGAGCTATTAGGGTTGGCTGGTTGAACAACGTTTTGAAAACATGGTTAGAACAATCTGATTTTAATACGTATGGAGGTAGTGACTAAAGAATATTAGAACCTTCTTTTGCTACATAAATACAAACCATGTGCATTAAGATGAAGCATTAAACTCATAGCTTCGAGCATGATGGTCGCTAAAAAAAATAATTTGCTATGAGAAAAAAAATCTATGTACGTCAAGGTGAAACTAAAGGTAATATTTTACCTGATGTCGAAAGTGGACGAAGATTTTCATCTTCTTTAAGCCGATCATTTTTCCTCTGATAAGCAGCTCTCGTCAGGGCATTTTTATGATCTCTCTTGCGTTCTTCGTCCGTTTTTTGATTTGTTTCTTGGGTGTCATTCAAGTCAACATCTGGTGTCATTCAGGACATTCAAAAAATGTAGAGAATAAAACATAATCTGACATCAATTCATGATGGAGTACGCACAATTTGATTACCTTGTAGATCATTGTCATTAATGAGACCAGATGTGACCATAGTTGTAGCAGGAAATGTTGAATCATTATGCGAGAATGATGTATAGTTGGAGCTAGTTGGGTTTTCTGGTTAAACAAAGTTTACAGAACATATTGAAAACTTTATGGTTAAGACATGAATTGAAGGTACTGACTATAATGGTTAAAACATTTAAAGCTTACCTGATAAATTAAGGGCCCGCAGATTTTCATCTTGGAGATTCCGATCTTTTTCCCGCCGATAAGCAGCTCTCCTCAGGGCGTTTCTATGGTCTCTCTTGCATTCTTCGTCCGTTTTTTGATTTGTTTCTTGGGTGTCATTCAAGTCAACATCTGGTGTCATTCAGGACATTCAAAAAATGTAGAGAATAAAACATAATCTGACATCAATTGATGATGGAGTACGCACAATTTGATTACCTTGTAGATCATTGTCATTAATGAGACCAGATGTGACCGTAGTTGTAGCAGGAAATGTTGAATCATTGTGCGAGAATGATGTATAGTTGGAGCTAGTTGGGTTGTCTGGTTAAACAAAGTTTACAGAACATATTGAAAACTTTATGGTTAAGACATGAATTGAAGGTACTGACTATAATGGTTAAAACATTTAAAGATTACCTGATAAATTAAGGGCCCGCAGATTTTCATCTTGGAGATTCCGATCTTTTTCCCGCCGATAAGCAGCTCTCCTCAGGGTGTTTCTATGGTCTGTCTTGCAATCTTCTTCTGTTCTTTGCGTATTTTCTTTGGTGTCATTCAAGTCATCTACTGGTGTCTTTCATGTCATTCTCTCAAAAGCCAAAGGAAAAAACACAACTTGACATCAAACGATCATGGAAAAGGTACAATCAGATTACCTTGTGTATCTTTCACACGAATGACACTAGATGTGACCGAAGTTGTATGAGGATATGTTGCATCATTATGCGAGATTGATGTATAGCCCGAGCTAGCTGGGTTATCTGATTCAACATGCGTGATCAGTAATCTTACTTGATATACTAAGGGGACGCAGATCAATTTTCCTCTGATGATCATATATTGTGGGTTTGTTTATCTGCCCCAGCTTCTGTCCTGACCCGGTATCGCTGCATTGTCCCACCAGTTTACCCATGGTTTGATTGGGGTCATTTGAGACAGCTCCTAGAATAATCCAGCATAAATGACGAAAACAAAGAGAAGTTAAACAGAACCTGAAATTGTACGCTCACCGAAGTGGCAAATATAACGCCGAACATTGCAAAAGTACCAAAAATGTACCTGGGATCACATGTGAAGGTTGATGAACATTCGTGATATCACATAGAGTATGGCGGTGAACAATCTGCCCATCGTCTTGTTGCTTTTTCAAACCATCTGACTTGCTAGTGCGATAAGATGCCCGCCTCCGCGCGTTCATAAGTTCCCTATGGTCTACCAGATGAACCAGATGTATGAGAGTTAGTGAATAAAAAAAGTATGGGCATGGGATTTTAGAGGTCTGGTTGAACAATAGGTTTCTCTGTGCATGTTATGTTTATTCAGGTTATGTTTAGCCAGGCCAGATATATTCAGGTTATGTTTACAACTCACTTAGATCACATTGATACAACATATACGAAACGAGCATTTATATGAACCTAAGATTAGTCAGCAAACTCACGTTAAACAACTTACCAGAATTTGAAAGGGAAGGCTGATTCTCCTCTTGTAACCTGACCGTATCGTCCTCTTTTTTCTTCCGATAAGTTGCACGCCTCTGTGCGTTGAACTGCTCCCTTGTTTCGTCAGCGTAATTTTTGCGTTCATTAAATACAGCTCCTGTTGCATGCTGCTCGGAAGTTCTGTCATCTGTATCATGTTAAAAGTAAAAAACCAAAAAGCCCATAAAGCTCATCCCGGAAAGTGGACTAAACCTGACTGATCCGCTACCGAATACGTCAGTTTGGATGGTGGATAAGCATGCATGGGAATACCTTGAGTATCATCTTGTAGCTTCGTCGCACCATCCGTCTTATTCTGATAAGACGACCGCATCTCATCGTTTAAAGGTTCACAGCCTACAACTTACCAATCAACAAAAAATGCGGTATGTTGTACATGAAGGTGAACACCCATAATTATAAATCATGTCATATGAAATGCGGATGAGTCAGTACCATATGAATCTTGTGCTACATATGTGACATAATTCAGCGTTAGATTACTCGGAGCCGACAACGAAGCATCATGATGGTCTCCAACCCGTAGCGATCTTGATCCATCTGTAGAGTTGTAACCAAGATGAATATAAGACCAATGATACATAGGCGACAAACTATGCAGGCAACATTCTCACTAATCTTCACACAGTCTTATACCTGGAACCGTCATGTAAGTATCGTCAACATTTTCAGCTACGGGTATGATGCTTGCATTTTATTCTTCAACATTTCTCCCGCTCGTAAGGCCTGCAATACATTATGCATAAACCTTGTCACTGTCAGAAATGCATTGAACGCATGTGTAGGAATATCTGATAGAGTGCATCATACCCGTAGTAACGTCCTCTTCTGGTTGATGTTCACCTGCCTTGCTTTTTGAATTCCCCATACACACCTATGGAATGGCAGTTCCCTGACATTAAATGACCATTGCCTGATGGCAAGAATATTTGAAATAGCGGGGGTGGGGGTAGCAAGCTAACTATACTTTGCCTGATGTCCTCTAGATGTTTTGTATGTGTCTATATGTAGTCATCCTGTCTCCATCTTCAATGCATGCACTCACTCTGCTTATTACTTATTTTGTCATACAAATTGTTGTTTATTCAATTTTTCCAAAGGATGGTCATTCATGGAAACCCCATCAGTTCTTAATAGCTGTTTAGTACGTGTATCTATGCATCCATCTTCTGATGTTCAAATGATCACCGCCCTTGCCTTGTAGCATACTCTGTAAAGTTTGTGGTTAATCGCAGGTGCAGGGAAACTATTGGAACTACATCTTATTAATTGGATCAAATAAGCGCCCATCCTACTCTGTAAGCGCCCTTCTTACCTCTGTACAGTTATCATTTTATTAATGAATGAAGAACGTTTTGCTCGAATGTAATGGGATGAGAATAAAATCAAGTAGTGAATTAACATCTAGACATGAACATTTCTGGATGTTTCTTTTCCATAAAACAGTTATTATTCCTACCTCTGATTTGTGTCACTTGCTGCTTCTGATGTTGTTGTGAGCTGCAAACTCGGAAACTGGTGTCACTTGCTGCTTCTGATGACTATGGGACTGAGCGGTCTCACCACTTGCAAACTCCAAAACTGGTGTCAGTTAGGTGCTGCCAGATTTGAAAGGGTTAAGACTCAAAAGTGATGTCCCACAATGTGCGTATAAATTTTTTATTGCCTGTATGAGCATGCGTTGGATGTATGATAAACTGTGTACTGTGCAATACCTTGATCGCTATCGGTGGCGGATCCTCTCCGCCCTCGTCGACGGGGCCTGAAACGTCGGCGACGGGAACTGGAACTGATCTGCGGCGCGGTGGAAGCGGTCGGCGGCGGCCCCTACAAGCAACGAACACGACCAACCTGGGAGGGGCAAGCCGATCCTGAATCCTCAACGACAACAGCGCCGGATTAGGGGCCCTCAACGGGATCGGCCGCAGCTCCGATGATCCGCGGCGGATCCTACGGGTTCAGCTGCAGATGGGTCGAGGCTTTGCACTTGGATGGCGGCGGCGAAGGGGCTGAGCGGCGGCGAAGGGCTTGAGCGGCGGTGACGTTAGCTGCGTGGACGTAGGGACGAATGACGGTGGCGACTCGTGCGGGCAAGTGCATCGAGCGCACGAGGATTCGGGTGCGAGCGTCTGGCTAATTTTCGTAGGTTTATTTTCGTAGATTTTTTCAGAACGAGTTTTTATCGATCAAGCCGAGGGTTTAACACTGGACATCGTCGGAGCATACCGATTTTTCTTTCCTGGTTCGAGGGCGGAGGGGGGAATCGATGGGATGCGGGAGGTGGGATCGAGGACGAAAAAAAACCGTCTCTGGTGGGACGAAAATTGACCGACGGAGACTACCAACTGAGACATTAGGAGTAGAGATCACCGCAGTAAATTTGACCCTAAAAAATTTTGTTGAAAAATATAACCCCGGTAATTTTGTCTGTAAATAGTTGATAATATACGAACCACAGACTAGATAACTTACACACAAGCACCGCAGTAATCTTGAGTCACGAGTAAAAAATGTTGAAAACATACCTTCGATGGATTTCGTGTAAATATCACGATAATATACACACCATAGATTTGATAACTTATGTCTAAAATACCGTAATAATTTTTTGTTTGGTGGAAAAAAGTTGTTGTAAACATACAATGGTAAATTTTGTGTACATAGCATGGTATTTTAAGCACTGCGGACTTGTTAAACTGCCTACAAAGACTATGATAACTTTTCGACCCCGGAAAAAAAATTGTTCAAACATACCCCTGCTATTTAAAAAAACATGGTAGTATAAGCAGCTCATAACCGATAACTTACATACAAACACCATGATAACTTTTGCCCTAGGAAAAAGATGTTGGAAAATATACCCTCGCTAACTTATTTGTACATAGTATGGTAATATACGCCTAACTGACCTTATAACTTATGTCCAAACACCTCGGTAATTTTAACTAGGAGAATAATTACCCCCGGCAGCTTCTGTGCAAATAACACGGTAATGTACGTCCAAACACCGTGGTAACTTTGGATATGGAAAAGTTTTAGAGAATACTCGCGGTAATTTCTATGTAAGTAGCATGGTAATTTAGGCCTCGCAGACATGATAATTTACTTACAAACGCTGCAGTAATTTTGCCTAGGTGAAAATTTATTGAGAAAATAATCTCCGTTAATTTCTATGTAAATAGAATGGTAATTCACGCACCGCATGCATGATAACTTACGTACAAACACTGTGTTAACTTTTGACTCTGAGAAAAAGATGTTGAAACATACCCCGATAAATTGTGTGTAAATAACACAGTAATATTACGCACCACAATCGTGATAATATTCGTACAAACACCATGCTAATTTTTGACCCAGGTAAAAAGTTGTTAAAAACATATCCCTGATAACCTTTGTGTAAATAGTATGATAATTTACTCATGCAGATCTGATAACTTGTGTATGAACATCATGGTAACTTTTCTGATTTGGGGGTGTAAAAATTGTTGAAAACGTACACGGAGTATCTTCTATGTACCTAGCATGATGATTTACACACCGCAAACATGATAACTTTGGTACAAAACACCATAGTAAATTTGCCCAAGTGAATTTTTTTTATGAACACACGATAACTTTTGTCCAAATAACGTGATAATTTACTCATCGCAGATCTGATTACTTACGTACAAACACCATGGTAACATTGACCGGGGGCGGTTGTTCAAAAATACACCCCCGATAACTTATCTGCAAATATCATGGTAATATGCAAAGCCCATACCTCATAATTTAAGTACAAACAGGGGAAAAGCTATTGAAACATACCCCAAAAACTTGAGTGAGAAAAGCATGGCAACATTAATACTCCGTACCTGATAACTTACGTGCAAACATCATAATATTTTCCATCTGAAAAGGAGTGAAGAGGACGCCCGGGTTTGTGAACCGTGTGAAACGTGCAGAAAAAATGATAGAACTAGGGCGCATTGTTCTAAAACCCATACAAATGAGGCTGCCGGTCTGGATTTTCAATTACTAATCACTGCCCTTTTTGTTTATTCTCATCTCAGGAAGATACAACTAGTATGTAAGTTGTATGTAATTAGTTAAGAGGTCTAGCGCAGCTGGATGTTGTAGCTTAGTTTTGTACTAGCTATGCCCGCGCGGCGACACGCCGCGCCCCGTTGATACATCATGTTTGTATATGTTGTCTTTGTTGCATGATATAAATTTTAATTTGAAGATAACTATATGAGCAAGATTATGATCATAAAAAAGCAAGGCATGCATATAAGCAAATTGAAAAGGATACACATCATCATCAATTGTTATAAAATGGGAAATACATGCTGACATTTCTGTAGTAAGACTAAAAGCATAACATTAATTTGTAGCTTATATCATTCTAGTGCGGCCTCCTGGGGGATTGGTGCCAGTGATGAAGTGGTATAAAGCTTTTGCATATTGTTGCATGCGATCCAGTGAAGTTGTATAAGATAATGGATCTTCAGTTCGCTGGGGTAGATATGTATTGGTAGGACGTTGGAGAAATTGTTGCATATCTTTGACAGGATCTTAGTTTGTCTTGTGAATTCATTTTGCTGAGTGGTTATCTGCTAATGGGTCATGTTGAATTGTCAATGTTCTCTTTTGCGACTTCGAATGCATGATATTTATGACAATTGATAGTGATGTTATAGTGAGCATAGATGCATTCCAATGCTGCTTCTAGTGTGTTTACTTTTTTTTTGCGGTGGGCTCTAGTGTGTTTCAGTTGGCTTGCTGCCTCTAGTGTGTTTCAATTGGCTGACCTGTGAATGTAGCGTGTTTTTTCCTTTGAAATTGCCCATGGCAGATCAGTCACAACACATGCTTCTGTTGTTTTGTGGGATCAGTTCCAATGGCCATATCTGTGAATTTCCAGTTTGGCACTCAGACTGGCTTCAAGAAGGAAGCGCCGTGGTATGTAGACCATCGGCTGGTCTTGTTGTATATAGGATATGTAAGCATCGTGGTATGTAGACCATCGGCGAGTCTCGTTGTTTTGGGATATGTTATAGTTGTTGCGAATGGAAAACCGGAGCGTATAAAATTTTGAAAAGCCGGCTTCCATTTGAGACACATGATAGGAAGGACATCGATCAACAATTAAAAATCGACGTGGAACCCAAAGGAGCACATAGTTTGGAGGACAACATTCATATGAGGACAATATTTCATCCCTTAATTCCTATGACCTACTAAATACTTCTGAAAAAATAAGTTAAGTTAGCTAGATGAAAGCATGTATGAACACACTCAAGATATGAGATCTTTTGCATATGCTTTTGAAGAGTAGCTTTCGTGTGGCATGGGTCACAACTAAATTTATGTCAGGATGGAAAGGATTTCCCTAATTACAAAGGGGCTAAAACTTGTAACTACTATTGAACTGCTAAATCCCGACTTTCCAAGGGCTGCTCTGCTTAATAAAGATGGATGCAAAGCACAGTTGATTTGTTAATATTTGCGAACACAGTTCACTGCTTATTGTTCCTTTGTAATACCTCTGGACATGGGAACTTAACTCAGAAGACTCGACGTTTGCAGAATTTAATAGTTCAAGAGGCGTAGAAGAGCTTGCCGGCCTATCAAAAGGGCGGTAACTGTTGCATTTGTCTCCATGGTCCTACACAATGGTAAAAGGAATCGATGGCCAAATCCACTGCAGAGCCTCGTCATTTCAGCCATGCACAGCAAAGAAAGAAAAAAAGCATATCTCGTAGGTAGTGCAAAAGCAGGGGAGAATAAGAAGGTTGCAGACCATCCTAGTTTCCATAAGCATCCCAAACCAGAATAATTAAGCTACTGAGGAACATTTCCAGCCTTAAAAGAGCATGATAGTTGAACATTAGTAATTGAACTGTACTTAAGCAGGATAAGAAATAGTGCCAATTATTGATGCTTTGCTAAAGCAGAGCGATCATGTGTTTTAAGTGGTCTACCTGATGTTATGCATATAGTGCAATAACTTTTTTTGTGTGCTGTCACGAATACAATGCAATAATTTTGTTTGTTTGCGTTGTGCGTTTGATCAGTTGTTCAGAAGAAAATTGCACGGTTGAGGACACAAACACTCATTTGCTGCACAAGTTGATTGTTATATTTTACATTACATAGTAGGAGTTTCTCCTCACAAACCTGAAGAGTACATTATTTTGACCGAAAAATTGACTGCATTATTTTTGTAAGAAAATTCTATTGATCATAAGCAAAGCTCGTTATCTAGTCCGTTGAGTGCTTCATTGTTTTCTTTCTGAACTGAAAACCTTACGGTGTTCTTGTCCGACCACCTGCTGGATTAGTGACCATGATGAAGTAGTAGATGGCTTGTGCAAATTCTTGACATGGGTTGGTGTAAGTGCTCAAATGGCAATAAGAATCTCAGAACAACAGATCCTCTAGCCTGGCTAGGTGGTCACCTTAAACGCAAAACACGGTCAATGGAAACAGAAGATTACAGTGCCCAGACAATCAGAAAGGGCACATCTCACAAAAAGTAAAAAGGTAAACCTCCTCCTAATGTATTTTGATCACACCATATCCTATAGAAAAATTAATTATCCTTTGTATCAAAATATAAGACATTTTTTATAGTCCCTTTGTACCAAAAAACGTCTTATATTTTGATATGGAGGGAGTATTATTGATCCTCATATTACCCTCCTTGTAGATGAAATACTAACGGTACGAATTGTCAAAAACTTATCCTTGCGAAAATAACAGAAGCACTCCGAATCAAAAGACCAAGAATCACATCAATGATCTGTCAAATTCAACTGGCCAAAGAGAAATGTGTACCAAAAAAGGAAACAAATACCATTCCATAGAAGAAGAGGAAGAAGCTGCCGCACAAGGAACGATCAAAACACTCAACAATTAATTCAACATAGAAGTTTAAAATGGAAACCGTCGTGACAGAATTTATAAAGTGCAGCAGCTCAAAAGAAAGAAAAAACAAATACACAAACAGCAAAATGAATTACTGATGCAAGACGGAAGGCTCACAATAAAGATTGTTCGGACAACACACAAGTTATTAAACATGGCAAGATCCTTTGTCTTCAAGATGTACTGCTCTGAAGGAGGCATCCAAGACCAGATCAATATTTTGCCCGATATTGTTCACGCATAAGAAAAAACTGCAATAAATATTATGCAATGTACCAAGTTGTTTACACGAAGAAGGGTACGCTTGGTAGCAATTATGAGACTGGATTTTTGACTCCCGGGTGTACAGACACCCCACTATCACACCGTTCGCATCAGTTTGAGTTATCTCGAGATCTGGACCAGTGCCTGCCACTCTTCTATGATTTGCATAATGCAAACAGTAATCCAAGCAGCCTGCATAGGCATTGTTGATTTGAGATTCCTCTGAGACTGCCGCAGCATAGGGCTTGTAGCCATCGAGGCCCGTGACTCCAATAGTAGACAGCAAAGTTGACCATGACTACGCTTAGTATGAGCTCGTTTGGGCACAGCCGCGCAGTAATAAGCATAATGTTTTACATTGCCAGGTGTATCAAGAGTGCACAGTACCATGATTTTTCTAATAGGAACACAGAAGACACAGTACCAGAGGTAGTGCTATATTTCCCTCCACTTTCTCTCTCTTAAAACTGCTCTCTCTACTCACTGTTCTTTTCTTTATACTATTATTATTTCTCAATCTCTCTCTCACGTTCAGAAAAAATGACACTCTCTCTTCTCTCGTTTCTCCTCTCTCTTCACATGTGACCAGTACAGTGACCTGGCTATCAGGCTGTCGCTCATGTCGGGATAGCACCCAGGCCTAGTACCTAGTGCATGCCTACTTTATTAGCTGTGTGAAATGGCCTGGACAACCCTGCTGCCGCTGCAAATTGCTGTGACAGAGAAGACCACCTCACGAATCTCACAGGGGCTCAACGGATAGGATAAGAGGGGGTCGGTGCACCCGGGACCTATCACACCTTTTCGTAGCAATTATACATGGTCAGGTTTTTTTCTGTATTTCATATAATCTGGTCACAAGATTTTCTGTACTTCGTATCAGCTAGCAAGGAGGAGATGATCCATAACCTAAAGATTGAGAAATCGAAAGGAAGAACTTGCCAGCTTGCAATCTTTAATCTGGCCATGGTGATTCTAGTCGAGGACAGTGATGCTTCCGGTTTCCATCCGAAAAAAAACTGAAATAGCCTAGACATGTAGATGTGCGATACATCATGCTCATGCATTCAGTAGAAATATACTCCCTCTGTTCCTAAATATAAGACCTTTTGGAGATTTCAATATAATCTACATACGGAGCAAAATGAGTGAATCTCCACTCTAAAGTATGTCTATATACATCCGTATGTAGTCCATAGTGAATCTCTAAAAGGACTTATATTTAGGAATAGAGGAAGTAATACTATATTATTTTCGCACACACCAAAATCAGATTTACGCACTATAACTGAACATGACTTTGGTTGTTAGTTGTGGATCAGATAGTTGTAAGTGACCAAGTTAAACTGCACTTCAAATATGATGTTCATTGACTCGATGCGAAGATTCTTTGAAAGAACACACCTTGATGTCTGTTGCCACACTGTTCGATCCTCCCCCATATGATCTTCACAAAAGTATGCGGATACTTCTAGCAAATTATCAATTGGATCCTAAGTTACATAGGTTTAGTAACCAAGTAACATGTATAGATGATATCATTAGAAAAACTCCCGCAGAGATAAATGTAAGGCATTTGGGCATTTACTTAAAATAAGAGCAGAGATGGGAGATGTGGCAAATGAAACATAGCATCAGCATGTGACGCTTTATAGGCAGTAGAGAGATGTCGGAGCCGCCATCCACCATCCCTGCATGTTGCTGCACCCCTCCTCCATCACAAGTTCACAATAAACGCCCAAAACTGCCAGACACAATTTGGGCGTCGTTCACGCGGACTGCTCATGCAGTCACAACAAAGCCAACTGACGTTTTATTGAAGGCCTTCTGAATCTTACTCACCTCTGATGCTGAAGCCTGCTACCGTCACGGCCGCGTCCACGCAGTTCGCCAGTAACGCGACCGAGACTCCCACGGCGCAGCGCCCGGCGTATGGTTGACTGGTTGTCCGCCATTGTGGGTCGCGGCATCAGCGGCCTCTGCACCGCACAAGCGCAGGCCACCGGATACTGCCGGCGTTGTGCACGGAGTAGTCCGTTCCACCGCGGCCGCCAATCCCCCGCTGCTCAAAAAGAGAGTAAAGAAGGAGCAAAACTGCAAAAGAAAACAAGAAAGGGGAAGAGAGACGGCGGACACATAGGGGTGAACGCTCTCACTTGGGCCACGGTGGGATCCAGCGGACAGCGAGGCGTGCATGCGCCTTCTTCCTCTCGCTAAACTGACGACGCACCACGCCGACAGGAAGAGCCAGAGCAGCGCCAGTGGGCATCGAGGCAACCACCAGGAGCTCGGGGAGGCCGACGTTGCAGAACGGGTCTCCAATGCCTTTGAGCTCCATGGGGCACTTGTGAGCTGCACCGGCGGGGCGGTGCATACGGGGGCTTGCTGGGGGCCGGAAGTGAGGAGGAGGATGCCGCCGACGGCAGCTGGACCTGATGCAGGAGAGAGAGGTGGCCGAACTTGTACACCCCGGTCCATCGCGGCGGCCTTCTCCCTGTACGTGGTACGCCATGACCGTCGCGAACAGCACCGCCAGCAGCCTCGCCTTCGGGTTCACCTCAAGGGATGAAGGAGCTCCTCAAGGAGATCCCGGCAGTTGGGTCTTCGACAAGGCATGGGCCAGCTGCAGCGAGGTCGGGGAGGACGGACGGCCCCGGTGGCGGGCACCACCTCGACAAGAGTCACCATTCACCACGACCCACTCCGTCAGGCAGAGGAAACAAAAGACGGCAAACTCGTATTTATAGCAATCCAGCCCATCCGAAGTATCAAGCAAAGCAACGACCAGAAGTATCGACTGCGCCGAGAAACATCGATGCACAAGGCGGCACCCAGAGGCATCGTCAAACCAACACCGCCTAACCGCCACGTAAATTATGTAGAACCCACCAAAATAGGGACACGTGCACATCAGGGTCAAGCTGGAGGCATGCAAATCACAACACCGGACACCGCATGCAAACCTCAAAACAGGAAACTGCCAAATCAATCTAGACGTAGTCAAATCGGATCCATGCAACAGCAAAAGAATGTCCCAGATCTCAGGTAAAATCGCTCAAGCCACCCCAAAACGTACACAACCAGATCCCCCACTATATAACGTGGCAGTCTCAAATTGGATGGATTTTCACTGATTGAAAAAAGTCAAAAAAACAGGGTAAATCAAACCTGGCTAGGTTTAGTAATGAGAGGGTCTAGGTTCGATTCCCCTTCAACGCCATTTTTTTTGCCTATTTTAAACTATAGGCCCGAAAAAAACTAGAGAAGATGGGATCGAAGGAGGGCGGTCGCTCAGGAGGAGGTGGGATCGAAGGGAGAAGAGTCGTGTGGTACTTTTAGCAATGTGGCACACGTGTGCCAAATATCGTGGTCCTTTAACTTCTTTTAATTTTATTTATTTATATAAGTTGACAAGGAAAGGAGAAGCTGCCTACGGGCGAGAGAGTCAAGTGTGTTTCTTTTGCTGCTGGCTACGTTTTCTTTTTAGGATTATTATTAGGAAAACCGATATAAGGGAAAAGCGGCTGCTGGAGAAATGCAATGAATTTTTTTACAATAAAAATTAGTAAATCATCAACAACTGATTTTATTTTGCGGCAAACAATTGATTTATGGTGAGCCTATAGTTTATTAAAATTGGGATACCAATCACTCTACACAAAAGCACTATCTACTCCCATGGTTAAAAACGGTCGCCGCTCGTCTCTAGCAGCTCAAAATGAATATATGTATTTAATTTTTTGTTATATTATGTGTTTATATTTTTTTCCACTTTTGCAGGTTGATACAAAATCTTATAGATTTGGATGATGCTTTGAACATGTTGACTCACCCCCCACGAAAAAGAAAAAGAACATGTCGACTCACATAGACAATGACATAGTGATGATGGACCGGACTAAAAACTCAACGAGTTTTATCCAACAAGAAGAGGTGTCGTGGTGGGCACACGGCAGATGCCAAAGGATGGCTAAAGAGAGGGACAGACTCAAGGGCACCGGTGGGCTCCAGAGGCGAGGTCGGCATGAGCGAGCGAGGGACGCAAGACATACCCAGGTTCGGGGCTCTCCGGAGAGATAACACCCCTAGTCGTGCCGAGTGTGGTTCATATATGTAGTAGTACAGAGTCGCTCCTAGAGCTGTTTGGGGGAACGAGGAAGACAGGCCAAGGCTTAGGTTGCTCCTTCTCCTTGTGTATGTGTGTATTCTACTGATGGTTGACCCTTTGCACGGGGGCTCCCTGGGGGGTTTTATAGGTCAACCCCCCAGGGTCACAGTGGTAAAGTTACAAGGCCATGGGGCCGGGATGTCAGCATCTGGGAAGCCAGAGCTGGGACCCGTGGGCCCCGTGCGCCAGGGGGCACTGTTCTCCGTCTTGTCGTGTGTCACGGAGTGGTTGGGCCGGCTCGGCTACAGTGGCGCACCGCCTGGTCGCCATCGGCTTGCGTCAGCAGGACGAGGGGCGCACTATTGCCAGGCCGGCCCTGGTCAGCGGAGTAGGTGGGCCACTGTAGCCACGCTCTTGCCAGTCAGCGGAGTTGGTGGGCCACTGTAGCCACTCTCATCCCCTCTACGGGGACTTGTTCCATCGTACGCCTTGGATGGGACGGGAGCTGACCCATGGCCGGGTTGAGGAAGACGCCACGAGGGCGCTGGCTTGTTGGAGAAGCCTTGATTTGTCGGGTTCAGCCGGCATGCGCTAGCAGGCCTGGCTGTGTTGCGGTCTTGGCCGGGTTGAGGGACTTGGCCGGGTTAGGGAACCCGGCCAAGTGCGAGCCGGATTGAGGGGCGATGCCGGCCCCGATGTTTTTGAAAATGATCCGGGTTCTGTTGCCTGCCCGGGGTTCATCCCCCCGACAGTAGTCCCCGAAGCTATGAAGGCTCACCGGCTTCAAGCGGGGGGGCCTTCGCAGTTTCACCCCCTGAAGAGGCGTTAGATGTTGCTGAAGCTTGCGACCGTCGGGTCCGGCAACACCCACTGTGTGCCGGCTTCCGGAAGCCGGATCGCGGCATCCCGGCATAGGCGGGAAATCGAGGAGTCCGTCGAATCTTGAAGGGGAAGGGACGCGCCCCCTCGGTTTCGGCGTGGGCGCCATGTGGCACCCAGAAACTGAAGAGGCCCTGACAGGCCACGTGCGCGATGGGACGTGACAGCGGGCTGGGGCCCGTCACTTCACGCCCTCGGCCCACGCGCGCAGCTTTATTGTGGCGCCCGCGGGCGGTTGCCCTTCTCGATGCAGTTAATGGGCGCGTGGATCGTGCCCACTTAATGCGAGGAAGTGGGAGGGGTGGGCGCAACCGATCCCACTTCCCCATGCTCCGTCCGTGGCTTATAAATTGGGGGGAGGGGCGGTGGAAATCATTCACGCACATGCCCCCATCTCCTTCTTCCTCTCTCCCTCTTGCTTCCGAGACCGCCGCACGCCGCGACGCCCTGCTGCTCTTGAGCGAAATGCCACCGCCGCTCTACAGCGCTCGTCGGCCGCTCCGCAGCTCTCAGCCACCGCTCGTTCTTCTTGCCTTCGCCCACGTGCCCTACACTGCCGATGGCGCTGCCAAAAGGCTCGTGGGAGGGATCCACCATCACCATCGGAGATGTCCAGTATCTGCGTGATACGCGGCGGCTTCCGTCGTAGACGGAGGTAGCCATGTGTCTGGCGGACGGCGAGCTAGCGCCGCAGCCGAAGGGGACCGAGCGCGTGGTCTTATTCTCCCATTTCAAGTGTGGGTTTGGCCTCCCCGTGAGCGATTTCTTCCACGCGTTCCTAGAGTTCTTCGGGCTTCAGCCGCACCATCTGGGCGCGAATGCGGTGCTGCAGCTCTTAGGGTTCGTCAACCTGTGCGAGGGCTATCTGGGCATCGAGCCCACCGTCGATGTCTGGGTCCGCTTCTTCTTCTTGAAGCAGCAGGGCCAGAGGCCGGCGTCATGTCTGCCTGCGGGGCCATCGTCATCTCGACGCGGTCGCATGGGGGTGCCCCAAGATGCCGCTGGAGGACTCTGCCAAGAAATGGCAGAACTCCTTCTTCTACGTCCGCAACCTCGGCGCGGACTGCAATAACCTGCCGCCCTTCACCGACGTGACGCCGCTCGCCATGACCAACTGGTCCTACTGCCCCAAGAACCCGGCGCAGGAGGTGCTGAATCTAAGCAGCCGGGTGGTGGAGATGGCGACGCGGGAGGGGCTCACTGGGACGGACCTCATCGCCGCCTTCATTGCACACCGGGTGCTGCCGCTGCAGCGCCGGACGCATATCATTGGCCAGATGACTGGCCTCTAGGATCCCAACCGGATGTCGTCCCGGCGGTTGTCACAGGAGCAGGTCGCCGGCCGGGTCAATGACATTTCGAAGGCCAGGCTGAAGGAGGAGTGGCAGTTCGGGAAGGCGCCCTACAGCCACGGGAATCCGACGCCGGCGGTGAGTCCTTGGTCCCCGTATTTCGCTATGTCCCATCTTCGTCCCGACGCAACAAAGGAGGTGCTGCTGAACGCCATCCGACATCCATATGACGGAACAACGACGCAGGTGGCGGCAGCTCAGCAGGCCGGCTCGGAGGAGGTGGAGACCCTCGCCGAGAACCCGGAGACGGCCGATGCCGAAGCCAGCGAGGCGCGCCTCACGGGTAAGTCTTTGTGTTCTGATCCCTTATGAGATCGATTGGGAGATGACGCGGGGATGTTGACGCGTGTTGGTGGCACAGCACCGTCGAGGGGAGGAGGCGGCGACGCCGGCTCGCCGAGACGGCCGATGAACGCTGCCGGGGCCGGATCGTCCCGCGTGCCG
Organism: Thinopyrum elongatum; assembly: GCA_011799875.1. Classification (NCBI taxonomy): domain Eukaryota; kingdom Viridiplantae; phylum Streptophyta; class Magnoliopsida; order Poales; family Poaceae; genus Thinopyrum; species Thinopyrum elongatum. Next base: position 28,906,993 of record CM022301.1, read on the forward strand.
GCAGCACCTAGCCGGCCGCACGGGAAGGAGGACGAGGCGCCCAGGAAGCCGGCCGCGAAGCGTGCGGCGGACCCGGCCGCCGCCGGCAAGCCGCCCGTCAAGAAGAGGCGTCGCGCCGCCCCGGTGGTGACGGCGAGACCGACCATCCCGGTGGTGATCGGGTACACTTTCTTGCTGACTCCGGTGAACTGCCGAGCCGTTCCTTCCTCATGCTTATCTTGTCGTGATCCAGGTCGCCGCTGGAGCTGGCATTGGCGGCGATGGATGCCGCGTCCGGGGGCGGCTTTGCATTCCGGAGGTCCCGGAGCAACGCCATTGACCTGCCCGAGGGATCGGCCGGGGAGGATCTCGGCCTGGACCCAGCGGACGTGGAGCGCTGCGCCTGGAGGGACCGGAACAAGGCCCTCGAGGAGCTGGAGGAGGCAGACCAGGCCTGGCCGGCGTGGCCAGAGACGACGGCGGGCACAGACCCGGCGGTCGTCGTGCCGCCGACGGAGGAGGGGCGTGACCTGGACGGCTGGGCGGAGATGGTGGTGGACGACAGGGAGGTCGTGGTGATCGGAGACGACACCCCGCCGCGGACCGACGTGGTTGAGCAGATCGAGGTGGAGGGAGGAGGAGGCGGGGCCGCCTCGAAGGAGACGCCACAGGCGACGGCGGACGGGGCGCCGCAAGCGACGCCGGACACGGCGCCGAAGGCGACGCCGGCCGACATGCCTGAGGGGACGCCGGCCACGGAGGAGACGGCGAGTGGCGAGCATGCCCTGGTGGTCAGGCAGCCACCAGCAGCGTCGGGGAGCCGTCTGGCTGCCGGGTCACAACAGGTCCGGGCTGGGTCCAGCCAGCCCGTCTTCGGGCCCATGACGCAGGAGGAGGCCGCCATGGCCGCCGTGAGCCAGCGTCTCCGCGGGCGCACAGAGCGGGTTCAGGCCGAAACGGAGCTGGCACGGGAGCTGGAGCGCTCCGTGTTTGTAAGTTTTCCTTCGTCTGGTTTCTTTCTTGCAGCTAGTTAGTGGGGGCGCGCTAGCGCACCCACTGCGTGTAGCCCCCGAGATTCGGGCCAACTATGTAGTAGTTGGGTCGAATCTTCACATGCTTCGTCTTGTGTTGATTCTTGCCCTTTTGCAGCAACTGGATGCTTACCGGGTCGGTGTCTATAGTTGGTTTCTGGAGAAGCACCAGCAGCTCACGACGCGGCTTCCGCCAAGGAGGAGGTGCTCCGCCTTGCTGAAGGTGAGTTTGCGTGCTCTTAGTGGAGGCGTGCGAGCGCACCCACTGGGTGTAGCCCGCGAGATTCAGGCCAACTACGTAGTAGTTGGGTTGAATCTTAAAGTGTTTCTGTTCTTTTTTCTATCTTGACTCTGAATCTTTGTTGTGTAGCCGTTGTGGCCGAGGTGCCGGTTTAGTTAACCCGACTGGTCAGAGCCGGTCATCAGCGTGACTTGGTTGTTGCCTACGCCGGCTGGCTCCGGGTTGAGGTGGGGGAGCTAAAGGTGGAGGCGGCAGAGGCCCAGCGGGCGCTTGTCGAAGCCTGCCGATAGCACGAGCAGCTGGCCGGTGACAAGAGCCGGCTCCAGGCCGAAGTGGAGCGCCTGATGGCGGAGGCGGCCAAGGCCCAGCAAGCGCTCGTCGAAGCCGGCCAGCAGTGCGACCGGCTGGCCGACGACAAGGGCCAGCTCCAGGCCGAGGTGGAGCGCCTGAAGGCGGCGGCGGCCCAGGCAGCGGAAACCCACCAGGCGAAACTCCTCTGTCTCAAGGAGGAGCACGGGAAGGCGACCGCCGCCAAGGACGCCGAGCTGAAGGCGGCCGTCGACAAAGGCGCCGAGCTGGAGAAGGCGCTAGAGGCGCGCGACCATGACAGCAACCTGGAGCAGCATGATACGTTGCTCGAGGCACAGCACCTAGACGAGGCCTTCGCCAGTAAGTGCTTCTTCGTTGGTTTCGCCGGGCTGCGAAGCCAGCTTTTCTTTTTTGTTGCTAACCGTCTTGCTCCTCTTCTTGATAGGGCACTTCCCAGAGACGCAGAGAACGGCGGAGGAGGCCGTTCATGTTCAACGGTCGCCCCAGGGGGTCGTGGGCGCTGGGCTTGACCCAAACATCGCCTGGACCTTCTCGGAGATCATGAATGCCGCCGAGGCCCGCCTGCAGGTCTTGGGCGAGCAGATGGTGCGGGTCTCCGTAGCTGGCATGGGGATGACGACGGCCCTCTAGCCCGGCGCCGTCGCGCCCAACAGCTTCACGCGGCTGGTGCGGTGGCTGGAAGCCAGGCCGGCGCGGCTTCACACATGGCGCGTCTCTGCTGCTCGCGCCGTGCCGAGATGGCGCTGAGGTTCGTCATGTCCTGGTACCCAGACTTGGCGCTGGACTAGCTGATGGCCCAACGAGCCGGTGCGGAGCGCCAGCTGCAGGCGGAGGCGGGCCGGATCGCCGCCAGGGCCAGCTACATGGCCTCATTCACGCTGCACGATGAGTTCCAGATGGAACGGATGGACGACAGCAGGGTCATGCCTCCTGACGACTTCAGCCTACTGCTGGACGACCCATTGGGCAGCTTCGAGGAGTTGGGTCCTTACACGGACGAGGACGCCGGGTTGGAGGACACCGGCACCTCGATGAACCCGGAGGCTATCGAGGAGGAGCCGGCAGTCACGCAACCCAACGCGGGAGCTGTCTGAAGCTGAAGCTGCCCTGCTTATCTTCTTCTCATTTCTGTTAAGTAGCAGTTCCACCCACCCACTGGGGTGTTGGTGAATGTAATGAACTTTGGCCTTGGGCCCATATTATCGTAATGTAAATATTTTTGTGAATGTTTGCACTTTTGCTCTTTGTTTTCTCAGCCATTTTCTTGCTTGCTTCCTCTTCGGGCCTCCCCCCCACCAGTTGAACAGCCGGGTTCCGGTCTATAACAAGGAGTTCAGCCCTTGGAAGGAGCGCGCGGTACTTAGGCCCTTCGAACGTTGAGCACAAGCGAAACACCCACTGGGCCGGCTGGCGGCAGCCGGCGAAGCAGGCTGGCGAGCAGCCGGTCGTGCGGCAACTTAGTGCGGTGAGACCGGGTTGGCCAATCCGGCAGACCCAACTTAGTGTTTCGCAGCGTGTAGGTGCTTTCGCCCATAGTTCTTGCCAGCCAACAGCCGAAGCCGGACTGTGGCATAGGGCGAAGTGGAGGGCCTTGGCGACCTGAACACACCGGGATGTGCTAAGGAGGACGACGGGTGGTGGTCAAGCCGGCCAGCCCTTGAGCCCCCGGGTTGAGCGAGCCAACCCGGCGGTGGAGGTTTAAGAGAATTTACAAGAGCGTGTAGAACACAATAACTTGGTAGGAAAAGGCAGCCCCCGAGAGTCATTCGGGGGTCCCATGGTTTTTCATATGATTACAAAAGGCAGTGATACATACGTGCATACAGCTAACTGTAAAATGGGCGAAGGAGCTCTGCATTCCAGGGCCGGCTTGTCTCTTTGCCGGTGGTGTCTCTCTTGCGCTTGTTTGACTTGCGGGCGTCGATGAGGTAATAGGCGTTGCTGTCACACAGGGCTTTGTTGACGATGAAGGGGCCCTCCCATGGGGAGGCCAACTTGTGCTGGCCGGCTTGCTTCTGGACAAGCCGGAGGACGAGGTCTCCCTCGCAGAATGCGAGGGGCTTGATCTTCTTGCTGTGGTAGTGCCTTAGACCTTGCTGATAGATGGCAGATCGGCTAAGGGCCAAAAGGGGTGCTTCTTCGAGTAGGTCGACGCCATCTTCATGAGCTTTCTTGGCTTGGGCTTCGGTGTACATTATGACTCGCGGCGTGTCGAACTCGATGTCGGTCGGGATGATGGCTTCTGCTTCGTAGACGAGGAAGAATGGGGTGAACCCGGTCGACCGGTTTGGCATTGTGCGAAGACTCCAGAGGACGGTCGGCAGCTCATCAAGCCAACTACCGGGTGAACGGACGAGGGGCTCGACGAGCCGTGGGTTGATGCCGTACAGGATGAGGCCGTTGGCCCGCTCGACCTGGCCGTTGGACTGAGGATGAGCCACGGAGGCCAAGTCAAGCCGGATGCCGGAGACGGGGCAGTATTGCGCCAAAGCGCCCTTGGCAAAGTTGGTGCCGTTGTCCGTGATGATGCTGTGCAGGACACCGTAGCACACTGCGATGTCTTTGATGAACCAGACGGCTATTGGCCCATCCAGTTTCTTGATCAGCCGCGCCTCAATCCACTTGGTAAACTTGTTGACCGCCACCAGCAAATGCGTCATGCCGCCCCGAGCGGTCTTGAAGGGGCCCACCATGTCGAGCCCCCGGACCGTGAAGGGCCAGGTGATCAGGATAGTCTGTAGGGCTGAAGCCGGCTGGTGGCTGCGCTTGCTGAAGCGTTGGCATCCCTCACACTTCAGGATGAGCAACTCGGCATCATTGAGGGCCGTGGGCCAGTAGAAACCGTGGCGAAAAGCCTTGGCCACTAGGGACCTGGAGGCAGCGTGGTGCCCACACTCACCCTGGTGTATGTCGAGGAGGATCTCTATGCGCTTGTCCTACTCGACACACCACTGGAACACGCCAGTCGTGCTGTGCTTGATGAACTCGTTGTTGATGATGCTGTAGGCGGACGCCCGGCGTTGCATTTGCCGGGCCTCGGTCTCGTCCATGGGGAGCACTCCGTTCTCCAGGAAACTAAGATTGGCTGGGCCCACGATGGAGCTGTCACCACGGTGAAGACGGGTTCTGGGGCGGCAGCCCCCGAGCTGGAGGAGGCAGCCCATTGGTCGGGGATGACGGCGGCCGGGTTGAGTACGGCAGCCCCCGGGCCGAGATCGGCAGTCCCCGGGTTGGGTTCTGCAGCCCCCTGGACGGGGTCAGGGACGACGGCGGCTGGGTCGAGCATGGCAGCCCCCGGGCCGGGATCAGCAGTCCCCGGGCCGGGTTCCGTAGCCCCCGGGACCGGGTTGGAGACGGCAGCCCCCGCGCTTGGTCCGGCAGCCCCCGGGTCTGAGTTGGGGAGGGGCGTTGCAGGGTCGTCCGGGATGAAGATGGACTCGGAATCCGGGGACGGCTTGATGGACGGCTTGCGCAAGTGCTCGAGGGAGACACCGGACGGTATGGCCTGCCGGGATGAGCCAATCTTGGCTAGCGTGTCGGCGGCTTCATTTTCTGCGCGCGGGACATGAAGGAACTCGCAGCCGTCGAAGGTGCCGGAGAGCTGCTGGACCAGGAAGCAGTAGCTGGCCATGTTGGTGTCCTGGGCATCCCACTCGCTGGAACACTGCTGCACCACCAGGTCCAAGTCGCCATAGCACAGAATGTGCCGGATGCCGAGTTCCTTGGCAAGCCGGAGGCCATGCACAAGGGCTTCGTACTCAGCAACGTTGTTGGAGGAGGCGAAGTGGATCTAGAGCGCGTACCGGAGCCGGTCGCCCTTCGGGGAAGACAGCATGACGCCGGCTCCCAAGCCGGAGCGCATCTTGGAGCCATCGAAGTGCATGCGCCAATGTGTTGAATCCGGCGGCCGTGGCAGGTACTGGGTCTCCGTCCAGTCGACGAGGAAGTCGGCCAGGGTTTGGAACTTGATCGTGGTGCGGGGCTCGTAGAGGATGGTGTGGCCGGCCAGCTCGATGGCCCACTTGGCAACCCGGCCAGAGGCATCCCGACAGCCCATGATCTCGCCGATGGGGGCCGTGCAGACCACGGTGACAACGTGCTCTTGGAAGTATTGCTTCAGCTTCTTGGCGGTAAAGTACACGCCGTAACACATCTTCTGGTAGTGCGGGTAGTTCTTCTTGGAGGCGGAAAGCACCTCACTCAGGTAGTAGACCGGGCGCTGGACAGACTGGATCTTGCCCTTCTCTGGTCACTCGACCACTAGCACCGTGCTACCCGACCGCGAGGTGGCGGCAATGTATAGCAACAGTGGCTCCTTGTCGGCCAGTGCGGCCAGGACGGGTGTGGTGGAGAGCATGCACTTGAGATCTCGGAACGCTTCATCCGCCTGGTCGTTCCACTCGAACGGCGCCATCTTCTTCATCAGCTGACATAAGGGCAAGGCCCTCTCGCCCAGCCGGCTGAGGAACCGGCTGACCGAGGCCAAGCAGCCGGTGAACTTCTGGACATCTCGCAGCCGGGTTGGCTTGCGCATGCGCTCGATGGCCTTGATCTTCTCCGGGTTCGCCTCAATGCCGCGCTCCGAGACGAGGAAGCCGAGCAGCTTCCCAGCCAGTACGCTGAAAACACACTTCTCCGGGTTGAGCTTGATCTGATACTCACACAGATTGGCAAAGGCCTCCCTCAGGTCGTCAAGGAGCGTGAGGTGCTTCTTGGTCTTCAACATGATGTCATCCACGTAGACGTGGATGTTGCGGCCGAGTTACGTCAGCAAGCATTTCTGCATGCAGCGCTGGAAGGTGGCGCCGGCATTCTTCAAGCTGAACGACATGGTGATGTAGTAGTACACCCTGAAGGGCATGATGAAGGACGTCTTCAGGGCGTCGGCCGGGTCCAGCTTGATCTGATGATAGCCGGAGTAAGCGTCCAGGAAGGACAGGAGCTCGCAGCCGGCGGTGGAGTTGATGACTTGATCGATCCGCGGGAGGGCGAAAGGATCCATAGGGCAAGCCTTGTTCAGGCTGGTGTAGTCTATGCATATGCGCCAGGTGTTGTTCTTCTTCAGGACGAGGACTGGGTTGGCCAGCCACTCGGGGTGAAACACTTCCATGATGAAGCCGGCCGCAAGCAGCTTGGCGACCTCTTCACCGATGGTTCTTCTCTTCTCTTCTGAAAAGTGACGTAGGGGTTGATGGACAGGCTTGGAGTCCTTGCGGATGTGAAGTTTGTGCTCGGCGTACTTCCTCGGAATTCCCGGCATGTACTTTGGGGTCCATGCAAAGATATCCCGATTCTCATGGAGGAAGTCGACGAGCTCGCCTTCCTATTTGATGTCGAGGCGGGTGCCCAAGACGACGTACTTGCTGCAGTTGGGGTCTTCCGGGTTCAGCTTGACCTTCTTGGTCTCCTTGGACGGCTGGAATGAGGCCTCGCCGGCTGGCTCCTTGGCAGAAGCCGGCACAGCCAGTGTCTCGTTGGCCAATGCGATGATCCGGTCGAGCTGGCACCGCTCCTCGGCTATGACCAGTGACTCGGCCAGCTTAGCACCGGCTTGAGCACACTCCAGGGACTTGCGGTAGTCGCCGACGATGGTGATGAGGCCCTTAGGACCCGGTAGCTTCATCTTTAGGTAGGCGTAGTGGGGAACCGCCATGAACTTGGCGAGCGCAGGCTGGCCCAGCAGCGCGTGGTATGCGCTTGACAGGTCCACCACCTCGAACCAGATCGGCTCGCTCCGGAAATGGTCACTTGTGCCGAACATGACGTCAAGCCGGACCCGGCCGATGGGGGAGTAGGAGAGGCCTGGCACGATGCCGTGGAAGATCGTCCAGGATGGCTCCAGATCCTTGGCCTCGAGGCCAAGCTTGGTCATGGTGTCGCGGTAGAGGATGTTGATGCTGCTACCGCCATCAATGAGGACTCGCGAGAACTTGCAGGTGCGCCAGGCTGCGACGATGGTGGGGTCGAGGACGAGGGCATAGCAACCCGGGTTTGGCATGACGGCCGGGTGGTCCTCCTGGGTCCAGCTGATCGGACGCTCCGACCAGTGCATGTACTCCGGCACGGCCGGGACGACGGTGTTCACCTCCTGCCAGAGCAGGCGCTCGCTATGCTTGCCGTCGCCAAGGCTGGTGAAGATGGCGTAACTTGCATTCTGGTTGGGGTAGACATCATCGCGCATCGTGCCGTTGGCCAGGGGCGGGGCGGAGGAGGCGGAGCCGGCGGCCCCGCTCCTGGAGCCGGAGCTGGAGGAGGCAGGATGTCGCCCCTCATGATGCGCTTGGTGATGGCGCACTGCCGAGCGTGTGCGTGGATGGCCTCGCGCTGCTGTGGTGCTTGAAGGGAGCGTCGAGCATCTCCTCGAAGCTCATGGCGGGTTGCCATGCCGTCTTGCCGGCTTGCCGGTGCTTGGCGGCCGGCTCGGCTGCGGGCTCGGCTGCGGCTTGCCGTTTTGTGGTGTGTTTGCCGAGATCCGATGAATTGTGGATTTATGATCAGCTTATCTATGAATATTATTTGAATCTTCTCTGAATTCTTTTATGCATGATTTGATATCTTTGCAAGTCTCTTCGAACTATCGATTTGGTTTGGCCAACTAGATTGGTTTTTCTTGCAATGGGAGAAGTGCTTAGCTTTGGGTTCAATCTTGCGGTGTCCTTTCCCAGTGACAGTAGGGGCAGCAAGGCACGTATTGTATTGTTGCCATCGAGGATAAAAAGATGGGGTTTTCATCATATTGCTTGAGTTAATTCCTCTACATCATGTCATCTTTCTTAATGTGTTACTCTGTTCTTCATGAACTTAATACTCTAGATGCAGGTAGGAGTCGGTCGATGTGTGGAGTAATAGTAGTAGATGCAGAATCATTTCGGTCTACTTGACACGGACGTGATGCCTATATTCATGATCATTGCCTTAGATATCGTCATAACTTTGCGCTTTTCTATCAATTGCTCGGCAGTAATTTGTTCACCCACCGTATGATTTTCTATCTTGAGAGAAGCCTCTAGTGAAACCTATGGCCCCCGGGTCTATTTTCCATTATACAATCTTCTACTTTCCAATCTATGAGTTACCGAACTACTATTTTGCAATCTTTTACTATCCAATCTATAAAACAAAAATACCAAAAAATATTTACTTTACCGCTTATCTATCTCTATCAGATCTCAATTTTGCGAGTAAACGTGAAGGGATTGACAACAACTTATCGCGTTGGGTGCAAGTTTGGTGTTTGTTTGTGTAGGTATTCGGTGACTTGTGTGTTTTCTCCTACTGGATTGATATCTTGGTTCTCAAAACTGAGGGAAATACTTACTCTACTTTGCTGTATCACCCTTTCCTCTTCAAGGGAAAAACCAACGCAAGCTCAAGAAGTAGCAGGAAGAATTTATGGCACCGTTGCCGGGGAGATCTACACCAAGTCAAGACATACCAAGTACCCATCATAAACTCTCATCTCTCGCATTACACTATTCGCCATCCGCGTCTCGTTTTCCTCTCCTCCACTTCTAAAATGATTTTTGAATTTTTTTGCCTTTTCTTCGCCCCTCTATTTGCCTTTTTATTCGCCCTTCTTCCGTTCGATCTTTTGTTTGCTTGTGTTACCATGTGCCTTCTTTTTGCTTGCATCTTCGCTTGCTAAAAGTTTATGGATCCTCATCCACTTGCTAATCTTTTTAAGAGATCCAATTTTGATGAACCAATTGCTAGTGAGTTTTGTGCACTAGATTATCTTTATGAAGTTTTTCTTGAAATTCGTGAATCTGAAAATTGTGATGAAGAAATTTATGAAGTGTTTCACGATAGCTCCTTGGATGAAAAGCATGATTGCAATGGTTCTACTATAAATTCTATTAATGTCAGTTGTGCTAATGATATGCAAAACCCTAAGCTTGGGGATGCTAGTTTTGCTAGGTCTACTACTTGTTGCAATGATCATGATTGGGGTGATTCTTCTTATGATCTTGAAATTTTATTTAAGCCCCATGATGAATATGAGATTGATTATAATGTTTGCAATAATATTGAAAGTGGTTTTGGAAGAGTGTCAACTTTAGATCCCACGTATTTGGAGAATATTCAATCTTATGAAATTTTTGATAAAAGTGGGTTAGGAGAGGTCATGACTTTAGTTAATATTAATCCCACTATTTTTGGAAGAGTGTCAACTTCGCATGCATGTGGATCGTGTTAAGAATATGTTGTGTGATAGCTATATTGTTGAATTTTCTTATGATCCTACATGTAATTATTATGAGAGAGGAAAATATGGTTTTAAAAAATTTCATGTTACTAAATTACCTCTCTTCATGTTGAGATTGCTATCGTCTTGTTCTTCTTCCTTGTATATGCTAGTTTTTGCTTGCCTTGATAATTTGTTTGCTTATAAAATGCCTATGCATAGGAAGTATGTTAGACTTAGAAGTGTTTGTCACGTGTTTTATGATGCTCTCTTCGTGCTTCAATTCTTCTCTTTTATGCAAGCATCATTGAAATTATCAATGCCTAGCTAAAAGGCATTAAAGAAAAGCACTTGTTGGGAGACAATCCAATATTTTTCCTTGCTGTTTTCCAATAAATAATTCATCTAGCCTCTGGTTAGATGTGGTTTTATGTTTTAATTAGTGTTTGTGCCAAGTAAGACCTTTGGGATAGCTTACGGTGATAGTTGATTTGATCTTGCTGAAAAACATAAACTTTTGCGTCCAGTCCCAGAATTTTAATAATTCACTGGAGCGCTGAAAAACCCTGAATTTTTTATAAGAGATTTATATACAAATTTCCTCTGTTGTCCCGATTTCTCAGAAAATTTTGAGTTACAGAAGTATAAGATCAATTCAGATCTTTGCAGACTATTATGTTTTTGACAGATTCTGTTTTCTTTGTGTTGTTTGCTTATTTTGATGAATCTATGGGTAGTATCGGGGGGTATGAACCATGGAAAAGTTGGAATACAGTATATCTTATACCAATATAAATAAAGAATGAGTTCACAACAGTACCAAAAGTGGTGATTTATTTTCTTATACTAACGGAGCTTATGAGATTTTCTGTTGAGTTTTGTGTTGTGAAGTTTTCAAGTTTTGGGTAAGGATTTGATGGACTATGGAATAAGGAGTGGCAAGAGCATAAGCTTGGGGATGCCCAAGGAACCCCAAGGTAATATTCAAGGACAACCAAGAGCCTAAAGCTTGGGGATGCCCCGAAAGGCATCCCCTCTTTCGTCTTCCTCTATCGGTAACTTTACTTGAGGCTATATTTTTATTCACCACATGATATGTGTTTTGCTTGGAGCGTCTTGTATGATTTGAGTCTTTGCTTTTTAGTTTACCACAATCATCCTTGATGTACACACCTTTTGAGAGAGACACACATGAATCGTGATTTATTAGAATACTCTTTGTGCTTCACTTATATCTTTTGAGCTAGGCAATTTTGCTCTAGTGCTTCACTTACACCTTTTTAGAGCACGGCGGTGGTTTTATTTTATAGAAATTGATGAACTCTCATGCTTCACTTATATTATTTTGAGAGTCTTTAAAACAGCATGGTAATTTGCTTTGGTTATAAATTTAGTCCTAATATGATAGGTATCCAAGAGGGATATAATAAAAACTTTCATATAAAGTGCATTGAATACTATGAGAAGTTTGATTTCTTATGATTGTTTTGAGATATGAAGATGGTGATATTAGAGTCATGCTAGTGAGTATTTGTGAATTTGAGAAATACTTGTGTTAAGGTTTGTGAGTCCCGTAGCATGCACGTATGGTGAACCGTTATGTAACGAAGTTGGAGCATGAGATATTTTTTGATTGTCATCCTTTGTGTGGAGGTTGGGATCGCGCGATGGTTAACTCCTACCAACCCTTCCCCTAGGAGCATGCGTCTAGTACTTTGTTTCGATGACTAATAGATTTTTGCAATAAGTATGTGAGTTCTTTATGACTAATGTTGAGTCCATGGATTGTAGGCACTCTCACCCTTCCACCTTTGCTAGCCTCTCTAGTGTCGCGCAATTTTCGCCGGTACCATAAACCTGTTGGGTAACGCAGCAGAAAACAAAAATTTTCCGACCTACGCACCAGCCCAGGACCACTATGGAGACTGCATACAAGGTTTGATCATTTTCGTTACCGACTCGTAGCGCAGTGGAAGTAGAGTCAATGACGATCGGCGGTGCAGATCCCCGCAGCTAGGATTTACAACCTCCCAACCGCGAGGATGTATACCCTCGTCTTCCCTTCGGACAGCCCTCCGGGAGGCGGTCGAACAGTCCCCTGGACGATGTCGCGGACAGCCCTTCGGGAGGACCTTCGAAACTCGAACGGTCACTCGGACAGCCCTTCGGGAGGACTCACAGATCTCGGACCGTCACTTGGACAGCCCTTCGGGAGGCACTCTCGAACAGCCCCTCGGGCACTAAGATCGAAACTACGACCTCTCTACAGAGTTGCACACATACGGTGTCAGCTATCCGGCAGGGCTTCGCCGTCCAGAACTAGTTCCCACCGGAACCCAGACAGCCTTTCGGCTCTACGAAACTATTTCGTGGGGAGGGAGAGAGAAGCCAAATCATTGCAATGGCACTTGTATGTGAGAAGGAGTGAGTCTTTAGGCAGCCCCCTCCACCCCTATTTATAGGCCAAGCCCAAGGGTGGCTTCTCCAAGAAGCCAAGGGGAAAAATACCAAAGGACCCTCAAGGTGGCTTCTCCAAGAAGCCACCCAAAAAGCACTTTCACTATTCATGACGACATTTTTCAGCGTCCGTTCGAACTGAAAATATTTATGTGGGCTTAGAACATTTCCAGTACCCACTAAAATAATTTTCAACGCGCTCTGGAACAATTCCAGATTAGTGATTTTCATCTGCGAAAAGCATCTGAAGTGGTTCCGGCAGCTCCAGAACATTTCCGGTTTTTCTTCCAGAAAATTCCCAAAAGTTTCCAGAATGATTTTGGCACCCTCCAAGAATTATCGGGCATGTGCCGAAACCAATTTGACTTTATGGTATCCTCTGAAACAACTTTTTAGTTTCACCGGAACTCATCCGGTGACCTCTCTCTGCGGAACTTTTCCGCTGTCCGAAACTTTTTCGGTGTCCAAAACTTTTTCGGTGATTTTCTCTCAGACTCCCTGTCTAGTATTCAGCAGATAGATGACCCTTAAGCATGTGACCCTATAGGTTCGGTGAAGTATAGACATGACACGGAACCCCTTCCGATCAATGATCAACATCGGAGCTGTGGACACCCATATTGACCCCTATACCCACACGAATGAATATTCGAGTGAACCTCCAGTTGCCGTGTGCTATCCCTATTGCTTCGCGATATGTTACAAATACCCGAGGTGAGACATGTTGGCATTCCCGTGGATCAACAACTTGTCCACTATGCTAGTTACCTCGTTACCGGTATTGTTCTCTTTTCTCGTTACCGTGTTCCGGCATCCCCGTGATCAAATCACAAAGTGTCTGGCCAGACGATGATGGATACCGTAACACCGAGAGGGCCCAGAGATATCTCTCCATCGTCAGAGGAGCAAATCCCAATCTTGAGCTATCAAGTTACTTGACATACTTTTCCATGAACCCGTAAGCCGCCGTAATAGCCACCCATTTACGAATGACGTTTAACAAACCCCAAAGTTCATGAAGCAAGCATGAAGAAACTCGATACTCTCATGGTCTAAGGAATTATGCAAACATTAACCATCTCTGTGTTATTAACCATTAACTCGTGACGAATGAATCTCATAGCATAACATCAATTCGGGTCGATTCAACACAAATGTTCTACTAACATTGTGCCCTCAAAGCTGCTGGCATAGACATGCCCATGATTGGGAAAACATAATCATCATGCAACACTTGAGCTAGTCTTAGAGGCATGACTAGGAATACATTTTACTGTTTATTATTCCACACGTGCACGTGGGTTTTCCCCAGAGCCTTTGTGGATATACGGGCTCGGGAACCACAGCAGTTATAGCATGGAACATAAACATAATTATGAGCATGGAGATAAATAATAACATTTATTATTGCCTCTAGGGCATATCTCCTACAGACTCCCACTTGCACTAGAGTCAATAATCTAGTTAATGCTAATGCACTTCACACCTGTGGCACACCGGTGTAAATATGCTTCGCTTGTGGTATAGCCTGATGTCCAACGGATCTGACGACTTCAGCTCCGTGTGTATCTTTGCATATCCTCGCATTTCCACGTTTTCACAAAATTCATATTTTGTGTGGACTTGGCTTTGCATATGTGTGAATCATTGGTCGAAACCTGATTCCTCAGACTGAGCTATGGAGCAACTATCTGCAATAGTGTCCCATTGACCAAACCCATCTTGGAACCATACTAAGTTCATGAATGAACTATATGATTCAATATCTTCTTTGTCGCTTTTAAAAGCGGCAACATACTTCACCTCTGTTATAGAATTCGCCACAGTAACTTGTTTGGAACAATTTCCAACTAACTGTGCCACCACATTGTGTGTTACACAAAACCCTCAATTTAAATCAAAAATCGCATGGAGAAATGATGAAGACTGTATCGATGTAACCTTTTACAACAAACTCTTCATGATCTTCACTTGCGAGAAAACATGTCATCAGTGCTACTATAGTACTCAATGACCCTTTTTCACTGTTGTCCCATGATCAGTACTTTGATCACTTTGGTATCTATACTCGTAACAACTTTGGAGTATTGGACATATCTGGTTGTTTTACATACCATGGAATACATGATTAATCCAAACACGAAGGTGTGTGGAATCTCCATCATGTATTTTGCTCATCAGTGTTTTGGGACACCGAGTCTTGCAAAAACTCTTTCCATGTGACTTCGGCAAGAATCACTCCTTGACGTTTTTAATGCTAAAAGGATTTAGCATCTTGTCAATATGTATCTTTGCTCAGCCCTATTAGGTAAATCTATCTCCATAGATCATCATGCCTAATATAAAGGCTATGTAGCCCAAGCACTTCATTGAAAAACTATTTTCAAATGAAGTCCTAATTCGTGTCAAGAATTTTAATTCCAATTAACAATGTGTCAAGCACACAAGGTTTTTAGAAATGTTATTATGCTCCCACTTACTTTCTTGAATCACAAGCATCTTCGTTACCCATTGATGAAGTCAAAACCCTTTTAACCATATCATCAAAACACGAAGATTCCAACTCCATTTTGCTCTCTTCTGTCCATCGCTGGAACTCTGAAGTTTGCATACTTACTAGCATCCTCTGGAATGACAAAATACCTTGGACTGTAACACATGCAAGTCCTTGGTTTCATTTCCATCATATGGAAATTCTATTGTCATCCATGTTTCATATCTCATGACTGAAATATGTATTAATTGCCAGTTCAACCCGAACCGACTTTAAGCATCGCTACGGTGAAACAACCTCATCGTAGTCAACTCCTTGAACTTGTTATTGCAACAAGTCGAGCTTTATGGATAAAACATTTTTATCCGTATCAGTTTTTAGTTCCATAAAATTCGTTAGACTCTAAGTCTTCCGAAAGGTGTATCAAGATTTTAATCTTGAAATATTTATATGGAGACTATCTCGGATTGTATTGGCATTTAGCCAATTTCGGAGTCAGGGCCCATCAACACTTCCTTGTGTATCGTAGGTATATTGTTGTCTAACAACAATATCTCGTCTGCGCACCTGAGAGGTTTGCACGAGCCTTGCCCACGTGGTTCAGCTGCAAGTTCGACCGAAGTTCATACATTTTATTGTAGAGACTTCCGTATCAGTCGCAGTAGGAAACACTGGAATTACTTCCAAGGTCTCTTTCCTTTGATCTGATGACGAAGATACTGTTTATCTCGTCGAGTTGCACTATTCTCCCACTCACCCTTTTGAAAGAACCATTTTCCTCAAAAAGCATACCGTTCTTTGTGGCAAACCTATTTGCCTCGGCATAGTGAGGGAGGAATACCCAACATTTTGGGATAACCTACAAAGTAGCACTTGTCTGATTTGGAATAGGTTTGTAATCTTTTACACAAGCCCCATATTCCAAATGTTAAGAAAAGATATGACATGGTTGGGCATACCATACCATGGTGTCATTTCAACAGACCCGATGGAGCTCTTTTCAGTGTAAAAGCCGCAGTCTCTAAAGCATCACCTTTTAAAAGGGATAATGTCAAATTTATTTATGTCATCTTTGATCTTACCATGTCATAAATGGTTCGATTACATCTTCACGGACTTTCCACTCACAGTGGTGTTCCGGGAGGTGTAAGTTATGAAACCCCTTTCACAACTCATCAGACATTCGCTAAACTTGTAACTCAAATATTCCTTTCTGCAATCGAATTATAGAAACATAATTTTCTTGTTACAATAACTTCTACTTCATATTTGAAAACCTTTCGAATGATTTCAAAAGATCCAGACTTACGTCTCATCAAGTAAATATCCATATATCTACTTGAGTCATTTCTGAAGATGGATAAATCCACTACTTGCAACAACATTTATTGAACTACATACATCAAAATGTATGAACACCAATAAGTTCTTTGCTCGTTCCTTATGGCCTGTGAACGGTATTTCAGTCACTTCATCTTTTTGGAGGAAAGTTGCAAGTGTCAGATGATTCAAAATCAAATGACTTAAAAATCTATCATAATGGAATTTTCCATGCGGGTTTCTCCAATGTGACCAAATGCAGTGCCACACTTGTGTGGTATTCTTTTAGTCTTGCGACATTTAGCGTCAGTGTTATAGATGTATCATATTACCATCAATATTCATAACATACATCTCATCTTGGATGGAAGTATGGCCCTTCATGTAATTCATAATACCGAACAACAATTGTTGGTTTTATGAACAACCCTTTTGCAACAAACATCGTGCAATGGGCTAGAGTCTATGAAACTCTAAAATAAATTATGAAAGTAAACCCAGAGGTAATGTATCATTATCAATATTCATAACATACGTCTCATTCATAATGAAAGTATGGCCCTTATGTTATTCATAACACCGAACATTAAAAGTTCTCTTATGAACAACCTTCTTGCAAGATACCTTATGCAAAGGGCTAGAGTGTGAAACTCTACAATGAATTATGAAAACAAATACAGACGGTAATACACCAATGGAAGGTATAGTAACACTTACTATGTTCCCTGTGTATACCTAAAACTCATTCCTGGCTAGTCTTTTAGGCCATAGTAGTTCTTACATCGAGTTGCAACAGAATGCAATCGAGCGGGTATCTTTGTGATTAACTTATAATACCCAAGAATTAGTGATTAACAATTTAATCATAATTCCCAAGAACTATATCTTTGACCAGCCTTCTATACATCAAAAACTTGTATGACATTCATACATGAGCTGGATATTCCAGTCTTCTTTCTTTCTGCCTTTATACTTCTACAGTTTTAACTTTTAGTATTTCTCCTACTCTCAGAAGAAGCACCCAACTTTAGAGTGGCGTTAGCCCCGGACTTCCTAGGCGTGAAAATCTTACTAACACCCTTCGGACACTTCCTTTCTCTTTAAGTTGTTGTTTTATTCACCGTTCATCATATGACAGGCGTTCTTCTGGATCCCTCTCTTATCAGTCTAATGCATAGTAAACTCCTTTACTAATAGTTTGCAAACAAACATTGCTTTGGATATCTCATATCTTTTAGCCTTTGTCTGTCTCTGAAAATGATTTTCAGATTCCATGAATATCACATAACTATCCAAACTATCGAAGTTCGGGTCTCATGGAAGCAAACATATTGCACTTGACTGAAAACGGAATTCTAGCTTTTGGATCGAAGGACGAGAGTCACATGATCCATAGCATAAGAGAGAGAATACCGAAAGTATGCGATAGGACAAAGTCCTTCTCGGCACTCTTGAGGACAATCCTCACATTACGTTACCAACCGTAAAGTGTTAACTAGATATTTAACAGCTATTCAATTTTAACAGGGAAAGTGGAAATGCGAGCCATTATTCTACAACTATTAGCAAACCACACTTAGACAGTGTTCATAATTAATTGCACTGAGAATTAAACAATTTAATTCAACAGTGCGCTCCCACTCAAATCAATATCTCTCATAATTGATTGTGAGTGATTCAAGATCCGCATTTCAATTCAACGCCATTGATGTAAGCATCACTGATGACGGGAATTTCAATCGGTAGGCCAACTTGCCGATCACATCTCTATGTGACTCTTGTTCATCTTTCGATGGGCGTGTTCCGAGCTCAGGACTTTCAAGCTAGAATGTCAAGACAACCAAGTGATCTCGCTGCGAGGTCTGACCTCACCCGCCTCACACATCCCTAATCGTTCGTACCCATGTATCCATGGCGCACCCCGAAAAGTTAGGTGCCGTGACGGTGCTACACTTGGGAGAACACTAACTACTTGATATTTTTGTGAGAGATCACCCTAATAAAAAGCGACTACCGCGCAATCAAGAAGGGTGCATCATAAGGGATAAACATCTCAGGCAATTCATAATTAGCATGATATGGTATAGCCCTTTCTGACGGAGAAGTCTTGTATTTCTTCGTCTTCGGCATTCGCGTCGGTGTTCACCTTCGCGAAGATTGCCACCACCTTGTCGATGCACCAGATAATATTGCTATCTCTATAGCTAATAAAATAAGTGCATTACTTAAGGTTGACACGCAGGTCATTAAAGTGCAATCATATGGCTCCAGCCATCATGCCGAATCATGACACGCAGGTCATGTTAATCAATTTACATCATATAGTCATCTCATACATAATCAAATTAAATATGAGCACTGCTATACCACATCAAATGCACATGCAAACCCTCCTGCAAAACCAAGTTAGACGCCTCTAATCGGTTCATGCAAAAACTTGTTTTACGTGGCTTCTAAGGTTTCGAAACAAACCGAAGCTACCAACGTCCATCATCAAGTATGATAATTCAAGTCGCTAGATTAACTTTCCAGGGTGTATGAAAACCGAGATAATAAAATCTCGAGCCCCATACTAAACTTCGTCATACGCATGACCCCCGTGCAGATCATATCTGCATTTCCCTTTCGTCTGCGAAACATCCATCTTTCATGGACTAAAGTGGAACCCAAAGAACTGTTAGCACTTCGTTGATCTGTCAATCAGCATACTCAGGAGCAGCATGAAAGGATCGCGGATTGCCAGAACTTTGTCAGATTCCACAATGCTGTCAAGATCAGGACTACGCAAATTCGAGGGAAGCAACAAGAACATCGGGTAACAGATTTCATCTGCTACCCGCACAAATAATTTTCAGTAATAGAACTCATCTACTACCTAATTATATTGTGCAACACCCATACATCTCATGTATTCTAGATCGCAACCTGCATCTACGCATAGCACGGCTCTTGATGCCACTGTTGGGTAACGCAGCAGAAAACAAAAAATTTCCGACCTACGCACCAGCCCAGGACCACTATGGAGACTGCATACAAGGTTTGATCATTTTCGTTACCGACTCGAAGCGCAGCGGAAGTAGAGTCGATGACGATCGGCGGTGCAGATCCCCGCAGCTAGGATTTACAACCTCCCAACCGCGAGGATGTATACCCTCGTCTTCCCTTCGGACAGCCCTCCGGGAGGCGGTCGAACAGTCCCCCGGACGATGTCGCGGACAGCCCTTCGGGAGGACCTTCGAAACTCGAACGGTCACTCGAACAGCCCTTCGGGAGGACTCACAGATCTCGGACCGTCACTTGGACAGCCCTTCGGGAGGCACTCTCGAACAGCCCCTCGGGCACTAAGATCGAAACTACGACCTCTCTACAGAGTTGCACACATACGGTGTCAGCTATCCGGCAGGGCTTCGCCGTCCAGAACTAGTTCCCACTGGAACCCAGACAGCCTTTCGGCTCTACGAAACTATTTCGTGGGGAGGGAGAGAGAAGACAGATCATTGCAATGGCACTTGTATGTGAGAAGGAGTGAGTCTTTAGGCAGCCCCCTCCACCCCTATTTATAGGCCAAGCCCAAGGGTGGCTTCTCCAAGAAGCCAAGGGGAAAAATACCAAAGGACCCTCAAGGTGGCTTCTCCAAGAAGCCACCCAAAAAGCACTTTCACTATTCATGATGACATTTTTCAGCGTCCGTTCGAACTGAAAATATTTATGTGGGCTTAGAACATTTCCAGTACCCACTAAAATAATTTTCAACGCGTTCTGGAACAATTCCAGATTAGTGATTTTCATCTGCGAAAAGCATCTGAAGTGGTTCCGGCAGCTCCAGAACATTTCCGGTTTTTCTTCCAGAAAATTCCCAAATGTTTCCCAGAATGATTCTGGCACCCTCCAAGAATTATCGGGCATGTGCCGAAACCAATTTGACTTTATGGTATCCTCTGAAACAACTTTTCAGTTTCACCGGAACTCATCCGGTGACCTCTCTCTGCGGAACTTTTCCGCTGTCCGAAACATTTTCGGTGTCCAAAACTTTTTCGGTGATTCTCTCTCAGACTCCCTGTCTAGTATTCAGCAGATAGATGACCCTTAAGCGTGTGACCCTATAGGTTCGGTGAAGTATAGACATGACACGGAACCCCTTCCGATCAATGATCAACATCGGAGCCGTGGACACCCATATTGACCCCTATACCCACACGAATGAATATTCGAGTGAACCTCCAGTTGCCGTGTGCTATTCCTGTTGCTTCGCGATATGTTACAAATACTCGAGGTGAGACATGTTGGCATTCCCGTGGATCAACAACTTGTCCACTATGCTAGTTACCTCATTACCGGTATTGTTCTCTTTTCTCGTTACCGTGTTCCGGCATCCCCGTGATCAAATCACAAAGTGTCTGGCCAGACGATGATGGATACCGTAACACCGAGAGGGCCCAGAGATATCTCTCCATCGTCGGAGGAGCAAATCCCAATCTTGAGCTATCAAGTTACTTGACATACTTTTCCATGAACCCGTAAGCCGCCGTAATAGCCACCCATTTACGAATGACGTTTAACAAACCCCAAAGTTCATGAAGCAAGCATGAAGAAACTCGATACTCTCATGGTCTAAGGAATTATGCAAACATTAACCATCTCTGTGTTATTAACCATTAACTTGTGACGAATGAATCTCATAGCATAACATCAATTCGGGTCGATTCAACACAAATGTTCTACTAACATTGTGCCCTCAAAGCTGCTGGCATAGACATGCCCATGATTGGGAAAACATAATCATCATGCAACACTTGAGCTAGTCTTAGAGGCATGACTAGGAATACATTTTACTGTTTATTATTCCACACGTGCACGTGGGTTTTCCCCAGAGCCTTTATGGATATACGGGCTCGGGAACCACAGCAGTTATAGCATGGAACATAAACATAATTATGAGCATGGAGATAAATAATAACATTTATTATTGCCTCTAGGGCATATCTCCTACAAAACCCACCATCTACCTTCCTCAAAACAGCCACCATACCTACCTATTATGGCATTTTCATAGCCATTCCGAGATATATTGCCATGCAACTTTCCACCGTTCCGTTTATTATGACACACTTCATCATTGTCATATTGCTTAGCATGATCATGTAGTTGACATCGTATTTGTGGCAAAGTCACCTTTCATCATTTTTTATACATGTCACTCTTGAATCATTGCATATCCCGGTACACTGCCGGAGGCATTCATATAGAGTCATATTTTGTTCTAGTATCGAGTTGTAATTTTTGAGTTGTAAGTAAATAGAAGTATGATGATTTTCATTATTAGAGCATTGTCCCATGTGAGGAAATAAAAAAAAAGAAAAAAAAAGGAAAAAAAAGAGAAGAAAGAAAAAAAAATGAGAGAAAAAGAGAGAAGGGGCAATGTTACTATCCTTTTTCCATACTTGTGCTTCAAAGTAGCACCATGATCTTCATGATAGAGAGTCTCCTATGTTGTCACTTTCATATACTAGTTGGAATTTTTCATTATAGAACTTGGCTTGTATATTCCAACGATGGGCTTCCTCAAATTGCCCTAGGTCTTCATGAGCAAGTAAGTTGGATGCACACCCACTTAGTTTTCTTTTTGAGCTTTCATAAACTTATAGCTCTAGTGCATCCGTTGCATGGCAATCCCTACTCACTCACATCGATATCTATTGATGGGCATATCCATAGCCCGTTGATATGCCTAGTTGATGTGAGACTATCTCCCTCTTTTTGTCTTCTCCACAACCACCTTCTATTCCACCTATAGTGCTATGTCCATGGCTCACGCTCATGTATTGCGTGAAAGTTGAAAAAGTTTGAGAATACTAAAGTATGAAACAATTGCTTGGCCAAAACCGGGGTTGTGCATGATTTGAGTATTTTGTGTGATGAAGATGGAGCATAGCCAGACTATATGATTTTGTAGGGATAAGCTTTCTTTGGCCATGTTATTTTGAGAAGACATCATTATCTTGTTAGTATGCTTGAAGTATTATTGTTTTTATGTCAATATTAAACTTTTGTTTTGAATCATACGGATCTGAACATTCATGCCACAATAAAGAAATTACATGGATAAATATGTTAGGTAGCATTCCACATCAAAAATTCTATTTTTATCATTTACCTACTCGAGGACGAGCAGGAATTAAGCTTGGGGATACTTGATACGTCTCCAACGTATCTATAATTTTTTATTGTTCCATGCTATTATATTATCTGTTTTGGATGTTTTATATGCATTAATATGCTATTTTATATTATTTTTGGGACTAACCTATTAACCTAGAGCCCAGTGCCAGTTCCTGTTTTTACCCTGTTTTTGAGTTTCACAGAAAAGGAATACCAAACGGAGTCCAAACAGAATAAAACTTTCGCGATGATCTTTCTTGGACCAAAAGGAAACCAGGAGACTTGGAGATGAAGTCGGAGGAGCCACGAGGCGGCCACAAGGACGGAGGGTGCGCCCAGGGGGGTAGGGCGTGCCCCCCACCCTTGTGGGCCCCTCGTGCGTCTCCTGGCCTAATTCTTTCGCCTATATATACTCTTATATGCCCAAACCACCAGAGGCATCCATGAAAAGACTTTTGCACCGCCGCAACCTTCTGTACCCTTGAGATCACATCTAGGGGCCTTTTCCGGCGTCCTGCCGGAGGGGGATTCGATCACGGAGGGCTTCTACATCAACACCATTACCTTTCCGATGAAGCATGAGTAGTTTACCTCAGACCTACGGGTCCATAGCTAGTAGCTAGATGGCTTCTTCTCTCTCTTTGATTCGCAATAAGATGTTCTCCTCGATGTTCTTGGAGATCTATTCGATGTAATACTTTTTTGTGGTGTGTTTGCCGAGATCCGATGAATTGTGGATTTATGATCAGCTTATCTATGAATATTATTTGAATCTTCTCTGAATTCTTTTATGCATCATTTGATATCTTTGCAAGTCTCTTCGAACTATCAATTTGGTTTGGCCAACTAGATTGGTTTTTCTTGCAATGGGAGAAGTGCTTAGTTTTGGGTTCAATCTTGCGGTGTCCTTTCCCAGTGACAGTAGGGGCAGCAAGGCACGTATTGTATTGTTGCCATCGAGGATAAAAAGATGGGGTTTTCATCATATTGCTTGAGTTAATTACTCTACATCATGTCATCTTTCTTAATGCGTTTTTCTGTTCTTCATGAACTTAATACTCTAGATGCAAGTAGGAGTCGGTCGATGTGTGGAGTAATAGTAGTAGATGCAGAATCATTTCAGTCTACTTGACACGGACGTGATGCCTATATTCATTATCATTGCCTTAGATATCGTCATAACTTTGCACTTTTCTATCAATTGCTCGGCAGTAATTTATTCACCCACCGTATTATTTTCTATCTTGAGAGAAGCCTCTAGTGAAACCTATGGCCCCCGGGTCTATTTTCCATTATACAATCTTCTACTTTCCAATCTACGAGTTACCGATCTACTATTTTGCAATCTTTTACTTTCCAATCTATAAAACAAAAATACCAAAAAATATTTACTTTACCGTTTATCTATCTCTATCAGATCTCACTTTTGCGAGTAACCGTGAAGGGATTGACAACCCCTTATCGCGTTGGGTGCAAGTTTGGTGTTTATTTGTGCAGGTATTCGGTGACTTGTGTGTTGTCTCCTACTGGATTGATACCTTGGTTCTCAAAACTGAGGGAAATACTTACTCTACTTTGCTGCATCACCCTTTCCTCTTCAAGGGAAAAACCAATGCAAGCTCAAGAAGTAGCACGTAGCGCACAGCAAGGCGGCGATTGCCGCCCGTGATTCCGATGGCGGTGGTGTAGTCAATGAGACAGTCCTCCGGCTTGACGGTGCCATTGTACTTGGGTGTGTCGCGGGGCAGCGTGAACCCTTTGTGGAAAGGTTCATCCCGGATGCGCGGGCCGAAGAAAGCCGGCCCAACGGCGTTGTCTTCCTCTAGCTCCAAAGAGTGGGCGACCTAGTCGAGGCGGTGGCAAGTGTAAGTGTCATCAATGGCGCGCGGGCCTAGCCGGCTTGCGACCGGGCCACGGGGAGCCGGGTCGACCGAAGCCGGGCAGACGCGGTGGCTGGATTGCGGGGGAGGATCTTGTCGGCGCTGGTCTTTCAAAGCCGGCTTGTCGCCCAAGCCGTCGTCGGTCATCGGGGCGCGGTTGCGTCGGGTCAGGGTGCGGCCGAAATGAGCTTCGTCGGGCGGCGAGGACGTCGTGTTCTGCTGCTCGGGGATGTTGGTGCGGCACGAGACGGAACCCGCGGGACGGCCGAGGCGGTCTTGTTGCGTGTTCGCAGCGTCGAGGAGCTCGTTCACGCGTTGCAGGTGCTCCTGCAGTTCTTCACCCTGTAGTTGCTCCATGTCGACGGCGGCCACCTGCACCGCGCGCATGTTCTTGACCGGGGTATCGTAGATGGTTGGGACCGCACCAAGGGCACGGCTGATGGCGCCGCCACGGGCCCGTACCTCGGCAACCCGGCTGGGCTCGGCGGCGGTTGGCGTGAAGCCGTACGCAGCGTCGCGCTCCCGCCGAGCAGAATCCAGACGGCGCTGCATGGCAGCGAGCGTCTCAGACACGTCCAGCAGGTGCTTGCGCTCCTCCTCGAGCTGAGCCAGGGCCACAGTGGCGTTGGTGGCGTTGATGTTGGTGGCGATGGGGACGTGGAGGTTCTGCATCATGGCGCGCAGCGGGTTGGGCGCGTTGGCGCGATCCGCTGCAGCCTTGGCCTCGGCGGCCTTCCTCGCGGCGCTGGACGAGGTGGAGCCGGTGTCGGTGGCGAACACCTCCACCCGGACGCAGAGATCCGCCGCCCCGGCGGAAGCGTCGTCGCCGAGGGGGATGGGTGAGTCGGAAATGTCAAGCACCCCGCTGGGGTACTCGTCGGTCGCGGGCGCGTCGGAGATGCGCAGCGCGGCGAAGGAGGCGGTGAGCGCGTCAATGATGTCGGCCGCGAGCGTGACGGGCCCGGGGGACGCGCAGCGCTCGGTGGGCTCACCGGAATCGGCGAAGGGCCCCGTCTAGAACATGTCTCCGGGCGGGACCTCGAGCTGCCCCACGGTGGGCGCCAACTGTCGTGCTAGGCGCACGGCAGATGCCAAAGGATGGCTAAAGAGAGGGACAGACTCAAGGGCACCGGTGGGCTCCAAAGGCGAGGTCGGCATGAGCGAGCGAGGGACGCAACACATACCCAGGTTCGGGGATCTCCGGAGAGATAACACCCCTAGTCCTGCCGAGTGTGGTTCATATGTGGAGTAGTACAGAGTCGCTCCTGGAGCTGTTTGGGGGAAGGAGGAAGACAGGCCAAGGCTTAGGCTGCTCCTTCTCCTTGTGTATGTGTGTATTCTACTGATGGTCGACCCTTTGCACGGGGGCTCCCTGGGGGGTTTTATAGGTCAACCCCCCAGGGTCACAATGGTAAAGTTACAAGGCCATGGGGCTGGGATGTCAGCGTCTGGGAAGCCGAAGCTGGGACCCGCCGGGTACCAGGATTCGTCGGGTTCTCTGAGCGCGGGCCCCGTGTGCCAGGGGGCACTGTTCTCCGTCTTGTCGTGCGTCACGGAGTGGTTGGGCCGGCTTGGCTACAGTGGCGCACCGCCTGGTCGCCATCGGCTTCCGTCAGCAGGACAAGGGGCGCACTCTTGCCATGCCGGCCCTGGTCAGCGGAGTTGGTGGGCCACTGTAGCCACGCTCCTGCCAGTCAGCGGGGTTGGTGGGCCACTGTAGCCACGCTCATCCCCTCTACGGGGACTTGTTCCGTCATACGCCTTGGATGGGACGGGAGCTGACCCGTGGCCAGGTTGAGGAAGACACCACGAGGGCGCTGGCTTGTTGGAGAAGCCTTGGTTTGTCGGGTTCAGCCAGCATGCGCTAGCAGGCCTGGCTGTGTTGCGGTCTTGGCCAGGGTGAGGGACTTGGCCGGGTTGGGGAACCCGGCCAAGTGCGAGCCGGATTGAGGGGCGATGCCGTCCCCGATGTTTTTGAAAAGGATCCGTGTTCCGTTGCCTGCCCGGGGTTCATCCCCCGACAAGAGCCGCGTGCAAATAATTCTTCTTCTTTTGTACGTATGTTGCACATGATATATAGCACTCAAAAGATGTATTTCCATATATGTTTAATTTTGTAGAATATGAGAAAGATTGAGGTGGATTATATCGACATTAAAAAAACATCAACAAGGGTCCTAAAACGACATCGTTGGGAGAGGATAAAAATTCATCCAGTTTTATACAACAAAAATATGTGCCAGCGATGATAGCCTACAACAACAACAAAAAAATGAATGTTATCTCGCAAGTTTTTTACTTTCATTGTGATTATTGTACTTTCTTTATCTGTATTTAACATATTTGCCTCAGTGTTATATCATGATGAGAGATTATATCATCACCGGCAGCACTCCTATGTCCTCGCCGCCAGAGACGTCGTCGCTGGCCCGGAAGCCACAATGGTATGTCCAGCAAGTAGAGCATATTCTCAACTTCAAGGGCTCGATTAACAGGAGAAGAGTGATCAATCGGTATAGGGTGTGCGGAGCACGGCTACTGCAGAAGGACTACTTTGCTTCAAACCCAACTTTTACGGATGATCCATGGTTTTGTTTCTGTTTTCGAGGAAACCATTGTTTTTGCGCATTGTGGGGGGAGTGGAGGCACACGATGACAACTTCAAGATCACAAGGTGTTGAGTATATGATTATTAGGAAGTATAGGATAGACTAGGATTTGTTCCTACCTTGTCTTGTACTCCAAGTTGATCATTGTACTCCTATATATATGCCCACGAGGCTCAAGCAATACAACAAACTATTCCACCAATCTCTCTCTCCCTTCTAACATGGTATCAGCCTAACCGATCCAAACCTAGCCGTCGCCCGCTGCTTCCGCCCTGCACGCCGCCCTAGGGCGGTCGTGAAGGAAATATGCCCTAGAGGCAATAATAAAGTTGTTATTTTATATTTCCTTATTCATTATAAAGGTTTATTATTCATGCTATAATTGTATTGATCGGAAACTTAAATACATGTGTGAATACATAAACAAACACCGTGTCCCTAGTAAGCCTCTACTAGACTAGCTCATTGATCAAAGATGGTTAAGGTTTCCTAACCATGGACATGAGTTGTCATTTGATAACGGGATCACATCATTAGGAGAATGATGTGATGGACAAGACCCATCCGTTAGCTTAGCATAATGATTGTTCAGTTTTATTGCTATTGCTTTCTTCATGTCAAATACATATTCCTTCGACTATGAGATTATGCAACTCCCGGATACCGGAGGAATACCTTGTGTGCTATCAAACATCACAACATAACTGGGTGATCATAAAGATGCTCTACAGGTATCTCCGAAGGTGTTTGTTGAGTTGGCATAGATCGAGATTAGGATTTGTCACTCCGAGTATCGGAGAGGTATCTCTGGGCCTCTCGATAATACACATCATAAGCTTGCAAGCAAACGACTAAGGAGTTAGTCACGAGGTGATGTATTACGGAACGAGTAAAGAGACTTGCCGGTAACAAGATTGAACTAGGTATGAAGATACCGACGATCGAATCTCGGGCAAGGAACATATCGATGGACAAAGGGAATTACGTATGTTGTCATAACGGTTCGACCGATAAAGATCTTCATACAATATGTAGGAGCCAATATGGGCATCTAGGTTCCGCTATTGGTTATTGACCGGAAAGGTGTTTCGGTCATGTCTACATAGTTCTCGAACCCGTAGGGTCCGCACGCTTAACATTCGTTGACGATATAGTATTATATGAGTTATGTGATTTGGTGACCGAATGTTGTTTGGAGTCCCGGATGAGATCACGGATATGACGAGGAGTCTCGAAATGGTCGAGAGGTAAAGATTGATATATAGGACGATGGTATTCGGACACCGGAAGTGTTTCGGGGGGTACCGGGTACTTATCGGGTCACCGGAAGGGGTTCCGGGCACCCCCGGCAAAAGATATGGGCCTTATGGGCCAAGAGAGGGAACGCACCAGCCACAAGGGGCTGGTGCGCCCCCCATAGCAGGCCAGCCTAGGAGGAGAAGGAAAGAGGGGAAGGGAAAGGAAAGTGTGGAGTAGGACTCCCCCTTCCTTCCCTCTCCCCCCCATCTTTCCTTCCCCCTCGGTTATATATGGCAAGGGGGGCGCGGCTTGGCAGTGACTCCAAGTAGGATTCCTCCTACTTGGTCGCCTCCTATGGCTGCTCCTCCCTCCCACCTATATATATGTGGGAGGGGGGCCTAGCACACACCAGACAATTGCCTAGCCGTGTGTGGTGCCCCCTCCACCGTTTACACCCCCGGTCATATTTTCGTAGTGCTTAGGCGAAGCCCTGCGGAGATCACTTCACCATCACCGTCACCATGCCGTCGTGCTGACGGAACTCATCTACTACCTCGACATCTTGCTGGATCGAGAAGGCAAGGAACATCACCGAGCTGAACGTGTGCAGAACGCGGAGGTGTCGTGCGTTCGGTACTTGATCGGTTGAAGTGCGAAGAAGTTCGACTACATCAACCGCGTTGTGAAATGCTTCCGCTTACGGTCAACGAGGGTACGTAGAATTTTTTTTGTTTTCCATGCAACATTTTCCAACAGTGGCATCATGAGCCAGGTCTATGCGTAGATGATATGCACGAGTAGAACACAAAGAGTTGTGGGTGGTGATAGTCATACTGCTTACCACCAACGTCTTATTTTGATTCGGCGGATTGTAGGATGAAGTGGCCCGGACCAACCTTACATGTCCACGAACATGAGACTGGTTCCACTGACTGACATGCAACTAGTTTTGCATAATGGTGGCTGGCGGGTGTCTGTTTCTCCTACTTTAGTGGAATCGAATTTCACTACGGCCGGTCCTTGAAGAAGGTTAAAACAGCAAACTTGACGAATCACCGTTGTGGTTTTTGCCGTAGGTAAGAACGGTTCTTGCTAGAAGCCCGTACCAGCCACGTAAAACTTGCAACAACAAAGTAGAAGACGTCTAACTTGTTTTTGCAGGGCATGTTGTGATGTGATATGGTCAAGACAAGATGTGATAAAGGTTATTGTATGAGATGATCATGTTTTGTAAGTTATCAGCAACCGGCAGGAGCTTTATGGTTGTATCTTTATTGTATGAAATGCAAATGCCATGTAATTGCTTTACTTTATCACTATGCGTTAGCGATAGTTGTAGAAGCAATAGTTGGTGAGACGACCACGACACAGCGATGGAGATCAAAGGTGTCGAGCCGGTGACGATGGAGATCATGACGATGCTTTGGAGACGGAGATCAAAAGCACGAGATGATGATGGCCATATCATGTCACATATTTTGATTGCATGTGATGTTTATCTTTTATGCATCTTATTTTGCTTAGTACGGCGGTAGCATTCTAAGATGATCCCTTCACTAAATTTCAAGGCAAAAGTGTTCTCCCTAAGTATGCACCGTTGCTACAGTTCGTCATTTCAAGACACCACGTGATGATCAGGTGTGATAGACTCTACGTTCACATACAACGGGTGTAAGACAGTTTTACACATGCAGAATACTTAGGTTAAACTTGACGAGCCTAGCATGTATAGACATGGCCTCGGAACACTGGAGACCGAAAGGTTGAACGTGAATCATATAGTAGATATGATCAACATAGAAATGTTCACCATTGATGACTACCCCATCTCACGTGATGATCGGATATGGGTTAGTTGATTTGGATCACGTATCACTTAGATGACTTAAGGGATGTCTATTTAAGTGGGAGTTCTTAAGTAATTTGATTAATTGAACTTAATTTATCATGAACTTAGTCTTATAGTTTTGCATATCTATGTTGTAGATCAATGGCCCGAGCTACCGTTCCCCTGAATTTTAATGCGTTCCTAGAGAAAGCTAAGTTGATAGATGATGGCAGCAACTACACGGACTGGGTCCGTAATTTGATGATTATCCTCATTGCTGCACAGAAGAATTATGTCCTTGATGCACCGCTAGGTGACAAGCCCCCTCCCGCTAATCTAGACACTGTGAACGTCTGGCAAATGCGGTTTGATGACTACTCTATAGTTCAGTGTTCCATGCTTTACGTCTTAGAACTGGGACTTCAAAGATGTTTTGAACGTCATGGAGCATATGAGATGTACCAAGAGTTGAAGTTAATATTTCAAGCAAATGCCCGGGTTGAGAGATATGAAATCTCCAACAAGTTCTATAACTGCAAGATGGAGGAGAACAGTTCTGTCAGTGAACACATACTCAAAATGTCTGGGTATTATAATCACTTGACTCAGCTGGGAGTTGATCTTCCAGTTGATTGTGTCATTGACAGAGTTCTTCAATCACTGCCACCAAGCTACAAAGGCTTCGTGATGAACTATAATATGCAAGGGATGAACAAAACAATTCCCGAGCTCTTCGCAATGCTTAAAGCCGCGGAGGTAGAAATCAAGAAGGAGCATCAAGTGTTGATGGTTAACAAGACCACTAGTTTCAAGAAAAAGGGCAAGGGAAAGAAAGGGAACTTCAAGAAGAATGGCAAGCAAGTTCCCACTCCCGGGAAGAAGCCCAAAGCTGGACCCAAGCCTGAAACTGAGTGCTTCTACTGCAAAGGGACTGGTCACTGGAAGCGGAACTGCCCCAAGTATTTGGCGGATAAGAAGGATGGCAATGTGAACAAAGGTATATTTGATATACATGTTATTGATGTGTACCTTACTAATGCTCATAGTAGCGCCTCGGTATTTGATGCTGGTTCGGTTGCTCATATTTGTAACTCGAAATAGGAGCTACGGATTAAACTAAGATTGGCTAAGGACGAGGTGACGATGCGCGTCGGGAATGGTTCCAAGGTCATTGTGATCGCCGTCGGCACGCTACCTCTACATCTACCTTCAGGATTAGTTTTAGACCTGAATAATTGTTATTTGGTGCCCACATTGAGCATGAACATTATATCTGGATCTTGTTTATTGCGAGATGGTTATTCATTTAAGTCAGAGAATAATGGTTGTTCTATTTATATGAATAATATCTTTTATGGTCATGCACCCTTGAAGAATGGTCTATTCTTGTTGAATCTCGATTGTAGTGATACACATATTCATAATATTGATGCCAAAAGATGCAAAGTTGATAGTGATAGTGCAACATACTTGTGGCACTGCCGTTTAGGTCATATTGGTGTAAAGCGCATGAAGAAACTCCATACAGATGGACTTTTGGAATCACTTGATTATGAATCATTTGATACTTGCGAACCATGCCTCATGGGCAAGATGACTAAAACTCTGTTCTCGGAACAATGGAGCGAGCTAATGACTTATTGGAAATAATACATACTGATGTATGCGGTCCGATGAGTATTGAAGCACGCAGTGGGTATCATTATTTTCTGACCTTC
Organism: Thinopyrum elongatum; assembly: GCA_011799875.1. NCBI lineage: Eukaryota > Viridiplantae > Streptophyta > Magnoliopsida > Poales > Poaceae > Thinopyrum > Thinopyrum elongatum. Next base: position 28,938,463 of record CM022301.1, read on the forward strand.
ACAGATGATTTGAGTATATATGGGTATATCTACTTGATGAAACACAAGTCTGAAACATTTGAAAAGTTCAAAGAATTTCAGAGTGAAATGGAGAATCATCGTAACAAGAAAATAAAGTTTCTACGATTTGATCACGGAGGCGAATATTTGAGTTACGAGTTTGGCCTTCATTTAAAACAATGTGGAATAGTTTCACAACTCACGCCACCTCGAACACCACAGCGTAATGGTGTGTCCGAACGTCGTAATCGTACTTTATTAGATATGGTGCATTCTATGATGTCTCTTACCGATTCACCACTATCATTTTGGGGCTATGCATTAAAGACAGCCGCATTCACGTTAAATAGGGAACCATCTAAATCCGTTGAGACGACACCGTATGAACTATGGTTTGGCAAGAAACCTAAGTTGTCGTTTCTTAAACTTTGGGGTTGCGACACTTACGTCAAAAGGCTTCAGCCTGATAAGCTCGAACCCAAATAGGAGAAGTGCGTCTTCATAGGATACCCTAAGGAAACAATTGGGTACACCTTCTACCACAGATCCGAAGGCAAGATCTTTGTTGCCATGAATGGAACCTTTCTAGAGAAGGAGTTTCTCTTGAAAGAAGTGAGTGGGAGGAAAGTAGAACTTGATGAGGTAATTGTACCTTCTCTCAATTTGGAAAGTAGCACATCAGAGAAAACCGTTCCCGTGATGCCTACACCAACTAGAGAGGAAGTTAATGATGATGATCATGAAACTTCAGATCAAGTTACTACTGGACCTCGTAGGTCGAACAGAGCACGTTCCGCACCAGAGTGGTACGGTAATCCTATCCTGGAAGTCATGTTACTAGACCATGGCGAACCTACGAATTATGAAGAAGCTATGATGAGCCCAGATTCCGACAAATGGCTTGAGGCCATGAAATCTGAGATAGGATCCATGTATGAAAACAAAGTGTGGACTTTGGTGGACTTGCCCGATGATCGGCAAGCCATAGAGAATAAATGGATCTTCAAGAAGAAGACTGACGCTGATGGTAATGTTACTGTCTACAAAGCTTGACTTGTCGCAAAAGGTTGTCGACAAGTTCAAGGGGTTGACTACGATGAGACCTTCTCACCCGTAGCAATGCTTAAGTCCATCCGAATCATGTTAGCAATTGCTGCAATTTATGATTATGAAATCTGGCAAATGGATGTCAAAACTGCATTCCTCAATGGATTTCTTAAAGAAGAGTTGTATATGATGCAACCAGAAGGTTTTGTCGATCCTAAAGGTGCTAACAAAGTGTGCAAGCTCCAGCGATCCATCTATGGACTGGTGCAAGCATCTCAGAGTTGGAATATACGCTTTGATGAGGTGATCAAAGCATATGGTTTTATACAGACTTTCAGTGAAGCCTGTATTTACAAGAAAGTGAGTGGGAGCTTTGTAGCATTTCTGATATTATATGTAGATGACATATTGTTGATTGGAAATGATATAGAAGTTCTGGATAGCATAAAAGGATACTTGAATAAGAGTTTTTCAATGAAAGACCTCGGTGAAGCGGCTTATATATTGGGCATCAAGATCTATAGAGATAGATCAAGACGCTTAACGGGACTTTCACAAAGCACATAACTTGACAAAGTTTTGAAGAAGTTCAAAATGGATCAGTCAAAGAAAGGGTTCTTGCCTGTGTTACAAGGTGTGAAGTTGAGTCAGACTCAAAGCCCGACCACTGCAGAAGATAAAGAGAAAATGAAAGTCATTCCCTATGTCTCAGTCATATGTTCTATCATGTATGCTATGCTGTGTACCAGACCTGATGTGTGCCTTGCCATAAGTCTGGCAGGGAGGTACCAAAGTAATCCAGGAGTGGATCACTAGACAGTGGTCAAGAACATCCTAAAGTACCTGAAAAGGACCAAGGATATGTTTCTCATTTATGGAGGTGACAAAGAGCTCGTCGTAAATGGTTACGTCGATGCTAGCTTTGACACTGATCCGGATGACTCTAAGTCACAAACCGGATACGTATTTATATTGAATGGTGGAGCTGTCAGTTGGTGCAGTTCCAAGCAGAGCGTCGTGGCAGGATCTATGTGTGAAGCGGAGTACATAGCTGCTTCGGAAGAAGCAAATGAAGGAGTCTGGATGAAGGAGTTCATATCCGATCTAGGTGTAATACCTAGTGCATCGGGTCCAATGAAAATCTTTTGTGACAACACTAGAACAATTGCCTTGGCGAAGGAATCCAGGTTTCACAAGAGAACCAAACACATCAAGAGATGCTTCAACTCCATTCGTGAACAAGTCAAGGATGGAGACACAGAAATTTGCAAAATACATACGGATCTGAATGTAGCAGACCCATTGACTAAGCCTCTTCCACGAGCAAAACATGATCAGCACCAAGACTCCATGGGTGTTAGATTCATTACAATGTAATCTAGATTATTGACTCTAGTGCAAGTGGGAGACTGAAGGAAATATGCCCTAGAGGCAATAATAAAGTTGTTATTTTATATTTCCTTATTCATGATAAAGGTTTATTATTCATGCTATAATTGTATTGATTGGAAACTTAAATACATGTGTGGATACATAAACAAACACCGTGTCCCTAGTAAGCCTCTACTAGACTAGCTCATTGATCAAAGATGGTTAAGATTTCCTAACCATGGACATGAGTTGTCATTTGATAACGGGATCACATCATTAGGAGAATGATGTGATGGACAAGACCCATCCGTTAGCTTAGCATAATGATCGTTCAGTTTTATTGCTATTGCTTTCTTCATGTCAAATACATATTCCTTCGACTATGAGATTATGCAACTCCCGGATACCGGAGGAATAGCTTGTGTGCTATCAAATGTCACAACGTAACTGGGTGATCATAAAGATGCTCTACAGGTATCTTCGAAGGTGTTTGTTGAGTTGGCATAGATCGAGATTAGGATTTGTCACTCCGAGTATCGGAGAGGTATCTCTGGGCCCTCTCGGTAATACACATCATAAGCTTGCAAGCAAATGACTAAGGAGTTAGTCACGAGGTGATGTATTACGGAACGAGTAAAGAGACTTGCCGGTAACGAGATTGAACTAGGTATGAAGATACCGACGATCGAATCTCGGGCAAGTAACATATCGATGGACAAAGGGAATTACGTATGTTGTCATAACGGTTCGACCGATAAAGATCTTCATACAATATGTAGGAGCCAATATGGGCATCTAGGTTCCGCTATTGGTTATTGACCGGAAAGGTGTTTCGGTCATGTCTACATAGTTCTCGAACCCGTAGGGTCCGCACGCTTAACGTTCGTTGATGATATAGTATTATATGAGTTATGTTATTTGGTGACCGAATGTTGTTTGGAGTCCCGGGTGAGATCACAGACATGACGAGGAGTCTCAAAATGGTTGAGAGGTAAAGATTGATATATAGGACGATGGTATTCGGACATCGGAAGTGTTTCGGGGGTACTTATTGGGTCACCGGAAGGGGTTCCGGGCACCCCCGGCAAAAGATATGGGCCTTATGGGCCAAGAGAGGGAACGCACCAGCCACAAGGGGCTGGTGTGCCCCCCATAGCAGGCTGGCCTAGGAGGAGAAGGAAAGAGGGGAAGGGAAAGGAAAGTGTGGAGTAGGACTCCCCCTTCCTTCCCTCTCCCCCCTCTTTCCTTCCCCCTCGGTTATATATGGCAGGGGGGCGCGGCTTGGGAGGGACTCCAAGTAGGACTAGTAGAGTGCCCGTGCGTTGCCACGGGCTCTTGAAAAAAGTTTACAAGAGTTACATGTTAAATTTCACATGCACAAACAATATAATACAAACAAAAATAAAAACTAACGACATGTCCATGTAACAAACTGAGCGATGTTCCATCTAAACATCTATTACAAAATTATCAATATCTAGATGATGCGCTTAAGAAATTCTTTAACAATATCAGGAAAGTTGTCTTTAGCTTCATTCCCACGGTGTTTTAGCAGGTATAATAAAAACCGCTTCCTCAACTCATACCCATCCTGCACAAACAATATATGTAGTTAGTATGCAAATTTCACGCCGAAGGTCTTAAAACATGTAACGGACAATACTCACCGCGCAAACCGGCTTGACCAATTCTGTACCGTTCCACCAGAGCATGAAATGAAAAACAAAATAGCCAGACAAATTCCTGCAATATTTTAAATTAATAATGTAAAGAATATAGTGATAACGAAAATAAATGTTTATTTTATTATGAATTCATTACCCGTCTATACTCGTTGGAATACCAAACGGAAATAAACATTGCCATTTAGAAATATCGGAATTCCAACCAGGCAGCTTTATTTCGAGTGCTTCTTTGAAATCCCTTGCAAAAGTTTTTAATTTCAGTGCATGCCTCAAATTTTTACCCTCTGACGATTGTGATGTTTGAATAGGGTCCATAATATACATCCGACGTGCCTCTTTGTCGATCATGTACAAGATGTATCGGCCGATGAATGTATAGGGAAGATAAATCTACAACTGGAGCTATTAGAAACAACAATAAACCATGATAACAATAGACAAAATACTTTACTTACCATGTTGCATGATGAGATGTTGTTGTCCATCCCAGGCCAGCTATCAAATAATGTTGCCAACATCTGGATAGTTTCCTTCTCGCAAAACTTTTGACCTCGTGTTGCCTCTAGCATCATGGACTAAGTAAACAAATAAATATTGCTTCAGCATGTTAATACTAATGCCACATAGAATGCAGAGTTATGATAACTTACACAAAATCTTAGATCCATGTAGTGTATAGGAGGGTCCGTGAACAATACTCCCTCGTCACATGCCAGTATACGCACGGCGGTGTTGAAGCAATCATTGTCCATAGGCTGCTCCATGTTAAGTATGCACTGAAGTTTCTTAAGACTTAAGCCCATTGGATCAGGTGTCGAGCTACTGACCCATTCCTTCCTGACAATTGGATGGTAAGAAGAATAATAATGTACATCCCAGATTAAATATTGATACATGATACTTACTCCAAACACCCCGCATCATCGACCGACATTATGTAGTTGCAGAGGCCGGCAAGTAACTCATGTTGGTCCGTGGGCATGATAGTGATTGGGGCAGAACGTTTGTCTTTGACTACGTCAGGTGGATTGTCCAGGATCTCGAGATCAGAATTAGCTAAAGTTTCTTCATCGTCAGATTGATGGTATATGGGACCTCCTTTTAGCTTATTCAGCTCAGAGTCAAGCAAAATGATAACTAATTTTCGTCGGAAGTGTTTCATATCCTCCTAAAATAAATATAAAAAATTTGATATAATATTTTGAGATAAAATAATGAGATAACGTATAAAAATGAAATACCTGGGTGAACTGGTCGGATAGTGCATTTGATGTCCAATATTCCATATAATTTAGCATAAATAGTCCACATGATACGCTATAATATATTAAAATAATGCTTTAGAATTTTACTCAAATAAATGAAATAAACAAACCATTGTAACAAGTGCTTACCCATCGGTTTGTATTGCCTCATGAAACTGCTCTACGACTGTCCATTTTGTAACAATGAGATCAGGCCACCTATGATCTTTCTTAAACTCCGGACTATGCTCTGCAAGTTTCAGACGCTTCTCGAGTCCTATTAACTATTTTATATATGAGAAATATTAGGGATTAAGGCAAACAAAAAATCAGTTAAGATGAGCAAAAACAATAGATAGTTACCGTAGTAGCAAGGTCACTGCGAGTGACCCGAGAACCAAGTGAGTCCAATACTTGAATCTCACGTTTTTTGGCATTGGCGACTGCTAGATACCAATGGTAGCCCGGCATGTTAATCGGAATAAATAACTGGTGTAAATATCATACAAGTCAGAGTCAGAATTCGATATAAATATTAATAAATTATTACACATATGAATTAAATAAAAACAATTCATAAATAAATGCATGGATAATGAGACAAGACTAACCATATCTTGCTGTAGATAAGTATTAACATGATGTACGATGTGACGATATTTTGATGGGTCTATGTCTTTTTCCCCGTCTTCTTTTATTTGGCCAGATACAAACGTGCTAATAATGTGCACCTTTTCACCTGCCCTGTCTCGTAGATGGTCGTGAGCAAGCATGCAATATATGTAAGCATTTATCACCTGTAATCAACATTTAAATTATATTTATATTTTAAGATATTATATTTTGTTCATATTATTAATTACAAAGTTTATGCAATTGGTCTTACACCATCGTGTAAGAACATATCATCTTTCAAAAGGCATTCTAAATCGTTGGTTGATAACAAGGCATCTCCAATGTCCACGAACTTGGTTTTCTTGGGGGCAGACATGATTGATTCGATGATTGTAATATCTCTAGGGGTACAAACATAGTCTGTCGAAATCATAAAAAGGTGAGTCTACTTAGTAATCAAAACGAGCAAAATTAGTTGAATACAAAAGGCAATATCACAAAGAAAATATTGATAATAACATTGAAAAAATACCTTGTGGGATAACATTTAAATCAGCATCTTTTTTGGTTTGTTATGAGATATCACCTCTTCGACATTATTATGTTGTGAATTTTCGTCCCCTTTCTGCGACGTCGCATCTGAACCCTCAATGGATTCTTTCTGTGCATCTCCAAAGTCCATATCCATGTCTCCTGTATTCTGAAAAAACAAAAATATAAAAATAGCCCTTCCGTATTATCATCTATAAGATACATACTGAGGAAGGTTAGCTATATGCACCTCTTCTCGTGGTGTTTCAGTGCAGTCTGTCATCGCTGCATCAGTGCGTATGTCGGAACCCATCAATTTATATCTATGCTGAAATATAAATAATATTTTTTACTGCATCATAAAATCATATATAATATATAATAAAACTAAATGTGAAACTAACACAACTGTTTTCTCTGTAATAAAAAAAGCATTTGGTTATATTAGAAAAATATGCTGCTTAAATCATTTTACTAACACAACAATTCGGGGAAAACAACAAACGATAATGTTCATATATAAGTAAGTAGGCGTCTGAAATTGCTTAAATTATTTTAAATTAATTATATAGGCTATGGAAAATTGTCAAACAAAAACTAAACAAACAAACCAAACATTAACCAAGTAATTTGTTTTTCTATGTTTTTTTGTGATACCTTAGTATATGTAATAAGCTAAAAATATTTATTTTTATGAACCATGTTTAATATATATATATACAATTTTATTTATTTTGTGAGGTATGTATACTGTAAATATATATGTTATTTGGTGAGGTATAAAAATAATTTCAAAAAAAAAACTCATCCCAGCACTAATAACAACTATACCATGATGAAATATATATGATGAAATATAAATGATATTTCCTACTGCATCATATAATTATATATAATATATAATAAAAATAAAAGTGAAACTAACACAACTTTTTTTCTATGCAAAAAAGAAAACCTATTTGATATTATTAGAAATATATGTTGTTTAAATAAATGTCCTACCCCATGAAAATTCGGGAAAAACAACAAACTATAATGTTCATATATAAGTAAGTAGTCATCTGAAAATTATTTAAATTATTTATGTAGGCTATGGAAAACTGTCCAACAAAAGAAAAAAAAATGCAAACAAACCTTCTTCAACCAAGTATATATGTGTTTTCTCTTTCTTTTTTTTGATACCCTTGGTATATTTAATAAGTATAAAAAATATTTATTTTTATGAACCATGTTTAATATTATACACTTTTATTGTTTCTGTGAGGTATGTATACTTTTAATATCTATATTGTCTAGTATTTCTATCATTGAGCAAAATTTGCACACAAGGACCAAATTAGCTATCCACCATGGCCCAACCAGCACCCAAGCTTAGCCCCCTAAAAAATAACTATAAAAAAATTACCTTATGCACAGTGTTTTTTTGAGGGATTATCCACAGTATAACTGGACAAATGGGCCGGCCCGACACGGCACGGCCCTGCCAGCATTACACGGGCCAGACACGGCACGGCCAAGCGCAGCACAAATGCCTCACGGGCTGGCGCGACGGCCCACCTGGCCCGCTGGCCTCTCAGCTCACTCGTCGCGGCTCGCCTTTCCCCCTCCCCCACCGCATACCTTATCCAAACCACTCGCTCCTCTCCCCTCCACTCACTCAGTTCATCTCCCACTTTCCCCTCCGCCGCCGCATCGCCGCGTGCGTCGACGAGCCGGCGGCCGCGCGACTCCGCCCGCCGACCGCCGCATCAGTCCCATGCCGCGGCAGATCTTGCGGCTAACTCACCTCTCCTCTCCACTCACTCGCCACCTCTCGCCCTCTCACCTCCCCCCGCCGCATCGCCGAGCCCGCAACCGCGCGACTCCGCCCGCCGACCACCGCATCAGTCTCCGGCGAGCCGTGTGCGACTCGACTGATGGGGACGAACGCATCGAGCTTCATCGCCCAGGCGCGGGTGCTGGATCCGGTCGCGTTTCGTTCGGATCCGCGGCGGTGCTGGTCTCCGGCGAGTTCGAAGGTGGATCCGAAGCGGGGTGCCTCGATCTGCAACGCAAGAAGCTCTGGTATGCCGATCCGACCCCTTTCCTCCTCTACTTCTTCCTTTTTTTGCTTCCCTGACCTGATCTCCTCCTCGCTGATGTATCGAGGCGCCGTGACCCGGCCTCACAGGCAGGGCCAGGGCGAAGACGGCTCCCCGACGGCCAAGACACGGCCACGGTGGTGCAGCCTGTGGTCTACATCGCCTGCAAGAAGCACCACCACGAGGTCGTCGACAAGGTCGACATCGACTGAGTACGAGCGGCCGTACGTCACAAGGGGGCGTGGAACTGCTGCAGCCCGTCTGAGACAGAGCAGACTCCAGCGACTTTGCCCAGCTAGGTACATCCTCTACACGACTACACGGTAGCAACTTGAAGAAAATTTGACTTGATTAGTGTAGTAGCTTAGTACTAGTAGGTTACTGTACTCGTAAGTTTATGTCGAATAATCACTGCACCGGATATGCAAGCCTGGGATTATATATGTGTGGGGGTCTGTGATATTGTGAGTGGTCTTATATATGTTAAGCTTGATGATATTTGCACAAACTGTGTAAGACAAACAGACTGTTTGATTTGTTAAATTTTCTTGGACGTGTGAAGCAAAATGCATCGTCTTCTTGGGCGGCTAGGATCCAAATAGCCAACCCCAATTTCATATATAAAACAGTACCAGGCTAGTCTGTTTAGTAATAAGAGCCATAGAGATGATGGTTTTCCAAATAATTTATAACAAACACTTTGAATTTAATTAAATGAGATCTAAAACCTATATTGCTTGATGATTTCCTCAAAGGAAATATTAATATTGCTAAGCTCAATTATGGTATAATCGCATTGTTTAAAAAAACCAATGGCGTTAAGCAAATTTATAAGTTCAAATGTATTTGGCTGTTGAATATCAGTCTCTTTTTTTAATCAAAATTCTTATGAATATACTTTGGTGTCATGGTAGCTCTTTGATTTCCCTGTACAAATTGCTGCTACTACTTCCATTTTTTAAACTGTAGACATACGTTCACCTAATTGGAGTTTAGCTCCAGCTACATAACAAGGATAAAAGGAGCAAACAGACACAAAATATATGATACTAAGATGAAACTATACCACACATTTTGTTTTGGCAACATTGTGTGTGCCTGCTTTGGGGCCAAATCATTATTTTTTTGAAAAGTAAAACACTCCAGTGGAGTATAGTTTCACAGCATCGGAGTGACACAGGCATTGTGCAATAGGAGTGCAGGAAAATATAGTGGCCGCGCACGTTTAAACACACAGGATGCAGGCACCAGATTTGTCACATACAAGAAAAATAGGCAATTTGCAAAGTCAAAATTTAGGCAATATCAGTCAACGTATTTGAAGGGCTCGTAATATTACAAAATCTGATTTGTTTTAGTAGACATTGCTTGCACCCATTTTTTCGGTCATGGTAATATGATGTATGGAACTTGCTTGGTTCACTGCCATTGTTCCTGGTTTACTAAAAACAAATTTTTTAGAAGTAAATGTCCTTTTTAATTCCATCTAAAAGTTCACCATGTCCTCTTTAAATGGACAGTTTATAGAACTCTTGAGCAGTTAAGATTTTTAGCTTGTAATATAGTCATTCTGAATTATTTAGCATTCAGTCTGATCATGGGGTACATGTGTATTTAAAGAACAAGAGCAGCAAATGATTTTGTTATTGCTAAACAAGATTCAGGAGCGAAGTTGGACTACGTTAAACTTTAGATATTTGCTTAAGTAAACAATTGCAGCCAATCTCTTATGTTCTACAAGTTTGGGTTTTTGTGGTGGAAGTTGGATGGGGGGTCCATCAGGTGCACCTATGCTGACAGAGGTTCATCATGTTGTGGTGGAAGTTTGCTTGGCTATGAAAATAGTTTGCTTGGCTATGCAGCCTAAAATATATGATGAATATATTTTTCTTCAGTTGCAGCCCACCTAATAGGACTGCTTGATTAAATCTACAATCAATTGTAGTATACCTGAAGAAAACATGATCATAATCTAATAACTATTATACTTTTAGAGAAGAGACAGATTCAGAAATGTTCATACCTAGAGGAACTCGCCTTCTTGATGCTCCTAGCTTACACAAGGTACTCCTCGGAAATTTTTCCTCCAGGTCTGGCTAATTTGATCCTGTGCTATCTGTGATGGGTGAAGGGAGAGCAAGGAGGGGGAGGAGGGATGGCAGAGGTTAACATATATAGGTAGGAGATCATGGCTTATTCCAGTCCTACCATATATTGCTGTATGTTGCAGATCTATTTCCTTTTGAGATCAAATGCACACATGTTAATAAATTAGAAAAGATGTCAACAATTAAAACTTTCTAAATAATTAAATTATTGTATTAATTAAATAATGAACTTATCATTGATTTGCATGCCAAGATTAGCTACCGCAATAGAAAATTCACGGCGTGCACACAAACATATCTACTATTAAATTGGTAACGGTGAAATAATAATGAATTTTTTTGTTCACTTCTTTTCTCACTGAAAAATAATGCTTTGGCCTTTTATGTCACTTGTTTGGTTGACTGTATATTAACTCATTGTAGTAATCTTTTGATGTGTTGATTTGGCAGCTTTTATTATGAAGCTAAGCTTCTAGCTAGACACCATTGTTTTTAAGGCGGTAAGGCGAGGCGAGGCGCTGGGGGGGCGCCTCACTGCCTAAGCGTTAAGGCATAAGGCGAGGCGACGCCTTAGAGAGTTCTATGCAACAGAATTAAGTAGAATTTGGTAGGCATTAGGCAACTAGGCATACAGCCATACACAGCTTGCTGCTGCCTGCTGTCTTGGAGAGGCGCTGCTTGCTTGCTGTCCTGGAGGAGGGAGAAGCTGCAGGAGAGGAGGGGGAGGAGGTACTGCAGGAGAGGAGGGGGAGGAGGAACTGCAGGAGAGGAGGGGGAGGGGGATCTGCCGGAGAGGAGGGGGGAAGCTGCCGGAGAGGAGGGGGGAAGCTGCTGTAGAGGAGGGGGAGAAGCTCAGATCCAGCCTGAGGTGGGGGTGGGGGGAAACTGAAATTGGTTACATGCTCTCTCTCTCTCCCTGCTAGTAACTGTTGGCGCCAAAATAGACTTTCCCGCCCTTTTCTTCCCTCCCAGATCTCTGTTTCCCGCCTGAACCTCCCAGCCCTGTCTAAGGCGTCCTCATTTGCCTAAGGCAGGCAGAGTGGCGCCTAGGCGGACGCCTTGGACGCCTTATGGACTAAGGCGGACGCCTTAGACACACAGGTAAGGCAAGGCCGACGCCTTGGCTCCTGGGGGCGCCCTGACGCCTAGGCGTCGCCTAAGCGACGCCTTAGGGACGCCTTAAAAACAATGCTAGACACACATCTGATCTGGTAGTTATTTGTATGAGTTCACAAGACATTCAACATGAAGCTTTTAGAATACACCCCGTTCGACTGGTATGACATATTTTCTTCTTTCTTGTACTCGTCGTGCTCCTAGTAACATGGGATTTCCTTGGGCCTAATGTATAGTATTACATATGTCTGTTTTCAGTGTAAATGTGTTCCTTGATCAACTAAACCTTGGTGAATGTACAATCAGGGGGAGCCTTGAAGCCTTCTCATGTAAGAGTATGCTCAACTAAATTTTGATAACCGAGTCCATTACATCATTCTAATAGGGTCAAGTTCCACTTTAATTTGTAGGCAAAGCATGCAGGAAATGATCGTTGGCTTTCAATAAGCCTTGAACATGAGGTACATACTTTCCATCAGCCTATGATTTACGACAACTGCTTTTCTTTTAGCGCTGATGTTGATAAGTAGGCATTGACGTGATAGTTATATATAGTTCTTATTGCCAAATATATAGTTCATGACTTTACTGTTCTCATTGACGTACTATTTCGAGTTCTAGTTCACATATCTTGGATGGAGTTATACGATACGAGGAATTATAGGGTGCGTCGCAAAACCAACGTTTAATATATCCAAAACACCACAAAGTATTTAAACCTATATATATATATCTATATATATATATAATATATTATTATATATATATATATATAATATATATAATATATATATATATATAATCCAATGCATTTATAGTTATTTCGTATTGCCAAATAGATAATTCTCAATTCGATCCCTAACAAAGCTATAGTAGCCATTTATTTGCGACATATGAATATGCATCGGACCATAGTCAGTCGTTTAAAACCCTCAAGGCCGCTCTAATTTCAGCCGGTATGTTTCCAGTTGCTTCATTGTTTTTTATCGTCAACATCTGGACCAGCAGGTTCTTTATGAGCTGTATTGAATCCTAGAAAAGATGGAAAAATAATAATTTAATAAATTGCTGGAAAAATAAATTGTACGATAAACCTCGTTATTGTGTACTTATGTGAGTGGTCATCCTACCAGAATGAGTAGTACCATTCTGGTGGGCCATCTCCTGTAGGACCAGGAAAGCGGAGTCTTTGCTGTTACAAAAAAAAGTAACTATATTAAAACTATAACGGTGTGCTTATAATGCGTGCGATCAATTTAGTATATTACCGCCTGCCGGTAGAAGATATGCCGTACGGTGACCAGTCCATGAGATTGGTATTCCAACCAGGGATCCTCATCTGCAACACATTGTTGAACTCTTCTTTCAACATTGTGATTTCCTTCCTCGTTTCAGTGCTATGAAAGCTGTATGGTCCACCATAGACGTCGATAGATGGATCAATTGGGAGAACCCTCCTAGTTTCCATGTCGACTACAAGTAGTCCGTACGAAGAATCCACGGAAACAAATGGTAGTAGATACTATGGTAAATAGACACATGTTAGTACCTAATATAATAAGCAAATTAGCATATTAATGAGTCTCTTACAATGTTAGAGTTGAACACATCATATTTAGGAAACGGCCGAACAACGGCATTGTCAATCAGCACTGCGGTGCGTGTTTCTTGCTCCATCCAAGAGTGTCTGAGGGCCCGTGCCTGAGAATGAAACTGCAAGTCGAAAAAATGTTTGTTTCCAAGCATTCTTGTACCTGCAGTGCTCTCTACTTCAGCGCTCGCAAGCTTACGAACTGCAAGATTGAAGCATTTGGGATGAATTTGTCCAAAAAGGGAAATTGTTTCCTGGAGCATCCGTAAGCTGATTTCAATCTGATATGGTCGTTCGCTTCTAATCCAAATTGTGCTGCCCAAAAAATGCAGACCAATCTTTACCAAAAAACATCCATCCATCTCTGTATCACATATAGACTAACTCTTTTGTATAATATAGATCAGTGAAAAAAGTTATTTAATTCAAAACATGCTAACTCTTTTGTGATAATCTGGTAGCTATTTTTTCTGTAACAATGTTTTAGATGTATAAAAATAACATGGCCACATGTACCATTGACATACGTGAGTGATATATGTGACATACATCATAAGTAGCATTGACATATGTGAGTGACATCCAACCTATCAATTGCTGTCTTCAAACTATTGTGAAATTATTTTTAGACGAAGGACAGAAAAAACAGGGCGATGTGGATGACGGAGGAAAATAAATTGATGGATGACAAAATGTTGCTTTTACAACATGGGGTTACACAAAAATATATAACACCTAGACAACCAAACCTAATATACCAGTGACTGCTACAAGAACGAGGCACACAGCGCACAAAACTATCATGGTTAATTATGTCTAGCCTGCTGTGGTTTACAACTGATATCTAGCCTGCTGTGTACGAGAGTAATAGGCAGAGCAATACAACTTACTTTAGTGCCTCATCGTCTTGGACAACAGTGATAAATTGGAAAATGTATTCAACGGCATCTGCTAGGGCATTCACGTTGCCTGCAGCCTCCTGAGGGGCGGGCAAAGCCTCTTGTGGTGCGAGCTGAACATCCATTGGTTCGTGCACAGCCTCCATTGATGAGAGTGGTGAGTGATCGGAAATTGGTGAAGACAGGGGTGGGTGTTGAAACAGGACCTCGTCGGAGGTTATATGAAGGGATCACATCCTGTTTGACAGCTGCATCTTCGAGACTTAAGTGCCTTCCAAATAATAAGGCAACTTCCATTTTTGAAAGCCAAATAATAAGCAAACTTTTGATTCCACCTGATTTTCAACATCGGAGGCATTAAGTCTGGCAGCACATGGTCGCTCAGGCAGATGGAAGGTGCCCCATATCCTTCCATCCGTGTATGTTTCCACTATTCATTTCCTAGTAGAAATTATTTCCATCTGCGGACGGATCAGATCTTTCTCCGATAAGTTGATAATATATTTCGTATGAACGCCATTTAATTAAAGTCAATATATTTCATCCCAATTAATAAATTATTCGCACATAGAACACAAGATATTCTCAACTATCTTATATGTTAGGAAAAGATGTGGTTCCATTAGAGTAGCTTAATAATAAAATTATTCCTACCCCTAATATTTTGTCTTTTATGTTGGTAACGCATTATGTTTTTTGGCCTATGCTGGCACCGTAATTTACTGTAGGCACTGATCAATAAGAAAACCCATTTGGACTCATTTTGGTTACTCTATTCAGGAACACATAAAAGATAATCAGCGTTTATTCGCTAGCTGGAATTAAAGGCAACGGCGAGAGAGGAAGATCAAGGAGAACTTGAAAATTAAAGAATATATGCAAGGTACGTGCCATATGACCGTCATATTTTTGTTGACTATTCGCTAGCTGGAATGTGATTATTTCCGACGAAGAAAACCTCGTATAGTATAGCAGTGCGTGTATGGATGGAGTTATACTATACGAGGTAGTATATGATGCGAGGCACGGAATGTCTGAAAACATCACCTGCCGGTCTTTGAGTACGTTCTGAACCTGCCATGGTCCAACACAAAAGTACTCCGGTTCACCTGGAGCACCAAACCTGGTCCAAACTGGTCTGGTCTACAACCGTAAAATTTAGATAGAAGACAAGATAAATATACAACCAACATAGCTAGTGGATGCCAACATCAATCAATCTTTAAACTTTAAAAATAGAAGAGAAAATGTCATCTGATCATCTGATGCCATCAAACAGATTATTCCCTAGCAAGCAACTAAACAGCACTTTATTTTTAGGTATTTATCGATGCAGCAATCCTCCTTAGCCACCAATAAATCTCAACTATGCTCTAACTTGCTCTGGAATGTTATCCTTTGCTTCATTCTCCCTGACCATCAGCATCTGGACCATTAGTCGCTTCCTGAGACTTTGTGGATCCTTCAAATTATGCATAAACAAAGTCAGAAGATATATTTAGCAAATATGACTGCTAGAACCTCATTACAAATGCACTTACGTCAGTCCTAGGCATGTTATGAACCATGTCATTCCCGATGGTTTCATACAGATGGGCCATCTCCTGTAAAATTTTGAATCCGGAGTCCATGCTGTCACAAAAAAACACCATATTGTAATAGCTATATTAGCGCAGGCACTAATGTGCATGACAAAATTAAAATAGTACCGCCGAGGTGAAACATGAATGTTCTCTTGTTCGGGCCATTCCACAAGTTGGCTGTCCCTATCAGGGGCCGCCTGTTGCAAGACAAAGCTGAATTCTTGCTTCACTAAAAGGGCTTCCCTCTGAAGTTCAGTGTCATGGAAGTCCTCCTCAAAATTAAATAAAGCCTGGTTCAAATAGTCAATAACGATAGTCCTGTCCATTTACATTTTCACTGCTAAAAGACCATAGGACGAATCCACGAGTGCCAGTGGGAGAAGATACTGCATTTGGTAGACAAAGGTAAATGGCAAACAAAGTAACCAAACTAATTTATAAGAATGAGAACACTTACAATTGTAGGGGTGTGAAACACGTCGTATCTTGGAAAAGGCTCAAGCACGACATTGTTAATCAGCGCATTGGTGCGCTGTTCTTGGCTTAACCAAGTCTGCCTTAGTGCCCGTGCTTGCTCATGGAATCCCAAATTGAAAAAATGTGTCTTTCCAACAGAGCTGGTGCCTGTGCTCCTCTCTGCTGCGTCGGTAGTAATCTTGCGCACTGCAAGATTGAAGCATAACGGATGGACAGCTCCATCTTCTCGGATGGTGTCTCGGATGATCCATAGGCTAATCTCGATAGGGAATGGGCGGGAGCTCTTAATCCATATTGTGCTGTAAAAAGGCATAACAAGGTTCATAACAATCATGACTTTAAGTAAACGTAAACTCAAACGATCCAACTGTGTTGGTGTCTATAACATATGAATATTTTAACAATAGTATATCTCACATCAAATGACCCAAAAGAGTTTGTAATCTCTACAAAGTTGAGTATTTTTATATTATGCACGGGCAAAAACTAAACAGATTTCAGTGTTTTCATAGTAGTACATGGACCTGCATTAAAATTGTTGCAGATTTTGGATGGATTTGGCAGCATAGTAGTTTATCACTTGTTCAACATTGTTGTAGAAGGTGTTAGACACCATAGTTTTCGACCATAGTTTCTTACGTATTTGGTTTGAATAGACAGGAAAGTTTGCTAAATAAACATATTCACAATATCAAAGTAACCCATGTTTTATGAAAAACAAGTCCTGGATTGTTTATCTGTTAGACACCGCAAAACACTGTGGTTCTAGACACCATTTACTAATACAATTTAATATTTGTTAACACCAATTGGATATGTATTGATATACTCGTTTTAGAAAAATAACTACACAAACAGCTTTTGTAACAGCCGTCTGAACTTAGACAAGACCACGCGATCCTGACCAGTGCTTAATACTACGCAAAACATCTTTCCTACGGGCCTAACTCATTGGCATGGAAGATTTTTTACGGTGGTATATTATAAGAGCTCGATACTACCAACTATAATGGAAGTGACTGGGGTGGACTTATACGATCACTTGTAAATAAAGTATACATGTACAGGGCAGTGGACTTAGACGATGAAGTGCAAAAAAGATTAGAGGTATAGGGCTGTGAGAACTAACTCTAGTTGTTCTTCGCCTGAGGAAAGTGTGATGAAATTGTACACTTAGTCGACTGCCTGTCGCACTCCCCCAAAATTCGCCATTGCTTCCATTACTGCGGGCAAAACGTCGTCGTAGCACTGGTAAAGCGAGGGAGGGATAATTGGACGACGGTGTACTCAAGAGCCCGTAGGATTTTATTGAGTAGAGATGAGGGCCGAAGGGAATCGTGCGACAACAGTTCGGAAGGTGACCCATATCGTTCCTTATTTGCATGTTTCCATAACAAAAAACTATCAACAAATATGGCAAGATCTTCATTTTGATTGCACTATGCAAATATAACAGTGACGGATTAAATGTTTCCTAATATATGTCTCCCTTTCCCCATAACTTTCCCAAACGAAACATAGAAAGAAACTACGCATATATATTTCCTAATCTATGGCAAATAGGTCGTCCGAAATAAAGAAACACCACATTTGTTATCTGTTTTTTTCCTCCTAAACGTGATCCTCTGGCTGACGCATATGGCAATGCCTGATTCCGTTGAGAAAGTAAAGTATCTTTTCTTTGGAGAATCATAATTCCTGATTGCATGCAATGACATCTCTCTACATAGCATTACTAACTTCATCCATCGACAAGGTCTACTGGATCGGAAAAATCAGGATCGATCTATATGGCCCATCATTCTTCCTTTTTTCTATGCACTGTACATAAAATATATTTGAACCCATGAAGATGTTTGACAGAAAACACCCTAACACATGTTTCAAAATATTTTCCACTTCTATCATAATTATAAATTTATAAAAAAAACAGATTTATTTTTTGAACACGATGAACGAGCAACGACTTTAAATATTTGTTGAAACTTAGGGCTGTTTCAGCGTGCTTGTGGCTGCTGTTGGATGTGTCTGACCATTGTTTGCACTATAAATATTTGAATTTTATAAGGACGGTACCATGGGAAATTCATATCTTCTTGCATCGCGAGCCGTAACCAAAATGCGCGTGCGTAATAAATGCCTCCTACCACTGATCAACTGGGGCTGAATGATCATTCATGATAGACAAACAAAAAACAATAAAACTACTGACAACGTTGCAACAAAATCAATCAATAATCCAACAATATGGTAGCGTAACGAAACCTTAATAATAGGAAATCACAATAAACTTTTCAAATGTACGTACATAGAAGATAAAATATTATCTAATTATTCGTATAAAAACATAGATAATTATCGTTTCCATCCCTAAATAGCTGATGTATAGGAATCTTTTATTGACGTTTCTACATGCATCGATCCATCTTCAGTTGCTTAAAACCCTCAAGGCCGCCATGATTTCTCGTGGGATGTTTCCAGCTGCTTTATTGTCTTTCACCATCAGCATCTGGACCGTCAGTTGGCTCCTGAGCAGTACTGGATCCTAGAAAATATGCAACACATCAACCATTTAATGATGAAGTGTTTTCTTAATAAACGTCACACAGAAACTCATCGTATATGCACTTACGGTAGTGTTCATCCAGGTCATGCTACGCAAACAACCAAGCTGGTGGGCCATCTCCTGTAGGACAAAGAAACCAGAGTCTTTGCTGTGACACAAAAAACAGTGTTAAATATTACAAGACATGCTAAATTTAGTACATTACCAGCAAGCATTCTAATGGTATGCATCTTCTGTATATGATCAATTTAGCACATTACCGGCGAGCATTAGAAGACATGCTATCTTGTCGCCAATCCATGAGTGGGGTATTCCAACCCGGGATCCTAGCCTGCAACACATCGTTGAACTCTTGCTTCAACAATGTGATTTCCTTCATCATCTCTTTGTTATGAGTGCTCTCTCCAACTTGCCCGACGTCTCGTGATGGATCCAGTACGACAACCCTCCTTCTCATACAATTTACTACAAGTAGCCCGTATGAGGAATCCGGGATAGTCAACGGTAGTAGATACTGCAGCAGGTCGACACATGTTAATTGCTATTATGATATTAAAATAAACATTAAGAATGAGCGTCTCTTACAACTATAGAGCTGAACACATCATATTTAGGGAAGGGCTGGACAACAGCATTGTTAATTAGCATCGTGGTGCGCTCTCCTTGAGGCATCCAGGAATACCTAACAGCCCGTGACTGAGCATGAAACTGCAAGTCAAAAAAATGTTTGCTTCCAACCAAGTTGGTGCCTGCATGCCTCTCTACTTCCGCGTTCGCAAGCTTACGAACAACAAGATTGAAGCATGCGGGATGAAGACTTATGTTCGTTAAAAATAGGGTGTCCTGTAGCATCCGGAGGCTGATTTCTATCCGGTATGGTGTATCGCTTCTTATCCAGATTGTGCTGCAACACAAAAAATGCACAACAACCTTTAGCAACGAGTGTGCTAAATTGGAACAAGAGTATGTTAAAATGGCGACATTTTTCAAATAATATTTTCAGCAAATTAAGAGCAGCAAAAAGTTGGTACCTACCTTTAACATTTGGCAACTCACTTACAATAGGCTTGAAATAAAAAGTTGTTTCTTTCTAATAATCTGTTAGCTGTGTAAAAGAATATGGCCAGATGTACAACATAGTGAGGGAATAACTCTACAGTACTATATTTGTAGAGCAAAGAATATGAGAAAAAAATATTCATTAATTATAGTTGCTGTGCGCTCGAAATATTGAAAATCCATTAAACATAATTAAATCCTTCGTAATGGCTGCAACGTCTCATGTTCTCTAGAAACAGAATGAGATATAGCAATATACTAATCTAGAAACCGAACTCATGGTCGAGATTGTCCTTGCCTACATGTATGTACAGGTGTCCAAACTATCACCTAAGTACATGGCCTATGCATGACATTAAGACGTGTCAGGATGCAACTCACAAACTTATGTATGTACGTACACACGTTTCAGAATTGCTTGTATATTTATCTTAGTATAAGCAGTGTACGAGAGAGTTCTAATAAGTTTTCTATATAGAAAATAAATGTACAATAAGATAACTTACTTCAATGTCTGCTCGTCATGAACGCCATTGATAAAGCGAAATATGTATTCGAGTGCATCTTCCACGACATGCATTCGTGGGGGCAGAAGATGCATGGGCGCGGGCACAGCCTCCTGGGGCTCAGGCACAACCTCTTGGGCCTCGGGGACAGCACCCTCCAGGGGCGTGGGCACAGCAACCTCCAGGGGTGCAGTGTTTCCAATGATCGCCTCCATCGCTGATCGAAAACTCGTGAGTGATTGGTTATTCCTGATGGAATATATGCGAACTGGGGTGGGTAGGGAATTAGGAGGTCCAGGCCGTATATATATATTGAGACTTAATATTGCCTTCCAAATATCGAAAGCCATTTAATTAATGCCATTTGTTTCTAATTAGGAAATGTTGTGGACGTATCAGATCTTGCGGACGTATCAGATCATTCTCAGAATTTATGAGTGAATAATATCTTCCGATTGCATACTATATTTTTTATCAATCCCAGCGAAAAGAAACAATTGACCTTTGTATAAAACCAAATATTTGAATAGGAGTACGTGTATCATACATTGAAGCATAATGCCAAAAGGGGTTCACTATAAGTTGACAAGCAAAAATGCTGACACTTGATCATACTATTTTATTGATTATAATACACTATTAAACCAAAAAGAGATATAACGACATTTGGCAACGAAATGTTGCATGCACCATGTTGATACACAAATTACTCTAGCGTCCATTTTTCCTGGCTTGAACGCGATCATTGACGTAAGAAAGTGTTTCGTCATAAGTCATCAGGCTGGCTTCGTGGATATCTTTGATAAAAATAAGTGTTAGTAATAATGACAGCTTTATTACAGAAAATAACACAATGACACAAATTAAAAATACTTTAGAAACCCTACCTTGTAGATAATGATCATCATCATTAATGTCAGGAGGGAAGAAGAATGTGCTCTCCCTCATAGTTTGCAGGCATTGATCCCTCCGATTTAACTGTACGTAAGTAACAGCAATCTTCTCGAACAGATTTTCTGTGCGTTGCAAATGGTACAAGTGACGACCAGCATGCTCTTGACTTAGGCGTAGAAAAATTATCTCCCGTCTACATACAAAAACAAATGTTAGGCGTAGGCAACAATAATAAAATTAAAATAACCATATGAAAATCTCATATCCTGAATGGAGCTTACCGAAAATTCATGAGGCCAATCTCAACGAAAGGGACATGCCGTCTATATATTGAATCCCACTGATGTTGTATCTTACCAGCATAGACAAGAATAGCAACAACATCTGAAAAAATGTAATCATAATGAGACAATGCTATGTATGGACTAATGTGCAATAACAAAGCTGAAGGTGCTGCACCAGTGATGGTTCTGTCCCGTAGCGACAATATGGCCCCGAGCTGTGGGAAGCACAGTGGACAAATTGTCGATGATATCCTGTGACCCGACATGCTAACCTCGGTCCTAGCATGTAGTGCGACGACAAACTCCATGCATATATACCAAAAATGTCCATCTAGCATTTCCGTGGGGTTGAACCCGACGGAAGTGAAGTCATATGTCATCCCGGTCTGCAGCATGGCGTTGAAGCGGAATGCTTGGTTGCTGTAGGCAATTGCTTCCATCTTTGTTCCCTAATAATATTTTATAAATCATTAAAAAAATCAGGTTGAGAAACTCTTTAACACATCTGCATACTAAAAAAAGTGCTATATGTGGTGATGAGTAATGACTTACGTCCTGATCCAGTAGTATACAACGAAGGTATTGGTTTCCCATTGCATTCTCCTTGATCTGGGCCTTCCACAACACCTTAGCACGAATGATCCAACAATTATGATATATATGCTCCATCTCGACGTTCTGGAAAGTCAAGTTCCTGCATAGCATAGAATGAATAGATGAGGTAAAATAAACGAGCGGCGATGGCAAATCAACGTAAAGGATGATTGATCAATCTTGCCTGTTCATCGGAGGGATGGTAGTTTGAGGGATGATAGGAGCCGGCGGATTTGCCATCACCCTCCTAGTTCTTGTCAACCTGTAAGAGATCACCATAGTCATAGAGGATATGGCTGATCCTTCGTCCAGAAATATGGAGGCTCATATATGGCAGTGCGTGGCATTTATATATTAGCATAGTGGGCGGTGGGAAAAGCAATAATTTTCAAAATTTAGTTTGATCAATAGAAAGTTTGATCAATCTTTGGAAACCAAATAAAGATTGATCAATCTTTGACAACTTAATAAAAACAATTTATTATTTATAGTAATCAAACAAATCAGGATCTGATTGTAATGAAGGCGAGTATCGAATTTCGGCAATGTAATAATTACTGTTTATTTATTTTTAGTAACACAATAATTGCGGATCTCAATATAATGAAGGAGATACTCTGTTACCGTAAGGGTAGTCACGTAATATATCTATTTCCATTAATGCACCAATGTTACGTCTCATGCTTGAATAAGATAAGTTTATTTTCCTATCCTATAAATATACTTTGTGTTTTATTTGTGAAACAAAGTATACTTTGTCTTCATTGCTGCAATATGACGTCATAAAGACAGGATATTGTTTCATTTTGCAAATAAGTTGTGCTGAACATAAGTTCAAAGCATTGTGTTATTATGCAACCCAGAGATTTTTTTTACGCATTTATTAATACTTGAAATGAAATGAAATGAAATTGTAAACATAAGTCGAAATTTGTACGTGTGTCAGCTTTATGCCAATGATGGCTTCATGTCTCCAAATGTACTTTCAAATGCTTCTAAAAACCACTGTTTTTACATATTAAAGTATTTTGAAGTATCAACACGGAGCTGTACATTTTTTGATAGAACCGTGAGCAGCTCTATAAAAATTGCTTGCTAGCCGCACAATGGTGTAGGTGTCTCAGCAGCGTACTTCTATCTGTCGTGTACAGAGTCCTTCGAACTATTATTTTTAACTGAGACGAATTTGTAGTGGGACGGAAGTTAGTTAATCTTGCACCAAATAAAACCGAAACGGAGTTGAACCCTAGGATGTATATCGTTCAGTTCTAAATATAATGGCATACATATTTTTGCTATCTAAATAGTTTGCGAGTAAGCACGTGTATCGCTGCTGCCATTACTAAAACATGGCATGGGGCTGAGGGCAAACATGCAACTTAAGACAATCTTCTGTTCTTCTCAACGTGTAGTGATAAAAGAAAATGACAATAGCATGTTTGCTGGGATAAATAAAAGATAACTGAAAATCACATTGTCATCGAGCATAAATAAGAGACAACAAGCAAATTAATCACCCTTCATTATTTGACTCCGAACGATTACATTGATAAATGCTCTTAAGGAGCAATGAAACAACTAACATACTAAGATATATAAATAACACTGTAGACCTCCTCATGCTTGGTCCTTTGAAGGTGGTGGTGGCTTCTTGTCGCATGCTTGGATATGCTTCTCGACCACCTCCGTCAACTGATTTATGTGGTTAATCAAAGTCTGCACCAACATGCTAGTATGCTGTTGTGCTTGCAGAATCTCATAGTTGCTGGTACCCCAAACGTCTTTCCTCTCTGCATTTGACCCCGTGTCACGCTGGATATCCCAGCCTGAGGGCATGTGCACGAGGGATGTTTTGCACCTCACGATTATGGATTAGGTTATGAAAGTGGTTTGTGGAAAGCATGGATGGGAATTGAATAGGCAGGTTATGATCATGCATCTTTAGTTTCTTACACTTTGGTGTGGATCCCTCACCAACATAACGATCTCGGTGCGGTTCTTCCTCATCTTCCAGTTGACCAAGATCATCAGGGTGCAGCTCCCTCATTTCTTCCTGATCTTGATGGTTATCCTCAGCCCCATCGATGTTGTTGGATGACGACATGTCAAATTAAGCTGGAGTGGCAAGATATGGAATGAGTTGTTCGAGCGGTCTGGTTTGGGTGATGCAAGGGTGGAGCAATATATAGATGTTTATAAGGAAACAATGATTACAAAATCCGTCTATGAATCAACCCAGTTGATCACAATCACAAAATATTTAATGGAATCAAAGTTGTGATTCGGCGTGATCAACCCAGTAGCAGTTTACAAGGAAAAACACTGAACATGCCATTATATAAACTAACACTATGAATTTTGATGTTTGTTTCCGGATATGATCACTTGTCGTAATATATACTAAGTCTGCCGATAATATATTATTTGTTTCCGGATATTATATGGGGGATTTTGGCTTCTTTTATTATGGATATCTACTAATAAGTCTGCCGATATTAAAATTAATTTATTTCCTTTTCCGGTTTTATTATGTTATTTTCCATTTCTAGTCAACCGTTGATTTATTTCATTATGTTAATTTAAGCAAAAACATTAATCTGAGCACCAATATAATAACTATGAACACGCGATACAATAATTAATATCTCGAATGAATACATGAATAAACTTTGCAAGTGGTGTAGGAGATATGCCCTAGAGGCAATAATAAATGTTATTGATTATCTCCCTGTTCATAATTAGGTTTATGTTCCATGCTATAACTGCTATGGTTCTCGAGTCTACAATAACCACGAGGCTCGGAGGAAGACTCATATGCACGTGTGGAATAATAAACGGTAAAATGTATTCCTAGTCTGGCCTCTGAGACTAGCTCATGTGTTGCATGATGGTTCTGTTTTCCTGATCATGGGCATGACTATGCCGGCAACTTTGAGGGCACAATGTTAGAAGAACATTTGTGTTGAATCGACCCGTTTGATGTTATGCTATGAGATACGTTCGTCACAAGTTTATGGTTAATAACACAGAGATGGTTAATGTTTGCATGATTCCTCAGACCATGAGAGTATCGAGTTTCTTTATGCTTGATTCATAAACTTTGGGGTTTGTTAAACGTCATCCGTAACTGGATGGCTATTACGGCGGCTTACGGGTTCATGGGAAAGTATGTCAAGTAACTTGATAGCTCAAGATTGGGATTTGCTCCTCCGACGATGGAGAGATATCTCTGGGCCCTCTCGGTGGTACGGTATTCATCATCGTCTGGCCAGACACAGGGTGATTTGATCACAGGGATGCCGGAACACGGTAACGAGAAAAGAGAACAATACCGGTAACGAGGTAACTAGCATAGTGGACAAGTTGTAGATCCACGGGAATGCCAACATGTCTCACCTCGGGTATTTGTAACATATCGCGAAGCAACAGGAATAGCACATGGCAACTGGAGGTTCACTCAAATATTCATTCGTGTGGGTATAGGGGTCAATATGGGTGTCCACGGCTCCGATGTTGATCATTGATCGAAAGGGGTTCCGTGTCATGTCTATACTTCACCGAACCTATAGGGTCACACGCTTAAGGGTCATCTATCTGCTGAATACTAGACAGGGAGTCTGAGAGAAAATCACCGAAAAATTTTCGGACACCGAAAAAGTTCCGCAGAGAGAGGTCACCGGATGAGTTCCGGTGAAACTGAAAAGTTGTTTCGGGGTATTCCATTAAGTCAAATTGGTTTCAGCACATGCCTGATAATTCTTGGAGGGTGCCAGAATCATTCTGGAAACTTCTGGAAATTTTTCGAGATGAAAACCGGAAATGTTCCGGAGCTGCCGGAACCGCTTCAGATGCTTTTCGCAGATGAAATCAATAAACTGGAATTGTTCTAGAAAGCGTTGAAAATTATTATGGTGGGTACTGGAAATGTTCTAAGCCCACATAAATATTTTCAGTTCGATCGGACGCTGAAAAATGTCGTCGTGAATAGTGAAAGTGCTTTTTGGGAATTTTTATGGAAAGCACCTTTTGGGAAATTTCTCAAAAGGCTTCTAGAAGCCTTGGGCACTAAGGAAGCCCCCTTGGGGGGGGGGCAAGGGGTGGCCGGCCATGGAGGGTGGAGCTCCATGGAGCTCCACATGGCACTCCTTTTCGCTTTATTCTTTATGTAAATGACATAAAGTGGGGGTACTTTTCGTATTTGTGAATGCCAACTTTACCCCTTGGCTTTCCTATAAATAGAGGAGAGTGGGCTGCCCATAAACCTCACTCCTTCTCACATACAAGTGCCATTGCAATGATCTGGCTTCTCTCTCCCTCCCCACAAAATAGTTTCGTAGAGCCGAAAGACTGTCTGGGTTCCGGTAGGAACTAGTTCTGGACGGCGAAGCCCTGCCGGATAGATGACACCGTATGTGTGCAACTCTGTAGAGAGGTTGTAGTTTCGATCTTAGTGCCCGAGGGGCTATTCGTGAGTGCCTCCCGAAGGGTTGTCCAAGTGACGGTCCGAGTTCTGTGAGTCCTCCCGAAGGGCTGTCCGAGTGACCGTTCGAGTTTCGAAG
The DNA here is from genome assembly GCA_011799875.1 of Thinopyrum elongatum. Taxonomy (NCBI): domain Eukaryota; kingdom Viridiplantae; phylum Streptophyta; class Magnoliopsida; order Poales; family Poaceae; genus Thinopyrum; species Thinopyrum elongatum. The sequence goes on from CM022301.1 coordinate 28,965,273, forward strand.
GTCGTCCCGAAGGGCTGTCCGCGACACCGTCCGGGGGACTGTTCGACCGCCTCCCGGAGGGCTGTCCGAAGGGAAGACGAGGGTATACATCCTCGCGGTTGGGAGGTTGTAAATCCTAGCTGCGGGGATCTGCACCGCCGATCGTCATCGACTCTACTTCCGCTGCGCTACGAGTCGGTAACGAAAAAGATTAAACCTTGTATGCAGTCTCCATAGTGGTCCTGGGCTAGTGCGTAGGTCGGAAATTTTTTGTTTTCTGCTGCGTTTCCCTACAGTGGCATCATGAGCCGTGCTATGCGTAGATGCAGGTTGCGATCTAGAATACATGGAGATGTATGGGTGTTGCACAATATAATTAGGTAGTAGATGAGTTCTATTACTGAAAATTATTTGTGCGGGTAGCAGATGAAATCTGTTACCCGAGGTTCTTGTTGCTTCCCTGGAATTTGCATATTTCTGATCTTGATAACAGCATGGTGGAGTTTCAATGTTCTGGCAATCCGCGATCCTGATTGATCAACGAAGTGCTAACAGTTCATTGAATTCCACCGTAGTTAAAAAGAAAAATGAAATTTCGCAGACGAAAGGGCAATGCAGATATGATCTACACGGGGGTCATGCATATGACGAAGTTTAGTATGGGGCTCGAGATTTTATTATCTCGGTTTTCATACACCCTGGAAGGTTAATCTAGCGAATTGAATTATCATACTTGATGATGGACGTTGGTAGCTTCGGTTTGTTTCGAAACCTTAGAAGCCATGTAAAACAAGTTTTTGCTGAACCGATTAGAGGCGTCTAACTTGGTTTTGCAGGAGGGTTTGCATGTGCATGTGATGTGGTATAGCAGTGCTCATAATAATTTGATTATGTATGAGATGACTATATAATGTAAATTAATTAACATGACCTGCGTGTCATGATTCGGCATGATGGCTGGAGCCATATGATTGCACTTTTATGACCTGCGTGTCAACCTTAAGTAATGCACTTATTTTATTTGCTATAGAGATAGCAATATTATCTGGTGCATCGACAAGGTGGTGGCAATCTTCGCGAAGGCGAACACCGACGCGAATGCCGAAGACGAAGAAATGAAAGACTTCTCCGTCAGAAAGGGCTATACCATATCATGCTATTATGAATTTCCTGAGATGTTTATCCCGTATGATGCACCCTTCTTGATTGCGCGGTAGTCGCTTTTATTAGGGTGATCTCTCACAAAAATATCAAGTAGTTAGTGTTCTCCCAAGTGTAGCACCGTCACGGCATCTTTCCTTTCGAGGTGCGCCATGATCTACATGGGTACGAGCGATTGTACGGGTGTGAGGCGGGTGAGGTCAGACCTCGCAGCAAGATCACTTTGTTGTCTTGACGTTCATGGCAGGATCGTCCTGATCTCGGAACACACGCATCGAAAGATGAACAAGAGTCACATAGAGATGTGATTGGCATGTTTGCCTACCGATTGAAGTTGGTGCCATCAGTGTTCATCTCGAACAATGGCGTTGAATGGAAATGCGGATCTTGAATCACTCACAATCAATTATGAGAGATATTGATTTGAGTGGGAGCGCACTGTAGAATTAATTCTTTTAATTCTCAGTGCAATTAATTTTGAACACTGTCTAAGTGTGTTTTGCTAATAGTTGTAGAATGATGGCTCGCGTTTCCACCTTCCCTGTTAAAATTGAACAGCTGTTAAATATCTGGTTAAAACTTTACGGTTGGTAACGTAATGTGAGGATTGTCCTCAAGAGTGCCGAGAAGGACTTTGTCCTATCGCATACTTTCGGTATTCTCTCGCTTATGCTATGGATCATGTGACTCTCGTCCTTCGATCCAAAAGCTAGAATTCCGTTTCAGTCAAGTGCAATATGTTTGCTTCCATGAGACCCGAACTTCGAAAGTTTGGATAGTTATGTGATATTCATGGAATCTGAAAATCATTTTCAGAGACAGACAAAGGCTAAAAGATATGAGATATCCAAAGCAATGTTTGTTTGCAAACTATTAGTAAAAGAGTTTACTATGCATTAGACTGATAAGAGAGGGATCCAGAAGAACGCCTGTCATATGATGAAAGGTGAATAAAACAACAACTTATAGAGAAAGGAAGTGTCCGAAGGGTGTTAGTGAAACTTTCACGCCTAGGAAGTCCGGGGCTAACGCCACTCTTAAGTTGGGTGCTTCTTCTGAGAGTAGGAGAAATACTAAAAGTTAAACTGTTAGAAGTATAATGGCAGAAAGAAAGAAGACTAGAATATCCAGCTCATGTATGAATGTCATACAAGTTTTTGATGTATAGAAGGCTAGTCAAATATATAGTTCTTGGGAATTATGATTAATTTGTTAATCACTGATTCTTGGGTATTGTGAGTTAATCATAGAGATACCCGCTCGATTGCATTCTGTTGCAACTCGATGTAAGAACTACTATGGCCTGAAAGACTAGCCAGGAATGAGGTTTAGGTATACACAGGGAACATAGTAAATGTTACTATACCTTCCATCGGTGTATTACCGTCTGTATTTATTTTCATAATTCATTTAGAGTTTTACAAACTCTAGCCCATTGCATAAGGTATCTTGCAAGAAGGTTGTTCATAAGAGAACTTTTTATGTTCGATATTATGAATAACATAAGGGCCATACTTTCATTGAGAATGAGATGTATGTTATGAATAATGATAATAATATATTAGCTCTGGATTTACTTTCATAATTCATTTTAGAGTTTTACACTCTAGCCCCTTGCACAATGTTTTTGCAAAAGGGTTGTTCATAAAAGAACAATTGTTGTTCAGTATTGTGAATAACATGAAGGGCCATGCTTCCATCCAGATGGGACGTATGTTATGAATATTGATGGTAATATGATACATCCATAACACTGACGCTAAATGTCACAAGACTAAAAGAATACCACACAAGTGTGGCACTGCATTTGGTCACATTGGAGAAACCCGCATGGAAAATTCCATTATGATGGATTTTGAAGTCGTTTGATTTTGAATCATCTGACACTTGCAACTTTCCTCCGAAAAGTGAAGTGACTGAAATACCGTTCACAGGCCATAAGGAACGAGCAACAAACTTATTGGTGATCATACATTTTGATGTGTGTAGTTCAATAAATGTTGTTGCAAGTAGTGCATTTATCTATCTTCAGAAATGACTCAAGTAGATATATGGATATTTACTTGATGAGACGTAAGTCTAGATCTTTTGAATTCATTCAAAAGGTTTTCAAGAATGAAGTAGAAGTTATTGTAACAAGAAAATTATGTTTCTACAATTGGATTGCAGAAAGGAATATTTGAGTTACAAGTTTAGCGAATGTCTAATGAGTTGTGAAAAGAGTTTCATAACTTGCACCTCCCGGAACACCACTGCAAGTGGAAAGTCCGTGAAGATGTAATCAAACCATTTATGACATGGTAAGATCAAAGATGACATAAATAAATTTGCCATTATCCCTTTTAAAGTGATGCTTTAGAGACTGCGGCTTTTACACTGAAAAGAGATCCATCGGGTCTGTTGAAATGACGCCATGGTATGGTACGCCCAACCATGTTATATCTTTTCTTAACATTTGGAATATGGGGCTTGTGTAAAAGGTTACAAACCTATTCCAAATCAGACAAGTGCTACTTTGTAGGTTATCCCAAGTCATTGGGTATTCCCTCACCACTATACCAAGGCAAAGGATTTTGCCACAAAACGGTATGCTTTTAAAGAGAATTGTTCTTTCAAAAAGGTGAGTGGGAGGACAGTGCAACTCGACGAGATAGTCAGTATCTTCGTCATCAGGTCAAAGGAAAGGAACCTTGGAAGTAATTCCGGAGTTTCCTACTACGACTGATACGGAAGTCTCTACAATAAAATGTATGGACTTCGGTCGAACTTGCAGCTGAACCACGTAGGCAAGGCTCGTGCAAACCTCTCAGGTGCGCAAACGAGATATTGTTGTTAGACAACAGTATACCTACGATACACAAGGAAGCGTTGATGGGCCCTGACTCCGGAATTGGCTAAATGCCAATACAACCCGAGTTAGCTTCCATATAAGTGATTCAAGATTAAAACCTTGATACACCTTTCGGAAGACTTAGAGTCTAACGAATATTTATGGAACTTAAAACTGATACAGATAAAAATGTTTTATCCATAAAGCTCGACTTGTTGCAATAACAAGTTCAAGGAGTTGACTACGATGAGGTTGTTTCATCGTAGCGATGCTTAAAGTCGGTTCGGGTTGAACTAGCAATTAATACATATTTCAATCATGAGATATGAAACATGGATGACAATAGGATTTCCATCTGATGGAAATGAAACCAAGGACTTGCATGTGTTACAGTCCAAGGTATTTTGTCAGTCCAGAGGATGCTAGTAAGTATGCAAACTTCAGAGTTCCAGCAATGGACAGAAGAGAGCAAAATGGAGTTGGAATCTTCGTGTTTTGATGAAATAGTCAAAGGGGTTTGACTTCATCAATGGGCAACGAAGATGCTTATGATTCAAGAAAGTAAGTGGGAGCATAATAAAATTTCTAAAAAATGTTGTGTGCTTGACACATTGTTAATTGGAAATAAATTTCTTGACACAAATTAGGACTTCATTTGAAAATATTTTTTCGATGAAGTGCTTGGGCTAAATAGCCTTTATATTAGGCATGATGATCTATGGAGATAGATTTACCTAATGGGGCTGAGCAAAGATACATATTGACAAGATGCTAAAACCTTTTAGCATTAAAAACATCAAGGAGTGATTCTTGCCGAAGTCACATGGAAAGAATTTTTGCAAGACTCGGTGTCCCAAAACACTGATGAGCAAAATACATGATGGAGATTCCACACACTCTTGTGTTTGGATTAATCATGTATTCCATGGTATGTAAAAACAATCAGATATGTCCAATACTCCCAAAGTTGTTGCGAGTATAGATACCAAAGTGATCAAAAGTTCTGATCATGGGACAACAGTGAAAAAGGGTCATTGAGTACTATAGTAGCACCGATGACATGTTTTCTCGCAAGCGGAGATCATGAAGAGTTCGTTGTAAAAGGTTACATCGATACAGTCTTCATCCATGCTCCAAGCGATTTTCGATTTAAATTGAGGGTTTTGTGTAACACACAATATGGTGGCACGGTAGTTGGAAATTGTTCCAAACAAGTTACTGTGGCGAATTCTATAACAGAGGCGAAGTATGTTGCCGCTTTTAAAAGCGACAAACAAGATGCTGAATCATATAGTTCTTTCATGAACTTAGTATGGTTCCAAGAAGGCTTTGGTCAATGGGACACTACTGTAGGTAGTTGCTCCATAACTCAGTCTGAGGAATCCAGGTTCGACCTGTGATTCACATACATACGAAACCAAGTCCACACAAAATATGAATTTTGTGAAAGCGTGAAAACGCGAGGATACGCAAAGATACACACGGAGCTGAAGTCGTCAGATCCGTTGGACATCAGGCTATACCACATGCGAAGCATATTTACACCGGTGTGCCACAGGTGTAAAGTGCATTAGCATTAACTAGATTATTGACTCTAGTGCAAGTGGGAGTCTGTAGGAGATATGCCCTAGAGGCAATAATAAATGTTATTGATTATCTCCCTGTTCATAATTAGGTTTATGTTCCATGCTATAACTGCTATGGTTCTCGAGTCTACAATAACCACGAGGCTCGGAGGAAGACTCATATGCACGTGTGGAATAATAAACGGTAAAATGTATTCCTAGTCTGGCCTCTGAGACTAGCTCAAGTGTTGCATGATGGTTCTGTTTTCCTGATCATGGGCATGACTATGCCGGCAACTTTGAGGGCACAATGTTAGAAGAACATTTGTGTTGAATCGACCCGTTTGATGTTATGCTATGAGATACGTTCGTCAAGAGTTTATGGTTAATAACACAGAGATGGTTAATGTTTGCATGATTCCTCAGACCATGAGAGTATCGAGTTTCTTCATGCTTGATTCATGAACTTTGGGGTTTGTTAAACGTCATCCGTAACTGGATGGCTATTACGGCGGCTTACGGGTTCATGGGAAAGTATGTCAAGTAACTTGATAGCTCAAGATTGGGATTTGCTCCTCCGACGATGGAGAGATATCTCTGGGCCCTCTCGGTGGTACGGTATCCATCATCGTCTGGCCAGACACAGGGTGATTTGATCACAGGGATGCCGGAACACGGTAACGAGAAAAGAGAACAATACCGGTAACGAGGTAACTAGCATAGTGGACAAGTTGTTGATCCACGGGAATGCCAACATGTCTCAACTCGGGTATTTGTAACATATCGCGAAGCAACAGGAATAGCACACGGCAACTGGAGGTTCACTCGAATATTCATTCGTGTGGGTATAGGGGTCAATATGGGTGTCCACGGCTCCGATGTTGATCATTGATCGGAAGGGGTTCCGTGTCATGTCTATACTTCACCGAACCTATAGGGTCACACGCTTAAGGGTCATCTATCTGCTGAATACTAGACAGGGAGTCTGAGAGAAAATCACCAAAAAAGTTTCGGACACCGAAAAAGTTTCGGACAGCGGAAAAGTTCCGCAGAGAGAGGTCACCGGATGAGTTCCGGTGAAACTGAAAAGTTGTTTCGGGGTATTCCATTAAGTCAAATTGGTTTTGGCACATGCCTGATAATTCTTGGAGGGTGCCAGAATCATTCTGGAAACTTCTGGGAATTTTCCGAGATGAAAACCGAAAATGTTCCGGAGCTGCCGGAACCGCTTCAGATGCTTTTCGCATATGAAATCACTAAACTGGAATTGTTCCAGAACGTGTTGAAAATTATTATGGTGGGTACTGGAAATGTTCTAAGCCCACATAAATATTTTCAGTTCGAACGGACGCTGAAAAATGTCGTCGTGAATAGTGAAAGTGCTTTTTGGGAATTTCTATGGAAATCACCTTTTGGGAAATTTCTCAAAAGGCTTCTAGAAGCCTTGGGCACTAAGGAAGCCCCCTTGGGGGGGGGCAAGGGGTGGCCGGCCATGGAGGGTGGAGCTCCATGGAGCTCCACATGGCACTCCTTTTTGCTTTATTCTTTATGTAAATGACATAAAGTGGGGGTACTTTTGGTATTTGTAAATGCCAACTTTACCCCTTGGCTTTCCTATAAATAGAGGAGAGTGGGCTGCCCACAAACCTCACTCCTTCTCACATACAAGTGCCATTGCAATGATCTGGCTTCTCTCTCCCTCCCCACAAAATAGTTTCGTAGAGCCGAAAGGCTGTCTGGGTTCCGGTAGGAACTAGTTCTGGACGGCGAAGCCCTGCCGGATAGATGACACCGTATGTGTGCAACTCTGTAGAGAGGTTGTAGTTTCGATCTTACTGCCCGAGGGGCTATTCGTGAGTGCCTCCCGAAGGGCTGTCCAAGTGACGGTCCGAGTTCTGTGAGTCCTCCCGAAGGGCTGTTCAAGTGACCGTTCGAGTTTCGAAGGTCCTCCCGAAGGGCTGTCCGCGACACCGTCCGGGGGACTGTTCGACCGCCTCCCGGAGGGCTGTCCGAAGGGAAGACGAGGGTATACATCCTCGCGGTTGGGAGGTTGTAAATCCTAGCTGCGGGGATCTGCACCGCCGATCGTCATCGACTCTACTTCCGCTGCGCTACGAGTCGGTAACGAAAAAGATCAAACCTTGTATGCAGTCTCCATAGTGGTCCTGGGCTGGTGCGTAGGTCAGAAATTTTTTGTTTTCTGCTGCGTTTCCCTACAAGTGGGGCCGTCTACTACTGTACGGTAGCGAGAAGGGGAGACGTTCCAAGGATTTCTGCTCAGTGAAAGGGTGTTGCATACCTGATTGATATCTGACATGCCTATATATAGTAACAGCAAGCCATGTTAGCTATATCTGCTCATGAAAACTAAACAGCGTTTAAAACTGAGTGGAGCAAACCAAATATTAAACACTCATACAGCTCAAGGCAGTAAAAGAACTTCTATTACATGTATGCTTTCAGCCTTTTCATGAGCATGTATGCTTTAAGCCTGTCGAGCATACATAACATATGTATCAAATGTATCACATGCACTGAAATTCAATGTATCAACTGTATTAGGACATTGAAATATAACCTGCATGCTAAATGGATGACAAGAAATGCATGCTCTGAAGGATGCCCTCACTTATAGTTCTGACCAATCAGAATCTTATAGTTCTGACCTATCAGAATAATACTGGGATAATAAGGACGCCAATAAATTTACCTTCAAGCATAAGGAGCCATATACTATCAAAATACCAAAATAGTAACAACAGTTTCTATGAAATCCTTTTCTAAACAGGGTTTTAATCAGCTTGAGTATTCAAACTGTAAACAAAAGTTTCATTGCATGTTCCAGGTCTTTATCAGACCAATCATTATATCTGAATCTCAGATTATACATAAAATAGTACGCTGTGTGACATGTACATTGCCAGAAACATTGCGATAGTACAAAACCTATAACAGCGATGATGGTGCCACTATGATGGCTGATTATTGAAATGCAGTTAGTAGCTCAACTAAATGGAGTATACCTCCAACTATCAAAATACCAAATAAAAAGATATGTAAAAAAAACGAATTACAGCAAATCTTGACCATCGGAAGAGTAAATGCTCTGTCATTACAAATTCAGCCGGTCTATTTCGACCGGACTTCAGCCTGTAAGGACTTCCTTGTAGACGATGTTCTTCATCGAGGTTAGTAAGGACACGGTCGGTCTTTTTCGCTTCTTTGGATTGTCATTTTGCTTGTTGGCCTTCTCCTTCGGCTTCTCCTTCTGAATGAGTATCTTTGTGTTTCTCTTCGCGGTGGCTCGAGACAAAGCAACATAGAGTTGACCATGAGAGAACACCGGATTAGGTAGGTACACACCAACAATCGGGATGGTCTGCCCTTGAGCCTTGTTAATCGTCATAGCAAAGCTAAGCCTTATAGGAAATTGCTTCCTCTTAAACTTGAATGGAAACATGTCGTTTTCAGATGGGCACAGAGGTATTCGAGGAAGGAAGACCCTCCTACCAGCGTGTTGTCCAATCACGATTTCTGCATCAATGGTGTTCCTCTCAAAACCTCTAACAACAAGCCTAGTCCTGTTACACAGTCCATTAGCTGGATCAATGTTCCTTGGAAGTATGACAGGGCAGTTCAGCTTTAGTTTGAGTGCATGCGGAGGAAGACCGTTGGGAGTCAATCCATTCAGAAACTCCTGAGCGTAGTAGCCATATGGGTCGTCCTCCGCACTGTCAAAGCTATGGTAGATTACTTCATCTCCGTGAAAACGCTTTATCATGCGGATGTTTATCTTGTCGACGTTGTCGTTTGTCGTGGAAAGGATTGCGCGAGATGTCATGTAATTCGAATCAGACATGTTGTCATCTAGACTCGGAAACACGTGGTCAATCAGCTTCTCTAGGTCGTTAACCTTGCCTGTAGACGGTAGACAAATGTCTTCAGGGAGTAGTATGTTGCCTTGATCGTCGGCTTCCTCAGTGCCATTGCCGACCCTTAGCAAGTAATCTGCAAACCACGTGTCATTATGAGCCCTCATGTTGGTGATGAGCCGAAGCTGCCGCATACCCTTCCATAGATGAGAACTTCGGAGGGTTGCATCAATTATCTGGCCCTGCGACCCCCTTCTGACGACCAGAAGCACCTGCCTAAAGTCCCCGCCAAAAACAACAGTCTTTCCTCCAAAGGGTCGGTCGCGTATTCCCATGATGTCGCGCATGCTATTGTCCAATGCCTCGACCACTTGTCGCTTCGTCATGCTGGCCTCGTCCCATAGTATCAATGAGGCCATCCTTAGCAGCTTGGCGGTCCCACTCTGCTTGGTGAAGCTGCACGAGGCTCCATCATCGCAACTTAATGGGATCTTGAACCTCGAGTGGGCAGTCCTGCCGCCAGGCATGATAGAAGCGGCGACGCCTGACGTTGCGGTAGCGATAGCAATCTTGCCCTCGCTCCTCACCTTGGCGAGCATCGCCCTGTAGAGGAAGGTCTTCCCTGTACCTCCAGGGCCATCAACAAAGAATACACCCCCATCACCACGTTCAACAGCCGCTAGTATCTCATCGTATGCGGCCCTTTGCTCCAAGTTCAGGGAAGATGCCAATTTAGTGTCATCTACGTCAAACTCAACGGTTGATTCCTCGATGACCTCTCTGGCCTCGCCCTCAGTTGGGTCAAACGCATCATCGATGCTTGGAAGAGCGAAATCAACAATGTCTTTACCCATGGACTGCAACATACCCCTAATGTCAAGCAACACCATCTGCTCCACCTCGTTTGGGGACGTGCGCGCTCGACGGTAGTCATCAGACATATGCTCGAGGTGCCTATCCCATAAACTGCGCACGTCGCCTGGCTCGCAGTGCACCAAGATGGTTGCGAAGAGCCTCCTAAGAGAACATGGCATCGCCCACTGCTCAGCCTCAGTAAGACAATCGTCGAGCGTGTTGTCTGTCTCGATGAGTCCAAACCTTTCAGCAGCCTCTCTAAAGCTCCCACATAGCACTGTAGGAGATATGCCCTAGAGGCAATAATAAATGTTATTATTTATCTCCGTGTTCATAATTAGGTTTATGTTCCATGCTATAACTGCTGTGGTTCCCGAGCCCGTATATCCATAAAGGCTCTGGGGAAAACCCATGTGCACGTGTGGAATAATAAACGGTAAAATGTATTCCTAGTCATGCCTCTAAGACTAGCTCAAGTGTTGCATGATGATTATGTTTTCCCAATCATAGGCATGTCTATGCCAGCAACTTTGAGGGCACAATGTCAGGAAGGACATTTGTGTTGAATCGACCCGAATTGATGTTATGCTATGAGATACATTCGTCATGAGTTAATGGTTAATAACACAGAGATAGTTAACGTTTGCATGATTCCTCAGACCATGAGAGTATCGAGTTTCTTCATGCTTGATTCATGAACTTTGGGGTTTGTTAAACGTCATCCGTAAATGGATGGCTATTACGGCGGCTTACGGGTTCATGGGAAAGTATGTCAAGTAACTTGATAGCTCAAGATTGGGATTTGCTCCTCCGACGATGGAGAGATATCTCTGGGCCCTCTCGGTGTTACGGTATCCATCATCGTCTGGCCAGACACTTTGTGATTTGATCACGGGGATGCCGGAACACGGTAACGAGAAAAGAGAACGATACCGATAACGGGGTAACTGGCATAGTGGACAAGTAGTTGATCCACGGGGATGCCAACATGTCTAACCTCGGGTATTTGTAACATATCGTGAAGCAACAGGAATAGCACACGGCAACTGGAGGTTCACTCGAATATTCATTCGTGTGGGTATAGGGGTCAATATGGGTGTCCACGGCTCCGATGTTGATCATTGATCGGAAGGGGTTCCGAGTCATGTCTATACTTCACCGAACCTATAGGGTCACACGCTTAAGGGTCATCTATCTGCTGAATACTAGACAGGGAGTCTGAGAGAAAATCACCGAAAAAGTTTCGGACACCGAAACGTTTCGGACAGCGGAAAAGTTCCGCAGAGAGAGGTCACCGGATGAGTTCCGGTGATACTGAAAAGTTGTTTCAGAGGATACCATAAAGTCAAATTGGTTTCGGCACATGCCTGATAATTCTTGGAGGGTGCCAGAATTGTTCTGGAAACTTCTGGGAATTTTCTGGAAGAAAAACCGGAAATGTTCCGGGGCTGCCGGAACCGCTTCAGATGCTTTTCGCAGATGAAATCACTAAACTGGAATTGTTCCAGAACGCATTGAAAATTATTTTAGTGGGTACTGGAAATGTTCTAAGCCCACATAAATATTTTCAGTTCGAACGGACGCTGAAAAATGTCGTCGTGAATAGTGAAAGTGCTTTTTGGGAATTTTATGGAAAGCACCTTTTGGGAATTTCCCAAAAGGCTTCTAGAATGCCTTAGGCACTAAGGAACCCCCCTTGGGGGGGTCCCCCATGAGGGTGGCCGGCCATGGTGGTGCTCCTCCATGGAGCTCCACATGGCACACCATTTTGCCTTTTATTCTTTTATGTATGACATAAAGTAGGGGCACTTTGGTACTTTTGTATGCCAATTTTGCCCCTTGGCTTTCCTATAAATAGAGGTGGATGGGCTGCCCCAAACATCCATCCCCTTGCTCTCATACACATGCCAAGATGTTATCTGGCTTCTCTCTCCCTCCCACGAAAAGAGTTTCGTAGAGCCGAAAGGCTGTCTGGGTTCCGGCAGGAACTAGTTCTGGACGGCGAAGCCCTGCCGGATAGGTGACACCGTATGTGTGCAACTCTGTAGAGAGGTCATAGTTTCGATCTTTGTGCCCGAGGGGCTGTTTGAGAGTGCCTCCCGAAGGGCTGTCCAAGTGACGGTCCGAGTTCTGTGAGTCCTCCCGAAGGGCCGTCCGAGTTTCGAAGGTCCTCCCGAAGGGCTGTCCGCGACACCGTCCGGGGGACTGTTCGACCGCCTCCCGGAGGGCTATCCGAGGGGCAGATGAGGGAGTACATCCTCGCGGTTGGGAGGTTGTAAATCCTAGCTGCGGGGATCTGCACCGCCGATCGTCATCGACTCTACTTCCGCTGCGCTACGAGTCGGTAACGAAAATGATCAAACCTTGTATGCAGTCTCCATAGTGGTCCTGGGCTGGTGCGTAGGTCGGAAATTTTTTGTTTTCTACTGCGTTACCCTACAGTGGCATCATGAGCCGTGCTATGCGTAGATGCAGGTTGCGATCTAGAATACATAGAGATGTATGGGTGTTGCACAATATAATTAGGTAGTAGATGAGTTCTATTACTAAAAATTATTTGTGCGGGTAGCAGATGAAATCTGTTACCTGATGTTCTTGTTGCTTCCCTGGAATTTGCATATTTCTGATCTTGATAACAGTATGGTGGAGTTTCAAGGTTCTGGCAATCCGTGATCCTGATTGATCTACGAAGTGCTAACAATTCATTGAATTCCACCGTAATTAAAAAGAAAGATGAAATTTCGCAAACGAAAGGGCAATGCAGATATGATCTGCACGGGGGTCATGCGTATGACGAAGTTTAGTATGGGGCTCGAGATTTTATTATCTCGGTTTTCATACACCTTGGAAAGTTAATCTAGCGACTTGGATTATCATACTTGATGATGGACGTTGGTAGCTTCGGTTTGTTTCGAAACCTTAGAAGCCACGTAAAACAAGTTTTTGCATGAACCGATTAGAGGCGTCTAACTTGGTTTTGCAGGAGGGTTTGCATGTGCATGTGATGTGGTATAGCAGTGCTCATAATAATTTGATTATGTATGAGATGACTATATAATGTAAATTGATTAACATGACCTGCGTGTCATGATTCGGCATGATGGCTGGAGCCATATGATTGTCACTTTATTGACCTGCGTGTCAACCTTAAGTAATGCATTATTTTATTAGCTATAGAGATAGCAATATTATCTGGTGCATCGACAAGGTGCTGGCAATCTTCGCAAAGGTGAACACCGACGCGAATGCCGAAGACGAAGATATACAAGACTTCTCCGTCAGAAAGGGCTATACCATATCATGCTATTATGAATTGCCTGAGATGTTTATCCCTTATGATGCACCCTTCTTGATTGCGCGGTAGTCGCTTTTATTAGGGTGATCTCTCACAAAAATATCAAGTAGTTAGTGTTCTCCCAAGTGTAGCACCGTCTACAACACGTATCTTTTCGGGGTGCGCCATGTACACATGAGCACGAACGATTAGAGAGGTGTAAGGCGGGTGAAGGTCAGACCTCACTGCATGATCACTTGGTTGTCTTGACGTTCAGGCAGGACAGTCCTGAGCTCGGAACACACGCATCGAAAGATGGACAAGAGTCACATAGAGATGTGATTGGCAAGTTGGCCTACCGATTGAAATTCACGTCATCAGTGATGAACCCGTCAATGGCGTCGAATTGAAATGTGGATCTTGAATCACTCACAATCAATTATGAGAGATATTGATTTGCGTGGGAGCGCACTGTAGAATTAACTTGTTTAATTCTCAGTGCAATTAATTTTGAACACTGTCTAAGTGTGATTTGCAAAATAGTTGTAGAATAATGGCTCGCGTTTCCACCTTCCCTATTAAAATTGAATAGCTGTTAAATATCTGGTTAAAAACTTTACGGTTGGTAACGTAATGTGAGGATTGTCCTCAAGAGTGCCAAGAAGGACTTTGTCCTATCGCATACTTTCGGTATTCTCTCGCTTATGCTATGGATCATGTGACTCTCGTCCTTCGGTCCAAAAGCTAGAATTCCATTTTTAGTCAAGTGCAATATGTTTGCTTCCATGAGACCCGAACTTCGAAAGTTTGGATAGTTATGTGATATTCATGGAATCTGAAAATCATTTTCAGAGACAGACAAAGGCTAAAAGATATGAGATATCCAAAGCAATGTTTGTTTGCAAACTATTAGTAAAGGAGTTTACTATGCATTAGACTGATAAGAGAGGGATCCAGAAGAACGCCTATCATATGATGAAAGGTGAGTAAAACAACAACTTAAAGAGAAAGGAAGTGTCCGAAGGGTGTTAGTGAAACTTTCACGCCTAGGAAGTCCGGGGCTAACGCCACTCTTAAGTTGGGTGCTTCTTCTGGAAGTAGGAGAAATACTAAAAGTTAAACTATTAGAAGTATAAAGGCAAAAAGAAAGAAGACTGGAATATCCAGCTCATGTATGAATGTCATACAAGTTTTTGATGTATAGAAGGCTGGTAAAAGATATAGTTCTTGGGAATTATGGTTAAAGCATGTTAATCACTAATTCTTGGGTATTGTGAGACAATCACAAAGATACCCGCTCGATTGCATTCTGTTACAATTCGATGTAAGAACTACTATGGCCTGAAAGACTTGCCAGGAATGAGGTTTAGGTATACACAGGGAACATAGTAAATGTTACTATACCTTCCATCGGTGTATTACCATCTGTATTTATTTTCATAATTCATTTAGAGTTTCACAAACTCTAGCCCATTGCATAAGGTATCTTGCAAGAAGGTTGTTTATAAGAGAACTTTTGATGTTCGGTGTTTTGAATAAAATAAGGGCCATACTTTCATTATGAATGAAACGTATGTTATGAATAATGATAATAAAATATTACCTCTGTGTTTACTTTCATAATTCATTTTAGAGTTTCATACACTCTAGCCCATTGCACAATGTTTGTTGCAATAGGAGTTGTTCATAAAAACAACAATTGTTGTTCAGTATTATGAATAACATGAAGGGCCATGCTTCCATCCAAGATGGGATGTATGTTATGAATATTAATGGTAATATGATACATCCATAACACTGACACTAAATGTCGCAAGACTAACAGAATACCACACACGTGTGGCACTGCATTTGGTCACATTGGAGAAACCCGCATGGAAATTCCATTATGATGGATTTTGAAGTCGGTTGATTTTTGAATCATCTGACACTTGCAACTTTCCTCCGAAAAGTAAAGTGACTGAAATACCGTTCACAGGCCATAAGGAACGAGCAACAAACTTATTGATGATCATACATTTTGATGTGTGTAGTTCAATAAATGTTGTTGCAAGTAGTGGATTTATCTATCTTCAGAAATGACTCAAGTAGATATATGGATATTTACTTGATGAGACGTAAGTCTGGATCTTTTGAAATCATTCGAAAGGTTTTCATAAATGAAGAAGAAGTTATTGTAACAAGAAAATTATGTTTCTACAATTCGATTGCAGAAAGGAATTTTTGAGTTACAAGTTTAGCGAATGTCTGATGAGTTGTGAAAGGAGTTTCATAACTTGCACCTCCCGGAACACCACTGCAAGTGGAAAGTCCGTGAAAATGTAATCGAACCATTTATGACATGGTAAGATCAAAGATGACATAAATAAATTTGCCATTATCCCTTTTAAAAGGTGATGCTTTAGAGACTGCGGCTTTTACACTGAAAAGAGCTCCATCGGGTCTGTTGAAATGACACCATGGTATGGTACGCCCAACCATGTTATATCTTTTCTTAACATTTGGAATATGGGGCTTGTGTAAAAGGTTACAAACCTATTCCAAATCAGACAAGTGCTACTTTGTAGGTTATCCCAAGTCATTGGGTATTCCCCCACCACTATACCGAGGCCAAAGGTTTTTGCCCACAAAACGGTATTGCTTTTAAAGAGAATTGTTCTTGCAAAAGGTGAGTGGGAGGACAGTGCAACTCGACGAGATAACCAGTATCTTCGTCATCAGGTCAAAGGAAAGGAACCTTGGAAGTGATTCCGGAGTTTCCTACTGCGACTGATACGGAAGTCTCTACAATAAAATGTATGGACTTCGGTCGAACTTGCAGCTGAACCACGTAGGCAAGGCTCGTGCAAACCTCTCAGGTGCGCAAACGAGATATTGTTGTTAGACAACAGTATACCTACGATACACAAGGAAGCATTGATGGGCCCTGACTCCGGAATTGGCTAAATGCCAATACAATCCGAGATAGTTTCCATATAAGTGATTCAAGATTAAAACCTTGATACACCTTTCGGAAGACTTAGAGTCTGACGAATATTTATGGAACTTAAAACTGATACGGATAAAAATGTTTATCCATAAAGCTCGACTTGTTGCAATATACAAG
Source organism: Thinopyrum elongatum (assembly GCA_011799875.1). Classification (NCBI taxonomy): domain Eukaryota; kingdom Viridiplantae; phylum Streptophyta; class Magnoliopsida; order Poales; family Poaceae; genus Thinopyrum; species Thinopyrum elongatum. The sequence continues at coordinate 28,981,915 of CM022301.1, forward strand.
TTCAAGGAGTTGACTACGATGAGATTGTTTCACCGTAGCGATGCTTAAAGTCGGTTCGGGTTGAACTAGCAATTAATACATATTTCAGTCATGAGATATGAAACATGGATGACAATAGGATTTCCATATGATGGAAATGAAACCAAGGACTTGCATGTGTTACAGTCCAAGGTATTTTGTCATTCCAGAGGATGCTAGTAAAGTTTGCAAACTTCAGAGTTCCAGCGATGAACAGAAGAGAGCAAAATGGAGTTGGAATCTTCGTGTTTTGATGAAATGGTCAAAAGGGTTTGACTTCATCAATGGGTAACGAAGATGCTTGTAATTCAAGAAAGTAAGTGGGAGCATAATAACATTTCGAAAAACCTTGTGTGCTTGACACATTGTTAATTGGAATTAAAAATTCTTGACACGAATTAGGACTTCATTTGAAAATAGTTTTTCAATGAAGTGCTTGGGCTAAATAGCCTTTATATTAGGCATGATGATCTATGGAGATAGATTTACCTAATAGGGCTGAGCAAAGATACATATTGACAAGATGCTAAAACCTTTTAGCATTAAAAACGTCAAGGAGTGATTCTTGCCGAAGTCACATGGAAAGAGTTTTTGCAAGACTCGGTGTCCCAAAACACTGATGAGCAAAATACATGATGGAGATTCCACACACTCTTGTGTTTGGATTAATCATGTATTCCATGGTATGTAAAAACAACCAGATATGTCCAATACTCCCAAAGTTGTTGCGAGTATAGATACCAAAGTGATCAAAAGTTCTGATCATGGGACAACAGTGAAAAAGGGTCATTGAGTACTATAGTAGCACTGATGACATGTTTTCTCGCAAGCGGAGATCATGAAGAGTTCGTTGTAAAAGGTTACATCGATACAGTCTTCATCCATGCTCCAAGCGATTTTCGATTTAAATTGAGGGTTTTTGTGTAACACACAATATGTGTAAGGGGACGCGACAGAAAGCAAAAAATTTCGGTATAGCGAGCACGCCCAGGACCACTATGGAGACTGCATACAAGGTTTGATCTGATCCGTACCGACTCGAAGCGCAGCGGAAGAAGAGTCGGTGGAGATCGTTGGTGCAGATCCCCGCAGCTAGGATTTACAACCTCCCAACCGCGAGGATGTACTCCCTCGTCGGACAGCCCTTCGGGAGGCGGTCGGACAGTCCCCCGGACGATGTCGCGGACAGCCCTTCGGGAGGACCCTCGAAACTCGAACGGAGACTCGGACAGCCCTTCGGGAGGACACTCGAACAGCCCCTTAGGCAAAAGACCGAAACTACGACCTCTCTACGGGGTTGCACACATACGGTGTCAGCTATCCGGCAGGGCTTCGCCGTCCAGAACTAGTTCCTGCCGGAACCCAGACAGCCTTTTGGCTCTACGAAACTCTTTTCGTGGGAGGGAGAGAAGAAGCCAGATAATGCATGGCATGTGTATGAGAGCAAGGGATGAAGAGATGGCAGCCCCCATCTCCTCTATTTATAGGAAAGCCAAGGGGTAGGGCTCCTCCACTAATTACCAAAAACCCATGCATTAGGTCACACCTCATGGGCATAAGGGTAAACTTGGGATGCCATGTGGAGCTCCAAGGAGCTCCCCCTTCTATAAAAATGACACGAATAGGGATTCATTTGAAAATATTTTTTCAATAACGTGCTTGGCTAATAAGCCTTTATATTAGGGCCTGATGATCTATGAGATGTCGATTTACCTTAATAGGGCCTTGAGCAAAGATAACATTTGACAAGATGCTAAAAAACCTTTTAGCATTAAAACGTCAAGGAATGTGATTCCTTGCGACGTCACATGGCAAAGAGTTTTTGGCAAAGCACTCGTGTCCCAAAACCATGATGAGCAAAATTACATATGGAAGATTCCACCCACTTTCTTGTTGTTTGTATTATCTGTATTCAGGTTGAAACAAACAACAGATATGTCCAATACCTCCCAAAGTTGTTGCGAGTTAGGATATTACCCAAGTGATCAAAAAGTTCTGATATACGGGCACAGCTGAATCGGGTATGAGAGTACTATCGTAGCACTGATAGATGTTTTCTCGCAAGAACGGAGATCATGAAGAGTTCGTTGTTGTAAAGAGTTACATCGATACCGTCTTCATTATGCTCACAAGCGATGTTTCGATTTAAATTGAGGGTTTTGTGTACACCACTATATGTGTAAGGGGACGCTGCAGGAAGACAAAATTTCGGTATAGCGACACGCCCCGGACCACTGATGGAGACTGGCATACAAGGTTGATTCTCGATACGTACCGATCGAGCACGCCGCGAAGTGTGAGCCCCCCCCCAGTTCAGAAAAGAGTCGGTGGAGATCTGTTGGTGTCGGAATCCCCGCCAGCTAGGAATTTACACCAACCCTCCTCAGCGACGCGAATGACGCTCGTGGACGCCCTGAATCGGGCGTCGAACTCCAACCGATGAACTATTCGCGGGACAGAGCCGCTTCGGGAGGGGACCTCAAGGACTCGGAACATACCTCTTACCAGAACGAATCTTCGAATCACTGACTCCCGACAGTCCCCTTACGGACGGAATACCACTCGTCGCACGAACTAGCAACGGGCACGAATATCGGTACCTGGGAAACACAGTGAACGAAGGCCCCTTATGCAAAAGACGAATACGACCTCGTCTACGTGGGTTGCCAACACATACGGTGTCAGCTGATCCGGCAGGGCTCGCCGTCCAGAAACTAGTTCCTGCCGGAACCCGACAGCCTTTTGGCTCTACGAAACTCTTTTCGTGGGAGGGAGAGAAGAAGCCAGATAATGCATGGCATGTGTTAGAGAGCAAGGAGTGAAGGGATGGCAGCCCCCATCTCCTCTATTTATAGGAAAGCCAAGGGGTAGGGCTCCTCCACTAATACCAAAAACCCTGCATTAGGTCACACCTCATTGGCATAAGGGTAAACTGGGATGCCATGTGAGCTCCAAGGAGCTCCCCTTCCTTGGCGGCCACCCCTAGGGGGCCCCCATGAGGGGCTCTCATGGCCCCCAAGCCCTTCTAGAAGCCTTTAGCAAAAGCCCTAAAAGGTGGCTTCCAAAAAATTATCCAAAAGCACTTTCACTATTCATGACGACATTTTTCAGCGTCCGTTCAAACTGAAAATATTTATGTGTGGAGAACAATTCAACTTAAACCCACTGAAAATTTTCAAAGTGTTCTGGAACAATTCAAATTAGTGATTTCATCTGCGAAAAGCATCTGAGCGGTTCCGGCAGCTCCGAAACATTTCCGTTTTTCTTCCAGAAAATTCCCAGAAGTTTCCAGAATGATTCTGGCACCCTCCAAGAATTATCAGGCATGTGCCGAAAACAATTTGACTTTATGTATCCTCTGAAACAACTTTTCAGTTTCACCGGAACTCATCTGGTGACCTCTTTGCGGAACCTTTCCGCTGTCCAAAACTTTTTTCGGTGTCCGAAACTTTTTCGGTGATTTTTCTCTCAGACTCCAGTCTAGTATTCAGCAGATAGATAGCTTGACACCTAAGTGTGACCATATAGGTTCGGTGAAGCATAGACATGACCTGGAACCCCTTCGCATCAATGATCAACATCGGGCCGTGGACACCCATATTGACCCCTATACCACACGAATGAATATTCGAGTGAACCTCCAGTTGCCGTGAGCTATTCCGTTGCTTCGCAATATGTCACAACAACCCGAGGTGAGATTTATTGCATTCCTGTGGATCAACATTTGTCCATCATATGACAGTTACCTCGTTACCGGTTTTGTTCTCTTTTCTCGTTTCCGTGTTCCGGCATCCCATGATCAAATCACAAGTTGTCTGGCCAGACGATGATGGATACCGTAACACCGAGAGGGCCCGAGTATATCTTCTCATCGTCGGAGGAGCAAATCCCAATCTTGAGCTATCTCGTTACTTGCCATACTTTTCCGTGAACCCGTAAGGCCGCGTAATAGCCACCCAGTTACGGATGACGTTTAACAAACCCCAAAGTTCTGAAGCAAGTATGAAGGAACTCGATACTCTCATGGTCTAAGGAATTATGCAAACATTAACTTCTCTGTGTTATAAACCAAACTGTGACGAAAGAATCTCATAGCATAACAACAATTCGGGTTGATTCAACAAAAAGTGTACTACTCAATTGTGCTCTCAAAATTGCTGGCATAGACATGCCCATGATCAGGAAAACATAATCATCATGCAATACTTGAGCTAGTCTTAGAGGCATGACTAGGAATACATATCACTGTTTATATCCCCACGTGCACATGGGTTTTCCTCAGAGCCTTTATGGATATACGGGCTCAGGAGCCACAGCAGTTATAGCATGGAACATAAACTTTCATTACAAACCAGGAGATACAAAATAACTGTTGTTACTGCCTCTAGGGCATATCTCCTACAGACTCCCACTTGCACTGAGTCATAATCCAGTTACATGGCTTCCCTAACACCAATGGCTATCCGGTTTGCTCATGCTTTGTCGTGGGTAGAGGCTTCGTCATCGGGTCTGACACATTCAGATCCGTGTGAACTTTGCGTACTTTCACTAAACCCTCTTCGACATGATGTCGAATGAGTTTATATTTGCGTTGAATATGTCTTGTCTTATGGTGCGAATTTGGCTCCCTTGCCTGAGCCACGGCGCCACTATTATCAACATAGATCCCCACCGGGTCCTGGGCACTAAAGACCACACCAAGGTCTTCAAGAAATTGCTTGATCCAAACCGCCTCTTGGGCTTCTGAAGCGGCAACATACTCCGCCTCCGTTTGTAGAATCCGCCACAGTCTTCTGTTTGAACTTTTCCAATCAACTGCACCACCGTTCATATGAAAACATAGCCTGATTGAGATTGAAGTCATCTGGGTCAGTCATGAAGCCTGCATCAGTGTAACCACTTACAATGAGCTCTTCATCACCTCCGACACAAGGAGTAAATCCTTGGTCCGTCTGAGGTACTTAAGAATACCTTGACTGCGGCCCAGTGTTCCATCCAGGATCACTTTGGTACCGGCCTGCTAACACTTAGCGCATAGGAAACATCCGGTCTTGTACATAGCATGGCATTCATAATAGAACCAACTGCGAGGCATATGGGAACATCATTCATTTGTACTCGTCATCGAGAGTTCGAGGACTCTGATTTTGCAAAGCACTGTGCCAGGTGACATGGGGAGTAGGCCTTTCTTGGACTTCTCCATGTTGAACCTTTTCAACACCTTGTCAATGTTACATGCTTTGGCTAAGCGCTATCAGGCGTTTTGATCTATCTCTATAGATTCTGATGCCAATCATATGCCGCTTCGCCTAAGTCTTTCATTGAAAACCTTTTCTTCAATAGTCTTTTATTCGCTAAGAAAATTCATGTCATTTCCAATCAACAATATGTCATCACATACAAGATTAGAAGCTTTGCGCTCCCCACTAAACTTCTGTAAACACAAGATTCTTCGTATTCCTGATGAAGCCAAACTCTTTGACCACTTCTCAAAACGAATGTTCCAGCTCCTTGACGCTTGCTTCAGACCATAAATGGCTTCTGAAGGTTGCATACCTTTCCAGATCCTCATGAATGACAAAACCTTCTGGCTGTATCATATATACTCCTCTTTGAGGTTTCCATTTAGGAAAGCCGTTTTGACATCATCTGCCATATTTCATAATCGAAATAAGCAGCAATTGCTAGTATATCCGAACAGACTAAGCATAGCTACGGGTGAGAAAGTCTCGTCGTAGTCCCACTCCTGGAACTTGCGTGAACCCTTTCGCGACAAGTCTAGCTTGTGGATAGTAATGTTACACATCCGCGTCCGTCTCTTTTTGAAATCCATTTACAACCAATCGGCTTTACTCTTCTGGAAGTTCTTCCAAGTTCCAAACTTGGTTTTTCGTACAGGATTCCATTTCGGATCTCATGGCCTTGTGCCATTCTTTGGCTGGGCCCGCCATCGCTTCCTTGTAGTGCGCAGGTTTCATCGTCTTCAAGAATGAGATTTCGTTATGAACCATTCAGGTGCTGGATAGCCTACCTGATCTGCGCGGTTCAGTTACAACATTGTTGAAGTCTCCGCATCATATGCGACAACTTCCGGCTCAGTGTAGGGATAATTAGCGGAATTTCTTCCGGTTCTTAGCCATATCAACGGTTGCCAAAGATTCACTAATCTCATTAAGTTGTACTGTCCTCCACACTTGCTTCTTTAGCGAGAGAAACTCTTCTCCAAGAAAGTGTCCATCTTGGCAACAAACACTTGTTATCGGACGGGTGGTAGAAAGAATACCCAATGGTTACATTGGGATAACCTACAAAGTAACATTTGTGATCTGGGATCAAGTTTGCTTGGTTGTAAACGTTTTACATAAGCTTCACAACCCCAAATTTTGAGATGCCGACACTGGGTTTCTTCCTTTCCACATCTTCATGTGGTGTCGTCTCAACAGACTTAGAACGGTGCTCTGTTTAATGTATAAGCGGCAGTGGAGTAGTGCGGACCCCAAAAGATATTGTAGATCTGTAAGAGACATCATCGACCTACCATGTCCAACAAGGTTCGGTTACGTCGTTCCGATACTCCGTTTCTTGTGGAGTTCCGGGAGGCGTAATGTGAAACGATTTCCACGGTCACTCAGATGTTGGCCAAACTCATGACTAAGATACTCGCCTCCGCGATCAGACCGCAGAAACTTAATCTTTTGTCACGATGATTTTTCTACCTCATTCTGAAATTCTTTGAACTTTTCAAAGGTTCGACTTATTGCTTCATCAAGTAGATTAAGCCATACCGACTTAAAATCATCAGTAAAAGTCACGAAGTAAAAATACCCACCCGTGCGGCCGTGTTCAGTGGACCCACTACATCACTATGTATTATTTCCAATAATTCACCCCGCCCGTTCAGGATGACCCGTGAATGGCGTCTTGGTCATTTTCCCCATCAAGCAAGCTTCACATGTGTCAAATGATTCAAAATCAAGGGACGGTAAAACTCCATCTTATGAGTCTTTGCATGCGTGTTCTTTCTGATGTGTGGCCAGCCGACAGTGCCACAAAAAGTGGTGGTGGTATCAGCCTCTTAAGGCATTTAGCATTCACGTTAAAGACATCATTTCCACATTCAAGATTTAGTATGAAAGGCCCCCAACAATGGGTGCAAATCCATAAAACATATCCTTACAATAAAGTGAACAACCATTGTTCTCAGACTTGTACGAATACCCATCGTGGTACTAAGCTATGATCCGGAGTAATGTTCTCACAACATCAGTGGAACAAAATAACAGTTACTTAGTTCGAAGATAAATCCTGAAGGGAGACGTAGAGGCATAATGCCGACGGCTTGAGCGCGCGATCCCAGCCGCCGTTCGACGCGCATCACAACTTCATTCTTGCCAGCTTGCGCACCTCTGAAGCCCTGTATCGAGTTGCAAATGTGAGCAACCGATCCGGTATCAAATACCCAAGACTTAGAATTTTCGCTAGCAAGCAAAACGTCAATGACATTAACTTGTATAACAATTATACTTTTTCCGGTTTTCCCAGACTTTTTATTTCCAGATACTTCTTTGCAGTTCTCTTCCAGTGCTGTGCCCTTGCAGTAGAAGCAACTCAGTTTCATTCTTGGCCCCCACCCTTAGAGTTGTTGGGAGCCGGTCTTACCGGCGCCTGCCCTTCTTTGGCTTGCCTTTCTTCTTTTGAAACTGCGGTTTTTTTCACAAGCAACACTGCTTGCGATTTTTCCGCAGTCCTCCTTCTGCAGTTTTCAGCATGGCGAGCACCTCTTCCGGTTCCTTCTCCATCCCACTCATGTTGTAGTTATACAAAACCGTCGTAAGACGGGGAGGGGGGGAAGAAAGCAACATGTCCATCGTATGGCCAGGGAAGTGGAAATTCCAGGGTTTTAAGCCTTTCAGCATAGCCAATCATTTTGACCACGTGTTCGCCAACTGAAACTACCCTCAGCCATCTTGCAATCCATCAAAGCCTTCATGATATCAAATCGTTCAGATCTTGCGGTTTCCTTGTCAAGCATCCAATTCCGGATCATATCACGGGGTTTATGGAATTCAAAACGTTTTTGAAGGTCTGTACACATGCAAGCTAGCATGAGGACTGCACTAAGTTGTGATCATCATCCTTAGTGGCCAGACATTTTGTTCATCTTCCGGGGCCTTCTGCCGCCGGTTTAGCTGGAGAGCATTTTCAAGCACATGCAGTTTTCTTAGCGCTCTGAGGACAATCCTCAGGTTGCGGACCCAGTCCGCATAGTTGTTTCTAGTCGTAGTTAACTTCTCTTTCTCTAACATCGGCCTATTGAACGCGCGTGTGTTGCGAGCCATTTGATCTACAACGGAAAACACAGGTTTCACTTAGACTTTGTTTATAATGAAATTTGCACTAGTGAATAAACTAGTTTATTCTAAAGTGCGCCCCACTCAATCAATATCTCTCAAAATTGATTGTGGTGATTCAAGATCCAAATTGAAAAACAAACGCCAAGGATGTGTCCATCTCAAGTGACGAGAATTTCAATTGGTAGGCCAACTTGCCAATCACATCTCTAGTGACTCTTGTTCATCTTTCGATGGGCGTGTTCCGAGCTCAGGACGCTCCTCAGAACGTCAAGACAACCAAGTGATCTTGCGGGGGCTCAACTCACCGCCTCCATTTCCCTATCGTTCGTACCCATGTGTCCATGTGGTACACCCGGAAAAGTTAGGTGCCCGTGACGGTGCCAACTTGGGAGAACACTAACTACTTGATATTTTAAGTGAGAGATCACCCTAAAAAAAAAGCGACTACCGCGCAATCAAGAAGGGGTGCATCAAGAGGGTATAAACATCTCAAGCAATTCATAATAGCATGATGGTATAGCCTCTTTGACGGAGAAGTCTTTCATTTCTTCGTCTTCGGCATTCGCTTCGGTGTTCACCTGCGAAGATTGCCACCACTTGTTGATGCACCAGATAATATTGCTATCTCCATGCAAGATAAAATAAAAATGCATTACTTAAGGTTGACACGCAGTCATTAAAGTGCAATCATATGGTCCAGCCATCATGCCGAATCATGACACGCCAAGTCATGTTAATTACATCATATAGTCATCTCATACATAATCAAATTGAATATGAGCATTGCTATAACCACATCACATGCAAACATCCTGCAAAACCAAGTTAGACGCCTCTAATCGGTTTATGCAAAAATTTTATTTTACGTGGCTTCTAAGGTTTTTAATCAAACCGCAGCTACCAACGTTTTATCATCAAGTATGATTATTCATGTTGCTAGATTAACATCCGGGGTGTTGAAACACGAGATAATAAATCTCGAGCCCCATACTAAACTTCGTCATACGCATGACCCCCGTGCAGATCATATCTGCAATGCCCTTTCATCTGCGAATTCATCTTTCTTTTTGACTATGGCAGAACCCAAAGAACTGAAGCACTTCCATGATCAATCAGGATCACGGATTGCCAGAACTTTGTCAAATTCCACCATGCTGTCTGAGAGTATGAGCAAACGCAAATTCTAGGGAAGCAACAAGACGTCGGGTAAACAGATTCATCTGTCACCCGCATAAATAATTTTCAGCAATAGATCCATCTACTCCAAAATTATATTATGCAATACCCATACATCTCCATGTATTCTAGATCGTAACCTGCACACTACGCATAGCACGTCTTGATGCCACAATGTAATCGAACCATTTATGACATGGTAAGATCAAAGATGACATAAATAAATTTGCCATTATCCCTTTTAAAAGGTGATGCTTTAGAGACTGCGGCTTTTACACTGAAAAGAGCTCCATCGGGTCTGTTGAAATGACACCATGGTATGGTACGCCCAACCATGTTATATCTTTTCTTAACATTTGGAATATGGGGCTTGTGTAAAAGGTTACAAACCTATTCCAAATCAGACAAGTGCTACTTTGTAGGTTATCCCAAGTCATTGGGTATTCCCCCACCACTATACCGAGGCAAAGGTTTTTGCCACAAAACGGTATGCTTTTAAAGAGAATTGTTCTTGCAAAAGGTGACTGGGAGGACAGTGCAACTCGACGAGATAACCAGTATCTTCGTCATCAGGTCAAAGGAAAGGAACCTTGGAAGTGATTCCGGAGTTTCCTACTGCGACTGATACGGAAGTCTCTACAATAAAATGTATGGACTTCGGTCGAACTTGCAGCTGAACCACGTAGGCAAGGCTCGTGCAAACCTCTCAGGTGCGCAAACGAGATATTGTTGTTAGACAATAGTATACCTATGATACACAAGGAAGCGTTGATGGGCCCTGACTCCGGAATTGGCTAAATGCCAATACAATCCGAGATAGTTTCCATATAAGTGATTCAAGCTTAAAACCTTGATACACCTTTTGGAAGACTTAGAGTCTGACGAATATTTATGGAACTTAAAACTGATACGGATAAAAATGTTTATCCATAAAGCTCGACTTGTTGCAATATACAAGTTCAAGGAGTTGACTACGATGAGATTGTTTCACCGTAGCGATGCTTAAAGTCGGTTCGGGTTGAACTAGCAATTAATACATATTTCAGTCATGAGATATGAAACATGGATGACAATAGGATTTCCATATGATGGAAATGAAACCAAGGACTTGCATGTGTTACAGTCCAAGGTATTTTGTCATTCCAGAGGATGCTAGTAAAGTTTGCAAACTTCAGAGTTCCAGCGATGAACAGAAGAGAGCAAAATGGAGTTGGAATCTTCGTGTTTTGATGAAATGGTCAAAAGGGTTTGACTTCATCAATGGGTAACGAAGATGCTTGTAATTCAAGAAAGTAAGTGGGAGCATAATAACATTTCGAAAAACCTTGTGTGCTTGACACATTGTTAATTGGAATTAAAATTCTTGCACGAATTGACTTCATTTGAAAATAGTTTTTCAATGAAGTGCTTGGGCTAAATAGCCTTTATATTAGCCATGATGATCTATGAGATAGATTTACCTAATGGGCTGAGCAAGATACATATTGACAAGATGCTAAAACCTTTTAGCATTAAAAACGTCAAGGAGTGATTCTTGCCGAAGTCACATGGAAAGGTTTTTGCAAGAACTCGGTGTCCCAAAACACTGATGAGCAAAATACATGATGGAGATTCACACACTCTTGTGTTTGGATTAATCATGTATTCCAGGTATGTAAAACAACCAGATATGTCCATACTCCCAAAGTTGTTGCGAGTATAGATACCAAAGTGATCAAAAGTTCTGATCATGGGACAACAGTGAAAAAGGGTCATTGAGTACTATAGTAGCACTGATGACATGTTTCCTCGAAAGCGGAGATCATGAAGAGTTCGTTGTAAAAGGTTACATCGATACAGTCTTCATCCATGCTCCAAGCGATTTTCGATTTAAATTGAGGGTTTTTGTGTAACACCCAATATGTGTAGGGACGCGACAGAAAGCAAAATTTCGGTATAGCGAGCACGCCCAGGACCACTATGGAGACTGCATACAAGGTTTGTCTGATCCGTACGACTCGAAGCGCAGCGGAAGAAGATTCGTGGAGATCGTTGGTGCAGATCCCCGCAGCTAGGATTTACAACCTCCCAACCGAGGATTTACTCCCTCGTCGACAGCCCTTCGGGAGGCGGTCGGACAGTCCCCCCGATGTCGCGGACAGCCCTTCGGGAGGACCCTCGAAACTCGAACGGAGACTCGGACAGCCCTTCGGGAGGACACTCAACGCCCCTTAGGCAAAGACCGAAACTACGACCCTCTACGGGGTTGCACACATACGGTTCAGCTATCCGAGGGCTTCGCCGTCCAAACTAGTTCCTGCCGGAACCCAACAGCCTTTTGGCTCTACGAAACTCTTTTCGTGGGAGGGAGAGAAAGCCATATATGCATGGCATGTTATGAGAGCAAGGGATGAAGAGATGGCAGCCCCCCCTCTCCTCTATTTATAGAAAGCCAAGGGGTAGGGCTCCTCCACTAATTACCAAAAACCCATGCATTAGTCACACTCACATCATGGGCATAAGGGTAAACTTGGGATGCCATGTGGAGCTCCAAGGAGCTCCCCCTTCCTTGGCCGGCCACCCCTAGGGGGCCCCCTGATGGGGCTCTCATGGCCCCCCAAGCCCTTCTAGAAGCCTTTAGCAAAAGCCCTAAAAGGTGGCTTCCAAAAAATTATCCAAAAAGCACTTTCACTATTCATGACGACATTTTTCAGCGTCCGTTCAAACTGAAAATATTTATGTGGGCTTAGAACAATTCCAGTACCCACTAAAATAATTTTCAACGTGTTCTGGAACAATTCCAGATTAGTGATTTTCATCTGCGAAAAGCATCTGAAGCGGTTCCGGCAGCTCCGAAACATTTCCGGTTTTTCTTCCAGAAAATTCCCAGAAGTTTCCAGAATGATTCTGGCACCCTCCAAGAATTATCAGGCATGTGCCGAAAACAATTTGACTTTATGTTATCCTCTGAAACAACTTTTCAGTTTCACCGGAACTCATCTGGTGACCTCTTTGCGGAACCTTTCCGCTGTCCAAAACTTTTTCGGTGTCCGAAACTTTTTCGGTGATTTTCTCTCAGACTCCCAGTCTAGTATTCAGCAGATAGATGACCCTTAAGCGTGTGACCATATAGGTTCGGTGAAGCATAGACATGACCTGGAACCCCTTCCGATCAATGATCAACATCGGAGCCGTGGACACCCATATTGACCCCTATACCCACACGAATGAATATTCGAGTGAACCTCCAGTTGCCGTGAGCTATTCCTGTTGCTTCGCAATATGTCACAAACACCCGAGGTGAGATTTATTGCATTCCTGTGGATCAACAATTTGTCCATCATGCAAGTTACCTCGTTACCGGTTTTGTTCTCTTTTCTCGTTTCCGTGTTCCGGCATCCCAATGATCAAATCACAAGTTGTCTGGCCAGACGATGATGGATACCGTAACACCGAGAGGGCCCGAGTATATCTCTCCATCGTCGGAGGAGCAAATCCCAATCTTGAGCTATCTCGTTACTTGCCATACTTTTCCGTGAACCCGTAAGCCGCCGTAATAGCCACCCAGTTACGAATGACGTTTAACAAACCCCAAAGTTCATGAAGCAAGTATGAAGGAACTCGATACTCTCATGGTCTAAGGAATTATGCAAACATTAACTTCTCTGTGTTATAAACCATAAACTTGTGACGAAAGAATCTCATAGCATAACAACAATTCGGGTTGATTCAACACAAGTGTTCTACCATCAATTGTGCTCTCAAAATTGCTGGCATAGACATGCCCATGATCAGGAAAACATAATCATCATGCAATACTTGAGCTAGTCTTAGAGGCATGACTAGGAATACATATCACTGTTTATTATCCCACACGTGCACATGGGTTTTCCTCAGAGCCTTTATGGATATACGGGCTCAGGAGCCACAACAGTTATAGCATGGAACATAAACTTTCATTACAAACCAGGAGATACAAAATAACTGTTGTTACTGCCTCTAGGGCATATCTCCTACAGACTCCCACTTGCACTAGAGTCATAATCCAGTTACATGGCTTCCCTAACACCAATGGCTATCCGGTGTTGCTCATGCTTTGCTCGTGGTAGAGGCTTCGTCATCGGGTCTGACACATTCAGATCCGTGTGAACTTTGCGTACTTTCACTAAACCCTCTTCGACATGATGTCGAATGAGTTTATATTTGCGTTGAATATGTCTTGTCTTATGGTGCGAATTTGGCTCCCTTGCCTGAGCCACGGCGCCACTATTATCACAATAGATCTCCACCGGGTCCTGGGCACTAGAAACCACACCAAGGTCTTCAAGAAATTGCTTGATCCAAACCGCCTCCTTGGAGGCTTCTGAAGCGGCAACATACTCCGCCTCCGTTGTAGAATCCGCCACAGTCTTCTGTTTGGAACTTTTCCAATCAACTGCACCACCGTTCAATATGAAAACATAGCCTGATTGAGATTTGAAGTCATCTGGGTCAGTCATGAAGCCTGCATCAGTGTAACCACTTACAATGAGCGCTTCATCACCTCCGTACACAAGGAGTAAATCCTTGGTCCGTCTGAGGTACTTAAGAATACCCTTGACTGCGGCCCAGTGTTCCAATCCAGGATCACTTTGGTACCGGCTGCTAACACTTAGCGCATAGGAAACATCCGGTCTTGTACATAGCATGGCATACATAATAGAACCAACTGCCGAGGCATATGGAACATCATTCATTTGTACTCGCTCATCGAGAGTTCGAGGACTCTGATTCTTGCAAAGCATTGTGCCAGGTGACATGGGGAGTAGGCCTTTCTTGGACTTCTCCATGTTGAACCTTTTCAACACCTTGTCAATGTACATGCTTTGGCTAAGCGCTATCAGGCGTTTTGATCTATCTCTATAGATTCTGATGCCCAATACATATGCCGCTTCGCCTAAGTCTTTCATTGAAAACCTTTTCTTCAATGAGTCTTTTATTTCGCTAAGAAAATTCATGTCATTTCCAATCAACAATATGTCATCCACATACAAGATTAGAAATGCTTTTGCGCTCCCACTAAACTTCTTGTAAACACAAGATTCTTCGTCATTCCTGATGAAGCCAAACTCTTTGACCACTTCATCAAAACGAATGTTCCAGCTCCTTGACGCTTGCTTCAGACCATAAATGGCTTTCTGAAGTTTGCATACCTTTCCAGCATCCTCATGAATGACAAAACCTTCTGGCTGTATCATATATACATCCTCTTTGAGGTTTCCATTTAGGAAAGCCGTTTTGACATCCATCTGCCATATTTCATAATCGAAATAAGCAGCAATTGCTAGTAATATCCGAACAGACCTAAGCATAGCTACGGGTGAGAAAGTCTCGTCGTAGTCCACTCCTGGAACTTGCGTGAACCCTTTCGCGACAAGTCTAGCTTTGTGGATAGTAATGTTACCATCCGCGTCCGTCTTCTTTTTGAAAATCCATTTACAACCAATCGGCTTTACTCCTTCTGGAAGTTCTTCCAAGTTCCAAACTTGGTTTTCGTACATGGATTCCATTTCGGATCTCATGGCCTTGTGCCATTCTTTTGAGCTGGGCCCCGCCATCGCTTCCTTGTAGTGCGCAGGTTCATCGTCTTCAAGAATGAGGATTTCGTTATGAAACCATTCAGGTGGCTGGATAGCCCTACCTGATCTGCGCGGTTCAGTTACAACATTGTCTGAAGTCTCCGCATCATATGCGACAACTTCCGGCTCAGTTGTAGGGATAATTAGCGGAATTTCTTCCGGTTCTTTAGCCATATCAACGGTTGCCAAAGATTCACTAATCTCATTAAGTTGTACTGTCCTCCCACTTGCTTCTTTAGCGAGAAACTCTTTCTCAAGAAAGTGTCCATCTTTGGCAACAAACACTTTGTTATCGGACGGGTGGTAGAAAGAATACCCAATGGTTACATTGGGATAACCTACAAAGTAACATTTGTCTGATCTGGGATCAAGTTTGCTTGGTTGTAAACGTTTTACATAAGCTTCACAACCCCAAATTTTGAGATGCGACACACTGGGTTTCTTCCCTTTCCACATCTCATGTGGTGTCGTCTCAACAGACTTAGACGGTGCTCTGTTTAATGTATAAGCGGCAGTGAGTAGTGCGTGACCCCAAAAAGATATTGGTAGATCTGTAAGAGACATCATCGACCTTACCATGTCCAACAAGGTTCGGTTACGTCGTTCCGATACTCCGTTTCTCTGTGGAGTTCCGGGAGGCGTAAGCTGTGAAACGATTCCACGGTCACTCAGATGTTGGCCAAACTCATGACTAAGATACTCGCCTCCGCGATCAGACCGCAGAAACTTAATCTTTTTGTCACGATGATTTTCTACCTCATTCTGAAATTCTTTGAACTTTTCAAAGGTTTCCGACTTATGCTTCATCAAGTAGATATAGCCATACCGACTTAAATCATCAGTAAAAGTCACGAAGTAAAAATACCCACCCCGTGCGGCCGTGTTCAGTGGACCACATACATCACTATGTATTATTTCCAATAATTCACCCGCCCGTTCAGGATGACCCGTGAATGGCGTCTTGGTCATTTTCCCCATCAAGCAAGCTTCACATGTGTCAAATGATTCAAAATCAAGGGACGGTAAAACTCCATCTTTATGGAGTCTTTGCATGCGTTTCTTTCTGATGTGGCCAAGCCGACAGTGCCACAAGAAAGTGGTGGTGGTATCAGCCTTCTTAAGGCATTTAGCATTCACGTTAAAGACATCATTTCCACATTCAAGATTTAGTATGAAAAGGCCCCCAACAATGGGTGCAAATCCATAAAACATATCCTTACAATAAAGTGAACAACCATTGTTCTCAGACTTGTACGAATACCCATCGTGTACTAAGCATGATCCGGAGATAATGTTTCTACACAACAGTGGAACAAAATAACAGTTACTTAGTTCGAAGATAAATCCTGAAGGGAGACGTAGAGGCATAATGCCGACGGCTTGAGCGGCGATCCCAGCGCCGTTCCCGACGCGCATCACAACTTCATTCTTTGCCAGCTTGCGCACCTTCTGAAGCCCCTGTATCGAGTTGCAAATGTGAGCAACCGATCCGGTATCAAATACCCAAGACTTAGAATTTTCGCTAGCAAGCAAAACGTCAATGACATTAACTTGTATAACAATTATACCTTTTCCGGTTTTCCCAGACTTCTTATCTTCCAGATACTTCTTGCAGTTTCTCTTCCAGTGTCCTGTGCCCTTGCAGTAGAAGCACTCAGTTTCATTCTTGGCCCCACCCTTAGAGTTGCTTTGGGAGCCGGTCTTACCGGCGCCCTTGCCCTTCTTTGGCTTGCCTTTCTTCTTTTTGAAACTGGCGGTTTTATTCACAAGCAACACTTGCTTGCGATTTTTCCGCAGTCCTCCTTCTGCAGTTTTCAGCATGGCGAGCACCTCTTCTGGTTCCTTCTCCATCCCACTCATGTTGTAGTTTAATACAAAACCGTCGTAAGACGGGGGGAGTGAAGAAAGCAACATGTCCATCGTATGGCCAGGTGGAAGTGGAAATTCCAGGGTTTTAAGCCTTTCAGCATAGCCAATCATTTTGACCACGTGTTCGCCAACTGAACTACCCTCAGCCATCTTGCAATCCATCAAAGCCTTCATGATATCAAATCGTTCAGACTTTGCGGTTTCCTTGTACAAAGCATCCAATTCCCGGATCATATCACGGGGTTTATGGAATTCAAAACGTTTTTGAAGGTCTGTACACATGCAAGCTAGCATGAGGCACTGCACTAAGTTGTGATCATCATCCTTAGTGGCCCAGACATTTTGTTCATCTTCCGGGGCCTCTGCCGCCGGTTTAGCTGGAAGAGCATTTTCAAGCACATGCAGTTTCTTAGCGCTCCTGAGGACAATCCTCAGGTTGCGGACCCAGTCCGCATAGTTGTTTCTAGTCGTAGTTAACTTCTCTTTCTCTAACATCGGGCCTAAGTTGAACGCGGTGTTGCGAGCCATTTGATCTACAACGGAAAACACAGGTTTCACTTAGACTTTGTTTATAATGAAATTTGCACTAGTGAATAAACTAGTTTATTCTAAAGTGCGCTCCCACTCAAATCAATATCTCTCAAAATTGATTGTGAGTGATTCAAGATCCAAATTGAAAACCAACGCCAAGGATGTGTCCATCTCAAGTGACGAGAATTTCAATTGGTAGGCCAACTTGCCAATCACATCTCTATGTGACTCTTGTTCATCTTTCGATGGGCGTGTTCCGAGCTCAGGACGCTCCTCCAGAACGTCAAGACAACCAAGTGATCTTGCTGCGAGGTCTCAACTCACCCGCCTCACATTTCCCTAATCGTTCGTACCCATGTGTCCATGTGGTACCCCGAAAAGTTAGGTGCCGTGACGGTGCTACACTTGGGAGAACACTAACTACTTGATATTTTAAGTGAGAGATCACCCTAAAAAAAAGCGACTACCGCGCAATCAAGAAGGGTGCATCAAGAGGGATAAACATCTCAAGCAATTCATAATAGCATGATATGGTATAGCCTCTTTTGACGGAGAAGTCTTTCATTTCTTCGTCTTCGGCATTCGCTTCGGTGTTCACCTTCGCGAAGATTGCCACCACCTTGTTGATGCACCAGATAATATTGCTATCTCCATAGCAAGATAAAATAAATGCATTACTTAAGGTTGACACGCAGGTCATTAAAGTGCAATCATATGGCTCCAGCCATCATGCCGAATCATGACACGCAAGTCATGTTAATTACATCATATAGTCATCTCATACATAATCAAATTGAATATGAGCATTGCTATACCACATCACATGCAAAACATCCTGCAAAACCAAGTTAGACGCCTCTAATCGGTTTATGCAAAATTTTATTTTACGTGGCTTCTAAGGTTTTTACTCAAACCGCAGCTACCAACGTTTTATCATCAAGTATGATTATTCATGTTGCTAGATTAACATCTCGGGGTGTATGAAACACGAGATAATTAAATCTCGAGCCCCATACTAAACTTCGTCATACGCATGACCCCCGTGCAGATCATATCTGCAATGCCCTTTCATCTGCGAATTTCATCTTTCTTTTGACTATGGCAGAACCCAAAGAACTGATAGCACTTCCATGATCAATCAGGATCACGGATTGCCAGAACTTTGTCAAATTCCACCATGCTGTCTCGAGATTAAGCAAACGCAAATTCTAGGGAAGCAACAAGAACGTCGGGTAACAGATTTCATCTGTCACCCGCATAAATAATTTTCAGCAATAGATCTCATCTACTCCAAAATTATATTATGCAATACCCATACATCTCCATGTATTCTAGATCGTAACCTGCATCTACGCATAGCACGGCTCTTGATGCCACTGTAAGGGGACGCGACAGAAAACAAAAATTTTCGGTATAGCGAGCACGCCCAGGACCACTATGGAGACTGCATACAAGGTTTGATCTGATCCGTACCGACTCGAAGCGCAGCGGAAGAAGAGTCGGTGGAGATCGTTGGTGCAGATCCCCGCAGCTAGGATTTACAACCTCCCAACCGCGAGGATGTACTCCCTCGTCGGACAGCCCTTCGGGAGGCGGTCGGACAGTCCCCCGGACGATGTCGCGGACAGCCCTTCGGGAGGACCCTCGAAACTCGAACGGAGACTCAGACAGCCCTTCGGGAGGACACTCGAACAGCCCCTTAGGCAAAAGACCGAAACTACGACCTCTCTACGGGGTTGCACACATACGGTGTCAGCTATCCGGCAGGGCTTCGCCGTCCAGAACTAGTTCCTGCCGGAACCCAGACAGCCTTTTGGCTCTACGAAACTCTTTTCGTGGGAGGGAGAGAAGAAGCCAGATAATGCATGGCATGTGTATGAGAGCAAGGGATGAAGAGATGGCAGCCCCCATCTCCTCTATTTATAGGAAAGCCAAGGGGTAGGGCTCCTCCACTAATTACCAAAAACCCATGCATTAGGTCACACCTCATGGGCATAAGGGTAAACTTGGGATGCCATGTGGAGCTCCAAGGAGCTCCCCCTTCCTTGGCCGGCCACCCCTAGGGGGCCCCCCATGAGGGGCTCTCATGGCCCCCCAAGCCCTTCTAGAAGCCTTTAGCAAAAGCCCTAAAAGGTGGCTTCCAAAAAATTATCCAAAAAGCACTTTCACTATTCATGACGACATTTTTCAGCGTCCGTTCAAACTGAAAATATTTATGTGGGCTTAGAATAATTCCAGTACCCACTAAAATAATTTTCAACGTGTTCTGGAACAATTCCAGATTAGTGATTTTCATCTGCGAAAAGCATCTGAAGCGGTTCCGGCAGCTCCGAAACATTTCCGGTTTTTCTTCCAGAAAATTCCCAGAAGTTTCCAGAATGATTCTGGCACCCTCCAAGAATTATCAGGCATGTGCCGAAAACAATTTGACTTTATGTTATCCTCTGAAACAACTTTTCAGTTTCACCGGAACTCATCTGGTGACCTCTTTGCGGAACCTTTCCGCTGTCCAAAACTTTTTCGGTGTCCGAAACTTTTTCGGTGATTTTCTCTCAGACTCCCTGTCTAGTATTCAGCAGATAGATGACCCTTAAGCGTGTGACCCTATAGGTTCGGTGAAGCATAGACATGACCTGGAACCCCTTCCGATCAATGATCAACATCGGAGCCGTGGACACCCATATTGACCCCTATACCCACACGAATGAATATTCGAGTGAACCTCCAGTTGCCGTGAGCTATTCCTGTTGCTTCGCAATATGTCACAAACACCCGAGGTGAGATTTATTGCATTCCTGTGGATCAACAATTTGTCCATCATGCAAGTTACCTCGTTACCGGTTTTGTTCTCTTTTTCTCGTTTCCGTGTTCCGGCATCCCAATGATCAAATCACAAGTTGTCTGGCCAGACGATGATGGATACCGTAACACCGAGAGGGCCCGAGTATATCTCTCCATCGTCGAAGGAGCAAATCCCAATCTTGAGCTATCTCGTTACTTGCCATACTTTTCCGTGAACCCATAAGCCGCCGTAATAGCCACCCAGTTACGGATGACGTTTAACAAACCCCAAAGTTCATGAAGCAAGTATGAAGGAACTCGATACTCTCATGGTCTAAGGAATTATGCAAACATTAACTTCTCTGTGTTATAAACCATAAACTTGTGACGAAAGAATCTCATAGCATAACAACAATTCGGGTTGATTCAACACAAGTGTTCTACCATCAATTGTGCTCTCAAAATTGCTGGCATAGACATGCCCATGATCAGGAAAACATAATCATCATGCAATACTTGAGCTAGTCTTAGAGGCATGACTAGGAATACATATCACTGTTTATTATCCCACACGTGCACATGGGTTTTCCTCAGAGCCTTTATGGATATACGGGCTCAGGAGCCACAGCAGTTATAGCATGGAACATAAACTTTCATTACAAACCAGGAGATACAAAATAACTGTTGTTACTGCCTCTAGGGCATATCTCCTACAACATGGTGGCACGGTAGTTGGAGATTGTTCCAAACAAGTTACTGTGGCGAATTCTATAACAGAGGCGAAGTATGTTGCTGCTTTTAAAAGCGACAAAGAAGATGTTGAATCATATAGTTCATTCATGAACTTAGTATGGTTCCAAGATGGCTTTTGTCAATGGGACACTACTGCAGGTAGTTGCTCCATAACTCAGTCTGAGGAATCCAGGTTCGACCTGTGATTCACATACATACAAAGCCAAGTCCACACAAAATATGAATTTTGTGAAAGCGTGAAAACGTGAGGATATGCAAAGATACACACGAATCTGAAGTCGTCAGATCCGTTGGACATCAGGCTATACCACAAGCGAAGCATATTTACACCGGTGTGCCACAGGTGTAAAGTGCATTAGCATTAACTAGATTATTGACTCTAGTGCAAGTGGGAGTCTGTAGGAGATATGCCCTAGAGGCAATAATAAATGTTATTATTTATCTCCGTGTTCATAATTAGGTTTATGTTCCATGCTATAACTACTGTGGTTCCCGAGCCCGTATATCCATAAAGGCTCTGGGGAAAACCCATGTGCACGTGTGGAATAATAAACGGTAAAATGTATTCCTAGTCATGCCTCTAAGACTAGCTCAAGTGTTGCATGATGATTATGTTTTCCCAATCATAGGCATGTCTATGCCAGCAACTTTGAGGGCACAATGTCAGGAAGGACATTTGTGTTGAATCGACCCGAATTGATGTTATGCTATGAGATACATTCGTCATGAGTTAATGGTTAATAACACAGAGATAGTTAACGTTTGCATGATTCCTCAGACCATGAGAGTATCGAGTTTCTTCATGCTTGATTCATGAACTTTGGGGTTTGTTAAACGTCATCCGTAAATGGATGGCTATTACGGCGGCTTACGGGTTCATGGGAAAGTATGTCAAGTAACTTGATAGCTCAAGATTGGGATTTGCTCCTCCGACGATGGAGAGATATCTCTGGGCCCTCTCGGTGTTACGGTATCCATCATCGTCTGGCCAGACACTTTGTGATTTGATCACGGGGATGCCGGAACACGGTAACGAGAAAAGAGAACGATACCGATAACGGGGTAACTGGCATAGTGGACAAGTAGTTGATCCACGGGGATGCCAACATGTCTAACCTCGGGTATTTGTAACATATCGTGAAGCAATAGGAATAGCACACGGCAACTGGAGGTTCACTCGAATATTCATTCGTGTGGGTATAGGGGTCAATATGGGTGTCCACGACTCCGATGTTGATCATTGATCGGAAGGGGTTCCGAGTCATGTCTATACTTCACCGAACCTATAGGGTCACACGCTTAAGGGTCATCTATCTGCTGAATACTAGACAGGGAGTCTGAGAGAAAATCACCGAAAAAGTTTCGGACACCGAAAAGTTTCGGACAGCGGAAAAGTTCCGCAGAGAGAGGTCACCGGATGAGTTCCGGTGATACTGAAAAGTTGTTTCAGAGGATACCATAAAGTCAAATTGGTTTCGGCACATGCCTGATAATTCTTGGAGGGTGCCAGAATTGTTCTGGAAACTTCTGGGAATTTTCTGGAAGAAAAACCGGAAATGTTCTGGGGCTGCCGGAACCGCTTCAGATGCTTTTCGCAGATGAAATCACTAAACTGGAATTGTTCCAGAACGCATTGAAAATTATTTTAGTGGGTACTGGAAATGTTCTAAGCCCACATAAATATTTTCAGTTCGAACGGACGCTGAAAAATGTCGTCGTGAATAGTGAAAGTGCTTTTTGGGAATTTTATGGAAAACACCTTTTGGGAATTTCCCAAAAGGCTTCTAGAATGCCTTAGGCACTAAGGAACCCCCCTTGGGGGGGTCCCCCATGAGGGTGGCCGGCCATGGTGGTGCTCCTCCATGGAGCTCCACATGGCACACCATTTTGCCTTTTATTCTTTTATGTATGACATAAAGTAGGGGCACTTTGGTACTTTTGTATGCCAATTTTGCCCCTTGGCTTTCCTATAAATAGAGGTGGATGGGCTGCCCCAAACATCCATCCCCTTGATCTCATACACATGCCAAGATGTTATCTGGCTTCTCTCTCCCTCCCACGAAAAGAGTTTCGTAGAGCCGAAAGGCTGTCTGGGTTCCGGCAGGAACTAGTTCTGGACGGCGAAGCCCTGCCGGATAGGTCACACCGTATGTGTGCAACTCTGTAGAGAGGTCATAGTTTCGATCTTTGTGCCCGAGGGGCTGTTTGAGAGTGCCTCCCGAAGGGCTGTCCAAGTGACGGTCCGAGTTCTGTGAGTCCTCCCGAAGGGCCGTCCGAGTTTCGAAGGTCCTCCCGAAGGGCTGTCCACGACACCGTCCGGGGGACTGTTCGACCGCCTCCCGGAGGGCTGTCCGAGGGGCAGATGAGGGAGTACATCCTCGCGGTTGGGAGGTTGTAAATCCTAGCTGCGGGGATCTGCACCGCCGATCGTCATCGACTCTACTTCCGCTGCGCTACGAGTCGGTAACGAAAATGATCAAACCTTGTATGCAGTCTCCATAGTGGTCCTGGGCTGGTGCGTAGGTCGGAAATTTTTTGTTTTCTGCTGCGTTACCCTACAAGCACGCCATCCACGGTGAGCAAGTCGTCGAAGGATGTTTTGCCCGTAACATGGTTTAGCAACACACGCAGGTAGTATCGCTCCCCCTCGGCAGGATTGGCAGACACGATACGACCTATTTGAAAACGCTCCACCCGCGGCCTCCAAAACTTCTTTTTCTTCTGCCACGTGAAGCTTCCGGGAAAATCCTTGTACAATATATGCCTAGCCCAAGGGTGTTCCTGGTTAGCCTTGAAATACTCCGTTAACATGGATTTTGAAGCATTTTCGGAGGCGACAACATTCTTCAAGTCAGCCTGCGCATTGAATGCAACCCTATGCATATCCGAGAGATGAAGAGGCAACTGCAAGACAGGCGGGTAATTGGCGCACAGTGGGAAACCAAATATCCTCCACATAGCCTCCGGAGGGGTGACCCACCTTGCGTCAACGTATCTCTTGATCTCATCAATGTTGCCATCGGCGTCGGGCTGGTCGATGCTGAAAGAAGCCTTATCATGGCCCTTGTAAATGTACTTGTAAAGATATTTGACGGCCTTTATGCTAGAGCAGACCTCAACGTTGATGTGGCAATTGAACATCCGCAGAAGGTAAGGGTTATAAGGCACAACCCATCTGTTGTCCAACATCTTCCCTCGGACCTTAGCACGTCTTCCATCGTCTCTACGCCGATAAACTGGGTATGAGTCCTTGCCATGTGCTGTGTTTTCATTGAACGGCCGCGGGTATCTGCACTTGCATTCGTTTTCTTGCATGCAAACATTCTTCGGGTTGAGAGCACCGCATGGTCCGTGCATCATATGTTTTACCACCATTGCATACAATTCCGGATACTTCTGCTTGTCTGGGAGCTCTGCGGAAATGAGTCGGTCATACTGCTCCGGGACGATAAGCTTATATGTTGAATCCATGATCAACAAAAAATGTGCGTGGGGGAGGCCCCTCTTTTGGAACTCAACTACGTATACATAAGCGACAACAACACCCAGGATCTGCTTCTTGAACAACATGTCTGCGGGGCCTGGAACGTCGGCGACGGGAACTGGAACCGATCTGCGGCGCGGTGGAAGCGGTCGGCGGCGGCCCCTGCAAGCAACAAACACGACCAACCTGGGAGGGGCAAGCCGATCCTAAATCCTCAACGACAACAGCGCCGGATCAGGGGCCCTCAACGGGATCGACCGCAGCTCCGATGATCCGCGGCGGATCCTACGGGTTCAGCTGCAGATGGGTCGAGGCTTTGCACTTGGATGGCGGCGGCGAAGGGGCTGAGCGGCGGCGAAGGGATTGAGCGGCGGTGACGTTAGCTGCGTGGACGTAGGGACGAATGACGGCGGCGACTCGTGCGGGCAAGTGCATCGAGGGCACGAGGATTCGGGTGCGAGCGTCTGGCTAATTTTCGTAGGTTTATTTTTGTAGATTTTTTCAGAACGAGTTTTTATCGATTTTTCTTTCCTGGTTCGAGGGCGGAGGAGGTAATCGATGGGATGCGGGAGGTGGGATCGAGGACGAAAAAAAACCGTCTCTGGTGGGACGAAAATTGACCGACGGAGACTACCAACTGAGACATTAGGAGTAGAGATTCCTCTTACTTGGGTGCCTCCTATGGCTGCTCCTCCCTCCCTCCCACCTATATATATGTGGGGGGGGGGCGCCTAGCACACACTAGACAATTGCCTAGCCGTGTGCGGCGCCCCCTCCACCGTTTACATCCCCGGTCATATTTTCATATTGCTTAGGCGAAGCCCTGCGGAGATCACTTCACCATCACCGTCACCACACCATTGTGCTGACGGAACTCATCTACTACCTCGACATCTTGCTGGATCGAGAAGGTGAGGAATGTCACCGAGCTGAACGTGTGCAGAACGCGGAGGTGCCGTGCGTTCGGTACTTGATCGGTTGAAGCGCGAAGAAGTTCGACTACATCAACCGCGTTGTGAAATGCTTCCGCTTACGGTCTACGAGGGTACGTAGACACACTCTCCCCCTCGTTGCTATGCATCTCCATGGATAGATCATTGCGTGTGCGTAGATTTTTTTTGTTTTCCATGCAACGTTTCCCAACAGGTCGGTCTCCATGACCGCCGCCGGGGGCCGCGCCACCCGTACCTAGGGTTCGTCTGCCAGTCGTGTTGACCGGCTGCCCTAGAGAGTCTTTTTTCCGAGCCCTTACTCCGTGTTTTTTTCTCTCCCACCGATCATCTTGATCAGCGTTTTCTTTTTGGTTTTCCGATCTACGATCGGTTTGCGTCGCCCACCGCTGTCGTCCACCCCCGCGCCTCTACTCCGACATCGGCGTCGACCCCACCGGCCACTTTGTCATCAAACACGCGGCAAGGCTGGACGCGCCGCCCAAGGGACGCCTTCGTGCGTCGCTGCCGGCCGCTCGTCCGCGCGGTCTCCATTGCTGGTCCGTCATCGTCGTCATTACCCGGGACATCACCGACAATGTCGCCATCAACTCCAATCTGCACATCGTCCCCGCCATGGCGTGTACAACGCCGCCGTCGGTCTGATCAACCGATCACGCGCCTGTCTTCGCCAAGCATGTCCCCGAGCACATGCCTACCACTAATCGAGCCACAGGTCGTCGTTGCGTCATCCCTTCGGACCGCTGCGTCGCCGCCCCGAGGTCTTCCCGTCGGCTGCCCCGACCCGCGCGCCGCTCCAGCCGACGCCCCTCCATGCCGCCGCCTCGAGATCCTTCCACCGGCTACCCCCGTAGCCGCTCCCACCATTGCGTCACCCCTTAGGGCTGTCGCGCCGCGGCACGCGGTCCACGCCGCCTCCCGTCGGGTCGTCACCCCCGGTCACTGGTTCTCCCTGTGGCTGCTCCGACCCGCGAGCCGCCGCTACACCGCTTCTTCGGGCTGTACCACCGCGGAACGCAGTCACTACTGCCGCCCGAGGCCGTCCCCGCGGCATCACCGATCCAGGCACCGCCGCTGCGCCGCCCCTTCGGGCTATAGCGACGCGGCACGCGGTCCATGCCGCCCTGAGGTCTTCTCGCCGTCGCCCCGACCTCCCCCCCGCCGCTGCGTCGCCCCTTCGGGCCGTAGCGCCCCGGCCTGCGGTCCACTTTGCCGTCATCGTGCGTCGACTTCCCGTGGCATGCGCCGCGCCGCCTCCCTTGACGCGGGGATGCCACCATCCGCCCCGGTCTTCATCACGCTGTCGGGTTCCTCGCCTACTTCGGGCACCACCGCCACGCTCCTAACCTAGCCGCCGCCGCCGTTCTTCTTCGGCCGCCGTCACTGCTACCCCCGTAGCCGCCGCCTATCCACCCCCTTCATCTTTGTCCAGCACCAGGCCATCGCTAGCGTCGCCGTCATCTACCCCGACCACTTCGTCTACTCCGACCACCGTTGGTGACATCGGCCCCACGCCGATTGGCGCCACAACCGTCGTTGAGTCTCCTTCTCTGCTGGCCCCTCCGACTCCTTGACATGGCGTACAGCTCGTGCAGGTCCCTCGTCTACGCATGTCTGGTGCTGGCAACACCGATGTGTGCCTTCGCCCACGATGTGTCCCCGGGCCTGGCAAGCCTGGTGTGGCGCTTCGTCAACTTCGTCCGTCTACGCATGCCTGGCGTTGGCAACACCGACGCGTGCCTTCGTCTACGACGTGTCCCCGGGTTGGGCAAACCCAGCGCGACGCCTCGTCAACATCGTCTTCTTCCCGGTGCACCACTACTTCGACAGCACTGCACCCATGACTAACTCGGCGCCTCCTTGCGCCCGCGGCTCCACAGTGACTCCCTCGACACCGGCTACCCCGACTCGACATCGACCATGACGTTTTTCGCACGGCTACCTCGACCACGGCTACACCACCCTACGCTCTCGGCTACTTCGACAACGGCACAGAGGGCTGCCGCCTTGCTTGAGCAACCTCGTCGGTTTCCACTCCAGCCACGACATCCGCGATGCATCGAGACTGTGTGTGTGTGAGGGGGGTGTCCGTCGGCTTGCCTTCGGATTCTTCTCCAGACTCACCGTCTGTGTCGCTACAGTTGTGACTGCGAGGGGATGTTGAGTATATGATTATTAGGAAGTATAGGATAGACTAGGATTTGGTCCTGCCTTATCTTGTACTCCAAGTTGATCATTGTACTCTTATATATATGTCCACGAGGCTCAAGCAATACAACAAACTATTCCACCAATCTCTCTCTCCCTTCTAACACAATGGATTGCTGCGGTCAACTTTCTACAGATGCATCAGAATCTTCGAGATCATCATGTGCACGCGCAGCTACTTAGTGATCTTGTGGAGCATATATGGACCCATAGTGGAAACCAAAGAGCTGATGTTTGAGTTGTGCACTTTAGATAAATTTTATGTAAACACTATTTATTTTCGGTACCAACATTTGTTATTTACATGCGGCAATGGCGTGTATGATCGACGTGCATGGATTTAAGAGTTTGGATTTGAGATACATGGATGCTCGGCATAAGATATAACAGGCCGGCGGGCGGTGTTCACGCACGCGTTCGGACTGGGCCGCGAACGTACAGGGGTTGGATTTGCCAGGCCCGGCTGTAGATGCTTTGACACGCAGGATGAGCGCTGTCCAGGAAAAAACACACGATGAGCCCACTCTGAGCGAGAGGGGGGAGGGATAGGTCCAATCCCGCATCACCAATGTTGACGGCGGCGGCGGCGGCGGCGGCGACGGGAGAGAGTGAGGCGACGCGACGGAAGAAGAAGAAGAAGCCGAAGCACATGGAGGTGGGGGTGGCTCAGTCGCAATCTCCCCATGCCTCCGAACCCCTCCCTACCACCCCATTCCTCCATACCCCAGCCCAATCCCCCGCTCCCGGAACCCCAATCCCGCAAGAGGCGGTGACGGCGGCAGCGATGAGGAAAGGGAGGAAGATTCGTAAGGAGGAGAAGGCGGCCTCGCTGCTTCTTCCCCCAAAACCTAATTTGGAGGAGGAGGCCCGGATGGCTTCGATGAAGAAGAAGCAGAGGCGGAAGGAGCGCAAGCACGCGGAGATTATGCCGGCCTCTCCCTGTGTCTCCGTGGCCAAAATCCCAATCTTGGAGCAGGAGGGGAAGGTGACAAAGAGACGGAAGAGGAGGACAGAACAGGAGCCATCCGGCAACTCGCCGTTGCCACTTCACCCGGGCGATGCCTGCAACCCATTCCTCCAGTCCCCCGCTCCCGAAATCCTAATGTTGGCAGAGGCGGCGGCCATGATGAGGAAGAGGAATATGCATAAAGAGCAGAAGGTGGATGCTCTTCCTTTTGCCCCAAATCCTACCTTAGAGGAGCAAGGGGAGAAGAAGAAGAAGGAGCGCAAGCGTTTGGAGCAGATTTTGCTATCTCCTTCTACATCTGTTGCTGCTGAAACCCCAATTCAGGAGCAGGAGGTGAATGTGATCAAGAAACAGAAAAAGAGGAGGGGCCAGGAACCATCCAGCAAATCACAGGAGCCATCAGACAATTCGCCATTGGCACTTCACCCCGACCATGCCTGTAACCCTCTACTAGCTGCCCCACTCCTTCAATCCCCCGCTCCCGAAATCCTAACATTGGAAGAGGCTGCGGCGATGATGAGGAAAAGGAATATGTGTAAAGAGCAGAAGGTGGATGCGCTGCCTTTTGTCCAAAATCCTACCTTAGAGGAGCATGGGGAGGAGGCCATGATGGCGACGACGAAGAAGAAGAAAAAGCGCAAGTGTGTGGAGCAGATATTTTCATCTCCTTCAACAACTGTTGCTGCTGAAACTCCAATTCAGGAGCAGGAGGTGAAGGTGACCAAGAAACAGAAGCAGAGGATGCGGCTCGAAGCATCCAGCAACATGCCGTTGCCACTTCACCCCGGCCATGTCTCCGAGCCACTACTCGCTGCCCCATTCCTTCAAGACGCCGCTCCTGAAATCCTAACGTTGAAAGAGGCGGCAGCGACGATGAGAAAAAGGAAGATGCATAAAGTGGAGAAGGTGGACGCTCTGCCTTTTGCCCAAAATCCTACCTTAGAGGAGGCCATGATGGTGACGGAAAAGAAAAAGCACAAGCGTGTGGAGCAGATATTGTCACCTCCTTCTACATCTCTTGCTGCAGAAACTCCAATTCAGGAGCAGGAGGTGAAGAAACAGAAGCAGAAGAGAAGGCAGGAACCATCCGGCAAGTCAGACTTGCCATCCGGCAACTCGCAATTGCCACTTCACCCTGGCCATGCCTCTAAGCCCCTACTCACTGCGCCATTCCTTCAGTCGCCTGCTCCCGAAATTCTAACGCTGGGAGAGGCGGCGGTGGCGGTGACGATGGGGAAGAGGAAGATGCGTAAGGAGCAGAAGGTGGCTGTGCTGTCTTTCGCCCAAAATCCTACCTTGGAGGAAGAGCAGGGGGAGGAGGCCATGACCGCGACGACTGAAAAGGAGCACAGACGTGTGGAGCAGATACTGTCACCACCTACATCCGTTGTTGCCAAAACCCCAATTCAGGAGCAGGAGGTGACGGTGACCAAGAAACAGAAGCAAAGGAAGAGGCAGGAACCATCTGGCAAGTCACCATTGCGACTTGACCCTGGCCAGAGTCGCTGTGTTCAACCACAAGGAGCCAAAGCTCCACCAGAACATGAGGGAGAGAATGATGGTTGCAAGGGAATTAAAAAGAGCAACGGGAGAAAAACCCGTGTACGTGTCCTCAGTAAGCACGAGCTCATCCAGGAGGCAACGAAGCAGCCTCGGCCGCTGCCCGAAGGCTTTGTGCCGTTCAGCGATTTTGTTGCCAGTTGCACGGAGCAGAACCCTGACCATTCATCGCCTTACAGTGCATTTTTCGACCAGTTCCGCTATAACCCTGTCTGCGAAGATCGCAAACCCCCACTTCCCAGAACCCCTGATCGTCTGGCCAAGTTGCCACCTCGGGGTTACTCATCATTTGAGTCATCTCAGCTCGCTTCAAGTGAAGCTTCCAGAGCTTCCAGGCCGGACACCACTCTAGCGTCCAAGACAAAGCAGCAAGATTCAGGTTCAGGATCACAAGAGAAAGTTAGTGTAGAAGTAAAGGAAACCCCTGAAAACAAGACGAGGGAGAAGAAGCAAAGGAGACTACCTGGCAAGTCACGATTGCCATTTGACTCTAGCCGGACTGGCTGTGTTCAGCTACAAGGAACCAAAGCTCTACCAGAACAGGACCAAGAAACTGATGCCCCAAAGATTAACAATATTGAAAAAAGTAACAGCAAGAAGGCCCATGCCTGTGGTCCCAGCAAATGCGAACTCTTCAAGGAGATGACAAAGGAGCAGACGCTGACTGAAGGCTTTTTGGCACCCAAAGATTTGGTTCCCAATTGCACTGAGCAGAGTCCCAATTATTCATCGCCTTCTGGTGCATCCTTTGATCCGTTCTGCTACAGATCTGCCCGGCAAGATCTTAATCCCCAACCTTCTAGAAGCACTGATCATCTATCCAAGCTGCCACCTCGGCATTACCCATCATTTGAGTTGTCTGAGCTCACTACGAGTGAAACCTCCAAGGTTTTCAAGGGTAACAATTCTGTGGAGTCCAAGTCAAAGAAGAAAGACTCAGGTTCAGGCTCCACCTCAGGCTCACAGAAGAAACAAAATGTAAAAGAAAAGACAACCCTTGAGAAGAAGACGAGGATCAGGAAACCACGACCAGTGTTTACCACTGCTGAGAAGCGCTCAGACAAATACCGGCGCGTTCCCTTGGACCAGCTGGTATCACCGCCACGCTCTCCTCATAATCTCTTGCAGGAGAAGTACGCCTCTGACCCGTGGAAGGTTATGCTCATCTGCATGTTCCTCAACTTAACACAGGGTATACAAGTAAGCTCCTAGATTGTTTGATTAATTGTCTTCCCCCGTGAACTTTTGGAAACAAAACCATTGAACTGAATTCCTGCCAACTAATTTGACCAATGAGAGTTCTGATAGCTATGAAAGCAAAATAAACTCGCATGTGTTTCTGTAAAAGTGATGAATAATCTTAGTGATCGTTCTTTGTCCCCACTTATTTCATATATAAAATTGGCTAATCATGCCGTTTGTCGCTATTTGTAAGTCCAGAAGATAACCAAATTGGAATTGTCAGATGCATTTTATAGTTTATATATACAAGGAGAACTGCTGTTTCGTTTTGATGAATCTTTGGAGAATCATATTGCTGCAGAGGCAAATTTACCAGTTGCATGTTGTATGTTCCTATTTATTTATCATGCTTGTCTTGTGTTGTGTAAGTGTAGCGCTGTACTTAGATTAGTATTCCATTTGTTTTAAGAAATAGTTCCCTGACCCATCAATACCATTTTCAAGTTTAAATACAATAATCCAATCCCCTCTGTTAACTAATGTAGGTCAAGAGGATATTGGAGGGCTTCTTTGAACGCTATCCTGACCCTTGGTCTGCAATTAACGCTGATCCTGACAGGATGGCGGAGTATCTAGCGCCTCTAGGGTTGCAGCATGTGAGGACACGCAATATCAAGAAATTGTCCAAGCAGTATGTTGGAAATGAATGGACCCATATTACGCAGCTTTGTGGCGTCGGCAAGTGAGTGCTGCCCTCTCAATTCATTTGTTGGATATGGAGTATTTGTACAATGGTGTTTCCTTTTCAGTCTGATTAGTAACTAGAAGTTATTCTTACTGCAGGTACGCAGCTGATGCTTATGCAATATTTTGTGCGGGTAGGGCGAGGGAGGTGGTGCCTGATGATCACAAGTTAGTTGATTACTGGAACTATGTCTGCTTTGAGTTGCCCATGACGCAGGTAGTATTCTCGACACATACATTTTAAAGAATTGCTCTGAGCTTACATTTTACAGTTTCATGGCTTTGTGTGATGCTAATCATGAGCTGAAAATGCTCATGAGCTTCTCTGAACTTCTCCATATACGTACTAGCACTTGCTGCTCCTCCTTGCTGTTCATGGTCAAACAACAGTTCAAATCCATGAAATGCACCCAAGGCCTGTCATCCTGATTTTTCAAGATCTGCAACAATTTTAAAGTAATGTCGTTGAAAACTGTGTTTGTTCTCCATAAATATGTACGCTACGAGGCTGTCAAATAAGTAACTCCATCTGTGAGAACGGTGAGTGCATCTAGCTAGTGACAGTATCATCTATAGTGGTATGTGAGAGTGTAGCGTTGGTTCAGTAGATTAAGATCGAAACTTCCAGCATGTACAGAATACAGGATGGGGCTTTTGGGCTTTACTGATCTGGATGGCATAATCTTCACATGATTTGATGATGCAACCCAATTTAAAGATGATTATTATGTTGTAGGGGGATTGTTTTATTGTGAATTCGTAAAGGTTTCAGCTAGCACTGGTGCACTGAAGCAATTCCCATAAAACAAAGTAGAATCCAGAAATTGAGTTTCATTTCCTGTTCCTGGATAGTCATCATAGGTAGGATTTTGTGTCTATTTGCATCGGTGCTATAAACAGCATACTCTATGGTCATATGTGTTGCATGCTAATTTGAGTTTAGTACGTGAAGCAGTGGTATATGAACCTGGTCATTTGAGGGTCCACTTGGTTCGGCTTTCACAGCCAGCTTCTGCTTCCCACAGAAGAATCCCAACCAAACGTGTTTCCAGCTTCTCAGAATCTGCAAACACAGCGACTTTGGCGTACTGTATTTTTTGCAGCACCCGGAACCCAGCTTCCATCGCAGTGAGGGCATTCACAAAAATTACCCACCTGCCACTGCGTAAGTCATACCGGTTGGATTTCTTTTTCCTACCGAGGGTAGCCATTGGCTCCTCCCCTGAATCGAACTCTTGCACGAAGAGGCTGACCGCGCCCCTCCTCTCGGAGGGCCCCTGCTGCGCCACCGCCTCCCCGTTCCCACTCGGTGGTAGCTCCCTCCCTCTCATGCCATGCTTCTGTTCTGTTTTTTTGTCTAATTTTCTTTGGACAGCGTGTTTCTTTTTTCGAATTAAGGACCAAAGCTCCCAATTTCACCTCATTCAAAATGAAACCGATAACACATAAGGTCTGTTTTCTGCCGATTCCTCGATAACGAAAGGTTCAGCGGAAATTAACATACATAAACCAGCGCCCAAATCACATTGGCCAAAGCTATGGGCAGCACGGTTACCCCATATGATTGATCATTGTTGGTTTGAATTGTACATCAATGCTATATTGTCGTACTGAATAGTACAGCATGGTTACTTGACATAGATGACTGAATCCTATTTCTCATTTCCTAGCAGATGGATTAGTTCAGTTCCAGTACATGTTCAATGAAGTGCAAGGGGAAGCAGATGTGGATGACGCCATGCAGTCCTAGATGGGATAATTTTGCAGTGTAACTGGTGTTGGTTTTGCGTGGTTCATGTACCTTGGATACTCTTGCTCGTTTAGATTAGTGTTAAGCCTTGAGATGATATTACCTGACAAGCATACTTGATGGATGCAGCGAGTTATGTTTGCAGTTGCTGTTCGTTAGTTTCATCAGTTCAAATGTTGGTACTGATTCATCGCTTTTTGTTATATATTCGTGCCATCGGTTCAAAGGTTGGTACTGATTCATCGCTTTTTGTTATATACGTGTGCCATCTGTTTAAAAGGTTGGTACTCGTCTTGGAAGAATGAATCTGCTTTGGTTTCAAATCTCTCTTTTTTTGGGGTTGAGAACATGTGTACGAAATATGATTGAACAAATGCTGAGGGCATTAGCTCATTCTGGCGGTGGTATTGGTCGATAGGTGGTCCACTTGGGCTGAACTACTTTTATTAGAGATCCGAGTTCTTTCCGTAAATAAGAAGTTGATTGAAAAACGAATTGTTGTGAGTCAATTTTCTGGGAGAAGGGAGCTCTGAGGCCGAGCCGAGAGTGACCCAAGGCTGGGGATGACGCGGCAACAGCGTCGTCCGTGGAGGGGAGTCCGAGGCTTGACCGTTCACTAGTGGTTGGGGCGCACCCGTGGTGCGCCTCTTGAGGGTGTTCCTGTGCGGTGCCAGGTAGGGGTCGTTCTTTTCATTAGATTTTTTGCATCATGGGCAGCACATGTACATGCCAAACTGTTGCTGAAAACGAACTGAAACTCTGAATTTTGATCACAGGGAAAGCAGAGCAACCTAATAGTAGTGACTCTAATCATTAAAACTGCGTCACGGTTCAGCTGGAACTGCGACTACTCCACATCCTAGGCCATGTAGCTTGTAGGGTCGTCCACTTCACATGATGTCTTACTCGCACGCCTCTATGTGTGCGCGCACCTCGGCCACCTTGTTCAGCTAAACGCAGGTCTTGGCAAGGAGGAACAGCAGGCTTAGCCTTGTGCCGGCTGCTTCCGTGGACGATGCGTCGCTGCTCGCTGCTTTCCATCCTGCTGCTCATACTCAGATAAGGCAATGGCGTCGACGCGGCCTCGCTGTTCTTGGTGGCGACCCTCCTTCCGTCCGCCGCTTCTTGTTGAGCCTGTCATAGAATGAGGTGTAGTTGTGTTAGTGTTGAATATAGTTGTTGTGCATATTGTGTATTGGGCCCACCTTCTAATTTCCTTGTATAGTTAAGGTCGTGGTCCACCGTTGTACATCATATATACGTGCGATTGCATCTGAGTAATACATCGTGCAATTATCATATCATACATGGTATCAGTTTTTTAGGTTACGACCTCGCTTCCGCCTTGCCGCCGCCGCCGCCGCCACCCCAGCCGCCGCCGCCCGCGCGCCTGTCGCGCCCGCTGCCTAAACCTAGCCGCGTCGCCGCTGTAGCTTTCCTAGCTCCCGTCGCGCCGTACGTACTGCTGCTGCCTCCATCTACCCAACTAACTTGCTCGTCGCTAGTCGCCTCGTTCCCGATCCCATCGCTCGTCGCTAGCCGCCTCGCCTGCTCGCCTCTTTCCAGCTTGCCCGCTCGTCTGCTTCGCTGCTGCTCGCGCCCCCGCCAAACCCTAGCCTCCACGAGCCGCCGCGCCACTCTTTCCCATCCATCGCCATGTCGTCCGTCACCTCGTCCGGCTCCACCATCAACTCCAACCCGTTCGCCGACGCCAACCCTCCCGACGTCAACGACATCCGCAACCTCAACATCTACGAGCGGGTTCCGGTTCGTCTCTCCCAGACGGACTCCTCCTACTACGCGTGGAAGACGTACTTCTCCCTCGTGTTTCGGGAGTATCACCTCATCGACCATGTGGACGGCTCCGTCGACTCCAGCCTCATCCCCGACTTCCATGACTGGTCCACCATCGACGCCACGCTCATCCGGTGGTTCTTCCTCACCATCTCGCCGGACCTGTTTCAGACGGTCGTGCAGGACGGTGATGACGCCCACGCCGTGTGGACCAAGCTGAATGGGCTCTTCACCGACAATTGTCTTCAACGTCGCGTTTTTTTGCAGCAAGAGTTTTTTGGGTGCCATCAGGACAACTTCTCCGTCGACGACTAT
This sequence comes from Thinopyrum elongatum, assembly GCA_011799875.1. NCBI lineage: Eukaryota > Viridiplantae > Streptophyta > Magnoliopsida > Poales > Poaceae > Thinopyrum > Thinopyrum elongatum. Next base: position 29,017,948 of record CM022301.1, read on the forward strand.
TGTCGCCGCCTCAAGACTCTCGCTGACGAGCTCCGCGATATTGGCACGGAGATTGATGATGATCTCCTCCTCAGCACGCTCACCGCCGGCCTCAACGAGGACTTCGGCAACGCCGCGGCGAACCTCACCCTCATCCCCGAGCCCTCCTTCGCCAAGTTCATTGCGTACCTCCGGCTGGAGGAGCGGCGGATGAAGCAGGTGAAGGCGCGGGCCATCCACACCGCTCTCGCCGCTGGCACCACCCGCTGCCCTGGCCGCGCCCCCTCAGCCGCGCCACCCGGCGCCGTACCTGCCGCCGCAGCAGCAGCCGCCGCTGCTGCCTCTCCCGACGCCCCCGTACGGGCCTCCCACCCCTCCCGCACCACCCGCCGAAAGGCACCGCGGAGGCCTGCGCGGTGGCCAGCAGCAGCCGCAGGCCGCGGGCGCCCCTCGTCAACAGCAGCAGCTCCAGGTGCCTCCTCCGTGGGCCGCCGGGTACAACCCGTGGACCGGTGTCGTTCATGCGTACACCATGCCGGTCCCGCGGGCCCCTGCGCCGACCCTTCCCGTGCCGCGTCCGCCGGCGCATCAGGCGTACTACGCGGCTCCGCAGCCCTATGGAGGGTACCCACCGCCGCAGCTGAGTGGTGGTTACGGCTTCCCGATGGCGTCTCCGTCACCTTCGCCGGCGCTGCCACCGGCGCTTTGGGATCCGGCGCTTCTCGCCGTGCTGCACACCGCCCCTACGCCGAACAACTACACTGGAGGCGGTGATTGGTACATGGACACCGGGGCCACGGCTCACATGTTTGCTCATCCTGGTAATCTTGCCTGCTTCACTCCCGTCACCACCGACCGCCGCATCATTGTCGGCGACGGTTCCTCCCTTCCCATTACACACGTCGTGCACACTTCTTTTCCTTCTAATTCCATGCCTTTATCTTTGTCTAACATACTTGTGTCTCCTCATCTTATTAAGAATCTTATTTCCGTTCGTTGTTTCACTCGTGAAAATCCTGTCAGTGTTGAATTTGACGAGCTTGGTTTTTGTGTCAAGGACGCTCGAACCAGGATGGTACTGCACCGATGTGACAGCCCCGACGAGCTCTATCCGGTCCATTCGCCTTCATCCGCCACCATCGCACCGGTTGCTCTCTCCGCTGGCGTCGATCTCTGGCACGCTCGTTTGGGTCATCCCAACCCCGTCACCCTTCGTCATATTCTTAGGAGTTTCAGTTTCAGTTGTAATAAGATAGAGGATCACACTTGTCATGCTTGTCGTGTCGGCAAACACGTTCGTCTTCCGTTTAATAACTCCACCACCATTGCTTCTTTTCCTTTTTAGTTGATTCATAGCGATGTGTGGACCTCTCCGGTTTCTAGTAATTCGGGCTATTTATATTATCTGGTTATCCTTGATGATTATTCTCATTATGTGTGGACTTTTCCTTTGCGACGAAAGTCGGATGCACTCTCCACTTTGACGGCCTTTTACTCCTATGTCAGCACGCAGTTTGGGCGTCCCATTCTTGCTCTTCAGACTGACAATGGAAAAGAGTTCGACAATCTTGCTTTCCGCACCTTTTTGTCGCACCATGGCACAATTTTTCGTCTCACATGCCCGTATACTTCACAGCAGAACGGTCGAGCCAAACGCGTCCTTCGCACTTTGAATGACTGCGTTCGCACGCTCCTGTTTCATGCTAATGTGCCGCCTCGCTTCTGGCCGGACGAACTTGCTACCGCATCACTTCTCCTTAACCTTCGACCCTGTCGCCCGCGGTGGAATTACGCACCTCATCACCTCCTATTTGGTACGCCACCGTCTTATGATGGTCTGCGTATTTTTGGGTGTCTTTGTTATCCTAGCACCGCCGACACTGCTCCTCATAAACTTGCACCACGTTCTGTTGCATGCATCTTCATCGGCTACCCTTCTAACTTCAAGGGCTATCGGTGCTACGATCCCGTCTCCCACCGTGTGTTCACCTCCCTGCACGTTTACTTTGATGAGCACGTGTTTCCATTTCAGCAGGTACCCCCGGCTGTCCCTCCAGCCACTGATGACGTGGGAGCCTCGACGCCTCTCCCAGGGCGCTCGCGCGCCGCTCCTGGCCCGCCCCCTGGCTTTGAGGCGCGTCACCCACCGGCGCCTTTCGGTTTGGCGCCCCCGACCGCGGCGCCCCCAACCGCGGCGCCCCCTTTGATCGCGGCTCTGGTGCCCGCGGCCCCGGCGCCTTCGGCGCCCCCTGCCCCAGCGCCCGCTGCACCCGCGGCCTCGGCGCCCCCTCCGGCCGCGCCGGCCGCAGCTCTGGTGCCCTCGGCGCCCTCTTCGGCCTCTTCACCGGCGACTGCGGACTCACCACCCGCGGTCGGTCCGGTCACTCGCGCCCGTACGGGCGTTTTTCGCCCGAGCTCGCGCTATGCTTCGGACGAGTACGTCCACGCGACATCCACCTCTACGCCATCGCCGTTGCCATCCTCCGTTCGAGCCGCTCTTCGTGATCTGCTCTGGATGGCTGCGATGCAAGAGGAGTTTGATGCCTTGCTGCGCAACCGGACGTGGCAGCTTGTTCCCCGTCCCCAGCACGCTAATGGGATTACCGGGAAGTGGGTCTTCAAACACAAGCTCCGTCCTGATGGTACCCTTGACCGCTATAAAGCGCGCTGGGTTGTTCGTGGTTTCCGGCAACGTGCTGGCATCGACTTCACCGACACCTTCGCTCCGGTTGTCAAGCCCGGGACGATTCGCACGGTTCTCCACCTTGCGGTTCCCCGTGCTTGGCCGGTGCACCAGATGGATGTCTCCAACGCCTTTCTTCACGGTTACCTCGAGGAGCAGGTCTTCTGCCAGCAGCCCACGGGGTTCGTTGATCCAGCACATCCCGACCACGTGTGCCTACTCTCGCGGTCCTTGTACGGACTCAAGCAGGCTCCTCGCGCTTGGTACCAACGCATCGCGGCGTTTCTGCACCAGCTCGGGTTTCGCTCTACCCGCTCGGACGCATCGCTCTTTGTCTATCACCAGGGCTCTGACACGGCATACTTGCTGCTTTATGTTGACGACATCATCCTGACGGCCTGTACGGCTGGTCTTCTCAGTCAGCTCATTGCCCGTCTTCGCGCTGAGTTCGCCATCAAGGACTTGGGTCCTTTGCACTACTTCCTCGGTGTTGAGGTGGTGCGACGTCCGGATGGCTTCTTTCTTCACCAGCGGAAGTACGCTCATGAGCTCTTGGATCGTGCTGGCATGCTTAACTGCAAGCCCGCTGCTACGCCTGTTGATACGAAGGCCAAGCTCTCTGCCGCGGATGGTTCTCCTGCTTCAGATGCTGCATTTTACCGGTCTATTGTTGGAGCTCTTCAGTACCTCACTCTGACTCAACCGGAGATCCAGTATGCCGTCCAGCAGGTGTGTCTTCACATGCATGCTCCTCGGGACGTTCATTGGGCCGCTGTCAAGTGGATTCTCCGTTATGTTTGTGGCACTATGGACCTCGGCGTCACGCTTCACGCCTCCACCGACACCGTCCTCACTGCCTACTCCGATGCCGACTGGGCGGGCTGCCCCGACACTCGTCGCTCCACCTCGGGCTACTGTGTCTTCCTTGGACCCTCACTTATCTCGTGGTCATCCAAGCGGCAGCCTATGGTCTCTCGATCCAGTGCTGAGGCTGAGTATCGTGCTGTGGCCAACGTCGTCGCCGAGTGTTCGTGGCTTTGCCAGCTGCTTCAGGAGCTCTCATGTCCTGTCGACCATGCTACGGTGGTCTACTGCGACAACGTCTCAGCGGTCTACCTCTCCGCCAATCCGGTTCATCAACGTCGGACCAAGCATATTGAGTTAGATATTCATTTTGTTCGGGAACGGGTGGCTCTTGGCCATATTCGTGTTCTACACGTTCCTACTTCTCAACAATTTGCAGATATCATGACCAAGGGCTTGCCTACGGCGTCATTTGAGGAGTTCCGGTCCAGTCTTTGCGTCAGCTATGGTGCCGCTTCGACTGCGGCCGGGGGGGGGGGGGGGGGGGTGGGGGGTGTTGAATATATGTGTTGTGCATATTGTGTATTGGGCCCACCTCCTAATTTCCTTGTATAGTTGAGGTCGTGGTCCACCGTTGTATATCATATATACGTGCGATTGCACCTGAGTAATACATCATGCAATTATCATATCATACAGTTAGCATGCGAGATCAATGTCAGAAAATCCATGTCCGTAGCTCACAATAGCATAGACATGAAAGTGAATAAATAACGCCTTGGACATAGAATGTTGTCTATGTTTATTTATGAAAAAAAGAATACTGGTACATATTGATACTCTTTCACCTATCATTTACTTCGTAAGTATAGCACACACAAAAATTGATGCTTTGCAAAACACTAATCATTGGGCAAATAGGCCATTATTAACGACATAACAAATTAGATACTCCGTAGCAATAGAGCAGAGTTTTTGATACATACTTCATCTAGCTGACTTGTAGCCCTTGTCCTGAAGCTTACAAGGCTTAGGCTGGTTGAAACAAACCCGAGGGTTTTAGTAGTATTAGCAAAATTCATGAACTAAGTCCTAAAGCACATATAAACTTTATGGATGAACTAACATTTTTCTATTGATTCAACTAATGTCCGGACAGTGTTTCCTTGAACCAATTTTTTAAATTTGTTCAATTAAATGTTCTTCCTTTAGTAATTTCTTGCAATATTTCCTACTATATGGAAGACTAACTATGGTGAAACACCTTTTCGGTTATTCTCTTCTGAATTTTATCTAATAGTAAAAACTCAAGCTCCTCTGATACCTCGCTTGCAGGAAACAACCATGTCAGTTATTGTGGATTATTGGTTCTTTACCTTGAGCATGTTAAAGAGAGGGGTGCACTCTAATCTTGTCTACACACAGCAGAGTGGCTAGTTGGGTTCCTAATCTAAGTTTGGTTATGCATGTTAGGCTTCTATAAACTTCCCAATATCCAAGGTTTCAGGACGGTTAAACCACAAAAAAGATTCAACTACTTGTCTGACACAAATAAAACAGTGAACTGATAGCTAAGCCACATAGCAAAAATCTACTTCAACAATACAACTAAACACAAACCAGACCTCCAATATTACATTAAACTGCGGTCACGAGTATGATGTCTAAACAGTCTCACATTAAAGGCCCCTGTAGTATGCCATCTTTCTTGAACATGACCTTCTCGTTAGCGTTTTCAAGTCAGCATGTGTCACTTATACACAGAAAACAAAAGAGCAGGAAATCTAAGCACACAGAATTAAACCTTTAGTGCAAGTATTTCTAACATAGGTTATACATGCCACACAGGTGACATAAACTATCCAGTCAAATTAATTAGGGAGCAAGTACACTGGAAATACTATGATTCCAGCCTCTACGTCATATCAATGTTGGTCCTGCTGGGAGTAGGTGCAACTCTGCCGTCTCTACAGCAAATCAATAATACTACCCTTAGATATGATGATACTCATTTATAAATAAGAAATAAAGAGACATGGGGGGCCTGTTGATCGATTTGCAAGTAAATACGAGTGTGAAAGATGGAATATGAATTTGCCTGTTTCTAATAAGGATGCAGGTTATTACTGTACCTTGACCCTATGCTGAAATTCATGGCTAGCTCAGCAGAATATTTTTCATGACTTCAATACTATTAAAAATCAAGGTATCTTATTTACAGAGCAATGGTGTTGACCTTCATCATGTGCTTTCTCAAGGCAAGCAATCCAGCCTTAGAATATGCCGCAAACACAATCGCCAATATTAGAAAATTCAGCGGACAGTAAGGACACTGGCTTGTATGGACTCGCTGATCGGACAGAAGCAGACCAAACATGCCTGAAACAGTCCTCTTCAACACATCCACAATGTCAGGATGGACATCTCTCCAGACTACACTATCAAGTTTCAAAGTGACGATTTGTGCAAACTATGCAAGTGCGTCATGATTATGAGGAGTACCAGTACATTGTCTCGACATGATTTAGGATGCTAATCCTATTCTAGATAAATTTTCCAGTGGAAGCTCATAAGAAACTATTTTTTGTCAGTGGAAGGTAGATAACTTCCTTACACCTGTTTGGAGACACCTAAATCTACAGGTAAACAAATTCTATGTTGCTTATCATTTCATCTTCTATTTACAAGTTGCAAATTTATGTTGAGGAGCTTCACATAGAATTATTATATCCCTTAATAATTAATTTTTATTGCTCAAATAAAGGCTTGGAGTTTTTTTCGCTAGCACGGATGAGCATCGGCTAATGGTTCATGTGAAGCAGGCTAATGTACCTTGACAGCCAAAAGAACAACTGCACAAGGTGTAACTTGTTCCACTATATTTTCTGCGTCCCCTGCATCTGCTGCTTTGTATCTTGACAGAGAATCAAGAATGAAAACTTGTCCCCACCTGCAAATTCATCGAACATGATAAGAAGTTAAGAACCCAATATAGCAAGAACTGCATCATACTATGTGCTTCCATTCAGACCAGTCAGAAGCTTTATCAAATTATGTCTTGTGATCTCAAAGATTGGATGAGCACTGCTGTCTTGAATCTCAGCAACAACATTTGCTACCACCATACGTTATTGTCAGAAATTAAGTCTTTGAGAGCCTCTAGAAATCCTCTGTCCTCCACTAGCTCAGCATTTATATCATAAATCCCAGCAACACAAATAGCTCCTGTCTTCCACACATGGATCGTCGTCCTGTGAAAAATTCTAGACACAAGTATATATGGACTTAATTCAATGGAAGAGCCAGTATTTTTTGGAAAAAATGTACAAGCACCGATAGACACATTAAGGCATCTTTGAAGAGGAATACGTTTCAAATCAAAGAAATCCCTAGATGTACACTCCCACAATCCCTGCAAATAGAAGGAACACAAATGAGAGATGGAGATGCATAAATAGCAAGATCAGAACGAGATTACTGCATGATGATATTGGGAGCTTGGAGGGAGAGAGGCTGACAGACCAGATATAGGACTCCGACGATGCGATGATAGAAGATGCGCCGTTGTAGTGCGAGGTCCTGAGCCGCGGCTCTTCCTCCTCGATGCCGGCTGCGCACACAACCCAGCCACCGCCGTCGCGCCGATCGGGACAATCCAATCCATCCTCTGCCGCGTCATCGTCATCTACGCCGCTACTCCTGCGCAGGCAGCCCTTTCGCTGCCGCTTCCTTGGGGACGCTTCGCGCACTAGAGAGGAGCAAAGGATGGAATAGGTCGAGCCGAGCCCAACCGTCTTTCTCGTTGGCCGCTTGGTACTGCTGCTACTCGCCTCCTCCCGTCGGTGAAGATGACGAGGCCGGCGGCCGCGCACGAAGAAGTGGGGGACTGATTCAGTGCCGTGACGGGAGGAGAGGAGGTGAATGGGAAGGGAGACTCGGAGGGGTTGTGGGCTGCAGCGGCGGTGCGTGGAACCATGGCAGCGGCTGGGAACCCTAGAGCTGGGGGAGAAGAAACGAGCGAGAGGGAGGATGTGTGCGTGGGCTGCCTTCCTGGTGGTGTGCCAATGTAAATTCCTGTGACCGCGGGAGTGTTGTAAAAAAATGCGACAGTAAATCTGCTGATGTGGACATCGTGAGGAGGCGCACTTTGCGCGTAGCTTAATGTGTTTGATGGTGCGGGGTTGCCGGTGGCGGATGTCGGCAGTAGTCGGTCTGGCCGGTGCTGGATCAGTCTGGTGGAAGGAGGGTTAGAAGAGGAGGAAGATACAGGAGCCGTTCGGACGGCTAAGAAAAATGACTTAACCCAATTTAAATTTCCAGGGAACTTATACTAGTAAGACCATCTACAGCCGGGCGCCTCAAACCCGCCGCCCGGGCGGGCCGCCTGGTCACTATCCGATCATGTTTTTTCGACCCAGATGGGCTCCTTAAATGGACCTCAAACACCCTGGTGATCGGCACCCCCCATATCCAGCACAAATATGGGGCGCCCGGGCATGCCCGGGCACGCTCGCCACGTCGGACCCGATAGCCTGACCCCATCCCAAATTGCACCAAATCCACCAAACCCTTCGTCCTCCTCTCGCCGCCCTCCAACCTTTCCCACGCCCCACCCTTGCTCCCATCCTCACCTCCAGTCCCGATTCACCGCCGGAGATATCGTCCGGCCCGAACCACACCGCCGCGACGGAAGACGCAGTCCGCCTCGTCCGTCGGCGGCGTCAATTCGTCGGCTGCGACTTGCAAGGCAGAGACCATCGCTCGCAAGTTGCGGCGATGCCGGCAGCGAGAGAGGGAGGCGGCGGCGGCGGCGTTATAGGGAGGTTTGGACGTGGTGGAGGCGGCGGTGATGGCGCAGCCGCGCCCAGATCCCCGCATCCCTTCCCTCTGAGTGCCGACACGGATTACGCCGTCTGACCCCCTTGGGACAGAGGATGATGCGACCGCTGGCTCGGCCATTCCGAACAGCTTTCCGCCCACGTAGATGCCGGCGGTCGACGTGTGTGACTCACCACAGCTAGTTCGGGCGCGGATGAGTACGGGCACCGGCACTTCCCGGGCTGCCCTCGACATGTTCGACGGAATGACCGAACAAGAGTTGGTGCATTTTCTTTGCTCCTGTCCGATCAGTTTTTAGCATAGACCACTAGTTCATTGTGCACATGATGAATGCTTGCAAACCATAATCATGTAGGAGGCGTTCTTGTCGAACATGATCAATGACAATGAAGATCTGATACGTCTCTATAATTTTTTTATTGTTCCATGCTATTATATTATCTGTTTTGGATATTTTATATACATTAATATGCTATTTTATATTATTTTTGGGACTAACCTATTAACCTAGTGCCCAGTGCCAGTTTCTGTTTTTCCTTGTTTTTGACTTTTACAGAAAAGGAATATCAAACGGAGTCCAAACGGAATAAAACTTTACGATGATTTTTCTTGGACCAGAAGAAACCCACGAGACTTGGAGAGGAGGCCAGAAGACCTACGAGGCGGCCACAAGCCGTAGGGGCGTACCCTAGGGGGGCGCCCCTAGGGCTTGTGGGCCCCTCGAAGACCTTCCAACCCTAATCTTCGCACTATAAATCCTCAAATATTCCCCCTATACCAGAGGGCACACCAAAAGTACTTTTCTGCCGCCGTAAGCTTCTGTTCTCGTGAGATCCCATCTTGGGGCCTTTTCCGGCACTCCGCCGGAGGGGGATTCGATCACGGAGGGCCTCTACACCAACCTTGCTGCCCTTCCGATGATGCGTGAGTAGTTTACCACGGACCTAAGGGTCCATAGCTAGTAGCTAGATGGCTTCTTCTCTCTCTTTGATCTTCAATACAATGTTCTCCTCGATGTTCTTGGAGATCTATTCGATGTAATCTTCTTTTGCGGTGCGTTTGTTGAGATCCGATGAATTGTGGATTTATGATCAAATTATCTATGAATATTATTTGAGTCTTTTCTGAACTCTTTTATGCATGCTTGAGATAGCTTAGTATTTCTCTCCGATCTATCGATTTGGTTTTGTTGGGGAATGTTGCATGGAAAATAAAAAAAATTCTACGCACATGCAAGATCTATCCATGGAGATGCATAGCTACGAGAGGGGAGAGTATGTCTACGTACCCTCGTAGACCATTTAGTAGAAGCGTTTATCAACGCGGTTGATGTAGTCATACACCTTCACGATCCAACCGATCAAGTGCCGAACGCATGGCACCTCCGCGTTCAGCACACATTCAACTCGATGACGTCCTCGCCTTCTTGATCTAGCAAGAGAGACGAAGTAGTAGATGAGTTCCGGCAGCACGACGGCGTGGTGACGGTAGTGGTGTAACTATCTCCGCAGGGCTTCGCCGAGCACTACAGAAATTATGACCGAGGATGAACTAGACGGAAAGGGGCATCGCACACGGCTTGGGGATCGTGGTGTGTGTTGCCCCTCTCCCTCCTCACATATATATAGGTGGGGGGAGGAGGGGAGGCAGCCTGGGGAGGAGGGGAGGCAGCCTAGGTCGCCTCAAGGGGGCCGGCAGCTGATGTCTGCTAGAACTACGTCGGTATTTCCCCAAAGAGGAAGGGATGATGCAGCACAGCGACTGTAGGAGATATGCCCTAGAGGCAATAATAAATGTTATTATTTATCTCCATGCTCATTATTATGTTTATGTTCCATGCTATAACTGCTGTGGTTCCCGAGCCCGTATATCCATAAAGGCTCTGGGGAAAACCCATGTGCACGTGTGGAATAATAAACGGTAAAATGTATTCCTAGTCATGCCTCTCAGACTAGCTCAAGTGTTGCATGATGATTATGTTTTCCCAATCATGGGCATGTCTATGCCAGCAGCTTTGAGGGCACAATGTTAGAAGAACATTTGTGTTGAATCGACCCGATTGATGTTATGCTATGAGTTACATTCGTCACAAGTTAATGGTTAATAACACAGAGATGGTCAACGTTTGCATGATTCCTTAGACCATGAGAGTATCGAGTTTCTTCATGCTTGCTTCATGAACTTTGGGGTTTGTTAAACGTCATCCGTAAATGGGTGGCTATTACGGCGGCTTACGAGTTCATGGAAAAGTATGTCAAGTAACTTGATAGCTCGAGATTGGGATTTGCTCCTCCGACGATGGAGAGATATCTCTGGGCCCTCTCGGTGTTACGGTATCCATCATCGTCTGGCCAGACACTTTGTGATTTGATCACGGGGAAGCCAGAACACGGTAACGAGAAAAGAGAACAATACCGGTAACGAGGTAACTAGCATAGTGGACAAGTTGTTGATCCACGGGAATGCCAACATGTCTCACCTCGGGTATTTGTAACATATCGCGAAGCAACAGGAATAGCACACGGCAACTGGAGGTTCACTCGAATATTCATTCGTGTGGGTATAGGGGTCAATATGGGTGTCCACGGCTCCGATGTTGATCATTGATCGGAAGGGGTTCCGTGTCATGTCTATACTTCACCGAACCTATAGGGTCACACGCTTAAGGGTCATCTATCTACTGAATACTAGACAGGGAGTCTGAGAGAAAATCACCGAAAAAGTTTCGGACAGCGGAAAAGTTCCGCAGAGAGAGGTCACCAGATGAGTTCCGGTGAAACTGAAAAGTTGTTTCAGAGGATACCATAAAGTCAAATTGGTTTCGGCACATGCCCGCTAATTCTTGGAGGGTGCCAGAATCATTCTGGAAACTTTTGGGAATTTTCTGGAAGAAAAACCGGAAATGTTCCGGAGCTGCCGGAACCACTTCAGATGCTTTTCGCAGATGAAAATCACTAATCTGGAATTGTTCCAGAACGCGTTGAAAATTATTTTAGTGGGTACTGGAAATGTTCTAAGCCCACATAAATATTTTTAGTTCGAACGGACGCTGAAAAATGTCGTCGTGAATAGTGAAAGTGCTTTTTGGGTTACTTTTTGGAAAGCCATTATTTTTGGGCTTTGTCCCAAGATATTTTTTGGGGATGACATGGAAGGATAAGGCCCCTTTTGAAGGGGCCCTACAAGGAGTGGCCGGCCACATGGGGGCTCCTCCATGGAGCCCCCACTTGTCCCTTGGTTTCACTCTTTGGTCCTTGGGAAGGACTTCTTTTCATGTGGGTTTTGGGTTTTCTTGTAAAACCACCCTACCCCTTGGAATTTCCTATAAATAGAGGTGGAGGGGCAGCCCTCCATACTCACTCCTTCTCACATACACATGCCATGCAATGATCTGGGTTCTCTCTCCCTCCCACGAAAAGAGTTTCGTAGAGCCGAAAGGCTGTCTGGGTTCCGGTGGGAACTAGTTCTGGACGGCGAAGCCCTGCCGGATAGATGACACTGTATGTGTGCAACTCTGTAGAGAGGTCATAGTTTCGATCTTAGTGCCCGAGGGGCTGTTCGAGAGTGCCTCCCGAAGGGCTGTCCAAGTGACGGTCCGAGTTCTGTGAGTCCTCCCGAAGGGCTGTCCGAGTGACCGTTCGAGTTTCGAAGGTCCTCCCGAAGGGCTGTCCGCGACACCGTCCGGGGGACTGTCCGACCGCCTCCCGGAGGGCTGTCCGAGTGGCGGATGAGGGTATACATCCTCGCGGTTGGGAGGTTATAAATCCTAGCTGTGGGGATCTGCACCGCCGATCGTCATCGACTCTACTTCCGCTGCGCTACGAGTCGGTAACGAAAATGATCAAACCTTGTATGCAGTCTCCGTAGTGATCCTGGGCTGGTGCGTAGGTCGGAAATTTTTTGTTTTCTGCTGCGTTACCCAACAGTGGCATCATGAGCCGTGCTATGCGTAGATGCAGGTTGCGATCTAGAATACATGGAGATGTATGGGTGTTGCACAATATAATTAGGTAGTAGATGAGTTCTATTACTGAAAATTATTTGTGCGGGTAGCAGATGAAATCTGTTACCCGAGGTTCTTGTTGCTTCGCTGGAATTTGCATATTTCTGATCTTGATGACAGCATGGTGGAGTTTCAATGTTCTGGCAATCCGCGATCCTGATTGATCAACGAAGTGCTAATAGTTCATTGAATTCCACCGTAGTTAAAAAGAAAGATGAAATTTCGCAGACGAAAGGGCAATGCAGATATGATCTGCACGGGGGTCATGCGTATGACGAAGTTTAGTATGGGGCTCGAGATTTTATTATCTCGGTTTTCATACACCCTGGAAAGTTAATCTAGCGACTTGAATTATCATACTTGATGATGGATGTTGGTAGCTTCGGTTTGTTTCGAAACCTTAGAAGCCACGTAAAACAAGTTTTTGCATGAACCGATTAGAGATGTGTAACTTGGTTTTGCAGGAGGGTTTGCATGTGCATGTCATGTGGTATAGCAGTGCTCATATTAATTTGATTATGTATGAGATGGCTATATAATGTAAATTAATTAACATGACCTACGTGTCATGATTCGGCATGATGGCTGGAGCCATATGATTACACTTTAATGACCTGCGTGTCAACCTTAAGTAATGCACTTATTTTATTAGCTATAGAGATAGCAATATTATCTGGTGCATCGACAAGGTGGTGGCAATCTTCGCGAAGGTGAACACCGACGCGAATGCCGAAGACGAAGAAATACAAGACTTCTCCGTCAGAAAGGGCTATACCATATCATGCTATTATGAATTGCCTGAGATGTTTATCCCTTATGATGCACCCTTCTTGATTGCGCGGTAGTCGCTTTTTATTAGGGTGATCTCTCACAAAAATGTCAAGTAGTTAGTGTTCTCCCAAGTGTAGCACCGTCACGGCACCTAACTTTTCGGGGTGCGCCATGGTTGCATGGGTACGAACGATTAGGGATGTGTGAGGCGGGTGAGGTCAGACCTCGCAGCAAGATCACTTGGTTGTCTTGACGTTCATGGCAGGATCGTCCTGAGCTCGGAACACACGCATCGAAAGATGAACAAGAGTCACATAGAGATGTGATCGGCAAGTTGGCCTACCGATTAAAATTCCCGTCATGAGATGATGATTCTATGGCGATGAATTGAAGTCTGGATCTTGTATCACTCAAAATCAATTATGAGAGATATTGATTTGAGTGGGAGCGCACTGTTGAATTAACTTGTTTAATTCTTAGTGCAATTAATTTTGAACACTGTCTAACTGTGTTTTGCATAATAGTTGTAGAATAATGGCTCGCGTTTCCACCTTCCCTATTAATTTTGAATAGCTGTTAAATATCTGGTTAAACTTTACGGTTGGTAACGTAATGTGAGGATTGTCCTCTAGAGTGCCGGGAAGGACTTTGTCCTATCGCATACTTTCGGTATTCTCTCACTTATGCTATGGATCATGTGACTCTCGTCCTTCGATCCAAAAGCTAGAATTCCGTTTCAGTCAAGTGCAATATGTTTGCTTCCATGAGACCCGAACTTCGAAAGTTTGGATAGTTATGTGATATTCATGGAATCTGAAAATCATTTTCAGAGACAGACAAAGGCTAAAAGATATGAGATATCCAAAGCAATGTTTGTTTGCAAACTATTAGTAAAGGGGTTTACTATGCATTAGCCTGATAAGAGAGGGATCCAGAAGAACGCTTGTCATATGATGAAAGGTGAATAAAGAGAATGGAAGTGTCCGAAGGGTGTTAGTGAAACTTTCACGCCCAGGAAGTCCAGGGCTAACGCCACTCTTAAGTTGGGTGCTTATTCTGAGAGTAGGAGAAATACTGAAAGTTAAATTGTTAGAAGTATAATGGCAGAAAGAAAGAAGACTGGAATATCCAGCTCATGTATGAATGTCATACAAGTTTTTGATGTATAGAAGGCTGGTCAAAGATATAGTTCTTGGGAATTATGATTAAATTGTTAATCACTGATTCTTGGGTATTGTGAGTTAATCACAAAGATACCCGCTCGATTGCTTTCTGTTGCAACTCGATGTAAGAACTACTATGGCCTGAAAGACTAGCCAGGAATGAGGTTTAGGTATACACAGGGAACATAGTAAATGTTACTATACCTTCCATCGGTGTATTACCGTCTGGGTTTATTTTCATAATTCATTTAGAGTTTTCACAAACTCTAGCCCTTTGCATAAGGTATGTTGCAAGAAGGTTGTTCATAAGAGAACTTTTGATGTTCGATGTTATGAATAACATAAGGGCCATACTTTCATTATGAATGAGTTGTATGTTATGAATGTTGATAATAATATATTACCTCTGTGTTTACTTTCATAATTCATTTTAGAGTTTCATACACTCTAGCCCATTGCACAATGTTTGTTGCAAAAGAGTTATTCATGAAAACAACAATTGTTGTTCAGTATTATGAATAACATGAAGGGCCATGCTCCCATCCAGATGGGATGTATGTTATGAATATTGATAGTAATATGATACATCCATAACACTGACGCTAAATGTCGTAAGACTAGGAGAATACCACACAAGTGTGGCACTGCATTTGGTCACATTGGAGAAACCCGCATGGAAAATTCCATTATGATGGATTTTGAAGTCATTTGATTTTGAATCATCTGACACTTGCAAATTTCCTCTGAAAAGTGAAGTGACTGAAATACCGTTCACAGGCCATAAGGAATGAGTAAAGAACTTATTGGTGATCATACATTATGATGTATGTAGTCCGATAAATATTGTTGCAAACAGTGGATTTGTCTACCTTCAAAAATGACTCAAGTAGATATATGGATATTTACTTGATGAGACGTAAGTCTGGATCTTTTGAATTCATTCGAAAGGTTTTCAAATATGAAGTAGAAGTTATTGTAACAAGAAAATTATGTTTCTACAATTTGATTGCAGAAAGGAATATTTGAGTTACAAGTTTAGTGAATGTCTGATGAGTTGTGAAAGGGGTTTCATTACTTACACCTCCCGGAACACCACTGCAAGTGGAAAGTCCGTGAAGATGTAATCGAACCATTTATGACATGGTAAGATCAAAGATGACATAAATAATTTTTCCATTATCCCTTTTAAAAGGTGATGCTTTAGAGACTGCGGCTTTTACACTGAAAAGAGCTCCATCGGGTCTGTTGAAATGACACCATGGTATGGTACGCCCAACCATGTTATATCTTCTCTTAAACATTTGGAATATGGGGCTTGTGTAAAAGGTTACAAACCTATTCCAAATCAGACAAGTGCTACTTTGTAGGTTATCCCAAGTCATTGGGTATTCCTCCCTCACTATACCGAGGCAAATAGGTTTGCCACAAGGAACGGTATGCTTTTTGAAGAAAATGGTTCTTTCAAAAAGGTGAGTGGGAGAATAGTGCAACTCGACGAGATAAACAGTATCTTCGTCATCAGGTCAAAGGAAAGAGACCTTGGAAGTAATTCCGGAGTTTCCTACAGCGACTGATACGGAAGTCTCTACAATAAAATGTATGGACTTGCAGCTGAACCACATAGGCAAGGCTCGTGCAAACCTCTCAGGTGCACAAACGAGATATTGTTGTTAGACAACAGTATACCTACGATACACAAGGAAGCGTTGATGGGCCCTAACTCCGGGATTGGCTAAATGCCAATACAATCCGAGATAGTTTCCATATAAATGTTTCAAGATTAAAATCTTGATACACCTTTCGGAAGACTTAGAGTCTAACGAATTTTATGGAACTAAAAACTGATATGGGTAAAAATGTTTTATCCATAAAGCTCGACTTGTTGCAATATACAAGTTCAAGGAATTGACTATGATGAGGTTGTTTCACTGTAGCGATGCTTAAAGTCGGTTCGGGTTGAACTAGCAATTAATACATATTTCAAATCATGAGATATGAAACAAAGGATGACAAAAGGATTTCCATCTGATGGAAATAAAACCAAGGACTTGCATGTGTTACAGTCCAAGGTATTTTGTCAGTCCAGAGGATGCTAGTAAGTATGCAAACTTCAGAGTTCTAGCAATGGACAGAAGAGAGCAAAATGGAGTTGGAATCTTCGTGTTTTGATGAAATAGTCAAAGGGGTTTGACTTCATCAATGGGTAACGAAGATGCTTATGATTCAAGAAAGTAAGTGGGAGCACAATAAAATTTGTAAAAAACGTTGTGTGCTTGACACATTGTTAATTGGAAATAAATTTCTTGACACGAATTAGGACTTCATTTGAAAATAGTTTTTCGATGAAGTGCTTGGGCTAAATAGCCTTTATATTAGGCATGATGATCTATGGAGATAGATTTACCTGATGGGGCTGAGCAAAGATACATATTGACAAAATGCTAAAACCTTTTAGCATTAAAAATGTCAAGGAGTAATTCTTGCCGAAGTCACATGGAAAGAGTTTTTGCAAGACTCGGTGTCCCAAAAACACTGATGAGCAAAATACATGATGGAGATTCCACACATCTTCATGTTTGGATTAATCATGTATTCCATGGTATGTAAAAACAACCAGATATGTCCAATACTCCAAAGTTGTTGCGAGTATAGATACCAAAGTGATCAAAAGTTCTGATCATGGGACAACATTGAAAAAGGGTCATTGAGTACTATAGTAGCACTGATGATATGTTTTCTCGCAAGCGGAGATCATGAAGAGTTCGTTGTAAAAGGTTACATCGATACAGTCTTCATCCATGCTCCAAGCGATTTTCGATTTAAATTGAGGGTTTTTGTGTAACACACAATATGGTGGCACGGTAGTTGGAAATTGTTCCAAACAAGTTACTGTGGCGAATTCTATAACAGAGGCGAAGTATGTTGCCGCTTTTAAAAGCGACAAAGAAGATGTTGAATCATATAGTTCATTCATGAACTTAGTATGGTTCCAAGATGGCTTTTGTCAATGGGAAACTATTGCAGGTAGTTGCTCCATAACTCAGTCTGAGGAATCCAGGTTCGACCTATGATTCACATACATACAAACCCAAGTCCTCACAAAATATGAATTTTGTGAAAGCGTGAAAACGTGAGGATATGCAAAGATACACATGGAGCTGAAGTCGTCAGATCCGTTGGACATCAGGCTATACCACAAGCTAAGCATATTTACATCGGTGTGCCACAGGTGTAAAGTGCATTAGCATTAACTAGATTATTGACTCTAGTGCAAGTGGGAGTCTGTAGGAGATATGCCCTAGAGGCAATAATAAATGTTATTATTTATCTCCATGCTCATTATTATGTTTATGTTCCATGCTATAACTGCTGTGGTTCCCGAGCCCATATATCCATAAAGGCTCTGGGGAAAACCCATGTGCACGTGTGGAATAATAAACGGTAAAATGTATTCCTAGTCATGCCTCTAAGACTAGCTCAAGTGTTGCATGATGATTATGTTTTCCCAATCATGGGCATGTCTATGCAAGCAGCTTTGAGGGCACAATGTTAGAAGAACATTTTTGTTGAATCGACCCGATTGATGTTATGCTATGAGTTACATTCATCACAAGTTAATGGTTAATAACACAGAGATGGTTAACGTTTGCATGATTCCTTAGACCATGAGAGTATCGAGTTTCTTCATGCTTGCTTCATGAACTTTGGGGTTTGTTAAACGTCATCCGTAAATGGGTGGCTATTACGACGGCTTACGGGTTCATGGAAAAGTATGTCAAGTAACTTGATAGCTCAAGATTGGGATTTGCTCCTCCGACGATGGAGAGATATCTCTGGGCCCTCTCGGTGTTACGGTATCCATCATCGTCTGGCCAGACACTTTGTGATTTGATCACGGGGATGCCAGAACACGGTAACGAGAAAAGAGAACAATACCGGTAACGAGGTAACTAGCATAGTGGACAAGTTGTTGATCCACGGGAATGCCAACATGTCTCACCTCGGGTATTTGTAACATATCGCGAAGCAACAGGAATAGCACACGGCAACTGGAGGTTCACTCGAATATTCATTCGTGTGGGTATAGGGGTCAATATGGGTGTCCACGGCTCCGATGTTGATCATTGATCGGAAGGGGTTCCGTGTCATGTCTATACTTAACCGAACCTATAGGGTCACACGCTTAAGGGTCATCTATCTGTTGAATACTAGACAGGGAGTCTGAGAGAAAATCACCGAAAAAGTTTCGGACACCGGAAAAGTTTCGGACAGCGGAAAAGTTCCGCAGAGAGAGGTCACCGGATGAGTTCCGGTGAAACTAAAAAGTTGTTTCAGAGGATACCATAAAGTCAAATTAGTTTCAGCACATGCCCGCTAATTCTTGGAGGGTGCCAGAATCATTCTGGAAACTTTTGGGAATTTTCTGGAAGAAAAACCGGAAATGTTCCGGAGCTGCCGGAACCACTTCAGATGCTTTTCGCAGATGAAAATCACTAATCTGGAATTGTTCCAGAACGTGTTGAAAATTATATTAGTGGGTACTGGAAATGTTCTAAGCCCACATAAATATTTTAAGTTCGAACGGACGCTGAAAAATGTCATCGTGAATAGTGAAAGTGCGTTTTGGGTTACTTTTTGGAAAGCCATTATTTTTGGGCTTTGTCCCAAGATATTTTTGGGGATGACATGGAAGGATAAGGCCCCTTTTAAAGGGGCCCTACAAGGAGTGGCCGGCCACATGGGGGCTCCTCCATGGAGCCCCCACTTGTCCCTTGGTTTCACTCTTTGGTCCTTGGGAAGGACTTCTTTTCATGTGGGTTTTGGGTTTTCTTGTAAAACCACCCTACCCCTTGGGATTTCCTATAAATAGAGGTGGAGGGGCAGCCCTCCACACTCACTCCTTCTCACATACACATGCCATGCAATGATCTGGGTTCTCTCTCCCTCGCACGAAAAGAGTTTCGTAGAGCCGAAAGGCTGTCTGGGTTCCGGTGGGAACTAGTTCTGGACGGTGAAGCCCTCCCGGATAGATGACACCGTATGTGTGCAACTCTGTAGAGAGGTCATAGTTTCGATCTTAGTGCCCGAGGGGCTGTTCGAGAGTGCCTCCCGAAGGGCTGTCCAAGTGACGGTCCGAGTTCTGTGAGTCCTCTCGAAGGGCTGTCCGAGTGACCGTCCGAGTTTCGAAGGTCCTCCCGAAGGGCTGTCCGCGACACCGTCTGGGGGACTGTCCGACCGCCTCCCGGAGGGCTGTCCGAGTGGCGGATGAGGGTATACATCCTCGCGGTTGGGAGGTTATAAATCCTAGCTGCGGGGATCTGCACCGCCGATCGTCATCGACTCTACTTCCGCCGTGCTACGAGTCGGTAACGAAAATGATCAAACCTTGTATGCAGTCTCCGTAGTGGTCCTGGGCTGGTGCGTAGGTCGGAATTTTTTTGTTTTCTGCTGCGTTACCCTACAACGACAGTAGGTATTTCCCTCAGTGATGAGACCAAGGTTATCGAACCAGTAGGAGAACCACGCAACACTACGTGAACGGCACCTGCACACAAATAACAAATACTCGAAACCCGACGTATTAAAGGGGTTGTCAATCCCTTTCGGGCAATGGCGCCAGAAATGGCTAGTGGACGGGAGAAAGTTGTAATAGATTGGATAAATAGATATCGAATAAATGCAAAATAAATTAAAGTGCAGCAAGGTATTTTTGGGTTTTTGGAAATATAGATCTGAAAACAAAAGCAAATAAAAATAGATCGCAAAGGCAAATATATTAAAGAAGAGACCCGAAGGCCGTAGGTTTCACTAGTGGCTTCTCTCGAGAAAAATAGCAAATGGTGGGAAAACAATTACTGTTGTGCAATTGATAGAACTTCAAATACTCATGACGATATCCAGGCAATGATCATTATATAGGCATCACGTCCAAGATTAGTAGACCGACTCCTGCCTGCATCTACTACTATTATTCCACACATTGACCGCAATCCAGCATGCATCTAGTGTATTAAGTTCATGGAGAAATGGAGTAATGCAATAAGAACGATGACATGATGTAGACAAGATCTATTTATGTAGAAATAGACTCCATCTTGTTATCCTTAATAGCAACGATACATACGTGTCGTTTCCCTTTCTGTAAGATCAAAGCCATTACAAAGCACCTCTTCCCATTGCAAGATAAATAGATCAAGTTGGCCAAACAAAACCCAAATATCGGAGAAGAAATACGAGGCTATAAGCAATCATGCATATAAGAGATCAAAGAAGACTCAAATAACTTTCATGGATAAAAACATAGATCTGATCATAAACTCAAAGTTCATCGGATCCCAACAAACACACTGCAAAAAAGAGTTACATCATATGGATCTCCAAGAGACCATTGTATTGAGAATCAAACGAGAGAGAGAGAAAGCCATCTAGCTACTAACTACGGACCCGTAGGTCTACAAAGAACTACTCACGCATCATCGGAGAGGCACCAATGGACATGATGAACCCCTCCGAGATGGTGTCTAGATTGGATCTGGTGTTTCTGGAACTTGCGGCGGCTGGAATTGATTTTCGTCGACTCCCCTAGGGTTTCTGGATTATTAGGGTATTTATAGAGCAAAGAGGCGGTGTGGGAGGCCACCGAGGTGGGCACAACCCACATGGGCACGCCTGGGCCTCCAGGCGCGCCCTGGTGGGTTGTGCCCCCCTGGGGCACCCCCAGGTGCTTCTCCGGCCGACTGGATGTCTTCTGTTCCAAAAAAAATCCACAAAAAGTTTCGCTCCATTTGGACTCCGTTTGGTATTGATTTCCTGCGATGTAAAAAACATGCAAAAAATAGCAACTGGCACTGGGCACTATGTCAATAGGTTAGTACCAAAAAATGATATAAAATGATTGTAAAACATCCAAGAATGATAATATAACAGCATGGAACAATAAAAAATTATAGATACGTTGGAGACGTATCAGCATCCCCAAGCTTAATTCCTGCTCGTCCTCGAGTAGGTAAATGATAAAAACAGAATTTTTGATGTGGAATGCTGCCTAACATGTTCATCACATATTCTTTTCTTTATAGCATGGACATTTGCACTTTTATATGGTTCAAAGCAATAGTCTAGTTTTGACATGATAACTTAAATACTCAAGCATATCAACAAGCAACCATGTCTTTCAAAA
This sequence comes from Thinopyrum elongatum, assembly GCA_011799875.1. Taxonomy (NCBI): domain Eukaryota; kingdom Viridiplantae; phylum Streptophyta; class Magnoliopsida; order Poales; family Poaceae; genus Thinopyrum; species Thinopyrum elongatum. The sequence goes on from CM022301.1 coordinate 29,039,370, forward strand.
TATCAATGCTAAAATAAGTTATCCCTAGCCCATTATGCTCAATCATTGATCCATTCATGAAACACACTCGCATATTAGCTACACCCAATGCTCAAGTATGATCATAGTGCCCCTTAGTTGGTGCTTTATAAGAGAAGATGGAGACTCAAAATAAAAATTGCATAAAGTAAAAGAAAGGCCCTTCGCGGAGGGAAGTAGGGATTTGTAGAGGTGCCAGAGCTCAAAGCGAAAATTGAGAGATAAAAACATTTTGGGTGGTATACTTTTCCCACCAACGAAAATGACTTAGAGTTCCCCACACTTTCCATGCTAGATATATCATAGGCGGTTCCCAAACAGAAAATAAAGTTTATTCCTTTTTCCGCCATACTTTCACTTTCCATGGCTAACCGTATCCACGGGTGCCCTCCATACCAACACTTTCCAAGGAATTTATTATTTGACAACATAAAGTAAATTCATTTATTCATTTTGGGACTAGGCATCCCTAATACCTTTGCCTTACTCTAGTGCAATGACAAGTGAATAAACACTCATCGTGAGAATAACACATCTAGCATGGAAAATATCGGCCACCCCTCACCGCCTCGCGAGCGGTACGAGCACACAAAAGAGAAATTTATTTTGAAAATTATAGATGGCACATGCAAATTTGCTTAAAACGATAAAAGAATACCGCATATAGGTAGATATAGTGGACTCATATGGCAAAACTGGTTTAAAGGGTTTTGGATGCACACGTAGTGATCATACTTAGTGCAAAATGAAGGCTAGCAAAAGATTGAGAAGCGACCAAACAAGAAACAAAAAATCTCATAAGCAAGCATTAAGCATAAATAACACCGAATAATGCACCACATGTAGGATATAATTTCATTGCATAACTATTGACTTTCGTGCATGCATAGGGAATCACAAACCTTAACACCAATATTCTTACTAAAGCATAATTACTCATCAACATAACTCACATATCACATCAACATATCTCAAAACTATTACAAGGAATCAAGTTTATTTTGTCCAATGATCTTCATGAAAGTTTTTATTATATCCTTCTTGGATATCTATCACTTTGGGACTAATTTTCATGTGTTGCTTTTGATAAGCTCAAACAAATATAAGTAAAGATCATGAGCATAATATTTCTTTCTCTCAAATTAATTTAAGTGAAGCAAGAGAGAATTTCTTAAAAAATTTTACTAACTCCAAAATAAATCTAAGTGAAGCATGAGAGCATTTCTTCAAAAATAATAAAGCACACCGTGCTCAAAAAGATATAAGTGAAGCACTAGAGCAATTCCATAGCTCATAAAGATTTAAGTGAAGCATAGAGAGCAACTCTAACAAATCATGGCATAATTTTGGCTCTCTCAAATAGGTGTGTCCATCAAGGATTCAATACTTAAAACAAAAAGCAAAACAAGCAAAGACTCATATCATACAAGACGCTCCAAGCAAAACTCATAGTATGTGACGAATAAAAATATAGTTCCGAGTAAAATACCGATGGTCGTTAGAAGAAAGAGGGGATGCCACTCGGGCATCCCCAAGCTTAGTTGCTTGCTTATCTTTGGATAATAGCTTGGGATGCCATGGACATCCCCAAGCTTAGGCTCTTCTTACTCCTTATTCCTTCATCCATCGTAAAATCACCCAAAACTTGAAAACTTCAATCACACAAAACTCAACAAAACCTTCGTGAGATCCGTTAGTATAAGAAAACAAATCACTACTATAAGTACTGTAGAAAACCAATTCATATTTTATTCTTGCATTATATCTACTGTATTCCAACTTTTCTATGGCAAAAACTCTTCAAAGAAAACCATAGAATCATTAAAACAAGCACACAACGCAAAGAAAACAGAATCTGTCTAAAACAGAACAGTCTGTAGCAATCTGAAAACTTAGAATACTTCTGTAACTCCAAAAATTCTGAAAAATTAGGACAACGTAAGAAATTTGTTTATTAATCTTCTGCAAAAATAATCAAATCAAAACCGCTCTTATTTTAAAACTAAGAATTGTTTTCCTGAGCGCAAAAGTTTCTGTTTTTCAGCAAGATCAAATCAACTATCACCCAAATCAACCCAAAGGCTTTGCTTGGCACAAACACTAATTTAAACCACAAAAACACATCTAACCAGAGGCATAATTGGGTATTTTATTGAAAACAGCAAGAAAACCAAAAAGCAAAAAGATACAAGTTGGGTTGCCTCCCAACGAGCGCTATCGATTTACGCCCCTAGCTAGGCATAAGATTTAAATGATGCTCACAAGAAAGATAATAATTGAAACACAAAGAGAGCATCATAGGACATGTGACAAACATATTTAAGTCTAACATACTTCCTATGCATAGGAATTTTATGGGAAAAAAATTAGCAAGACAAGCAAGATCTAGCATATGCAAGGAGGAAGAAAGAAACAATAGCAATCTCAACATGAAGAGAGGTAATTTAGTAATATGAAAATTTCCACAACCATATTTTCCTCTATCATAATAATTACATGTGGGATCATATTCAAATTCAACAATATAGCTATCATATAAAATTTTCTCTTCATGATCCACATGCATGCAAAGTTGACACTCTTCCAATATAGTGGGATTAACATCAGCTAAAGTCATGACATCTCCGAACCCACTTTTATCAAAATTCTCATAAGATTGAACACTCTCCGAGTATGTGGGATTCTTTTTACCTAAAGTTGAAACTCTTCCAAACCCACTTTCAATACTATTGCAAAAATTATTATCAATAGCATATTCATCATGAGGCATAAATAAATTTTAAAGATCATAAGAAGAATCACCCCAATCATGATCATTGCAAAAAGTAGTGGACATATCAAAATTAGCATCCCCAAGCTTGGGGTTTTGCATATTATTAGCACAATTGACATTAATAGAGTTTATGGTAACATCATTGCAATCATGCTTTTCATTCAAGGAGCTATCATGAATCACTTCATAAATTTCTTCTTTTAGCACTTCATCATAATTTTCAGATTCATAAATCTCAAGCAAAACTTCATAAAGATAATCTAGTGAACTCAATTCACTAGCAATTGGTTCATCATAATTGGATCTTTTGAAAAGATTAGCAAGTGGATGACGATCCATATCAATAGATTTTTAGCAAGCGAAGATGCAAGCAAATAGAAGGCACATGGCAACACAAGCAAACATGAGATCTGACGAGAAAAAGGCGAACAAAAAAGAGGGGCGAATAAAACGGCAAATTTTTGTGAAGTGGGGGAGAGAAAAACGAGAGGTAAATGGCAAATAATGTAAATTGCGAGGAGATGAGATTTGTGATTAGGAACCTGGTAGATGTTGATGATGTCTCCCCGGCAATGGCGCCAGAAATACCTTTTGATGTCTGCTAGAACTACGTCGGTATTTCCCCAAAGAGGAAGGGATGATGCAGCACAACGACGGTAGGTATTTACCTCAGTGATGAGACCAAGGTTATCGAACCAGTAGGAGAACCACAAAACACTAAGTGAACGGACCTGCACACAAATAACAAATACTCGCAACCCGACGTATTAAAGGGGTTGTCAATCCCTTTCGGGCAACGGCTCCAGAAATGGCTAGTGGATGGGAGAAAGTTGTAATAGATTGGATAAATAGATCTCGAATAAATGCAAAATAAAATAAAGTGCAGCAAGGTATTTTTGGGTTTTTGGAAATATAGATCTGAAAACAAAAGCAAATAAAAATAGATCGCAAAGGCAAATATATTAAAGAAGAGACCCGGGGGCCATAGGTTTCACTAGTGGCTTCTCTCGAGAAAAATAGAAAACGGTGGGAAAACAATTACTGTTGGGCAATTGATAGAACTTAAAATACCCATGATGATAACCAGGCAATGATCATTATATAGGCATCATGTCCAAGATTAGTAGACCGACTCCTGCTTGCATCTATTACTATTACTCCACACATCGACCGCTATCCAGCATGCATCTAGTGTATTAAGTTCATGGAGAAACGGAGTAATGCAATAAGAATGATGACATGATGTAGACAAGATCTATTTATGTAGAAATAGACCCCATATTGGTATCCTTAATAGCAACGATACATACGTGTCGTTTCCCTTTCTGTCACTAGGATCAAGCATTGTAAGATCGAACCCATTACAAAGCACCTCTTCCCATTGCAAGATAAATAGATCAAGTTGGCCAAACAAAACCCAAATATCAGAGAAGAAATACGAGGCTATAAGCAATCATGCATATAAGAGATCAAAGAAGACTCAAATAACTTTCATGGATAAAAACATAGATCTGATCATAAACTCAAAGTTCATCGGATCCCAACAAACACACCACAAAAAAGAGTTACAACATATGGATCTCTAAGAGACCACTGTATTAAGAATCAAACGAGAGAGAGAAAGCCATCTAGCTACTAACTACGGACCCGTAGGTCTACAAAGAACTACTCACGCATCATCGGAGAGGCACCAATGGACATGATGAACCCCTCCGAGATGTTGTCTAGATTGGATCTGGTGTTTCTGGAACTTGCGGCGGCTGGAATTGATTTTCGTCGACTCCCCTAGGGTTTCTGGAATATTGGGGTATTTATAGAGCAAAGAGGCGGTGCGGGAGGCCACCGAGGTGGGCACAACCCACCTGGGCGCGCTTGGGCCTCCAAGTGCGCCCAGTGGGTTGTGTCCTCCTCGGGGCACCCCCAGGTGCTTCTCCGGCCCACTGGATGTCTTCTGGTCCAAAAAAAATCCACAAAAAGTTTCGCTCCGTTTGGTATTGATTTCCTGTGATGTAAAAAACATGCAAAAAACAGCAACTGGCACTGGGTACTATGTCAATAGGTTAGTACCAAAAAATGATATAAAATGACTATAAAATGATTGTAAAACATCCAAGAATGATAATATAACAGCATGGAAAAATAAAAAATTATAGATACGTTGGAGACGTATTAGGAGCCGTCCTTGGGCTCTTGCCCTGGCCGCCCCCCTTCCTTCTTAGGCGCGTGGGGGGAAGGCGGGAGGGGGTGGCGCCCCCCTTCCTTTCTCTCATGTGGAGGGGAAGGCAGGAGGGCTAGCCCTCCCCCCTTTCCTTCCTTAGGGCCGGCGGCCTAGAGGTGGGGCACGCCAGCCCCTTGTGGGCTTGTGTTGTGCTCCCCTCGTTTTGCCCATATCGCCCAATAACCTCCTGGGGCCTCCTGGAACCCCTACCGGTGATCCGATAACTACCCGATACATTCCGAAACCTTTTCGGTGACCAAATAGCATCATCCAATATATCAATCTTTACCTCCGGATCATTCCAGAGCTTCTCGTCATGTCCGTGATCTCATCCGGGACTCCAAACAACATTCAGTCACCAACTCACATAACTCATATAATACTATATCGTCAATGAACATTAAGCGTGCGGACCCTACGGGTTCGAGAATGATGTAGACATGACCGAGATGCCTCTCTGATCAATAACCAATAGTAGTGATTTGCTTTATTATACTAACGGAGCTTACGAGTTTTCTGTTGAGTTTTCTGTTGTGAAGTTTTCAAGTTTTGGGTAAAGGTTTGATGGACTATGGAATAAGGAGTGGCAAGAGCCTAAGCTTGGGGATGCCCAAGGCACCCCAAGGTAATATTCAAGGACAACCAAGCATCTAAGCTTGGGGATGCCCCGGATGGCATCCCCTCTTTCGTCTTCGTTCATCGGTAAATTTACTTGAGGCTATATTTTTATTCACCACATGATATGTGTTTTGCTTGGAGTGTCTAGTATGATATGAGTCTTTGCTTTTAGTTTGCCACAATCATCCTTGCTGTACACACCTTTTGAGAGGGACACGCATTAATCATGAATTTGTTAGAATACTCTATGTGCTTCACTTATATCTTTTGAGCTAGGAAGTTGCTCTAGTACTTCACTTATATCTTTTTAGAGCACGGCGGTGGTTTTATTTTGTAGAAATTGTTGAACTCTCATGCTTCACTTATATTATTTTTAGAGTCTAAAAACAGCATGGTAATTTTCTTAGGTTATGAATTTGGTTCTAATATGATGGGCATCCAAGAGGGATATAATAAAAACTTTCATAAAGAGCATTGAATATATGAGAAGTTTGATTCCTTGCATTTGTTTTGAGATATAAAGATGGTGATATTAGAGTCATGCTAGTGAGTAATTATGGATTGGTAGAAATACTTGTGTTAAAGTTTGTGATTTCCGAAGCATGCACGTATGGTGAACCGTTATGTGATGAAGTCGGAGCATGATTTATTTATTGATTGTGATCCTTTGGGTGGAGGTCGGGAGCGCGCGATGGTTAACTCCGACCAACCTCTCCCCTAGGAGCATGCGTATTAGTAATTTGTTTTGATGGCTGATAAACTTTTGCAATATGTATGTGAGTTGTTTATGACTAATGTTGAGTCCATGGATTATACACACTCTCACCCTTCCACCATTGCTAGCCTCTCTAGTACCGTGCAACTTTCGCCGGTACATTAAACCCACCATATACCCTTCCTCAAAACAGCCACCATACCTACCTATTATGGCATTTCCATAGCCATTCCGAGATATATTGCCATGCAACTTCCACCGTTCCGTTTTATTATGACACACACCATCATTGTCATATTGTTCTCATATGCATGAGGCATTCATATAGAGTAATAATTTGTTCTAGTATCGAGTTGTAACTTTTGAGTTGTAAGTAGATAAAAGTGTGATGATCATCATTATTAGAGCATTGTCCCATGTGAGGAAAGGATGATGGAAGCTATGATTTCCTCACAAGTTGGGATGAGTCTCCGGATTTAAAATAAAAAGAGGCCACAGAGCCCAATAAAAAAGTAAATAAAAAAAGAGCCCAAAAAGAAAAAAAGAGAAAAAAGGGAAATAAAAAAAATTGAGAGAAAAAGAGAGAAGGGACAATGTGACTATCCTTTTCCACACTTGTGCTTCGAAATAGCACCATGATCTTCATGATAGAGAATCTCCTATTTTATCACTTTCATATACTAGTGGGAATTTTTCATTATAGAACTTGGCTTGTATATTCCAATGATGGGCTTCCTCAAATTGCCCTAGGTCTTCGCGAGCAAGCAAGTTGGATGCACCCCTACTTTGTTTTCTTTTGAGCTTTCATACACTTATAGCTCTAGTGTATCCGTTGCATGACAATCCCTACTCACTTGCATCAATATCGATTGATGGGCATCTCCATAGCCCATTAATTTGCCTAGTTGATGTGAGACTTTCTCCTTTCTGTCTTCTCCTCACAACCTCCACCATATTCTATTCCACCTATAGTGCTATGTCCATGGCTCACGCTCATGTATTGCGTGAAAGTTGAAAAGGTTTCAGCACACCAAAAGTATGAAACAATTGCTTGGCTAACACTGGGGTTGTGCATGATAAAATACTTCGTGTGATGAAGATAGAGCATAGCCAGACTATATGATTTTGTAGAGATATCTTTCTTTGGCCATGATATTTTGACAAGACATGATTGCTTTATTAGTATGCTTGAAGTATTATTGTTTTTATGTCAATATTAAACTTTTGTTTTGAATCTTATGGATCTGAATATTCATGCCACAATAAGAAGAATTACATTGATAAATATGTTAGGTAGCATTCCACATCAAAAATTCTGTTTTTCTCATTTACCTACACGAGGATGAGCAGGAATTAAGCTTGGGGATGCTTGATACGTCTCCAACGTATCTATAATTTTTGATTGTTCCATGCTATTATATTATCTGTTTTGGATGTTTTATATGCATTAATATGCTATTTTATATTATTTTTGGGACTAACCTATTAACCTAGTGCCCAGTGCCAGTTTCTGTTTTTTCCCTGTTTTTGACTTCTACAGAAAAGGAATATCAAACGGAGTCCAAACGAAATAAAACTTTACGGTGATTTTTCTTGGACCAGAAGAAACCCACGAGACTTGGAGAGGAGGCCTGAAGACCTACAAGACGGCCACAAGCCGTAGGGGCGCGCCCCAGGGAGGGCACCCCCAGGGCTTGTGGGCCTTTTGGAGACCTTCCAACCCTAATCTTCGCACTATAAATCCCCAAATATCCCCCCTATACCAGAAGGCACACCAAAAATACTTTTCCACCGCCGCAAGCTTCTGTTCTCGTGAGATGCCATCTTGGGGCCTTTTTCGGCACTCCGCCGGAGGGGGATTCGATCACGGAGGGCCTCTACACCAACCTTGCTGCCCTTCCGATGATGCATGAGTAGTTTACCACGGACCTAAGGGTCCATAGCTAGTATCTGGAAGGCTTCTTCTCTCTCTTTGATCTTCAATACAATGTTCTCCTCGATGTTCTTGGATATCTATTCGATGTAATCATCTTTTGCGGTGCATTTGTTGAGATCCGATGAATTGTGGATTTATGATCAGATTATCTATGAATATTGTTTGAGTCTTTTCTGAACTCTTTTATGCATGCACTACTGCAGGATACTGCTAACGTGACACTACGATCAGAGACTCTTTGACAAAACTGTGTGTGATACATTAATCGCAAACGGGGATGTAAAAAAACCATCAAAAAAGATGTAAAATGTCTGCGATGGCGGAGACATCAAACACGGTTTAGATTTTAGTTACGTGTGCGATGCGGGGCATATGGTTGATCCATATGAACTGTTTGCGATTAGACAGAACAACAGAAACGGGCAGCCATATCAATGTGTGTGCGATATACGGCATATAGTTCGCTTCGATGAACTGTTTGCTATTAGGGAATGCAATAGAAACGGTCAGCCAGATCAAGGTGTGTGTGATATATGGCATACGGTTCACTCGAACGAACTGTTTTTGATTAGGGAAGAGAACAGAAACGGTTCAACTTAACAAGATGTGTGTGATATGCGGCATACAGTTCACATAGATGAACTGTTTGCGATGAGCCAAAAGAACACAAACGATTCGTGTAAACAAGATGTGTGTGATACATAGCAAATAGCCCACTCGGATGAACTGTTTGCGATGAGAAATTATAACACATACAGTTACTATAGTTAGTTCGTGTGCGATTCTATTTGTACAAAAAACTTTGAAAAATATGAACTAGTTGCTTGCAGTGGCTAGGAGTATCGCACACGATGCGTCTGTGAGTACTCGTGTGCGATGATTAGTGAGTTACACATACGTTTCCTTATGTTAACACGTGTGTGATAAATAACACGTGGCACCGCATACGGTATTCAGGTTGTGTGTGTGCTCCACTTAGTCTTCCCGCGCTCCAGCGAATGCTTCCTGCACTCCACATGGGTGAATTGTAAAATCCACGCCTCTTCCCTCATCGGTTTCCCGCCACCAGCTAATGGCTTGCAGCATATAACCCAGGCGGCAACGCACCGTTGTGACACTCTGCGCAGATCTAGTCCTTAGCCATCTACCATTAGTTATTCCAAGCATGCCAGGCAATGACCAAAGCTTCAACGTCGACCCCTACCTGTGTTACATCTTTGGCAAGGAGAACGAGCCAGAGCAGGTCGGGGAGCAAGAGCTTCATCGGCCGGTGCAGGCACCATGGCCCATCGGCAGCGATATCGGTGTGACAGTCCTTGGGCGCATAATCGACATATTGCAGAGGAGGTGTGATGAGCAGTTTGCCATCCACCGTGTAAAAGATCCAGAGCTGCTTGGCAGCATGATCGACGACCCACCCGAAGAGCCACCGTCACCAGTGCTCATCGAGAGCCTGATGCCCCGCACGCTAGTAGAAAACAGGGCTTTGGTCCTGATACGTCTCCAATGTATCTATAATTTTTTATTGTTCCATGCTGTTATATTATCATTCTTGGATGTTTTACAATCATTTTATAGCAACTTTATATCATTTTTTGGGACTAACCTATTGACATAGTGCCCAGTGCCAGTTGCTGTTTTTTTGCTTGTTTTTTACTTCGCAGAAAATCAATACCAAACGGAGTCCAAACGCAGCGAAACTTTTTGGTGATTTTTTCTGGACCAGAAGACACCTGTTGGGCCAAAGAAGTACCAGAGGGGGGGTCCGAGGGGAGCACAACCCACCTGGGTGCGCCTGGGCCCCAGGCGCGCCCTGGTGGGTTGTGCCCACCTCGGCCACCTCCCGCACCACCTCTTTGCTCTGTAAATACCCCAATATTCCAGAAACCCTAGGGGAGGCGACAAAAAACAATTCCAGCCGCCGCAAGTTTCAGAAACCATAGATCCAATCTAGACACCATCATGGAGGGGTTCATCATCCTCATTGGTGCCTCCCCGATGATGCGTGAGTAGTTCATTGTAGACCTACGGGTCCGTAGTTAGTAGCTAGATGGCTTTCTCTCTCTCTTTTGATTCTCAATACAATGGTCTCTTGGAGATCTATTTGATGTAACTCTTTTTGCGGTGTGTTTGTTGGGATCCGATGAACTTTGAGTTTATGATCAGATCTATGTTTTTGTCCATGAAAGTTATTTGAGTCTTTTGATCTCTTATATGCATGATTACTTATAGCCTCGTATTTCTTCTTCGAATCTTTGGTTTAGTTAGGCCGACTAGATCAATTTTTCTTGCCATGGGAAGAGGTGCTTTGTAATGGGTTCGATCTTATGGTGCTCGATCCCAGTGACAGAAGGGGAAACGACACGTATGTATCATTGCTATTAAGGATAACAAGATGGCTCTATTCCTATATAAGTAGATCTTGTCTACATCATGTCATCGTTCTTATTGCATTACTCTGTTTCTTCATGAACTTAATACACTAGATGCATGCTGGATAGCGGTCGATGTGGAGTAATAGTAGTAGTTGCAGGCAGGAGTCGGTCTACTAATCTTGGACGTGATGCCTATATAATGATCATTGCCTGGATATCGTCATCATTATTGAAGTTCTATCAATTGCCCAACAGTAATTTGTTTACCCACCGTATGCTATTTTTCTCGAGAGAAGCCACTAGTGAAATCTATGGCCCCCGGGTCTATTTTCTCATCATATATTTTCAGATCTATTTTGCTATTTGCCTTTTCATTTATTTGCAACTTTTATTTTCAGATCTATATTATCAAAAACCCAAAAATACCTCGCTGAATTTTATTTGCTTTTATTAGCATCTATCAATCTACTACAATTTTATCTCGTCAACTTGACAATTTCTGGCACCGTTAACCGAAAGGGATTGACAACCACTTTAACACGTCGGGTTGCAAGTATTTGTTCTTTGTGTGCAGGTACCGTTTGCGTAGTGTTGCGTGGTTCTCCTACTGGTTCGATAACCTTGGTATCATCACTGAGGGAAATACCTACCATAGCTGTGCTGCATCATCCCTTCCTCTTTGGGGAAATACCGATGTAGTTCAAGCCACCATCAAAAGGAATTTCTGGCGCCGTTGTCGGGGAGGATCTAGTCAAGATAGTCTCCCGACAACATGCCAATTTCTGGCGCCGTTGCCGGGGAGACATCATCAATGTCTACCAGGTTCCTAATCACAAATCTCATCTCCTTGCAATTTACATTATTTGCCATTTGCCTCTCGTTTTCCTCTCCCCCACTTCACAAAAATTTGCCATTTTATTTGCCCTCTTTTCGTTTGCCGTTTTCTCGTCAGATCTCCTATTTGCTTGAATTTGTCACCATGAGTGACTTTGGCATGGAAGAAACAGATGATGGCCTAACTCCTAAAATTGGACGATCTGGCAATCTGGATGCTAAAACTTTCGTTTTGGGTCAAGGGAATATTATGGGAAAAGAACATATCCAAGAATTTTTCAATTGTGTCGGAAATTTAACTCTTGATGATGCTCCTATACTTAAAAGAACAAAATCTTATGCAGAAGCTATTTTAGCACTAGTTCTGAAACTTGTGAATAAATTCATCCGTACTCATCCTACCTTGCAAAGATAGTTTTATGAATTACCTGTTATAAAGAATCCCAAAGCTAAAAAGTTGGCTACCCTTGTTCTTGTGAATGAATTTGACTACATAATACGAGAAGCTAGGGAAATCTTTGATTTTTATGGTATGAACCGTGAAAAACCAGTAATAGATGAGATCCTTTATAATAGTGATTATATGTTAAGACACTTGCTTGGAAACAATCAATTTTTTGATGAGAATCTTAAAAAGGAAGTCCCTGTTTTAGACATAATTCAACAAGTTTTCAATGATGTTAATCAACACTATTCTTGGATTGTTTTCGGAAATCAAAGGGGATACGATGATAAACAACTTAATAGTGCAAAAGTCTCTATGGATGAGGTGTTTTATGTTGTTTTTGCAAAACCTCCTAGCAAAAATACCCCTAAGGAAAATGAAACCAAAGATGACAACACTTAGATCTATGCATTATGCCTAGCTAGGGGCATAAAATGATAGCGCTTGTTGGGAGGCAACCCAATGAATAAAATTTATTTTTGTCTTTTTTCTTTCTGTTCTTGAGTGTTTGCACAATTATGCCTCTATTATGATTGTGTTTTTTATGTTATAATTAGTGTTTGTGCCAAGTAAAGCCTTTGGGATAGCTTTGGTGATAGTTGATTTGATCTTGTTGAAAAATAGAAACTTTTGCGTCTAGTAAAACAATTGTTTAAAATCACAGAAGCAACGAAAAATTCTGAATTTTTTACACAGGTTTTATAAACAAATTGCCTCTGTTTTCCTAATTTTTAAGAATTTTTCGAGTTACATAATATGAGAACAATTTGCATATTTACAAACTGTTCTGTTTTTGACATATTCTGTTTTCTTTGCATTGTGTGCTTATTTTGATGAATCTATGGTTTGTATCGGGGGGTATGAGCCATGGTAAAGTTAGAATACAGTAGATATATAGCAATAACAAAATTTTAATGGGTTTTCTACAGTACTTAAAATAAAGATTGGTTTTTTTATACTAACGGATCTCACGAAGGTTTTGTTGAGTTTTGTGTGATTGAAGTTTTCAAGTTTTGGGTGAGATCACGATGGATGAAGGAATAAGGAGTAAGAAGAGCCTAAGCTTGGGGATGCCCATGGCATCCCAAGCTATTATATAAAAGAGAAGCAAGCAACTAAGCTTGGGGATGCCCGAGTGGCATCCCTTCTTTTTTCTAACGACCATCGGTATTTTACTTGGAACTATATTTTTATTCGTCACATATCATGAGTTTTGCTTGAAGCGTCTTGTATGATATGAGTCTTTGCTTGTTTTACTTTTTATTTTGTGTCATCTATCCTTGCTGGACACACCTATTTGAGGGAGCCAAAATTATGCTATGACTTGTTAGAATTGCTCTCTATGCTTCACTTAAATCTTTATGAGCTATGGAATTGTTCTAGTGCTTCACTTATATCTTTTTGAGCACAGTGTGCTTTAGTATTTTTGAAGAAATGCTCTCATGCTTCACTTAGATTTATTTGAGAGTTAGTAATTTTTTTAAGAAATTCTCTCTTGCTTCACTTAAGTTATTTTGAGAGAAGAATTTTTTTATGCTCATGTTCTTCACTTAGATTTGTTTGAGCTATCAATAGCAACATATGAAATTAGTCCCAAAGTGATAGATATTCAAGAGAGATATAATAAAAACTTTCATGAAGATCATTGGACAAAATAAACTTGATTATTTGTAATAGTTTTGTGACATGTTGCTAGTGATATGTGAGTCATGTTAATGAGTAATTATGTTTTAGTAATGATATTGGTGTTAAGGTTTGTGATTCTCTATGCAAGCATGAAAGTCAATAGTTATGCAATGAAATTACATCCTACTTGTGGTGCATTATTCGGTCTTAGTTATGCTTAATGTTCGCTTATGAGATTTTTTGTTTCTTGGTTGGATGCTTCCCAATCTTTTGCTAGCCTTCAGTTGCACTAAGTATGATCACTACTTGTGCATCCAAAATCCTTAAACCCAGTTTTGCCATATGAGTCCACTATACCTACCTATATGCGGTATTTCCATGTAGTTCTAAGCAAATTTGTATGTGCCATCTCTAATTTTCAAAATAAATTTCTCTTTTGTGTGCTCGTACCACTCATGAAACGGTAGGGGGTGGCTGATATTTTTCCATGCTAGATGTGTTATTCTCAAGATGAGTGTTTATTCACTTGTCATTGCATGAGAGTACGGCAAAGGTATTAGGGATGCCCAGTCCCGAAATGAAAAATGAATTTACTTTATGTTGTTAAATAATAAATTCCTTGGAAAGTGTTGCTATGGACGGCACCCGTGGATTCGGTTAGCCGTGGAATGTGAAAGTATGGTGGAAAAAGGAATAAACTTTATTTTCTGTTTGGGAACCGCCTATGATATATCTTGTAGGAGATATGCCCTAGAGGCAATAATAAATGTTATTATTTATCTCCGTGTTCATAATTAGGTTTATGTTCCATGCTATAACTGCTGTGGTTCCCGAGCCCGTATATCCATAAAGGCTCTGGGGAAAACCCGTGTGCACGTGTGGAATAATAAACGGTAAAATGTATTCCTAGTCATGCCTCTAAGACTAGCTCAAGTGTTGCATGATGATTATGTTTTCCCAATCATGGGCATGTCTATGCCATCAACTTTGAGGGCACAATGTTAGAAGAACATTTGTGTTGAATCGACCCGATTGGTGTTATGCTATGAGATTCATTCGTCACAAGTTAATGGTTAATAACACAGAGATGGTTAACGTTTGCATGATTCCTTAGACCATGAGAGTATCGAGTTTCTTCATGCTTGCTTCATGAACTTTGGGGTTTGTTAAACGTCATCCGTAAATGGGTGGCTATTACGGCGGCTTACGGGTTCATGGGAAAGTATGTCAAGTAACTTGATAGCTCAAGATTGCGATTTGCTCCTCCGACGATGGAGAGATATCTCTGGGCCCTCTCGGTGTTACGGTATCCATCATCGTCTGGCCAGACACTTTGTGATTTGATCACGGGGATGCCGGAACACGGTAACGAGAAAAGAGAACAATACCGGTAACGAGGTAACTAGCATAGTGGACAAGTTGTTGATCCACGGGAATGCCAACATGTCTCGCCTCGGGTATTTGTAACATATCGCGAAGCAACAGGAATAGCACACGGCAACTGGAGGTTCACTCGAATATTCATTCGTGAGGGTATAGGGGTCAATATGGGTGTCCACGGCTCCGATGTTGATCATTGATCGGAAGGGGTTCCGTGTCATGTCTATACTTCACCGAACCTATAGGGTCACACGCTTAAGGGTCATCTATCTGCTGAATACTAGACAGGGAGTCTGAGAGAAAATCACCGAAAAGTTTCGGACAGCGGAAAAGTTCCGCAGAGAGAGGTCACCGGATGAGTTCCGGTGAAACTGAAAAGTTGTTTCAGAGGATGCCATTAAGTCAAATTGGTTTCGGCACATGATTGATAATTCTTGGAGGGTGCCAGAATCATTCTGGAAACTTCTGGGAATTTTCTGGAAGAAAAACCAGAAATGTTTCGGAGCTGCCGGAACCGCTTCAGATGCTTTTCGCAGATGAAAATCACTAATCTGGAATTGTTCCAGAACGCGTTGAAAATTATTTTAGTGGGTACTGGAATTGTTCTAAGCCCACATAAATATTTTCAGTTCGAACGGACGCTGAAAAATGACGTCGTGAATAGTGAAAGTGCTTTTTGGATAATTTTTGGAAGCCACCTTTTAGGGCTTTTGCTAAAGGCTTCTAGAAGGTGATGTGGATGGATGAGAACCCCCTTTGGGGGGGCCCTCATGGGGGAGTGGCCGGCCACACTAGGGGCTCCACCTTGGAGCCCCTCTTGTTCCTTGGTTTCTCCTTTAGGTCCTTGTGGAAGGACTTCCCTCATATGCCTTTGGGTTTTATTGGATAACTACCCTACCCCTTGGCTTTCCTATAAATAGAGGTGGAGGGGCAGCCCTCCACACTCATCCCTTCTCACATACAAGTGCCATTGCAATGATCTGGCTTCTCTCTCCCTCCCACGAAAAGAGTTTCGTAGAGCCGAAAGGCTGTCTGGGTTCCGGTGGGAACTAGTTCTGGACGGCGAAGCCCTGCCGGATAGATGACACCGTATGTGTGCAACTCTGTAGAGAGGTCGTAGTTTCGATCTTGATGCCCGAGGGGCTGTTCGAGAGTGCCTCCCGAAGGGCTGTCCAAGTGACGGTTCGAGTTCTGTGAGTCCTCCCGAAGGGCTGTCCGAGTGACCGTTCGAGTTTCGAAGGTCCTCCCGAAGGGCTGTCCGCGACACCGTCCGGGGGACTGTTCGACCGCCTCCTGGAGGGCTGTCTGAAGGGAAGATGAGGGGATACATCCTCGCAGTTGGGAGGTTGTAAATCCTAGCTGTGGGGATCTGCACCGCCGATCGTCATCGACTCTACTTCCGCTGCGCTACGAGTCGGTAACGAAAATGATCAAACCTTGTATGCAGTCTCCATAGTGGTCCTGGGCTGGTGCGTAGGTCGAAATTTTTTGTTTTCTGCTGCGTTACCCTACAGTGGCATCATGAGCCGTGCTATGCGTAGATGCAGGTTGCGATCTAGAATACATGGAGATGTATGGGTGTTGCACAAAATAATTAGGTAGTAGATGAGTTCTATTACTAAAAATTATTTGTGCGGGTAGCAGATGAAATCTGTTGCCCGATGTTCTTGTTGCTTCCCTGGAATGCGCATATTTCTGATCTTGATAACAGCATGGTGGAGTTTCAATGTTCTGGCAATCCGCGATCCTGATTGATCAACGAAGTGCTAACAGTTCATTGAATTCCACCGTAGTTAAAAAGAAAGATGAAATTTCGCAGACGAAAGGGCAATGCAGATATGATCTGCACGGGGGTCATGCGTATGACGAAGTTTAGTATGGGGCTCGAGATTTTATTATCTCGGTTTTCATACACCCTGGAAAGTTAATCTAGCGACTTGAATTATCATACTTGATGATGGACGTTGGTAGCTTCGGTTTGTTTCGAAACCTTAGAAGCCACGTAAAACTAGTTTTTTTGCATGAACCAATTAGAGGCGTCTAACTTGGTTTTGCAGGAGGGTTTACATGTGCATGTGATGTGGTATAGCAGTGCTCATAATAATTTGATTATGTATGAGATGACTATATAATGTAAATTGATTAACATGACCTGCGTGTCATGATTCGGCATGATGGCTGGAGCCATATGATTGCACTTTAAATGACCTGTGTGTCAACCTTGTGTAATGCATTATTTTATTAGCTATAGAGATAGCAATATTATCTGCTGCATCGACAAGGTGGTGGCAATCTTCTTGAAGGTGATCACCGACGTGAATGCCGAAGACGAAGAAATACAAGACTTCTCCGTCAGAAAGGGCTATACCATATCATGCTATTATGAATTGCCTGAGATGTTTATCCCTTTTGATGCACCCTTCTTGATTGCGTGGTAGTCGCTTTTTATTAGGGTGATCTCTCACAAAAATATCAAGTAGTTAGTGTTCTCCCAAGTGTAGCACCGTCACGGCACCTAACTTTTCGGGGTATCACATGCTAACATGGGTACGAACGATTAGGGATGTGTGAGGCGGGTGAGTTGAGACCTCGCAGCGAGATCACTTGGTTGTCTTGACGTTCAGGCATGAAAGTCATGAGCTCGGAACACACGCATCGAAAGATGAACAAGAGTCACATAGAGATGTGATTGGCAAGTTTGCCTACCGGTTGAGATTTTCGTCATCAGTGGTGACTAACATCAATGACGAATAATCAAAACACGGGTCTTGAATCACTCACAATCAATTATGAGAGATATTGATTTGAGTGGGAGCGCGCTGTAGAATTAATTCTTTTAATTCTCAGTGCAATTAAATTTGAACACTGTCTAAGTGTGATTTGCATAATAGTTGTAGAATAATGGCTCGCGTTTCCACCTTCCCTATTAAAATTGAATAGCTGTTAAATATCTGGTTAAAACTTTACGGTTGGTAACGTAATGTGAGGATTATCCTCAAGAGTGCCAAGAAGGATTTTGTCCTATCGCATACTTTGGTATTCTCTCGCTTATGCTATGGATCATGTGACTCTCGTCCTTCGATCCAAAAGCTAGAATTCTGTTTCAGTCAAGTGCAATATGTTTGTTTCCATGAGACCCGAACTTCGAAAGTTTGGATAGTTATGTGATATTCATGGAATCTGAAAATCATTTTCAGAGACAGACATAGGCTAAAAGATATGAGATATCCAAAGCAATGTTTGTTTGCAAACTATTAGTAAAAGAAGTTTACTATACATTAGACTGATAAGAGAGGGATCCAGAAGAACGCCTGTCATATGATGAAAGGTGAATAAAACAACAACTTAAAGAGAAAGGAAGTGTCCGAAGGGTGTTAGTGAAACTTTCACGCCTAGGAAGTCCGGGGCTAACGCCACTCTTAAGTTGGGTGCTTCTTCTGAGAGTAGGAGAAATACTAAAAGTTAAACTGTTAGAAGTATAATGGCAGAAAGAAAGAAGACTGGAATATCCAGCTCATGTACGAATGTCATACAAGTTTTTGATGTATAGAAGGCTAGTCAAAGATATAGTTCTTGGGAATTATGATTAATTTGTTAATCACTGATTCTTGGGTATTGTGAGTTAATCATAGAGATACCCGCTCGATTGCATTCTGTTGCAACTCGATGTAAGAACTACTATGGCCTGAAAGACTAGCCAGGAATGAGGTTTAGGTATACACAGGGAACATAGTAAATGTTACTATACCTTCCATCGGTGTATTACCGTCTGTATTTATTTTCATAATTCATTTAGAGTTTTACAAACTCTAGCCTTTGCATAAAGTAATCTTGCAAGAAGGTTGTTCATAAGAGAACTTTTTATGTTCGATGTTATGAATAACATAAGGGCCATACTTTCATTGAGAATGAGATGCATGTTATGAATAATGATAATAATATATTACCTCTGGATTTACTTTCATAATTCATTTTAGAGTTTTACACACTCTAGCCCATTGCAGAATGTTTGTTGCAAAAGAGTTGTTCATAAAAGAACAATTGTTGTTCAGTATTATGAATAACATGAAGGGCCATACTTCCATCCAAGATGGGATGTATGTTATGAATATTGATGGTAAAATGATACATCCATAACACTGACGCTAAATGTCGCAAGACTAAAAGAATACCACACAAGTGTGGCACTGCATTTGGTCACATTGGAGAAACCCGCATGAAAGATTCCATTATGATGGATTTTGCAGTCGTTTGATTTTTGAATCATCTGACACTTGCAACTTTCCTTCGAAAAGTGAAGTGACTGAAATACCGTTCACAGGCCATAAGGAACGAGCAAAGAATTTATTGGTGATCATACATTTTGATGTATGTAGTCCGATAAATGTTTTTGCAAGTAGTGGATTTATCTATCTTCAGAAATGACTCAAGTAGATATATGGATATTTACTTGATGAGACGTAAGTCTGAATTTTTTGAATTCATTCAAAAGGTTTTCAAATATGAAGTAGAAGTTATTGTAACAAGAAGATTATGTTTCTACAATTCGATTGCAGAAAAGAACATTTGAGTTACAAGTTTAGCGAATGTCTGATGAGTTGTGAAAGGGGTTTCATAACTTGCACCTCCCGGAACACCACTGCAAGTGGAAAGTCCGTGAAGATGTAATCGAACCATTTATGACATGGTAAGATCAAAGATGACATAATTAAATTTGCCATTATCCCTTTTAAAGTGATGCTTTAGAGACTGCGGCTTTTACACTGAAAAGAGCTCCATTAGGTCTGTTGAAATGACACCATGGTATGGTACGCCCAACCATGTTATATCTTTTCTTAAACATTTGGAATATGGGGCTTGTGTAAAAGGTTACAAACCTATTCCAAATCAGACAAGTGCTACTTTGTAGGTTATCCCAAAATGTTGGGTATTCCTCCCTCACTATGCCGAGGCAAATAGGTTTGCCACTAAGAACGGTATGCTTTTTGAAGAAAATGGTTCTTTTAAAAAGGTGAGTGGGAGAATAGTGCAACTCGACGAGATAAACAGTATCTTCGTCATCAGATCAAAGGAAAGAGACCTTGGAAGTAATTCCAGAGTTTCCTACTGCGACTGATACGGAAGTCTCTACAATAAAATGTATGGACTTCGGTCGAACTTGCAGCTGGACCACGTAGGCAAGGCTCGTGCAAACCTCTCAGGTGCGCAAACGAGATATTGTTGTTAGACAACAGTATACCTACGATACACAAGGAAGCATTGATGGGCCCTGACTCCGGAATTGGCT
Organism: Thinopyrum elongatum; assembly: GCA_011799875.1. NCBI lineage: Eukaryota > Viridiplantae > Streptophyta > Magnoliopsida > Poales > Poaceae > Thinopyrum > Thinopyrum elongatum. Next base: position 29,059,595 of record CM022301.1, read on the forward strand.
AAATGCCAATACAATCCGAGATAGTTTCCATATAAGTGATTCAAGATTAAAACCTTGATACACCTTTCGGAAGACTTAGAGTCTGACGAATATTTATGGAACTATAACTGATACGAATAAAAATGTTTTATCCATAAAGCTCGACTTGTTGCAATATACAAGTTCAAGGAGTTGACTACGATGAGGTTGCTTCACCGTAGCGATGCTTAAAGTCGGTTCTGGTTGAACTAGCAATTAATACATATTTCAATCATGAGATATGAAACAAGGATGACGAAAGGATTTCCATCTAATGGAAATAAAACCAAGGACTTGCATGTGTTATAGTCCAAGGTATTTTGTCAGTCCAGAGGATGCTAGTAAGTATGCAAACTTCAGAGTTCCAGCAATGGACAGAAGAGAGCAAAATGGAGTTGGAATCTTCGTGTTTTGATGAAATAGTCAAAGGGGTTTTGACTTCATCAATGGGTAACGAAGATGCTTATGATTCAAGAAAGTAAGTGGGAGCATAATAATATTTCTAGAAACGTTGTGTGCTTGACACATTGTTAATTGGAAATAAATTTCTTGACACGAATTAGGACTTCATTTAAAAAATAGTTTTTTGATGAAGTGCCTGGGCTAAATAGCCTTTATATTAGGCATGATGATCTATGGAGATAGATTTACCTAATGGGGCTGAGCAAAGATACATATTGACAAAATGCTAAAACCTTTTAGCATTAAAAACGTCAAGGAGTGATTCTTGCCGAAGTCACATGGAAAGAGTTTTTGCAAGACTCGGTGTCCCAAAACACTGATGAGCAATATACATGATGGAGATTCCACACACTCTTGTGTTTGGATTAATCATGTATTCCATGGTATGTAAAACAACCAGATATGTCCAATACTCCAAAGATGTTGCAAGTATAGATACCAAAGTGATCAAAAGTACTGATCATGGGACAACAGTGAAAAAGGGTCATTGAGTACTATAGTAGCACTAATGACATGTTTTCTCGCAAGCGGAGATCATGAAGAGTTTGTTGTAAAAGGTTACATCGATACAGTCTTCATCCATGCTCCAAGCGATTTTCGATTTAAGTTAAGGGTTTTGTGTAATACACAATATGGTGGCACGGCAGTTGGAAATTGTTCCAAACAAGTTACTGTGGCGAATTCTATAACAGAGGCAAAGTATGTTGCCGCTTTTAAAAGCGACAAAGAAGATGTTGAATCATATAGTTCATTCATGAACTTAGTATGGTTCCAAGATGGCTTTTGTCAATGGGACACTACTGCAGGTAGTTGCTCCATAACTCAGTCTGAGGAATCCAGGTTCGACCTGTGATTCGCATACATACCAAGCCAAGTCCACACAAAATATGAATTTTGTGAAAGCGTGAAGACGCGAGCATATGCAAAGATACACACGGAGCTGAAGTCGTCAGATCCGTTGGACATCAGGCTATACCACAAGCGAAGCATATTTACACCAGTGTGCCACAGGTGTAAAGTGCATTAGCATTAACTAGATTATTGACTCTAGTGCAAGTGGGAGTCTGTAGGAGATATGCCCTAGAGGCAATAATAAATGTTATTATTTATCTCCGTGTTCATAATTAGGTTTATGTTCCATGCTATAACTGCTGTGGTTCCCGAGCCCGTATATCCATAAAGGCTCTGGGGAAAACCCGTGTGCACGTGTGGAATAATAAATGGTAAAATGTATTCCTAGTCATGCCTCTAAGACTAGCTCAAGTGTTGCATGATGATTATGTTTTCCCAATCATGGGCATGTCTATGCCATCAACTTTGAGGGCACAATGTTAGAAGAACATTTGTGTTGAATCGACCCGATTGGTGTTATGCTATGAGATTCATTCGTCACAAGTTAATGGTTAATAACACAGAGATGGTTAATGTTTGCATGATTCCTCAGACCATGAGAGTATCGAGTTTCTTCATGCTTGCTTCATGAACTTTGGGGTTTGTTAAACGTCATCCGTAAATGGGTGGCTATTACGGCGGCTTACGGGTTCATGGGAAAGTATGTCAAGTAACTTGATAGCTCAAGATTGGGATTTGCTCCTCCGACGATGGAGAGTTATCTCTGGGCCCTCTCGGTGTTACGGTATCCATCATCGTCTGGCCAGACACTTTGTGATTTGATCACGGGGATGCCGGAACACGGTAACGAGAAAAGAGAACAATACCGGTAACGAGGTAACTAGCATAGTGGACAAGTTGTTGATCCACGGGAATGCCAACATGTCTCGCCTCGGGTATTTGTAACATATCGCGAAGCAACAGGAATAGCACACGGCAACTGGAGGTTCACTCGAATATTCATTCGTGTGGGTATAGGGGTCAATATGGGTGTCCACGGCTCCGATGTTGATCATTGATCGGAAGGGGTTCCGTGTCATGTCTATACTTCACCGAACCTATAGGGTCACACGCTTAAGGGTCATCTATCTGCTGAATACTAGACAGGGAGTCTGAGAGAAAATCACCGAAAAAGTTTCGGACACCGAAAAGTTTCGGACAGCGGAAAAGTTCTGCAGAGAGAGGTCACCGGATGAGTTCCGGTGAAACTGAAAAGTTGTTTCAGGGGATACCATTAAGTCAAAATGGTTTCGGCACATGCCTGATAATTCTTGGAGGATGCCAGAATCATTCTGGAAACTTCTGAGAATTTTCTGGAAGAAAAACCGGAAATGTTCCGAGGCTGCCGGAACCGCTTCAGATGCTTTTCGCAGATGAAATCACTAAACTGGAATTGTTCCAGAACACGTTGAAAATTATTTTAGTGGGTACTGGAAATGTTCTAAGCCCACATAAATATTTTCAGTTCGAACGGACGCTGAAAAATGTCGTCGTGAATAGTGAAAGTGCTTTTTGGGGTATTTTTGGAAAGCCACCTTTTAGGGCTTTTGCTAAAGGCTTCTAGAAGGACTTTGGGGGCCATGAGAGCACCTCATGGGGGACCCCCAAGGGGGTGGCCGGCCAAGGGGGGTGGAGCTCTTTGGAGCTCCACATGGCATCCCATTTTGTCCATATTACCCTCATGTGAAGACTTTTGCATGGGAGTTTTTGGTAATTTGGGAGGCACACTATGTAGGAGATATGCCCTAGAGGCAATAATAAATGTTATTAATTATCTCCCTGTTCATAATTAGGTTTATGTTCCATGCTATAACTGCTATGGTTCTCGAGTCTACAAATAAAACGAGGCTTGGAGGAAGACTCATATGCACGTGTGGAATAATAAACGGTAAAATGTATTCCTAGTCAAGCCTCTATGACTGGCTCAAGTATTGCATGATGATCCTGTTTTCCTGATCATGGGCATGACTATGCCGGCAATTTTGAGGGCACAATGTTAGCAGAACATTTGTGTTGAATCGACCCAAATTGATGTTATGCTATGAGATTCTTTCGTCACAAGTTAATGGTTAATAACACAGAGATGGTTAACGTTTGCATAATTCCTCAGACCATGAGAGTATCGAGTTTCTTCATGCTTGATTCATGAACTTTGGGGTTTGTTAAACGTCATCCGTAACTGGATGGCTATTACGACGGCTTACGGGTTCATGGGAAAGTATGTCAAGTAACTTGATAGCTCAAGATTGGGATTTGCTCCTCCGACGATGGAGAGATATCTCTGGGCCCTCTCGGTGTTACGGTATCCATCATCGTCTGGCCAGACACAGGGTGATTTGATCACAGGGATGCCGAACACAGTAACGAGAAAAGAGAACAATACCGGTAACGAGGTAACTAGCATAGTGGACAAGTTGTTGATCCACGGGAATGCCAACATGTCTCACCTCGGGTATTTGTAACATATTGCGAAGCAATAGGAATAGCACACGGCAACTGGAGGTTCACTCGAATATTCATTCGTGTGGGTATAGGGGTCAATATGGGTGTCCACGGCTCCGATGTTGATCATTGATCGGAAGGGGTTCCGTGTCATGTCTATACTTCACCGAACCTATAGGGTCACACGCTTAAGGGTCATCTATCTGCTGAATACTAGACAGGGAGTCTGAGAGAAAATCACCGAAAAAGTTTCGGACACCGAAAAAGTTTCGGACAGCGGAAAAGTTCCGCAGAGAGAGGTCACCGAATGAGTTCCGGTGAAACTGAAAAGTTGTTTCAGAGGATACCATAAAGTCAAATTGGTTTCGGCACATGCCCGATAATTCTTGGAGGGTGCCAGAATCATTCTGGAAACTTTTGGGAATTTTCTGGAAGAAAAAACGGAAATGTTCCGGAGCTGCCGGAACCACTTCAGATGCTTTTCGCAGATGAAAATCACTAATCTGGAATTGTTCCAGAACGCGTTGAAAATTATTTTAGTGGGTGCTGGAAATGTTCTAAGCCCACATAAATATTTTCAGTTCGAACGGACGCTGAAAAATGTCGTCGTGAATAGTGAAAGTGCTTTTTGGGTGGCTTCTTGGAGAAGCCACCTTGAGGGTCCTTTGGTATTTTTCCCCTTGGCTTCTTGGAGAAGCCACCCTTGGGCTTGGCCTATAAATAGGGGTGGAGGGGGCTGCCTAAAGACTCACTCCTTCTCACATACATGTGCCATTGCAATGATCTGGCTTCTCTCTCCCTCCCCGCGAAATAGTTTCGTAGAGCCGAAAGGCTGTCTGGGTTCCGGTGGGAACTAGTTCTGGACGGCGAAGCCCTGCCGGATAGATGACACCGTATGTGTGCAACTCTGTAGAGAGGTCGTAGTTTCGATCTTAGTGCCCGAGGGGCTGTTCGAGAGTGCCTCCCGAAGGGCTGTCCAAGTGACGGTTCGAGTTCTGTGAGTCCTCCCGAAGGGCTGTCCGAGTGACCGTTCGAGTTTCGAAGGTCCTCCCGAAGGGCTGTCCGCGACACCGTCCGGGGGACTGTTCGACCGCCTCCCGGAGGGCTGTCTGAAGGGAAGACGAGGGGATACATCCTCGCGGTTGGGAGGTTGTAAATCCTAGCTGCGGGGATCTGCACCGCCGATCGTCATCGACTCTACTTCCGCTGCGCTACGAGTCGGTAACGAAAATGATCAAACCTTGTATGCAGTCTCCATAGTGGTCCTGGGCTGGTGCGTAGGTCGAAATTTTTTGTTTTCTGCTGCGTTACCCTACATATCTAGCATGGAAAGTATTGGGAACTACTCGATCATTTTTTTTGACAGGAAAAGCATGCCACCCAAAATGTTTTATCTCTATCTTTTTTGCTCTGAGCTCTAGCACCTCTACAAATCTCTACTTCCCTCTGCAAAGGGCCTTTCTATTAACTTTATGCAATTTTTATTTTTATTTGAGTCTCCATATTCTCTTATAAAGCACCAACTAAGAGGCACTATGATCGTACTTGAGCATTGGGTGTAGCTAATATGCGAGTGTGTTTCATGAATGGATCAATGATTGAGCATAATGGGCTAGGGATAACTTGCTTTAGCATTGATATTTTGAAAAGACATAGTTGCTTGTTGATATGCTTGAGTATTGAAATCTTTATGTCAAAACTAGACTATTGCTTTGAATCATATAAAAGTCCAAATGTCCATGCTACAAAGAAAATAGGGCCATTTACATTTGTGCCCCTAACTTGATCTCACTACTCATATTTGCCCCTAATTTCGAAGGGTGCTCAAATTTGCCCATCTGCCGTTAGGTGTCCTTATAGAAATGCTCTTCTGCGCCGTTATCGTCCGGTCAAAGGGCTTTGATCGTCTCGAAAAAAATAGCAAAAAAATCTGAAATTTTGTGGGATCAAAGATACTTAGGTGCGTAAGGTGCATGCAAATTTTCATGATGTTTAGACATACCAGGAGCAAATGGCAAAGGATAAACAGAAAATATGTACGCCCGTGAATAGTAAATTCAAAAAAATAGCAAGAAAATTCAAAAAAATATGAAATTTTTTAGCATCCAAGATGATCGGTTGCGCAAGGTGTGTGCAAAATTCTGTTATCAAATGACATGCCAGGAGCTCTAGGAAAAAAAACAAAATAGTATTTTTTTTTTCAAAGTTTTTTCCGAGCCATATTTTGTTTTTCCTAGAATGTTCAAACACAACAAAATTTTGCAAACACCTTGCGCACCCAAGCATCTTGGATGCCAAAAAAATTCATATTTTTTTGAATTTTTTGCTATTTTTTTGAATTTACTGTTCACGGGCGTACATATTTACTGTTTTTCCTTTGCCATGAGCTCCTGAGTGTCCAAACAGCATGAAAATCTGCACGCACCTTGCGCACTTGAGTACCTTCGGTCCCACAAAATTTCAGATTTTTTTACTATTTTTTTCAATGCAGTCAAAGCCCTTTGACCGGACGCTAACGGCGCAGACGGGCATTTCTATAAGGCCAACTAACGGCAGAGGGGCAAATTTGAGCACCCTTCGAAATTAGGGGCAAATCTGAGTAGTGGGATCAAGTTAGGGGCATAGATGTAAATGTCCCAAGAAAATATTATGTGATGAACATGTTAGGCAGCATTCCACATCAGAAATTCTATTTTTATCATTTACCTACTCGAGGACGAGCAGGAATTAAGCTTGGGGATGCTGATACGTCTCCAATGTATCTATAATTTTTTATTGTTCCATGCTGTTATATTATCATTCTTGGATTTTTTACAATCATTTTATAGCAACTTTATATCATTTTTTGGGACTAACCTATTGACATAGTGCCCAGTGCCAGTTGCTGTTTTTTTGCTTGTTTTTTACTTCGCAGAAAATCAATACCAAACGGATTCCAAACACAGCAAAACTTTTTGGTGATTTTTTCTGGACCAAAAGACACCTGTTGGGCCAAAGAAGTACCAGAGGGGGGCTCCGAGGGGAGCACAACCCACCTCGGCCGCCTCCCGCACCACCTCTTTACTCTACAAATACCCCAATATTGCAGAAACCCTAGGGGAGGTGACGAAAAACAATTCTAGCCGCCGCAAGTTCCAGAAACCACAGATCCAATCTAGACACCATCACGGAGGGGTTCATCATCCTCATTGGTGCCTCCCCGATGATGCGTGAGTAGTTCATTGTAGACCTACGGGTCCGTAGTTAGTAGCTAGATGGCTTTCTCTCTCTCTTTTGATTCTCAATACAATGGTCTCTTGGAGATCTATTTGATGTAACTCTTTTTGCGGTGTGTTTGTTGGGATCCGATGAACTTTGAGTTTATGATCAGATCTATGTTTTTATCCATGAAAGTTGTTTGAGTCTTTTGATCTCTTATATGCATGATTACTTATAGCCTCGTATTTCTTCTTCGAATCTTTGGTTTAGTTAGGCCGACTAGATCAATTTTTCTTTCCATGGGAAGAGGTGCTTTGTAATGGGTTCGATCTTACGGTGCTCGATCCCAGTGACAGAAGGGGAAACGACACGTATGTATCGTTGCTATCAAGGATAACAAGATGTGGTATATTCCTATATGAGTAGATCTTGTCTACATCATGTCATCATTTTTATTGCATTACTTCGTTTCTTCATGAACTTGATACACTAGATGCATGCTGGATAGCGGTCGATGTGTGGAGTAATAGTAGTAGATGCAGGTAGGAGTCGGTCTACTAATCTTGGAAGTGATGCCTATATAATGACCATTGCCTGGATATCATCATAATTATTTGAAGTTCTATCAATTGCCCAACAGTAGTTTGTTTACCCACCGTATGCTATTTTTCTCGAGAGAAGCCACTAGTGAAATCTACGGCCCCCGGGTCTATTTTCTCATCATATATTTTCAGATCTATTTTGCTATTTGCCTTTTCATTTATTTGCAACTTTTATTTTCAGATCTATATTATCAAAAACCTAAAAATACCTTGCTGAATTTTCTTTTCTTTTATTTGCATCTATCAATCTACTACAATTTTATCTCGTCAACCTGATAATTTCTAGCACCGTTATCCGAAAGGGATTGACAACCCCTTTAACATGTTGGGTTGCAAGTATTTGTTCTTTGTGTGTAGGTACCGTTTATGTAGTGTTGCGTGGTTCTCCTACTGGTTCGATAACCTTGGTCTTATCACTGAGGGAAATACCTACCGTAGCTGCACTGCATCATCCCTTCCTCTTTGGGGAAATACCGACGTAGTTCAAGCCACCATCAGGTCCAGGCCAGATAAGGGCATTAATCCCAGTTCTCTTACGAACCGGGACCAATGGGTGCATCAGTCCCGGTTCGTGAGGCCAGGGCGCCGGCCGGGCCTCGGGGGCCATAGGTCCCGGTTCGTCTGACCCCTTTGGTCCTGGTTCCAGACACGAACCGGGAGCAAAGGGCCTCACTCCTGGCGCAGCACCTTTAGTCCCGGTTGGTGGCTGGAACCGGGACTAAAGAGTTGGCTTCTGTCCCGGTTCTAGCCACCAACCGGGACTAAAGAGATGCCTATATATACTTGCACCTGCCCACCCTCTCCTCTGTTTTTTGGCCGTGTGGGAGGTGTGTGCATGCGCTGCTCTTTTCTACCTTCTATGCATGCAAATGAGGTGTTCGATGAAATGCCTGAGCCACACTTAAGCTTTCTCCTCTCCAAGCTCGACCTACAAGCTCTATTTTCCTCAAGATTTGTCTAGGTTTGGCGGTCCGTCCCGTCCCGTCCCCATCCTCACCGCTGTCGATCGCCCGCGCCGATCTCGTCGCCGGCACCACCGTGGTGAGCCTCTTGTTCTTATCTTCTTTTTAAAAGAAAATTTTTTTATTACTTGTATGATTTAGATAGATACTTGTATGGTTTTCTTGCTTTTATTATTGTTTGTTATTATATAGTGCCATGGTTTTGGTATCCGCCCCCGGCGGCCCTCATCTTGTATATGATTCGGATGTGGTATATTATCTTTTATTATGGTTTGTTTCATTCAGTGTTTATGACAATTATGCCGACCAACGTGACATGGATGTTTTTATCTAGGAGGTATGTGAACCGAAAATTCCAACCGACCCTCTTGTCAAGAGGTTAAATTTAGTTGAAAAAGAAAACAATTACTTGAAGAAAAAATTGAAAAGAATTGAGGAGGAGAAGATGGAATTGGAGTTGCATGTTGCGGATGTCGTCGATGATCACAAGATCAATGATACATCTCCGTCGTATCTACTTTTCCAAACTCTTTGCCCTTGTTTTGGACTCTAATTTGCATGATTTGAATGGAACTAACCCGGACTGACGCTGTTTTCAGTAGAATTGCCTTGGTGTTATTTTTGTGCAGAAATAAAAGTTCTCGGAATGACCTGAAACTTTACGGAGAATATTTTTGGAATAAATAAAAAATATTGGCGAAAGAATCAACCAGAGGGGACCCACCAGCTGTCCACAAGGGTGGAGGGCGTGCCCCCCTATGGCGCGCCCCCTGCCTTGTGGGTCCCCTGGACCTCCACCGACCTCAACTCCAACTCTATATATTCACTTTCAGGGAGAAAAAAATCAGAGAGAAGGATTCATCATGTTTTACGATACGAAGCCGTCGTCACCTCCTGTTCTTCATCGGGAGGGCAGATCTGGAGTCCGTTCGAGGCTTCGGAGCGGGGAAATCATCGCCATCATCATCACCAACCTTCCTCCATCACCAATTTCATGATGCTCACCGCTGTGCATGAGTAATTCCATCGTAGGCTTGCTGGATGGTGATGGGTTGGATGATATTTATCATGTAATCGAATTAGTTTTGTTAGAGTTTGATCCCAAGTATCCACTATGTTCTGAGATTGATGTTGCTATGACTTTGCTATACTTAATGCTTGTCACTTGGGCCCGAGTGCCATGATTTCAGATCTGAACCTATTATGTTTTCATGAATATATTTGTGTTCTTGATCCTATCTTGCAAGTTGTAGACACCTATTACGTGTTATGATCCGCATACCCCAAGGTGACAATAACAATAATTGGGATTCTTTCCGGTGATTACCGTAGTTTGAGGAGTTCATGTATTCACTAAGTGCTAATGCTTTGGTCCGGTTTTCTATTAAAAGGATGCCTTAATATCCCTTAGTTTCCATTAGGACGCCACTGCCACGGGAGGGTAGGACAAAAGATGTCATGCAAGTTCTTTTCCATAAGCACGTATGACTATATTCGGAATACATGCCTACATTATATTGATGAATTGGAGCTAGTTCTGTGTCACCCTAGGTTATAATTGTTGCATGATGAATGTAATCTGACATAATTATCCATCGTTGATCCATTGCCTACGAGCTATACACATATTGATCTTTGCTAAGTTACTTTCGTTGCTACTGCTGTCACAATCACTACAAAACTGCTACTGTTACTTTTTCCACCGTTACCGTTACTTCCATACTACTTTGCTACTAGATACTTTGCTGCAGATATTAAGTCTTTCAGGTGTGGTTGAATTGACAACTCAACTGCTAATACTTGAGAATATTCTTTGGGTCCCCTTGTGTCGAATCAATAAATTTGGGTTGAATACTCTACCCTCGAAAAGTGCTGCGATCCCCTATACTTGTGGGTTATCAAGACCTTTTTCTGGCGCCGTTGCCGGAGATCATAGCTCTATTCTCCGAGTCACTTGGGATTTATATCTGTTGATCACTATGAGGAATTTGAAAGATACTAGAACCAAGATTTTCCCCTCTACTACGAGGGGAGGTAAGGAACTGCCAACTAGCTCTGCACTTGATTCACCTTCTGTTTTGAGTAAGCTTGCAACACCTACACCTGCTATCGATTCTAATATGTCGCATGTTATTGATGATGCTACTTCTACTATAAATGATGCTGATGATGCTACTACTTTGCTTGATAAAACTGTGCCACTGGGTGAATTACTTGATGAACATCTTGCTAGAGTTAGAACTATTGATTATGCTGAAGATGATGATACTTCTGAAACTGATGAAATTATTGAAACTGAAAACTTTGAAACACCTGATAAGACTAGCTCTCCTAGATATGAACTTCCTGTTATGCCTGAGGGTTATGTTATGGATGGAGAGGTAGCTAGGGACTTTCTTGCTTGTAAGGATAGAGATGATCTTAAGAAATTATTATGCAAGTGGAAAGAAAAATCTTTGAATGCTAGAATGCAATATGATCCTAAGTTTGCTACGTCACCTATCTTTGTTACTGATAAGGATTATGAATTCTCTGTCGATCCTGAGTTAATTACTTTGGTTGAATCTGATCCTTTTCATGGTTATGAATCTGAAACTGTTGTGGCACATCTTACTAAATTGAATGATATAGCCACCCTATTTGCTCATGAGGAAAAAATTCGCTATTACTATATTCTTAAGTTGTTTCCTTTCTCATTAAGGGGTGATGCTAAGTTATGGTTTAATTCTCTTGCTCCTGGTTGTGTGCGTAGTCCCCAAGATATGATTTACTACTTCTCTGAAAAATATTTCCCGGCTGATAAGAAACAAGCTGCTTTAAAGGAAATATTTAACTTTGTGTAAATTGAAGAAGAGAGTCTCCCACAAGCTTGAGGGAGGCTTCTCCAATTACTTAATGCTTTGCTTGATCATCCTCTCAAGAAAAATGAAATACTTGACATCATTTATAATGGACTAACCGATGCTTCTAGGGACCACCTAGATAGTTGTGCTGGTTGTGTTTTCAGGGAACGAACTGTTGAGCAAGCTGAATTGCTATTGAATAATATATTGAGTAATGATAATGATTGGACACTTCCTGAACCAACTCCTAAGCCAACTCCGAAGAAAAGAGGTATTCTATTTCTTAGTACTGAAGATATGCAAGAGGCAAAGAAATCTATGAAAGAAAAAGGTATTAAAGCTGAAGATGTTAAGAATTTACCACCTATTGAAGAGATACATGGTCTTGATCGCCCGACACAGGTAGTAGAGGTAAATTCTCTTTATAGATTTGATGAAGGTGATATTCCTTATAATAAGTCTGCTAGTCAATGCTTGGATGAGTTTGATAATTTTATTGTTAAGCAAGAAAACTTCAATGCTTATGTTAGTAGACAATTGAAACTTAATGCTTACATGCTTGACTACTTGGGTGATTATATGAGTAGAACTTTTAGTGATCTTAAGATTATTAGTAAGCATGCTTCCATGGTTAAAACTCAAGTAGAACAAGTACTTAAGGCATAGGATGATTTGCTCAATGAGTTGAATAGTAAGAACAATGATAATGTTGTTAGGGTTATGACTAGAGGTGGTAAAATGACTCAGGAACCTTTGTATCCCGAGGGCCATCCTAAGAGAGTTGAGCAAGAATCTCAGAGAATTAATACTGATACACCTAGTCCTCCTAGTAATAGAAAGAAAAAGAAAACTGATAGGACTTTGCATGCTTCTAGAGAACCTGTTATAGACACACCTGAGAATCCAAATGACATTTCTATTTCTGATGCTGAGACACAATCTGGTGATGAACATGAACCTAGTGCTAATGTTAATGATGATGTTCATGTTGATGCTCAACCTAGTAATGATAATGATATAGAGGTTGAACCTGCTGTTGATCTTGATAACCCACAATCTAAGAATAAACGTTATGATAAGAGAGACTTCGTTGCTAGGAAGCACGGTAAAGAAAGAGAACCATGGGTTCAGAAACCCATGCCCTTTCCTCCTAAACCATCCAAGAAAAAGGATGATGAGGATTTTGAGCGCTTTTGTTGAAATGCTTAGACCTGTCTTTTTGCGTATGCGTTTGACTGATATTCTAAAAATGTCTCCTTATGCTAAGTATATGAAAGATATTGTTACAAATAAAAGAAAGATACCGGAAGTTGAAATTTCCACCATGCTTGCTAATTATACTTTTAAGGGTGGAATACCAAAGAAACTAGGAGACCCAGGAATACCAACTATTGTGATGCCCCCGAGCTTGATCGTGCATGTTTGCGTGTATGATTAGTGCACGATTAAGTTGGGGGCATCACAACTATACCATGCTCCATTAAAAGAAACTATGTTAAAACTACTTTATGTGATCTGGGAGTCGGTGTTAGTGTTATGCCTTTCTCTTTGTATCATAGACTTCAATTGGATAAGTTGACACCTACTGAAATCTCTTTGCAAATGGCTGATAAATCAACTGCTATAACCATCGGTATTTGTGAGGATGTGCCTGTTGTGGTTGCAAACGTTACTTTCTTAACGGACTTTGTTATTCTTGATATTCACGAGGATGACAGTATGTCAATCATCCTTAGTAGACCCTTTTTGAATACTGCAGGGGCTGTTATTGATTGCAACAAGGGCAATGACACTTTTCATGTAAATGGTAATGAGCATACGGTACACTTTCCGAAGAAACAACCTCAAGTTCATAGTATCAATTCTATTGGAAATTTTTCAACTATTACTATTGGAGGTTTTGAATTCCCTCTCCCTACTATCAAGAAGAAATATGATATTCTTATTGTTGGGGACATGCATATCCCCGTTGAGGTAACCTAGTGTTATTAGAAAATTCTCCGGTTTCATGTTATTCAAAGGAAGTTCGTTAATAAGACTTGATCAACCTTGTTAATGGATTCCTTTTGATGAGCATGAGATGGATGAATTTAGAAAGCACAACTTTCTGTACCCACCTTTTACTTTCCGTTATTTAGAATAAATAAAGAAAAAAATAGTATTATCCGTCTGTTTTCTGATTTATTCGTGCAATAAAAAATGTCCCGAAAATAAAAGTTCTCCAAATGCCCTTAGTATGATTTTTTAAAGAATATTTTAGAATTTCTGCACTGAAAATGCACATGGGGGTTGCACCAGTGGACCACAAGGGTGGAGAGCGCGCCCTACCCCCCTGGGCGTGCCCCCTGCCTTGTGGGTCCCACGTGGGTCCCCCTCTCTTATTCGAGCACCCATCCACTTCATCTTCCTCCAAAAAAAATCATCCCGTTGCTCAAACCCGTGCTCTAGCTCATCTTGCTGCCATTTTTGATCTCCTTGTGCAAAGCTCTATTTGCAAAACTGTTTTGGAGGATTGTTCTTCGGTATCTGACTCCTCCAATGGTCCAGTTAGTTTTTGTTCTAGTGCTTTATATATTGCAATTTTTTGCTGCTGTGGTGACCTTGTTCTTGAGCTTGCATGTCAAATTTATATGGTCCAAAGTAGTTTTGATGCATGATATAGCTTCTAGGCACTTGTAGGAGTAGTTGCTATCAATCTTATTGAGTTTGGTTCACTTTTATTTTGAGTCACTAAAAATTTCAGAAATTTTTCAGAGGAAAGAAATGACGAAAAGATAGTTGAGACGCTCTTCAAGTTGGGGTTCTAAAGAAAATGAGAATGAGGAGAAGAAGAAGCCCAAGTACAACCTTCCTCGCACCGCGGAGGTTCGGCCGTGTGAATGGCCAAGTGATGCATTCTTGGGGGCTGCCGGAATTTATGATGATTTTTATTATTTGGCGGAGAATGCAGGCATCACCGACTTCCTCCATGATAAGTGTGATCAATATCTCCTACTCACTAATACCTTCGTGCAAAATTTTCACTTTCATGCTAGGAAATCACCACCACGGTAGAATTTTATTTATATGATGAGCATAAGGAGATGATGCTTTATGATTTTTGTGAGGTTTGCAAATTACCTTATGAGGGCAGCGTCAATGAACCACGTCGTAGAGATGTGGAAGATTTTATTGGTGAAGTTACCGTAGGGGAAGAGAGAAGGGTGTCGGAAGCGAGAGTGGCTAGTTTGCATTTTCCTGTTTTGCGCTATTACTCATTATTTGCTAGGAGATTATTTGGTCGTGGGGAGAGTGGAGGCCTTAGTGCCCCTGACCTCGCTATTTTGTGCCATGCTCTACTTCGTGATATAACTTTTAGTTTGGGCGCTATTGTTGCTCGACGGTTGAGTTTAAACCGTTCGAGGGGTCCTATTTTTGGAGGTATCTATGCCTCCCGCCTCGCCGGATGCTTCGAGATACCCATTAGGAACGATGAGGAAGAGGAGATGCTGCTACCCACTATACACTTAGACTATAACAGTATGGTAGCTCATGATTTTATTAGCGATGATAAGGACAAGAGACTCATCTATAACCTGGTATTCAGCAAGGATACTTGTCATATTATTACTTTGCCTGCACCTTCTTTGTTCGATATTCATTCAGGTAGGTACCTCATTTTACCCGAGGACATTTATGCATATTAGGAGCGGACGCGATCCCCAGTTCCTGAGCCAGAACCATCACCTGATCCGTATGAGGACTCTATCTATCAGTCGGAGCCACAGGAGCTCACTAACCAGTGGAACCCTCAGGATCCTCCTCAGTACCAAGGAGAGGGCTACTTTGATCCATGGGCGTAGACCAACTTAGGCCTAAAGCCTAAGCTTGGGGGAGTACGTATTTCTCACCGACATTACATTCATGTTCACACACTCATTCCAGTTGTCGGTGTTCATACTTTTTCATTGTATTATCCATGTTAGTTTATTTCTTTTTCTCGCTTTCTTCTTGTGTGTTTGAAAAACTTTGAGAAAATCCAAAAAAATTAGTCGTACGTAGCTTCTTTTTAGTTTCCTTTTCATGTTTAATTAGTAGTACTATTAAAAGGAAACCCAAAAAGATTTCTCGTTCTTCTTTTGTTTGTTGGGAGTTTTCCCGTGTAAATAGTTTTTCTCGTTCTTGCTTTTACTTTCTTCAGAAAAACAAAAATATTTTAGTGTGTTTCTTTGAAATTCTTTTTCATTTCTTTGGGTCGAGAGGAGAAGACCACGATGAAAAAGTTGAGTGGCTCTCATATGCATTATTGTTGATCTAATAAAGAGCCCATATTACCTTGTCTTCTCCTTTGAATAAATGTTTGCAGATTCCAGCTTAGTCCAATGCACGTGCACTATTATTATTATCCACACCGTTTGGTCGTGCAAGTGAAAGGCATTAATGACGATATATGATGAAATGATTGAGATGAGGAAAAGCTGGTATGAACTCGACCTATCTTGTTTTTGTAAATAAGATTAGTTCATCGTTCTTGATTCAGCCTATTATGAATGAAACATGTTTGCAATGACAATTAGAGATTATAGCTACTCATGCGATGCTTAATTAGCTAGGAGTTTATAATTGTTTACCTTGTGTGCCAACATGCTTTTAAAATGGTGGTGATGTAGTATGATAGGATGGTATCCTCCTTTGAATGATTCGAGTGGCTTGACTTGGCACATGTTCACGCATGTAGTTGAAATAAAATCAACATAGCCTCCATGATATTTATGTTCATGGTGATTTATATCCTACTCATGCTTGCACTCAATGTTGGTTAATCTCAATGCATGTTTATGACTGTTGTCGCTCTCTAGTTGGTCGCTCCTCAATCTTTTGCTAGCCTTCACTTGTACTAAGTGGGAATACTGCTTGTGCATCCACTTCCATAAACCCAAAGTTGTTCCATATGAGTCCACCATACCTACCTATATGCGGTATTTACCTGCCGTTCCAAGTAAATTTGCATGTGCCAAACTCTAAACCTTCAAATGATAATCTGTTTTGTATGCCCGAATCGCTCATGTAGCGACTGGGGGCTGTCAGTATCTTCCATGCTAGGTGGGTTATTCTCACGATGAGTGTTGATTCACTTATCATTCATGAGAAAGTGGCTGGTAATCGGGATGCCCAGTTCCATGCTCAAATCAAATCAAAATATAATTTCAAACAAAACTCCCCTAGGACTGGTGTTGGTATGGACGGTACCCGTTGTTTTGGACCAGCCGTGGAGTGTGCTTGTTGGTGGAGGGGGAGTAAAAACTTTACCATTCTGTTTGGGAACCGCCTATAATGTATCTAGCATGGAAGATACCGAGATCTCTTGGTTGTTATGTTGACAATGAAAGCATACCGCTCAAAATTATATTCATCCCTGTTTCAAAAAGCTCGAGCTCTGGCACCTCTGCAAATCCCTGCTTCCCTCTGCGAAGGGCCTATCTATTTACTTTTATTGTTGAGTCATCATCCTCTTATAAAAAGCACCAGTTAGAGAGCACCACTGTCATTTGTATGCGTTGTTATTAATTGATATTGAGTATGACTGTGACTGGATCTCTTTTACCATGAATTACAATGTCTAGTCAATCCTTGATCTTCAGGGGTGCTCTGCATTTATGTTTTGCAGTCTCAGAAAGGGCTAGCGAGATACCATTCTATTATATCACATCATGATTGTTTTGAAAAAGTGTTGTCATCCGAGATTTATTATTATTGCTCGCTACTTGATTATGCCATTGATATGAGTAAATGTGAGACCTAAATGTTATTATGAATATGGTTAGTTCATAATCTTTGCTGAAAACTTGAATGCTGGCTTTACATATTTGCAACAACAAGATCAAACAGAGTTTGTAAATGTTTTTCTTTATCACTTTCAGTTTGTCAACTGAATTGCTTGAGGACAAGCAATGGGTTAAGCTTGGGGGAGTTGATACGTCTCCGTCATATCTACTTTTCCAAACTGTTTTGCCCTTGTTTTGGACTCTAATTTGCGTGATTTGAATGGAACTAACCCGGACTGACGCTGTTTTCAACAGAATTGCCTTGGTGTTATTTTTGTGCAGAAATAAGATTTCTCGGAATGACCTGAAACTTTACGGAGAATATTTTTGCAATAAATAAAAAATATTGGCGAAAGAATCAACCAGAGGGGACCCACCAGCTGTCCACAAGGGTGGAGGGCACCCCCCTATGGCATGCCCCCCTGCCTTGTGGGTCCCCTGGACCTCCACCGACCTCAACTCCAACTCTATATATTCACTTTCGGGGAGAAAAAATCAGAGAGAAGGATTCATCATGTTTTACGATACGGAGACGCCGTCACCTCCTGTTCTTCATCGGGAGGGCAGATCTGGAGTCCGTTCGGGGCTCCGGAGAGAGGAAATCATCGCCATCATCATCACCAACCTTTCTCCATCACCAATTTCATGATTCTCACCGCCATGCATGAGTAATTCCATCGTAGGCTTGCTGAACGGTGATGGGTTGGATGAGATTTATCATGTAATCGAGTTAGTTTTGGTAGGGTTTGATTCCTAGTATCCACTATGTTTGGAGATTGATGTTGCTATGACTTTGCTATGCTTAATGCTTGTCACTAGGGCCCGAGTGCCATGATTTCAGATCTGAACCTATTATGTTTTCATGAATATATTTGTGTTCTTGATCCTATCTTGCAAGTTGTAGACACCTATTACGTGTTATGATCCGCATACCCCAAGGTGACAATAATTGGGATTCTTTCCGGTGATTACCGTAGTTTGAGGAGTTCATGTATTCACTAAGTGCTAATGCTTTGGTCCGGTTCTCTATTAAAAGGAGGCCTTAATATCCCTTAGTTTCCATTAGGACCCCGCTGCCACGGGAGGGTAGGACAAAAGATGTCATGCAAGTTCTTTTCCATAAGCGCGTATGACTATATTCGGAATACGTGCCTACGTTATATTGATGAATTGGAGCTAGTTCTGTGTCACCCTAGGTTATAACTGTTGCATGACGAATGCCATCCGACATAATTATCCATCATTGATCCATTGCCTACGAGCTTTACACATATTGAGCTTTGCTAAGTTACTTTCGTTGCTACTGCTGTCACAATCACTACAAAACTGCTACTGTTACTTTTGCCACCGTTACCATTACTTCCATACTACTTTGCTACTAGATACTTTGCTGCAGATATTAAGTCTTTCAGGTGTGGTTGAATTGACAACTCAGCTGCTAATACTTGAGAATATTCTTTGGCTCCCCTTGTGTCGAATCAATAAATTTGGGTTGAATACTCTACCCTCGAAAACTGTTGCGATCCCCTATACTTGTGGGTTATCAATCAAGATGGATGCAATGCACTTGAAGATTAGAAAATATGCCATTCATAATGAGGCTTGGTATCAATATGCCGTTGGATCAATTGTTACCTTAGTTGCGATTATGATCGCATTTGTTGTTGCATTTAAATGTTTTTCATAGTTTCAATGTATGTTTTAATTAGATGCTCTAGAGAGCTATATGTTGTTCTATGAGAACTATGTATAAAATTTATGTATTTATTTTTTTAGTAATAACATTTGATCACTACTGTTCTTTGGTTTTAATGTGATGATGAACTTGTATTAATTTGGTCACTTCTGTATTCATGATGTTCTGTAATGGTTTTTGATACACTTAATTATATAATGCATGCAGATGAACCGGCAATGGATGTACAGTGACCGATGCACCTCCGAGTTAAATTTGATGGTGAGAATTAAACATGAGCACGACCTCATGGGAGTCGACCTGATGCCTGTTGAATTTGTTGAATTATTTCAGTTATTCAATCAAGAGGCCCTCGACAAACAACTCATGACTTGCTACTATCTGTAAGTATTACTTCTCTAATTAAGTCTCTAGCTCAGCTCGTTCATTGCATGTATATATAATTATCCTCACTATATTATGCAGATTGAAGATCGTCGAATGCAAAAGAGGAAAAATCTATGACATTGGGTTCATTAGCCCAAATACCGTAAATGAATGGATGGTAGAAAATAGAGTTGAAGATACTGAGGAAAATTTGCTAAAAGCGTTCCTTCGACATCAAAACAAAAGGGAAATACTCTTTCCTTACAACTTCAAGTGAGTGTTACTGTCTTATGCATATTCGGTTTCGCTTACTCGAGGTTAAGTACTGTAATTGATGAGTTATGCGTGCGCAGGTTCGACTTTATTCTACTATCCATTAAGCTTGACGGGGGAGTAGTATCTGTCTTAGTCTCGAGACGTAAAGATCCCAAGGATTATGTGGACATGACTGCAATGCTCCAGAAGTAAGTTCAATCATTATCGCACCATATCGGCAACTTTCGTTCATTTCTTGATATCAAGTAATCATTTTCTTTCCCTGGCAGGGATTGGAAAAAGTACACCGGAATGGTTCCGGGTCTGAAGAACGAGCTGCGATTTACACACCCCAAAGTAAGTAGTACTAGCTAGTTCTGCGCATCTCTCATTGATTCTAGTTTCATCAATACCATTATCATGCTTGATTATTAGTTTGATTGAACTCTATTCTTGTAAAGTTCTTGTGGCAGGCAGGCGGGAATAATTTATGTGGATACTACGTTTGCGAGTTCATTCGCCACTCGACCTCTGAGCGGGGCTTGTCTGAAAAACAATTTGAAGTACGTAAACAATATTCACAATTTTATTTTATTACCATCAATTGTGTTGAGTTTCATTCATATATATGTATTGACCCCCTTCTTTAAATTAGATTTGGCAGATGCGGGATGAACTCCTACCACATGATCGCATACGAGCAATTCAAGAGGAATTGGCGGGATTCTTTCTTGACCACGTCATACATGAAAAGGGAGAATACCATACGGAAATTCAATGGGAGTTTGGCGCTTGATGATGTCAGGGATGTTATATTGTATATATGTAGTAGCATCGGATAGATATATGAAAACTTGTTGTTCGACCAAGCATGGAGAAAGAGAGGTCACTTCTCTCTATATATGTTCATGACGATCTTGTGTAATTAATGGTTTCCTTCATTTTCTTACTAGCTAGCGTCGAGTTCTCTCTATATGTAGTAGCTAGCGTCGACCAAGCACGAAGAAAGAGAGGTCACTTCTCTCTATTAGCTAGCTAACACAATATGAAACCCCTAAACCCCCACTTTAAAAAAAAACCCAGCGCCTGCAAGCTGCTGACGCATGGCTGCCTTTTAGTTCCGGTTGGTGTTACCAACCAGGACTAAAGGTCCTCCTACCTGGGCGCCCCACAGCGGCCACATGGAGCTCCTTTGGTCCCAGTTCGTAAGCCAACCGGGTCTAAAAGTGAGTGGCTTTAGTCCCGACCGTTTTGTCCCGGTTGCAGAACCGGGACTAAAGGCCCTCTGGAACCGGGACTAGTGCCCTATTTTCTACTAGTGGCAAGGAATGGGCAGAGGACCTCTACGATTCAGTCAAGACACAGCCAGCCTACGGCTTCATCATTGCCTGAGGCGGCCTTGTCAACCTCGATCCCAATGATGTGGCGGCCGGGCTCGAGCGCATCCTTGGCGGAGTTGACATCCCCGACGAAGTAGAACATTGCCAACGTGATATCTTGAGGATGCTCGTGATGGACGAAATTTGCTACCAGGCCAGAGACATGGAAATGGAGAGGTTCCGCAGAGATATCATGCGCATCATTGCACCCTATCAAGCTTTTCTGGAAGAGGCCCAGCTGCCCCAAGAGCCTCCCAGCGCCAGCACCTCCGTAGGCGGAGGCGGATTGGGACACTTGGAATGAACGGCCGCAAGGATGCTATGCTGATCATGGAGTCCGAGAAGACCGTCGTCGGAAGGCCGCCAGCTCAGCCTTTTAGCCTATATTTTATTATAATTGTATGCATATGTAGGTCGTGAGTGTTTTGGTCATTGCCGCATGTGGCATTTTAAATCATCCTGAATATGTAAGACAATTATTAACCGTTGCCATTGTAAATTTGCCTGAACGGCGAGCAGAGCGCGCGCAGGGACGCCAGAGTGGAGCGAGCCGCGGTCGCCTCGATGGCGAGCAAAACGCGCGGACGGACACGAGTAGAGCGCGCCGCGGCCACCGCAACGACGAGCAGAGCGCGCCGCGGCCGCCTCAACGGCGAGCAACCACATTGTCAACCTTCTGTCACCCCGTGGGAGGCGCGACGACGCATCCATCGGACATGATGGTGATAACTTGACTGTGTGTGATAGTGGGCAGACACATACACATACATCCGAGAACGCAGGCCCACGTTTCGGCCTTCCGATGCGTGGCATACGGTTGATACAGAAGAACTGTTTGCGATGAGCCAGAACAACAGAAACAGGCTTTGTAGGCCCAGAACCATCAATAAATTTTGACCTTGTTTCTCGTCACATTGCAGATTACAACGCAATAAGTAATTGCAAATCTGTTCACACCGATCAAACCAATATGTGTTCACACTTAGCACCGGGCTATAAAAACTACCCACTCAAAAATTACTTCACAGTTCCTCTCCTCATCACCCACAAAACTGGTCTTTCTTGTCAAGTCGTTCCGCCATGACTGGTAGGAGGAGTTTCGGTGGACATATAACCTGGGAGCAAAAACCAAGGCCGTGGA
Source organism: Thinopyrum elongatum (assembly GCA_011799875.1). Classification (NCBI taxonomy): domain Eukaryota; kingdom Viridiplantae; phylum Streptophyta; class Magnoliopsida; order Poales; family Poaceae; genus Thinopyrum; species Thinopyrum elongatum. The sequence goes on from CM022301.1 coordinate 29,081,654, forward strand.
AGCACTAGAGAGGTCTCGCCGCCACATGGCAGCCGTAGAAGAGATGTCCCGGCGCGCCGTGGAGCCCTCGAACGAGCTCTCACCAGCACACGAGGGCTCTCACAAGCGCACTCACCGTGTCGGCGATCGCAATGAGCTGGCGTTGCTGAAGTCCTTGGCCGGCGACGACGACATTCTCCCTGGGCTCATTAAGCAGCAAGAGCTGGTCAACGGCTTGATGAAGCTGCTCAAGATCAGTGATGCCTCGGTTGAGAAGGTCACCGGCCTCGTCGAGCAACTCATGGGTGACAATGCGAAGCTCCTCAAGGCAGTCGCCAAGAAGGAGGAGGAGGCCGCCGGCTGGAAGATGCAGCATGAGCAGAGCAGTGCCTCGAGGATGACGCTGACAGTGGTCGTCGAGGAACTGATGTGTGACTTGAGGAAGCTCTGGATCGAGCGCGAGCAGGAGGTGGAGGAATCCGTGGCTGCTTTCAAGCAAAGTCACGAGGAATGAAGAAGGAGCTGGAGGATGTTGTCGCCTGGCGATCCATCGAGGAGTAGAGACAGTAGCGACCCAGATTGTTGTCTGTGATTTCCTTCTTCTCTTGCCCCCGTGTCTTCCGGGCTTTGCCGCATGTGGCATTTTAAATTATCCAAAATATGTAAGACAATTATTATCCGCGCTATTGTAAATTTGTCGTCGTATTATCTGTTGCCATTTTATTTGTTGTCGTATTATCCGTTGCCCTATGTGGCATTTTAAATTAGGCCGGAATACGAGTTGAAAACACGTACAAAGCAAATGCTAACGTTGAGCGGGGCCATGGGATCACAAGCAAACACCCTCCGTCCAGGTGCTTTAATTAACCGCGTGTTAAACAGCGGCTCGGCCGCCATTAATGGAGAAGTTGTGAGCGAGGCGGGCGGCTGGTGGGTGGAGGTCAAAGAGCTTGCTTTCCGGTGAGCATGGGCGTCTTTGCTGCTCGCACGTGTCCCGTCGAGCCTGCGAGGTGGACAGATGCACGCGTCCCGTCTAGCCTGCGCGCCGGACTGCTCGCACGCGTCCCGTCGAGCCTGCACGGTGGACTTCTCGCGCTCGTCCCGTCTAATCAAACAGCTGCATGCATGCCACCGAGTATGGTTAAATTTTGGCACAAAATACAAAGATGACCAATGAACGAGGACGGAGGTAGTACTATCCCATAAGAAAAGAGGGACGCGTGGCCGCACTTAAATTGTTACGGGAACACACGGTTCATATAATACAACCGTTTGCGATATTAATGTGTCAGCTATTTGTTTCAAAAGGACTTCGTTGGCTATTAATGTGTGCGCCTTGTCTCAAACTGGACGATTTTTTTACCACGGCATATATGTGCCATGTCATGAAACCATGCCAAGTTTCATGTTTTTTGGGTGAGTTTTCGATTTACTGGGATTCAAAAACCGAGATTCTCAATATTTCAGGACGACTAGAAGTTTGTAATTCATTCCCATTCCTTCAATGAGACCTAAACATGCACCCAATGACACATGTACGATTTTCCATCCATTTTGCTTCACTGGAGCATGTGCTTGTATTTCAAATTTGAATTATGGACTACATTAAATGCCTAGAAAACTCAATTAATATATAAAATGGCCAAATGAACCCTGAACAGTTTCAAATTTCAGCACGACACTCCTGTTATTCTATGTTGCATGTAGAAAACAAAGTTCAAGGCGAGAAGAGGCAGCGATTATCGTTTCCCCCACAAGAGGGGCATGTTTCCCTTCCGGAACCACGAGTGTTGCGAGAAGCTTCGGTTTGTAAGAGGCTTGTAATATAGCTTGGCCCAAATTGAACAATTATTTTATCACGACATATATGTGCCATGTAGTGACACCATGCCAAGTTTCATGATTTTCTGGTGAGTTTTGGATTTACAAAGATTTAAAAACTAAGATTCGCAATGTTTGTGGCCGAGCCAGGATGCCGAGACGGTTGAATTCATTCCCATTCCTTCCATGGGACCTAAACATGCACCCCAAGGACATATGTACGTTTTTTCTAGCCATTTTGGTGCACTGAAGCAAGTATTTATACTTCGGATTTGAATTATGGACATTAAATGCCTAGAAAACTCAATTAATGAATAAAAAAGGTCAAACGAACCCTGAATAATTTCAAAGTTCAGCGTGAATCTCCCGTTGTTCCATGTTGCGTGTAGAAGAAAATACAAGGCTAGAAGAGGGAGCGATTATCGTTTCGCCCACAAGGGGACACGTTTCCCTATCGAAACCACGAGGGTTCTTGCGACAGGCTTCGGTTTGTAATAACGCTTGGCCCAAATTGGACAATATTTTTACCACGACATATATGTGCCATGACGTGACACCATGCCAACTTTCAAGACTTTCTGGTGAGTTTTGGATTTATGGGGATTTAAAAACAGAGATTCCAATTGTTTGAGGACGAGCCAGGACGCCGGTACGGTTGTAATTCATTCCCATTCCTGGCATGGGACCTAAACATGCACCCAAGGACATATGTATAATTTTTCTAGCCATTTTGGTGAACTGGAGCATGTATTTGTAGTTCAGATTTGAATTATGGACATTAAATGCCTAGGAAACTCAATTAGTGTATAAAAAGGCCAAACGAAGCTTGAATAAGTTTAAATTTCAGCACGGATATCCTGTCGTTTCATGTTGCCCGTAGAAGAAAATACAAGGCGAAAAGAGGCAGTGATTATCGTTTCGCCCACAAGGGGGACACGTTTCCCTATCGGAACCATGAGGCTTCTTTGAGAGAAGCTCCGGTTTGTAAGAGGCTTGTAATAAAACTTGCGCCAAAATGGACAAAAAAAATTCCTCGACATATATGTGCCATGTCGTGACACCATGCCAAGTTTCACGATTTTCGGGTGAGTTTTGATTTACAGGGATTTAAAAACCAAGATTCTTCTCACGAAATGTTTTGAAATAGCACATGGTTCACTCACGAAAGCCGTGTGCCTACCAAACCATGGCTGATGCCCCCTGTTGTGCGCGCGATCTGAGTCGTGCGTTCTGATTGGCCAGAACCCAAACCCCACGGATCGTACGTCTGCACCGTTGGATGCTCCCAGATCAAACGCAATCCTCATCCCTTTCGACAACACATGCAGTTCCAGTTGTGATTTTATTTATATGGATAAGCACTGTGCGCATGCGTCGTGCTAGCTCACGCTTCCTTCTCTACTAAGTTTTCTATATTAATGTTGTTATATATCCAAACACACTATCGTTTCCCGCCACTCCTCTCATCGGTTTCCCGCCTCTTCTCCCATCGTTTTCCCGCTGCCAGTGTCAGTGCTCATTGAAGGCTAGGCGGCGACACACCGACCATGTAAATATCGCACACAGTTTCTAAAAGCACAAATGGTGTGATAGTAGGGAGTAGGTCCCATAGGGTGACCAGCGTGAAACGCCTTAGAGGCAAGGAGGCAATTCCTATCAGCAAGGGGCGGTTTCCCATCCGCTAGCCTAGTCGAATAGAACGCAGAAGTTAAGCGTGCTCGGGCTAGAGTAGTCTAAGGATGGGTGTCCCGGTGGGAAGTTGCATATCTCAAGCTTCATTTAAATGCTATGAGACGGTCATTATAGAGATAAATGTCTCTATAGTGACCTGTCATGGCGATTATATAAACCTTGGGATCCTTGTTTTGCTAATTTGTAGACTATGTTTTTTATTGGTTATTTTTTGTTCTAAAAAAATCAAAGAATGATCGACTCTATAGTGACCCGTCATGGCGATTATATAAACCTAGGGATCCTTGTTTTGCTAATTTGTAGACTATGTTTTTATTGGTTATTTTTTGTTCTGAAAAATCAAAGAATTATTGACATCTGTAGGCCCACACAAATTGTCCCTTTGACTCAACGCACGAGATGGGTTTACTCTTTGCTCCGTGTGCTATGTTAGAGGAAATCAAGTTTCAGCACACGCGTTGGACGGCACCCGGCCCCTACCCCCCCTCCGCCTCGAAGTTGTGTTCCCGACATCGTACATCTTTAACCTAGCCTGGGGGGGTACGATGTTCAGTTTGTAATGTTACTGATGTAGTTGGTGCCCCATCGAACTTGAGCTTTCGGGATTTGAACAAATCACATACCAGACCCATACATTTTGTTCAGTCGCATGCAGGGTATAGGGGGCTGGGTGTTCTGATCGAGCATGTCTCCCTTGTGCGGTTTATAGACGCCGCACATATCTGTGGGCTCCCCGAGGTATATATATTATCCTTGACTGATAACGAGGGGGCCCACACAATCTATCCCTTTGACCCAACATACGAGAAGGGTTTGACCATGATGGTTTCCTATTGCTATGTGTGCCATGTTAGACCAAATAAAGTTTGAGCGCATGCGTTGGACGACACCCCCCCCTCAGCGCCTCGAAGTTGGGAAACCGACATCGTACGTATTGAACAAGGCTTGGGGTCGGGTACGGTGTTCGGTTTGTAATGTAGTTGGTAGCCCATCGAAGTTGTGCAATCGGGATTTAAACACATCACACACCATCGTACCCATACATATTTTCGGGCCGCATGCAGTGTATACGGGGTCTTCTGATCGACCACGTCTCCCTTGTGCGGTTTTTTGTGACGACACGCATATCTGTGGGCTCCCCGAGTGTATATATATCATCCCTTTGACCGATAACGAAGGGTATGTGTTGGCCATGAATGGATTCCTCATAGTTCGTGTTAGGGCCGGTCACTGTTACATGTCGTTCAACCAAAGCTCGAGCTCATGCGTTGTCAGGATTCCCACCCACATGCTCGGATTGCTGGGTTCGACCGACACCGTACCCTGCGTATCTCGTCCTTAACTACTTGGCCTTCATGGTTGTTGTCTGTATCGAGAGGCGGGCACCACATCTAAATTGTACATTATTCTATATTGAAAACACACATCACCCCTTCCAACGTACATCATTTTGGGCCGCATGCAAGAGGTGCTGGTTTTGTGGTCCCTCTCGTGATTTTTTATGATGGTTCAATCTATTGGCCCAAGCGGTTTATCGACAACAACAGTTGTCATTTGACCAAACGATAGATTCACTGGTCCGTCTTATGGTAGGTCATGGCGACATGCATGTATGACCAAAGTATCATTACGTGCATCCGCCCCGCTGACACGAAGTGGGAGGTGGGTCAAGCACCCTAGCTAGCTATGACATTATGTCATTATAGATATATCCAAGGGTGCTTTCGGGTTTGCGAGGCAGGTGCCACCAAAGTTGTGCATTGTGTATTTAAAGTTTTAAACATCACACCCTATATTCCTACATATATTTGGCCACTTCCAGGTGGTTCTTAACTTCTGGCCCCTCTCATCGATCTTTGACGACGCGCCCAACCATGGGCCCGCACGGTCAAAGTTGTGCATTGGAATTTTGAACATCACAGATCACCCTTTTCACTCATATATATTTAGGCCACATGCTGGTGTGGCTGTCTTCTGAACCTCTCTAACGTATTTTTGCTTCAAAGACTCTGATGACGCTCAACGGACACGGGTATAATGTCTTAACCGTGTGTGATGCAAGTGCATTGTGAATCACCACGACTGCGCAAGGGCAAGCAAAGGTGGAGGTACTGGCTCAACCGTGTGTGATGCAAATGCGCTGTAAAATCACCATGACTGCGCAAGCACGAGCAAAGGTGGAGGTACTGGCTTAACCGTGTGCGATGCAAGTGCGCTGTAAAATCACCACCTGCGCAAGCTAAAGGCGGGTAGTTTATTTAGATTGAATTCCACGTCTGTGTCTGAAAATTGGGACGAACCGTGTGCGATAGACAAGCTAGCTAGAAATCTAAAAACAAACTACCCGCCTTGAGCGTTGCAAAAATCAGCAGTTCCGCCACTTTTTCTTATTATCATACACGCATATTCTTATTGGACCGTGCGCTATCTTGGGTACTCCCACCCCGCATCAATTCCTTTACCCAAATTTTAGTCGCTGCCGTACTTCAACCGTCGCCCACACTCCTCCAGCACCGATCTTATAGTAAAATTGCAGTAGCCGAGGCATTTGAACCGTCGCCCTCCCTCGTCCACCACCATCTCCACCCACACCATTACTAAAATTTTTAGTAGCCGCGGTGTATCCTCAAACACCACCCCCCTCCACAGTCCCCCACCCGGCCCCCTCCCCCCCTCGAACCCTAGCTCACCGCCGCCGGCGTCGCCGCCGCCGCCGCCAACCCTTGCCGGTCTGCCCGTTCCTCCTAGCTTAGATAATAAAGTTCAGGTCACCCAGCGATTCCCATACCGTCGCCCCACTCCCCTGAGTTTTTAGATGAGGCCTGCGGTGTCCCTCCCCGCCAGATCCACATCCCCTGCTCCAGAATGTCACAGCCTAAGCTCGACCACGTATCCCGGGGAGCCCGACGAGCGTTCGGCCAAGAAGAGGTTTATCATGGCCTCTCCGGCGGACGTTGGTGAGGTGGCCGCCGTTCGCCTTGACATGTCGATCCCGGAGCAACACCTTGCCGCGGAAGCCGGCGAAGACGTTGACTACGTTGCCAGGCCGAAGGCTTCACGTCAGCGGGCTAGCGTATTACTGTATCTCGGGAAAGCTGGCTACGAAATCAAGCTCGTCGACAGCGACGGCTTCACGCGGGCCATGTCACAGGTTAAGTGGTCCATCCCCAACCCCTCTGATTCAACCGCAGTCGATCTCTTCGACGGCCCTACTGCTGATCTCCTCCGCCACGCGGTCAAGGATTTGCGATCCTTGTACGCCATCGAGCCCATTTTGTCATTTCTGAAGGACACGTTCTGCGGCGGCGGCTTGGGATCCTCAATTGCCAAGTCAGATCTCATCGACCACGACCATGAGAAGGGCACCCACAAAGGTTCTTCCAAGGTGAAACAGCCCATCTGTGACATCAGAGAGCGCACCATGGGTCTGTGCTCTTCCAACTAGAAGGATCCCGTCCATGACATGTGAGGCAACATCCTATCAGCAAATCTTACCTTTTCTAGCTTGCCAACCCGTACCCTTTGTTGTAGTAGCATTTGTCGTGCGGTGTTTTAACTGTGCCATGTTAAATATTTCAGTTATGCAAAATGTATTGTTCAATAGGGCTATGTGATATTTAAGTATGAATTGTCCACTTCAGTTTCACGAATGGCTATATTTGGTTGTTTATAGTGAGTAGATGCCCTGTTTATCTATATTTGGTTGTTAGGTTGGTTGCAGTGAGCATTTTTCCAGTTATCGAGCAGATGCCTTGTTTATATGTATTTGGTTCTTAGGTTGGTTGCAGTGAGCATTTGTCCAGTTATCAAGCAGATGTCTTGTTTTTCTGTATTTGGTTGTTAGGTTGGTTGCAGTGAGCATTTGTCCAGTTTTCAAGCAGATGCCTTGTTTATCTGTATTTGCTTGTTAGGTTGGTTGCAGTGAGCATTTGTCCAGTTTTCAAGCATATGCCCTGTTTATCTGTATTTGCTTGTTAGGTTGGTTGTAGTGAGACTCTGTCCAGTTTTCAATGGCTATATTTGGTTGTTATACTGATCATTTATGCCTTGTTTATTTCAGTTATTCACAATGTGATGTTCATTATGTGCAAGTCGGAACTGTGCCGCTCGACTGCATCAATACCAGTTTGAACGGCTATATTTGGTTCCAGTTATGCCTGGCGTAGTTAACACATGCCCTTTATTTCAGTTTTACACATTTATCCAATGTGATCTTTAAGCATTACCTATGTTCTATTCATTTTCAACAATACCAGTTTGAATTGCAATATTTGATGGCTGTTAAGCCTATTGTCGGTAACATTGCGTTCCATTTTATATCTGCTTTAACAGCATGCTGAAACCAACACATTCAAGCTATCATTTGGAGATGATGTTGTTTACCTTTGCTATATTTGTTTGATGTTAAGGTTGCTGTACTTATCATGCCTTTCCACTACTTATGCAGGACAACAACGGGAGTGGCCACCATTTTCCGGCGAGGTTAGTTTCATCCCTTGGCTTGTACTCCCCCTGTCGTTCCATAATGTAGTGCATATAGATTCAGGCCTGGACACTTGTTAGCTTCTAATATTGACTTGTTGCTTATAAGTACATATGCCCTTGGCAAGGGTCCATGCATCGACCCTTTTTGCGTATGGGGTAATGAGATATTCACGAACAAGCATCAAGTGAGGAAACTAATAAGGATTATTAGCAAAAAGATACGAATGGTGGCAAGCAAATTATTTGTTTATGCTTTATCCAACACAACAGTGAGCTGTAGGATGGTAACTACAAATTCTGAAGCCTTCTCTTTTTACTGCCCATAATGAGTTGTTAGACAACAATGTCTGAATCTTTTTCGTTCGCAGTGGTTCCCGAAGAAGTTCACTCAAGATTACCTCGCAAAGTACATGATTGATGGACACGCAATGAAGGTTAAAGTATTTCACTCAGACTAGAATGAGCATCGAGAAGTCTTAATGAAGACAGTGAAGGATGGACGGGCAGCCATCACAAGGGGTTGGCCTAGAGTCGTGCGCGCATTACGCATGGAGGAGGGCACAATATGGGTATTCCGCTTCACCTTCTCCAGCAACCAGAATATCTTTCGCCTCTCTCTTTACAGTCTTTAGTACAACTGTGCTTCATCATTCTTTACTTGGTGCTTCTGTAGTTCTTCAGTATATATACCTGTGCATGGAATTATGCATTCGTGGTTGAACCAATATTTGTAATAAGCACGGTTGGATATGAAATAAGTGATTGCCTACTTTAAAATTCAAAACATGTGATTTTTAAATTAGGAATTAATTAGGGATTACATTGCACACGGTTTGCGAAAGCGAAACATCTGCGATAGACGTGGAGATTAGACACGTTTCTAGGATCCACTACGTGTGCGTTCAATCTCTACTGCACACACGATCAACCAATAAAAAACGTGTGCGATTAACAACAGCATCGCACACAGTTCTTTCTTATTAAATGTTTATGTTAGTCACCTTATCACACACGCTTCGTAATTATGGACTGTTTGTGATGTTGTGCGCATCACAAACGTTTGGTCATAGAAGAACGCGTGTGATAGGTCTTCATCCAACGCGGGTACGACGGATGAATCGTGTGGGATGTATTCAAGCTTTGCATATAGTTTTATAGCGACAACTGTGTGCCCTCTTACATCGAATCGCATACAGTCAAGGAAAAGTAAATGTGTGTGATTGTCCGCTTCTATAATCGTGAATCGTTTGTGATGGGTCGCACATCGTAAATGTAGCACCATAGAATACCGACTGCGATGGTAATGCGAGCACAAACGAGTTGCAAGGATGGAGCATTTCGGATATTCGAGATATCAGAAATAGTTTAGTGGGGACAACTGTATGCATCAAGGCTCCCTATCCCCGACGGTTTCTAGGTCGTGTGGGAAGGACCCCCCTATCGCAGTCACTCACTTGGTGACGGTTCAAAACGCCGTCGTGGAAAGGGGTTAAAAACTGTTTGTACAGCACCTCGTTGTACCAGTGATGATTGAGATAGCTTAGTATTTCTCTTCGATCTATCGATTTGGTTTGGCCTACTAGATTGGTTTTTCTTGCAATGGGAGAGGTGCTTTGTGATGAGTTCAATCTTGCGGTGTCCTCACCCAGTGACAGAAGGGGTAGCGAGGCACATATTGTATTGTTGCCATTAAGGATAAAAAGATGGGGTTTATATCATATTGCTTGAGTTTATCTCTCTACATCATGTCATCTTGCTTAAGGCGTTACTCTGTTCTTATGAACTTAATACTCTAGATGCAGGCAGAAGTCGGTCGATGTGTGCAGTAATAGTAGTAGATGCAGGCAGGAGTCGATCTACTTGTCAAGGACGTGATGCCTATATTCATGATCATTGCCTTAGATATCGTCATAACTTTACGCTTTTCTATCAATTGCTCAACAGTAATTTGTTTACCCACCGTATGCTTTCTTCGAGAGAGAAGCCTCTAGTGAAACCTATGGCCCCGGGATCTATTTTCCATCATATATTTTCAGATCTATAAAACCAAAAACCCAAAAATACCTTGCTGTAATTTATTTGTATTTATTTTATTTTGCTTTTTACTTATCTTTTAAATCTACCTCTATTAGATTTCAGTCTTGCAAGTGATCGTGAAGGGATTGACAACCCCTTTTTCGTGTTGTGTGCAAGTGTTTGTTAGTTTGTGCAGGTGCATATATTGGGGACTTGCTTGTGCCTCCTACTGGATTGATACCTTGGTTCTTAACCGAGGGAAATACTTATCTTTACTTTGCTGCATCACCCTTTCCTTTTCAAGGGAAAAATAAACGCAAGCTCAAGAAGTAGCAAGATCCGACCGAAATGGAGTATGAATTGGAGGCCACCACCGCATTTGAGGTTGGGAAAACATCCGATCCCAATCCGAGAAAAAGGAAGAAGAAGACCAAGATGGCGAAGGCAAGAGGTCCGGCATTCTCAAGATTTGAGGACATCTTGTTGGTCAAAACTTGGTTGGCCAGAACGATGGATCCAATATGTGGCACCAAGCAAAAGGGGAACACCTATTGGACGAAGATTTGCAAGGAGTATCACCAGCAAAAGGAGTATGTGGAGCCGCATCCTATCATGACCACCTGCAATGTGGTATCTCTCCAACATCGTTGGGGGATCATTCAGGGGAAGTGAACAAGTACGTCGGCTACTACTCACAAGTGACCAAACGGCCTCAAAGTGGGATGGGAGTCGCAACTCACGTAAGCTCGATTGCCTCATCTTGTCATCCATCACATATGGTTCTTGTGTTTGCATTCTCGTGCTCGTACATATGTTGTTTGCTAGATGGTGGTGGCAGCCACTTTGTATCACGAAGTGGAGAAGAGGCATTGCTTTTAGCCATTGTTGGGTCATATTGAACGGCAAGCCGAATTGGAACCAACTTGTGGCCGACCTCAACTCCGGCAAGAAGAGGAATGATGCCTCAAGCTCGAACCAATCAATTGGGTTGGACGATGCAGAGGACGATGTTGTCGTGACAAATGAAAAAGCCACCGTGCCAAAGGACAACCGCCAAGTCATGAGAAACAAGTGGGAGAAGGCACGTGCCGCCCGTGATGCCGCGGCTACCAAAATGTCATCCACATGGACGGGCATTTTTTCGGTGAGGGAGAACAAGAAGGAGGAGAGGTACAAGCTCATGTTGGATCCGCAAAAGGAAAGAGTGGAGTGGGACCGGAAGAGGGCGGAGAAGAAGTATGAAATTGAGAGGGAGAAGATTGAGCTCGAGAAGCAACAAGCGGCGATCAAATGGGAGCTTGAGAAGGCCAAGACATTTGGTGACATAGAGCTTGAGAAGAAGAGGTTGCAACTCGCACTGAACGTCGAAGATGCGAGGATCATGTTGGCAGACGAGACCCTCTTGGATGAGCATGCGAAGAAGTGGCTTGTGGACAAGAAGATGGAGATCAACGACCGTAGGAAGTACGACGCGGCGAGGGCGGCTGCGGCCCGGATGCAGGCGGAGGAGGCAGCCCGGATGCAGGCGGAGGAGGACGAGCAATAGCAGGCGCCCAACCAATAATCCGAGGCCATCCGTCATGCTCGGACATTGATTTCATTTTGCCATGTTTGATTTGTTGAACTATGATTTGCATTGCTTTGTTTTGAACTTTGGCATTCGGACAGTTTGTATCGTATGATCGACGTGCATGGATTGCATGGATTTGAGGATCGGAATTTACAGTATGTGGGTGTACGACGCAACATTTGAGGGGTGCCTGGTCAGTGCTCGCGGATGCGCCATGCGCGTCCGTGGGTGTTTGAAGGGCTAGATTTGTCAAGTCCGGCTGTAGATGCTCTAAATAGTCGGTCCCTTAGAATGACAGATATTAGCAGGGAGGGAATCTCATGATTTGGCTGTACTAGTAGTGTTCTAGAAAACGTAGTAGTATACTGTAGCAATATTTTGGGTTGATCGAATATATGAATCAATCAATCAGAACGAACAATCACCAGAAGGGAATCTACAGATTTGGATTGTCATTAATTAGGAATTAATCCATTCTTCTTCGTACACGCGGATCAGGAAGTTTGGAAGGCAAGCCCTTTAATCAAGCAAGCACAAGGGACAGCTCCTGCTCCTCACCCCACCACCAGAAATCACATCGTCTCATGCCCCGTGGCTCTCTCCCACCACCGTTGCATCCCTCAACCCCTCCGATCCCTACCTACCTATGGCGTTCTGGGGTAAGCCTCAAGTCTCCTACATAATGTGCCTCAATGGTGGCGTTGCTTACTCAATTATATATCTGCTATATATATATACGGCTGATTTGCTTTGTGCAGGCATGCAACTGAGGCCGGGGGAACCCTATGTGCACCACCACCCACCATCGCTCGACCGTCTCGGCATTACAAAGGTGGTTACAATCATTTCAGTAGATTATATGCTGCTAGTTAGCCTAAAAAAAGTCTTATATTTTGAGACGGAGGTACTATTTGTGTGCATGTTTTTTTTACTATTGTTTGATTTGATGGTTTGTAGGCTGTACTGGTGAACAAGAGCACTGCTGAAAGGACCATTGTGCAGTGTATGGTTGGTAACAATGCACCAATCATCATTTGTAGCCTCAACCCAGGAGTAGTTGAGATGTGTCATCTTGAGCTGGAATATCAAGAAAATGATGAGGTTCACTTCTCCGTGCTTGGCGCGATTTCGGTGCATCTCTCAGGATATTACTGTTAATTAATTAGCCTAGGCTATTTGCGGTTCCCTCCGTCCCACAATGTAACATGTTTTCGTGAGCTAGTTTAGCTTGCAAAAACGTTTTATATTGCAGGACGAAGTGAGTACCTAGTTTCGCGTCAAAGAGGAGCAGAGAGTACCCCGCAAAAAAAAGAAAAGAAAAAAGAGAGAGGAGCAGAGAGCAGCTACTGCTGACTATACGCACGCGCACACACTTGGAAGGAAGTAGCTCTATTGGTCCTACTTTTTTTGTATTGAAGCTTAATGTTTGATTTATCTTATGAGGTAATAGCACCACAAGTCCTATAACTTGCACACAATGTGATGTTTTAGTCCTACAACTTGCAAAACCTCATCTCACAATCCTACAACTTGCAGCCTATGTGATGATTTAGTCCAAAATCAATCAGAACGCGGCATGTGACGCCCTACTGGCTGAGCTGGTCAACAGTTCACCTTTTGCGAATAGCCCCCTGCTTTTTTTGTAATCAACCCGCAGTACAAATGATCTTGGAGAGAAGGTGACAAATGACATGTCCGGTCACTGTTGCAGACGGGAGAAACCTCGCCTGCTGGACGTGCGAGCATGGTTTTGGGTACCGCCTGAGAAAAACGGTTACCGAGCTTCTCGTTGCCCCACGAAAAAGACGTATCCCGAGCAAAAAAGTTCCGAATTTTTTGAATTTTTACGTTCAAAGTATACTACAATACTCTAGCATCTCTAGATTATGAGCAAACGCAGCTCTGGCGTGGTGGTAGCCGTCTACTACCTCTTGATTTATTGGTGCTGCTCTCTCCTTTCTTTTATAGGAGTAGTAACCGACTATGGTCCTAGTGATCTTTATGCTTATGTCATGAGTACTCTTTACATCACTGCTAACTTCATGCGAAAAAATGACTTGCCGACTTGCTCCTTTGACAGGGTTTGACTCCACATCCCCCCTCCTTTCTTTTATAGGAGTAGTAACCGACTATGGTCCTAGTGATCTTTATGCTTATGTCATGAGTACTCTTTACATCACTGCTAACTTCATGCGAAAAAATGACTTGCCGACTTGCTCCTTTGACAGGGTTTGACTCCACATCCCCCCCCCCAAACCCTGTCAAATGGGTTTGACGTTGATGATCCACACCCTGCCGTGTAGCTCCTCGAAGCAAACACGACCAAGGGCTTGGTCAAAAGGTCCAGATGAAGTCACGTATGACGTGGTAGCAGAGATTGATGTCTTCGCTGGGCAGCACAACGCGTGATTCGTCCAGTCGCAAGGGTCTCAATGTCCAGGCAACGCTCAAAAACCGCACTCAGATCTCGAAACACGTCTTTTAAGAGCACAAAGGCAAACTGCAATTAAAAAGATAAAAAGTCACATGCAACAATATCCGACGAATGCATTCAGACACGGTCCATCCATACACAAGGGGTGTTTTAGCCCCTTGCATAAGGGTCACACACATCTGCATAATCACATTAATAATCACATGACTACAGCGCTAGATCGCGTCATATAAAAGAAAAACAAACGACGTCTAAATGTAAACGCAACATTGTTATTAAACTAATACATGATAAGACACACGATCACAGTGCCATCTAAGTGCAGTAGTTAAGGGCTCCCAGACAAACGAAACAGAATCACAGATGGTTCGCGCCCCTCGAGCAGGGTGCACATGCGTATTCGACTACGACCAACGAAAGCAAAGAAATCTACATGAGCAACAGATTCATGAACTTCAGTTTCACTCTGATAGATAGGGGCTAAAAACTTGAGGTGAGCCCTGTTCTCTGGCAGGACCCGGGCAAGGCCGACGAAGCGCTTCTAAACGAGATGTTAGATCGGATTCAGAGCCTCGCAATCTCAGACGATCGGGACTCGGTTTCGATCAGATCTGGAAGAAACCTGGAGAGGCTGGAATTTTCAACCCACCCTCCACCCATCTAGTCGCTACCGTCGAAGACTTAACCGACGTTTTAGAATACGCTTCCGACGAAGATGCTGACATGGATGAAGATGTCGATGAGATGTCGGACACTAACTCACACTAATAGGAAATACCTTATAGATAGATACTTAGCAGTAGCGAGGGGTTTATGGGCCGCGCTACTACTAATTAGTAGTAGCGGGAGGTATAAACCCCTCGCTACTACTAAGTTGATAGTAGTAGCGCGGGCTATAAACCCATGCTACTAGTGAATGGTCTACACTGTGCCCCTCGGGACATTGCCATAGTAGTAGCGAGGGGTATAAACCCCGCGCTACTACTAAGTTGATAGTAGTAGCGCGGGCTATAAACCCACGCTGCTACTAAGTGGTCTCCACCGTGCCCCCCGGGACAGGCCATAGTAGTAGCGAGGGGTATAAACCCCGCGCTACTACTAAGTACATGGTTTTTAAACAGCCCTGAAATCCCCATCTCCTCCCCCGAATCCCTCCTCTCTCCCCTCTCTCCAGAGACTCTCCCATGGCGCTCCTGCCCATGCGCGCCTCCTCCTCCATGGCGCCCAACAAGGCCGCTGCCTCGCACCGCTGGCATCTAGGAGCTCGCCAGTCTTCCCCCGCTCCTCCATGCAACCACACTGGAGCACCTCACCACCGACGACTAGCCCCGGTGCTCCCTCCATCTCCTTCCTCTCTCCCTCGTTTCTCCCTTTCCCTCTCCCCTCGGGTTTGACTCAACCTCCCATGTCCATCGCCATGCAGGTCTTCAATGGACAACCAGTAGCTCTCTGCCATGGCCACGAAGAGGAGCCCCACACCGCCGCCTTGCTCTGCCCTGGATCCCCGTACAGGTCCTCTCCAGCAGCCGCTGCTGGAGCTGGTCTGCCGCTGCCCGTCCGCGCCTTTGGCGACCCCTGCCATCGCTGGATTGAACCATAGCCGCCATTGACAACACACATGGGATCGAGAATTTTTTTATTTTGTTTTTGAAATTAATAGTAGTAGCGCGGGTCACATGTAGGGGAACGCAGTAGAAAACAAAAATTTTCCGATCTACGCACTAGCCCAGGACCACTATGGAGATTGCATACAAGGTTTGATCATTTTCGTTACCGACTCGTAGCGCAGCGGAAGTAGAGTCGATGACGATCGTCGGTGCAGATCCCCGCAGCTAGGATTTACAACCTCCCAACCGCGAGGATGTATACCCTCATCTTCCCTTCGGACAGCCCTCCGGGAGGCGGTCGAACAGTCCCCCGGACGGTGTCGCGGACAGCCCTTCGGGAGGACCTTCGAAACTCGAACGGTCACTCGGACAGCCCTTCGGGAGGACTCACAGAACTCGGACCATCACTTGGACAGCCCTTCGGGAGGCACTCACGAACAGCCCCTCGGGCACTAAGATCGAAACTACGACCTCTCTACAGAGTTGCACACATACGGTGTCATCTATCCGGCAGGGCTTCGCCGTCCAGAACTAGTTCCCACCGGAACCCAGACAGCCTTTCGGCACTACGAAACTATTTCGTGGGAGGGAGAGAGAATGCCAGATCATGCATGGCTTGTGTGAGAGAGTTGGAGTGGAGTTGGAGAGCACCTCTCCTCCTCCTTATATAGTGGTGGAAGGGGTGGAGGGGGCTGAAAATTCAGCCCACTAAACATGGGGAAAACAAGTTCCCACAAAACAAGGAGAACATGTTCCCACCAAACAAGGGAAAAACATGTTCCCTTGTCCATGGTGTTCCCCCATGGGGCCCCACCTTCCTCCCAACACTCTCCACCATTTGTGGGGGCTGCCCCCCACCATGGGGGGCCCCCCCAACATATTTGTCCAGCCACAAGGGGCTGCCCCCTCAAGGGGAGCGCCCCCAAAACAGCCCCCACGCATTGTGGGATCTTGTCCCCTCACGCTGGGACAAGATGTTTTCCGCGACAATTACTTCTGAAAATTCCGGAAGGTCCCAGAACATTTCTGACACCCTCTAAAATTATCTGGACACGCTTTGGAACATTTCCAGTATGGTGGTTTAATTTAAAACCATCTTTGTTTACCCGGTAAACAACTCCGGCAGCTCCGAAACATTTTTTCGGTTTTTTCTCCAGAAAATTTCCAGAAATTACCAGACCAATCTGGCAACCTCCAAAACATTCCCGGTGCTTGCCGAAACCTTTTTGGATCAATGGTTTTATCCGAAACAACTTTTCGGTTTTACCGAAACTTTTTCAGTGTTCTCTCTCCGGAACTCTTCCGTTGTCTCCGAAACTTTTTCGGTGATTTTCTCTCAGACTCCCTGTCTAGTATTCAGCAGATAGATGACCCTTAAGCGTGTGACCCTATAGGTTCGGTGAAGTATAGACATGACACGGAACACCTTCCGATCAATGATCAACATCGGAGCCGTGGACACCCATATTGACCCCTATACCCACACGAATGAATATTCGAGTGAACCTCCAGTTGCCGTGTGCTATTCCTGTTGCTTCACGATATGTTACAAATACCCGAGGTTAGACATGTAGGCATTTCCGTGGATCAACAACTTGTCCACTATGCCAGTTACCTCGTTACCGGTATTGTTCTCTTTTCTCGTTACCGTGTTCCGGCATCCCTGTGATCAAATCACAAAGTGTCTGGCCAGACGATGATGGATACCGTAACACCGAGAGGGCCCAGAGATATCTCTCCATCGTCGGAGGAGCAAATCCCAATCTTGAGCTATCAAGTTACTTGACACACTTTTCCATGAACCCGTAAGCCGCCGTAATAGCCACCCATTTACGGATGACGTTTAACAAACCCCAAAGTTCATGAAGCAAGCATGAAGAAACTCGATACTCTCATGGTCTAAGGAATCATGCAAACGTTAACCATCTCTGTGTTATTAACCATTAATATGTGACGAATGTAAATCATAGCATAACATCAATTCGGGTCGATTCAACACAAATGTTCTTCTAACACTGTGCCCTCAAAATTGCTAGCATAGACATGCCCATGATCAGGAAAACAGAACCATCATGCAATACTTGAGCTAGTCTTAGAGGCCAGACTAGGAATACATATTACCGTTTATTATTCCACACGTGCATATGAGTCTTCCTCCGAGCCTCGTTTTATTTGCAGACTCGAGAACCATAGCTGTTATAGCATGGAACATAAACCTAATCATGAACAGGGAGATAATCAATAACATTTATTATTGCCTCTAGGGCATATCTCCTACAGACTCCCACTTGCACTAGAGTCAATAATCTAGTTAATGCTAATGCACTTTACACCTGTGGCACACCGGTGTAAATATGCTTCGCTTGTGGTATAGCCTGAATGTTCAACGGATCTGACGACTTCAGCTCCGTGTGTATCTTTGCATATCCTCGCGTTTTCACGCTTTCATAAAAGTCATATTTTGTGTGGACTTGGCTTGGTATGTATGTGAATCACAGGTCGAACCTGGATTCCTCAGACTGAGTTATGGAGCAACTACTTGCAGTAGTGTCCCATTGACAAAAAGCCATCTTGGAACCATACTAAGTTCATGAATGAACTATATGATTCAACATCTTCTTTGTCGCTTTAAAAGCGGCAACATACTTTGCCTCTGTTATAGAATTCGCCACAGTAACTTGTTTGAACAAATTCCAACTAACTGTGCCACCATATTGTGTGTTACACAAAACCGTCAATTTAAATCGAAAATCGCATGGAGAAATGATGAAGACTGTATCGATGTAACCTTTTACAACGAACTCTTCATGATCTCTACTTGCGAGAAAACTTGTCATCAGTGCTACTATAGTACTCAATGACCCTTTTTCACTGTTGTCCCTTGATCAATACTTTTGATCACTTTGGTATCTATACTCGCAACAACTTTGGGAGTATTGGACATATCTGGTTGTTATACATACCATGGAAAACATGATTAATCCAAACACAAGAGTGTGTGGAATCCCCATCATGTATTTTGCTCGTCAGTGTTTTTGGGACACCAAGTCTTGCAAAAACTCTTTCCATGTGACTTCGGCAAGAATCACTCCTTGGCGTTTTAAATGCTAAAAAGTTTTAGCATCTTGTCAATATGTATTTATTGCTTAGCCCCATTAGGTAAATCTATCTTCATAGATCATCATGCCTAATATAAAGGCTACTTAGCCCAAGCACTTCATCGAAAAACTATTTTCAAATGAAGTCCTAATTCGTGTCAAGAATTTTATTTCCAATTAACAATGTGTCAAGCACACAAGGTTTTTAGAAATGTTATTAGGCTCCCACTTACTTTCTTGAATTACAAGCATCTTCGTTATCCATTGATGAAGTCAAAACTCCTTTGACCATTTCATCAAAACACAAAGATTCCAACTCCACTTTGCTCTCTTCTGTCCATCGCTGGAACTCTGAAGTTTGCACCCTTTCTAGCATCCTCTGGATTGACAAAATACCTTGGACTGTAACACATGCAGGTCCTTGGTTTCATTTCCATCAGATGGAAATCCTTTTGTCATCCATTTTTATATCTCATGATATGAAATATGTATTAATTGCTAGTTCAACCCGAACCGAATTTAAGCATCGCTACGATGAAGCAACCTCATCGTAGTCAACTCCTTGAACTTGTATATTGCAACAAGTCGAGCTTTATGGATAAAACATTTTTATTCATATCAGTTATAGTTCCATAAATATTCGTCAGACTCTAAGTCTTCTGAAAGGTGTATCAAGGTTTTAATCTTGAATCACTTATATGGAAACTATCTCGGATTGTATTGGCATTTAGCCAATTCCGGAGTTAGGGCCCATCAACGCTTCCTTGTGTATCGTAGGTATACTGTTGTCTAACAACAATATCTCGTTTGCGCACCTGAGAGGTTTGCACGAGCCTTGCCTACGTGGTTCAGCTGCAAGTTCGACCGAAGTCCATACATTTTATTGTAGAGACTTCCGTATCAGTCGCAGTAGGAAACTCCGGAATTACTTCCAAGGTCTCTTTCCTTTGACCTGATGGCGAAGATACTGTTTATCTCGTCGAGTTGCACTATTCTCCCACTCACCTTTTTCAAAGAACCATTTTCTTCAAAAAGCATACCGTCCTTTGTGGCAAACCTATTTGCCTTGGTATAGTGAGGGAGGAATACCCAATTGCTTGGGATAACCTACAAAGTAGCACTTGTCTGATTTGGCATAGGTTTGTAACCTTTTACACAAGCCCCATATTCCAAATGTTAAGAAAAGATATAACATGGTTGGGCGTACCATACCATGGCGTCATTTCAACAGACCCGATGGAGCTCTTTTCAGTGTAAAAGCCGCAGTCTCTAAAGCATCACTTTAAAAGGGATAATGGCAAATTTATTTATGTCATCTTTGATCTTACCATGTCTTGAATGGTTCGATTACATCTTCACGGACTTTCCACTTGCAGTGGTGTTCCGGGAGGTGCAGGTTATGAAACCCCTTTCACAACTCATCAGACATTCGCTAAACTTGTAACTCAAATATTCCTTTCTGCAATCGAATTGTAGAAACATAATTTTCTTGTTACAATAACTTCTACTTCATTTTTGAAAACCTTTCGAATGATTTCAAAAGATTCAGACTTACGTCTCATCAAGTAAATATCCATATATCTACTTGAGTCATTTCTGAAGATAGATAATTCCACTACTTGCAACATTTATCGGACTACACACATCAAATGTATGATCACCAATAAGTTTGTTATTCGTTCCTTATGGCCTGTGAACGGTATTTCAGTCACTTCACTTTTCGGAGGAAATTTGCAAGTGTCAGATGATTCAAAATCAAACGACTTCAAAATCCATCATAATGGAATTTTCCATGCGGATTTCTCCAATGTGACCAAATGTAGTGTCACACTTGTGTGGTATTCTTTTAGTCTTGCGACATTTAGCGTCAGTGTTATGGATGTATCATATTACCATCAATATTCATAACATACATCCCATCTTGGATGGAAGCATGGCCCTTCATGTTATTCATAATACTGAACAACAATTGTTGTTTTTATGAACAACTCTTTTGCAACAAACATTGTGCAATGGGCTAGAGTGTATGAAACTTTAAAATGAATTATGAAAGTAAACCCAGAGGTAATGTATTAATATCAATATTCATAACATACGTCTCATTCATAATGAAAGTATGGCCCTTATGTTATTCATAACACCGAACATCAAAAGTTCTCTTATGAACAACCTTCTTGCAAGATACCTTATGCAAAGGGCTAGAGTGTGAAACTCTAAAATGAATTATGAAAGTAAATACATAGGTAATACACCGATGGAAGATATAGTAACTATTACTATGTTTCCAACGTGTATCAAAACCTCATTGCTGGCTAGTCTTTCAGGCCATAGTAGTTCTTACATCGAGTTGCAACAGAATGCTATCGAGCGGGTATCTTTGTGATTTAACTCACAATACCCAAGAATCAGTGATTAACAAGTTAATCATAATTCCCAAGGACTATATCTTTGACCAGCCTTCTATACATCAAAAACTTGTATGACATTCATACATGAGCTGGATATTCCAGTCTTCTTTCTTTCTGCCTTTATACTTCTAATAGTTTAACTTTTAGTATTTCTCCTACTCTCAGAAGAAGCACCCAACTTAAGAGTGGCGTTAGCCCCGGACTTCCTAGGCGTGAAAGTTTCACTAACACCCTTCGGACACTTCCTTTCTCTTTAAGTTGTTGTTTTATTCACCTTTCATCATATGAAAGGCGTTCTCCTGGACCCCTTTCCTATCAGTCTAATGCATAGTAAACTCCTTTTCTAATAGTTTGCAAACAAACATTGCTTTGGATATCTCATATCTTTTAGCCTTTGTCTGTCTCTGAAAATGATTTTCAGATTCCATGAATATCACATAACTATCCAAACTTTCAAAGTTTGGGTCTCATGGAAGCAAACATATTGCACTTGACTGAAACGGAATTCTAGCTTTTGGATCGAAGGACGAGAGTCACATGATCCATAGCATAAGCGAGAGAATACCAAAGTATGCGATAGGACGAAGTCCTTCTCGGCACTCTTGAGGACAATTCTCACATTACGTTACCAACCGTAAAGATTTAACCAGATATTTAACAGCTATTCAAATTTAATAGGGAAGGTGGAAACGCGAGCCATTATTCTACAACTATTATGCAAATAACACTTAGACAGTGTTCAAAATTAATTGCACTGAGAATTAAAAGAATTAATTCTACAGTGCGCTCCCACTCAAATCAATATCTCTCATAATTGATTGTGAGTGATTCAAGATCCGCATTTCAATCCCACGCCATTGATGTGGACATCACTGATGACGAGAATTTCAATCGGTGGGCAAACATGCCGATCACATCTCTATGTGACTCCTGTTCATCTTTCGATGGGCGTGTTCCGAGCTCAGGACGATCAAGCCAGAACGTCAAGACAACCAAGTGATCTCGCTGCGAGGTCTGACCTCACCCGCCTCACACTTCCCAAATCGTTCGTACCCATGTGGACATGGCGCACCCCGAAAAGTTAGGTGCCGTGACGGTGCTACACTTGGGAGAACACTAACTACTTGATATTTTTGTGAGAGATCACCCTAATAAAAGCGACTACCGCGCAATCAAGAAGGGTGCATCATAAGGGATAAACATCTCAGGCAATTCATAATAGCATGATATGGTATAGCCCTTTCTGACGGAGAAGTCTTTCATTTCTTCGTCTTCGGCATTCGCGTCGGTGTTCACCTTCACGAAGATTTCCACCACCTTGTCGATGCACCAGATAATATTGCTATCTCTATAGCTAATAAAATAATGCATTACAACAAGTTTGACACGCAGGTCATTTAAAGTGCAATCATATGGCTCCAGCCATCATGCCGAATCATGACACACAGGTCATGTTAATCAATTTACATCATATAGTCATCTCATACATAATCAAATTAAATATGAGCACTACTATACCACATCAAATGCACATGCAAATCCTCCTGCAAAACCAAGTTAGACGCCTCTAATCGGTTCATGCAAAAACTTGTTTTTCGTGGCTTCTAAGGTTTCGAAACAAACCGAAGCTACCAACGTCCATCATCAAGTATGATAATTCAAGTCGCTAGATTAACTTTCCAGGGTGTATGAAAACCGAGATAATAAAATCTCGAGCCCCATACTAAACTTCGTCATACGCATGACCCCCGTGCAGATCATATCTGCATTGCCCTTTCGTTTGCGAAATTTCATCTTTCTTTTTAACTACGGTGGAATTCAATGGACTGTTAGCACTTCGTTGATCAATCAGGATCGCGGATTGCCAGAACATTGAAACTCCACCATACTGTTATCAAGATAAAAAATATGCAAATTCCAGGGAAGCAACAAGAACATCGGGCAATAGATTTCATCTGCTACCCGCACAAATTTTTTTCAGTAATAGAACTCATCTACTACCTAATTATATTGTGCAACACCCATACATCTCTATGTATTCTAGATCGCAACCTGCATCTACGCATAGCACGGCTCATGATGCCACTGAAGGGGAACGCAGTAGAAAACAAAAATTTTCCGACCTACGCACCAGCCCAGGACCACTATGGAGACTGCATACAAGGTTTGATCATTTTTGTTACCGACTCGTAGCGCAGCGGAAGTAGAGTCGATGACGATCGTCGGTGCAGATCCCCGCAGCTAGGATTTACAACCTCCCAACCGCGAGGATGTATACCCTCATCTTCCCTTCGGACAGCCCTCCGGGAGGCGGTCGAACAGTCCCCTGGACTGTGTCGCGGACAGCCCTTCGGGAGGACCTTCGAAACTCGAACGGTCACTCGGACAGCCCTTCGGGAGGACTCACAGAACTCGGACCATCACTTGGACAGCCCTTCGGGAGGCACTCACGAACAGCCCCTCGGGCACTAAGATCGAAACTACGACCTCTCTACAGAGTTGCACACATACGGTGTCATCTATCCGGCAGGGCTTCGCCGTCCAGAACTAGTTCCCACCGGAACCCAGACAGCCTTTCGGCACTACGAAACTATTTCGTGGGAGGGAGAGAGAATGCCAGATCATGCATGGCTTGTGTGAGAGAGTTGGAGTGGAGTTGGAGAGCACCTCTCCTCCTCCTTATATAGTGGTGGGAGGGGTGGAGGGGGCTGAAAATTCAGCCCACTAAACATGGGGAAAACATGTTCCCACAAAACAAGCAGAACATGTTCCCACCAAACAAGGGAAAAACATGTTCCCTTGTCCATGGTGTTCCCCCATGGGGCCCCACCTTCCACCCAACACTCTCCACCATTTGTGGGGGCTTCCCCCCACCATGGGGGGCCCCCCCAACATATTTGTCCATCCACAAGGGGCTGCCCCCTCAAGGGGAGCGCCCCCAAAACAGCCCCCACGCATCGTGGGATCTTGTCCCCTCACGCTGGGACAAGATGTTTTCCGCGACAATTACTTCTGAAAATTCCGGAAGGTCCCAGAACATTTCCGACACCCTCTAAAATTATCTGGACACGCTTTGGAACATTTCCAGTATGGTGGTTTAATTTAAAACCATCTTTGTTTACCCGGTAAACAACTCCGGTAGCTCCGAAACATTTTTTCGGTTTTTTCTCCAGAAAAATTCCAGAAATTACCAGACCAATCTGGCAACCTCCAAAACATTCCCGGTGCTTGCCGAAACCTTTTTGGATCAATGGTTTTATCCGAAACAACTTTTCGGTTTTACCGAAACTTTTTCAGTGTTCTCTCTCCGGAACTCTTCCGTTGTCTCCGAAACTTTTTCGGTGATTTTCTCTCAGACTCCCTGTCTAGTATTCAGCAGATAGATGACCCTTAAGCGTGTGACCCTATAGGTTCGGTGAAGTATAGACATGACACGGAACACCTTCCGATCAATGATCAACATCGGAGCCGTGGACACCCATATTGACCCCTATACCCACACGAATGAATATTCGAGTGAACCTCCAGTTGCCGTGTGCTATTCCTGTTGCTTCACGATATGTTACAAATACCCGAGGTTAGACATGTAGGCATTTCCGTGGATCAACAACTTGTCCACTATGCCAGTTACCTCGTTACCGGTATTGTTCTCTTTTCTCGTTACCGTGTTCCGGCATCCCTGTGATCAAATCACAAAGTGTCTGGCCAGACGATGATGGATACCGTAACACCGAGAGGGCCCAGAGATATCTCTCCATCGTCGGAGTTGCAAATCCCAATCTTGAGCTATCAAGTTACTTGACACACTTTTCCATGAACCCGTAAGCCGCCGTAATAGCCACCCATTTACGGATGACGTTTAACAAACCCCAAAGTTCATGAAGCAAGCATGAAGAAACTCGATACTCTCATGTTCTAAGGAATCATGCAAATGTTAACCATCTCTGTGTTATTAACCATTAATATGTGACGAATGTAACTCATAGCATAACATCAATTCGGGTCGATTCAACACAAATGTTCTTCTAACACTGTGCCCTCAAAATTGCTGGCATAGACATGCCCATGATCAGGAAAACAGAACCATCATGCAATACTTGAGCTAGTCTTAGAGGCCAGACTAGGAATACATATTACCGTTTATTATTCCACACGTGCATATGAGTCTTCCTCCGAGCCTCGTTTTATTTGCAGACTCGAGAACCATAGCAGTTATAGCATGGAACATAAACCTAATCATGAACAGGGAGATAATCAATAACATTTATTATTGCCTCTAGGGCATATCTCCTACATCACAGACACACGCTACAGATAAGTAGTAGTAGCATGGGTGGCACCCGCGCTACTACTAACACACGTAGTAGTAGCGCGGGGTGGCACCCACGCTACTAGTCGGCTTTTCCCTAGTAGTGTCACCGCCAGCCATTACTAACACTGGCAACTGGGCCGCCACCTCCACCTACGATGTCTATATGGTGGATAACCCCAAAGACGGAGGAGGAGGCAAAGGGCCCCCTAAATCCCAACGCAGAGGCCGCCATAATGGAGGCAATGTCAACGGTGAGGCGAGCAACGACGACATTGGAAACGGTGACACTGCCGATAACGCCGCCGCTCAAGACGGTGCTGACAATTAGAACACCGGCACTGATGCTGGCGCTGGCAACAACAATGATGACGATAGGACAACAGGGATGATGATGACCCCAAGGACGTCAACTACTATCCGGAGTCCGAGGAGGATATAATACCCGGTCCCAATGAATTCGATGTTATAGAGGAGCCCCTCGAGGTACCTCAGCTCGAAACTTTCCGCAGACTTTCTTTTGCTACTCATTACACCACTATCATCTTCAAACATGTAAGTATCAGATTCTTCATCAATTCACTTTATGCTCTCTTCTTCAGCCTTTTGTAAATTCTCACTCATGGAAGCAACTTTCTGCCTAAAACCCTTGTAATCATGCGATATGAAAGAAAGTGTGTGTCAGCTAGCAATATGAGGAAACATATGAAAAAATCCAGTTTAATGACGAGCAGGACTTTGCTGCAGGATTTTATGTTGAACGACGAGCAGGACTCACGCTTCCTCAACGGTGGTCATCCATTCTCCACCAAGAAAGCATACGAGCTGCTGACACAAGGAGCGGACGAAGACACAAACGCAAAGATCTTTTGGCCCACCAGAGTGCCCAACAAAATCAAGGTTTTCGCATGGTTGGCCTTCAAGGGGCGATTAAACACAAAGGCCAATCTCGCTCGCAAGACAATCACTCCCACAGCCACATGCCCGAGATGTTCTCTCCAAGACGAAGATACAGATCACTTGTTCCTGCACTGCCCGCTGGCTGTCAGGATTTGGCAACGCTGCAGAATCGGAATCCACGCACTCTCCTTGCATCTACTCTGGGACAATGCCACACTACCAACGGATCTGGACACGACTGCCTGGCCCTTCGTCCTCTTGGCAATCATGTGGCGCATTTGGGATGCCAGGAATGAGCACGCATTCAACTCCATCGACGTTCACTCCTCTCTGTCACTTAAGCTAATAGTATCAGACATGGACTTATGGTCACATCGCTTACGAAAGCAATGTGATAAGGACGCCGTCTTCTCGTGGCGGTTGTTCCTCTCCTCGCGCCTCGGCGTACCTATGTAATCTGTCGTGCTTGTGATTCCGCTCTTTGAGTAATATATTCAGGTGGGGAGCTCCCCCCCGGTGATTCTCAAAAAAAAAAATCCAGTTTAATGTAAAAGGGACCACCATCAATTCTTCAAGGCTGTCCTTTGTGGTCGTTTTGGATTGTTTAGGCGATTCCAAACCCTCCATACCCTTTGAACCGTCCATAAAAATGTCAGGCTCTCACTAATAGAAATGCCATCTTGTTAATAATAAAATTAACATGCTTCATATAATAAAATGCCATATTATTAATAATAAAAATGCCATGCTCTAACCATAAAACTGCCCTCCACTTAATAATAAACACCCCATGTTATTAATTATAAAATGCCATGCTCTTAGTAATAAAACCGCCATCCTCTTAATAATAAACAACCCAGGTTATTAATTATTTAAATTCCATGCTCTTAGTAATATAACCGCCATCCTCTGAGTAATAAAATGTCATGTTATTAATTATTTAAATTGCATGCTCTTAGTAATAAAGCTGCCATGTGAGAAGGATTTTTTTTCCAAAGTTGCAATGGATAAGTGATAAAATTTCCCTAAATCTTGACAATAGACTAGGAAATTGCCATGCTACCTATAATAAAATGCACATGACAAGTTTAGAAAATTTTCCCTCTAAAAAATAAGGATTTTTGTTCTTGAAAAATGAAAAAAAAATTCTGGATTTTTGTTTTTTTAATGAAAACTTTAATTTAAAAGAATTTAGCTTCAAATAAGTTTAAGTACATGTTTCTACAAAATCAGCTTCAACCCAAGTGGTAAAGCATGTGCAACTCTCTGCATGAGTTTTCGAGTTTGAGTTCTCCCACCCATGTCGCGGGAGCTATATCTTGCTTACAGCGAGATACATTTCCCCTTGCATGAAGCTTTTTCTCCCTCGCTTAGGTATTGGGTCGGCCTGTTTCATTTTTTTGCTTGCTGGCGACTCGCTCGGGTTTCACAAGTTCGGTCGTTGGGTTTCTGTGTTTTATTTGTTTTTTTCCTTGTTTTTCTTTGGCTTTCCTTAGATTCTTCCGATTTTCTTTGTTTCTTTCTCGTTTCCAATGTTTGCACTATTTTTGCATTGGTTTTCTTTGGTCTTTTCTTTTTTTCTTTTCTTTGTTTCTTTCTTGGTTTTCATCTATTTTCTGTATTTCTCTTCGGTTTTCTATTTCTTCCTCGGGTTTCTCTGGTTTTATTTGTTTCTTTTCATTTTTTGCACTGATTTTTTCTTCGGTTTTCTTGTTTCCTTTTCCTTTTTCTTTTGCTCCCTGTTTTCCATTCTTTCTTTTTTTGGTTTTCTTCGTTTTTCTTTATTTCTTTGTCGGTTTTCATCATTTACATTTTTGTTCAACACATGTCTACCATTTTCAGTACACAATGTACATTTTTAATGTACCCGTGAAACATTTTTGTTGACACACGTTGGTCATTTTTTAAATACACGATGTACATTTTTTTCTTAGATACTAGTTTAGAACACTTCTTGAATACATGGTCCACATTTTTCAAATACACGATAAACATTTTTTCAATGTCAATAAACATTTTTCACCCACAATGTACATTTTCGTATACACCAGGAAAATTATATATATATGTTTAATATTTTTCATATAAATAATTAACATTTAAAAAATATATTTTTATGTTTATGTTTATTTAATGTACATTGTACATTTTTCATATATGTTGAAAATATTTTCTATACACGCTTGACATTTTTAAAATACATGGTCACCATGTTTACATACATATTGTGTATTTTTTGTATACATCTTTCATATACATGACAAACATTTTTATATACACATTTAATAATTTTTAAAAATGCATGATTAACATTTTTCAAATATTTAATTAACATTTTTAAATACGTGATCAACTTTTCTCATACACATCGTATATTTTTGTATACGTTTTCAAATACATGAGATGCATTTTGTCAATACACATTTAATATTTTCCGAATGCTTGATTAACATTTTTCAAATGTTTTATGTAAAGTTTTTTTTGTAATATATAATTAGAATATTTTGGAACATAAATAAATGTAAAAAGGGAAAGGAAAAAACAAAAACAAAGAACTTGAATAAAAATAGAAAAAAGAGGTTGTGACATGTGGCCTCCCGTGCGCTGTGCCGGCCTAGTCTCGCGCTTGCCCAGGCAAGGCTGCCCTACGTCTTGTTATAAGCGAGACATAGGCGTGCCCCGCCCGTGCACCTTGCACGAATGTTTTGGGAGAAAAAAAAAGCTAGTGTTCGCCAGGAAACGGTTTACAGTGAATGACTCCATGTGATCTACATCGCATTGGCCCTATGACAAGATCCGTGCAACGGCAGGGAAGACGTTCGCCAGGGTTGGCCTCCTGACGAATGGTCTCCAGTGATCATTATCGAATAAGCACCGATGCTTGAGAGAAAAACGCTTTTTTTAAGGACACATCTCCCAGCACTTTGCATTGTGCATAACCTTAGAACAATGATGTTATTCCAACGGACATGAAGCAGCAGTGGATCTCCTGATTTGGACTGTACTAGTGTACTAGGAAACACTAGTAGAATGCCCGTGCGTTGCCATGGGCCTTTTAACCTTTTCTAATATACATAAACTGCAAATTTTCTTGTCTTATGACCTATATTTTTATTTTCTTATGCAAAATTTTACGTAGTGAATCAATAGGAATGTAACTATTTGAATTCCAAATGTAATTTAATTATGAAGTGATCGTAAGATTACCTCGGGTGAAGAATAACTCATTCTGCACCCTGGGTGATGAATATTATCACTATATATATATATATATACACATATATATATATATATATATCACACACTTGGGAAACGATTCAAATCAGCCAGCTGAAAACCAGGCTCGCGTTGACCGCTTGCTCCTCTCGCCACGTGGACATGGGTCCCACATGTGTCTCCATTTCTTCACTCCTCCCAGCCTTATCTTCTCACCTTGTCTCGTCTCATCTTTGCTACAGCCACAACACCATAGGTCCGACAACTGAGCCGCTGCTGGTGAGATCCTCTGCCGTCGGACCTCCTCTCTCCCTCGCGCGCCATGGCTGGCCTATTCTCTGCCTGCTCTAGCAGCCCGAACACCACCTTCTTGCCTCTCTGCCTCTCTCCACCCTCCAAGCTCCGCCTCCCGGTGCGCCGACCGGGTTCCGCTTGCGCCCGGCCTCACTTCTTTTCACCAGGGCCACGGCAGCCTCTTGTTGCACACTCCAGAATCCGGCGAGATCCACCACACCTACACGGAGAGCCATCAACCTCACCGCATCTTGTCACAGCATCCGACGCTGGCAGCAGCTAAAACACCGCGTCGAACGTCCACGCTCACCCCACGCTCAGCCCTACGTCACTGTTCGCAATATCACCTCCGAGACAAGTTTCTGCAACAACGCCGTTGTTGCGGAACGACGGCAATGAAAGATGATTGTGCTAGTGCGCAACACGACTTAAGATGTTGTTGCAGTTTTTACACCAAGAGTCTTGTTGCAGAAAATTAGAGAAGATGAGGTTCTGCGATAGGGGTTTTGTTGTTGATAATTTGAGAAGAGGAGGTTCTGCAACAAGGATCTTGTTGCAGAAATTAGAGAAGTGGAGGTTCTGCAACAAGGATTTTGTTGAAAAAAATAGAGAAAAGAAGATTTTGTAGGAAATTAGGGAGAGGAACGTACGGCTCGTGCATACACAATCAAACGGCCATCCGGCGGACGCGTAGCACACCCCTATAACTTGTATTGTTGTATAGAACTCGATGAATTTTTGACCCCTTCCAACGACATCGTTTTGGGACCCTTGACGATGAATTATTTTGCGTAGACATAATCCATCTACATCTCTCTCATAATCTGCAAAAATAAAAATATATAGAAATACACCTCTTGTATTATCATATGCAACATATAAAATAAATAAGAACAACTATTTATATGCATCTCTTTTAATGTTTTAAAACTCGGTTAGTTTTCAATCCGATCGATCATAGTTAGGTCGGTGACTTCGTCAATCCACATTTTCAGCGAGAAACTACTACCTTTGTACCTTAATATAAGATGTTTTTGCGGTTCGAAGGTACAAAGGCTAGTACATCACAACCCAGTTTTCAATCACAAGCATTGGTAATCCAATATATTCAAGGCAAAGTATTCTGCCCAAGCAAACCACAACGCAAGCAATTTGGAGGCTTCCTTTGGCATATCACCTCGCTGCGGACACGTGGTGCTTTTTGTGCCTCTCCACGAGGCAAATTTAACAAACACGGCCTCTGTTTTTTTATGAAGCTGCTAAAGTCCTTGATCCTTTGGACCTTATTTTGAGAGACTCCTTACGTCATTTAGCTCACCACCTGCAAAAACTCCAGAGCCGGTAAAATTGGCACCCTTTAATCTATCTTCCATAACCCAACCCATCAGTTATAGCATATATATGTTCCAAGGTCTTTTCTGAGCTCCTTCAGCTTATCCATTGCCATTGTACAGCCTTCAACATTGGTGACGCCGAGTTTGACAATCTCCCTGTCCACAAGGTGCAGGTTGGGGTGCCTATATGTTGATGACTTTGGTTGACCTTGGTCCTTTTGGTATCTGAAAAATTCAGCAGGCAATATATCGCTAGCATCCCTAGTCCAACATTTCATTACATGTTCAAGAGGGATTTTGCCAACTCCCGGATGCATCACGACCTAAGAGCAACATCGACGCCACTGTTTTTATTTCTTCTAAAGGAAAACGAAAGCATCCAGGAGAAGGAAAAAAAATCATAACTGCATACAATTATTTTCATGTCTCATGCTTAACTGAACAAGTAACATAAGCACAACGTAGCATTAGTAATACCTTCAGCGCTGGCTGTGCAACAAACCAGAGTGATCAAAATTACCGCACTCACAAATGAACTCATCTTTTTCAACACTAACCTCCACACGGTATTCAACTCTTCACCACAAGATAGTTGACAATGGGTTCTTAGTTTCTAGTACACAAAAACTTAGCTCTTGATGTCCGAGAGTAAAAATGTTATCCTCAAAAGGCACTTTAATATAATGATGTGAAGAAAATTCGGACTTAATGCAGCTTGTTATTTTTAACCAGCTAGAACCACATGATTACATTTCATTTTATGGACTAATTAAGCAACAGATCACCACAAATTGTTCCAAAATAATTAACCCAAAATGGATTTATCAGCATAAGCAGAACAGTAGCACTTACTAAACTGTATTTATGCTTGAAGAATAAGCACAACATCATCAGATTTGCCAATAAACTCTATTTTACATAGAAATGATCAAACTTGTATTTCATCAAAGGATTCACTACTGGAGTGCTGGGAAAACAACGGCATATTGTTTTTAATAAGAAAACTAACAACAATTATGATCCAACAAACATATGCAATGATTAGTAAGGTGCTGGATCAGACATGAAAAGGTCAACCCCAAAGTTTTCAAAAAGAGAAATGCACAGAGCAATCTTGAAGAAGCGGAATTTTGCACAGCAACAAAGAGCGAAATCACGCAACTAATAATTTACAGAGAAAAATGATCAAAGAAAGGAAATGAGCAGAAACATAAATCAATTTCTACCACCGCATGGACGTCTTTCATCCACCGATGGTTGAGTGTTGTCCTCTGCTTAGTGACATATCACCGATTGTCATCTGTCCTTGGTAATCTGGTCATAGCAGTGAAGCCACACCAAATGGACCCGCTGTTCCCCACAAGCGGCTTCCCCTATGAAAAAAATATCCAAAAAAAGTTAGTAAGGAACTAATTATATGTTCATACTAAATGTGTAGAAATTGGTAGGAACTTGCCGTGCAACAACAAACAACTTTTGAGCAACCTTTTTTAGAAATCACGTGAGAGGATCTTTAACACTACTTGTTTTCTTTTTCAATGCTCAAACGTGTAAACATAAGATATGAGAAAATTTAGCAGCAAATAACAAGCTTAAGGTTTGGTTACCTTAACGAAAAATAAATAAAGAACTATTATGTATGAAATCATTGCCAATTAGACATACTAAGTGACGTAATAACATGACGTGCACACTCATGTGTGTATTCTTCTCATTCAATTGTCATCTAATGATAAATCATGCACATAATCCCACCGGAAGCATGGCTTGCCATTTGTCATTGGCAACCTTGAATACATGGACTTGGTCTATTTTGAACCATGACATCTTTTCCTGAAGGAAATATGCCCTAGAGGCAATAATAAAGTTGTTATTTATATTTCCTTATATCATGATAAATGTTTATTATTCATGCTAGAATTGTATTAACCGGAAACTTGATACATGTGTGAATACATAGACAAAACACCGAGTCCCTAGTAAGCCTCTACTAGACTAGTTCGTTAATCAAAGATGGTTAAGTTTCCTAACCATAGACATGTGTTGTCATTTGATGAACGGGATCACATCATTAGGAGAATGATGTGATGGACAAGACCCATCCGTTAGCTTAGCATAATGATCATTAAGTTTTATTGCAATTGCTTTCTTCATGACTTATACATATTCCTTTGACTATGAGATTATGCAACTCCCGGATACCGGAGGAATACCTTGTGTGCTATCAAACATCACAACGTAACTGGGTGATTATAAATATGCTCTACAGGTATCTCCGAAGGTGTTTGTTGGGTTGGCATAGATCGAGATTAGGATTTGTCACTCCGAGTATCGGAGAGGTATCTCTGGGCCCTCTCGGTAATGCACATCATGATAAGCCTTGCAAGCAATGTCACTAATGAGTTAGTTACGGGATGATGCATTACGGAACGAGTAAAGAGACTTGCCGGTAACAAGATTGAACTAGGTATCATGATACCGACGATCGAATCTCGGGCAAGTAACATACCGATGGACAAAGGGAATTACGTATGTTGTCATAACGGTTCGACCGATAAAGATCTTCGTAGAATATGTAGGAGCCAATACGGGCATCTAGGTTCCGCTATTGGTTATTGACTAGAGAGGTGTCTCAGTCATGTCTACATAGTTTTCGAACCCGTAGGGTCCGCACGCTTAACGTTCGTTGACGATATAGTACTGTATGAGTTATGTATGTTGGTGACCGAATGTTGTTCGGAGTCCCGGATGAGATCACAGACATGACGAGGAGCTCCGGAATGGTCCAGAGGTAAAGATTCATATATTGGATGATATGGTTAGGCCAAGGGGTCAGGCCCACGGGGCGATAAGTCGGTGCAAAAGGAGTTTTGCGGAGGCCAGGGGGCCAAACGCCGGAGACCTTGGCGTCTGGCCCTGGGCCAGATGCCGAGGCCCCTGGCATCTGGGCTAGATGCCAAGGATTGTGGCGTTTCGTCCTGGAGTCCGAGTAGGACTCTTGCCTTTCGGGCAAAACCGACTTTGAGGAGGCTTTTACTCCAAGTTTCGACCCCAGGGCTCAACATATAAATAGAGGGGCAGGGCTAGCATCCAAGACACATCAAGAAACACCAAGCCGTGTGCCGGCAACCCCGTCCCCTCTAGTTTATCCTCCGTCATAGTTTCCGTTGTGCTTGGCGAAGCCCTGCGGAGATTGTTCTTCACCAACACCGTCACCACGCCGTCGTGCTGCCGGAACTCATCTACTACTTCGCCCGTCTTGCTGGATCAAGAAGGCGAGGACGTCATCGAGCTGAACGTGTGCTGAACGCGGAGGTGCCATATGTTCGGTACTTGATCGGGACAGATCGTGAAGGTGTACGACTACATCAACCGCGTTGATAAACGCTTCCGCTTTGAGATCTTCAAGGGTATGAAGATGCTCTTCCCTTCTCGTTGCTATGCATCTCCTAGATAGATCTTGCGTGATCGTAGGATTTTTTTTGAAATTGCATGCTATGTTCCCCAACAGTGGCATCCGAGCCAGGTCTATGCGTAGATGATATGCACGAGTAGAACACGAAGAGTTTTGGGCGATAATAGTCATACTGCTCACCACCAACGTCTTACTTTGATTCGGCGGTATTGTTGGATGAAGTGGCCCAGACCGACATTACATGACCGCGTTCATGAGACTGGTTCTTCCGACGTGCTTTGCACACAGGTGGCTGGCGGGTGTCTGTTTCTTCAACTTTAGTTGAATCGAGTTTGACTACGACCGGTCCTTGTTGAAGGTTAAAACAGCACACTTAACGAAAAATCATTGTGGTTTTGATGCGTAGGTAAGAACGGTTCTTGCTAGAAGCCCGTAGCAGCCACGTAAAACTTGCAACAACAAAGTAGAGGACGTCTAACTTGTTTTTGCAGGGCATGCTGTGATGTGATATGGTCAAGACATGATGTGATATACGTTATTGTATGAGATGATCATGTTTTGTAAAAGTTATCGGCAACTGGCAGGAGCCTTATGGTTGTCGTTTTATTGTATGAAATGCAAACGCCATGTAATTGCTTTACTTTATCACTATGTGTTAGTGATAGTTGTAGAAGCAATAGTTGGCGAGACGACAACGACGCTACAATGGAGATCAAGGTGTCAAGCCGGTGATGATGGAGATCATGACGGTGCTTTGGAGATGGAGATCAAAGGCACAAGATGATGATGGCCATATCATGTCACATATTTTGATTGCATGTGATGTTTTTCTTTTATGCATCTTATTTTGCTTAGTACGGCGGTAGCATTATAAGATGATCCCTCACTAAATTTCAAGGTATAAGTGTTCTCCCTGAGTATGCACCGTTGCGAAAGTTCTTCGTGCTGAGACACCACGTGATGATCGGGTGTGATAGGCTCTACGTTCAAATACAATGGGTGCAAGACAGTTTTGCACATGCGGAATACTTGGGTTAAACTTGACGAGCCTAGCATATGCAGATATGGCCTCGGAACACTGAGACCGAAAGGTCGAACGTGAATCATATAGTAGATATGATCAACATAGAGATGTTCACCATTGAAAACTACTCCATCTCACGTGATGATCGGACATGGTTTAGTTGATATGGATCACGTGATCATTTAGATGACTAGAGGGATGTCTATCTAAGTGGGAGTTCTTATGTAATATGATTAATTGAACTTTAATTTATCATGAACTTAGTCCTGATAGTTTTTGCATATCTATGTTGTAGATCAATAGCTCGCGTATAGCTCCCCTGTTTTATTTTGATATGTTCCTAGAGAAAACTAAGTTGAAAGATGATAGTAGCAATGATGTGGACTGGTTCCGTGATCTGAGGACTAACCTCATTGCTGCACAGAAGAATTATGTCCTTGATGCACCGCTAGGTGACAGATCTATTGCAGGAGCAGATGCAAACGTTATGAACGTTTAGCAAGCTCGATATGATGACTACTTGATAGTTTAGTGCGCCATGATTTACGGCTTAGAACCGGGACTTCAAAAACATTTTGAACGCCACGGAGCATATGAGATGTTCCAAGAGCTGAAAATGATATTTCAGACTCATGCCCGTGTTAAGAGGTATGAGACCTATGACAAGTAATTTGCCTACAAAATGGAGGAGAATAGCTCAGCTAGTGAGCATATGCTCAGAATGTCTGGGTACTACAATCACTTGAATGAAGTGGGAGTTAATCTTCCAGATAAGATAGTGATTAACAGAGTTCTCTAGTCACTATCACCAAGTTACTAGAACTTCGTGATGAACTATAATATGCAAGGGATGACGAAAACGATTCCTGAGCTCTTCGCGATACTGAAATCGGCGAAGGTAGAAATCAAGAAAAAGCATCAAGTGTTGATGGTTGACAAGACCACTAGTTTAAAGAAAAAGGGCGAGGGAAAGAAAGGGAACTTCAAGAAGAATGACAAGCAAGTTGTCACTCCCATGAAGAAGCCCAAAGCTGGACCCAAGCCTGAAACTGAGTGCTTATACTGCAAAGGAAATGGTTACTGGAAGCGGAACTGCCCCAAAATACTTGGCGGATAAGAAGGATGGCAAAGTGAACAAAGGTATATTTGATATACATGTTATTGATGTGTATTTTACTAGTGTTCATAGTAGCCCCTGGGTATTTGATACTGGTTCAGTTGCTAACTTTAGTAACTCGAAGCAGGAGTTGCAAAATAAACAGAGACTAGTTAATGACGAGGTGACGATGTGTGTTGGAAGTGATTCCAAGGTTGATAAGATCACCATCGCACAGTCCCTCTACCTTCGGGATTAGTGTTGGACCTAAATAAATGTTATTTGGTGTTTGCGTTGAGCATGAATATGATTGGATCATGTTTATTGTGATACGGTTATTCATTTAAGTCAGAGAATAATTGTTGTTCTGTTTACATGAATAAAACCTTCTATGGTCATACACTCAATATAAATGGTTTATTAAATCCCGATCGTAGTGATACACATATTCATAATATTGATGCCAAAAGATGCAACGTTGATAATGATAGTGCAACATATTTGTGGTACTGCCGTTTAGGTCATATTGGTGTAAAGCACATGAAGAAACTCCTTGCAGATGGGCTTTTGGAATCACTTGACTATGAATCATTTGATACTTGCGAACCATGCCTCATGGGCAAGATGACTAAAACTCCATTCTCCGGAACAATGGAGCGAGCCAATGACTTATTGGAAATAATACATACCGATGTATGCGGTCTGATAAGTATTGAGGCTCGCGGCGGGTATCGTTATTTTCTAACCTTCACGATGATTTGAGCAGATATGGGTATTGTAGGAGATATGCCCTAGAGGCAATAATAAATGTTATTGATTATCTCCCTGTTCATAATTAGGTTTATGTTCCATGCTATAACTGCTATGGTTCTCGAGTCTGCAAATAAAACGAGGCTCGGAGGAAGACTCATATGCACGTGTGGAATAATAAATGATAAAATGTATTCCTAGTCAAGCCTCTATGACTGGCTCAAGTATTGCATGATGATCCTGTTTTCCTGATCATGGGCATGACTATGCCAGCAATTTTGAGGGCACAATGTTAACAGAACATTTGTGTTGAATCGACCCGATTGATGTTATGCTATGAGGTTCTTTCGTCACAAGTTAATGGTTAATAACACAGAGATGGTTAATGTTTGCATGATTCCTTAGACCATGAGAGTATCGAGTTTCTTCATGCTTGCTTCATGAACTTTGGGGTTTGTTAAACGTCATCCGTAAATGGGTGGCTATTACGGCGGCTTACGGGTTCATGGAAAAGTGTGTCAAGTAACTTGATAGCTCAAGATTGGGATTTGCTCCTCCGGCGATGGAGAGATATCTCTGGGCCCTCTCGGTGTTACGGTATCCATCATCGTCTGGCCAGACACTTTGTGATTTGATCACGGGGGTGCCGGAACATGGTAACGAGAAAAGAGAACAATACCGGTAACGAGGTAACTAGCATAGTGGACAAGTGTTGATCCACGGGAATGCCAACATGTCTCACCTCGGGTATTTGTAACATATCACGAAGCAACAGGAATAGCACACGGCAACTGGAGGTTCACTCGAATATTCATTCGTGTGGGTATAGGGGTCAATATGGGTGTCCACGGCTCCGATGTTGATCATTGATCGGAAGGGGTTCCGTGTCATGTCTATACTTCACCGAACCTATAGGGTCACACGCTTAAGGGTCATCTATCTGCTGAATACTAGATAGGGAGTCTGAGAGAAAATCACCGAAAAAGTTTCGGACACCGAAAAGTTTCGGACAGCGGAAAAGTTCCGCAGAGAGAGGTCACCGGATGAGTTCCGGTGAAACTGAAAAGTTGTTTCAGGGGATACCATTAAGTCAAAATGGTTTCGGCACATGCCTGATAATTCTTGGAGGATACCAAAATCATTCTGGAAACTTCTGGGAATTTTCTGGAAGAAAAACCGGAAATGTTCCGGGGCTGCCGGAACCGCTTCAGATGCTTTTCGCAGATGAAATCACTAAACTGGAATTGTTCCAGAACGCATTGAAAATTATTTTAGTGGGTACTGGAAATGTTCTAAGCCCACATAAATATTTTCAGTTCGAACGGACGCTGAAAAATGTCGTCGTGAATAGTGAAAGTGCTTTTTGGGAATTTTTATGGAAAGCACCTTTTTGGAAATTCCAAAAGGGCCTTCTAGAAGGGGAAGGAGGGCATGGCACCTCATGGGGGGGGTCCCCCCCCAAGGGTGGCCGGCCAAGGAGGTGGAGCACCATGGTGCTCCACATGGCACTCCCATATGGCATATTCCCTTTTGGAAAGGGATATTCCAAGGGCACTTTGGGGTTTTTGTGTGACAATTTTACCCCTTGGCTTGCCTATATATAGGAGTAATCTTGGCAGCCATTTCCTCATCCCTTGCTCTCATACACATGCCAAGATGTTATCTGGCTTCTCTCTCCCTCCCACGAAAAGAGTTTCGTAGAGCCGAAAGGCTGTCTGGGTTCCGGCGGGAACTAGTTCTGGACGGCGAAGCCATGCCGGATAGATGACACCGTATGTGTGCAACTCTGTAGAGAGGTCGTAGTTTCGATCTTAGTGCCCGAGGGGCTGTTCGAGAGTGCCTCCCGAAGGGCTGTCCAAGTGATGGTCCGAGTTCTGTGAGTCCTCCCGAAGGGCTGTCCGAGTGACCGTCCGAGT
The DNA here is from genome assembly GCA_011799875.1 of Thinopyrum elongatum. NCBI lineage: Eukaryota > Viridiplantae > Streptophyta > Magnoliopsida > Poales > Poaceae > Thinopyrum > Thinopyrum elongatum. The sequence goes on from CM022301.1 coordinate 29,121,018, forward strand.
TTCGAAGGTCCTCCCGAAGGGCTGTCCGCGACACCGTCCGGGGGACTGTCCAACCGCCTCCCGGAGGGCTGTCCGAGTGGCGGATGAGGGTATACATCCTCGCGGTTGGGAGGTTGTAAATCCTAGCTGCGGGGATCTGCACCGCCGATCGTCATCGACTCTACTTCCGCTGCGCTACGAGTCGGTAACGAAAATGATCAAACCTTGTATGCAGTCTCCATAGTGGTCCTGGGCTGGTGCGTAGGTCGGAAAATTTTTGTTTTCTGCTGCGTTACCCTACAGGTATATCTACTTGATGAAACATAAGTCTGAAACATTTGAAAAGTTCAAAGAATTTTAGAGTGAAGTAGAAAATCATTGTAACAAGAAAATAAAGTTTCTACGATCTGATCGCGGAGGCGAATATTTGAGTTACGAGTTTGGCCTTCATTTAAAACAATGTGGAATAGTTTCACAACTCATGCCACCTGGAACACCACAGCGTAATGGTGTGTCCAAACGTCGTAACCATACTTTATTAGATATGGTGCGATCTATGATGTCTCTTACCGATTTACCACTATCGTTTTGGGGTTATGCATTAGAGACAGCTGCATTCACGTTAAGTAGGACACCATCTAAATCCGTTGAGACGACACCGTATGAACTGTGGTTTGGCAAGAAACCTAAGCTGTCGTTTCTTAAAGTTTGGGGTTGCGATGCTTATGTGAAAAAGCTTCAGCCTGATAAGCTCAAACCCAAATCGGAGAAGTGCATCTTCATAGGATATCCAAAAGAAATTGTTGCGTACACCTTCTATCACAGATCCGAAGGCAAAATCTTTGTTGCTAAAAATGGATCCTTTCTAGAGAAGGAGTTTCTCTCGAAAGAAGTGAGTGGGAGGAAAGTAGAACTTGATGAGGTAATTGTACCTTCTCTCGAGTTGGAAAGTAGTTCATCACAGAAATCAGTTCCAGTGATGCCTACGCCAATTAGTGAGGAAGCTAATGATGATGATCATGAAACTTCAGATCAAGTTACTACAGAATCTCGTAGGACAACCAGAGTACGTTCCGCACCAGAGTGGTACGGTAATCCTATTCTGGAAATCATGTTACTAGACATGAAGAACCTACGAACTATGAGGAAGCGATGGTGAGCCCAGATTCTGCGAAATGGCTTGAGGCCATGAAATCTAAGATGGGATCCATGTATGAGAACAAAGTGTGGACTTTGGTTGACTTGCCCGATGATCGGCGAGCCATAGAGAATAAATGGATCTTCAAGAGGAAGACTGACGCTGATGGTAATGTTACTGTCTACAAAGCTTGACTTGTTGCGAAAGGTTTTCGACAAGTTTAAGGAGTTGACTACGATGAGACCTTCTCACCCGTAGCGATGCTTAAGTCTGTCCGAATCATGTTAGCAATTGCCGCATTTTATGATTATGAAATCTGGCAAATGGATGTCAAAACTGCATTCCTTAATGGATTTCTCAAAGAGTTGTATATGATGCAACCAGAAGGTTTTGTCGATCCTAAAGGTGCTAACAAAGTGTGCAAGCTCCAGCGATCCATTTATGGACTGGTGCAAGCATCTTGGAGTTGGAATATACGCTTTGATGAGTTGATCAAATCATATGGTTTTATACAGACTTTTGGAGAAGCCTGTATTTACAAGAAAGTGAGTGGGAGCTCTGTAGCATTTCTGATATTATATGTGGATGACATATTGTTGATTGGAAATGATACGGAATTTCTGAATAGCATAAAAGGATACTTGAATAAGAATTTTTCAATGAAAGACCTCGGTGAAGTTGCTTATATATTAGGCATCAAGATCTATAGAGATAGATCAAGACGCTTAATAGGACTTTCACAAAGCACATACCTTAACAAGATTTTGAAGAAGTTCAAAATGGATCAGTCAAAGAAAGGGTTTTTGCCTATGTTGCAAGGTGTGAAGTTGAGTAAGACTCAAAGCCCGACCACAGCAGAAGATAGAGAGAGAATGAAAGTCATTCCCTATGCCTTAGTCATAGGTCCTATAAAGTATGCCATGCTGTGTACCAAATCTATTGTGTACCTTGCCATAAGTCTGGCAGGGAGGTACCAATAGTGATCCAGGAGTAGATCACTAGACAGCGGTCAAAATTATCCTTAGAGGACTAAGGAAATGTTTCCCGGTAATGGAGGTGATAAAGAGTTCGTCGTAAAGGGTTACGTCGATGCAAGCTTTGACACTAATCCAGATGACTCTAAGTCTCAATCTGGATACATATTGAATATGGGAGCATATTGGCTAGAGTAGCTCCATGCAGAGCATTGTAGACATAGAAATTTGCAAATATACATACGGATCTGAATGTGACAGACCCATTGACTAAACTTCTCTCACAAGCAAAACATGCTCACACCTTAGTACTCTTTGGGTGTTAATCACATGGCGATGTGAACTAGATTACTGACTCTAGTAAACCCTTTGGGTGTTGGTCACATGGCGATGTGAACTATGGGTGTTAATCACATGGTGATGTGAACTATTCGTGTTAATCACATGGCGATGTGAACTAGATTATTGACTCTAGTGCAAGTGGGAGACTGAAGGAAATATGCCCTAGAGGCAATAATAAAGTTGTTATTTATATTTCCTTATATCATGATAAATGTTTATTATTCATGCTAGAATTGTATTAACCGGAAACTTGATACATGTGTGAATACATAGACAAAACACCGAGTCCCTAGTAAGCCTCTACTAGACTAGCTCGTTAATCAAAGATGGTTAAGTTTCCTAACCATAGACATGTGTTGTCATTTCCTGAACGGGATCACATCATTAGGAGAATGATGTGATGGACAAGACCCATCCGGTAGCTTAGTATAATGATCATTAAGTTTTATTGCTATTGCTTTCTTCATGACTTATACATATTCCTTTGACTATGAGATTATGCAACTCCCGGATACCGGAGGAATACCTTGTGTGCTATCAAATGTCACAACGTAACTGGGTGATTATAAAGATGCTCTACAGGTATCTCCGAAGGTGTTTGTTGGGTTGGCATAGATCGAGATTAGGATTTGTCACTCCGAGTATCGGAGAGGTATCTCTGGGCCCTCTCGGTAATGCACATCATGATAAGCCTTGCAAGCAATGTGACTAATGAGTTAGTTACGGGATGATGCATTACGGAACGAGTAAAGAGACTTGCCGGTAACGAGATTGAACTAGGTATGATGATACTGACGATCGAATCTCGGACAAGTAACATACCGATGGACAAAGGGAATTACGTATGTTGTCATAACGGTTCGACCGATAAAGATCTTCGTAGAATATGTAGGAGCCAATATGGGCATCCAGGTTCCGCTATTGGTTATTGACTAGAGAGGTGTCTCAGTCATGTCTACATAGTTTTCGAACCCGTAGGGTCCGCACGCTTAACGTTCGTTGATGATATAGTACTATATGAGTTATGTATGTTGGTGACCGAATGTTGTTCGGAGTCCCGGATAAGATCACGGACATGACGAGGAGCTTCGGAATGGTCCGGAGGTAAAGATTCATATATTGGATGATCTGGTTAGGCCAAGGGGTTAGGCCCACGGGGCGATAAGTCGGTGCAAAAGGAGTTTTGCGGAGGCCAGGGGGCCAAACGCCAGAGACCTTGGCGTCTGGCCCTGGGCCAGACGCCGAGGCCCATGGCGTCTGGGCCAGACGCCAAGGATTGTGGCGTTTGGTCCTGAAGTCCGAGTAGGACTCTTGCCTTTCGGGCAAAACCGACTTTGAGGAGGCTTTTACTCCAAGTTTCGACCCCAGGGCTCAACATATAAATAGAGGGGCAGGGCTAGCACCCAAGACACATCAAGAAACACCAAGCCGTGTGCTGACAACCCTGTCCCCTCTAGTTTATCCTCCGTCATAGTTTCCGTTGTGCTTGGCGAATCCCTGCGGAGATTGTTCTTCACCAACACCGTCACCACGTCGTCGTGCTGCCGGAACTCATCTACTACTTTGCCCGTCTTGCTGGATCAAGAAGGCGAGGACGTCATCGAGCTGAACGTGTGCTGAACGCGGAGGTGCCGTACATTCGGTACTTGATCGGGACGGATCGTGAAGGTGTACGACTACATCAACCGCGTTGATAAACGCTTCCGCTTTGCGATCTTCAAGGGTATGAAGATGCTCTCCCCTTCTCGTTGTTATGCATCTCCTAGATAGATCTTGCATGATCGTAGGAATTTTTTTGAAATGGCATGCTACGTTCCCCAACATTTCCATCACATCCTTTGCTGAAATCCTGCTACGACTCCGGTGCACAATATCTCACATCATTGATGCACCGGGATATGTGTTGCTTAGCCAAAGCTTCTAGGCAATACCATGTAATATAATAGGGATTAATAGTGTGTAACCATTCTTTTTTTTACAGGAACTCTGAGAATTCCATTAAGACTCGGCACTATCGCTAGCCACCAAACGAAGTACATTAGAAGGTACATCAGACAGCCAGAGCACCTCGCTGCCATAGGCGCCGGTAGCACCCAAGATAGCTAGCTCATGAGCCGGCTTGTTACTGTTATGTGTACAATGCATTACGGCATGAGATAGGAAATTGAGCTGGAGAAGACACCGGACATCGCGGAACAGGACCCCCACTGCGTCATCATCGAACACATTGCTAGTAATGGCGTGTTGGAGATTCAGGCAATCTGTTTCAAAGATAATATGGCCCATGCCCATCTGTTCTGCCACTCTGATTCCCTGAAGGAGCGCCAAACATTCAGCATGCAAAGGATCTTAAACGTGGACACTGATACCTGCTGCAGCAAAGATAATTTGGCCTCCAGCATCACGTCCTAGGCAGCCCCATCCTCCTCTATGGAATTCAGCATCAAAAGATTAATCTTTATAAGTCCTTCCTCTGGTGCACACCATGATGAATCCCGAACACTTGTCTCCTTTTTCTTTGCGTAAAACTCTTTCCAATCAGCCGTGCATTTATTGATTCTGTATGCAAAGTCCATCTCTGAATTCACCTTATCACCGTGATTGACTTTGTTTCTCTCCGACCACCAGCTCCAGAGCAAACAAATAGTAGTTAATTGTTGGTCCTTTGGGAGAGTGAGGATAGCGATCAGAACATCAATAGGTTGGAGGCAGTTCGCAAGCATTTCACAGACATGTTCCAAGGACAGGCTCTCCGTCTCTTTTTAACTTCAGTGCAACGGAAGAAAAGATGGCCACCGTCTTCAAAATACATGTTGCAAACTACACATCTCGTATCGCGCTCGTCCGCCTTTCCTTGCAATATTCATGTGGATAGGATGACTATTGCAACATTCTGCTCAAGAACTTATGCAGTTCCTCTAAAGTTTCTTCACAAATTCCATTGTGATTAAAGGATCCTTTGTGCTATCCACAACAAGAATCTTTGCAACTCCAGCAACTTGTCTATTTCCATGCCTTTTGTTGTGAAAAACATTCTATTCATGAGGAAGATAAACTAAATTACCATTTTAGACTGGGAAGGAAAACGTGAAACAAAATTAATTGAGAAGCAAGAAGTTAAGCTAAGTACATGTCTTAACACCTCAAGCAATAACAGATTTATGTCTGCTTATTTCGGGTTCTGCTACCGTAGCTGACTGTATCTATGCATCATGCTAGGTCACATAGTTTTAGGAGATGATGTTACTGTAGCAGCTAGCAATGCTTCAATGCTTTTCCTGGGTACAATTGGTTTGGCCTCTGTCAAGAAAAATTTGCGGGATGTCCTCTGTCAACATTTAACCGAGTTACTAAAATATATTTACTCACGAATGACAAATGCCGCTACGAAAACAACCATGTCTTCATTTCTTAAATTCACAATAGCCCAAATGAATTTTGCTCCCCAAATATAGCAGCAACTCAAACAAATTACCAAGCAGGCAAACATCAAACAGATACAGAAAATACGTAGACTGCAAAGATCCACAATAAATTGCGAATTCAAGAACGCATTCATCCACCGACAAAATCAAGAAATTGCAGACCATGAGAAGATATAGAAAAGCATATACTCAAGCAGCACGGTAGCTCGGAAACGACTGTATCGCACTAACTCTAGTTAGCAGTGAAACAAAACTCTCCTTGGACCCTAAAATGATTGATATGTATCACAAATCCAAACCAATGCCCACCTAAATCCTCTACTCCACCCACACAATCAATATGAAGCCGTACGGATCTGAAAAATCCTTTACCTTTCATCCCGTTCCTGGAAGAACTCGACGCCGGCGAAGCGGCCGATGGAGCCGAAGACGACCTCCAGGTCGGTCGCAAACATGCCCTCGCCAGCCCGCACATGAATAGACTTTGTGCTCCCCTTGTACAGATCCTCGAAAGAGCAGGGCAGCTTCCCTCTTGATGGGCGTGGCCTTGACCACCCCGCCCCCGCTGCCACTGAACATCCCAGGGTACCCCTTGCCGCCGCCGCAAAACATCTGAGTGAAGGCATACTCACTGGAAAAAAATGGACGGCGAGAACCTGATGCCGCCGGACCGCATGCACTGCCCCCATTCCCAATGCCTCCCACGCCGCCGCTCATCCTGCTGAAGGGGATGGACGAGCCGAAGAACTCGATGAAGATGTCCTCGGCATTCCGCGGGTTGAACCAGAGCGCAGCGGCACGTCGGCGCCCGTGGAGAACCGGCGCCTTCCGCGCCCAGCGGCGGCACTTGGCCCTTGAGCCCCTCCTCCCGGTCGTACACCACGTGCTTCTGCGGGTCGCATGGACTATAGGGTTTGTGAGCAAATAGAGAGGGGCAGTTGTGGATCGTAGGAAGGGAATCGAGAAGGTCAATGAGGGGTGGCGTGCAGGGTGGCGATGCGGACGCCGGGGAGGACGACAAAGTAGAGAGGATGTGCTGGGGTGCTGGGGATGCGAGAGGTTGGGGATGGAGGCGAACCGAAGAGGAGGGAGGTTAGGAGTAGAGATTAGTCAATTAGATTTTTCATTAAAGTCTGTTATTTGTTTCCCTAAAATTTGTTATTTGTTTCCTTAAAATTTTTTATTTGTTTTCTAAAGCAAATTGCATTGATGAGATGGATCGCTTGATTTGGATAAGTTAGGAAAGTTAGGATCTGTCTCTTTTTGTACAATAGGAAAGTGTTTGCTTACAAGGAAATAGTGGAGAAAAAGTAAACCGGTTGGATGGTGGGAAGGGAGACGAAAAAAAACCAGCGAAATAAAACGGACGAAAGTGGTGGGACGAAAATAAACCGTGGATGCTATTCACCAACTCAGACATTAGGAGTAGAGATAGTAACACTAATACTCATTTTTGTGTGATTGAACATGAATCAAAGGACGATCATGTGATGAAGGATATCTCCTGATTTGGATTGTCATTAATTAAGAATCTATTCCTTTTTTCCCGCAAAAAAAAAGAATCTATTCCATTTACGTGCAGTGCAAAGGAATTTGGAAGGCAAGCCTCCCCCCCCTTCTTTTTTTGAGGGAGGAAGGCAAGCCCTTTAATCAAGCAAGCGCAAGCGGCAATAGATTTGTAAACCAGCCCCGACCCTCGCCTAACCGCCGCAAATCACATCGTCTCGTGTTCTTGTATTGTTGAAGCCCCGCAGCTGTCTGTCACCACCGATCCATCATTCCCTGAATCCCTCCGATCCATCCCTGCTTATGGCGTTCTGGGGTTAGCCTGCCTCCCCCGTATCAATTCTCCTACATGGCGGCGTAGCTTAATCAATTATCTGCTATACGTTGTGGACTACGGCTGGTTTGGTTTGTGCACGCGTGGAACTCAGGCCCGGGGAACACTACGTGCACCGCCATCCACCATCACTCGGTCGCCTCTGCATTACAAAGGTTACAATCATTTCGATAAATTGTACGTGTGTTCATATTCAGGTCTTATAGCCCTCTCAATGTTTTTTTACGATTGTTTGATGGTTTGTAGGTTGTACTGGTGAACAAGAGCATTGCTGAAAGGACCATGGTGCAGTGCATATAGTTGGTAACAGCGCACCAATCATCATTTGTAGCCTCAACCCTGGATTAGTTGAGATGTGTCATCTTAAGCTGGAATATCAAGAAAACGACGAGGTTCACTTCTCGGTACTTGGTGTGAGTTCTGTGCATCTCTCAGTATATTACCTCAGGGGCTGCAACTGCCATGCAAGAGACCAGGAGTCGTCGTATCCTTTTTGAAATTAGATTCATCTTATTTACTCTTCGTTTCATTTTTTGTGTCGCGTTAATTATGGACTTGGATAGTTCACTCTTAAGTCTTAACCATGCTGTAACTAGAGAATCTCAGGGAGAGGATGTTGGAGGAGAGTATGAGAGTGATAGGGAAACTAGTGAATCTCATGGAGGTGATGTTGGAGGAGAGTATGAGAGTGATAGGGAAACTACTGAATCTCATGGAGGGGATGTTGGAGCGTATAATAGTGACTGGGAGTATCTTCATGTGAGCGAGGACGTGAGCGAGGACAGTTCGGAATCTGACGTTCTTGATGATGGTGACGTCGAAGTGTCCGACAACACTGGTGTTTCTGAGTCTATGCATGATGGTGATAGGTACTCCACCCCTGATCCCAGACAAGGTACGCGATAGAATTATTATGTCCATAAATTTCTTCTCACGTATTTTACTAGGATTTTCTTTTAGTGAAACTTAATGATGTTTATGATGAATTTTGGACTTGGATCATAGCACCTTTGAAGTTCATAACTTAAATATTATTATTTTTTGCAAGTAATTTATCTTCTACTTGGCACGACATATATTGTCACCATTATACTAGAGATGATATGATGTAATGAAGAATGTTTTCGTTGTTTAAATTTTTCTATCTTCTGTAGAAAGTCCAATTAACTGTCCTTTTGTAGAAAATCACCAAGTTGATAGCCTCGATGACAACATTCATAGTTCTCCATGCAAGCCTGCGGTGAGACACAACACTAGTTCAATGTTTAATAGTGGCAGTGAAGATAAAGATTTTGTAACCCAAAGTGAAGAGAAAAGCGCGAACATGCATGTTTCATTGTCTAAGAAAAGCAATGGCAAAGTTTCTGATGAAATTGAACCGGAGAAGTTTACATCACATGATGAGACCGAGAAAGAGATTAATGGTGATAGGAAAAGGAAAAGTGATGCCATTAATCAGGAGCCTGCATTGCCAGTGTATATCTGTGTTTCCCTATACTTTTAGTTTGATACCTGCTTGTATTGTGTTTACTGAATACTGATATGTACCTTCTTACGTGACATGAGCAGGAAAGTAACAATGGTCAATGGATCATCGATTCCAGCACAAGAACCTGAAAAACAATCCCCACTAGAGCCAGAAAATGGAAAGCATTCTAAAAAAATAAGAACTTTGGAAGATGGGATGATCATAGAAGATCTGTCAGCAGGAAACAGTGATGCGGAGTTTTCTTCAGCTGGGAAGAAGGTAACCCCAGCTTCAGATGGAAAGAAATGTAAATTAAGAAGCCCCCTTTACTTGTAAGGTCTATATCAATCATGATTTCTTCTTTCTAATGTTGGGCGGAAATTCTACAGGGTTGACCACGAAATTCAACTATCATCTACGAAGTTGAGTTAGTGAAAGTCCGATGGACTTTGCTACGAATTTGCTCTTTTATTATGCCAAGGATGCAACACTGGGCGTGGATTTTTGTGATATAGAGATGGAGTATGAACAGTTTGTTCCCGCACATTGCTCAGTCTATGATTTTGTTCTATGGAGTATATTACGTAGCAAACCATAATAAATTATAGGTCAATAATGTCAAAGATTGATTTGATGAGCATTTCAGTTATTAGCAGAAAAAGTGATTTGTTCTTGTATTCTAAATGGATTGGTTGCCCGTTCATGGCCTTCTTTATTTGAACTAGGTGAGTGCCCGTGTGTTGCAGCAATGGTGGAACACATATTCTAATAGGTCACATGCGATTGTATGTCCATCATTTTTATATTGGTGACGCTCAATTTTTTGTGAGTTTTTAAACAAGATTGCGTATCAAAAAAGGGACTTTACAAGCTATGTTTTGACCCGCCTTTTGCCATGCCAATGTACCATTGCAATTTGAGCCATGTTGATGTGTCCATCAAGATAATAACCGATCAAGCAGGGTTGTCGATCACTGGTAGTCACCATCTCGTCTGTACCAAGCACATCCTATCATTTTGGCAACCCTAATATCTTAGAAGTGATAGAAAAAATTTGTACACCCATATGATAAATATAATCATCTCGATACTATAGAATGACTCTTTTACCTCGCCAGTACTATGAATCCAAAAATAGTACAAACAATAATTCAAAAATAGTAAAAAAATTCCAAACGGAAAAGATTAAAGAAAACATACACTAGTAAAAGTTTGCAATCATTAAAGATCATCTCGGCTCCTCTCTCAAAAATTCAAAAAAAATCTTCAAATGTATGATGATATTATTGAGTGTCATAAGTGCAGCCTAAGAAACAAAAGTCATTATACTCAAGAAAAGCATTATACTCAAGAGAAAACCTTTGAAACATCACTCTTCTTGCTAAGTGTTTTTCTTTTGCCGCGGGTTATGTGTCCTTTTGTTTATTGGTGATTATGTGTCCTTTCATATACCATGGATATGTGTCATTGCTATTGAATTGTAGTGATAAATTGTAAAAATATCCCAATCAAACCGGAGTAGCTCTCACTTTTCATTAAGAAAACACGACAGGAAAAAACATACTTTGCCTAAGCTGAGTATACTAGTAAATATGCCCGTGCGTTGCAACGGGAGAATAAAATGCTCGCACACTCCTAGATATCCATCCGTGTTTTCACTTCTACTATTCGCCCTACCGTTAATGGTGGTCACGTTTTTTATTCATGACGTTGTCACTTCTACTCTTCGCCCCACCGTGAATGGTAGTCATGTTTTTTATTCATGACGAGCATTATCAATCCCAAGACGATAAGTTTGATCATCACACTTCAACACATCGCTTTCAGGAGCCCCTCGCTACACCGAATTATAATTTCACGGACTCGTAATGATGGTGAGCGCTACGGAGCAAACACTGCCATGATCGATTGAGGGCAGGGTTCTTACAACGCCAGTTATAGAAATGGGACATGATAGTTGGCGGCCGATGGGGATGGTTGGACGCTCATGGACCACAACATTGAGCACCTAACCAGCGGCGCCCATGAGAAAAGGGATAAAACAGTCTCAGGATACTGAGCTAAGCACATTATGAGCGAGCATGCGCATGTGTGTGGCTGCACACAGATCACACGCATTTATGTTGTTTTTGTGTGGAAACTGTCAAGAGTAGGGAGCTAGGTAGAGATCATATTGTAGATTAAATATAAAGTCTTCTTTGACGTGATACATAAATTGTTGCTATTGGAGTTAGAATGGCCAAAAATGGCAATGTTTACCTCTAGTGTAATATTTTGGCACCATAATTCAGTGGTCTGTCAATGGTAGCTACTGAATGCAATTTCGGACAAGAATTGCATTCAGTAGCTGCCATTCTTGTCCGAAATAACATACTCACCACACTAAAGAAATACGTTCTGCAAACTCCATGAATTAATTGTGCATTTAGACACAGATATCTTTAGAGAGCTGAGATTCCATTGGATCTGCTGCCAAATTCTTAAAGCACTGCGATTTCTTTGACAAACTCCTTGATTCCTTCATTGTTATACCTTCCCTAATTGCTCACAATCCCCAATCCCCAATCAAGATCAAGCCATAAAAATAGAGAAAGGAGATGATGAATATAGTTTGATGCGCTAGTCACCAACTCTTTACTCTTAGTTATGCTGAGGGGACTTGGCGTATTGTCGGCCGGTTGACAAAGTGACACTTGTACAATGAGCAGCATCTCCTGAGCAGGCTAAAATGAACCTCAGACCGCAAGGCCATGTGACCTGCAGCACACCACCACCGCTGCCTTCTACACCATCAATCCTAGGTGAACAAACAAAGCAGCCATCACTGCACTAATTGAGAGAAAGGAATGAGAACACAAATGAGGGGAACGGGAAAAGATAGACCGGTGTCTCCAAGTCTGCCGGCCACGCGAAGTGTGCAAGTTAGAATAAGAAATTAAGATTGCTTTAATCTGGATCCTCTGTTCTAACCTAACTTTGGATATTGCACAAGAGAAGCATTGAGATTTTGCATGTAAGAAAAATGCTCCTACAAATCCTTCGCAGCCCAGCTATCACGTTTACTTGTTTAGTAACAGATCAGATTTGTAGGTGAATAATGTGTAACACCATAATAGTAACAGATGACTCCACATTGCCCCCGGTAACAATTAGGGAGTGTCTACATAAGAGGAACATGGTGATTTTAAACAGCGAGTAGAATTTAAGCTATTCATCACATATGCAGAGCAATCTCGCAGTATAATCCCCAAATATTGCTTCATACGACTGTAAAGTTCCAGTTTGTCGAGAAAAATGAGCAGGATGAACTATTTTGCACATAATCATCTAGAGGACATGCTTTGAGCATGAAGAGATAATTTTCAGACATATACCGTAATGTGAACAAAATCAGAACCTTCTTAGCATTCACAGCTATATGTAATCATCTTTTAATGCAGATCCCAGTCTTGCAGTAGACCGCATTGTCCTAGAGCTACTACAGTCGAATATAGTTTCACAACAGAGAAGTTACTATACAAACACTGTGATAACTACCTTACAGATATAAAAAGTGGAAGATGCATCATATGTATTCATAAGAGTAGATTCTTGCAAATATTGCTATTGACATTAGCCAGAAACATACACCCAAAGAGAATGTCAAGGTTCATATATATTTAAATTTCTATGAAAACTAACGGTGAACTTGCCATACCGTTGAGATGCTAGATCCTGATAAATATGTATCGCGGTATATACAGAAGGGAAGAGGGGGGTAGTGGATCTGCCTCCAACTCTTGCAGGCCTGTTATATAAATTACTTAAAGCAGACCAGACTTAAAAATGTGATGAGCATTAAAAGGGAAAGACAAAAAAGGTAAATTTCACGGATTTGCTGGCTAGCCGAACCAGCTATATGTGGCTTCCTTTCTTCCAGTCAGTGTTGAGACACGATCTGGTTCTGCAAATTTTCCCAATAGAAACTGAAAGTGAAGCAGACTACAATATATATGGTGCACAACTCACAGTATGTGCTCCGATTGAGATCTTAATTCAATTTTCCTTCATCTACATATATCCACTCATAGTATGTGCAGCAGATATCAATGTCCAAAGGAACCACTTCACCTGAGTGAAGCTTCAATTTTGAAAACCAAAGTTAACTCACCAGTAGTAGGTTCTTTCTACAACCATTTGGAAATGTTAGCGTGAAGCATGTGAGCCTTTTTTTTTTTAGAAATGGAGGAGGACCCCCGGCCTCTGCATCTGGACGATGCATGCGGCCACTTTATTAATTATTCACATAAGACCTTACAAAGTCATACAACAGTAAGACTAAAGCCACCGTCTAGGCAACATCTGTCGCTACTCCTATCCAGTTGATGAAAGGATGCTGATAGTCTGGGCCTAATACCAAACAGACCTCGCAGCCAAACCTAAACATCTAAGACCTGAGGTCCCAACCAGGACGCCTGCCGGGTATGGGGCACCTACCAGTCCGGCGCATTCCTCAACCAGGACGCCTGCCGGGTATGAGGCCGCCACAGCCGCCTGCCACCAATCCATCTTCAGAGCTGTACTGTTGCATCTACCATGCCAGGTATCTCTGCCATCGATGCCACCACGACGCCAGACAGCGTCGTCCTCCTGCGCGAGTCCATCCTCGCACATCGAACGCCGAATCTGCACTGCGCCACGCCGTCGAGACCCGTCGCCATCAATGTGTAGGATGAAGCACCGCTCCACCAAAGAAGCCGTCCGCTGGTCCCGCGAGAACGAGTGCACCTCCAAGAATGCCGCCCCCAAGGGGTAACGACACATGATTGCCGCCAACATCCGATCAGCTGATCTGGGGTTTCCCCCGGAGGTATTGAGTGGAGCTGGGAGCTTCACCTCGATGATGCCTTCATGAAGGAAACGATGATAAGGGCATCGTCATCACCGGCTCCGGCCATCGACCGAAGACCAGGTTTTCACCTGGATCCGTCCCAGGTAGTCCACTCGACAACCTGTGCATCGTCTCGACTGCCTTCAAAGCCCCAGATCTAGCCGCCTAGATCCGGCGACCAACCACAATAGCAGTGCCACCGTAGGAGCCCAGGCGCACCGGCCACTGCCTGAGTGTGCCACCACCGGAGCCTAGGAGGAGGGCTCCCACCCCGCCTCGCCAAGCCGCGAGAGCCGCCGAGATGGATCCCGCGTGCTCGTCACCGTCTCTGATCCGAACCAATCCGTAGATTAGATCGCTGTCACAGATCCGCCTTGGACAGGGACTGCACCACGCCATGCCGCCGCGGGAAGCCCTAGCTTCACTGGCCGCCACCATCCAGGGCCGCCGCCCTGGGATCCAGACCAACTCCGACGAAGAAGAAGGCCACCACCACCAAGCCTAGGGCCGGCGCCCCAGACATCCTCGTGTTGCAGATCAAGTCCAGGATCAGTGCACCGCTGACGGCGATTGAGATCGGTAGCACAACGAATTAGCCCGACTGAGTCAAGGCCAGATCCGCCGTTGCTGGTGCCGTCCTCCACCGCCGCCGCCGCACCACCTCCATGTCGCCGCCGATCTGCGCCACCGCCGCCGATCTGGCCGGAAAGGAGCGCCGCCTCCCAACCAGATCGAGATCCGAGGAGAAAACCGCCGCCGCCACCACGCCACAAGGGCTTTGCCCTGTGACGCCCCGGGCGACGGCGGCGGAGGGGAGCGGAGGTGAGGCGCGGCTGTAGGAGGAGGGCGGGGGCTCCCCGGTGCGGGGCGGCGCCGCCGCACGGGGGAGGGGGAGGGGAAGGGGGAGGGGGAGGTGGAGGGGGAGGGGAAGGGGGAGGGGGAGGTGAAGCATGTGAGCCTGAAGTGTTTTGTTTGTCAAACCAGCCCTATTTTAGTTCATAGTAAACTTGATATATCCATCTCTAAACTTGCATACTATATATGCCTAACTGTTGCAGTCACCAAAGTTTCAATTTAAAACTTCTTATGAACAGTGCTATGATTAGAAGGCTACCTACTGCTGCCAGTACATTATGCCTCGTTCTTTCCATGGTCCTCCTCTACTCCTTCCATGATGGATCCATGTCTTATGAGCATATTGACACTTAAACTATCAAGTACATGCCCTCTATTGTATACCTTCAGTTCAAACATTGATAAGATGTACTACGTAAGGTTGATGTTACAATGGAAACTGAAAACAAAATGTAGTTCATTGATAAGAGTTTGTCAACCTATGCAAAATGCACATCATGCCTTTATTAAAGTACATGCTTTCCAGAGCAAACATCGTAGGGTTGCAGTAGAATCGAACACCAATTTATCCTTTCTGAACAAAACAAAAAACTAAATTAGGAAGAGTGCAGATAGTATGTTAAATATGATAACATATGCATCTCTTGTGAGCCTTAACATCAGAAACTGGAATGTTGGGCATTCTGTTTACTGAGTAGAATAAAAACTCATAATTTAGGAAGGATTTGTTTATTCCTACCTACTTGGAAGAATCAAAGCCACGTTCTGGGAATTGTTGAGAATGGGGAGGTGGGTGGAGGGCGGTCACACATATTACTTGTGGAAGAAAGCACATAAAATATATTTGGTACTACCTCAAAAAACATCATATATTATGAGACAAAGGGAGTATTATATATGAAGCAATTCTAATCTCTAGCACTAATTTCCTGTACAAAACATTTACTCATTCACACAAAACGGACCAAAAGATCAGTCCCAGCTTTTTCAAGCAGAGCAAATACGAAGATTGCAGTAAAAAGGTTCAGTACAGGAGACCATATAATCAACATGCAATGAAAGTTGCTTGGCTCTTTCAATTCTTTTTTCTCCAACAGGTTTAAGATGAAGTGGTCGCACTTCGTAGCAAGGTGTCCCGCGTTGCCGTCGAGGATAATGCAAAGGGACAACGCAGAGTCGAGGCGGCACAGATTCTACAGCAAGCTTTCTCACTTCCAATGCTGCATGAAGCTCCCTGCTTGGTCAAATTCTTCTGACTGAAGTTTGATGTTGCCCTGAATATATATGCAATGTTGAGCACTACACTTACTTTGCCAGCCCTTCAATCAAATTTGTCAACATCCATAGACCATAGTCCATAAATACCATGACTTCCTCACGGGGATTAAAATTTAGGGGCCAAATAATTTCAGATTTGGGGAGAAAATGATGAGCACATGGGTACATCATACATGACATTTTAGAAAAGTGCACAATTTAGTTGGAAGGAATTACTAAGCCGAATCAAGCAAACACATGACCAGATGAACGCTAACTTAAGTTTACCTAATAACCTTGATGACACAACTATAATTTCATCTTAATTGTTTTTGGTTGAACTTAAGTATCACATGGAAGAAATCCAACAACCTATGAGCTCTTGAAGCAACCGATTTGAAGGAACAAGTTTGGAGATAGCAAGTTTTGTTAGAACTAATCTTGTTATTAGTGCTAGGTTTATATTATTTCTTGGTTTTTTGAGTCATGCATGTAGTCGTGTCCATATACTAGGCTGCGGCAGTGTACTCATATAAAGATGAGATCATGTGTGTGCATGCAAGCTAGTAGTGGGTCAGATTAGTTAGTTGATGTAGTCACGCATGGAGTTTGTTAACTAGCCATGTGCATGTGCATGCTGGCCGGGTCATTTGGATCATGGGTGAGTTGCTTAGTGGCCGAGTGTGCCGGCCAAGTTAGTGCGTGAGTACATGGGTTAGTGGTTAGTGTGGCCGGGTGTGGCGGCTGGCTTGGCAAGTCAGCCAACCTCTTGTGTATATAAGTGTTGCATTGAGTTAATGAGAAAGGGTGTGGCCGTGAGGGGCTGGGACAAAGAATGTAGTCCATGTGTGTCTCACGAGTGAATTGTAGAAAACCACCACATTTGAGCATAGGGTTGCACAAAACACTCTTGTACGTTTTTGTTGCAGAAAACACTGATTTTTTGCTTAATCTTTTGCAAAAACCACTGACCCGTCTGCTTGGGCATTTTAAGCTGGATTATGACAGGTGGGGCCCGGTTGTGATGACGTGGCGTAACGGACAGGTAGTAACGACGTCTAACGTCGCTACAGTGCGGACCGACGCGCCGGCTCGGTCAAAACCTGGTCGAATCGGTCTCTTTCCTACTCTATCGCTGCTCGCCCTCTCTCTCTCACACACTCTGTTCTTCGCTGCCGCCGACGGCGCGCTCTCCTCTGTGTCTGTCTCGTTCATGGCAACGGCGAGCCCGGACACCGGCGGCGGAGTGGATGGTGCAGGCGGCGACGGCGCAGGAGGGTTGCTTGGCGGCAGAGATCCAAAGCCACCCGAGGAGGTCTGCGGGAGCTCTAACCCTAGCCAGGCCCCGCGGAGCTGACCACCGTCCCCGTCGCTGGAGTACCGTGCCGCCAGCACTGTCGCCCGTGCTGTGCAGGCTACTCCGACGGGGAGCCACCACTGGGCATCTGCATTCGGCGGTGTGGAGTAAGCTATCTCCTCTCTTTTTCTCTCCTCATTTTCTGTGGATTCCATAGTTAGGGTTAGGTGTGTAAATCAAATTGGGTCTTTTGCCTAGTACTAAGTGTTCATCTGCCCTGTAAATTAGATTGTAGTGTTATTGCTATGCACTGTTTAGTAGACAGTATAGTGAGAATTTTATTGTTCAGTCAAATTGGTATGCACTGTTTTAGTATTCATTTAGTGTTTATTTAAATTGCTATGCACTGTTTAGTATATTGACAGTGCTAATTTTAGTGTATGATTTAGTACAAAGTGTACTCATAATTTAAGTGTTCATTCAAATAGATATGCACTGTTTATTTAGTAGACATTAGGGTTACAATTTGGTCTTATTAAAATTGGCATGCACTGTATATTTAAATTGGTCACGTTTATTGTTTGTAGTTAGTACTATACTGTGTAATTAATAAGTACAAGTATTGTTCTGTTTTGTAGCTGGTCTGATGATGTTTGGGAAGTTAGACTGCACTTTCATGATAGGGATAACTTGGAAAGGACTATGTGTGTTTCAGATATCACCTTTTACAATCTGTTAGTACTCATAGAGACAGCAGGATATGGAAGTAAAGACTACATGTATTTTGTGAGGGATGCTGGGTTGGGAGTAGCTGGCTTGGAGGAGATATGTGATGATGACAAGGTGGATGAGATGCTGGATCACATTGCCAATAGAGATCAGAACATAGTAAACCTGACAATAGTTAGGGGTAGTGAGCCCAGTCCTGCAGATATAAACATAGGTTATGTTTGTGATCAGCAAGTTCCTATAGCCAATGTTGGAGAGAGCATTGTATATGAGGTGAATGATGCTGGGGTGGTGTACAAGTCACCATCCAAAGTATCAAAAAGAGATGCAGTAGCTGAGGAGCCTGAACCAATCCAGTGTTTCTCTACACAGCAGAGCCACAATCTGGATATGGAGCAAGGCAATGGAGCAGATTTTGATATGGAGCAAGGCAATGCAGCAGATGTTGATATGGAGCAAGAGGAGTTAGAAAGAAGTATGGAGCTTAGTAGGAGATAAAAAATTCAGAGGTTTAAGAAGTATCAGAAGAATGTTGAGAGGGTGCAGGCAGTGAAAAGAAAACTTCCTGTCCTAATAACTGAAGATGGCTCTGACTTGGAGGAAGATGAAGATTTCATGGCTAGGATGGCTGAGATAAGGAGGCAGAGAGAAGACCCATTTTTACACTTTGAAGGTGACACTGATGTTGAAGAACCATATGATTTAGCAGAAGAGGAAGTGCAAGAGGAACATGCAGAGTAACAGGACCATGTAGAGGATGAGGAATTTGAAGAGGAGGTGGTACCACATGGGCAAAAGAGGAAGAAGTTGAGAGTGAGAAAGGGGCCCACCACAAGATCACATGCTAGTTTGGAGCAACAGTTTGAGGATGTTTGGGTACCATCATCTGATGAGGATCCAAATGTAGGTGATTTGAAGGAGGAGGAAGATGATGGGGCTGTACCCCTACCATTTGTGGTTGGGAATAAGGCTAGGGCCAAAAAACAGAAACCAAGGATATGGTATCATGAGGATAGAGAGAGCCCAGAGCTGCAGTTTGTTAAGAAGCTCTGTTTTGATGATGTGTACCAATTTAGAAGGGCACTTCTCACATTTCACATAGCACAGAACAGAAACTGTCAGTTTCATAGGAACTGCAATGACAGAGTTATAGCTGTGTGCACAAATGAAGACTGTCCTTTCTTCATTGCAGCTTCTGTGGTGGGAAATGAGAGGACTTTCTGCATTAGGAAAACCAATTTGGTGCACACATGTCTAGCTGTAGCAGAGAGCACCAAGGTGACTACAAACTGGCTTACAAATGAGGTTTTAGAAGCAATAAGAACAGATCTGAACACATCAATAAGTACAATAATGCAAAACCTGAAGAAGAAGTATGGAGTTGAGATCAGCACTCATATGGCCTACAGGGATAAGAACAATGCTATTAAGATTGTTCAAGGAGATGAGAGGGGGCAATACACCAGGATCAGGGATTACTTGCAGGCTGTGTTGGACACAAATCCAGGTAGTAGGTGCATTTGACGGTGTCCTGGACTAGGGGGTACTCACCACATCGTCTCCCGATTAGTTGGATTGGGCCGAGGACCCCGAGGGCCGTTTACTCATGGGCCAGTTCGGACAGCCGAAGTATACAAGAGGAAGATTCCACAAGACTTGGTGATCAAGACAAGGACTCCTCTCCACCGGCGTATTCGACTAGGACTCTTGTTATCCTAGGCCTCTGGTACATTATATAAGCCGAGGCCGGGCTAGTCGATAGGGGGGCTAGATCATTATGACATCAATCATCATACCTCTAGGGTTTAGACCACAATATATGATCTCGAGGTAGATCAACTCTGTACTTGATATTCCATCAATATAAACAAGAGCAGGACGTAGGGTTTTACCTCCATCAAGAGGGCCCGAACCTGGGTAAAACATCGTGTCCCCTATCTCCTGTTACCCATCGATCTATGACACACAGCTTGGGACCCCCTACCCGAGATCTGCCGGTTTTGACACCGACGATGGTGCTTTCATTGAGAGCTCCGCTGTGTGATCGGCAAAGGATCAATGGCTCGCCCGCAGATCAACTGCGACGTCGGCATCTTCGTCGCCGGCTCGACTGGTCACCTTGGCTCGACCGAGGACTGCGCTCCGTCTCCGATCGTCATGTTCGAACGAGGGCCTTCATCAAACATCAACTCGAATCTCTATCATGATCACGGAGGAATCATCCTTGGAGCTCGGGGGCTCAACGTCAACATTGCCCTCGGGCGACCGTGCTGTTTTTCTAGACATCAAACTTTTATCCACCTCCACTGCCTCCTTGAGTGTCGTTTTAACAATTGCTTCGGTGGAATTGTGCGGAATTAAGTCTACAACAACCATGCAAAATTTCGCCGAGTTCCGATGGAGGAATATCCGGCGATCTCCGATATACCGGAGCCCTGTCAAATCTAGACCGGAATCTGGACGAGTTTGGAGTGTGGTGTCCAGCATCTAGCTCGGACGTCCTTTGGAAGATCCAACCGTTGATCGGCTGTGGAATTCCTATATCTACCACCCCTCAAAATTTCAGCTCGATCCGACGGCTGAAACTCCGGGAACCTTCCGATGAGTGGACCAATTTTCAGATCTGTTTTCTGCGCGAATATGGATTCGACCCGAATTCATGTTTCTTTATGAACGTGATATTGGACAACCTTTTTAAAAGAATTTTCTTCTAGGGTATTGTGCGTTTTTTTTAAACACGTGCCCATAAAAATTTAAGCCTCCTCTGAGGTAATCTTCACCATCACGCTGGTGTCAAACCAGTCCGGCAATATTGCTTCACGGCTGCCGACCTGCGCTAGCCGCGTCGTCGCTTTTTGAGCCGAGCTCAACTTCTTCGGATCATCATCTCGGCGAGCCGAACAAGAGTTCGGAATCGCCAAGGATAAATCATCACCAACATCGCCGCCCCACGGATTACTCGGAGCGGGCAGACCGGCATCGCCGCATGGCCACTTCATCAAGCCGGCATTGACCGCGTCACAAGTTACGACCTGCGTCGGCATGGCCACACTGTTGCTTCTTCAAGCCGATTTCCATCACGCCGAACTGCTTCAACACCTCGGCTGACATGGCAACTGCAACGTCTCCTTACCGACCTGCTCCGTCACCTCGGCTAGACCGGGGGCTTCGCCATCTCTTCATCAACCTACTCCGGAGACTTCGGCGTCACCAGCCGACCAGCTTCGTTACGTTAGCTGGACCGTGGGCTTTGCCTCGGCGAGACAATCTTTGCCAGCATCGCCATGCCGTCGCTTCATCACCCATCAGGCAATGGGTGTGCTGATCGAGTCCCCATTTTGGGAGTAACCTTTCTTCGGACTGCTACAATAAATAAACCAGGTGCTATTAATCCTAGCAATTTTTGCTTGTTTGGGTTTATTTTTCCCAAGGAATTATTACTCTGGTTTGTTCCATCATCTGTACACAGGTCTATCAAATGGTGGCCGCATTAACGACGATCGCGTGGTGGTTCGGTCAGTTTCCGTACATAGTTCGGCGAACGCCGCATCCGGAACTCGGACCGACCTGTGAATTCGGCCTTTGCCACGCCTTTACCGCATCATGCCGACGCCCTGCATCGACATTGACTTCGGCGCCAGGCCACATATCTTTAAATAAATTATTTTTGCGAAAAGCAATTATGCAAGGATTTTATATATATTTATATTATTCTTTTTGGACCGCACTATTTTACGTGTGCAGGTGATTGACTTCGACTGTGTCACGCGGTCACTTCGGCAAGCCAATGTCGTCGTCCCAATTGGCATAAATCGGCTCGCATGATCATCTTGTTGATTGAATTGCCATACCGACATGTTCGGTTGCCTCGGGGACTTCGGCATCATCAAGAGGGTCCTACCTTGTCGGGTGTTTGGTGCACGGGCCATATTTCTTTTATTACTCACTTTGCATGAATTATTAATCATGCAACCTTTTTTTTATTACTATTATCTCCGGCTTGCACTATCTTCCGTGCACAGGTAAATGATCCGGATTGGGCAGCGCTGTCACCTCGGTTGGACCGGGGGCTTCATCGTCACTTCATTAAGCCACACCGTGAACTTCGGCGTCATACTGTCGGCTTACTCTGTCGCCTTGGACGGACGGGGGGTTCCACCTCGCCACATTGGCCGTGCTGTGTCGCCACTTCGGAGTGCCGAGCTCTTCGCTCCTCCATCTCGGGACCGGCTTAGGGGCTGGGACCTCGTCCCGCCGTAAACTCGGACCGCGTCATCGATGCTGAGCACATTAACCAGCTAAGTCGCTTTCATGCCCAAAGTTTTAAATTTTTAATTTGTGTTCGGTTCGACCGTGCTCACGTGAGTTGTTTGTTAAAAGAAACTCCCTTTACCCATGTTAGCTGGGGGCTCTTAAATTTACATGAGCCATTTTATAATAAGTGTGTTTTCTTCTTGTTCGTTGCAAAGTCTTTTTCTATCACTCCTTCCTCGACTCGAGTGTGTGGTCAATAGCCGGATAGCCTGGGTCCGATCTTGACCCACTTGCAGTCTTGAGATCGGATGTGTCATGTTAAAGCACGACAGAAGCACAATTTTTTTTAGACCAATTTTCGGATTGGCACCAATTGACTTGATTTAGTTCGGACGTGGAGTTTCTGCATAAGTCTTTTGGTTTTTAAGCCTATGGCACTTTTAAACTATTTGTGTGTTTCCAGCATAAGTCTCACAGTGCAACGCCGGACACCTTTAGAGATTCGGCAAAACATTCTCGGGTATTGCTTTATATGCATCGGTTTCGAATTGTGTCTTTGGTCAATAGTTGGGTTGCCCGGCTCCTGTGCTTGCCTCCTACGTTCCGCTTTGTTCGGCTAGGTGTGCAAAGGGAGAACCACTGCGATTGTGCTTCCAGCTAGCATGGTTAAGCGCCTCAGTGGAGAAAGCCGAAAACTGACTGTCACAATAAGTGTAAACTGGTCAGCGATCCGATGACTGTGTTAAATTATAAGATCGATAGAGGTTACCCCATGTTAAATGACGGTCCGTTCATAACATTGGCCGAAGTGTTTACGGCTTGACCTCGACTGTCGCCGAGCACTAACTGGGGGCTATTAACTGGCCTCCCAACTTTAAGCTCCTATGACTAAGTGAAAGTTATAAAGCCCGCATATCTGATTGCCTCGTTTCCGCTAACACAACCGCCTTCGGGCACCGAGACGTCGGCTAAGGGTTGTTTTGTTATTGTGAAAACACCCTGCGTAGCATCTACAAGGGGGTGGAAGCCGACAATGGGCCACTTTCAAATGATAAACGGTCGCAACGGAGTCAAAATAAACATATCATTGGCGTTTGTATTTAATATACGAGGGCCTCCTTCCACAATCATCGTTATAAAGCCATAAATATGCATCAATTTGTCTTAAGATTTTGGACAAGCTGGGTTGCCTGGCTCCTGTGCTTACCCCTACGTTCCCGATTGTTCGGCTAGGTGGTAAAGGGAGCACCTCTGTGATTGTTACTACCGGGTCATCCGAGTAAGTACCTCAGACTGGGTGAAGCCGAAAGCTAGCAATCTTAAAGGATCACATTGGTCGGCAACGACGGAAGTGAAAAATTTGGTTCATTAATACCATAGAGTTCGGGAACTTTCCCCGAACTAAATCCTCAATATTTTCCTCCCACATTGATCGGAGGTGAGGTTTCATGATCATGATAAGCATGACGACCCAAAGAAAGGAAACGATAGCGGGACTATTTTCTTTGGAAGATGTTTCTTACGTTAAAACGTAATATAACATATCTCTCCTTGTACCTTTGTTTATAAAATCGTATGACCGGATTGCCTTGTTTTCCATAAATCTTTGCCCTTATAACGGCTTTATAAAGTAGGAAAACACTCCTCGGCTACTGGCCGAAGAGGTTGAAGCCGATGGTCGGTCAACAAAGTTCTGTACAATGCGGATCCGAGCACTAATGATGTAAAGTACTTGGATACATAGAGTCATTACACATAATTTGTGATTTTACTATGGATATCGATCCTTAATTCGGCCACCCGTGCCCGCATTAAGACTCGGGGGCTACTGGGATTCGGGCTTATTATTTACAAATATTAAAGGGGCACATCGATCCCCTGATCTGGTGTTGCCACCCGACCAGTGTCTCGGGGGCTAATGCATTGCTTGTTCAATGCAGAAAATTCAAAGTGCTTAGTGTTCGGCTTGACTGAACTATAGGCAAACGCGTCTTTGGACAACAATAGGTACCATATGGACCTATCTGGCATCAACCTAATATATTACGGCAACTTCCCAAAACCCTCTCTCAAGGGCCCGTTCGCCGATCACTATTATCTCTAATATATTACACTTCGTTTCTATTCCTACGTCTGCTGCCGAGCTAGGAGTTGATCCTCAGGCCGATTTCGCGCATCGACCTGAGTCTCAGGGGCTACTTGGATCAGCGGTTTCATGTTTTCCTTCAGGTGCATCTCGGGTTTTAGACCGACACACACCTTGAGGGCTACTGGCTATATATCTCGGCGGAGAATAAATTGCACCAATAAAAAATATTCACAAAAAATCAGCCCGCAGTCGGGGTGGTGCACCACCTCGGAAGCAGTCCGGCATAAAGCTCGGGCGCCAGTGGCTGGCTCCATAGAGTGCACTTCCGGCATTAAGCTCGGCTGAATTCATTCAATCTTTTCAAGACCGAGGCAGTTTATGACACCTCGGACGCTGACCATCGTTAGAGCTCGGATACAGTCCGGCGTTAGAGCTCGGATACAGTCCAGCGTTGGAGCTCGGATACAGTCTGGCATTGGTGCTCGGCTGCAAAAGATAACTCAAATACAGTCCGACGTTGGAGCTCGGATGCAAGAGGACACCACCGCATGGGAACAACTTCAAACCCGAGGTGTGGCGTAAAAAATAACAAGGCATTGATAAAGGCCGAGAACTTAAAGGGGCTCCTCGGATACCCGACGTGTAAACTCTTCGAATTCACTTCGGCGATCCTCAAGATCGAAGATGAGTAGATTTGTTGAACCAGTTTTCAAGACCGACGACCGAAGATGAAGAACAGTTTGGAAGAATCAAGGAGCGTCCCCAACTTGAAGACCGGTTCAGGGGGCTACTGACGGTGTCCTAGACTAGGGGGTACTCACCACATCGTCTCCCGATTAGTTGGATTGGGCCGAGGACCCCCAGGGCCGTTTACTCATGGGCCAGTTCGGACAGCCGAAGTATACACGCGGAAGATTCCACAAGACTTGGTGATCAAGACAAGGACTCCTCTGCACCGGCGTATTCGACTAGGACTCTTGTTATCCTAGGCCTCTGGTACATTATATAAGCCGAGGCCGGTCTAGTCGATAGGGGGGCTAGATCATTATGACATCAATCATCATACCTCTAGGGTTTAGACCACAACATATGATCTCGAGGTAGATCAACTCTGTACTTGATATTCCATCAATATAAACAAGAGCAGGACGTAGGGTTTTACCTCCATCAAGAGGGCCCGAACCTGGGTAAAACATTGTGTCCCCTGTCTCCTGTTACCCATCCATCCATGACACACAGCTTGGGACCCCCTACCCGAGATCTGCCGGTTTTGACACTGACAGCATTGTCACTACTAAGTTCTTAAAAGAGCATCCAAGCAAGAATCCAAGGTTCCATGGTTTGTTCATCTGTTTGAATGCTTGCAAGGAAGGATTTCTGAATGGATGCAGACCATTCATAGGTGATTACTGAACTGTGTTTTCTATGACATAAATGTGTTGCAGCCTTAGTAGTACATAATGAGTTTATAACATGTCTTGTGTGCCATTGCAGGTGTTGATGGGTGTTTCATCAAGCTTTCTACTGGCCAGCAAATCCTTGCTGCCACAGGAAGGGATGGGAATAATAACATCTATCCCATTGCTTTTGGAGTTGTGGACAAAGAAGACACACCTAGTTGGACTTGGTTTCTATCAGAACTGAAGGCAGCTATTGGTGGAGAATCAGGGAGATTTGGTTTTTACACCATAATCTCTGATAGACAGAAGGTATTATCCTTGTTCTTACTCATTGCTTAGTAGTAGTTGATATTCATTGCTTAGTGGTAGTTAATATTCATTTCTTATTAGTACTTGATATTCATTGCTTAGTAGTACTTAAGATTCTGTCTTATTAGTAAGTTTGGTCATTTTTCCAAATAGGGTCTTCTCAAAGCTGTGAGCCAAGTTTTCCCCAATTGCCCCCAAAGATTCTGCCTTAGACACATCTACCAAAACTTCCATACTGCTGGGTTTAGGGGGTCAGAATTAAAGAAGTACATGGATAAGGCAAGTTACTCCTATACTGAACATGGCCATGTTGCTGCAATGGATGCTCTTAAAGTAGAGTGTAAGGCTGCTTGGGCTTGGTTAAATAAAATCCCTAGACATGCTTGGGCTAGATATGACATGGACTTGAACTGCAAAACTGATCTAGTTGTCAACAATATTAGTGAGGTGTTTAACAAGATGATATTAGATGTGAGGGGTAAACCAATAAAGACCATGGTAGATGGAATCAGGACAAAGTTGATGGTCAGGTTCAATGGAAATAGGATTAATACAGAGTTAGCCAAGTGGGATATATGCCCAACATATGTAGAGTTACTTGAAGAAGGAAAGAAACACTCTAGGGACTGTCAAGCATTGATGGCTGGGCCAAATATTTATCAAGTGACAAGCAATGAGAAAACCTATTCAGTTAACTTGCAGCACATGACATGTGGGTGCAGAAAATGGGATATGACTGCAGTGCCATGCAATCATGCAGTCTCTGCTATTGTCAAAGCCAAATTAAGGCCTGAAGATTTTGTGCATGACTTCTTTAAAAAACCTATGTATCTGGCAGCATATAGTCCCATCATTTTTCCTGTACCTGGACCTGACCTCTGGCCCAAGACCAAAACAAGAGACATAGAACCTCCAGTTTTCAAGGATAAACCAGGGAAGAAGCAAACAAAGAGGAGAAGGAGCCAGTTTGACGCACCAGCACCTAAAGATACATCTAGGATGGCCTCAATTACATGCAGCAATTGCAATCTTGTGGGTCACAGATACACATCTTGCAACAAGGCCTTAAAGCCAGGCCTAGCAATGAGGAAGAACAAGCATCAGGTTTGTATCTGATGCATTACTTGTTGCCATTATTTCTGTTTTGTGACACTTCAATGTATTAACTTGCTACATTCTTATATGCAGTTAAACAGGATAGAGGAGGGTACCACTTCATCAGCTGCAGCTCCTAGGGTCATTTTGTCGAAACATCGATGAATCTAGGGTCAAGTTGGCCCTAAGGTCATTTTGTCGAAACATCGATGAATCTAGGGTCAAGTTGGCCCTAGGGTCATTTTGTCGAAACATCGACGAATCAAGGGTCAAGGTGACCCTAGGGTCAATTTTGTCGAAACATCGATGAATCATGGGTCAAGTTGGCCCTAGGGTCATTTTGTCGAAACATCGATGAATCTAGGGTAAAGGTGACCCTAGGGTCATTTTGTCGAAACATCGATGAATCTAGGGTCAAGTTGGCCCTAGGGTCATTTTGTTGAAACATCGATGAATCAAGGGTCAAGGTGACCCTAGGGTCATTTTGTCGAAACATCGATGAATCTAGGGTCAAGTTGGCCCTAAGGTCATTTTGTCGAAACATTGATGAATCTAGGGTCAAGTTGGCCCTAGGGTCATTTTGTCGAAACTTCGATGAATATAGGGTCAAGTTGGCCCTAGGGTCATTTTGTCAAAACATCGATGAAAAATTATACTAAGCACATGCACCATATAACATCAAGTTGGACTCACATTCATAAAGATCATCAATGTTTGATCCAACACCATAGACCACAACATACATACTTAAATTACTTGGTTCACAAATTCAAACTAAAGTACTAAATAGATGATTATCATCTACATTACAACACTGCTGGATCCAATACCATAGTTCACAAAATACTTAAAGTACTTGGTTCACAATTTCATACTAAGGTACTGGATAGAAGATTATCATCTATATACTGATAGATGATTATCATACTAGAAGGCACCCTACTCATCTAAGATGGCCTTCACCCCTTGAAGCTTCAGCTTTATCTTTTCTTCGGACTTTTGAAGCTCAGCAATGTGATACTGCAGTTTATGCCTCTCTTGTGTCAGCTTTTCCTTCTCCTTCAAATGATTGAACTTCAAGTTCCTAATCACATTGGCTTGAGCAGCTGCCAGGTTCTTAAGAGTGTCATACTTTTGCTGCAGCTTCTTATTCTCCTCCTCTTTCTTTGATACCTCTGCCTTCAAGTTCCCCTGTTGGTCTACATTCTCCTTCTACTGCTGCTGATAGTCTATCTCCATAGCCCTCTGCTGCTGAGAATCCAAGAGAGCATTCACATCAGCATACAAATTATCATAGTTCTCCTGTAGTTTCTTCTTCTCTTCTGCCAGGTTGTGAATTGTAAAGGAACTCTGAAGATTGTCATTGGTCGTAGCTGCCTTACTCTCATCATACATATCCCACAACTTGGCCAATGCCTTCTCCATTGAGTCTGGCCATTCAAAGTCAACCCACTGAACTACTCCACAATTTATGCCTTCCTGTTAAACAAACAATAAACAGAGGAATAAGCTAATTATTAAAGAGGTTCAGTACACAAAGTAAAGGACATAGTAAAGAAACAACACTGAAAGTAGACAGTAGGCAGTATTAAAAAGAGTTTCAGAACTTATATTAAACAATGACCAACATGATTATTAAAGTTGTTTATGAAGGGTTTTGTACACCTATCACATGACACAACCACTTTTAGCACATAAACAATCACAGTTGCCAAAGTTCAATAAAGATGAACACTGCCATCAGCTTTTTAATTAACAAGGACCAAACAAATTTCAGTAAACAAGGAACTAAGTACTGGCAACAATAAACAATTACTACATTGCAGTACTGACAACATGATAAATAAATAACAAGTACTTACCACAGCTAAACAACATCATAAACAAAGCATTATGCACTGACCAGATTAAATAAATGGACAGCTAGCAGTAAACAGAGCCAACCAGAAGCTTGCACTAAACAGGTTTGGATGGATACCTTCTCACCACACCCAAGAAACCTCCTGCCAGTGTGCATCCCTTCAAATGCAACAAAGCACTCTGACGGCTTGCCATGCTCGCAAACAGCACTCACATCTGCGTCCCTGCCGCTGAAATCTGGATCGTGCATGGTAGCAGGAAGCTGCGGGACCCAACAGAGCAAACCCAGCTTCAGATCGAGCTCATTCACAAAATCCCCAATTAACAAACCCTAAACCTAGCTCTAACTATACAAAGCTGACCTTGATGAAGCCATCACAGGAGGAGCTGAGGTTCACGATCGAATCATCACTAGTCTCACCGTCATTCCACGACACCATGGCGCGGCAGAGCAGCATTCGGCGGCCGGCGGTGGGGGCGGCGGCGGCAGCGAAGAACAGAGTGTGAGAGAGAGAGAGGGCGAGCAGCGATAGAGTAGGAAAGAGACCGATTCGACTAGGTTTTGACCGAGCCGACGCGTCGGTCCGCACTGTAGCGATGTTAGACGTCGTTACTACATGTCCATTACGCCACGTCATCACAACCGGGCCCCACCTGTCATAATCCAGCTTAAAATGCCCAAGCAAACAGGTCAGTGGTTTTTGCAAAAGATTAAGCAAAAAATCAGTGTTTTCTGCAACAAAAACGTAGAAGAGTGTTTTCTGCAACCCTAAGCTCAAATGTGGTGGTTTTCTGCAATTCACTCGTGTCTCACCGGGAGTAAAAATGCAAAGCTGGTTTTCTCCATGGTGAGGTGTGCGTGCGTGTGTGTGTTCCATCCATGGTGTGTGCTTTAAGGGAGAAGAGATAGTTGTCGAGAGGAGGAGTAAGAAGAAGCGGCGCTGCGAGAGGCGGCGCCAACAATTGGCATCAGAGCCTTGTCGATCCGAGGCGACGACGACGGCGCGGCGGACGTCGTTGGTGGCACGATGCTGCTAGTGGCTGGTGCATGTCCCCATCATCGTCAAGCTGCGTCAGGAGCGATGGAGAGAGGTATGTTGCCCGGTAAGTTGCGGCACCGGCGGCAAGGAGGTGATGGCCATGGAGCAGAGGCCATTGCCACGAGGAGTTCCATGTCCGAGTCGTCGACAAGGTGCGTCATCATCGACAACATGGAGGCGAGTCACCGGCGAGTTGCATCACCGGCGATGACCATGGAGGTGAGTCACCGCCGAGGTGCGGCACCGGTGGCGAACATGGAGGCGAGTCATCGGCGAGTTGCGTCGCCGGTGACGACCATGGAGGCGAGTCACTGGCGAGGTGCGGCACCGGTGGCAAACGTGTGGCAGCGAGCGTGTCGCGGTGGCACACCCGTGGTGAAGGCGTAGGAGGTGCGCTTCTCATTGAAGCTGGCGACGTCGGTGACAATCGGCGTGACAAGATGGCATTGGCGGCCATCTACGTGTTTCACCGACGACATCGACGACAACGGGCGTCAAGAGAGAAATAAGTTAACAAGATTAGGGAGGTGATTGTTAGAACTAATCTTGTTATTAGTGCTAGGTTTATATTATTTCTTGGTTTTTTGAGTCATGCATGTAGTCATGTCCATATACTAGGCTGCGGCAGTGTACTCACATAAAGATGAGATCATGTGTCTGCATGCAAGCTAGTAGTGGGTCAGATTAGTTAGTTGATGTAGTCACGCATGGAGTTTGTTAACTAGCCATGTGCATGTGCATGCTGGCCGGGTCATTTGGATCATGGGTGAGTTGCTTAGTGGCCGAGTGTGCCAGCCAAGTTAGTGCGTGAGTACATGGGTTAGTGGTTAGTGTGGCCGGGTGTGGCGGCTGGCTTGGCAAGTCAGCCAACCTCTTGTGTATATAAGTGTTGCATTGAGTTAATGAGAAAGGGTGTGGCCGTGAGGGGCTGGGACAAAGAATGTAGTCCATGTGTGTCTCACCGGGAGTAAAAATGCAAAGCTGGTTTTCTCCACGGTGAGGTGTGCGTGCGTGTGTGTGTTCCATCCATGGTGTGTGATTTAAGGGAGAAGAGAGAGTTGTCGAGAGGAGGAGTAAGAAGAAGCGGTGCTGCGAGAGGCGGCACCAACAAGTTTCAAGTATAGCTGATGCTGTCAGTTTTTACCTCTGATGTTTTGTTGTGCCACACCCATGTAGTGGAGAGATGGGGCCATAGGGATGCATCAACAGAAGCTACATCAACTTATCTTTCCAATGCAAAAAACCTCACATCATTTGGAGTTGTGAGTCAAAAGTTCTAGACAATCTCGTGAAAGGTGTCCAGGCTGTCAAGACTTCGCGAATTTCCGAGGAGCTCTCCAACAACTCCCAAAGTTGACTGCTTATTCCCCCAAGGAAGCCATGCAAACCTGCTTACTTTTGAAACCATTTTCACACCTAGCTAAGGGAGGTTGTCCCTGCTATAAAACCCCATCTCCCCCATCCTCTAGAAAAACCTTTTGTCAAAAACCATTCAGCTACAAGCTTATGCAGCAAGACTACTAGAGAGATCTGAGAGATCCTTGCTACCTTTGCTCTTGTGAGTTCATCCGGTTCGCGAGAAGGAGCCTCTGGTTCCCCCTAATTCGTGCTCTACAATTCCGGCCGTTTTGTGTGGGTTAGTCCTGGTTTATGGTTCTACGATTGTTCGGACAGCGGGTTGGAGTTCTTGTAGCTTTGGCCAGCCATCCCCAACGTACGAGTTGCATCCAACCTTGGCAGGTATAAAGCTAGTTATCCTGGCTGCTTGCAGCTAGTTATCCCTCCCGATTTGATCCTACGACGTGAAGATCGGGCCACCCTCGGGCGTGAACTCGTTCATCAGATTCCCACCTATCAGAAAATAAAAAACGAATATGTTGCAGTGAAGCCTGCTGCCCTGCTGTCTTGAAGCTCCTGCACCACAAAACAAATATCAGTTCATTGTTGTACTACTAGTAGAAAACAGGGCTTTGGTCCAGGCCAGATAAGTGCATTCACTAGTAGAAAAACGACTTTATGTGAGCCCCATTAGTCTCGGTTTGATAACGGCCCGGTACTAATGTGACCATTAGTCCCGGTTCCAATGGCTAGGGGGCGGGCATCATTAGTCCTGGTTCGTGGCATGCCTCTAGTCCCGGTTTGTGTCACAAACCGGGAATAAAGGGGTGGTGGTAGGCTTGTGTCAGGCTTGGGCCCCCACGAGCACATTTAGTCCCGGTTCGTGTTACAAACCAGGACTAGAGTGCACCTTTAGTCCCGGTTTGTATAACCAACTGGGACTAAAGAGATCACTATATACAGTGCTTCATCCAACCCGAGCCGAAGCTCTCTGTTTTTCCCCTCTGTTCTTCCCCTCTTGCTCGAGCTCACCTCCATTTTTGCCAAAATTTGTCAAGATTTAAAGGCAACCCATCCATCCAAGTGTTCACAAAGGTTAGCAACTTTGTCCTTTCATCTCTCATTGCTAGATTAGCTCTTGCAATGCTCTATAAGTATAGTGATTTATGGTTTTAGTTTGGGAGTAATTATATGTGGTAGTTTATTTGATTTACATGCAATTTGAGCTCAAATTAACTTCTTAGTTTGCATATGTAGGTGTGGTTTACTTAGTGCCTTCCCGTCCCCGTCCTAACCACCGTCGATCGCGCGCACCGTCCTAACCACTAAGCTTCTTGTTCTTATCCTTTTTATAAAAAAATCATGTTTGTGTGATTTAGATAGTTACTTGTATAATTTTCTTACCCGTACGTTGTTTGTTATACATAGTGGCATGGTTTTGATATCCGTCCCCGTCGGCCCTCGTCCGGTTTATGATTCGGATGTGGTATATTCTCTTTTATAACTATTTGTTGCATTTCGTGTTTATGACAATTATGCCCATCAAGTTGACATAGATATTTTTATCTAGGAGGTATGTGAACCGGAAATTGCAACCGACCCTCTTGTCGAGAAGTTAAATGTAGTTGAAAAATAAAATGAGTATTTGAAAGAAAAATTGAAAAGAATTGAAGAAGAGAAGATGAAACTGGAGTTGTATGTTGCCGATGTCGTCGATGATCACAAGATCAAGATGGATGCAATGCGTTTGAAAATTAGAAAGATTAGAAAATATGCCATTGATAATGAGGCTTGGTATCATTATGCTGTTGGATCAATTGTTACCTTAGTTGCGATCTTGATCGCATTTGTTGTTGCATTTAAATGCTTTAGCTAGAGAGTTTGTATGTTGTTTTATGAGAATAAGTGTGTATGAACTTTATGTATGAAGTTGTATTAGTTTTGTCTTTTCGGTGTTGTGTAATGAAGATGAGCCGGCAATGGATGTACGATGACCGATGCTCTCCCCAGTTCATTAATGGCGTGCATACTTTTCTGCTTGCGGCTGAGGCAAACAAGCGGCTGGATGGTTTTATGTATTGTCCATGTGCTGTCTGTAAGAATGATCACAATTACTCTAACTCAAGAACCATTCATGTCCACCTGTTCACATCCGGTTTCATGTCCGGCTATAACTGTTGGACCAAGCACGGAGAAAGAGGGGTTCTAATGGAAGAGAATGAAGAGGAAGAGGATAATGACAGCTATCCTGGCCATGGGTTCCCTGAATACGATGGTACTACAATGGGGGAAGAAGCTGAGCCGGCAATGGGGGAAGAAGCTGAAGAAGAGGCATCAGATAGCCCGCTAATGATCTTGGTCGGGCCATTGCCGATGCAAAGAGAAACTGCGCAAGTGAAAAGGAGAAGCTGAAGTTGCAGCGCATGTTAGAGGATCACAAGAAATTGTTGTACCCAAATTGCGAAGATGACAAGAAAAAGCTGGGTACCACACTGGAATTGCTGCAATGGAAGGTAGAGAATGGTGTATCTAACAAGGGATTTGAAAAGTTGCTGATAATGTTAAAGAAGATGCTTCCAAAGGACAACGAATTACCCGACAGTACGTACGAAGCAAAGAAGGCTGTCTGCCCTCTAGGATTAGAGGTGCAGAAGATACATGCATACCCTAATGACCGCATCCTCTACCGCGGTGAGTACAAGGATTTGAATGCATACCCGGTATGCGGTGCATTGCGCTATAAGATCAGCCGCGATGACCTTGGTGATGTTGACGGCGAGCACCCCAGGAAGAAGATTCTTGCCAAGGTGATGTGGTATGCTCCTATAATACCACGGTTGAAATGTTTGTTCCAAAACAAAGAGCATGTCAAGTTGATGCGATGGCACAAAGAAGACCGTAAGAAAGATGGGAAGTTGAGAGTACCCGCTGATGGGTCGCAATGGAGAAAAATCGAGAGAAAGTGGGAGGACTTTGTAGATGACGCAAGGAATGTATGGTTTGGTTTAAGTGCAGATGGCATTAATCCTTTTGGGGAGCAGAGCAGCAATCATAGCACTTGGCCTGTGACTCTATGTATCTATAACCTTCCTCCTTGTTTGTGCATGAAGCGGAAGTTCATTATGATGCCAGTGCACATCCAAGGCCCTAAGCAACCCGGCAACGATATTGATGTGTACCTAAGGCCATTAGTTGAAGAACTTTTACATCTGTGGAATGGAAAATGTGTACGTGTGTGGGATGAGCACAAACAGGAGGAATTTTGACCTACATGCATTGCTGTTTGTAACCATCAATGATTGGCCTACTCTCAGTAACCTTTCAGGACAGACAAACAAGGGATACGACGCATGCACGCACTGCTTAGATGATACCAACATTATATATTTGGATAAATGTAAGAAGAATATGTACCTGGGACATCGTCGATTTCTTCCGATCAAGCATACCGTAAGAAAGAAAGGCAAGCATTTCAAAGGTGAGGCAGATCACTGGAAGAAGCCTCGCCACCATATTGGTGATGATATAGTTGATATGGTCAAGAATTTAAAAGTAATCTTCGGAAAGGGTCCTGGCGGACAATCTGTTCCGAATGACGCTAACGGACGCGCACCCATGTGGAAGAAGAAATCTATATTTTGGGACCTACCCAATTGGAAAGACCTAGAGGTCCACTCTGCAATCGATGTGATGCACATGACGAAGAATCTTTGTGTGAACCTGCTAGGCTTCTTGGGCATGTATGGGAAGACAAAAGATACACCGGAGGCACGGGAGGACCAGCAACGTATGCACGGAAAAGACGGCATGCATCCAGAGTAGTATCAGGGTCATGCCAGCTACGCTCTTACCAAAGAAGAGAAGGAAATCTTCTTTGAATGCCTGCTCAGTATGAATGTCCCGTCTGGCTTCTCGTCGAATATAAAGGGAATAATAAATATGGCAAAGAAAAAGTTCTAGAACCTAAAGTCTCATGACTATTACGTGATTATGACGCAACTGCTTCCGGTTGCATTGAGGGGGCTTCTACCAGAAAACGTTGGATTAGCCATTGTGAAGCTATGTGCATTCCTCAATGCAATCTCTCAGAAGGTAATCAATCTAGAAATCATACCCAGGTTACAGAATGATTTTGTGCAATGTCTTGTCAGTTTCGAGTTGGTGTTCCCACCATCCTTCTTCAATATCATGACGCACGTCCTAGTTCACCTAGTCAACGAGATTGCCATTCTGGGTTCAGTATTTCTACACAATATGTTCCCCTTTAAGAGGTTCATGGGAGTCTTAAAGAAATATGTTCATAACCGTGCTAGGCCAGCAGGAAGCATCTCCAAGGGCCATGAAAATGAGGAGGTCATTGAGTTTTGTGTTGACTTTATTCCTGACCTTAAGCCGATTGGTGTTCCTGAATCGCGTCATGAGGGCAGACTGGGTGGAAAAGGCATTCTAGGAAGGGACCAAGTAGTATATATGGACGGGCATTCTTGGGCACAAGCACACTACACAGTTCTATAAAACTCCACCTTGGTGGCTCCGTATGTCGAGGAACACAAGAATATTCTACGCTCCAAACACCCGGAGCAGTCTGACGACTGGATTACACGTGAACAAATGGGGACTTTTGCCGATTGGTTGCAGACACGTCTCATGCATGACGACACTGTTCCAGATGATCTGTACTTGCTGTCCCAGTTACAATCTTTGACTATATTGACTTTCAAAGGGTACGAGATAAATGGGAATACATTTTACACGATCGCCCAAGATAAAAAGAGCACCAACTAAAACAGTGGTGTCCGCTTTGATGCAGCAAACACCAATAGGCCAAAGGACACATATTATGGTTACATAGAGGAGATATGGGAACATGACTATGGACGTGGTTTGAAGGTCCCTTTGTTTCGGTGCAAATGGGTTAATCTGACAGGAGGCGGGGTAAAGGAAGACCCGCAGTACGGAATGACAACAGTGGATCTCAACAATCTTGGGTACGCAGAAGAACCATTCGTCCTAGCCAATGATGTGGCGCAGGTTTTCTATGTGAAGGACATGTCTACCAAGCCAAGAAAAAGAAAAGATAAGGAAGCGAATACATCATATGATGAGCCAAAGCACCACATAGTTCTTTCAGGGAAAAGAAACATCGTGGGAGTGGAGGACAAGACAGACATGTTAGAAGATTATGAAAAGTTTCATGAAATTGCTCCCTTCACAGTGAATATTGACCCGAGCATCTTGTTAAATGATGAAGATTGTCCATGGTTACGATGCAAAGGGACACACGCGAAGAAAAAGTTTTATACCCCAAGATCCCACTCTGGGATGTGACCGGCTTCACCGTCATCACTTTCTTCTCTAGTGAGTTTCCGGACTTATATATCTGGAAAGTCCCACTTCGGACAAACCGGAGGGAATCTTTGTAATAGTTAGGGTACTTATGTGTTTTGGCATTTGAAACGCGAAGAAATATTATATCCAAACAAAATATTTCATGCATTATGTAGGACTTTTGCTATTTTTCATGCATTTACTGATTTTTTTAAGCTAAATGACCCTGAAATTGAAAAGCACTACAAATGAACTATGAAAAGGTTGAAAGTTGGCATGGTATCATCATTTCACTCACATAGCATGTGCTAAAAAGTTGAGAGGGTACGGCAAAAACTGGATGCACTTCATGTACAAAATGGACAATCTCTTTCGAAATATCAGGGTTTCGGACGAAAACTCATCTGTTCCAAAGGCATTTCATTTTTTAAACTTATTTCAACTCCAGACTTTTTGTGCATTCAGTATGCACCATTCAAAGCCACATCATCAATTTTCAAACCTTTCTGACTTCATTTGCTATTTTTCATGCATTTACTGATTTTTTGAGCTAAATGACCCTGAAATTGAAAAGCACCACAAATGAACTCTGAAAAGGTTGAAAGTTGGCATGGTATCATCATTTCACCCACATAGCATGTGCTAAAAAGTTGAGAGGGTTACGGCAAAAACTGGATGCACTTCGTGTACAAAATGGACAATCTCTTTCGATGTATAAGGGTTTCGGACGAAAACTCATCTGTTACAAAGGCATTTCATTTTTTTAACTTATTTCAACTCCAGACTTTTTGTGTGTTCAACATGCACCATTCAAAGCCACATCATCAATTTTCAACCCTTTCTGACTTCATTTGCTATTTTTCATGCATTTACTAATTTTTTCGAGCTAAATGACCCTGAAATTGAAAAGCACTACAAATGAACTCTGAAAAAGTTGAAAGTTGGCATGGTATCATCATTTCACCCACATAGTATGTGCTAAAAAGATGAGAGGGTTACGGCAAAACTGATGCACTTCATGTACAAAATGGACAATCTCCTTCGAAGTATCAGGGTTTCGGACGAAAACTCATCTGTTACAAAGGCATTTCATTTTTTAAAATAACCTAAGAATTACCACATTGAATATAATGATATAACACACTAATATTAAATAGCAGAAAAAAGAATCACTAAAAAATCTATTTTAAAGTAAAGTTATTCACAAACTAGTGATTCACACAAATTTCAAATAATTCAAATTTAAACTATTCAAATTTGAAAACTACTGGCACTAACAGAAAGTTTATAATTTTTGTGACCTAAAGCAAAAAGATTCACTCAGAAACTCTAAATATTTGGCTGTAAGTAGAAACAAAAGAAAATAAATAAAGCAAAAAAAACTGGAAAAAATGCTCGCCTACTGGGCCGCCACGGCCTGCATACGACTAGAAACCGAACTACTAATTGGGCCAGGATGCAGGCCCTCATGGCCCAGTAGGCCCCACGGGGCAGCACAGGTTCGATAGGCCCACAAAGGCCTGCTTTAGAGAGGAGCTCGAAGGAGTTGCCGCGGCGGGGCTTATAAACCAGTGCGGGCGACCTTCGCTGGGCGTGGTGGGACTAAACTTCCACCGCACCTCGTCGTGCCAGGAACAAGCCTTTAGTCCCAGTTGGTGGCTCCAACTGCGACTAAAGGTACCCTTTAGTCACGGTTGGAGCCACCAACCGGGACAAAAGGCCTGGGCTTTCCGCCGCTTGGCCTGGTGAAAATTCACCTTTAGTCCCGGTTGGTGGCTCCAACCGCGACTAAAGGTAACCTTTAGTCGTGGATGGAGCCACCAACCGGGATTAAAGGGTTTTGTATATAAGCGGCCACTTTGGAAATTTGCAAACACACTTCAGTTTGCCCCCGACGACGCCGAAGACCTCGACGCCGCCAGGCTGCCGGATCAGAGCTCGCTGCCGCCCCGCGCCTCGTCGTCGCCTCCCTCGACGCCGGCCGCCCGTGCCTCCTCTCCCCAAGCCCGACGCCGCCGCGCGTGGCCATGCCCTCGACGTCCTCGCCGCCCCCGATTGTCGTGGCAGAACATGATCACCTATGGGGCCATCGGCCCCATGTGGTTCGGCAAGGGGGAGGGGCATGTTGCACAAAGAGCGGAGACCATAGAGCAACACGGCAATGGTGACGCGGGTGGTTTTTACCCAGGTTTGGGCCGCTGCAAAGCGTAAAACCCTACTCCTGATTTGGTGGATTGGATGGAGGACCGTGATGAACATGCAGCGCTCAAGCCGGGCAAGGTCGCCTCGGGAAGAGCAGCTAGGCGCGTACGAGTGTACAAGGGTCCGAATCCTATTCTAGGTCGCCATGGCCCTCCTTTTATAGGCTAAGGGGTTACCACAGTGGCAAATCAGTCATTATACACTGATTAGATAGCTAACAGTGCTATCATACCTAACTCTGGCAGTTAGAACAAAGTGCATTAAATGCGCTGCTAGGCGTCATGCTGAGGATGAAGCCCGGCAAGCCTGCCGCGCCGCTCAACGACCCTCTTGCCTGTCTGCATGACACGCCTCTGGACGGGTGTCATGCAGGGTGAATCTTCTTACCAAATGGCTGCCACGTACCAAATGACAGCCACTTAATCACTTGGGGGCTCGACACCGCACTGATAAGTGACTTGCATCGCTGTGTGGTGCAGCGGTGGAGTCTTGGCGGGGTGACTTGCCCTTGGCGGCCTCGGCAAGCCTGTCGGGGAAATCTTTGGACTTGACTTTGGTGAAGCCTCGACCTCACCAGGCTCGCCTTCCCGGCAAGGGAGGTTTTTCCTTAGTGATATCTTGTTCCTTTGTCTTGTCTTGGTCTTCTTGATCCGCCCTTTGATTTCTCAAAGAGATATCTCACTAGCTTGGTCTTGTCTTGGAAGCTCGGCGTTGCCGGGGTGGAGGCCTACTGTCTATGCACTAGTCAGGGGAAACATACACCCCTGTCTGTGTACCCCGACAGAAGCCCCCGGGCCTGAGCCATACGTGTCACCGGGCACGTTGGGTTAGGCCCCAAACAGTGCACGGACACGTGTCGAGGAAGTGGTGCGTGCGCAACAGTTTGTTATGATGACCAGTCAACTCAACGTCCACTCTGCGTAATTACCGTAGGTTGTGGGGTCGTGGGACTGTAGTAATTAATGTAAAATGGTAACTTCCTGAGAGAGAATGGAGAAGAGCCGCGCCCCTCCTCCACGTTCGTTCCCCATAAAAGGAAAAACGCAAAAGGGCACTGCTCATTCGCATCTGCTCCGCCCTCCATCATCTTCCTCTTCAAGCCAAGCGACTACTTCTTCGCCCAAACCTGCCTCCAACACCTCATCCATTCTTCCATCCCCCTCCGTAGCTCCGAAGGATGGGAAAGAAAGTCACCGTGAGGGGAAAGCGGGCAACCACCGCAAAGGAGGCCGTAGCGGAGGCGAAGAAGAAGAAAGCGGCAAAGTTGGATAGGAAGCGGTGAGAAGATGTGGTCTTCTTCCCGTCAAGCTTGGATAGCAACGCCCTGATCATGAGGTATGCATACATGTGGGGCAGGGAAGTCCCGAAAGGGCATGGCGCACCCGCGGTTTTGGCCGAGAGGGAGGAAGATCCGCTGAATTCATACCGCTTTTTCTGCGCGTATTTCCTCTGCGGCCTTAGCCCCCCTTTTCGGATTTCTTTGAGGCGATGATGGTAGTATATGGATTCCACCTCCTGGATTTTATGCCAAATGCAATGGCGTGCATGGCAATATTTGCCCATTTGTGCGAGAACTTCGTCGGGGTCGCCCCCAATGTAGATCTGTTCAGGCACTTCTTCGTTCCGTGGGTCGAGAACAAGGCTCACCGTTAAGGGAACATCAGTTGGATCCCTCGGGGCAAGAGGGAAACTTGGGGTTACCTCCCTGGTCAGCAGCGCGGCAGGTGGGAGGAATGGAGAGCGGACTGGTGCTGGATCCTGGACGTGGATGCTCCAGATTACTGTCAGGCGCAGATGGAGTGCATCATGCGCGGCAACGATTGGGGAGAGCCATGCCTTACTGACGACAGGCTCCGCCCAGCAATAAACAGGATCACCCGTCTTAAAGCTGCCGGGCTAACCATCGAACAGGTTGGGGCCGACTTCCTCCGACGCCGCATTGCACCGCTGCAGAAGAGGGACAGGTTCGCCTGGCGGTACGAAGATGCAGGGGACAGGATGCGCATGTACCCAGGCCTCACCAACAACTTTGTCAGTTTATGGCCACGGCTTGTTGTGTGAACAACTGTTCGGCAGCCTTGGGCCATTCAAGTTGCCAGCAAGGATCGTCCCGCTGAACGTCAACTCCGCCCTGCACCAGATTTTGAAGTGGACGCTGGATTGTAATGCGTATGAGGTTGCAGCCGATTGGCAATTGCCGGGGCTTGATGCAGAGCATGAGTGGGCTTCCAGCTTGGAAGAAAGGGCTACCAGGGTGGAGAAAAACATGTTCAAGCACACCTCCAAGGTAGAAGCAGAGTTCATCAAGAGACAAATCGAGGAGGACAAGGCGCTCCGGGCCGCCGGGAAGGCTAGTCCCAGAGGGGAGGAGGAAGAAGATGAGGAAAAGGCCGAAGACGAATGTTCTTCTCATGGCAGGAGCGAGGGGCATGCCACAGAGGAGGTTGCCGGGGACGAATCTACCGGAGTTGAGGCCCTTTATGCCGCGGCAGCAGAGGCCCAAGAAGAGGAGGAGGCTGAGGAAGCAGAGCAGCCTACAGAGGAGTGGCTCACAGCGGGTCCTCAAGCCCCAGAGCCAGATCTGGACTAGCGTCCTCGTAGGCGAGCGGCCAGCAGGGGAACGGCGGCCCCTGCTCCCGCGCCCGCCGCCAAGCAAGTGTAGAAGATTGCCTCCAAGGGCGAAAAGACGGACATGGTGCGCCGCCATTCTTCTCGCCTTTCTGGGGCCAAGACCCCTCCCGCCACGTGACGGTCAGTCAAGGGAGTCGACCCCAGCTCCCAATCAGGCTCGAGCTCCTCGCACGGCTCATCCGCGTCGGAGCCCCCAGTGCTTCCGCGGGGTTCGAAGTTGATGGAGAGCACTGCTCCTTCGGCCTTGAAGAGGAGCAGGGCGACCCCACCACCCATGGAGTTTGCACTGGGCTCCATGCTCATCGATTCAGAGTAAGGAAAACAATTTCTTCTTTTGTTGAAGCTTTGCGTGTTTGTTGGCTTGCTGATTCAATCTTGTTCTCTGCCTTCGACAGGGAAGAGGAGGAGGAAGAAACCCTCGTCCACCGGGCCAAATGACCCAGGCAGGTGGAGCCGCCAAGGCCCTTGGAGGGCACGGGCTTGGCGAGAAGTAATATGTATGATCCGGCCCCAAGCCCCCGACCCAGCCCCCGGCACGAAAGTGGGGGACAGTTTCCCCCCGCCAAGGGTGGCATGGAAGAAAACCCCCCATCTCCAGCCAAAGTGGAGGGAGAGATCGCCCAGGGCAAGGTTCTCCAGGAGGGGCCCACTCCGCCCACTGATCGAGCTGAGGGATCCCCGATGAGGGCCTCCATGGAAGAATTTTCCCAAGTCGATGCTATGGTCACCGAGGAAGGGGGCGGGGGTCATGCCCCGGCAACTGACATTGCCGGGGAAACCGAAGGCATTCCTTGGCAAACAACTCCTTGTAACTCGCCTGTTCTTTCATCTTCTGTTGCTTTCATTATTTTGCTCCAAGCTCCTGATCCAGCAGTGTTTCTACCTTCTCATTATTGCTTGTTGCCTTTGCTTGCAGCCCCTTTTGATCGAAGAGCCTGAGCTGTTGGTAGAGGTGGCTAGTATCGGCAAGGACGCTGCCGAAGAGGCCGCCAAGATTGCTGTCGCGGAGGGTCAGGAACACATTGCCAGAGATATCCAGGAGGCCTCCAAGGAAACAGAGAAGGCCTCTGGCAGCGCGTCTGGATCGGGGGTAGTGGTTGAAGAGAAAATTCCCCTTCGAACCATGAGCCCCCTTCCCTCGTTCGGCACTTCAGCTGGGGCCCCACAGCCATCTTCGAGCCAACTGGCATTAGTGCTTGCCCAGCCTGGACTTGGAGCCCCCGGTTCTTCCGCAGCAGTGAGCGCAAATATTGATGAGGAGATCCGGCGAATCATGGCGTCACTGTCCCAGCGGGTTGAAGAAGCCAATGACTCAGTCAGCGCAGTCATGGACCTGTCCTTCTCGGAGTCTATGGCGACAGGCGTCAAGGAGATGCAGAGCAGGTACAGTCAGAAGTGGCAGGCGCTCAAGGAGCAGCGCAACTCCGCCAGCACCATGGAGCAGAAGCTGAGAGACAAAGGCAGTGAGCTGCGCGAGTGGCACGGCAAGCAGTTCCAGATCCTTT
This sequence comes from Thinopyrum elongatum, assembly GCA_011799875.1. Lineage (NCBI taxonomy): Eukaryota > Viridiplantae > Streptophyta > Magnoliopsida > Poales > Poaceae > Thinopyrum > Thinopyrum elongatum. The sequence continues at coordinate 29,164,243 of CM022301.1, forward strand.
TGCGGCAACAGGAGACGATCACCATGGCAAACGAGGATATTGCTGCCCGGGAAGTCCGTCTAGCGGAGCGTGCAGCGCTTCTGAACGCCAGGGAGAAGGACATCTCTTCCCGGGAAGAGAACCTCGAGGCCACCCTTCGCAACAAGCATGGAGAACTGGAGGCTCTCGTCCAACAACACACCAAGGAGCTGGAGGACAAGCACAAGGCAGCCTTTGACACGATTACCCTTGATTCCGTTGCCCAGCTGAAGAAGGTTGCTGATGATCTTGCCGCTGCATCCAACGCCAAGGTTGACCTTGATCAACAGGTGGCCAAGCTGACAGAGGATCTTGCCGGGAGAGCCAAGGAAATTGTGGATCTCAAGGAGGAAGAGCAGAAGGTTGAGATTCTTCTGAAGGAGGTGCAGTTGTAGCTCTCCTCCAAGGGCCAGGACCACGATACTGCTAATGGCACCATTACCGACATGAAGGCAAGACTTGGCACCTTGGAGAGCGTGATGGAGTCTGCCGGAGCCCGTGAGAAGCAGCTGATGAAGGACCTAGAGAACATAAGAATCCTCCAAAAGGATGAAGAGGACACGCTGGCGAACCAAGTTGAGCAGCGTGAGCTCTGGATCAAGAGCCTGGTTGACATCGCCGAGCGCCTCTCTGTCCAGATTGCAATGATGGGCATGAAGAGCCGAGTCTTCTCATTTAGCAGACATGAGGTTCCAAGCATCAAGCTAGTGCTCTTCTTCGACGGATTGATAGAAGGGCTACGGGCACACGAAGAAGGGAAAGCTGCTCGTTTTGCGAGTGAGTCCCGAAAGCTTGCCCGCGATGCCCTCTTCATGGTCTTAAGCAACATCGCCTATCGCCATCCGGACCTCAACCTTGCTGATGGCTTCAGGAGGCTGCCGGTTGGCGCCAATGTTTTGGCTATGGAGGAGAAGGTTGTTCCTTTTGCTGACAAGGTCCTCGCCGTCCCCAGGGTCCCTTAAGACCGCCAAGTTTATCCTTGAATCATTCTTGTCGCCGCGGCACCCTGTAGCAAAAACATTATGTATGCTTTGTGTTTAGGCCCCGTACTGCTCTTGTTTGTGTTGAATTGATGTTTGGTTAATTTTAACTGCATGCTATCCCTCTTGTGTTTAACCCATGGATGTCCGTATGGTTAGTTTCTTTCTATGTGTTTTGGTTGCTTGACAGTAACATGCTGCCACGATTGCTGTGAGGAGCGGATCCTTAGCATTCAGCTGGCGAGGAGATGCCCCAGTAGGTTTTTCCTTAGGAGTCTTTGACGCTGCCGCCCACTATGTTGAGCAGTGCTCGAAACAAAAGTAGGGGCGCAGACGAATACAACAAGGTGCCATCACATGAAAGGCCTTAACCATACAGAAAAACTTGGTTGTCCGAGGGATAAGCAAATGCAAACTTCGAAGGAAAAACCGGCGGACAAGTTGACTTAGCTTTCGCTCACGCTTCCCTCCTCCTCCCGCCATGGGCGTTTGTCACATCCGCATATCCTAGAAGGATGGCGTCGCGTGTTTATCTCAGATCTGCAATATCACACAACATAAAACATGCACAAAGAGGAAACTTGAAGGTTTCATCAGTCGCACATTCTTCCCCCGGCAAGCGCCGAAAGGGGCAGCATATCACTTGCAGGTCATAATGCATGGTGAGTGGAGAGGGCCGACTCCTCTCTTCTTCCCCTTTCTCTTTCAACAATATCATGGCAGTAGGCATAGAGGTCGCGCTTGGCGCAGACAGCCCTGCCGGAGAATGCTTGCCGGGGTGCCAGTCAACGGATTCGCACCAACGTTTCATTCAGGATTTTTCCCTTGGTGGGACAAGTGCTAAACTGAGTTCCACGTGGGCTTATCGACGTTGGCAGCACTACCCCCCAGTGCGGCTCGAGCATTGATAAGTGAAAGCGGAGGAGGAGGAGACCGTGTACCGCATTCCCTTGCTTCTTCTCTCGAGCGGGAGCAGCGCGGTGGACGCGCTACCGAAGCCGTCCAGGGTCATCGCGTCGCCCCCCATCTTTCGTCCCCTCCGCCACTGTAGCCACATTGGCGGTGGGCGATGAAACCGAACAGGACGGGGCGAGGAAATGACATCGCCTTTCTTCTCCGAAGCCGCTGGCGGAGAGAGCGTTGATGCAGATGATGGTGTAGTTTGACGCGCTGTTTATGACCTCGGGTTTGCGTAAGCGCCTCCCCCTACCCGGCGCGCCAAAGATGTCATGTAAGAACACGATCACCTATGGGGCCGTCGGCCCCTTGTGGTTCGTTAAGGGGGAGGGGCACGTTGCACAAAGAGCGGAGACCATAAAGCAACACGGCAATGGTGACGCGGGTGGTTTTGACCCAGGTTCGGGCCGCTGCGAAGCATAAAACCCTACTCCTGCTTTGGTGGATTGGATGGAGGACTGCAACGAACACGCAACGCTCAAGCCAGGCAAGGTTGCCTCGGGGAGAGCAGCTACGCGCGTAAGAGTGTACAAGGGCCGGAATCCTATTCTAGGTTGCCATGGCCCTCCTTTTATAGGCTAAGGTGTTACCACAGTTAGAAATCCATCATTATACACTGATTAGATAGCCAACAGTGCTATCATACCTAACTCTGGCAGTTAGAACAAAGTGCATTAAATGCACTGTTAGGTGTCACGCTGAGGATGAAGCCCAGCAAGCCTGGCGTGTCGCTCAACCACCGTCTTGTCTGTATGCATGACATGCCTCTGGACGGGTGTCATGCAGGGTGAATCTTCTTCCCGAATGGCTACCACGTGCCAAATGAAAGCCACTTAATCACTTGGGGGCTCGACACCGCACTGATAAGTGACTTGCGTTGCTGTGCGGTGGAGCGGTGGAGTCTTGGCGGGGTGACTTGCCCTTGGTGGCCGCGGCAAGCCTGCCGGGGAAATCTTGGGACTTGTCTTTGGTGAAGCCTCGACCTGACCAGGCTCGCCTGCCCGGCAAGGGAGGTTTTTCCTTAGTGATATCTTGTTCCTTTGTCTTGTCTTGGTCTTCTTGATCCGCCCTTTGATTTCTCAAAGAGCTATCTCACTAGCTTGGTCTTGTCTTGGAAGCTCGGCGTTGCCGGGGTGGAGGCCTACTGTCCGTGCACAAGTCAGGAGAAACATACACCCCTATTTGTGTACCCCAACACCGACGCGCCGGCCGGCCGCCCGCGCCTCTCCTCCCGGAGCTTGACGCCGCCGCGCCCGCCCTCGTCGTCACCACCTCAATGCCGGCCGCCCACGCCGCCACTGAGTGTGTCCTGGATTAGGGGGTCCTCAGGGGTCCGGTCTATTCGATATGGGCCGGACTGATGGGCCGTGAAGAAAAAGCAGAAGACTATCCCCCGTGTCCAGGTGGGACTCTTGTATGCGTGGATGGCAAGTTTGGTGTCCGGATGTACTCTTTCCTTCCTCTGTAAACCAACTTTGTACGACCCTGGGCCCCTCCGCTGTGTATATAAACTGGAGGGTTTTGTCCGTAGAGGCCATCAGAATAATCATAGGCTAGACAACTAGGGTTTAGCCATTACGATCTCGAGGTAGATCAACTCTTGTAACCCCTATACTCATCAAATACAATCAAGCAGGACGTAGGGTTTTACCTCCATTAAGAGGGCCTGAACCTGGGTAAACATCGTGTCCCCATTGTTCATTGTTACCATCGATCCTTAGACGCACAGCTTGGGCCCCCCTACCCGAGATCTACCGGTTTTGACACCGACATTGGTGCTTTCATTGAGAGCTCCGCTGTGTAGTCGCGAGAAGCGATCTATGGCTCGCCTTGTAATCAACGACGATATCACCTCTAGAAGGAGCCTAACTTCAGGACAGGTCCTCCAGCTCGGCAGTTTCACCGTGGGTGCCGGCATGGCCATCAAACCAACAGCGCCCCCCGTGATCGCCAAACATCACCCCCGCATCGGTCTCGAACACTCCGAAAAGATGGATCCGGTGGATGTCTCGTCTTTAAATGAGCTGCTAGATCGCATCGCCGCCCTAGGGCTTTCAACGGATTATGATCGGATCGGGCTCAAACCCGACCAGAGGGAAATTAATTCCCCGCTGATCACACACCTGGTAGCGGTCGTCGAGGAACGAGCCGAAAACACTTCTTCCCCTAAACTAAAGACCAGCTATGTTTGGGTCTCCGAACCTCTTGGGTTGGACACCCTCCCTTTGGATGAGGCTCCGCGTCCCCCGAACTCAGGGTCGGACATGGGGTCCGGGGAGCACTTGGATCTCCCTTGACCCGAACTGGTGACTTCGAAGATTTTACAGGCTCCGGATGCAATCTTGGGTCGGGATTCGAGTTTTTGCCCACCCACCCACCACAACCAATACTCTCCTTGTAATTTAGGCCCTCCAGACATATGTGACCTCATGTATGTATGGCAGCAACCTCGGGAAATGGTCCATCACTTCTGGGCCAGATTCCTACTTGTCAAAAACAAGATTAAAGATTGCATATAGAGTTTCACGCAGTCTCGTTCTTTCATCGCAATTGTACCGACGAGGGAATTCGGAATGCCCTCAACCGCCATCGCATATAGAGTTTCACGGAGCTATCACATGTTTTACGGAAGTATTGCGCGATGGAAAGCACTTGGAAGGCACAGAAAACCCAATTGGAACCTGCTGCCTTTAAGCAGTGCACTGCCCGGGCAAAACGGATACACCCTTACGAGGCATCCGACCATAAGCCCGTCGGCAAGAAAAAAACCTCTACGGGATACAAGTCCGTTCTTGACGAACTCCTCGACAAGCCCTGTCCGGTACATACAACGCCGTCCTCACCACTGCCACTCCAGAGAAGCATTCTCTGGAGGATGACGATTTTAACGTCCTTACGGTCTTCGAGACTTTCTCCTCAAATAATCAGCGTAAGAGGGCACTCCGCAACCTCGCCAAAGTCCACCAAGTAACCGCAGTAAGCCCATGGAATGACACGGCAATAACCTTCACCGCTGACGACGAACCAAGGGCCCGATCAGTCCGAGCACCGGCCGCTTTAGTCCTAAACCCAATTGTGGACGGCTTTCGACTTACCAAAGTGCTCATGGACGGCGGTAGCGGGCTTAACCTTATCTACGAGGACACGCTCGACAAAATGCAGATCGATAGAACACGCATCGAGCAAAGCAGTACCGCCTTTCGAGGTATCATCCCCAGTCAAGGAGCACGATGCTCGGGAAGAATTAAACTTGACGTAGTATTCGGCACGCCTGAAAATTACAGGTCGGAGGAGCTGCTCTTTCACATTGCTCCCTTCAATAGCGGCTACCACGCCCTTCTAGGGCGGGGCGTTTTTTTACGCTTCCAAGCCGTACCCCATTATGGGTACATGATGCTTAAAATGCCGAGGCCCAATGGAATAATCATGGTTACAAGTGATCCGGATACAGCACTCCGCGCCGAAAACAAAACCACATCCTTGGCCCTTGAGGCACTCTTCGAAGCCCTTGTGGCTGAAGAATTAACCACCCTATGATCCACGGTGGATAGGGATGATGTGATTCTCGATAAGAGACCTAAATCCACCTCTTTCAAGCCAGCAGATGAAATAGTTAAATTTCAAGTGCACCCGACGGATCTAACAAAACAGCATCCATCGGAGCACAGCTGGATTCGACGGTAGATGCCACCTTACGCGCGTTCCTACGTGAAAATTGGGATATCTTCGCCTGGCCCCCTTCGGACATGCCCAGTATCCCACATAGACGGGCCGAACGCAGCCTCAACATAATTAAGGGGTTCAAACCAGTCAAGCAAACGCTACGGCGATTTTCCGAACCCAAACGACAAGCTATGGGGGAGGAGCTAGCCAAACTATTCGAGGCCGGGTTCATCAGAGAAATCAAACACCCGGATTGGCTAGCCAACTTGGTCATGGTGCCGAAGAAGGACAAATCTTGGCGCCTTTGTGTCGATTTCAAAGACCTCAATAAGGCTTGCCCTAAAGACCCTTTCCCATTGCCCCGCATTGACCAGATTATTGATGCGACTGCGGGACAAGACTCATTGTGTTTCCTCGACGCTTACTCCGGATACCATCAGATTAAAATGAAGGAGTCCGACCACGCCGCAATGGCATTCATCACCCCGTATGGGCCTTTCTGTTTCAACACTATGCCTTTTGGGCTCAAAAATGCTGGTGCCACTTACCAACGCATGATTCAAACATGCTTGGAAAAACAAATCGGCAAGACAGTAGAAGCATATGTGGACGACGTGGTCATCAAGACCAAGCACGTCGAATCATTGATGGACGATCTCCGCCTCACATTTGACAACCTCCGAACATACGACATATGGCTCAATTCGGAAAAATGCGTCTTCGGCGTTCCAGCCGAAAAGCTATTAGGGTTCATTGTCTCCCATAGAGGAATTGAAGCAAACCCAGCTAAAATCTAAGCCTTGTCGCAATTGGCTACGCCAACAGACCTAAAACAGGTCCAAAAGCTAGCAGGGTTCGTAGCGGCCTTGAGCTGCTTAATCTCCAGATTAGGAGAAAAAGCATTACCACTTTATAGACTGCTCAGACGCACTGACAACTTTGAATGGACGGAAGTGGCCACAACCGGATTGGAAGAAATAAAAATCATATTAGCAGGCAATCCAATCCTAGCCGCCCCAAGTGTTGGCAAGCCTATGCTGCTTTATATCTCCGCAACTCACCAGGTAGTGAGCGCCGTACTCATCGTCGAGCGAGGGGAAGAGGGACATAAATTCCCCATCCAAAAGCCAGTGTATTATGTATAGGAGGTCCTTACACCCTGCAAATCCTGATACCCTCACTACCAAAAGATAGCTTACGCGGTCTTTATGGCATCCCGAAAACTCCGACACTATTTTCAAGAGTGTTCGATCATGGTGGCATCTGAAGTACCGCTTAACGAAATTATAAATAACAGGGACGCCACTGGCCGCATAGCTAAATGGGCCATTGAGCTCTTACCGTTTGAAATAACATAAAAGCCATGCCGAGCTATTAAATCTCAGGTGTTGGCCGACTTCATCGCAGAGTGGACGGAAGCCAAGCTCCCCAAAGAGTACAGTTCCTACTCCAATTGGATAATGTACTTCGACAGTCCTAAAATGCTAGCCGAACTGGGGCCTGGCGTCATCTTGACATCCCCTATGGGGGACACAGTCCGCTACGTGTTGCAAATCATGTATACGGACTCCAATAATGCAGCCGAATACGAGGCACTTCTACATGGTCTCCGCATGGCTGTCTCCATGGGCATACAACGCCTAGAGGTGCGCGGCGATTCAAACCTCGCAATATCTGAGGTAAATGGAGAGTTTGATGCAAAAGATCCAAAAATGGCGGCATATCGAAACGCCCTATTAAAAATATCAGCTCGATTCGAGGGGCTCGAATTTCATCACGTCGCTAGAGACAGTAACCAGGCAGCGGATATACTCGCTCGCATGGGCGCCAAGCGCGACCCCGTCCCGCCTAATACCTTCATGGAAAGGCTCTTCAAGACATCCGTGGTATGGCAGGACGAGAGCGGAGACGCAAGTACGGACCTGATCACACCCCCATCAGCCGAACATGATGCAGGTATCATCGGGGTTTCGGATACCGAAATAACCCCCTCTGCTCATGAGATCATGGCCGTTATTGCTCCATGGACTGAACCCTTCCTAGCCTACCTTAACAGGCAGGAGCGTCCTGATGATCAAAATGAGGCCCGTCGCATAGTTCGGCGTTCTAAAGCCTACAAAGTTCACGAAGGTGAACTGTACAAGAAAAGCACTACCAGAGTTCTCAAAAGGTGTATCTCCGAAGAGGAGGGACGGCAACTCTTGGCTGAAATACGTGCTGGTCTAGGCGGCCATCAAGCTGCAACTCGGGCCCTCGTAAGCAAAGCTTTTTGGACAGGTTTTTTCTGGCCAACGGCCCGAGCAGACGCACAAGCTCTTATCCAGCGTTTTGTGGGATGTTAGCTTTTCGCCAATCAAAGTCATATGCCTCCCACCGCCTTAAGAACAATCCCCATTACTTGGCCCTTTGCAGTCTGGGGGCTCGATATGGTCGGACCCCTTAAAGGGGGGAGCCATAAAAAGAAATATTTAATGGTTATGGTGGATATATTCACTAAGTGGATAGAGGCCAAACCAATAGAAACGGCTGAAGCAGGACCAGTGATTGACTTTATATCCGGTGTGGTACACCGTTATGGTGTCCCGCACAGTATTATCACTGACAATGGCTCCAATTTCACAGCTGATGAGGTGAAAAACTGGTGTGCAAAATTGGGCATTAAACTCGACTATGCATCCGTCTACCACCCTCAAACAAATGGTCAGGTTGAACGGGCCAATGGCCGGATAATGAGCAGCATCAAGCCCCGACTGGTGTGCTCCCTACGGGAGTCAGATAAACACTGGGTTGAGGAACTCGATTTCGTGCTCTGGGGGCTGCGGACTACACCTAACCGGACAACCGGATATACACTTTTCTTCATGGTGTACGGTGCGAAAGCTGTTCTGCCCTGCGATATTATTCATGACTCACCTCGAGTGCGCATGTACGAAGAGCGAGAAGCCGAGCTCGATCGGCAGGATGACCTAGACGGTCTCGAATAGGAGCGTGATATTGCATAAGCCCATTCCGCACTTTATCAACAACAGGCCAGGTGATACCAAAGCAGAGAAATGTGGGCCAAGACTTAGAATGTTGGCGAACTCGTCTTGCGTCTCCCAGAGAAGATGAAGGATAAGCTCAAACCGAGATGGGAGGGCCCCTTCATCATAGATGAAGTTCTCATAGGAGGAGCCTATCGCCTTTGTAACACATCGGATAATCGCCTTGAGCCAAATCCATGGAACGCTGCTCGGCTCCGACGATTCTACGAATAGTTCGGTCGCATCCTTTTTTCTTTTTTGATTAGGTTCCTTTTTTCTCCTCTTCTTTTTTATTTTTCCTTCTTTTCTCCCAGGGTATGTTCGGATCTACCGAACTGTTAGGGGTACACATCTTTAAATGTATACACGCCACTATAACTGGGGGCTTCTTTGACGAAGCTTATTACTGAAAGCTTGTTGCTTACATTGTTTACGTCGTTTGTTCTATACATCTTTTGCCATTATATGCACCACTATGACTTAAGTTTTTGCCAAGCCGGGTTGCCTCACTCCTGTGTTTATACCCTGCGTTCCCGATTGTTAGGCTAGGGTGTAAAGGGAGCACCTCTGCGATTGTTACAACCGGGTACTCCGGATCTATACCTCAGACGGGTGAAGCCGAAAGCTAGCGTTCTTAAGGGAATAATTGGTCGGCAAGCAACGACAGATTATTTACATTTGTGTAATTCTTCTATCAAATACGGGATAGGTTGCCCATAACTCGGATCAAAGCCTAGGCATGCATACTTAAGCGTGCCGACCCAAGGAAAGGAACCCTTAACGGAACTATTTTCCCTGGAAGATGTTTCTTACGTTAAAAAGTAATATAACATAACTCCCCAAACAAATTTTGTCTTTTCGAGCAACATGACCGGATTGCCTGGTTTTCGGACATAATGAATGTTTATTACATTCTAACATGGTATCCGGAAACACTCCAACTTCTTGGTTTGGAGGTTGAAGCCGAAGGCCTGCGATGACAAATTTTGACAAGTTCGGTTGGAGATAAGTTCGATGATAAAGTACATTGATACATTGAATCGAACACCTACTCTTTATCTATGTCATCTATAAGACTGCTTAAGCTACAGTCTACTTGCGAATATTTCGCAGCTATCATCACTTGGTCATATACCAAGTTCACGGGAATCTCTTTTTCGTCCGGTCCCTGCAGTCCAACTCGGGCCATGCGATTCGGATCAAGCCCGGTGTAGCGCGTCTTCACCATTGCCCATGCTTCTCATGCACCTTCCCGGCATACTGACGTCTTCCATAGCTCAAAACAGCGCCGGGCACCTTTGAATAGGTTTACCAACCCCTCCATACTTTTTGGAGGGGCATCGGATGGCCATAAGGCCTTGACCATACTTGTCGTGGAATTGTCACAGCAGATGTCCTAGTGTGAGGACTTAGTCGTGAGGCCAACGCATCTATGTGGTAGCTTGAGAGGGGTTGAGCGGAATCGAGAAACACAACACAAGACAAGGGTTTAGACAGCTTCGGGCCCCGGGAAACATCATCCGGTAACAACCCTACATGCTGTTTGTGGCTAGGTCTCATTATCATCATGAGGGAGTCGCCGTAAACCGGCTCTCCTAGTTATGTCTAGCCCTAAGATTATTTTCTCCCTCTCTTGGGGTGCCCTGCCCCTCCTTATATATGTTAAAGGGGCGGGTTACATGTAGAGTCCAACTCGGATTAAGACTTAAACTATTTTGACTTCTCTTCATGGGCTTCTTAACGTCTCGGGCTTCATAACTCTAGGCGACTCTATCTGCCAAGTTATGACTGTTAACCAGTTATTACTGTCTGCCGGTTTATGATGGTCTGCCGGTTTAAGATGGTCTGCCGGTTTATGATCTAGCTTAACATCTGCCGGGCTATCATCTGACTTAACATCTGCCGGGTTATCATCTGACTTAACATCTGCCGGTTTACCACCTGACGGTTTACCGTCTGTCTTAGCCATCTGTCTTAACTGTCTGTCTTAACTGTCTGCCGGTTTACCAAGTCCCAGCCGGGTTATGACTCTGACCGGGTCATACCGCGGGGTATATCCCCGACATTAGCCCCCAGTTTAATTTGGATTTATCCATGTTAAACTGATCCCGATCATCCTTAAATCCTTGTCATTTCCTTCTAGAAAATCCGGGTCAATAGGCCAACTTCATAATCAACTTGCTGACATTGGTTTGTCACAAAAAAATATTATGAAGAATAATTCATTTGACTCAGCTCCCAATGCTTTAACAGAAATATTGGTCCTTGAAATACTCATCTGATCTTCAGCCGGTTTAAGAATGTAGAACTTTGCCGGTTTATCTTTGCCGGCTTATAAATATTGATGGCACCGGGTCATAATTGTAGTTAACATCGAGCTTGAAAATATACCTCTTATATGCCTATCACTTGTAGCCCCCAAGTCTTTAGAAGGTCGCATAGGAACAGCTTAAGACTTGCTTCAATATAAATATCACAATCTTGAAGAAATCCGATTTGTTCATTCCAGTCATTAGTCATAAACTGAGTATTCCATATATGTAGCCCCCAAGTGCCGGGTTGTCATGCTTGCAGCAACCTGGGACTTGTAATTACCTGATGCTCATAAAAACTTAAACCAGTGTAGCCCCCAAGGGCCGGGTCATTACACTGTGATGAGTCGGGTCTTCAATAAGGCCAGTAAAAATGACTTTGCATTAGCCCCCAAGTGCCATGGTGCATGCTGGCAGTGACATGGGAATTGCATATTTGATGTAATCTCAATTTGAATAATGTAGCCCCCAAGTGCCGGGTCGTAAGCCTGCAGCGACTCGGGACTATTCCTTCAATTTGTAGAATAAATCATATCCATCGATAAAATAATATCTATTGCGCTAAAGCGACTTTGAAAATCTCAATCATAATACTGGTTATTGATAACCATAGTAAAAATCCAGCCATGTTGGCTATTTAAAGACTTGAATAATATACCCAATGATTTATAAGCGCATGATTCCAATGGCGCAATCCAAATATATACTGGCGACTTATAGTCCAAAGCCAGGCCAGGTTAATAAACACCGGATAATTTATAATCATGCTTTATTCAACCTATTTCTGCATACAACAAGTTTAAAGTGTCCTAGCGGTTTACCGCCGGACGGGTCATAATGCCCAACATATAGCCTGGGTTTATAACCAAGGCTGCACTTAAGAATAATCAAATATGAAATATATCATACCTGTGACATTGAATCACATCGTTGGTTTACCAACTTTTTGTAGTAAGGGTGATAACCCAAATTTTGAGTACTGAAAACTCCTTCCATATTTTGCCGGTTTATAATAAACCCGTACCTTGTTGTGATAAACACCGGATTATCGATATATAACACTGGCGACTTATAGTCGAAACCAGACCGGGTTAATAAGCGTCGGATTATAACTGACCATGTACTGACAACTTGTAGTTAAAAGCCGAGCTGGGTTAATGAACGTCGGTTTATCAAAAACATTATAAATCTCATCGAAAGAGAGAGAACTTGGCAAATAAAAGCATATGAAAACTTGTAGTCGAGGCTTTTCACGGGCTGCCAGGCCCCAAATTCGAGGCTTTTCATGGGCTGCCAGGCCGCTGAGTTAAGCCATTTTACAAAGCCTTTTAAGATGGACCTCAATCTTTAACCAATCGTCGTTTTAACTTTGACAAGTTCAGGGTCTTTATGAGATTGACTTGTCGAAGTTCGGCGGGTCATACCAGGTTTACCTGGACGGAGTGACTTACTTAAAAAAGGCAGGCTAACCCGGGGTTTTAGGTGTATACACCAGGCTTCCAAGCCGTGGCTTGATAGCCTATTACAAGTGTAGATTCTTTGTTCATTGCGATAGCAAAGAATCCCCAAGTAATATTTTGAGCTGTGCTCAGTGGGTGCCTATGTTTGAGTTGTGCTTTTGCAACACTCTCTTTGGCCCCTAAGTAAGTGGCCTTGCGCCGATCAAGAGGTGTAGCTATGGTTCAAATATGACCAAGCCCCCAAGTGATTCTTCTGGTGGCCTTGCGCCGATCAAGAGGTGTAGCTATGGTTCCAATATGACCAAGCCCCCAAATGATACTGTGAGCTGTGCTCAAGGGGCACCTATGTTTGAGCTGTGCTTTTGCAACAGACTCTCTTTGGTCCCTTTAATTTTTCCTGAGAACTCGAACTTGCGAGAGATTATTCTTTTTTGAGCAGGAAATTCTTAAACCGGCTACTGAGAGCTTCAAAGCTTTGTGGGAGATAGCTTTCCCTTGAACCGGATTTTAAACCAGAATTCTTCTTTTTAAGTCGGAAATTTTCTGACGGCCTTTAAATTTACACCAATATGGCGGTTTAAGGTCCTGCATTTAGATAACTTTGCAAGCCGGAGTAATTGCTCTTTTAAAGAAAGCAATATATAATATAAAAATATACTGGATGGATTTCACCCGATATGTTAGGCCAGAAATTATCCACCGCGGAGTTGATCACTGAAATCAATCACGGGTGAATCGACCGCAGGAGCAGACAAATGAGTCGGCCGCGACATTGTAAACCGCTGCAGACGGGCGAGTCAATCGAAGGCGCGGTATGCCGCGCGGACGGCGAGTCAATCGCGGGCGCGGTCCGAGCGAGTTGAGGTGGATCAGGCTGCACGGGCGGCGGTTTGCGCACACTTGTTCAACGGCAAGCCGACACGGACACCGGTGCATGATGACGCTAACGCATACCCCATAGGCACAGCATGGCACTACCTTTATAATGAACCATTGTCCTGCACATAAAAATATACAGACCAAGGTAACTGTTCTTCGAAGAATTAAATATGCATAGAAAAACAGATAAGGCAAATATCACCTGGTATTTTCATCGGATGACACTCAGCCGCAGGGTTGATGATGACTTCTGAATCCTCACTCTCATAGGAGTTAGTACTAATAGCAATATACAACATGTCGGTCGTGTTCGTAGTCTTCCTTTGAGCGAAGCAGCATGATTTGGAGTTAGTACTAATAGCACTATACAACACGTCGGTCGTGTTCGTAGTCTTCCTTTGAGCGAAGCAGCATGATTTTTTTTTTGGAGCAGCAGCAGTAAGCCGGCGCCGGCCGGACTAAGGCGGGTTACAGCTGTAGCGACTCAGCGATGGGCCGACAGGGACGGAAAACGGCCCAGGCGGCGACTCTCAGAGGTCGAAGCGGCCAGCGTCTAGCGCGGCCGGCGACTTGTCGATGACAGCTTGAGGCGCTGTATAAGAAAATAGAGGGCGCAGCAAGGCAGGCCACAGCGACAGCAGTGTACTGGCGTGGGCCGTTTGACCCGGTGAATTTAATTAATCCTTAACCTCTGCAGCATCATATTTACCGTGAACAGTACCGCTTCTTCTGAATTTCAGTGTCTTGTTCCTGTCGTGGATGACGGCTTGAGGGCGGACGGCGACTCATAGTGAGGCTGTGGAGGCAACGGCGCAGCCGGGTCGAGGCCCCCGGAGTGGCGGGTTACCACTGTAATAGCGGAGAGGCGGCGACGGCGACTTCGACATGGAGCCAGCGTGGCCGCGCGAAGGGAATCGCAAGAGGGCAGTGTAATGGTGGGCCAGCAGTGACCCGGCGGGCCGAAGCCGGCAATAGCTCACAGGTGGGCGGTTTATGACCGCTCCAGCGAAGTGATGGTGGCTCGGACGGCTCAAAGCAACGTCGGTGAGGCGACATCAGACGGGGCGGGCCGCGACAGTGACCGGGCCGCGGAGGTGAACGCATAACACAGCACGATAGCATGACGGTGACTCAGACGGGAGGCGAGGTGCGACGACGACTCACAAGAGGCGAGGCGCAACGGCGATGGCGGCTCAACCGCGGTAGTGACCCGGCGGCGACTCATGGTTGGCTCTCAGGGCGACGGCTTGGCGGTTTGAGGCAAAAGCGACCAGGCGACGGAGTCAACCAGACAGAAACACGATGGGTCAAGCGGAGGCGGTGTTTGCTGGACTGTGGCCATGGATTTAGCAACCTCGTAGTACTTGTTTGTAATTGATTGCATCGTCCTTGAATATCAGCCGGTTTACTTGGCGGCAGAGAATATATTGATGGTTCCCTGATTTCTCAAGACACAATGTTTGCTTAAAACGAAGTAGTGCACGAACTCCACCTCAGATGATAGTTGGTTGGACGTTGGAGCTCGCACATACTAGTCCCAACGTTTAATCCATTGTCTTATCCTGCTTTTGGTGTAGTTGCACTTTCCTTTCAGTACTGTAATCTCTCGCACATGATGTTTGAAAGATCAATTGAGGAGGTTGAAGATGAGGCCAAGGTGACCCGGCCAGGCGGTTCACAGTGTTGAAACAGAGGCAGCCCCGGATAGTCAGCGGCGAAAACGGCCGGAATAGCTCAGATGCGCAGGGCTGCAGCGATGACGAGCCACGGCAGAGGCAAACGGGTGACCCGGCAATTTTGCAGTTGAAACCATGGCAGATAGCTGGTCGTTGACCCATCGGCGGCCCAAACATGCTACAAGGGAGGCCAGTGGCGAGCTGAGACGCGACGGCCGAGGTTGCAGAGGCCAGAGCCGGTCGGAGTCGGTGCCGGCGACTTGTCCATGGCGGTTCGTCAGGCGAGCGTGGCCGGGTCCGCTCGCGGCAGAAACGGCGAAGCAAAGGCACCCTATGGTGGGTTAACAGGGCGGCGCTGCAAGCGGCTCAAGGCCGGTCGGCGCGGCGGTTTGAAGTGTGAACGAGGCGAAGCACAGCAGCCCGGGGCAGAAGTCAAACAAAGCGAGGAGGCCTCCAGCGAGGAAGAGCACCGCGGCAAGCTGGCTCGAGGTGCAGTGACAAGGCAAGACCTCTTGGCCGCGAGTGATGTGGAAACGGTCGAGACGGTTCATTGGACGACTGATGAGGGCAGCCTGCTGCAGAGCAGCGAGGGTGAAGGTGGCCCGTAGCAGAGGAAAACAACGGCGACTTGGAGCCATGGCCGGAGCGACTTGACGCTGAAGCGACGGTGATTTGGAACCATGGCCGGGGTGATTTGATTCGGAGGTGACCACTGACGAGATACGCCACGGCAGTGGCGGGTTAGGCGAAGCAAGGCCGCGCGGTACGACACGGCCGTCGGAGGCGGACGGCGACTTGGCGACGGGGCCGGCGGCTCAGCAGCGGCCGCTCTCCCGCTGTAACATCAGCGAAGGAGACGGCAGGCCGGCGGTTTACGGATTCACCGCGGCGGCTGCGGACGGGGCGAGGCCAATATTCAGTTCTGTCAATACAACTAGTACATACAATCGGCTGGCCATGAATAGTTGACTCTCTATGACCTCCATATTGTCAGATGTTCCATCTTTTTAGACACTCATCCATCTTTTTCCTGCAGGTTCGGCAATATTTTGTGCCACTTCCATCCCACGTGTTGGTTGGTACGCTTAATACTCCAGGCTGTACGTATTCATCGGCATCCAAAGGATTCACTGCTGGCACTAGACTTCAAATAAACCAGAAAGCTCCTCAAGGTCTTTTGACAGTTGACATCATTACGAACTTGCAGAAACGGCATGGCCATCCGAGGTGGCTTAGTCCGGCGCGATAGGCGACGCAGGGCAGGCCCGTTGCAGTGGCGATTTAAAGGCGAAGTCGAGTCCGAGGCGGTTTAGTAGTGCCGCAGGCCATCGTTTCAGCTGAAGCGAATCATCGGGGCAGCTCAACGCATGACCGGTGCGGCCCCACATGGCTCCGGCGGTTTGAGGAAGGACGAGTCGCAACTACGGCGGGCAGCTCACTGACGGCGCCGGCTCACGGTAGGATCATCGCGTGACGAAGCAGAGTCCGACGGAGGGCGTGGTCGGCCATGGAAGTGGCGACTCGAGGCCAGCCGGCGCGGTAATTCACCACAAAGGTGATATGGCGGCTCAGAGACGGCCGGTCTGGCCCAAACCAGCGGTGACTCGGGGGTGAGTTGCTCGGAGGCGACGACGGCGTTGTAGCGCGAGTTGCGCGGACGGGGCACGCAGTGGTGTGAGCCAGCAGAGGGCACAAGCGAGGTGAGCTCGCGGCAAGGCGGAAACAAAGCCAACCCCGGCGGCATCAGCGACTCAGGCGTACAGCGGTTCAGCGGCGATCCGTCAACAAAGCGGAGGCGAGGGCACCCGGCGGCTCAGATCGGAGACTGAGGCGGCCGGCGATTTGAGGTAGGCGCGGTTGGTGCGGCGATTTGAGATCGGACGAGGTACTTTAGCAGAAGCCAGTGCCGCGGAAGCCGGTTCGAGGACGAAGCGGCGGCTCGCCAGCAGAGGCCGAGGCCGGTTCGAGTGGAGGCAGGCCAGCGATGGGAAGTGTGGTTATGGCCACAGAGTCCGGGTCGTAATTGACTAGTACTCCAATCTTTCCTTGGGGCTCGAGCCTGTAACCCGGTAGCAGAAACCTTGCGGAACTCGGCGGATCAGACAGCAGAAATTTTGTCGGCCTCGATGAAATTTTGTAGTACAATTTGACAGCAGTAACAGTAGCAGTTGATCTCGATCCGGCGACGTGCCGGCAGTCTTTGACCTGGTAATCCGTGGGACAGTCTTGACCCGGCCGACTTTGCAGAACCATAACCCGCCCGGGTCGAATCTGATCATGTTGGTTTGACTGTTCGTTGATGACGTAGATCTTTCTACTGCAGTCTTTTCCTTATCCCATGAAATTTCTCAAGACGTGGGACAGCCACGAAAAATTGCAAGCTTCTCGACCCTGGGGAAAGATCCCTCCGAGAACTCAACACCACCGTGCGCGAGCCCCACGGTGGGCGCCAACTGTCGTGGAATTGTCACGGCAGATGTCCTAGTGTGAGGACTTAGTCGTGAGGCCAACGCATCTATGTGGTAGCTTGAGAGGGGTTGAGCGGAATCGAGAAACACAACACAAGACAAGGGTTTAGACAACTTCGGGCCCCGGGAAACATCATCCGGTAACAACCCTACATGCTGTTTGTGGCTAGGTCTTATTATCATCACGAGGGAGTCGCCGTAATCCGGCTCTCCTAGTTATGTCTAGCCCTAAGATTATTTTCTCCCTCTCTTGGGGTGCCCTGCCCCTCCTTATATATGTTAAAGGGGCGGGTTACATGTAGAGTCCAACTCGGATTAAGACTTAAACTATTTTGACTTCTCTTCATGGGCTTCTTAACGTCTCGGGCTTCATAACTCTAGGCGACTCTATCTGCCGAGTTATGACTGTTAACCAGTTATTACTGTCTGCCGGTTTATGATGGTCTGCCGGTTTATGATCTAGCTTAATACCTGCCGGGCTATCATCTGACTTAACATCTGCTGGGTTATCATCTGACTTAACATCTGCCGGTTTACCACCTGACGGTTTACCGTCTGTCTTAGCCATCTGTCTTAACTGTCTGTCTTAACTGTCTGCCGGTTTACCAAGTCCCAGCCGGATTTTGGACATGGTTCACCGTGTGCTCCTCCTGGAATAAGTTGGGAGGAGAAATATGACAATCTGGTTTTATGCCTAGGCATATATTAAAGGTTATACCTCTTTGATGAAGGAGGGGGTTCGACGGCGCTCCCAGTTTCCTTTCGTTTTGAAGGCTCACCCTGCACAGATGCTACCTTCCTAGGGGCCGCCCTTGATGGAGTACGGCTCACCAAGCGCCGGTCCTATAAAGCACGATTCAGTTTGATGGGTGAGGTGCAAGTGGGGACTCCTCTTTCTGAGGATGATTTCTGAATACTTACCTTAGAGAAAGGGAGAAGGCCGGGGTAGTCGGCCATAATGGCCACTTCCGAACCGTCAAGGCTTGCTTGATAAAAGACTCCATCGTCAAACACTATAAATATATCCGGATCCTCGCAGAGGCCGGGATATTCGTGGCAAGCATAGTCCTCTAGTTGTGGGGAGGGGCAGTGCACATTTTCGACGACCTTCCTCCATGTCTGTTTTAAAGACGACCAGAACAATTTGATTAGTATGCCTCGATAATGAGGTAGGACAATGCTGATAATCAAAAAACTCACCTATTCAATGGGGTTATACATGGGGAAACCTTCCCGACAATTTAAACGGAGGAATTCTTCTTTCTTCCCCTTATAAAGATCTGCCAGAATGGCGGCCGGAACGACAGGGGTATCCGGGCCCTCGCGCCTATAGCGAGATGCGTCGCCCTCTCCATTGTAACACCATAAAGGGGTCACTCTGGACTGAAGAGGCTAGATGCATCACTTTATCGCGATAGCCATGACTTCAATTATCGAGAGTCCGGAATGGGCAAGTAACCTGACCTTGCTGACCAACCTCTTTACTTCCGCACTGTCTTCTTCTTTGGGGCTCCGGGGGCGCCAGTTGAGGCATTTCTTTAAAGGAGCACTGGAGAATTCGTGAAGTCCACGTTGAACTGGGTCCGAAAGGGGAACATCCTCGATATAAAACCACTCCGAAGCCCATTCTTCGGATGCCTTCTTGGGAGTTCCGACGAGGTAACCTGATCCGGCTATGCGCCATACTTCGGCGCCGCCCACTTTAAATATAGAACCCCCTTGATGATGAGGGACGAGGAAAAAGAACTTTCTCCATAGTTCGAAATGAGCCTCGCAGCCTAAGAATAGTTCGCAGAGAGTGACAAAACCAGAAATGTGCAGAATAGAACCTGGTGTGAGGTTGTGCAGCTGGATCCCATAGAATTCCAATAGACCTCTGAGGAAGGGGTGGATCGGGAATCCTAAGCCCCTCAGAAGAAACGAGACGAAGCACACCCTCTCCTCCTTGTTGGGATTGGGGAAGTTCTCTGCTAGCACATCATTGCCAATCGAGGCCAATCCCGCCCGCACGGAGACTAGATCTGTGGGAGGGAGATATCCCTGCGTCTGAAGGCGATTCAGCTGAAGGTGAGACACTGAGCAGCTTCGCCAATCACCCGTTTGAGGGCCATGAGGGCGCGAGGAAGAGCCAGGAGTGCTCGCCATGTTTTGATTTTTCGTGGTTTGCTTTGATGCTCTTTGCGCGATATGGGATGGCATTAGGAGATCTAACCACCTTATATAGATACTGCCCTTGCATGATGAGGGGCTTATTTGTAAAAAATTATGGACTTCTCACATTCACCCAACGCGTGGAAATCGAGGCGACGATAGGGAGGAATCATAAAGGCAGAAAATGGAGGTCAAAACCGGACTGTCATCAATCCGGAGTATGATGAAGAACCCGCCTTGCAAAGCCGAAGACATAAGCCGGATACTGTATCGTCATTGAAGGCAAGTTTGGGGGGCTACTGAGGGAGTCCTGGATTAGGGGGTCCTCGGGTGTCCGATCTATTTGACATGGGCCGGACTGATGGGCCGTGAAGATAAAGCAGAAGACTATCCCCCGTGTCCGGGTGGGACTCCTGTATGCGTGGATGGCAAGTTTGGTGTCCGGATGTACTCTTTCCTTCCTCTGTAAACCAACTTTGTACGACCCTGGGCCCCTCCGGTGTGTATATAAACCGGAGTGTTTCGTCCGTAGAGGCCATAAGAATAATCATAGGCTAGACAACTAGGGTTTAGCCATTACGATCTTGAGGTAGATCAACTCTTGTAACCCCTATACTCATCAAATACAATCAAGCAGGACGTAGGGTTTTACCTCCATTAAGAGGGCCCGAACCTGGGTAAACATCATGTCCCCATTGTCCATTGTTACCATCGATCCTTAGACGCACAGCTTGGGCCCCCTTACCTGAGATCTGCCGGTTTTGACACCGACAGCCGCCTCCTTCCCCGAGCCCCGATCGACGCCGGCCGCCCATGCCGCGCCTCCTCCCCGTGACGCCGCGCGTCCGCGCCTCGCCTCACTGGCCGAGCCCCGTCGATGCCGCCCCGCACCGGCCTCGATTGACCCCGCCATCGCCGGCCTTGACCTCGCCCGCTGTGAGCTCGCCGCCCCTCGTTCTCCGGCAATTTTTTTCCATAGATTATTGTTTCTTTTTCATATGTATATATATGCATATGTATGTATGTATATATGTACGTATACAATGTATGTATGTATTTGTATATGAATGGTGGAATTTGCATAGATTGTTTCTTTTTCACTAGCTAGTTTTTTTTCTTCAGTTTTTTAGTTTTTTATACTTTTAATGTTGTATCATCATAGTATAGAAAAATTTTGGATAGAAAAAACTTGCATAGAAAAAAGTTGTATAGAAAAAATATTTTCATGTTGTATTTGCAAAAGTTTGTCATGTATTTGCAAAATCAAGTGAACAAGAATTACAAAAATCATAGTCAAGCATTTAAAAAAATGTTAAATGTGCATAGAAACATTTTTGTCTAGGACGATGCCGGGCCCGCATCCTCGTCGTCGACTCGTTGGCGACGACCTGCTTCAGAGGCGCCATGTCCGGGATTGGGCTCCGCCGGGCTGGTACTGGGAGGTGCTACCTTCCGGGGTGTGCAGCTTGGTGAGGAACCAGGTTCCCGTCATTGACCCGGAGCTTCTTTGGTGGCGGTCGCGTGGGCCACATTCGGTGCGGAGGCAGCCGACCCCCGCGGAGGTGGTACGTCGC
Organism: Thinopyrum elongatum; assembly: GCA_011799875.1. Taxonomy (NCBI): domain Eukaryota; kingdom Viridiplantae; phylum Streptophyta; class Magnoliopsida; order Poales; family Poaceae; genus Thinopyrum; species Thinopyrum elongatum. Next base: position 29,185,404 of record CM022301.1, read on the forward strand.
CGTGTCAGGGAGGAGGACGAGCACGTCCGCTGCTACATGGTTGCGTTGGACGTCAGGTTCTCCAATACCTGGCAGGTTCGTCAGGGATCTCACCCGAGCTATGATCCTATGATGGTTCCTTCTCTTTGGGTGTCCACCGCCCGCGCCTCAGGAACTGCGAGTGAACTAGATTCTTTGATAATATTCGATCTGTATTAGCTAGTGATGTTATATATATGAAAATATTCGAGATTATATTTGAGACAATGTATTTGAGATTATATTATTCGATAATATTCGAGATGATGTATTCGAGATTATATTCGATGATGCATATTATCTAGATTATTCGAGATGTATTAGCTAGTGTTATTATTCAAGATGCATATTATCTAATATGATTCAGTTTTTCCTTATTGATTGCATTCTAATTTGAATACTAAATTGTTTTATCTTTCTTCTGGATTAGTTAAACTATGGACGATACCGACAGAGACGGAGAATAGACCATGTTCGACATCATACGCTCCCCGAGCCCAGACAATGAACCTGAAGATGACGACTCGCAATATCTGAACAATTCCAGTGAGGATATTTGATGAAGACAAACGAATAGATGAAGGCCACAAAAGTGATGACGAAGGAAATGTTCTTCAAATAACAAGGACCGGCGAGGTATATTTATATAAGGCATCTGGTGATCATTACATGTATTAATTGATTTGTATATATATATATATATATTAACAAATCAATCTTTCTTATTTTAGCCCTCCGGATCGAGCAAATCTTCTACAAGCAGGGCAGTACGAGGCCCGGCCAAAAGGTTGCAGGCTGGCGTAAAGTACAACATCGATGCCATCAAACCAAATGGTGATCCGCTTGCTCCTAAAGCGAATGCGGACAAATTTACTCATCAGTGCAGAGTTATTGTCAGGGACCAAATCCCGATCTCCGTTCAAAAATGGAATAAGCCAGCAAAGGGAGATGAAGGAGTTAGTTTTGTCTCCGAAAGAGCAAAAGATCTGCTTTAGGAATCGCTCATGTCACATTTCACCCTACCAGATCATTTGATAGATGCAGAACGGGAGAAAGTCAGGAAGAGTGCTCTTAAGAAGATGGCGATAGCATTCTGCAACCACAAGAAAAGAATATGGACCAAGTATGAAGCAGACGGAAAGCAGACTCCAGCATTCAAGGGAGCATTGGAGAAGGCAGGAGATCAATGGGACTCTTTTGTGAAGTTCAAGGAATCGAAAGCAGCTAAGGAACGGTCTAGAATAAAGAAGATTAATGCTACGAAAAAGAAGTGGCACCATCGGCTGGGGCCAGGTGGCTACCAGGTCACCCGGCCTAAGTGGGATCTAGCTGAGGAACAGATGATTGCTGCTGGGGTCACTCCAGTTACATTGAGTTGGCCCGACAGGTGCAGGACTTGGTTTTATGCACATGGGGGGAAGTTGGACCCGAAGACAGGGCTGGTTATGGAGCGGGCATGTCTTAAAGAAACCTCCGATGCTTTACTTGTTGCAATAGAAGAGGCTCGAACGGGGGCGTTCAAGCCCGACAGAGAGAACGACGAGCTTACGCGCGCCCTGAAGAATCCTGAACACCCGGGACGAACACGAGGCAAAGGTGTTGTTCCGTGGTTTGAGGGATTTGCGGATTGGAACGCCACTTACAAAAGCTGTGCGAGAAAGAAGCAACAGTAGGAGGAGAAGAGGAAGCTGGAGGAGGAGTAGAGGAAAGAGGAAGCAGTCCGCCTTCAACTGGTAGAATCAAAGCACGCGGAGTTGGAACGCGCTTTCATTCGACAGCAGGAGCAGATCGACTCACTTAGCCAGGAAAGGGAGTCTCAGCAGCTGCAGCAACAGCAGATCCAGTATTTTATAGCACCGTCCTATCTATGCCGAAAACAGCGTGGGTTCCACCCAGGCCGATGATGCACCGCTGGCTAGATACCCTGTGGATGATATCAAAGATACGGCAACTTGTGAGCTACACATGTAAGTGAAGAACATATCCATGAAGGTGGCGGACGGCTATACTTTAACAAATCCCCCTGATGCAACCTTCCACGGCAATCCGATTCCAGCTGGCTATGCTCGTGTCAGGGTGGATGAAGTGATGTCGGTATATGACGGGCTAGAGCTTGACATTCCTGGAGGTGACGAGGAGTGCACACTGGGAGACGCCATACACCGTATCATTCTATGGAGAAAGGATTGCATTGTCTTTCCAAGGCCACCAACTCCTGCTCCTCCAAGTCCGCCACCACGTCAGCCGACTCCTGCTCCTCCAAGTCCGCCACCTTGTCAGCCGACTCCTGCTCCTCCAAGTCCGCCACCGCATTAGCCAACTCCTCCTCCAAGTCCGCCACGTCAGTCGACTGCTCCTCCAAGTCTACCACCGTGTCAGCCGACTCCTGCTCCTCCAAGTCCGCCACCACGTCAGCCGAGACCACCACCCCACCCCGAGACGGAGCCCATCAGCGCGAATCCGCCATATTGATCTCGGGCGCATCGGCCTTCTCCAAAGCGGAAGAGAGCACCAAGCAAGAAAGCCTCTCCTCCTGCCAAAAAGAAGTTGGCTTACGAGAAGACTGACGAGGAAACCAATGACACAGTGGATGCCGAAGTGAAGGCCATTTTGCACTGAAACTGCCTCCGCCACCAAAGGAGAAAATACCTGAGGAAGTCGTAAAACACTTTATGGATATGGCTAAGCCGGCTGTGAAGAGAGCGGACTCAGACTTTGAGCGCTCTATTAAGAAGTCATATCATGCACAAAAAGAAAAGGAGTCGAGCTCAAGCCAAGCAGGTAGTAAAAAATGCGGAAAACTATTCCCCGGCTGGGAGAACAGGCAGTGCAATCGATCGCCCCGCTCATTGTACAATCACATGTGAGTACCGCCGATCATCAAGTAATAACCGATGATCATAGAAGGATGGCTAAAGAGGCTGGTGTCACTGTTTATCAACTCCTAGAGATCGAGCCTATCCCCGGGATTCAAGATGACGAAGTAACATGGAAATATGTCCTCGGCCAACCTCTGGTCAAGCCTGAGGAGATCCCCTTTCTATCAACGAAAATGCACAGATTGCATGAGTGGTACCTAAGAGAAATAAATAACGGGCGAGAGGCCCTCATGGTGAAATTCAAGGCAAAGCATTACTTCCATGAAAAAGATTTGTGGGTTGAGTTTCAAGAAATGTTTCAGTTATTCAATCAAGACGCACTCGACAAATCTCTCGTCAGTTGCTACTGACTATAAGTGATTTCTTTTTGTAATTTAAGTCTCTAGCTGTGCTCGTTCATTACCTGTAATTATCCTCACTATATTCTTTTCTGTGGTATTATGTAGAATGAAGATTTATGAATTAAAAAGAGATGGACGCTATGGCATTGGGTTCATTGACCCAAATACCATTAATGAAGAGACATGGTCACATCATCGAAAAGACACAGAGAAAACCTTGCTAGACTTTTTGAAGCGACTAAATATCCAACTAGAAATACTACTTCCTTACAACTTCGGGTGTGTGTTACTATCTTGTACTACAAATTCTGTTTTGCTTACTAGATGTTCATAAGTTGTCAGGACCGGGTTTTCCAGGATATTAATTTCCCAGTAAATGGCCCTTGTGCTCACCAGCCCCAGGATTACTGTTAGCTGATGAGACACAAACTTGATACATAAATTCCAAGCAAGAATACAAAATATGAAGTACAAGACCATTCTGGCCTATGAGTACAACAAATGGTTTCTAGTGGTTGATGCTAGAAGCGGTTTGCGGTTCATCAGCGTCTATGGGACTCCACTTCCCACAGGAACAGCTGACCTGGATAATTCCTATCTTTGCGTGACTGCCGTCTTCGATGCCTAGGTTCCGGGCTGTCGTCGTTGTGCTTCTCTCCAAGCGAGAAATCTGGCCAAGACAATAGCCAGGGACAAGCCAGTGAGTACTTTGAATGTACTCGCAAACATTATGAACATAAGTATAATATAACAGATGATAAACAAGCACTGAAATAATTTCAAGATCACTTAGCCAGTCGCGAAATAAAAATTCATGCCGCATGTAAGCAGGTCATTCAGAATTAAATATGAAAAAGCAATTAGATAATACGAATAAAATAAACCGATCGGGTGTCTGAAGCGACGCCTCGAAAGGATAATAATATAAGGCATGCCACAGTCGGGCGTCTGAGCGACACCACATAAAGGGCTTATAAAGAAAATTAAATAATCAGCATGCCACAGTCGGGCGTCTCAGCGACACCACATAAAGGGCTTATAAAGAAATAAATAGCAGGCATGCCACAGTCGGGCGTCTCAGCGACACCACATAAAGGGCTTATAAAGAAGTAAATAACAAACGTGCCACAGTCGGGCGTCTGAGTGACACCACATAAAGGGCTTATATAAGAATAATCATAGTGAATATCCAGGAGGTAGAACCATCCCAGGGATACTCAATAATTCAAATAATACAAATGGTTAGTCCATAATAATAATAATCATATGTCACATGTCATGATCAATGTTCTGGTTTAGCAGTTTTTTCCTCCGAAGACCGACACTAAGAACGACACTTGACCCATCCCAGACTATAGTCCTTAACCATGGATACGGCTATTCGAATAGATATAATCTCTGCAGAGGGTGTACTCTTTACCCACGAGTAACGGATTCCTTTAGTCCATCGGGACTAATTCCGTTTACGGTCTTTTACTTGAAAACACACCTGACCCGCACACACCAGCTTAACTTACCGGTGTCTGGAATCACCCACGACACCCGCTAAGCAAAACTCTAAGTGGGGAAGCTACAACCTCGACTAGCATGGGATCACAAAATTTATAACGCGCGCAAACTAGGGGAGCTACCCCCTTGGCTCAAACCGGAAACACCCATGCCCCCGGACCAGGTGGCATGTCTACCGGATGCAGCCGGTATCTTCCACCATGGCCTCTCTGTACGATGTGTGCTAAGAAAGGGGTTGACAACTTACTGAACCGTACCATACCTAAGGCAGGGACAAGTGGTAGCACGAAGCAAGTATGGGGGTTACTGGCACAAGACTCGATCTATGGTCGTCTCAGGAAGTTTAAGTATTCCCTGCATGATTTGCATAACAAATATATTTCACACCAACAGACAGAATCACCACTCATCATACCTCACCATGCCTTACTGAATATACCCGTCTCAGCGAAATATCAGTAACAAGCTCGTGTCCACCCAAGACAGAGACTTTCCCGGATTCCTTCCGGTAGGCATGAAAGGCATACGAGGGTGGATACTATCACAAGTGTATCAATTCCAACAGCAAGAAATCTTCCTCATGCACTCATGGGCATGATTATAACATCACATGAAATAATGCATGTTTCAAGTCAACTCGGTGTTGTAGCCACATCAAAACAACACACGGCAATTATTATACTAGGGTTCAAAATGCTTGCCTTCAAAGAGTATGTAGGTGGGGTGCACTCCAAAACTTTTGAAAGTCTTTATCTTCATTCCAAATCCCTATTTTTGAAAAGATTCAAATCAATACATAATTTGAAAACAGTACAGAAAAGTTGTTCAGAAAATTTTCAAATAAATATGAAAATAAACTAGACAAAATTTGAGAATCAACAGAAAAAGAATGAAGTCAAACGGAGTTGTATTTTAAAAGTTATAGCCAGTCAAATCTGGTCAAAACTCTGTTTTTAATATAAATCAGAAAAAGAAAACGGTTCGAATTAGAATACGCTTTCGAGAAGGGAAGACGTACTTCGGGGGTTTACGTCTTCACTTAAACCAGCGCGGGCCGACTCGGGGGTCACTGACTGTGGGTCCTTTGGGCCCACTGGTCAGGTTTGACCAGTCGCCCGCGCCTCCTTCCTCCTCTGGCCGAGTGGAGGCGGAGCTCCGGCGACCCTTGTCGGCGAACGGCGGCTACTCACGGGACTCCGATGGCGGGGATGGATCCGCCGGTTCAGGGCGGTCCTCCAAGTGGTCGAAAGGCTAGCGGGGACGAAGGGGGTCGCCGGCGGCGAGTTCCACAGCGGGCGGTGGCTTCGGGAGCTACTGGGGTTTCGGCCTAGGGCGGTTCCCGGTTGAGGCTGAGTGGTGGGAAGGCTCTGCAAGGTCGAGGGCAAGTGGATGGTGGCGCGGGGAAGGTAAGGGGGCTCCGGCTATGGCGAATTTAGGCGAGGGGCAGCGACGGCCGAAGTTGCCGGAGGCGGGGAAGATGGCCTCCCTCCGTCGATTTCTGGCTATGGGGGCTCTAGAGAGATGGCATGGGGTCGCCTGAGGGTCTAGACGAGCTCGGGGGTCCCTATTTATAGCGCCGGAAGGTTGGTTACGCGGCTCCGAGGATAAGAACGGCGGCGGCTGAGGATAAGATCGGCGAACCGCCTTGCTGTAGCTTGCAGCACGACGTATCGAAGCTGGGGATGGCGGCAGAAGCTAGCTGACGGGCGGGCACTGCTCCAGGGGCGAGCTGGCGAGCGAGAGTGGCTCGGAAGGCGCCGTCATTGGCAGAGCCGGTCACGGACGTCGGTGTGCTGCCAAAGCGTCATCGCTACCGCTCTGAGAGGAGCAGGGCGAGTTGGGGTAGCACTAGGGGACAGGGGAGAGGATTAGGACGAGCGGGCGGGGGGGGGGGGGGGGGGGGGGGGGGGGGCGGCAACTGGTCACGGTGACTCGGGAGGCCGCACGTGCAAAATGCGCGCTCTGGCTGCGCCCAGAGCACGCACGCCATGTGCTCGATGAATTGCCAAGGCATGCCAGGAGGCTCTAATCCACATGAGGTTTAGCAGGGTGGGGCTATTGACCAAGGTAGAGCCATGAGACATGCCGGTTAGGCAAAGCAAGCAGGTTCATAATGCAAACTAGGTTTCATGCCAATTCTGTTCATGAACACAAGGTGCTCGACCGAATGCCATGGGCATCTAGGCATCTCTTCTGGTGGCCAAAATCTCCAGATTGGGGTCTCTTTAGGTGAATAAGAAGATGCCATGGTTGGTTTTTCAAAAGCAAAAACTTCCTAGTGCAAGGTTTTGAGAAAACCAAATCTGGACAGAAAACATATGCCATTATTGCATGTGTTTAAAATCCTCTAATGGGTCTGATCTCCTAGACTTAAGGGTTTGGTAGGGTGGACTACAAGCAGGAGAAATCCCAAGTCAACAAGAGCAAGATAAAATATGGTTGCAGTACAAAATCACCAAACTGGACCAGAATGAAGATGAGGATGGTTTGCTCAAATTTTTCAAAACACATGCCTGGGTTTTTGCATAAAAGTGATCCAGGGACATCACATGTCATCCCCCAAATTTTTTGTGGAATCTTTAAATGAAGTTATCAAATGGTTGTAGTGCAAATGAGGCTCTTAAAAGAATTTAAAAGTCATTCTAAAAGAGATAAAGTTTTGGCAAAATAATATAAAAAAAATGCTCTCACTAATCATATCAAATAAAATGAAATGTTCTCTGAGTTGGTACTCAAGTCCAACAACAAATTTTTTTTTTGAAAAGTTTCTATTTGTAGGAAAAACTCTACAATTCAGAAGAAAAGAGTGGTTCTGAAATCAAAAGATAATCCAGAAAATAAAAATTTAATTTCCTGGCAAAATTTTAATTAATAAATCATGGTCAAATTTTTGGGGTGTTATAACACTACCCCCCTAAGAAAAATCTCAAACTCGAGATTTGCTGAGAATGGTTTCAAAAATATTACTCCTATTGTCATGCAATAATAACTCGACCATTAAATAACCTGCTCACGCGATATGACGAGGCGACAGTGAGAGGGCAGATAAATGGTACAACTACAGTGGGTTACTGGCGCTGCGTGGAAAAATCTACGGTTGGGGAAACCGAGAAATTTCTACTATCGGCTAGGGTAAATTTAGAATAAATTTCTAAATTTCTAAATTACGCTGGTCATACCTGAGTGCATAGTGCTCTCTCTGGCTGACAGGTGGACCCAGGGCCCACTGTCAGTCTCTTCTTCTACCTCTGGCTCTCCTTTCTTCCTCTCTTACGCGTGTGTCCGCGCTTTCTCAACCTGCGGTACCTAGCGAGTAGGGCACCAAGGGCCGTACTGCGATAGTGCGCGGCGCGCTAGCTGCCGGCGCAGCGTGCACTCACCTCGTGGGCCAGTGTGCTATCGGCACTGCTCGCGGATTCACCTCCGAACACCGGCGATCGAGCGACGAGCGGCGCTGGTGGACTTCGCCCACCGTACACCGATCTCGAGCTATAAAATGACCGCGGTGCTCCACTCTTCTTCCTCACACCTGGCCTCACTTCTTCTTCTCCTTCCTTCTCCTCCATTTCTGTTTGCAGGAGCTCGCGACGTGGCTCTAATGGCGGAGGTGATGCCGGATTGGTACACGATCCTGATGTGCGGAGGGTTGGTGGCATTGCTGGGGTTCTCCGTGCTCTTGTGCGTGATGATCCTTGATGATCATCATGATGCTGCTGCTGGAGTGTTAGCTCTTCACGGCAGCGGTGATCATGAGGATTAGGTGCTGGTGTCGGGTGCTAACTGCGGTCAGTGTGCTGGAGGCAATCTGCACTAGAATAAGTACCCACAAATTTCTCTTTCAGAAACTGTGGTGTGTTAGAGAGGTGATCAGTTAGGTGCAAAAATGTGTACGTGGTTTAGCAATTAGTGCCTGTGGTTGTGAGCCTGCTGTCGTGGTGCTGCGTGAATTAAAATTTATGTCATGGAGAATTAATTGTTGCAATAACTCAAGGGAAATCCCACCTCGGAATTTACCGAGAGCGAAAACAGTTAATCAAAAATAACAACAGTAAAGTAAATTACTCACATTAATTGAAACCAAACAATTAATTCATCACACAAACTTAGGATACAACGCATAAGCTGCAACACATGCTAGGCTAAAAAAACACAGAAGTGGCGTCTACGACGCAAACATAAAATATGCTGGGTCCTGAGAAAATGTTTCCGGCACTGAGGCACAATCTTCTTCTACCGGGGGAAGCGGATTGACTAGTCGAAGAATGCGTCTCTCCTGGTGTGGCCTCAGTGGTCTACCAATGGCGATCTGAGGATTCAAATCGGCGAGGCTCTGGAGATAACCCATTACTCGCTGGGTCAAACGCTCTTGAGCGATGACATACTGGGCAAGGTTGGCCAGTACTGGGTCCCTCTCAATTCGCCCACCGGGAAAAGATGCTACTTCTCCGGGTGCTGCACGACTCGGGAAGTAATAATACCCCCGTTCGCTGGCATAGGGTACCGCGAATCAAAGGCGAGCAAGCGCTTCGTACGCAGGAGCTTCTATGGCCATTTGCGGAGTCGGCATAGATTTCCCCACGAAGGAGACTTCCGTTGGGTCTTGGTTTGGGTTTGCGGGAGGGATGTGCACTACTGCCCAATATTTCGAGGTGGATGGGGTGATTCTCGATTTGAGGAGCTCGTACTGGGGTGGATGGGTAGAACTCATGGTACTGCAGGTAAAGTCCCACAGTATTCTTACAAAACTACCTGGGGTTGCATCTGGAGTTCTCAGATAAATACTAGGGCTCGGCATGGCAAAGAAATGGCTGTGAGAGTTGTGCACAAAGGGAGGGATGCTTGGTAAGGTCACGGGGTGGCCTCTTATATAGCATCAGGGCTGGGTTACCGATTGCGGTGTGGGGCAACTAGTTTGTCGGTTCTGCACTATGGGGTCGGGGTCAAAGCCACAGATACACATATCTCACAAAAGTGACGTATTACTGTGGGTGTCGTCGGGGTGGTTTTTGGTAGCTACGCCTGGAATTAAAAATGCAACCGCACGCCAACACACTTATGCGGGGCTACTAAACAAAACAAAGGCGCACAAGCAGACTGCATTTTATTCATGGTGATTACAAGGTCACACTATTACATGGCGTAGAAATACTAAGACTCGGTACTACTCGAGTGGCTTAGTCTACCTCGTTAATATCTAAGCGGGCATGCCTTGTGGACGTCGAGGCTTCTCCATGGGCTTCACCATCGTGGTTTGCTGGGCGGGGTTGTGGAGTGGCAGGGTCGGGGTAGCGATGATGACCCTCGCGGGGGTTGGTGGTCACAATCCCGTTGGAGCGTGTCCCTACAAGGCGACGAAGCTCCTCCGGGGATAGAAAAGCATTATGGTCGGCGGCAGGGGCAGACCTCAAGGACTCGATCGGTTGCCCGAATAGCACAACTGGGTTGTCGGCGTCGGGCTCCTATTCTCCTCTTGCCGAGGCTCGGCGAACCAGTTCTCCACGAGCTGCGATCAGATCAAGGGTGATCTGATCAAACAATGCCTCTAGTGCACTTACATAGCGCACCAGATGCAGCAATGCAGGGTCCGTCTCATGGTCTCCGTTGGCAACCTGGGGTGGCCTATTGTATCCTTCGCGCTGGGGTAGTAGCAGAACGAGCGGCAGTTAACTCTGGGCGACAGGTGCCGGAGTTGAACTATAGCCTCTCGAGCAGCTAGTTGGATGGCTTGTGGCTCAAAGGAAGTTGTCCTTCCGATGAACCTGAAGAGGCATTCTGGCGATATACCCCTACCATAGACGTGCACCGTGGCCCAAAATTGGCGGCTCTCACCGCTCATGAGCCCTTGGTACACAACATACTCTGGGGGCTCTTCTAATGTAAAGGCACGACGGGTGAGGTTTGCTAGCACGGTCACAAAACCTCCAAGGTTGGTTGCTGTGGTCTCATTGTGAACAATGGGGCCAGTCATCTTGGCTCGGTTTGGGGTAGAGGCTGTGATGTGCTGGGTTGGGGCTAGCGTTCCCTTTTTTATAGAAAAAGAGGACGGAGTCTTCCTTCGCACGCTTGTGAATGAGACAATTTAGGTGTCGGTCACTGGCGCATGATCGACAGGCTAGGCTGATAGGTTAGGCACCGACTGCCAAAAGGTGTCGGGGTCACTGTGTGGCTATCTTACACGAGAAGCTTGGCTGGGTTTAGGTTAAGGTCTGGTGGGTTGGTTATGCTAGGTTTATCGACCTGGCTAAGATAGGATTTGCCAATGGTCAGCCTGGCTCTGATACCAAGGTTGTCAGGACCGGGTTTTCCAGGATATTAATTTCCCAGTAAATGGCCCTTGTTCTCACCAGCCCCAGGATTACTGTTAGCTGATGAGACACAAACTTGATACAGAAATTCTGTTTACAAGAATACAAAATATGAAGTACAAGACCATTCTGGCCTATGAGTACAACAAATGGTTTCTAGTGGTTGATGCCGGAAGCGGTTTGCGGTTTCCTTTAGTCCATCGGGACTAATTTTGTTTACGGTCTTTTACTTGAAAACACAACTGACCCGCACACACCAGCTTAACTTACCGGTGTCTGGAATCACACACGACACCCGCTAAGCAAAACTCTAAGTGGGGAGGCTACAACCTCGACTAGCACGGGATCACAAAATTTATAACGCGCGCAAACTAGGGGAGCTACCCCCTCGGCTCCAACCGGAAACACCCATGCCCCCGGACCAGGTGGCATGTCTACCGGATGCAGCCGGTATCTTCCACCATGGTCTCTCTGTATGGTGTGTGCTAAGAAAGGGGTTGACAACTTACTGAACCGTACCCTACCTAAGGCAGGGACAAGTGGTAGCACGAAGCAAGTATGGGGGTTACTGGCACAAGACTCTATCTATGGTCGTCTCAGGAGGTTTAAGTATTCCCTGCATGATTAGCATAACAAATATATTTCACACCAACAGATAGAATCACCACTCATCATACCTCACCATGCCTTACTGAATATACCCGTCTCAGCGAAACATCAGTAACAAGCTCGTGTCCACCCAAGACAGAGACTTTCCCGGATTCCTTTCGGTAGGCATGAAAGGCATACGAGGGTGGATACTATCACAAGTGTATCAATTCCAACAGCAAGAAACCTTCCTCATGCACTCATGGGCATGATTATAACATCACATGAAATAATGCATGTTTCAAGTCAGCTCGGTGTTGTAGCCACATCAAAACAACATACGACAATTATTATACTAGGGTTGAAAATGCTTGCCTTCAAAGAGTATGTAGGTGGGGTGCACTGCAAAACTTTTGAAAGTCTTTATCTTCATTCCAAATCCCTATTTTTGAAAAGATTCAAATCAACACATAATTTGAAAATAGTACAGAAAAGTTGTTCGGAAAATTTTCAAATAAATATGAAAATAAACTAGAAAAAATTTGAGAATCAACAAAAAAAGAATCAAGTCAAACGGAGTTGTATTTTAAAAGTTATAGCCAGTCAAAGTCTGGTCAAAACTCTGTTTTTAATATAAATCAGAAAAAGAAAACGGTTCGAATCAGAATACGCTTTCGAGAAGGGAAGACGTACTTCGGGGGTTTACGTCTTCACTTAAACCAGCGCGGGCCGACTCGGGGGTCACTGACAGTGGGTCCTTTGGGCCCACTGGTTAGGTTTGACCAGTCGCCCGCGCGTCCTTCCTCCTCTGGCCGAGCGGAGGCGGAGCTCCGGCGACCCTTGTCGGCGAACGGCGGCTACTCACAGGACTCTGATGGAGGGGATGGATCTGCTTGTTCAGGGCGGTCCTCCCAGTGGTCGAAAGGCTAGCGGGGACGAAGTGGGTCACCGGCGGCGAGTTCCACAGCGGGCGGTGGCTTCGGGAGCTAATGGGGTTTCGGCCTAGGGCGGTTCCCGGTTGAGGCTGAGTGGTGGGGAGGCTCTGCAAGGTCGAGGGGAAGTGGATGGTGGCGCGGGGAAGGTAAGAGGGCTCCGGCTACGGCGAATTTAGCTGAGGGGCAGCGACAGCCAAAGTTGCTGGAGGCGGGGAAGACGGCCTCCCTCCGTTGATTTCTAGCTATGGGGGCTCTAGAGGGATGGCATGGGGTCGCCTGAGGGTCTGGACGAGCTCGGGGGTCCCTATTTCTAGCGCCGGAAGGTTGGTTCCGCGGCTCCGAGGATAAGAACGGCGGTGGCCGAGGATTAGATCGGCGAACCGCCTTGCTGTAGCTTGCAGTGCAACGTGTCGAGGCTGGGGATGGCGGCAGCAGCTAGCTGACGGGCGGGCACTGCTCTAGGGGCGAGCTGGCGAGCGAGAGTGGCTCGGGCGGCGCCGTCCATGGTAGAGCCGGTCACGGGCGCCGGTGTGCCGCCGAAGCGCCATCGCTGCCGCTCTGAGAGGAGCAGGGTGAGTCGGGGCCGCACTAGGGGACAGGGGAGAGGATTAGGACAAGCGGGGGGGGGGGGGGTGGCAACCGGTCGCGGCTACTCGGGAGGCCACACGTGCAGAATGCGTGCTCTGGCTGCACCCAGAGCACGCATGCCATGTGCTCGATGAAATGCCAAGGCTTGCCAGGAGGCTCTAATCCACATGAGGTTTAGCAGGGTGGGGCTATTGACCAAGGTCGATCCATGAGACATGCTGGTTAGGCAAAGCAAGCAGGTTCATAATGCAAACTAGGTTTCATGCCAATTCTGTTCATGAACACAAGGTGCTCGACAGAATGCCATGGGCATCTAGGCATCTCTTCTGGTGGCCAAAATCTCCAGATTGGGGTCTCTTTAGGTGAATAAGAATATGCCATGGTTGGTTTTTTAAAAGCAAAAACTTCCTAGTGCAAGTTTTTGAGAAAACCAAATCTGGACAGAAAACATATGCCATTATTGCATGTGTTTAAAATCCTCTAATGGGTCTGATCTCCTAGACTTAAGGGTTTGGTAGGGTGGACTACAAGCAGGAGAAATCCCAAGTCAACAAGAGCAAGATAAAATATGGTTGCAGTACAAAATCACCAAACTAGACCAGAATGAAGATGAGGATGGTTTGCTCAAAATTTTCAAAACACATGCCTGGGTTTTTGCATAAAAGTGATCCAGGGACATCACATGTCATCCCCCAAATTTTTTGTGTAATCTTTAAATGAAGTTATCAAATGGTTGTAGTGCAAATGAGGATCTTAAAAGAATTTAAAAGTCATTCGAAAAGAGATAAAGTTTTGGCAAAATAATATTAAAAAAATGCTCTCACTGATCATATCTAATAAAATGAAATGTTCTCTATGTTGGTACTCAAGTCCAACAACATTTTTTTTTGAAAAGTTTCTATTTGGAGGAAAATCTCCACAATTCAGAAGAAAAGAGTGGTTCTGAAATCAAAAGATAATCCAGAAAATAAAAATTTAATTTCCTGGCAAAATTTTAATTAATAAATCATGGTCAAATTTTTGGGGTGTTACATAAGTGTAGTTGATGAGTTATGCACATGCCCGCTTAATTATGCAAACGTGTGCGCATGCAGTTTCCACTGGATCCTGCTAATCATTGAAGTTGACGAGGGAAAAGTTAAAGTACTGGACTCACTACTTAAAGAAACTAAAGAATACTCAATCATGAAGGGGATGCTCGACAGGTAATTTCAATCATTATCGCACTATGTTGCCTCTTTAGTTCATTTCTTGATATCAACTAATTAATAACTCCTTTATTCATTTTCTTTGCCGGCGGGCAGGGCTTGGCAAAAGTTCATCAAATAGGTTCAAGGCCCATGGAAACAAGAGCTGACATGGGTGCGACCCAAGGTAATTAAGTAGTACTAGCTACGTCCGCGCATCTCTTTAATTCTAGTTTCAATACCATTATCATGCTTGATTAATTATTATCTGATTGAATTCTATTCTCGTAAAGTGCATGAGGCAGGCTAAGGGGAATAATTTATGTGCATACTACATTTGCGCGAACATTCGCATTATGACGTCCGAAACGACCAAATCTGCAAGACAACTTTGGGTACGTTTGCCAGAACACTATTCACAATTTTTATATCATTATCTAATATATATACACACAACTAATATATTCATATTGATCTCCTTTAAAGATGTCGGAGATGCGGGATCAGCTCCTACCAATGGATCGCATACGAGCAATTCAAGAGGAAATGGCGGGATTTTTGCTTGACCAGGTCATAGATCCCGAAGGAGAATACGATTACATCTAATGCCTGCATGTAATGATCTGCAAGTTGTAGGAGAAATTTTATATACCAAATTGTATATATATATGTGTATGAATGGTCGTACGAGAAATTTGATGATATATATATATATATATATATATGATCGGTTCTACGAGAAATTCTATTTAATATATATATGCATAATGTGTACAGTATGTAGTAGCGTAAAATATGTTTGAAATGAAAAATAATTAAATGGAAAACACAAAATTAAAAGGAAAATAAACTATAAACCCATAAACCCCAAAACCTTTTAGTCCCGGTTGGTGTCACGAACCGGGACTAAAGGACCCCCAGCCCCCTGCGCGGGCTCGTGCCACATGGTGGGCCTTTGGTCCCGAGTCGTGACGAACCGGGACTAAAGGGGGGGGGGGCTTTAGTCCCCACACATTAGTCCCGGTTGGTGAAACAAGGCTAAAGGCCCTTACGAACCGGGACTAATGCCCAATTCTGCACTAGTGATTAGTCCCGGTAGTGTTACGAACCGGGACTAATGGGTGCATCAGTCCCGGTTTGTGAGGCCAGGACGCTGGCCGGGCCATGGCAGGCACCAGTCCCGGTTCGTCTGACCCCTTTAGTCCCGGTTCTAGACACAAACCGGGACTAAAGGGTCTCCCTCCTGGCGCAGCCCCTTTAGTCCCGGTTGGTGGCTGGAACCGGGGCTACAGGTCAGTCTTCTATCCCGGTTCTATCCCCGGTTCCAGCCACCAACCGGGACTAAAGGTCAGTCTTCTGTCCCGGTTCTAGCCACCAACCGGGGCTAAAGAGATGCCTATATATATTTTTGGCCGACCGGTGTGTGGGAGGTGTGTGCTGCTCTGCTCTCACCTCCTATGCACATGAGGTGTTCGATGAAATGCCCGAGCCACACTTGAGCTTTCTCCTCTCCAAGCTCCATTTTCCCCAAGATTTGTCTAGGTTTGGCGGTCTGTCCCGTCCCGTCCTCGTCCTCACAGCCGATGATCGCCCGCGCCGAACTAGTTGCCAGTACCACCGTGGTGAGCCTCTTGTTCTTGTCTTCTTTTTAAAAGAAAAAAAATTCTTACTTGTATGATTTAGATAGATACTTGTATAAGTTTCTTAGTTTTAGGACAACGCTAACGCCCACACATGTGGTGGGAGCCAAACCCGCCCACACGCCCTATAACACATAGACTGCGCCACGTCAGCGCATGCATGCATGTGGGAATCTTTTTGGATTTTCAGTTTTTAAAATGTTTTATCTCTTGAATGAAAAATCCGATTGAAGATCTGTTTTCACCATTAAATCCCTCGCGATGAGATCTTCGAAACTAGATCTCATATCAATATATTTCGACGAATATTTTTTTTGGGTTAAAAGTTGCCATGTCTATTGCACATGAATTGCCTTGATGTTTACACTGAAGTTGCCATGATATGTTTCAGCCATTTTCTTCTACATTTAAAAGTAAATTTTGACATATTATAAAACGGGGAATTAAGAAACTAGACTTGCCATGAACCTAAACTAAAATTACCATTATACATGCACTTAAAATTGCCATGGTTCATACAAAAAATAATTTTCATGGTCAAAGTACTGGAATTGCCATCATAAAAAAACTAAAATTGCCATGCTCTACAACTAAAATTGCCACATGGAACTTTAGTTTAAGCACTATGGCAAGTACAGTGTAAACATGATGGCAACTTTTGGGCAAAAAAAATTTCGTCGAAAAATATCAACATGGGGTCTAGTTTTGAAGATCTCGTCGAGATGGATTTAATGGTGAAAACAGATTTTTAATTCAATTTTTTAATTAGGAGATAAAACATTTTTAAGCCAAAAACGAAAAAGATTCCTGCTGATGTCATCTGTTCATACGTGGCAAAATGAGTGGTGATGGAGGCGTGTGGGCGATGAGCAAGATGCCACACGTGTGGGCGTTAGTTTGTTCGTAGTTTTATTATTGTTTGTTATTATATAGTGCCATGGTTTTGGTATATGCCCTCGTTGGCCCTCGTCCGGTCTATGATTCGGATGTGGTATATTATCTTTTATAACTATTTGTTTCATTTAGTGTTTATGACAATTATGCCGACCAACATGACATAGATGTTTTTATCTAGGAGGTATGTGAACCAGAAATTCCAACCGACCCTCTTGTCGAGAGGTTAAATTTAGTTGAAAAAGAAAACAATTACTTGAAGAAAAAATTGAAAAGAATTGAGGAGGAGAAGGTGGAATTGGACTTGCATGTTGAGGATGTCGTCGATGATCACAAGATCCAGATGAATGCAATGCGCATGAAGATTAGAAAGATTAGAAAATATGCCATCGATAATGAGGCTTGGTATCATTATGCTGTTGGATCAATTGTTACCTTAGTTGCGATTATGATCGCATTTGTTGTTGCATTTAAATGTTTTACATAGTTGTAAGTTAGTTTCAATGTATGTTTTAATTAGATGCTCTGGAGAGCTATATGTTGTTCTATGAGAACTATGTATGAACTTTATGTATGTATTTTTTCAGTAATAACATTTGATCACTACTGTACTTTGGTTTTAATGTGATGATGAACTTGTATTAATTTGGTCACTTCTCTATTCATGATGTTCTGTAATGGTTTTTGATACACTTAATTATATAATGCACGCAGATGAACCGACAATGGATGTACGGTGACCGGCGCACCTCCGAGTATATTGAGGGCCTGCATAAGTTTCTCGAAGTGGCTGAGGAAAACAAGCAGAATGGTTTTATGTATTGTCCATGTATTGTCTGTGGGAATACGAAGGATCACTCTTCCTCGAAAACCCTTCACATCCACCTGCTTGAGAAGGGTTTCATGCCTCACTATAATGTTTGGACCAAGCACGGAGAAAGAGGGGTTATGATGGAAGACAATGAAGAAGAAGATGATGATGACAACTGTCCCCCTGAATACGGTGATACTGCAATGGGGGAAGCTGAAGATCAAGAGGAAAGAGACGATGTGCCCGATGATGATCTTCGCCAGGTCATTGTTGATGCACAGAGAGAATGCCAAAGTGAAAGGGAGAAGTTGAAGTTCGATCGCATGTTAGAGGATCAAAAAAAGGGTTGTACCCAAATTGCGAAGATGACAACACAAAGCTCGGTACCACAATGGAATTACTGCAATGCAAAGCA
Source organism: Thinopyrum elongatum (assembly GCA_011799875.1). NCBI lineage: Eukaryota > Viridiplantae > Streptophyta > Magnoliopsida > Poales > Poaceae > Thinopyrum > Thinopyrum elongatum. The sequence goes on from CM022301.1 coordinate 29,203,514, forward strand.
GACAATGGTGTATCTGACAACGGATTTGGGAAGCTACTGAAAATAATGAAGAATAAGCTTCCAAAGGATAACGAATTGCCCGACAGTACGTACGAAGCAAAGAAGGTTCTATGCCTTCTAGGATTGGAGGTGTAGAAGATACATGCATGCCCTAATGACTGCATCCTCTACCGCGGTGAGTATGAGGATTTGAATGCATGCCCGGTATGCTGTGCATTGCGGTATAAGATCAGACGAGATGACCCTGGTGATGTTGAGGGCAAGCGAGGGTTCCCGCCAAGGTGATGTGGTATGCTCCTATAATACCACGGTTGAAATGTCTGTTCAGAAACAAAGAGCATGCCAAGTTGTTGCGATGGCACAAACAAGACCGTAAGAAAGACGGGAAGTTGAGAGCGCACCCGCTGATGGGTCGCAGCGGAGAAAAATCGAGAGAAAGTGGGGGGACTTTGCAGGTGACGGAAGGAACGTATGATTTGGTTTAAGTGCAGATGGCATTAATCCTTTTGGAGAGCAGAGCAGCAATCATAGCACCTGGCCCGTGACTCTATGTATCTATAACCTTCCTCCTTGGTTGTGCATGAAGCGGAAGTTCATTCTGATGCCAATGCTCATCCAAGGCCCTAAGCAACCCGGCAATGACATTGATGTGTACCTAAGGCCATTAGTTGAAGAACTTTTACAGCTGTGGAATGGAAAAGGTGTACGTGTGTGGGATGAGCACCGATGAGCACAAACAGTAGGAATTTGACCTACATGCATTGCTGTTTGTAACTGATAACCCACAAGTATAGGAAATCGCAACAGTTTTCGAGGGTAGAGTATTCAACGCAAATTTATCTATTCAACACAAGGGGAGCCAAAGAATATTCTCAAGTATTAGCAGCTGAGTTGTCAATTCAACCACACCTGAAAGACTTAATATCTGCAGCAAAGTTTTTAGTAGCAAAGTAGTATGGAAGTAACGGTAACGGCAAAGTAACTGAGCAAAGATCAATATGTGAAAAGCTCGTAGGCAATGGATCAGTGATGGATAATTATATCGGATGGCATTCATCATGCAACAGTTATAACCTAGGGTGACACAGAACTAGCTCCAATTCATCAATATAATGTAGGCATGTATTCCGTATATAGTCATACGTGCTTATGGAAAAGAACTTGCATGACATCTTTTGTCCTACCCTCCCGTGGCAGCGGGGTCCTAATGGAAACTAAGGGATATTAAGGCCTCCTTTTAATAGAGAACCGGACCAAAGCATTAGCACTTAGTGAATACATGAACTCCTCAAACTACGATAATCACCGAAAAGAATCCCAATTATTGTCACCTTGGGGTATGCGGATCATAACACGTAAGAGGTGTCTACAACTTGCAAGATAGGATCAAGAACGCAAATATATTCATGAAAACATAATAGGTTCAGATCTGAAATCATGGCAGTCAGGCCCTAGTGACAAGCATTAAGCATAGCAAAGTCATAGCAACATCAATCTCAGAACATAGTGGATACTAGGGATCAAACCCTAACAAAACTAACTCGATTACATGATAAATCTCATCCAACCCATCACCGTCCAGCAAGCCTACGATGGAATTACTCATGCACGGCGGTGAGCATCATGAAATTGGTGATGGAGGAAGGTTGGTGATGATGATGGCGACGAATCCCCCTCTCCGGAGCCCCGAACGGACTCCGGATCAGCCCTCCCAATGAAGAACAGGAGGCGGCGGCGGCTCCGTATCGTAAAATGCAATGAATCCTTCTCTCTGATTTTTTTCTCTCCGGATGTGAATATATAGAGTTGGAGTTAGGGTCAGAGGAGGTCCAGGGGGCCCACAAGCCACCAAGGCACGCCCCGGGGGGGGGGGGGGCCCAGGCTTGTTGCCAATGGGTGGAACCCCTCTGGTTGATTCTTTCGCCAGTATTTTTCATATATTCCAAAAATATTCTCTGTAAATTTCCAGGTCATTTCGAGAACTTTTATTTCTGCACAAAAATAACACCAGGGCAATTCTGCTGAAAATAGCGTCAGTCCGGGTTAGTTACATTCAAATCATGCAAATTAGAGTCCAAAACAAGGGCAAAAGAGTTTGGAAAAGTAGATACGACGGAGACGTATCAGTAACAATCAATGATTGGCCATCTCTTAGTAACCTTTCAGGAAAGACAAACAAGGGATACCACGCATGCATGAACTGTTTAGATGATACCGAAAGTATATATTTGGACAAATGCAGGAAGAATGTGTACCTGGGACATCGTCGATTTCTTCCGACGAACCATCTCTTAAGAAAGAAAGGCAAGCATTTCAAAGGTGAGGCAGATCACCGGATGAAGCCCGTCCTTTGTACTGGTGATGACATACTTGATATGGTCAAGGATTTACAAGTAATCTATGGAAAGGGTCCTTGCGGACAATCTGTTCCGAATGACGCTGAGGGACGTGCACCCATGTGGAAGAAGAAATCTATATTTTGGGACCTACCCTATTGGAAAGACCTAGAGGTCCGCTCTGCAATCGACATGATGCACGTGACAAAGAATCTTTGCGTGAACCTGCTAGGCTTCTTGGGCCTGGATGGGAAGACCAAAGATACATCGTAGGCATGGGAGGACTAGTAACGTCTGCACGAAAAAGACGGCATGCATCCAAAGCAGTATCAAGGTCCTGCCAGCTATGCTCTTACCAAAGAAGAGAAGGAAATCTTCTTTGAATGCCTGCTCAGTATGAAGGTCCCGTCTGGCTTCTTGTCGAATATAAAGGGAATAATAAATATGGCAGACAAAAAGTTCCAGAACCTAAAGTCTCATGACTGCCACGTGATTATGACGCAACTGCTTCCGGTTGCATTGAGGGGGCTTCTACGGGAAAACGTTCGACTAGCCATTGTGAAGCTATGTGCATTCCTCAATGCAATGTCTCAGAAGGTAATCGATCCAGAAATCCTACCAAGGTTAAAGAATGATTTGGTGCAATGTCTTGTTAGTTTCGAGTTGGTGTTCCCACCATCCTTCTTCAATACCATGACGCATATCCTAGTTCATCTAGTCGACGAGATTGTCATTCTGGGTCCTGTATTTTTACACAATATGTTCCCCTTCGAGAGGTTCATGGGAGTCTTAAAGAAATATGTTCGTAAGTGTGCTAGGCCAGAAGGAAGCATCTCCATGGGCCATCAAACAGAGGAGGTCATTGGGTTTTGTGTTGACTTTATTCCAGACCTTAAGCCGATTGGTCTCCCTTAATCGCGGTATGAGGGGAGACTGACTGGAAAAGGCACGCTAGGAGCGGATTCACTAATATGTAGGGACGGGCATTCTTGGGCTCAAGCACACTACATGATTCTACAGAATTCTACCTTGGTGACCCATATGTCAATGAACACAAGAATATTCTACGCTCCAAACACCCGGAGCACTCTGACGACTAGATTACACATGAACACATCAGGACTTTTGGCAGTATGTTGCAAACACATCTCATGGGTAACAACATTGTTGGAGATGAGCTGTACTTGTTGGCCAGGACACCATCTTCTACCTTGGTGACCCATATGTCAATGAACACAAGAATATTCTACGCTCCAAACACCCGGAGCACTCTGACGACTGGATTACACATGAACACATCAGGACTTTTGGCAGTATGTTGCAAACACATCTCATGGGTAACAACATTGTTGGAGATGAGCTGTACTCGTTGGCCAGGACACCATCTTCGACTGTATTGACTTACCAAGGGTACGAGATAAATGGGAATACATTTTACGCGATCGCCCAAGATCAAAAGAGCACCAACCAAAACAGTGGTGTCCACTTTGATGCAGCAACCAACAGGGGAAAGGACACATATTATGGTTACATTGTGGACATATGGGAACTTAATTATGAACATGATTTTAAGGTACCTTTGTTTCGATGCAAATGGGTCAATCTGTCAGGAGGCGGGGTACAGGTAGACACACAGTATGGAATGTTAACAGTGGATCTCAACAATCTTGGGTACATAGATGAACCATTCGTCCTAGCCAATGATGTGGCGCATGTTTTCTATGCGAAGGACATGTCTACCAAACCGAGAAAAGAAACGATAAGGAAGCAAATACATCATACGATGAGCCAAAGTGCCACATAGTTCTTTCAGGGAAAAGAGACATCGTGGGAGTGGAGGGCAAGACAGACATGTCTGAAGATTATGAAAAGTTACATGAAATTGCTCCATTCAAAGTGAAGGCTGACCCAAGCACCCTGTTAAACGATGAAGATTATCCGTGGTTACGGCGCAATAAGCAAGGGACACACACGAAGAAAAAATGAAGACTTTCTCTCCACAACTATTCTGATGATGGCTTTGATCTAGAATATCACTGCAGTTACATGTCAAGAAATGAAATCCCTTTTGTAATAGATGAGTTTTCATCCGAAACCCTGATACTTCGAAAGAGATTGTCTAGTTTGTAAATGAAGTGCATCTAGTTTTTCCCGTAACCCTTTCAACTTTTTAGCACATGCTATGTGGGTGAAATTAAGATACCATGCCAAGTTTCAAACTTTTCAGAGTTCATTTGTAGTAATTGTCAATTTCAAGGTCATTTATGTCGTGGCAGAACACGATCACCTTTGGGGCCATCAGCTCCTTGTGGCTCAGCAAGGGGGAACGGCATGTTACAAAAAGAGCGGAGGCCATGGAGCAGCACAACAGGTATGCCGCTGGTGGTTTTTACCCAGTTTCGGGCCGCTGCGAAGCATACAACCCTACTACTGCTTTGGTGGATTGGATGGAGTACCATGACTAACATGCAGCGCTCAAGCCCGACAAGGATGCCTCGGGGAGAGCAGCTACGCCCGTATAAGTGTACAAGGGTCCGATCCTATTTTAGGTTGCCATGGCCCTCCTTTTATAGGCTAAGGGGTTACCACATTGGCAAATCAGTCATTATCTGCTGATTAGATAGCCAACAGTGCTATCATACCTAACTCTGGCAATTAGGACAAAGTGCATTAAATGCACTGCTAGGTGTCACGCTGAGGAGTAGCCCGGCAAGCCTGCCGCACCGCCTAATCACCTTCTTGTCTATTTGCATGACACGCCTCTGGACAGGTGTCATACATGGGGAATCTCCCTTCCAAATGGCGGCCACGTGCCAAATGACAGCCACTTAATCACTTGGGGGCTCGACACCACACTGACAAGTGACTTGCGTCGCTGTGCGGTGGAGTCTTGGCGGGGAGATCCGCCCTTGGAGGCCACGGCAAGCCTGCCGGGGAGATCTTGTGACTTGTTCTTGATGAGGGCTTGACCTGGCTGGGCTCACCTTCCCGGCAAGGGAGGTTTTCCCTTAGTGATATCTTGTTCCTTTGGCTTCTCTTGGTCTTCTTGATCTGCCCTTTGATTCCTCAAACAGCTATCTCTCTGGCTTGGACTTGATTTGGATGCTTGGTGTTGTTGTAACTCTGCCCTTGTGCCTGTGTATAGTCTGGGCAATATACAAAGGTTTGTTGTACCGACAGGAGCCCACAGGCCTGGCCCGAACATGCTGCCGAGCATCGTTGGGGTAGGCCCTATCAGGTACATAGGTAGAGAGCTTGCGGTAGCTCTCTTCTTGATTTTTTTTGCTTCTTCATTAACCTGTGCTTGAGTCAGTTTGCGGTTTTTTCGTGCGTCGTGCAAGACGCCAAACACGATGGGGCCGCCTCTGTAGTGGCCCGTGAATGACATTTGTTCATGGAGAGGTAACTGCCATTTCACTCTTCCCACTATGCTCACCTTTTCTTCCATGTATGCCGCATGCATTGTGCGGGGTAGGTGACAGATGGCGTGGGAAGGAGCATCATGGCAGGAACCCGATCGCCCCGGATTGGCGAAAGAGGGCGGTCGATGAGCTCGGTCGTTGCCAGTGGCTTGGAAGGGTTGAGTTCGAAGGAGTCCCTTGGGAGCGGGTGGAGAAGCAGCCCCTGGTCCTAGCTCGCCTATAAAAGGGAACATGAGGGGGAGCGGAGGCATCCGTCCACACACCTCTTCTTTCTTCATCCTTGCTCCCTTGCTTGCCATGCCGAGAGGGAGGGACCGGGGCCAGGCCCCGGGCCTCAGCTTGGGAGCGTTGATTCCGAAGGCTAGTGTTGGCACTTGGGGAGTGAGTCTGGTCCGGGGCTGCGGGAGACATGGTGGTTGTGGTCAGGGTAGTCGCAGCTGGTGGCTGCACACCCATGGTCGCCGTACTGATTTCAGCGCAGGAGGTGCCATGCTCGGGGTTTCTAATGATCCCAGAGTTGCCCCTCCTGGTGAGGTCGGGGACGATGTTGAAAATGGCGACGCCCTCCTGCCCACCAAGGTGGGGGGCAGCGTTCTCAACGCGCCCTGGGGGCCGCCACCGCCACCGGCAGCCCCTCCGGGGAAAGTGACGGGCCAAGGGCCCGGCGTTTTCCCGGAGCGACAGTCACAAGGAGAAAACCGGCAAAGACGAGGAAGGCGGGTGGTAGGCCGTCAGGTCAGAGTACGATGGCACCGACGCCTTCGTCTCGTACTACCTGCCTGTTGCCCCGTTCTCTGACTCTTTCCCCGCCCCGACACCATCATCACCAGCCTTCTCCGGATGGTTGCCCGAGAGGGGATTCTCTCTTGGTGCCTTCCGCCAGGTGCATCCCTCTATTCCGACGATGGCGGCTAGGGCGCCGCCTAGCCACTCTCTTCATCTGCCGTCTTCGCAGCCTTGCCACTCCCGATCTTGTCAGGCTGCTCCCCGTAGGCCCTGACGGGGTAGGGCTGGGCTTCTGCCCAAGCACTCCTTTTGCCCTCTTCACCTCCCCCCGTAGTTCCTGGGAGGAGAGGGACAATAAAGGGGTTACGGGGCACTTATCTTTTTTCAGTCTAAAACATGTAGGCATTTGCCAAATTTTAGTCTGAACTATGTAATCTATTTTATCCATGTTCGTGCTTCGTAAGATTTGTACTTTTTCACCCGCATATTAATGAAAAAGACAAGCCTTGCCGGGAACATGTGCATGTATTCTATCCATGCAGAGGAGGAACGCCTCTGTACTTTTAAGTAAACAAGTTTCCTCGGCAAGCTATCTTGCTGGTGCCTTCCATTGTTGCCGCGGGACCTGGCCTGCCGGGCTTAAAATTATGGAAGGAAACCGGCCCCTTGTCAACCCTCCTCTATCAAATGCCACTACAACCTTCCTGACCAAAGCAACGTTCGGATCAAAGGACAGGAGCACAAAAGTTTCGAAGGCAACAAAGGTTTCTCTATGCACAAGTTTTATTCTTACAAAGACATGTATGGATAAAAAGAAAACTTATCTGTTTGGCTTGTCGACGGTCGATATGCGAGTTTGTTTTCCGTTTCTTCTTCCCAGGATCAGGTCCGCAGCAAGAACCCTGCAGTTAGTGTAGAGGGAAATATAGCAGCATATGACCTCATCTATATGATCATGCCCTGTTTATGCTAAGCTAATCATGCATGCATGTTGTTTTTAGGGCGCCAACGCTTCGTTTATTTATTTGTTGCTCAGGGTCTGCGCCTGGCTTTGTACAAAGGGTTACATGCAACATCAGCAAGCCTTGTACAAAAGGGTGGCTGCCGGGGTAGGGCCCGACAGCCGGGCCTTATGGGTAGAACTTGCGAAGATGCTCAATATTCCACGAGTTTTGCATTTGAATGCCATCTTCGGTCTCCAGACAGACTGCGCCAGGTCTGGTGACTCGTACTACCCATTAAGGGCCTTCCCACTTTGGCGTCAACTTGTTGATACCCTTGGTGGACTAAACATGCCTAAGGACAAGGTCGCCTTCCTCAAGGCTCCGGGCATGGACCCTGCGGCTGTGATAGCGGCGCAGGGCTTGCTGGTAGTATGCAGCACGCACAGCAGCCCGGAGATGGTTCTCCTCAAGGAGCACGACGTCGTCATGCCGGTGCTGCTCTTGCTCTACTTCATCATAGGCAAATACTCGAGGTGACCCGTATATGAATTCCGTGGGGAGTACTGCTTCTGCCCCATAGAATAGGGAGAAGGGAGTCTAGCCGGTAGCTTGATTTGGTGTCGTACGGAGGAACCAAAGAACCACCGGCAGCTCGTCGATCCAGCGTCTACCACACTTTTGCAGCTTACAAAATGTTCTTGTCTTGAGTCCTCACAACACTTTAGCGTTCGCCCTCTCAGCTTGTCCATTGCTTCTGGGATGGGCAACAGAGGCGAATGAAACCTTGCTTCCGAGGGTTTGAACATATTGCATGAGGGCGCAGCTTGTGAATTGGGTGCTGTTGTTAGTGATGACTCTAGCGGGTACTTCAAAATGGCACACCAATCCTTTCAAGAACTTGATAGCTGATTGTGCGGTCACCTTCCAAAAATGGCCACTTTGTAAACTTGTCGATTGCGACGTACAAGAATTCAAAGCCCCCGGTAGCACGGGGGAAGGGGCCCAAGATGTCGAGCCCCCAGACCAAAAATGGCCATGACAAAGGGATTGTCTAGAGAGCTTTAGCAGGTTGATGGATGTTCTTGGAGTGGAACTGGTATGCTTCACATCTGGTGACTAGCTCGGTTGCATCTTGGAGGGCCGTGGGCCAGTAGAAACCTTGCCGGAAAGCTTTTCCAACAAAGGCTCCTGATGCAATATGAGAGCCTCACGTGCCTTTGTGTGTCTCTGCCAACAATTCCTTCCCCTCTTCCCGGAAAATGCACTTCAATTTCACACCGTTGGGCCTCCTTCTGTATAGTGTGTCATCGACAAACTGATACATAATGGCCCTCCGGGCTACTCTTTCAGCTTCTACTTGTTCTTCGGGAAGTTCTCTAGTTTGGAGGTAGTGGACGATGTGCTGCGCCCAAGTTGGAGCTCGTGGCTCGACAACTAGGACCAACGGCACCTCCACACTCGTGGGAGCGCCTACGTCGACCGCAAAGACCTGTGGTCGTGTGGAAGAGTGCAGCTCACCAAGCGAAGTGGAGTTGTTCCCGGCAGCTCCTCTACCGGGTAATCCTTGTTGACTTGCCTCACCACAAGTTGTGAATCTCCACGGATGATCGGCTTCTTAATCCCCAACTCTATCGCAATCCTGAGCCCGACAAGGAGTCCTTCATATTCAGCAGTGTTATTGGTAGCCTTCTCCCGGGAAAACACATTTGGACCACATACTTCAGGTGCTCTCCAGTGGGTGCTACGAAGAGCACGCCAGCCCCCGCACCCTGTAGCGAGAAAGCACCATCAAAGTACATGATCCACTGTTGGGGCACTTCCTTGCCGGGGATAACTGCTTCCGGCGTGTCTTCGTCTAGAGTAGGCGTCCACTCTGCAATGAACTCCGCCAGTGCTCTGCTCTGAATGGTTGAGGTGCTTTCGTACCTCAGACCAAAACTTGACAACTCCAATGCCCATTCAACTATTCTGCCGGTGGCCTCAGGGTTCCTCAGTATGCGTTGCAAAGGGAAATGGGTGACAACCATGATCTCATGGGCTTGGAAGTAGTGGCGTAGCTTCCTTGAGGGCATGACGAGGCCGAAGATCAATTTCTACCCCCCAGAATACCTTGATCTAGCCCCCTGCAATAGGGAGCTAACAAAGTAAACTGGTCGCTGCACCACCTTCTTCTTTGTTGTGGCCTTGGGATCGCCTTCACTACTGTCGTGGTATAACACGGCCACCTATGGGACCATCGGCCCCTTGTGGTTCGGCAAGGGGGAAGAGCACATTGCACAAAGAGCGGAGCACGTAGAGCAGCACGACAGCGATGACTCGGGCAGTTTTTACCTAGGTTTGGGCCGCCGCGGGGCGTAAAACCCTACTCCTACTTTGGTGGATTGATGAAAGGACCATGGTGGAGACGCAATGCTCTAGCCCAGCAAGGTTGCCTTGGGACGAGAGTAGTATGAGTGTACAAGGGTCCCAATACTTTCTAAGGTTGCCACAACCCTCCTTTTATAGGTTAAGGGGTTACCACAATGGCAAAACAGTCATTATCTAGTGATGAGATAGCCGCAGTGCTATCATACCTAACTCTGCAGGCAGGACAGGGTGCAATAAATGCACCGCTTAGTGTCACATCATGGGGGAGCCCGGCAAGCCTTGCCGTGCCATTCGTCCACATTCTCGCCTGCCTGCATGACACGTCTCTGGACGCGTGTCATTTGGGGGTGATCTTCCTCAGAAATGGCTGCCACGTGCCATAGAACAACCACTTAATCACTTGGGGGCTCGACATCGCACTGGGAGGTGACTTGCGTCGTCGTGAGGTGGAGCGGTGGAGCCTGGGCGGGGTAATCCGCCCTTGGCGCCCCCGGCAAGCTTGCCCGGGGAGTCTTGAGACTTGTCTTCGGGACAACCTCGACCTGGCCAGGCTCACCTGCCCGGCAAGGGAGGTTTCTCCTTTGTGATATCCTGCTTCCTTGGCTTGTCTTGGTCTTCTTGATCCGCCCTTTGATTCCTCAAAGGGCTATATCTTTTGCTTGGCCTTGCCTTGGATGCTGTAATCTTGCCCTTGAGCATGTGTACAGTCTGGGCAACATACACCAAGGTTTGTTGCACCGACAGGAGCCACCGGGCCTGGTCCGAACGCGCTGCTGAGCTTCGTTGGGGTAGGCCCTGTCCAGTACACAGGCGAAGAGTTTGTTGTAGCTCATCATTGAGATTTTCTTTGCTTCTTCATTAACCTGTGCTTGAGTCAGTTTCTGGCTTTTCCACGTGTCATGCGAGACGTTATGAGGGAGCTGCGAGCCATGATCCGTGGGCCATCCACGTCCCACATTCACGGGGCGGTAACTGCCATTCCACTAGCTGCTCCGCTTCTAGCGTTTCCGCCACGTATGTTGCATGCATTGCACATGGTTGGTGGCGGACGCGGGGAGCGCGGAAATGTGTGCCATGATAGAAAGCCAGGCGCCATGGATTGGCGCAGGGGGTCGGCCTTGATTCCACGAGCTATTGATGGCGTGGGGGAGCCGGATTGGCAGAGAGGGGCGGTTGCCTTCCCTGAGTGAGGAGCCAGCCTCCGGCCCTGTTTGCCAATAAAAGGGGACGCGAACGAGGTGCTGGTGAAGGAAATATGCCTTAGAGGCAATAATAAAGTTGTTATTTTATATTTCCTTATATCATGGTAAATGTTTATTATTCATGGTAGAATTGTATTAACCGGAAACTTGATACATGTGTGGATAAATAGACAAAACACCGTGTCCCTAGTAAGCCTCTACTAGACTAGCTCGTTAATCAAAGATGGTTAAGTTTCCTAACCATAGACATGTGTTGTCATTTGATGAATGGGATCACATCATTAGGAGAATGATGTGATGGAAAAGACCCATCCGTTAGTTTAGCATAATGATCGTTCAGTTTTATTTCTACTGCTTTCTTCATGTCAAATAGATATTCCTTCGACTATGTGATTATGCAACTCCCGGATACCGGAGGAATTCCTTGTGTGCTATCAAATGTCACAACGTAACTGGGTAATTATAGAGATGCTCTACAGGTATCTCCGAAGGTGTCTGTTGGCTTGGCATAGATCGAGATTAGGATTTGTCACTCCGAGTATCGGAGAGGTATCTCTGGGCCCTCTCGGTAATGCACATCATAAGAAGCCTTGCAAGCAATGTGACTAATAAGTTAGTTGCAGGATGATGTATTACGGAACGAGTAAAGAGACTTACCGGTAACGAGATTGAACTAGGTATGAAGATATCGACGATCGAATCTCGGGCAAGTAACATACCGATGACAAAGGGAATAACGTATGTTGTCATAACGGTACGACCGATAAAGATCTTCATAGAATATGTAGGAACCAATATGAGCATCTAGGCTCCGCTGTTGGTTATTTACCAGAGAGGTGTCTCGGTCATGTCTACATAGTTCTTGAACCCGTAGGGTCTGCACGCTTAACGTTCAATGACGATTTTGTATTATATGAGTTATGTGATTGGTGACTGAATGTTGTTCGGAGTCCCGGATGAAATCACGGACATGACGAGGAGTCTCAAAATGGTCGAGAGGTAAAGATTCATATATAGGACGATAGTATTCGGATACAGAAAGTGTTCCGGGGGTACCGGGTACATATCGGGTCACCGGAAAGGGGTTCCGGGCACCCCCGGCAAAGATATGGGCCTAATGGGCCAAGAGGGTAAACACAGCAGCTAGCATGGGCTGCTGCCCCCCCATGTAGGCCGAACCTGGAGGGTTAGGAAAGAGGGGAAGAGAGAAAGGAAGGGGAGGGATTCGGCCTCCCCCTTCCTTCCCTCCTCCCTCCTCCTTCCTTCCCCCTCCGAAAGTTATGGTCAAGGGGGGGGGGGGGCGAATAGGATTAGGGCCCCAAGTAGGATTCCTCCTACTTGGGCACCCCCTTGGCTGCTCCCTCTCCCTCCCACCTATATATATATGGGGGCAGGGCACCGCTAGAACACACACCAACAATTGTTAGCCGTGTGCGGTGCCCCCCTCCACAGTTTACGCCTCTGGTCATATTCGTAGTGCTTAGGCGAAGCCCTGCGTGGATCACTTCACCATCACCGTCACCACGCCATCATGCTGACGGAACTCATCTCCCTCGACACTATGCTGGATCAAGAGTTCGAGGGATGTCATCGAGCTGAACGTGTGCAGAACTCGGAGGTGCCGTACGTTCGGTGCTTGATTGGTCGGAACGAGAAGAAGTTCGACTACATCAACCGCGTTAACAAACGCTTCCGCTTTCGGTCTACGAGGGTACGTGGACACACTTTCCCCCTCTCGTTGCTATGCATCTCCTAGATAGATCTTGTGTGAGTGTAGGATTTTTTTTTGAAATTGCATGCTATGTTTCCCAACAGCTGGCTCACACCCATCTCCTCCTTCTTTCTTCTGACATTGCTCCCTCATCATGGTGAGGGGAAGAGGGCGTAGCGGCACTCCAGTAGCGGTGACGAGGGCCTCTGCTCGACAGCGCCTCCTTCCACCCCTTGGGGATGCGAAAGAGGAGCCCGCTGCGAGGGGAGGCGGGAGAGGATGAGGTCATGGTCACCGCGGCGCTCGGGGTCGAGGGGGACGAGGTGGTGCTTTGATTGCACCTCCTCCTGCTGCCCAAGATCCTAATGAAGGCCACGTCGGGAACCAGCCACTGGAGTTCATCGTCAAGCTGCGAGGACCTCCGCGCAGCCGTCTTCGGCTTCCTACCCCATTCGCAAGGGTGATGGAGATCGAGCAGCTGCCAGGGTTGAGGCTGCACATGAGGGGCTGTTATAACGGCAGCATGCGGGCGGACATAGAGTTCCCCGCTCCTCATGTCATGCTTCTTCGGCGTGGTTGGAAGACTTTTGCTTGTGCCCATAGCTTGGCGGCCGGGCACGTCCTCCATTTCAAGTTAATGGACGCCACCCTGCTCTCCTTCAAGGTCTTTGGACGCTCGGGTGCTTGCGGAGGGTGCTGCGCGGAGAGCTCGACTGACGATGAAAGCTCCTCCTCGAGTGATAGCAACAATAAGGATAGTGACGACGATGACGACAGCGCCAACGGAGAGGACAACGGCTCCGACTCCGGCTGAACACCAGCTGCACCGTCACCGTCAGGCGGCAGCACCATCATCTGCACCTGCACCTCCTTCCCGGCAAGGCGATTTGCCAGGGAGTTGGATGTGGAGGGGTGGATGGTATCCCCGGCTCCTCCAGCAGCCTTCCAGCTGGGCCTCGACAGGCTTCCTCGCAGGCTGTGGCTTCATTCACCCTACCGCGTCCTGCTGGCCCTGGTGGCGGTGGCCAGGGGGCCGTCTCCACCACTCTCTTCACCATCACCTTCGCCCGCGCCCTCTTGATCTTGTCAGGCTCATTGTCATGGGGCCTGACGGGGTCAGGCTGGGCTTCTGCCCAGGCACTCCTTTTGTCTCGGTCATGTCTACATAGTTCTTGAACCCGTAGGGTCCGCACGCTTAATGTTCAATGACGATTTGTATTATGAGTTATGTGTTTTGGTTACCGAAGATTGTTCGGAGTCCTGGATGAGATCATAGACATGACGAGGAGTCTTGAAATGTTCGAGAGGTAAAGATTGATATATAGGACGATGGCATTCGGACACCGGAAGTGTTTTGGGATGCACCGGGTACTTATCGGATCACCGGAAGGGGTTCCGGGCACCCCCGGCAAAAGATATGGGCCTTATGGGCCAAGAGGGGAAACACACCATCCACAAAAGGGCTGGTGCGCCCCCCCCCCCCCCCCATATGGGCTGGCCAAATTGGAGTAGAAAACGGGAAGGAGGAAAGGAAAAAGGGAATAGGATTCCCCCTTCCCCCTCTTCCCTTCCTACTCCGAATAGGAATAGGAAAGGGGGGAGGCCGAATTGGGAGGACCCCAAGTAGGATTCCTCCTGCTTGGGGTGCCCCCTTGGCTGCCTCTCCTCCCCTCCAACCTATATATATGTGGGGGGCACCGCTTGAACACACAACAACCATTTTTGGCCGTGTGCGGCGCCTCCCTCCATAGTTTACTCCTCCGGTCATATTCACGTAGTGCTTAGGCGAAGCCCTGCGCGGATCACTTCACCATCACCGTCACCACGCCGTCGTGCTGACCGAACTCTCCCTCGACACTTTGCTAGATCAAGAGTTCGAGGGACGTCATCGAGCTGAACGTGTGCAGAACACGGAGGTGCCGTACGTTCGGTACTTGATCGGTCGGAACAAGAAGACATTCGACTACATCAACCGCGTTAAACAAATGCTTCCGCTTTCGGTCTATGAGGGTACGTGGACACACTCTCCCCCTCTCGTTGCTATGCATCTCCTAGATAGATCTTGCATGAGCATAGGAATTTTTTTGAAATTGGATGCTACGTTCCCCAACAGGCATGGCAACAGTGCACCCCTCATCCTGTAGATGGAAGCCGATGGCGACCAGGCAACGCGCCACTGTAGCCGAGACGGCTCAACCACTCCGTGATGCAAGACAAGATGGGGAACAGTGCCCCCTGGCGCAGGGTGCCCGTGCCCGGAGAACCCGGCGAATCCTGGCACCCTGCGGGCCCTGGCACCGGCTACCGAGACGTTGACATCCCGGCCCCACGCCCATGTAACTTTACCATTGTAACCCTCGGGGGTTGACCGATAAAACCCCCCAGGAGGCCTCCCTACACGGGCGAACACTAGAGAGAGAGATCAGTAGAACACACATACACGTAAGGAGAAGGAGCAGCCTAAGCCTTGGCCCACCTCCCTTCCTCCCCCAAACAGCTCCAGGAGCAAGCTTGTACCATCTTCATATAAACCACTCTCGGCAGGACTAGGGGTGTAATCTCGCCGGAGAGCCCCGAACCTGGGTATGTCTTGCGTCCCTCGCTCGCTCATGCCAACCTCGCCTCTGGAGCCCACCGGTGCCCTCGAGCCTGTCCCTCTCTTTAGCCATCATTTGGCATCTGCCATGCGCCCACCAAGACAGTTGATGCCCACCATGGGGCAGCTCGATGTCCCGGCCGGAGACAAGTTCCAGACGGGGCCCTTCACCGATTCTGGTGAGCGCATCATGCGCTACATGTCCCCCGAGCCCGTTGCACTGGCGGCGGACATCATCGACGCCCTCACCGCCTCCATCGCTGCGCTGCGCATCTCCGATGCGCCCACGACTGATGAGTACCCCAGCGGGGTGCTCGATGTCTCCGACTTGCCCGTCCCCCTCGGCGAAGACATCTCCACCGGGGCAGCGTATCTCTGCCTCCGGGTGGAGCCATTCGCCACCGGCTCCGGCTCCTCTTCGTCTAGCAAGAAGGCCGCCGCCGCCAGGGCTGCAGTGGAGTGCGCCAGCATGGCCGACCCGCTGCGTGCCATGATGCTGAACCTCAGCATCCCCATCCCCATCGCCACCGACATCGACGCCACCAACACCGCGGAGGCCCGGGCACAGCTCGAGGAGGAGTGCAAGCGCCTGCTGGATAGGGCCGAGACACTCGCTGCTACGCAGCGCCGGCTGGAATCCGCCCAGCGGGAGCTGATGCCGTGTACGGTTTCACTCCGACCGCTGCCGAGCCCAGCCGGGTTGCCGAGGTGCAGAACCGTGGCGACGCTATTGGTCGTGCCCTCGGCGCGGTCCCAACCATCTACGACACCCCCGTCAAGAACATACCCGCCGCGGAGGCGGCCGCTGTTGGCCTGGAGCGGCTGCAGGGCGAAGAGCTGCAAGAGCGCCTGTAGCGCCTGAACGAGCTTCTCGGCGCCACGAACATGCAGCAAGACAGCCTCGACCATACCGCTGCGTCCGACTCGCGCCGCACCGGGGATCCAGAATGGCAGAACATGGCGTCTTCCCCACACCTGAACGAAGCCCAGTCCGGCCAGATGCAAGCCCGGCGCGCCCGCGCGGCTGGTAACGGCTTGGGCAACGAGCTGACCCTAGAGGACCGGCGCCAGGAAGACCCTCCCCCACCATCCGGCCGGCGTGGCAACCTGGCCTCAGCCAACCCGGCGGCTCGCGGTCCCGTCGCAAGACGGCCAGGCCCGTGCGCCATCGACGACACCAACGCTCGCCACCGCCTCGATTAGCTTGCCCTTTCCTTCGAGCTGGAGGAAGACAACGCCGTCGGGCCGGCTTGTTTCGGCTCGCGCATCTGGGATGAGCCCTTCCGCAAAGGGTTCACGTTGCCACGCGACACCCCCAAGTACAACCGCACCGTCAAGCCGGAGGACTAGCTCATCGACTACACCACCGCCTTCAGCATCGTGGGCGGTAATCGCCACCTTGCCGTGCGCTACGCCCCTCTCATGCTCCAGGTTTCGGCCCGCACGTGGTTGAACAGCCTGCCAGCCGGCAGCATCAACGCGTGGGTCGACTTCCAGCAGGCCTTCGTTCGCAACCTCACCGGCACCTAAAGCCAGCCGCGAGTACCTCGCACGTTGGATCATGCTTCGGAACAGTTGCGAGGGCGTCCATGAGGTCCAAGCCATTCAGTACTTCATGAGCGGCTGCTGGGATGGCACCCTCCTCAAGCACAAGCTCCTGCACTCCGAGCCAACCACCATGACCGTGCTCATGGTCATCGCGGACAAGTACGCCAATGCCGACTCCGCCATGAAAATCCAGGTGGTGCTCGACGAAGCCGGCAAAGCGAAGCTGGCACCACCCCCAAGCCGGCTCGCGAGAGTAGCCGCCAGCAGAAAAACCAGAAGAACAACAAGCGCAGGACCGATCAGCTGGCCCAACGCTATGACAACTGCCTTGTCGCGGCCACCGAGCAGGCGCCCGCGACCGAGCTCCTGCCAAGCGCCAGCAAACCGGCAAAACGGCGTGGCAACCCACCATGAGTCTCGAAGAGATGCTCGACGCCCCCTGCAAGCACCACAGCGGCGCAAGGCCGTCCATGCACACGCTTCGGCAGTGCGCCATCACCAAGCGTATCATGAGGGGTGACATCCCGCCGCCTCTTGCTCCGGCTCCGGGTGCGGGGCTGCCAGCTCGACCTCCTCCACCCCCGCCCCCGGTGAACGGTGCGATGCGCGATGAAGTCTACCCCAACCAAAACGCGAGCTACGTCATCTTCACCAGCCTTGGCAATGATAAGCGTAGCGAGCGCCTACTCCGGCAGGAGGTTAACACCATCGTCCCGGCCATGCCGGAGTACATGCATTGGTTGGAGCGCCCGATCTGATAGACGCGGGAAGACCACCCGGCCGTCATCCCGAACCCGGGTGGCTACGCCCTCGTCCTCGATCCCACCATAGTCGCAGCCCGACGCACCTGCAAATTCTCGCGAGTCCTCATCGATGGCGGCAGCAACATTAACATCCTCTACCGTGACACCATGACCAAGCTTGGCCTAGAGGCCAAGGACCTGGAGATATCCCGGACGATCTTCCATGGCATCGTGCCTGGCCTCTCCTGCTCCCCCATCGGCTGGATCCAGCTTGACGTCCTGTTCGGCACAAGCGATCACTTCCGGCGCGAGCTGATCTGGTTCAAGGTGGTGGACTTGGGCGGCACATACCACGCGCTGTTGGGCCGGCCCGCGCTCTCAAAGTTCATGGTAGTTCCCCACTACGCCTACCTGAAGAAGAAGCTGCCGGGTCACAAGGGCCTCATCACCGTCGTCGGCTACTACCGGAAATCCCTGGAGTGCGCTCAAGCTGGCGCCAAGTTGGCCGAGTCGCTGGTCATAGCTGAGGAGCGGCGCCAGCTCGACCGAATAGTTGCGCTAGCCAATGAGACATCGGCTATGCCAGTTTCGGCCAAAGAGCCGGCTGGCGAGGCCTCGTTCCAGCTGTCCAAGGAGGCCAAGTGGGTCAAGCTGAACCCGGAAGACCCCAGCTTCAGCAAGTACGTCATCGTGGGCACCCGCCTCGACAGCAAATAGGAAGGCGAGCTCGTCGACTTCCTCCATGAGAATCGGGATATCTTTGCATGGACCCCGAAGGACATGCCGGGAATTCCGAGGAAGTATGCCAAGCACAAACTACACGTTCGCAAGGATGCCAAGCCTATCCATCAACCCCTACATCACTTTTTAGAGGAGAAGAGAAGAACCATCGGTGAAGAGGTCGCCAAGCTGCTCGCGGCCGGCTTCATCATGGAAGTGTTTCACCCCGAGTGGCTGGCCAACCCGGTCCTCGTCCTGAAGAAGAACAACACCTAGCGCATGTGCATAGACTACACCAGCCTGAACAAAGCTTGCCCCAAGGATCCTTTCGCCCTCCCGTGAATCGATCGAGTCATCGATTCCACCGCCGGCTGCGAGCTCCTGTCCTTCTTGGATGCTTACTCCGGCTATCATGAAATCAAGCTGGACCCGGCCGACACCCTGAAGATGTCCTTCATCATGCCCTATGGGGCGTACTGCTACATCACCATGTCGTTCGGCTTGAAGTATGCCGGTGCCACCTTCCAGCGCTGCATGCAGAAATGCCTGCTGAAGCAACTCGGCCACAACATTCACGTCTATGTCAACGACATCGTGGTGAAGACCAAGCAGCACCTCACGTTCCTTGATGACCTGAAGGAGACCTTTGCCAATCTGCGTGCGTACTAGATGAAGCTCAACCCGGAGAAGTGTGTATTCGGTGTCCCGGCCGGGAAGCTGCTCGGTTTCCTCATCTCGGAGGGCAACATTGAGTCGAATCTGGAGAAGATCAAGGCCATCGAGCGTATGCGCAAGCCAACCCGGCTGTGAGATGTCCAGAAGTTTACCGGCTGCTTGGCCTCGGTCAGCCGATTTCTCTGCTGGCTGGGCGAGAGGACCTTGCCCCTGTATCAGCTGATGAAGAAGACGTCGCCATTCGAGTGGAACGACCAGGCGGACAAAGCGTTCCGTGATCTCAAGCGCATGCTCGCCAATACACCCGTCCTAGGCACACCAGCTGACAAAGAGCCGCTGTTGCTATACATCGCCGCCACCTCGCGGTCGGTCAGCACGGTGCTGGTGGTCGAGTGAACAGAGAAGGGCAAGATCCAGTCCGTCATGCGCTTTGCGGCCATTTTCCTCGGCGCCACGTCTTCCTTCCCGTGCGGCCGGCTAGCCGCAGCCGGCGCGCGGGACGGCCCGGCCGCGCCTACGGCGCCTTCTCCCCTTGGCGGCTCTGCACCCTCAATAGGCGTCAAAACCTTCACTCCACCATTTTACTAGCCTCGCAAAGTCTCACAGAGGAATCAGAACGCAAAAAACATACCCGTATGGCGCGCCTCGCCTGCTTCGGCGCCGGCCGCCTCCGGGTTCTCGGCGAGGATCTCCTCCTCCTCTGAGCAGGCCTGCTGCGCGGCCGCCACCAGCGTCATTGTTCCGTCATATGGATGCCGAATGGTGTTCAACAACACTTCCCTTGTCATGTCGGGACAGAGAAAAAGAAGGGACATAGCAACGTACAGGAACTAAGGACTCACCGCCGGCGCCGGTTCCCCGTGGCTGTAGGGTGCCTTCCCTAGCTGCCACTCATCCTTCAGCCCGGCCTTTGAGATATCGTTGACCCGGCCGGTGACCTGCTCTCGCGTGAGCCACCGGGACGACATCTGGTTGGGGTCCTGTGAGCAGCGCCGATCTTTTTTTCCTATTCGTGTGTTCAGTTCAAAAGTAAATATTTACTATGATGAGATGCATAGTCACGAATGTTGACTTATGTAAGGTATTTTAAGAGTTTGTTCTGAATGTTCTCTATGAAATGCCAGTCCTTGTGAGTTTGATTGCAAAATTGAGCTTGGAATGCTGTGGCATGCGGCATCACGAGCTGTTCACCATGCCTCCTGAGAATAATGCTTCGTATTGTTTTGCACGTTGATCTAATGCCATTGATTTGCATGTTAAGAAGATCATCCTCTTCTGTTGTTTCTGTGCTTAAGAAGTTCATCATGTTATGTTTCATACTTTCATTCATAGCCTATACGACAACTTGGCTAGGTTAGAGGTGAAACGATATGATCTTTCGACCAACTCATCGTATTAGGCCATGATTGGATCGTCATTTTCGAACCAAAACCGCTTGTAAAACTGACGCTTGTAAATAAAAGTAGATGGTCTTGGGCAAAGCGCTTGGTTGGTCGTTTTCCACTGGTAAAATATACACTGGTTTCTCAGATTACACGTGTAACTTGCTGGTTTTCGTTACAGACCTCCGGTCGTCGGTTTCATTACGCCTGTATTTTACGCGTTGTTTCCGGTGACGCATAAATTACAGTTGTATCCTTAATACAGGTGTGAAACAATCCAGAGCTCCCAAGCACGGCCTTACCGTTTCATGCCGGCTTAGTCTCCCGAAGGTGCTCATAGGGGTCCGATGATCCTGGCTTCCTGAACGACTAGCGGGTGCTGTATCAGACCATCCGTAGGGCCCGCGAGGCCCTCTCCGTCATCCTTCGAGTTGTTGTGCTCGCCGTGGTGCCACCGTCTCGCGTTGTCAACATGGTCAATGAACATGAGGAATCAGGAGATGACTTTACTTGGAGAGGATGACAGTGGGGACCCACCAGGGTCATAGCCGCACGTACACAAGTGCCTCCTTATTATATACAACTATAATTTTTTTTGCTTCCTCCTGGTTTCCTGACATCACGGTCCCACACCATTGTCAACCTATATAGTCAATAAATGAGAGAATTGCACAAGGAGCGGCCGACAGCTAGGACCCAGCAGCTCGAGCAGTATTTGTTTTTTGAGGTGTGAGCAAAGTTTTTCTTGAGCGATGTTTTTGTTGTTGTTCAGAGGAGCAGGGTATCAACTGGGCGGGCTATGGCCCGTCTGGCCCAGGCTATTCTTTTATGTCGACCAAATATCCAGCCCAGATATTAATTTTTCAATGTGAAAATGGCTAGCCCAGTTATACTTTTTTTTTGCGGAATACTCAACCCAGGTCAACTTGTTATTCTCCGCCCCGCATTAGACTTGCCAAGAAAATGGGCTTTAAGAAATAATATATCGGCTGTAATTTAAAAAAATTGGCTATAAATATAAAAAATGCACCGAACAGGTAATTTTTTCATTTCATTACTTGTTGCGCGTGAAAAATTTTGTTAGATTTTTACCTAATACAAATTTATTTTGAAATTATATTTAATCTGACTTGAAATTTTGGGTTAAAAAATATTTCGGATCCCATCAAAATGTGGGAAATTTTGTTGAATTTTTTTTGAGCGGTTGGTTGAAATTATTAACCGTTGTCCTTGCTAGAAAATGGGCTGTAATTTTAACAAACAGTAAATGGGCTGAGTAAATTCCATTAGAATTAAAAAAATGGGCTGTAAATTATAACAAATCGCAAATGGGCTATACGTTCTCTGGCACAGATGTGATGGTCACTTGTGGGCCTACTAAGTTGACGCTTACGCAAGGCTTTGTCAACTTATAGTCAACACACGATTCTAGTAGCAGTGGTCATTGGATGTCCATCTAATGGCTGTGGTGCTTCTTCAATCTCGGATATTCATGCTTCAGCCGCCCAAACCACCACCGGCGGTACCGCCTCCTACCGCCTCCCGTGGCCGGCTATGCTGCCTCGCAGGCCTCACCAACCCACCCTACTCCCATCGTCGTCCAGGCCATTCCTCTACTCACCAACACCTCCTGTTATTCTCTGGCGACGGCAGCCTCACACCACAGCCGAACCAGTGAACCCTCGTACTCCCCTCCGCGTGGGCATCCACTGATGTGTCTTCGCCAGCTCCGGGTCATTCCCTTCCTAGGCCTCGCCATCGTCCACCGCGTTGGTTCTCTCGACGCGGCGTGGTCATATTTGTCAACAAACGATAGCCATCGGAAGAGGCATGTACGTGGAGTGGCTGATAGTAGGGACCCGCATGGCCCATGGCCGCACGCGAGCAAGTCCCTCCTTATTATGCGAAAACAAATGATTTCTCCCCCTGACAGGTTTGAGCCACCAGCTACATCTTCGCACGCAGGGAAGTGTTTGCTTTATTACGCGGAAAAAATAGTTACCTCTCCCTGACAGCTAGGACCCACCAGCTTTATTATCATCCATTTCGCAAAAATATAGATCGTACCAAAGATGCTAAATTGTTTTCTTTTTATTCTAACTCGAAAAAGAAGAAATTTAAAAAACCAGAAAACATATTCGCACGCAAGGAAGTGCCACCTTATTACGAGCAAAAAATTGATTCCCCCTCCTAGCTGGGACCCACCAGATTTGGAGGCTGACTTGTGGGCCAACTAAGTTGATGTGTATGGGCTTTGTCAACTTAGTCAAAACGATTCTAGCTGCACGGACCGTTGGATGTTAAATCAACGGCCGTGCTGTATCTTCAACCTCTCATCTTCTTGCTCCAACCACCCAAACCAGGCTCGCCGTACCGCCTGCTCCAGCCTCCCGTGGCCAGCTGTGCTGCCGCGCAGGCCTCACGGACCGACCATACTACGACTTGCCAGACCTTCCCTCTACTCACCCACACCCCATGTTATTCTTTGGCGACGGCAGCCTTACGCCGCACCCGAACCAGTGAACCCTCATACTCCCCTTCGCGTGGGGAGCCACCAGCCTCATCTTCTCTGGCTCCTCATCGTTCCCTTCCTAGGCCTCGCCGTCGTCCATCACCTTGATGCTCTCGGCGCCTCGTGGTCAAAGAGGTCAACAAACGATAGCCATCGGAAGTGGACTTTAGGCTGTGAGGCTGACAGCTGGACCTACCAGCTACATCTTCGAACACAAGGAAGTGCCTCCTTATTACTCACAAAATAAAAATGATTCCTCCCCCAGACAGTCAGGACCCACCAGCTATATCTTCGCACGCAAGGAAGTGCATCCTTATCCTCCCTGACAGCTGGGACCCACCCAGTCGAAGCGTACGTAGCATTGTTGCGAACATGTACGTACGTACTGGTCGATCGGTCTCTCTTGCAACGATGAACCATGGCCGAGCAAGCAGTGGCACGTGTAGTAGTAGAGCCCCCAACGTAGTAGTTCAGGCAGTCCCTTCTAAACCGTGTACACATACGTACAGCCATATGCCAAAAAATACGGCTACGTACATACATACGGGCGGGGTCTCGAACGCGTACTCGCACATACGTACGGCCAGGGCTCGTGTACATGAAGAGGAAACAGACGGCAACAATGGCGTCCTGTTCATCGGGCAGCCAACCAGCTTGGTCGGAAAGGAGAAACAATGTCCTGTTCATCGGGAGGCAACAGACTGGATCAGAATGCGTCCTGTTCAACGGGAGCCAACCGACTTGGACAGAACAGCCGAAGCGGGGTCTGGCATACCACAGTACGGAGGAAACGGCCTTCTGTTCGACCGGCTATGGTCGAAATGGCATCCTGTTGATCGGGAGGGGTGTGGCGTACCGCAAAACGGAGGAAACTGACTTGTGTTGGAGGATTACGGTCGACACGGGGGTCCTATTCATCGGGAGGGGTGTGGCGTACCGCAAAATGGAGGAAACGGACTTGTGTTGGAGCGCTACGGTCGAAACGGGGGTCCTGTTCATTGGAGGGGTGTGGCGTACGGAAAAACGGGACTCCACGGGCTCCTGTTCACCCACCGCCAACTTGCTTCAGCCTCCACCTGAACTGTTCATCCACCGCGTCTTGCTCCTGCCTCCACCAGCTACTGTTCATCCACGAGCTACTGTTCATCCAGCCCTCCACCGGCTACTATTCAACCAGCCCTCCACGGGGTCCTATTCATCCACCCCCAACTAGCTCGGCTGTGGCCGCCTCCTCTCGGGGTCCTGTTCATCCAGCGGCAACGGCCTATATACTACCACGGGGTCATGTTCATCCAACCCCCACCGGGAACTGTTCATCCAACCCCAACCACGTACGTCTCGACTCGTTCAACCGCAACCCCCATGTTCATTGTTCATCAAGAGGCAGGAGGTTCGATCTGCTTCAGTAAGCAGCAGCGATCAATCACTCGGGTTCAGTTAGCAGCAGTAGTGAAGGAATCGCTCAGGTTCAGGGATCGATTGCTCAGGTTCAGTAACGTAGCTAGTGCAATCGCTCGGGTTCAGTAAGCGAACGCCTTGCTTGGGTTCAGTTAGAGCCCAATTCCTCGCACACACACGCGTACGTGTACGAGAGAAACGCGCAATCCCTCCGTGCATCGCTCGGCCCCGACCACCCACCGTAACCGGGAACTCCCAGAAATTTTCCTCGCCCTCGCTTCTACCACGATATTTTCCATCATGGACAGCCCAAAGAATGTCATGTAGGTGCGTCTCTAGCCCGCCCAGGAGGAAAACCCCATTTTCTATCATGATTTGTTGTCATAGAAGTAGGAGCCCACCACATCTATGATGATACCGGGTTTTGTCACAATTATCGTCATAGAAGTGTCATAAGCATGACAATTTTTTTTCGTTCGGCCCAAAATGTCACGGATGTGCCTTTTTTTGTAGTGGAAAAGGTAACCCATCAATATAATCCTTAATAATTGCAAACTTCTCCGATGTAGGGTAGTTTCGAGAATTCAGAAAGATAATTGGACTATCATGTGTGGGTGCAATAGCAAGAATTGCATTCTTAACATAAGGAACTATAGGAAGTTAATCTCCATAAGCATCATTCATATTGGCATCTTGGCCACAAGCATAGCAAGCATCAATTTCATCAAAAAGGGATATTTCAAAAGAATCTGAGGGATCATAGCAATGAAAATAGCATTCATCCTTCGGTAAGCATGAATGGAAATTAAACAATGTATGAGTTGAAGTGTTACGCTCATTAGAAGGTGGGCACGGGTAGCTAATCCGCTCTTCCTCCATTTGTTCTTCGCTCTCCTCCTCATCTTTTTCATCGAATGAGCTGACAATTTCATCAATTTCTTCTTCCACAGACTCCTGCAAATTATTAGTCTCTTCTTGGACAGCGGAGACTCTCTCAATAAACTCATTAACATCGGCATTATATTCATAATTCTTATAGCAATATTTAAGTATAGCAAAATTTTCAGGTCTATAAGCTGCATCATCAAAATCTTAAAACTTTTCAAACATAGATTCAATTTCATAAGCACCCTTGAAAGCAACAAATTCTTCTATTCATTCCACATCATAGTAATCATATCTACCATTAGCATAAGAAGCTAAGGTTTCATTATCATTAAATTTGCATGAGAAGGGAATGTGTGGGGCCTTCATCCTAGAGCAACAAGTATAATCATATCTCTGGCATAAATTCCAAGCATACCAATGCAACATATCAATTTGATCCCATAATAGCTTCCCTTTTTGTGTCAAGCGATAATCCCTAAAGTATTCAAGTTGATCCAACGTGTCTCCCATTATCATGTTGAATGGGGTTTTCTCAGGATTATCAAAGTAGTGTTTAATATTTTCACATAACAAGCATCGAAGGTTTTAGGAGGTTACCCATCTCCATGACTAGCAAGTACAACTAATTTTTTGCTATTTTGTGTTCCATATCCATAACTAAAGATAGATAACAACTTAGAACAGAAAATAAAATCTACTTAGTGATAAAGCAAACAAGCACACATGACAATATTCACACCACGCTATTGCACCCTGGCAACGGCGCTAGAGAAAGGTCTTGATAACCCAGAAGTATAGGGGATCGTCTGTAGCCTTTTTTGATAAATAAGAGTGTCAAACCCAACGAGGAGCTAAAGGCAGAACAAATATTCCCTCAAGTTCAATAAACCACTGATACAACTCTACGCACACTTAACGTTTGCTTTACCTAGAATAAGAATAAAACTAGAAGTACTTTGTAGGTGTGGATAGGTTTGCAAGATAATAAAGAACACGAAAATAAAAGTTAGGTGCTGTTTAAATAAAGGAACAATTAAGTTTAGTAAAACGAGTGTGGATTAGTGGTGGTAGGATTTGTGGAATTGTCCCTTAGCAATTGACTACGTTACTAGACCGATAGCAAGTTTTTATGTGGGAGAGGCCACTGCTAGCATGTCGTCCTTTACTTGGAATTCTATGCACTTATGATTGGAACTATTAGCAAGCATCCGCAACTACTAACATTCATTAAGGTAAAACCCAACCATAGCATTAAGATATATATTGGTCCCCCTTCAATCCCGTATGCATCAATTTCTATGGTAGGCTGAAGCTCCTGTCACCCTTGCCCTCCAATGCATAGTCCTATCAACATACAACTAACCCTATGGTGTGATCCACACGCACCCTCATATCATGGGCACCAAAGGACATCAACATAACGATACATCTCTGCCGTATCTACAATTTTTGATTGTTTCATGCCAATATTATACAACTTTCATATACTTTTGGCAAAATTTTATATGATTTATTGGACTAACCTATTGATCCAATGCCCAGTGCCAGTTCCTGTTTGTCGCATGTTTTTTGTGTCGCAGAATATCCATATCAAACGAAGTCCAGACACGATAAAAATTTACGGAGAATTATTTTGGAATATTTGTGATTTTCGGGAGGTGGAATCAATGCAACCGGGGGCCCACAGCCAACACAAGACACCTGGGCACGCCCAGGCGCATGGTGGTGGGTTGTGCCCTCCCCATAAGTCGGCTGGAGCTCTACTTCGGTCGCAAGGAAGCTTATATCCGGAAAAAAATCGTTTTAAAAACTCAGCGCAATCGGAGTTATTGATATTCGGGAATATAAGAAACGGTTTTCGGCCAGAAAACAGGAATGCGAAACAGAAGAGAATAGAGAGGGAGATCCAATCTCGGAGGGGCTACCGCCCCTCTGCCACCATGGAGGCCATGGACCAAAGGGGAGACTCTCCTCCCATCTAGGGGGGAGGCCAAGGAAGAAGAAGAAGGAGGGGGCTTTCTCCCCCTCTCTGCCGGTGGCGCGGGAACGCCGTCGGGGCAATCATCGTGCGACGGTGATCTACTCCAACAACTCCATCATCTTCACCAACAACTCCAACACCTTCCCCCATCTATATTCAGCGGTCCACTCTCCCACAACCCGCTGCACCCTCTACTTGAACCTAGTGCTTTATGCTTCATACTATTGTCCAATGATATGTTGCCATCCTATGATGTCCGAGTAGATTTTTGTTGTCCTATCGGTAATTGGTGAATTGCTATGGTTGGTTTAATTTGCTTGTGGTTATGTTGATGTCCTTTGGTGCCCATCATATGAGAGAGCATGTGGATCAAACCATAGGGTTAGTTGTTAGTTGATAGGACTATGCATTGGAGGGCAAGGGTGACAGCAGCTTTAGCCTAAACATAGAAATTGATACATACGGGATTGAAGGGGGACCAATATCTATCTTAATGCTATGGTTGGGTTTTACCTTCATGAATGTTAGAATTTGCGGATGCTTGCTAATAGTTCCAATCATAAGTGCATAGAATTCCAAGTAAGGGATGACATGCTAGCAGTGGCCTCTCCCACATAAAAACTTTTATTTTCACGTTCTTTATTATCTTGCAAACCTATCCACACCTACAAAGTAGTTTTATTCTTGTTCAAGGTAAATCAAAAGTTAAATGTGCATAGAGTTGTATCAGTGGTCGATAGAACTTGAGGGAATATTTGTGCTACCTTTAGCTCCTCGTTGGGTTTGACACTCTTATTTATCGAAAAAGGCTACAAATGATCCCCTATACTTGTGGGTTATCAAGACCTTTTTTGTTGGGAAACGTTGCATGGAAAACAAAAAATTCAACGCACACGCAAGATCTATCCATGGAGATGCATAGCAACGAGGGGGGAGAGTGTGTCTACGTACCCTCGTAGACCATAAGCGGAAGCGTTTCACAAGGCGGTTGATGTAGTCGAACTTTCTTCACGCTCCAACCGATCTAGTACCGAACGCACGGCACCTCCGCGTTCTGCACACGTTTAGCTCGGTGGCGTCCTCTGCCTTCTTGATCCAGCAAGACTGCGAGGTAGTGGATGAGTTCTGAAAACACGATAGCATGGTGACGGTGATGGTGAAGCTATCTCCGCAGGGCTTCGCCTAAGCACTACGAAAATATGACCGGGGGTGTAAACGGTGGAGGGGGGCGCCGCACGCGGCTAGGCAATTGCTGTTATGTCATAGGCGCCCCCTCCCACATATATCTAGGTGGGAGGGAGGGAGGAGCAGCCAAAGGGGGCGCCCAAGTAGGAGGAATCCTACTTGTGGTCTCTCCAAAGCCGCGCCCCTGCCTTATATAGTTGCGGGGAAAGGCAGGGGAGGGTGGCGCCCCCCTTTCCTTTCTCCCTTGAGAGGGAAAGGTAGGAGGGGCTAGCCCTCCCCTTGTCCATCCCTAGGGCTGGCCGGCCAAGGAGAGGGGCGCACCAGCCCCCTGTGGGCTGGTCTATCCCTCCCTTGGCCCATTAAGCCCATATCTCCTACCGGGGGTGTCCGGAACCCCTTCCGGTGACCCGGTGGCTACCCGGTGCATCCCGAAACCCTTCTGGTGTCCGAATACCATCGTCCTATATGTCAATCTTTACCTCTCGACCATTTTGAGACTCCTCATCATGTCCGTGATCTCATCCAGGACTCCGAACATTATTCGGTCACCAAATCATATAACTCATATAACACTATATCGTCAACGAACGTTAAGCGTACAGACCCTGTGGGTTCGAGAACTATGTAGACATGACCGAGACACCTCTCCAGTCAATAACCAATAGCGGAACCTGGATGCCCATATTATCTCCTACATATTCTATGAAGATCTTTATCGGTCAAACCATTATGACAACATACGTAATTCCCTTTGTCCATCGGTATGTTATTTGCCTGAGATTCGATCGTCAGTATCTTCATACCTACTTCAATCTCGTTACCGGCAAGTCTCTTTACTCATTCTGTAATACATCATCCTACAACTAACTCATTAGTCACTTTGCTTGGAAGGCTTCTTATGATGTGTATTACCGAGAGGGCCCAGAGATACCTCTCCGATACTCGAAGTGACAAATCCTAATCTTGATCTATGCCAACTCAACAAAACACCTTCAGAGATACCTGTAGAACATCTTTATGATCGCCTAGTTATGTTGTGACGTTTGATAGCACACAAGGTATTCCTCCGGTATCCAGGAGTTACATAATCTCATAGTCGAAGGAATATGTATTTGACATTAAGAAAGCAATAGCAATAAACTGAACGATCAAATGCTCCTGTTATCAAATGACAACTCATGTCTATGGTTAGGAAACCTTAACCATCTTTGATCAACGTGCTAGTTTAGTAGAGGCTCACTAGGGACACGGTATTTGTTTATGTATCCACACATGTATTTAAGTTTCCGGTCAATACAATTCTAGCATGAATAATAAACCTTTATCATGATTTAGGAAATATAATAATAACTATTTTATTATTGCCTCTAGGGCATATTTCCATCAGTCTCCCACTTGCACAAGAGTCAATAATCTAGTTCACATCGCCATGTGATTAACATCCATAGTTCACATCGCCATGTGACCAATACCCAACGTGTTTACTAGAGTCAATAATCTAGTTCACATCGCCATGTGATTAATACCCAAAGAGTACTAAGGTGTGATCATGTTTTGCTTGTGAGAGAAGTTTAGTCAACGGGTCTGTCACATTCAGATCCGTATGTATTTTGCAAATTTCTATGTCTACAATGCTCTGCATGGAGCTACTCTAGCTAATTTCTCCCACTTTCAATATGTATCCATATTGATGTAGGGTAACGCAGCAGAAAACAAAATTTTTCCGACCTACGCACCAGCCCAGGACCACTATGGAGACTGCATACAAGGTTTGATCATTTTCGTTACCGACTCGTAGCGCAGCGGAAGTAGAGTTGATGATGATCGGCGGCGCAGATCCCCGCAGCTAGGATTTACAACCTCCCAACCGCGATGATGTATACCCTCGTCTTCCCTTCGAACAGCCCTCCGGGAGGCGGTCGAACAGTTTCCCGGACGGTGTCGCGGACAGCCCTTCGGGAGGACCTTCGAAACTCGAACGGTCACTCGGACAGCCCTTCGGGAGGACTCACAGAACTCGGACCGTCACATGGACAGCCCTTCGGGAGGACTCACAGAACTCGGACCGTCACTTGGACAGCCCTTCGGGAAGCACTCTCGAACAGCCCCCCGGGCACTAAGATCGAAACTACGACCTCTCTACAGAGTTGCAAACATACGGTGTCATCTATCTGGCAGGGCTTCGCCGTCCAGAACTAGTTCCCACCGGAACCCAGACAACCTTTCGGCTCTACGAAACTCTTTTCGTGCGAGGGAGAGAGAAGCCAGATTATGCATGGCGCTTGTATGTGAGAATGAGTGAGTTTGGGCAGCCCCCTCCACCTCTATTTATAGGAGAAGGAGGGGTGGAGGGGCTGAAATTTCAGCCACATCCATCCATGTCATCTCCAAGATATTTTGGAGCAAAAGCCCAAAAATGTGGCTTTCCAAAAAGTACTTTCACTATTCATGACGACATTTTTCAGCGTCCGTTCGAACTGAAAATATTTATGTGGGCTTAGAACATTTCCAGTACCCACTAAAATAATTTTCAACGCATTCTGGAACAATTCCAGATTAGTGATTTTCATCTGCGAAAAGCATCTGAAGTGGTTCCGGCAGCTCCGGAACATTTCCGGTTTTTCTTCCAGAAAATTCCCAAAAGTTTCCAGAATGATTCTGGCACCCTCCAAGAGTTATCAGGCATGTGCCGAAACCAATTTGACTTAATGGTATCCTCTGAAACAACTTTTCAGTTTCACCGGAACTCATCCGGTGACCTCTCTCTGCGGAACTTTTCCACTGTCCGAAACTTTTTCGGTGATTTTCTCTCAGACTCTCTGTCTAGTATTTAGCAGATAGATGACCCTTAAGCGTGTGACCCTATAGGTTCGGTGAAGTATAGACATGACACGGAAACCCTTCCGATCAATGATCAACATCGGAGCCGTGGACACCCATATTGACCCCTATACTCACACGAATGAATATTCGAGTGAACCTCCAGTTGCCGTGTGCTATTCTTGTTGCTTCGCGATATGTTACAAATACCCGAGGTGAGACATGTTGGCATCCCTGTGGATTAACAACTTGTCCACTATGCCAGTTACCTCGTTACCGGTATTGTTCTCTTTGCTCGTTACCGTGTTCCGGCATCCCCGTGATCAAATCAAAAAGTGTCTGGCCAGACGATGATGGATACCGTAACACCGAGAGGGCCCAGAGATATCTCTCCATCGTCGGAGGAGCAAATCCCAATCTCGAGCTATCAAGTTACTTGACATACTTTCCCATGAACCCGTAAGCCGCCGTAATAGCCATCCAGTTAAGGATGACGTTTAACAAACCCCAAAGTTCATGAATCAAGCGTGAAGAAACTCGATACTCTCATGGTCTGAGGAATTATGCAAATGTTAACCATCTCTGTGTTATTAACCATTAACTTGTGACAAAACTAACTCATAGCATAACATCAATCAGGTCGATTCAACACAAATGTTCTTCTAACATTGTGCCCTCAAAGTTGCTGGCATAGACATGCCCATGATCAGGAAAACAGAACCATCATGCAACACTTGAGCCAGTCATAGAGGCTTGACTAGGAATAAATTTTATCGTTTATTATCCCACACGTGCATATGAGTCTTCCTCCAAGCCTCGTTTTATTTGCAGACTTGAGAACCATAGCAGTTATAGCATGGAACATAAACCTAATTATGAACAGGGAGATAATCAATAACATTTATTATTGCCTCTAGGGCATATCTCCAACAGACTCCCACTTGCACTAGAGTCAATAATCTAGTTAATGCTAATGCACTTCACACCTGTGGCACACCGGTGTAAATATGCTTCGCTTGTGGTATAGCCTGATGTCCAACGGATCTGACGATTTCAGCTCCGTGTGTATCTATGCATATCCTCGTGTTTTCAAGCTTTCACAAAATTCGTATTTTGTGTGGACTTGGCTTTGCATGTATGTGAATCACAGGTCGAACCTGGATTCCTCAGACTGAGTTATGGAGCAACTACCTGTAGTAGTGTCCCATTGACAAAAGCCTTCTTGGAACCATACTAAGTTCATGAATGAACTATATGATTCAACATCTTCTTTGTCGCTTTTAAAAGCGGCAACATACTTTGCCTCTGTTATAGAATTCACCACAGTAACTTGTTTGGAACAATTTCCAACTACCATGCCACCATATTGTGTATTGCACAAAACCCTTAACTTAAATTGAAAATCGCTTGGAGCATGGATGAAGACTGTATCGATGTAACCTTTTACAACGAACTCTTCATGATCTCCGCTTGCGAGAAAACATGTCATCAGTGCTACTATAGTACTCAATGACCCTTTTTCACTGTTGTCCCATGATCAGTACTTTTGATCACTTTGGTATCTATACTTGCAACAACTTTGGGAGTATTGGACATATCTGGTTGTTTTTACATACCATGGAATACATGATTAATCCAAACACAAGAGTGTGTGGAATCTCCATCATGTATTTTGCTCATTAGTTTTTTGGGACACCGAGTCTTGGAAAAACTCTTTCCATGTGACTTCGGCAAGAATCACTCCTTGATGTTTTTAATGCTAAAAGGTTTTAGCATCTTGTCAATATGTATCTTTGCTCAGCCCCATTAGGTAAATCTATCTCCATAGATCATCTTGCCTAATATAAAGGCTATTTAGCCCAAGCACTTCATCGAAAAACTATTTTCAAATGAAGTCCTAATTTGTGTCAAGAAATTTATTTCCAATTAACAATGTGTCAAGCACACAACGTTTTTTAGAAATTTTATTATGCTCCCACTTACTTTCTTGAATCATAAGCATCTTCGTTACCCATTGATGAAGTCAAAACCCTTTTAACCATATAATCAAAACACGAAGATTCCAACTCCATTTTGCTCTCTTCTGTCCATCGCTGGAACTCTGAAGATTGCATACTTACTAGAATCCTTTGGACTGACAAAATACCTTGGACTGTAACACATGCAAGTCCTTGATTTTATTTCCATCAGATGGAAATCCTTTCGTCATCCTTGTTTCATATCTCATGATTGAAATATGTATTAATTGCTAGTTCAACCCGAACCGACTTTAAGCATCGCTACGGTGAAGCAACCTCATCGTAGTCAACTCCTTGAACTTGTATATTGCAACAAGTCGAGCTTTATGGATAAAACATTTTTATTCGTATCAGTTATAGTTCCATAAATATTTGTCAGACTCTAAGTCTTCCGAAAGGTGTATCAAGGTTTTAATCTTGAATCACTTATATGGAAACTATCTCGGATTGTATTGGCATTTAGCCAATTCCGGAGTTAGGGCCCATCAATGCTTCCTTGTGTATCGTAGGTATACTATTGTCTAACAACAATATCTCGTTTGCGCACCTGAGAGGTTTGCACGAGCCTTGCCTACGTGGTCCAGCTGCAAGTTCGACCGAAGTCCATACATTTTATTGTAGAGACTTCCGTATCAGTCGCAGTAGGAAACTCTGGAATTACTTCCAAGGTCTCTTTCCTTTGATCTGATGACGAAGATACTGTTTATCTCGTCGAGTTGCACTATTCTCGCACTCACCTTTTTGAAAGAACCATTTTCTTCAAAAAGCATACCGTTCTTTGTGGCAAACCTATTTGCCTTGGTATAGTGAGGGAGGAATACCCAACATTTTGGGATAACCTACAAAGTAGCACTTGTCTGATTTGGAATAGGTTTGTAACCTTTTACACAAGCCCCATATTCCAAATGTTTAATAAAAGATATAACATGGTTGGGCGTACCATACCATGGCGTCATTTCAACAGACCCGATGGAGCTCCTTTTAGTGTAAAAGCCATAGTCTCTAAAGCATCACTTTAAAAGGGATAATGGCAAATTTATTTATGTCATCTTTGATCTTACCATGTCATAAATGGTTCGATTACATCTTCACGGACTTTCCACTTGCAGTGGTGTTCCGGGAGGTGCAAGTTATGAAACCCCTTTCACAACTCATCAGACATTCGCTAAACTTGTAACTCAAATATTTCTTTCTGCAATCGAATTGTAGAAACATAATTTTCTTGTTACAATAACTTCTACTTCATATTTGAAAACCTTTCGAATGATTTCAAAAGATCCAGACTTACGTCTCATCAAGTAAATATCCACATATCTACTTGAGTCATTTCTGAAGATAGATAAATCCACTACTTGCAACAACCTTTATCGGACTACACACATCAAATGTATGATCACCAATAAGTTTGTTGTCTGTTCCTTATGGCCTATGAACGGTATTTCAGTCACTTCACTTTTCGGAGGAAATTTGCAAGTGTCAGATGATTCAAAATCAAACGACTTCAAAATCCATCATAATGGAGTTTTCCATGCGGGTTTCTCCAATGTGACCAAATGCAGTGCCACACTTGTGTGGTATTCTTTTAGTTTTGCGACATTTAGCGTCAGTGTTATAGATGTATCATATTACCATCAATATTCATAACATACGTCCAATCTCGGATGGAAGCATGGCCCTTTATGTTATTCATAATACTGAACAACAATTGTTCTTTTATGAACAACTCTTTTGCAACAAACATTGTGCAATGGGCTAGAGTGTATGAAACTCTAAAATGAATTATGAAAGTAAATCCAGAGGTAATATATTATTATCATTATTCATAACATATATCTCATTCTCAATGAAAGTACGGCCCTTATGTTATTCATAACATCGAACATAAAAAGTTCTCTTATGAACAACCTTCTTGCAAGATACCTTATGCAATGGGCTAGAGTTTGTGAAACTCTAAATGAATTATGAAAATAAATACAGACAGTAATACATCGATGGAAGGTATAGTAACATTTACTATGTTCCCTGTGTATACCAAAACCTCATTCCTGGCTAGTCTTTCAGGCCATAGTAGTTCTTACATCGAGTTGCAACAGAAAGCAATCGAGCGGGTATCTTTGTGATTAACTCACAATACCCAAGAATCAGTGATTAACAATTTAATCATAATTCCCAAGAACTATATCTTTGACCAGCCTTCTATACATCAAAAACTTGTATGACATTCATACATGAGCTGGATATTCCAGTCTTCTTTCTTATTGCCTTTATACTTCTAACAGTTTAACTTTCAGTATTTCTCCTACTCTCAGAAGAAGCACCCAACTTAAGAGTGGCGTTAGCCCTGGACTTCCTAGGCGTGAAAGTTTCACTAACACCCTTCGAACACTTCCTTTCTCTTTAAGTTGTTGTTTTATTCACCTTTCATCATATGACAGGCGTTCTTCTGGATCCCTCTCTTATCAGTCTAATGCATAGTAAACTCCTTTACTAATAGTTTGCAAACAAACATTGCTTTGGATATCTCATATCTTTTAGCCTTTGTCTGTCTCTGAAAATGATTTTCAGATTCCATGAATATCACATAACTATCCAAACTTTCGAAGTTCGGGTCTCATGGAAGCAAATGTATTGCACTTGACTGAAATGGAATTCTAGCTTTTGGATCGAAGGACGAGAGTCACATGATCCATAGCATAAGCGAAAGAATACCGAAAGTATGCGATAGGACAAAGTCCTTCTCGGCACTCTTGAGGACAATCCTCACATTACGTTACCAACCGTAAAGTTTTAACCAGATATTTAACAGCTATTCAATTTTAATAGGGAAGGTGGAAATGCGAGCCATAATTCTACAACTATTATGCAAACCACACTTAGACAGTGTTCATAATTAATTGCACTGAGAATTAAACAAGTCAATTCAAAAGTGCGCTCCCACTCAAATCAATATCTCTCAAAATTGATTGTGAGTGATTCAAGATCCATATTACAATTCAGCGCCAAGGATGCATCCATCTCAAGTGACGAGAAGTGCAATCGGTAGGCCAACTTGACAATCACATCTCTATGTGACTCTTGTTCATCTTTCGATGCGTGTGTTCCGAGCTCATGACTTTCATGCCTGAACGTCAAGACAACCAAGTGATCACGCTGCGAGGTCTCAACTCACCCGCCTCACACTTCCCTAATCGTTCGTACCCATGCATCCATGTGATACCCCGAAAAGTTAGGTGCCGTGACGGTGCTACACTTGGCAGAACACTAACTACTCGATATTTTTGTGAGAGATCACCCTAATAAAAGCGACTACCGCGCAATCAAGAAGGGTGCATCATAAGGGATAAACATCTCAGGCAATTCATAATAGCATGATATGGTATAGCCCTTTCTGACGGAGAAGTCTTGTATTTCTTCGTCTTCGGCATTCGCGTCGGTGTTCACCTTTGCGAAGATTGCCACCACCTTGTCGATGCAACAGACAATATTGCTATCTTTATAGCTAATAAAATAATGCATTACAACAAGGTTGACACGCAGGTCATTTTAAGTGCAATCATATGGCTCCAGCCATCATGCCAAATCATGACACGCAGGTCATGTTAATCAATTTACATTATATAGTCATCTCATACATAATCAAATTATTATGAGCTCTGCTATACCACATCACATGCACATGCAAACCCTCCTGCAAAACCAAGTTAGACGCCTCTAATCGGTTCAGCAAAAATTTGTTTTACGTGGCTTCTAAGGTTTCGAAACAAACCGAAGCTACCAACGTCCATCATCAAGTATGATAATTCAAGTCGCTAGATTAATTTTCCAGGGTGTATGAAAACCGAGATAATAAAATCTCGAGCCCCATACTAAACTTCGTCATACGCATGACCCCCGTGCAGATCATATCTGCATTGCCCTTTCGTTTGCGAAATTTCATCTTTCCTTTTAACTACGGTGGAATTCAATGAACTGTTAGCACTTCGTTAATCAATCAGGATCGCGGATTGCCAGAACTTTGAAACTCCACCATATTGTTATCAAGATCAGAAATATGCAAATTCCAGGGAAGCAACAAGAACATCGGGTAACAGATTTCATCTGCTACCCGCATAAATAATTTTCAGTAATAGAACTCATCTACTACCTAATTATATTGTGCAACACCCATACATCTCTATGTATTCTAGATCGTAACCTGCATCTACGCATAGCACGGCTCTTGATGCCACTATAGGGTAACGCAGCAGAAAACAAAAAATTTCCGACCTACGCACCAGCACAGGACCACTACGGAGACTGCATACAAGGTTTGATCATTTTCATTACCGACTCGTAGCGCAGCGGAAGTAGAGTCGATGACGATCGGCGGTGCAGATCCCCGCAGCTAGGATTTACAACCTCCCAACCGCGAGGATGTATACCCTCGTCTTCCCTTCGGACAGCCCTCCGGGAGGCGGTCGAACAGTTTCCCGGACGGTGTCGCGGACAGCCCTTCGGGAGGACCTTCGAAACTCGAACGGTCACTCGGACAGCCCTTCGGGAGGACTCACAGAACTCGGACCGTCACATGGACAGCCCTTCGGGAGGACTCACAGAACTCGGACCGTCACTTGGACAGCCCTTCGGGAGGCACTCTCGAACAGCCCTTCGGGCACTAAGATCGAAACTACGACCGCTCTACAGAGTTGCACACATACGGTGTCATCTATCCGGCAGGGCTTCGCCGTCCAGAACTAGTTCCCACCGGAACCCAGACAGCCTTTCGACTCTATGAAACTCTTTTCGTGGGAGGGAGAGAGAAGCCAGATTATGCATGGCACTTGTATGTGAGAATGAGTGAGTTTGGGCAGCCCCCTCCACCTCTATTTATAGGAGAAGGAGGGGTGGAGGGGCTGAAATTTCAGCCACATCCATCCATGTCATCTCCAAGATATTTTGGAGCAAAAGCCCAAAAATGTGGCTTTCCAAAAAGTACTTTCACTATTCATGACGACATTTTTCAGCGTCCGTTCGAACTGAAAATATTTATGTGGGCTTAGAACATTTCCAGTACCCACTAAAATAATTTTCAACGCATTCTGGAACAATTCCAGATTAGTGATTTTCATCTGCGAAAAGCATCTGAAGTGGTTCCGGCAGCTCCGGAACATTTCCGGTTTTTCTTCCAGCAAATTCCCAAAAGTTTCCAGAATGATTCTGGCACCCTCCAAGAATTATCAGGCATGTGCCGAAACCAATTTGACTTAATGGTATCCTCTGAAACAACTTTTCAGTTTCACCGGAACTCATCCGGTGACCTCTCTCTGCGGAACTTTTCCGCTGTCCGAAACTTTTTCGGTGATTTTCTCTCAGACTCCCTGTCTAGTATTCAGCAGATAGATGATCCTTAAGCGTGTGACCCTATAGGTTCAGTGAAGTATAGACATGACATGGAACCCCTTCCGATCAATGATCAATATCGGAGCCGTGGACACCCATATTGACCCCTATACTCACACGAATGAATATTCGAGTGAACCTCCAGTTGCCGTGTGCTATTCCTGTTGCTTCGCGATATGTTACAAATACCCGAGGTGAGACATGTTGGCATCCCTGTGGATTAACAACTTGTCCACTATGCCAGTTACCTCGTTATCGGTATTGTTCTCTTTTCTCGTTACCGTGTTCCGGCATCCCCGTGATCAAATCACAAAGTGTCTGGCCAGACGATGATGCATACCGTAACACCGAGAGGGCCCAGAGATATCTCTCCATCGTCGGAGGAGCAAATCCCAATCTCGAGCTATCAAGTTACTTGACATACTTTCCCATGAACCCGTAAGCCGCCGTAATAGCCATCCAGTTACGGATGACGTTTAACAAACCCCAAAGTTCATGAATCAAGCATGAAGAAACTCGATACTCTCATGGTCTGAGGAATTATGCAAACGTTAACCATCTCTGTGTTATTAACCATTAACTTGTGACAAAACTAACTCATAGCATAACATCAATCGGGTCGATTCAACACAAATGTTCTTCTAACATTGTGCCCTCAAAGTTGCTGGCATAGACATGCCCATGATCAGGAAAACAGAACCATCATGCAACACTTGAGCCAGTCATAGAGGCTTGACTAGGAATACATTTTATCGTTTATTATCCCACACGTGCATATGAGTCTTCCTCCAAGCCTCGTTTTATTTGCAGACTTGAGAACCATAGCAGTTATAGCATGGAACATAAACCTAATTATGAACAGGGAGATAATCAATAACATTTATTATTGCCTCTAGGGCATATCTCCTACAATTGATACTCATAGTCATCCGAATCGGTGTCAAAGCTTGCATCGACGTAACTCTTTACGACGAACTCTTTATCTCCTCCATAACTGAGAAATATTTCCTTAGTCCTCTTAGGTAACTAAGGATAATTTTGACCGCTGTCCAGTGATCTACTCCTGGTTCACTATTGTACCCCCTTGCCAAAATCATGGCAAGGTACACAACAGGTTTCGTACACAGTATGTCATACTTTATAGAACCTATGGCTGAGGCATAGGGAATGACTTTCATTTTCTTTCAATTTTCTGCTGTGGTCGGGTTTTGAGTCTTACTCTACTTCACACCTTACAATACAGGCTAGAACTCCTTCTTTGACTGATCCATTCTGAACTCCTACAAAATCTTGTCAAGGTATGTACTCATTGAAAATCTTATGAAGTGTTTTGATCTATCTCTATAGATCTTGATGCCTAATATGTAAGCAGCTTCACCGATGTCTTTCATTGAAAAATTCTTATTCAAGTATCCTTTTATGCTATCCATAAATTCTATATCATTTCCAATCAACAATATGTCATCCACATATTATATTAGAAATGCTACAGAGCTCCCACACACTTTCTTGTAAATATAGGCGTCACCATAAGTGTGTATAAAACCATATGCTTTGATCACCTCATCAAAGCATATATTCCAACTCCGAGATGCTTGCACCAGTCCATAGATGGATCGCTGGAGCTTGCACACTTTGTTAGCACCTTTAGGATCAACAAAACCTTATGGTTGCATCATATACAACTCTTCTTTAAGAAATCGATTAAGGAATGTAGTTTTGACGTCCATTTGCCAGATTTCATAATTATAAAATGCGGCAATTGCTAACATGATTTGGACTGACTTAAGCATCGCTACAGGTGAGAAGGTCTCATCATAGTCAACCCCTTGAACTTGTCGAAAACCTTTCGCAACAAGTCGAGCTTTGTAGATGGTGACATTACCATCAGCGTCTGTCTTCTTCTTGAAGATCCATTTATTCTCAATGGCTTGCCGATCATTGGGCAAGTCCACCAAAGTTCATACTTTGTTCTCATACATGGATCCTATCCTAGATTTCATGGCCTCAAGCCATTTATCAGAATCTGGGCTCATCATAGCTTCTTCATAGTTCGTAGGTTCGCCTTGGTCTAGTAACATGACTTCTAGAACAGGATTACCGTACCACTCTGGTGCGAATCGTGCTCTAGTTGACGTACGAGGTTTAGTAGTAACTTGATCTGAATTTTCATGATCATCATCATTAGCTTCCTCTCTAGTTGGTGTAGGCATCACGGGAACGGTTTTCTGTGATGAGCTACTTTCCATTTCGATAGAAGGTACAATTACCTCATCAAATTCTACTTTCCTCCCACTCACTTCTTTCGAGAGAAACTCCTTCTCTAGAAATGTTCCATTCTTGGCAACAAAGATCTTGCCTTCGGATCTGTGGTAGAATGTGTACCCAATTGTTTCCTTAGGGTATCCAATGAAGATGCACTTCTCCGATTTGGGTTCGAGCTTATTAGGCTGAAGCCTTTTGACATAAGTGTCGCAACCCCAAACTTTAAGAAACGACAGCTTAAGTTTCTTACCAAACCATACGGTGTCGTCTCAATGGATTTAGACGGTGCCCCTTTTAACCGTGAATGCGGCTGTCTCTAATGCGTAACCCCAAAACGATAGTGGTAAATCGGTAAGAGACATCATAGATCGAACCATATCTAATAAAGTACGGTTACGATGTTCGGACACACCATTACGCTGTGGTGTTCCAGGTGGCGTGAGTTGTGAAACAATTCCACATTGTTTTAAATGAAGGCCAAACTCGTAACTCAAATATTCGCCTCCATGATCAGATCGTAGAAACTTTATTTTCAAATGTTTTTTACTTGTGTTTCATCAAGTAGATATACCCATACCTACTCAAATCATCTGTGAAGGTGAGAAAATAATGATACCCGCCGCGTGCCTCAATACTCATCGTACCGCATACATCGGTATGTATTATTTCCAATAAGTCATTAGCTCGCTCCATTGTTCCAGAGAACGGAGTTTTAGTCATCTTGGCCATGAGGCATGGTTCGCAAGTATCAAATGATTCATAATCAAGTGATTCCAAAAGTCCATCCGCATGGAGTTTCTTCATGCGCTTTACACCAATATGTCCTAATTGGCAGTGCCACAAAT
The DNA here is from genome assembly GCA_011799875.1 of Thinopyrum elongatum. Classification (NCBI taxonomy): domain Eukaryota; kingdom Viridiplantae; phylum Streptophyta; class Magnoliopsida; order Poales; family Poaceae; genus Thinopyrum; species Thinopyrum elongatum. Next base: position 29,245,177 of record CM022301.1, read on the forward strand.
ATCTTGCACTATCATTGTCAACTTTGCAACTTTTGGCATCAATATTATGAATTTTTGTATCACTGTGATCGATATTCAATAAACCATTCACCTTGGGTGTATGACCACAGAAGGTTTTATTCATGTAAACAGAACAACAATTATTCTCTGACTTAAATGAATAACCGTATTGCAATAAACATGATCTAATCATATTCATGCTCAATGCAAACACCAAATAACATTTATTTTAGGTTCAACACTAATCCCGAAGGTAGAGGGAGTGTGCGATGGTGATCGTATCAACCTTGGAATCACTTCCAACACACATCGTCAATTCGCCCTTAACTAGTCTCTGTTCATTCTGCAACTCCTGTGTCGAGTTACTAATCTCAGCAACTGAACCTGTACCAAATACCCAGGGGCTACTACGAACACTAGTAAGGCACACATCAATAACATGTATCTCAAATATACCTTTGTTCACTTTGCCATCCTTCTTATCCACCACGTATTTGGGGCAGTTCCGCTTCCAGTGACCATTTCCTTTGTAGTAGAAGCACTCAGTTTTAGGCTTAGGTCTAGCTTTGGGCTTCTTCATGGGAGCGCCAACTTGCTTGCCATTCTTCTTGAAGTTCCCTTTCTTTCCCTTGCCCTTTTTCTTCAAACTAGTGGTCTTATTAACCATCTACACTTGATGCTCTTTCTTGATTTCTACCTTCACCGATTTCAGCATCGCGAAGAGCTCGGGAATCGTTTTTGTCATCCCTTGCATATTATAGTTCATCACGAAGTTCTAGTAGCTTGGTGATAGTGACTACAGAACTCTGTCAATCACTATCTTATCTGGAAGATTAACTCCCACTTGATTCAAGCGATTGTAGTACCAAGACATTCTGGGCACATGCTCACTGGCTGAGCTATTCTCCTCCATCTTGTAGGAAAAGTAGTGGTCTCATACCTCTCAACTCGAGCATGAGTCTGAAATACCAATTTCAGCTCTTGGAACATCTGTGGTGTTCAAAATATTTTTGAAGTCCCGGTTCTAAGCCATAAAGCTTGGCGCACTAAACTATTAAGTAGTCATCATATCGAGCTTGCTAAACATTCATAACGTCTCCATCTGCTTCTGCAATAGGTCTATCACCTAGCGGTGCATCAAGGACATAATTCTTCTATGCAGCAAATGAGGATAATCCTCAGATCACAGACCCAGTTCGCATTATTGCTACCATCATCTTTCAGCTTAGTTTTCTCTATGAACATAACAAAAAATAGGCGAGCTATATCACGAGCTATTGATCTACAACATTGATATGCAAAACTATAAGACTAATTTCATGATAAATTGAGTTCAATTAATCAAATTACTTAAGAACTCCCACTTAAATAGACATCCTTGAAGTCATCTAAGTGATACATGATCCAAATCAACTAACCCATGTCCGATCATCACGTGAGATTCGGTAGTCATCATTGGTGAACATCTCTATGTTGATCATATCTACTATATCACTCACGTTCGACCTTTCGGTCTCCATTGTTCTGAGACCATGTCTGTACATGCTAGGCTCGCCAAGTTTAACCCAAGTATTCTGCATGTGCAAAACTGTCTTACACCCGTTGTATGTGAACGTAGAGTCTATCACACCCGATCATCAGGTGCTATCTCGAAACGATGAACTGTAGCAATGGTGCATACTCAGGGAGAACACTTTTATCTTGAAATTAAGTGAAGGGATCATCTTATAATGTTACCGCCGTTCTAAGCAAAATAAGATGCATAAAAGATAAACATCATATGCAATCAAAATATGTGACATGATATGGCCATCATCTTGTCCTTTTAACCTCCATCTCCAAAGCATCGTCATGATCTCCATCGTCACCTCCTTGACACCTTGATCTCCATCGTAGCGTCGTTGCATCGAGGTCATCATGCCAACTATTGCTTCTACAACTATCGCTAACGCATAGTGATAAAGTAAAGCAATTACATGGCGCTTGCATTTCATACAATAAAAATACAACCCTAAGGCTCCTGCCGGTTGTCGATATTACAAAACATGATCATCTCATACATCAACATATATCACATCATATCTTGACCATATCACATCACAACATGCCCTGCAAAAACAAGTTAGACGTCCTCTACTTTGTTGTTGCAAGTTTTACATGGCTGCTACGGGCTTCTAGCAAGAACTGTTCTTACCTACGCAAAAACCACAACGGTGTTTCATCAAGTTTGCTGTTTTAACCTTCTTCAAGGACCGGCCATAGTCAAATTTGATTCAACTAAAGTAGGAGAAACAGACACCCGCCATCCACCTTTATGCAAAACTAGTTGCATGTCTATCGGTGGAACTGGTCTCATGTGCGCGGACATGTAAGGTTGGTCCGGGCCACTTCATCCCACAATATTGCTGAATCAAAATAAGACATTGGTGGTAAGCAGTATGATTATCACCGCCCACAACACTTTGTGTTCTACTCATGCATATCATCTACGCATAGACCTGGCTCGGATGCCACTATTGGGAATCGTTGCATGGAAAACAAAAAAAATTCAACGCACACGCAAGATCTATACATGGAGATGCACAACAATGAGGGGGGAGAGTGTGTCTATGTACCCTCGTAGACCGTAAGCGGAAGTGTTTCACAACGTGGTTGATGTAGTCAAACTTTCTTTGCGCTCCAACCGATCTAGTACCGAACACACGGCACCTCCGCATTCTGCACACGTGCAACTCGGTGACGTCCTCTGCCTTCTTGATCCAGCAAGATGGCGAGGTAGTGGATGAGTTCTGACAACACGACGTCATGGTGACCGTGATGGTGAATCTATCTCCACAGGGCTTCGCCTAAGCACTACAAAAATATGATCGGGGGTGTAAACGGTGGAGAGGCGCATAGCACATGGCTAGGCAATTGTCTATTATGTGTGAGGCGCCCCCCTCCCACATATATATAGGTGGGAGGGAGGGAGGAGCAGCCAAAGGGGGCACCCAAGTAGGAGGAATCCTACTTGGGGTCTCTCCCCACTGGTACAACGAGGTGCTATACAAACGGTTTTTAACCCCTTTCCGCAATGGCATTTGGAACTGTCGCCAAGTGAGTGACTACGATAGGGGGGTCCTTCCCACATGACCCAGAAACCGTCGGGGATAGGGAGCCTTGATGCATACAGTTGTCCCTATATAACCATTTCTGCTATCTCGAATATCCCAAATGTTTCATCCTTGCTACTCGTTTGTGCTTGCATTGCCATCGCAGTTGGAGTTTTGTGGTTTTACCTAAAACCAGGCACATTCCAGGCACGATAGTTTTCCAGGCACGTACCAAACTGGCTCAACATTTACGATACCTGGCATATCACAAATAGTTCATGATTGTAAACCGTGTACGATAGGTAGACAATCACACACATTTAGTTTTCCCGCACCGCTTGTGATAGTGTCTGACATCGCACACGCTTTGCAAACGGCAACTATGTGCATTGTTACACACGTTTCCTCTTCGTGAACCGTGTTGGATTATGATGTATATCGCACATGCTGTGCTTTATAGACCGTGTGCGCCGTAATGACCTGCACACAGTAATTTCACCCTAATTTAATTGCTGCTATTTAAAATTGTACCTAATTTGAACTTGAAAGTAGGCTATAGCTTTATACATATCCATCAGGTTCAAACAACGAATGCATTATCCGATTCACAGATACATATGTTCAAGAATTACATAAGCACCAAATAAAGAATGATGAACAAGGGTTCTATACTTGTGCTAGTACAGATGGTAAAGAAAGAGGCGACAAACATTCTGGTTGCTGAACAAGGTGAAGCAGAATGGCCCTATTGTGCTCTCCTAGATGCAGAAGGCACGCACGACTCTAGTCCAACCCCTTATGATGGCCGGCCGCCAATCATGTAGTTTGAGAGGTAATCTTGAGTAAAGTGCTTCAGGATCCACTGCAAAGGAAAAAAGATTCAGACATTGTCATCTAACACAGCTCATTACGGGCAGTAAAAAGAAGGCTACAGAGTTGTTACTTACCATCCTGCAGTTCACTGTTGTCTTGCATAAAGTGTAAACAAATAGTTCGGTTGACATCTTTTGACCCATGTTAATAACAATCTTTATCAGTTTCCTCACTTGATGCTGGTTCATGAATATCTCATTGCCCCATATGCAGAAAGGGTCGAAGTGTGGATCTTTGGCAATGACATATGTACCTAAAAGCACCAAGTTAATATTAGAAGCCAAACAACAATTGCAAAATTATGTAGTACAACACTCCCTCCATCCCATTATATAAGATTTTATTACATGTATATCTAGACATCATGAGAACATTAAGGTAACACTACTCCTTGTTGCTATGTAGCATGGGATTGCATATTTAGTCATTCAGTACAATGCATGTTGCTATGTAGCCTAAGATATATTAAATATGACCCTAGTTAACCTACTGATAAATGGGTTACAGATATATTTAGTGAAATGTCCGATTCGACGATTAATCCCTTATCAGCCCCCAGACTATATGGTACCAGCTACCGATATCCTGAACAGTGAGTACATATAAGCAATGCCATGAAACTAACCTCGATGGAAAACAGCAGTATTCTCAATATTGTCATGTATAAGTACATATAAAGGCATGTTAAGCACAATAGGCTAAACATCAACCAAATATATCCATGGTAGACAACATAATCTACAAATGATAGCTTCAGTGTGCAGGTTTAAGCACGCTAGTTAAGCAAAACAAGAAGTGGAAAGGTGTGTTAACTGCATCAGGCATAACATTTAAAAACAAGCAAATAGTCATTCAAACTGGTATTGTGCAGGTCTAAAGTACACTAGTTATTGTTAAAAAAATGAAAAGGCATGTTAACTGCAACATCCTTAACAGCAACCAACTATCATAATTCATAGTGGTATTGTTGAAACTGTTATTGATGAAATTGAACTGCACAGCAAATAGTTGCACATATAGAGCATCACATTGTGAAGAACTGAAATAAACAAGGCATAAGGCCATCTCTAGCCGATCCTTTAAAAGTTAACGGACTAAAACCCTTAGTGGATATATATATACTCCAACAATTTTTGGCCGTTTCTAGTCGATACCCTAAACTTAACGTTGTAAACTTCAATTTGATCAAGTTCAAAGCAGGTTCAACCGAAAGTAGCATGCATTCAAACATAAACATAGATAGTTTTGCATAACCGAACATAAAACATAAATTTAAACTAAGCTAAACTACATTCGGTCGAAGTGGAGGTTGAGCCAATCCTTCCTCGTCAGGTACGATGTGCCGCAAGCCGGGTCCAGGCCGGTGCCGTCATCGGGGTCGTTGGGGAAGACACTCCTCCACTCGTCGATGTCAATCTCCTCGTCCTCGCCGCCCACCTCGATGCCCTCCGCACCGCCGTCCTCACCGCCTTCGACCTCGTCATCGAAGGAGAGCACGATAACCTCGCCGCCTTCCGCGCCGGCAAAGATTACCCGATGTACCTCCATGAGCTTCGGGTGCTGCTGGCGGAGCTCTTGCATGTAGGCCTCGTCGGCGGCCTCGGCCTCGAGGCGCTCCCATGCCTCGCGGTCCTCCCGCGCCATAGACGAGCTAACCACCCCTGGCTCCGGCAGAACAAGGTCGACCGGACGTGTGTCGAAGGGAAATTGAGCCTAGCCACCGCGCCGTGGTAGCGGACATGCCAGTGATCGTACTCCATGGCCGCGAGCTCGGCCGTGTGGAAGCTACCGAGCCACCGGCAGGTGTGGGTCTCCTGATCCGTAATCACGGCGACCCATGTCCCCCCACCGCCGCTGCCGGACCCCGAGGTAGGACCTCGTCAGCGGCCGGGCCCGAGGGAGGACGAGGAATTCCTCGAACCGGCATAGGGGCGCGGCAGCAGGCAGATCAGGCGGCCGGCGACGGCGGATCGATAAAGAGCCCACGGAGGACGACGGGGACACCTCGGCGGCCACCTCGCCGGCTTCGGGCGAAGAGGCCGCGATAAACCTCTTTTTGGCCATTGGCATCTCGAGCTCCCCGGCACACACGTAGAGGTTGAGGATGGAGGCGGCGATGGCGGCGACCTACCAATGGTTTCGAGCGAGGGAGGGGTGGTGTGTGTCTGTGTGAGTGGACGTTTTAGGGAGTGTGTGGTGTGTGTGGAGGGGGGCAAGGTGGTGTTTGAGGAAATACCGTGGCAACTAAAAATTTTACTAGGCGGGAGTAACAAGGCGGGGCTACTGAAAATTTGGATCAAGGGCGAGCAGATATGTTTGAGATTGCGAGGGATGCAGAGGCGGGAGTAAAATGCCGGGGCAACTAAAAATTTGAATCAAGGGCGAGCAGATATTTTTGAGATTGCGAGGGATGCAGAGGCGGGAGTAACAAGGCGGGGCTACTGAAAATTTGAATCAAGGGCGAGCAGATATTTTTGAGATTGCGAGGGATGCAGAGGCGGGAGTAAAATGCCGGGGCTACTAAAAATTTGAATCAAGGATTGAAGCAGAGCGGGAGTAACAGACATCGCACATGGTCCGCACATACTAACCATGTGCTATCAAACATTAAAACCTTCCAGGCGGTAGATATTTTCGAGATTACGAGGCAGTAGATATTTTCAAGACCGGGAGGCAATTCTCGTGGAGCCCAATCTACTGTGCTTATGTGAGTGATTGCAGAGCACGGGCGTGGCACACGGGTAGTCTGACCGAACCGTGTCTGTTGCGTACCCAATCGCAAACGGTTTCTACATCCAACTCGTGTGCTGTTTATAAATTTGGCAAAAAGAATAACGCAGGAGAGGGTTAGAACACGAACACACTTGCATGTGGACCAAATATATGTATGAAAAGGGTGGTTTGATGTTCGAATACCCAATGCACAACTTTGATGTGGCACCTGTCGCACAAAAGCATAGTATTGCTAGTCAGCCACCCCCTACAAACCCCACTTCGTGTCGGCGGTAGGGGAATCCTTGCTACGAATGCATGCCCCCAAATAGCTAGGTCTGAAATCTCACCCTACCATAACACAAAACCTATAGGAGTCCATCATATATATATGGTCAAACTTCCCCTTTTGCTTCCCGACAAAGGTGGACCGTGTGCCGACCCACAAATGTGTGCTTGTGGCGCGAGATGGGTGACACCACATATGAACCACATGCGGGTGGCCCTACTATATGTATGAAAAGGGTGTGGTGTGATATTTAACTACCATTCACAACTTTGATGTGGCACGTGTGCCTCGCAAATTAACCGGACTTCCCCGACCCCACGGAGGTTGCAGGTAGTGCGAAGTAGCCCCCCCCCCACACACACGTAGGGGGGAGGGCATCTCACCAAGACATACTGTAACACGGACCAAGCATAATCCAACTTGTTCGTACAACCTCTCCTACTCGTTGTTGGTCAAAGTGATGGACGTCCACACGGCCCCGCAAAATGGGCTAGCTTGTCGCTGATAACCTCACGAGGGAGTACTGTATGAAGACAAACCCACTTTGTGCATGTGGCCCAAGTATGTATATGGAAGTGGTGTGTGTGGTGTTTGAATACCCAATGCGCAAATTTGATGTGGCACCATGCTTTGGAATCGTAAAATCCCCACACTAAGCGAGGGTTCACGACGCGTAGCATGCGCTCAAACTTAATTAGGCTTGGAATGGTCGACCTACTATACGGTAACTCGAAGCAAAGAAGAAGAATCCACCCTGGTAACCTTTCTCATCGTTGGTCGAAATGATGGACGTCCACGCAGGCCCACGAATATATATAGGCTTGCCGCCCATAACCAAGCAAGTGAGAGTGTGTCCAAAGACAACCATTGCATGCGTGTGTCTCGAACATATTTATGGAGGTGTGTGATGCTTGCATATGTGTTGAATACCCGACACAGTGCACAACATTGATGTGGTGCATGCGTTGAAAATCGCAAAGGTCCCCACACAGAGCAAGAGGTCGTTCATGACGTGTCGTGTGCTTGCCCCCCCCCTTCGATCCATCGGGATGGATTCATGTGTACACATGCGCTATTATATATATGTAATCCCACATCATGATCTATATCATGAGACAAACAAAAAATTAATCCCCTCCTAAGTCAAATTAGTTAACCTCTCTCGCGCTGTCGGTGAAAGTGATGGACCAAGTGGGCCGACAGATCGAAGCATCGCCAATAACCGCGTGAGTGAGTGCCATATACTCCCTCCGTTCCTTTATATAAGGTGTATTTATTTTTTCATAAAATTCCATAATGTAAGGTGCATTTCTTCTAATTCCTCATAATTCCCTTGCTAGCCCTCCAGAAAAATGGAAAGTATCTTTCTCCTGATTGTCTGTATATCTCAGTGTAGCAAAACAAGAAAAGTATCTCTCTGTCGATTGCATGCATCTCTTACTTTCCTGGACTAATTGATTTACTTACCACTAATCAACAAACTTGCCAAGTGTAATTTAGTCCTAACATGTCTATAATCCTGTGCCTTGGTCACCGTGCCAAAAATAATACACATTATATAACAGAACGGAGGGAGTATAGGACAACAACCATCGCGATTGCACGTGTGCCAGAACATATATATGGAGAGGTGTGTTGTGATGTTTTGAATACCTAATGCACAAATTTGATGTGGCATTTGCCTCAAAAACTGCAAAGTCCCCACACAGAGTGAGGTTCATGTGACACCTAGTGTATATATATATATGTGTGTGTGTATGCTGGTCACCCCCCCCCCTTCGACACGTACTATACACCTAGTAACACAGCCCTAAAAGAATTAATCCTCCTTGTTCGTCAAACATACCTCTGTCTCGCTGGGTCAATGTGATGGACGACGAACTCGTGGGCCCAGCACAGAAGCGAAGCGTACGTCCCACGCGAGTGATCATCCTATATAGGACTATGTACCACCGTCTGCATGTGGCCCAAAGAGGTGTTTGTGTGATGTTTGAATACGCAATGCACAACTTTGATGTGGCATCACATATATAGGAAACCAAAAAGTCCCCACAGAGAGCGTGAGGTTCATGATGCGTGGTATGTGTTATATGTACACCCCCATTCGACGCGTGGTATATATGTACTTCTACTGTATAGCACAAACCAAAAAATAATCATTCCTTGATGGTCAAATTAACCTCTCTCTCGTTGGGTCAAAGTGATGGAGGACAACCTCGCATGCCCACGGATGGAAGCGCCACACACGAGTGAGTTCCTATAGGGCAACCACCGCCTGCATGGTATTGCGTGATGTTTGAATACCAATATAATGTACAACTTTGATGTGGCACCTGCCTCGGGACCCGGAAAGTCCCCACATGGAGCGAGGTTATGACACGCATATATATAGAGTATTCATGTTGCCCCCTCTTTGACATGTACATACTCCTACCGTGCATATACATAGCACAAACCAAAAAAGAACCATCCTTGTTGATCAAATTAACCTCTCTCTTGTTGTACGTTCAACTGGTTGACGACGGACCTCGTGGGCCCACAAAGAGAGGCACACGCGAGTGAGTGTCATAGGACAAAACCACCGCGTGCATGTGCCCGTGTGTTATGTGATGTTTGAATACCCAATGCACAACTTTGACGTGGCACATGCTTCGCAAACCGAAAACGCACTACACCATGATGCGTAGCCCCCTCACTTCAAGCCGGTGGGAGGGTGTGTACGCACGTGCTCGAACTTTGATATGGAATCTCATCATGATCCTCACACACATGCCAAGATGAATCCACCTTTTGGTCAAATGCCTCACGTTGTCGATGGAAACTGAAAACCTTTGCGGGCTAATGAATGGGCACGTCGCTGATAACCGCACGAGGGAGAGTGTCCAAGAGGACCACCAATGCATCCATGTGGCCCGAACATGTATGTATGAAAGGGTTGTGTAATGCTTTAAATAACCAATTCACGACTTTGATGTGGCATATATGACTCACAAAATGATCAATAATCCCACACGGAGGTTCACGAGTCATAGTGTACTGCCGGACCCCTCCCCCCCACCCCCCACACACATAGACACACACATCCCGCACCACCACAGCCACTCTGAGGCATGCCAAACTTTTTCTGCAGTGAACATGTGACCAAAGGCGGAGTGTCGTGTTAAAATTAAAAAAACACAGACATCATTCGACCGTTTTTATAAATTGATTGATTTCCTCGGGATTTAATGTGGAAAAATCAAATTTGAGCTACATGTGCACCAAAATGGATTTCAAAATCATATGTGTCCCTCGGTGCATGTTTCCATGTGCAAGAGATTTCAAAACATTGAGAATATAGATTTTTAAAATCCAGTAAATCCAAAACTTAGTTGAAATTCATGAAACTTATCGTGGTGTCATATATGGACGCCAGTACACTGCGATATTGTATTTTTTTCGTCAAATTTGAGACCCGTTTTGATATAATCTTCTTAGAAACGGCAGATTATTAAAAACTGGCAACCAATATCTCATACGGATTATTTATTCGGACCATGTGCGTTAGACCGTGCCATGCTTCGGTTAAGCAGTAAAGCGGTAGAATGAATCATCAATAAACCAAAAAATATACGTGCTGCCACACGCCCCGTGTGCCGTGCGAGCAGGCGTGAGTTAACGGGAGGCATGCGAGCAGTCCGCCGCGCAGGCATACCGGGAGGCGTGCGTGCAGGTGTGCGTATTGACGGGAGGCGTGCGAGTAGCTGTGTGAAATGATGGTAGGAATGGCAGAAGTCCGCCGCGCAGGCTCACCGGGAGACGAGACAGCCTTTGACCGCTGCCCGCCTCGCTCCCACTGGTCCGTATTAATTGCGTGCCCGAGCCGCCGGCCATAATAGGTGGCCGCACCCCCGGTCCACAGTGGTCACCAATGTCTGGACTCTGGAGTGTATGAGGATGCTGCCGAAGCGCACCATTGGAGGGAGTGGTGACGCCGAGGCTAGTGAAGCACCCGCGCAACGCGTGAAGCTGGGCACAGAGGTTGCCGTCGCTGCCGATGAGGTCTCACGTGGGTAGTAGCACGACCTTGACTTCGTCGGTGCCGTCGTGCCCCCCCCCCCCAGCCGGAGCCGGAGGTCAACAGCAACTTCGGCAACGACTGCGACTCTGACGGAAAACCGGTTAGTCATCTATGTACCCATTTGTGCGGCAAACATATCATGTATTTTCTCTGATTTCTCCCCCCCCCCTCTATAATTTTTTTGGAATACAAATCCTACGGTTATGTTCTCTCAGTCCATGAAATCTGAGTAATTAAAATCCATTTGATGCACGTAGTGTATTGATTGTTTGAATGTTATCCGTATAGAGTTAGTGATTAATTATTTTTTCTGTACAAATGATTTTTGCTAATAATCCGACTAGGGTTAGCTTGCGTGCTAATAATTTGTGGCCAGATCTTGAGAATTGATTTTGAATGTCCTACATATATGTTTGTGCCTTTTTTCTTTCAGATCTTGAGAATTGATTTTGAATGTCCTACATGTATGTTTCTACCATTTTTTTTCTTTCAGATTGGTATTTACACAGATGAGGCTCCGGCCAGCGCCACCGCCGGATGTAGATCTTGGACCCGGCTGTGCAGCCAGAAGCGGCGACGCCCCACTGGACCTGAGGAACCAGTAGAATCTCCGGCGGACCGCATCAGCGATCTCCCGGACGGCATCCTTGGGGAGATCATCTCCCTTCTCCCCAGCAAGGATTGCTGCCACACACAAGTACTGGCATCTCGGTGGTGCAATCAGTGGGGTGCCGCGCCTCTTAATCTCGACTGTTGTCATCTATCTATCGATGATGATTCTGAACTCCCGGGAGCCATCATCTCCTCTCACGAGGGCTCCGTTCAACGCATCTGCATCCCGGCATGCTACCTGCTGGACATACCCTACATGGTGGCCACCTGGCTGACATGCCGTCAATTCGATAAACTCCAGCAGCTTGAGTTCTACCATGACTATGTATGTAACATACCATGAACCGATGTATCTGTGCCGTCAACACCGATGTCCATCTCGTGGTTTTCCTCCTCTCTCCACACCGCCACCTTTGCCCGGTGCCATCTAGTAGACAATCTGGTACAAATGCTTCGACTCCCACTGCTAAAAAAACTTGCGCTTGTGGTGGTTGATCTATCGGAGGCCGCACTGCACAGCATCATCCACTCCAGCTGCCCTGCCCTGGAGCGCTTATTGCTTGTTTTTGGAATAGAAATTCGTATCCGTTGTCTCAAAATAAAGTCGCCCCACCTTGTAAGCATGGGAATTTGTTTTTTTGGACATGATCTCATCATCAAGGATGCCCCTTCACTTCAAAGGTTGCTCCTTGATTCTATTATAGTACCTTCGCAAATAACTGTAGTCTCTGGGCCTAAACAGGAGATCTTGGGTGCAATTCGTGATCCTTTGAGATGGTTCAAGATGGTGTTTGGCTCCACACCTATTGAGGTATTGTATATTATTCATGTAAACTTTTGTAATCTGCTTTTTTCATTTGTGCGCATAAGTTAAGTATCATCTTGGAGTACACTTTTGGTCCTAATATTATGTTCTATGCTCAATGAAGAGCTTGTCCATCCTATCAGTGGTGGTGGATTCTGTCAAGACCTTACATATCAGTATGTGGTGTTTTGATCTGAACACGATCATTGGCTTGCTGCAATGCTTTCCATATCTGGACAATTTGTATATAAAGGTGATGATTTCACGCACATTGAAAGCCCATATATAATGTACTATAATTAATCATTCAGCTATCACTCTTTCAATATAATCTTTTTTAGACATTAAGTGTTTTCAATCTTCATCTCTATTTAGGCACTAACACATGGAGAAAAAAGTATAACCAATCGATGGTTCAAGAAGCACCGGGATTTTCTCAGATCTCATGACATTCGTTTGAAGACAGTAACGCTGGAAGGATTTGCATCCAACAATGCAAACACTTGCTTTGTCACCTTCTTCATGTTGAATGCGAGGGCACTATTGTCCGTGAGGATTAAGTTTTTTGACAAGAAATTTCTTACAGCTGCAAGTGTTGAACAACATAAAAAGATGGACCTAAGGGCTTCTGATCGTGCTCGGCTTCTATTTACAACAGATTGTCATCATGGACCAGTAGAATTTCTGGCCCGGGATCTAGATTTTATGGATCAAACCAATCCATTTGATTGTGACTACCAAAAACTTTGGTTGAGTTAGATGTCATTCTCCTGTTCAATCTGGATTTTGTCTAGACCTCATGAGCAATTAATCCTCGTGCTTTTGTACTGTTTGTAAGCTGGAGTTAGATATTGTTTCCCTTTTCAACTCGGCTTTGACCCATATTTTCTTTCACACTGGGCCAATGGCTTGCCATTTCTTTAATCAAGACATAAATAGTATAAACATTCACAACGTAGGGAAAGAACATCACTCTCGCGGGATCCTTGAGATCTTTGTTCATTACAGAACCGCAAGTTCTTAGCGCCCACCAGCACCCACAAACTTATTTTCAGCTAGCACACCAAATGGGCTGTAATTCTTAATAAGAAAAGCTGCATGGTAGTGACAGATTTGGATTTGTCATCTGGGACCCACGAGGAAAAAGCCTATCCAGGGCGGTGCCAACTCGACAGTAAACATTGAGAATCCTGGTTTTAAAATTACTGTAAATCCAAAACTCGCCTCAAAATCATGAAACTTGGTATGGTGTTATGACATAGCACCAACATGTTGTGGTAAAAAAATAGTCCAATTTGGGACAAGTTTTGATACAAACTTCTTACAAACCAGAGCTTCTCTCGAAAAGGCTCATGGTTCCGAGAGGGAACTTGTCACCTATGTGTGCGAAATGACATACGCTGTCTCTTCCCGCCTTGATTTATTTTACAGAGGCAACATGCAACTATAGGAGCATCGTCCTAAAAATATGAAATTATTCAGGGTTCGTTTTGCCTTTTTATACATTATTTGAGTTTTCTAGGCATTTTGGAACATACTTTGGTGTGTGCAAAGGTCATGTGTGTACTAGCCACATATGTAATTGGATGTTCAATCTGTTTATGGAATCAAGTCCTTATAATTTATAAGTACATATGCTGTTGTTCTGTGTGCAATGACATCACACACAGACCATACTAGGGAACCCGTCGGTGATGATTACATCAATCGCTAACAATTGTATACCACCAAGCGTTTGCCCACAACACACATGGCTTATTAGCAGCAGTCGTCTGTATTATTATCGGCCTTCGCACACATTTCTGATTACAGACCTTTTTCCCGTGTATCACACACATCTTGTTAAATTGAACCATTTCTGTTCTCTTGGCCCAAAGCAAACAGTTCATCCAAGTGAACCGTATGCCGTATATCGCACACACCTTGATATGGCTGACCGTTTCTTTTGTGTTGTTTATGCAGGGTAACGCAGCAGAAAACAAAAAATTTCCGACCTACGCACCAGCCCAGGACCACTATGGAGACTGCATACAAGGTTTGATCATTTTCGTTACCGACTCGTAGCGCAGCGGAAGTAGAGTCGATGACGATCGGCGGTGCAGATCCCCGCAGCTAGGATTTACAACCTCCCAACCGCGAGGATGCATACCCTCGTCTTCCCTTCGGACAGCCCTCCGGGAGGCAGTCGAACAGTCCCCCTGACGGTGTCGCGGACAGCCCTTCGGGAGGAGCTTCGAAACTCGAACGGTCACTCGGACAGCCCTTCGGGAGGACTCACAGAACTTGGACCGTCACTTGGACAGCCCTTCGGGAGGCACTCACGAACAGCCCCTCGGGCACTAAGATCGAAACTACGACCTCTCTACAGAGTTGCACACATACGGTGTCATCTATCCGGCAGGGCTTCGCCGTCCAGAACTAGTTCCCACCGGAACCCAGACAGCCTTTCGGCTCTACGAAACTCTTTTCGTGGGAGGGAGAGAGAAGCCAGATCATTGCAATGGCATGTATATGTGAGAAAGAGTGAGTCTTTAGGCAGCCCCCTCCACCCCTATTTATAGGCCAAGCCCAAGGGTGGCTTCTCCAAGAAGCCAAGGGGAAAAATACCAAAGGACCCTCAAGGTGGCTTCTCCAAGAAGCCACCCAAAAAGCACTTTCACTATTCACAACGACATTTTTCAGCGTCCGTTCGAACTGAAAATATTTATGTGGGCTTAGAACATTTCCAGTACCCACTAAAATAATTTTCAACGCATTCTGGAACAATTCCAGATTAGTGATTTTCATCTGCGAAAAGCATCTGAAGTGGTTCCGGCAGCTCCGGAACATTTCCGGTTTTTCTTCCAGAAAATTCCCAAAAGTTTCCAGAATGATTCTGGCACCCTCCAAGAATTATCGGGCATGTGCCGAAACCAATTTGACTTTATGGTATCCTCTGAAATAACTTTTCAGTTTCACCGGAACTCATCCGGTGACCTCTCTCTGCGGAACTTTTCCGCTGTCCGAAACTTTTTCGGTGATTTTCTCTCAGACTCCCTGTCTAGTATTCAGCAGATAGATGACCCTTAAGCGTGTGACCCTATAGGTTCGGTGAAGTATAGACATGACCCGGAACCCCTTCCGATCAATGATCAACATCGGAGCCGTGGACACCCATATTGACCCCTATACCCACACGAATGAATATTCGAGTGAACCTCCAGTTGCCGTGTGCTATTCCTGTTACTTCGCGATATGTTACAAATACCCGAGGTGAGACATGATGGCATTCCCGTGGATCAACAACTTTTCCACTATGCTAGTTACCTCGTTACCGGTATTGTTCTCTTTTCTCGTTACCGTGTTCCGGCATCCCCGTGATCAAATCACAAAGTGTCTGGCCAGACGATGATGGATACCGTAACACCGAGAGGGCCCAGAGATATCTCTCCATCGTCGGAGGAGCAAATCCCAATCTTGAGCTATCAAGTTACTTAACATATTTTCCCATGAACCCGTAAGCCGCCGTAATAGCCATTCAGTTACGGATGACGTTTAACAAACCCCAAAGTTCATGAATCAAGCATGAAGAAACTTGATACTCTCATGGTCTGAGGAATCATGCAAATGTTAACCATCTCTGTGTTATTAACCATTAACTTGTGACGAAAGAATCTCATAGCATAACATCAATCGGGTCGATTCAACACAAATGTTCTTCTAACACTGTGCCCTCAAAGTTGCTGGCATAGACATGCCCATGATCAGGAAAACAGAACCATCATGCAACACTTGAGCTAGTCTTAGAGGCCAGACTAGGAATACATTTTACCGTTTATTATCCCACACGTGCATATGAGCCTTCCTCCGAGCCTCGTTTTATTTGCAGACTCGAGAATCATTGCAGTTATAGCATGGAACATAAACCTATATATGAACAGGGAGATAATCAATAACATTTATTATTGCCTCTAGGGCATATCTCCTACAGACTCCCACTTGCACTAGAGTCAATAATCTAGTTAATGCTAATGCACTTTACACCTGTGGCACACCGGTGTAAATATGCTTCGCTTGTGGTATAGCCTGAATGTCCAACGGATCTGACGACTTCAGCTCTGTGTGTATCTTTGCATATCCTCGCGTTTTCACGCTTTCACAGAAGTCATATTTTGTGTGGACTTGGCTTGGTATGTATGCGAATCACAGGTCGAACCTGGATTCCTCAGACTGAGTTATGGAGCAACTACTTGCAGTAGTGTCCCATTGACAAAAGCCATCTTGGAACCATACTAAGTTCATGAATGAACTATATGATTCAACATCTTGTTTGTCGCTTTTAAAAGCGGCAACATACTTCGCCTCTGATATAGAATTCGCCACAGTAAC
The DNA here is from genome assembly GCA_011799875.1 of Thinopyrum elongatum. NCBI lineage: Eukaryota > Viridiplantae > Streptophyta > Magnoliopsida > Poales > Poaceae > Thinopyrum > Thinopyrum elongatum. Next base: position 29,261,988 of record CM022301.1, read on the forward strand.
TTGTTTGGAACAATTTCCAACTACCGTGCCACCATATTGTGTGTTACACAAAACCCTCAACTTAAATCAAAAATCGCTTGGAGCATGGATGAAGACTGTATTGATGTAACCTTTTACAACAAACTCTTCATGATCTCCGCTTGCGAGAAAACATGTCATTGGTGCTACTATAGTACTCAATGACCCTTTTTCACTGTTGTCCCATGATCAGTACTTTTGATCACTTTGGTATCTATAGTCGCAACAACTTTGGGAGTATTGGACATATCTGGTTTGTTTTTACATACCATGGAATACATGATTAATCCAAACACAAGAGTGTGTGAAATCTCCATCATGTATTTTGCTCATCAGTGTTTTGGGACACCGAGTCTTGCAAAAACTCTTTCCATGTGACTTCGGCAAGAATCACTCCTTGACGTTTTTAATGCTAAAAGGTTTTAGCATCTTGTCAATATGTATCTTTGCTCAGACCCATTAGGTAAATCTATCTCCATAGATCATCATGCCTAATATAAAGGCTATTTAGCCCAAGCACTTCATCAAAAAACTATTTTCAAATGAAGTCCTAATTCATGTCAAGAAATTTATTTCCAATTAACAATGTGTCAAGCACACAACGTTTTTAGAAATTTTATTATGCTCCCACTTACTTTCTTGAATCATAAGCATCTTCGTTACCCATTGATGAAGTCAAACCCCTTTGACCATTTCATCAAAACACGAAGATTCCAACTCCATTTTGCTCTCTTTTGTCCATTGCTGGAACTCTGAAGTTTGCATACTTACTAGCATCCTCTGGAATGACAAAATACCTTGGACTGTAACACATGCAAGTCCTTGGTTTTATTTCCATCAGATGGAAATCCTTTTGTCATCCTTTGTTTCATATCTCATGATTTGAAATATGTATTAATTGCTAGCTCAACCCGAACCGACTTTAAGCATCGCTACGGTGAAACAACCTCATCGTAGTCAATTCCTTGAACTTGTATATTGCAACAAGTTGAGCTTTATGGATAAAACATTTTTACCCGTATCAGTTTTTAGTTCCATAAAATTCGTTAGACTCTAAGTCTTCCGAAAGGTGTATCAAGGTTTTAATCTTGAAACATTTATATGGAGACTATCTCGGATTGTATTGGCATTTAGCCAATTCCGGAGTCAGGGCCATCAACGCTTCCTTGTGTATCATAGGTATACTGTTGTCTAACAACAATATCTCGTTTGCGCACCTGAGAGGTTTGCACGAGCCTTGCCTACGTGGTTCAGCTGCAAGTTCGACTGAAGTCCATACATTTTATTGTAGAGACTTCCGTATCAGTCGCAGTAGGAAACTCCAGAATTACTTCCAAGGTCTCTTTCCTTTGACCTGATGACGAAGATACTATGTATCTCGTCGAGCTGCACTATTCTCCCACTCACCTTTTTGAAAGAACCATTTTCTTCAAAGAGCATACCGTTCTTTGTGGCAAACCTATTTGCCTCGGTATAGTGAGGGAGGAATACCCAATTTCTTGGGATAACCTACAAAGTAGCACTTGTCTGATTTGGAATAGGTTTGTAACCTTTTACACAAGCCCCATATTCCAAATGTTTAAGAAAAGATATAACATGGTTGGGCGTACCATACCATGGCATCATTTCAACAGACCTGATGGAGCTCTTTTCAGTGTAAAAGCCGTAGTCTCTAAAGCATCACTCTTTTAAAAGGGATAATGGCAAATTTATATATGTCATCTTTGATCTTACCATGTCATAAATGGTTTGATTACATCTTCACGGACTTTCCACATGCAATGGTGTTCCGGGAGGTGCAAGTTATGAAACTACTTTCACAACTCATCAGACATTCACTAAACTTGTAACTCAAATATTCCTTTCTGCAATCGAATTGTAGAAACATAATTTTCTTGTTACAATAACCATCTACTTCATTTTTGTAAACCTTTCGAATGAATTAAAAAGATCCAGACTTACGTCTCATCAAGTAAATATCCACATATCTACTTGAGTCATTTCTGAAGATAGATAAATCCACTACTAACAACATTTATCGGACTACACCCATCAAATGTATGATCACCAATAAGTTTGTTGTCCGTTCCTTATGGCCTGTGAATGGTATTTCAGTCACTTCACTTTTCGGAGGAAAGTTGCAAGTGTCAGATGATTCAAAATCAAAGGACTTCAAAAATCCATCATAATGGAATTTATCCATGCGGGTTTCTCCAATGTGACCAAATGTAGTGCCACACTTGTGTGGTATTCTCTTAGTCTTGCGACATTTAGCGTCAGTGTTATGGATGTATCATATTACTATCAATATTCATAACATACATCCCATCTGGATGGAAGCATGGCTCTAAATGTTATTCATAACACTGAACAACAATTGTTCTTTTATGAACAACCCTTTTGCAACAACATTGTGCAAGGGGCTAGAGTGTAAAACTCTAAAATGAATTATGAAAGTAAATCCAGAGGTAATATATTAATATCATTATTCATAACATACATCTCATTCTCAATGAAAGTATGGCCCTTATGTTATTCATAACTTCGAACATAAAAAGTTCTCTTATGAACAACCTTCTTGCAAGATACCTTATGCAATGGGCTAGAGTTTAAAACTCTAAATGAATTATGAAAATTAATATAGACAGTAATACACCGATGGAAGGTATAGTAACATTTACTATGTTCCCTGTGTATACCTAAACCTCATTCCTGGCTAGTCTTTCAGGCCATAGTAGTTCTTACATCGAGTTGCAACAGAAAGCAATCGAGCGGGTATCTTTGTGATTAACTCACAATACCCAAGAATTAGTGATTAACAATTTAATCATAATTCCCAAGAACTATATCTTTGACCAGCCTTCTATACATCAAAAACTTGTATGGCATTCATACATGAGCTGGATATTCCAGTCTTCTTTCTTTTTGCCTTTATACTTCTAACAGTTTAACTTTTAGTATTTCTCCTACTTCCAGAAGAAGCACCCAACTTAAGAGTGGCGTTAGCCCCGGACTTCCTAGGCGTGAAAGTTTCACTAACACCCTTCGGACACTTCCTTTCTCTTTAAGTTGTTGTTTTCTTCACCTTTCATCATATGACAGGCGTTCTTCTGGATCCCTCTCTTATCAGTCTAATGCATAGTAAACTCCTTTACTAATAGTTTGCTAACAAACATTGCTTTGGATATCTCATATCTTTTAGCCTTTGTCTGTCTCTGAAAATGATTTTCAGATTCCATGAATATCACATAACTATCCAAACTTTTGAAGTTCGGGTCTCATGGAAGTAAACATATTGCGCTTGACTGAAATGGAATTCTAGCTTTTGGATCAACGGACGAGAGTCACATGATCCATAGCATAAGCGAGAGAATACCGAAAGTATGCGATAGGACAAAGTCCTTCTCGGCACTCTTGAGGACAATCCTCACATTACGTTACCAACCGTAAAGTTTTAACCAGATATTTAACAGCTATTCAATTTTAATAGGGAAGGTGGAAATGCGAGCCATTATTCTATAACTATTATGCAAATCACACTTAGACGGTGTTCAAAATTAATTGCACCGAGAATTAAAAGAATTAATTCTACAGTGCGCTCCCACTCAAATCAATATCTCTCATAATTGATTGTGAGTGATTCAAGATCCGCATTTCAATTCAACGTCATTGATGGTAGCATCACTGATGACGAAAATCTCAATCGGTAGGCAAACTTGCCAATCACATCTCTATGTGACTCTTGTTCATCTTTCGATGCGTGTGTTCCGAGCTCATGACTTTCATGCCTGAACGTCAAGACAACCAAGTGATCTCGCTGCGAGGTCTCAACTCACCCGCCTCACACATCCCTAATCGTTCGTACCCATGTTAGCATGTGATACCCCGAAAAGTTAGGTGCCGTGACGGTGCTACACTTGGGAGAACACTAACTACTTGATATTTTTGTGAGAGATCACCCTAATAAAAGGCGACTACCGCGCAATCAAAAAGGGTGCATCATAAGGGATAAACATCTCAGGCAATTCATAATAGCATGATATGGTATAGCCCTTTCTGACGGAGAAGTCTTGTATTTCTTCGTCTTTGGCATTCGCGTCGGTGTTCACCTTCACGAAGATTGCCACCACCTTGTCGATGCACCAGATAATATTGCTATCTCTATAGCTGATAAAATAATGCATTACACAAGGTCGACTCGCAGGTCAGTTAAAGTGCAATCATATGGCTCCAGCCATCATGCCAAATCATGACACGCAGGTCATGTTTAATCAATTTACATCATATAGACATCTCATACATAATCAAATTATTATGAGTACTGCTATACCACATCATATGCACATGCAAACCCTCCTGCAAAACCAAGTTAGATGCCTATAATCGGTTCATGCAAAAACTTGTTTTTCGTGGCTTCTAAGGTTTCGAAACAAACCGAAGCTACCAACGTCCATCATCAAGTATGATAATTCAAGTCGCTAGATTAACTTTCCAGGGTGTATGAAAACCGAGATAATAAAATCTCGAGCCCCATACTAAACTTCGTCATACGCATGACCCCCGTGCAGATCATATCTGCATTGCCCTTTCGTCTGCGAAATTTCATCTTTCTTTTTAACTACGGTGGAATTCAATGAACTGTTAGCACTTCGTTGATCAATCAGGATCGCGGATTGCCAGAACATTGAAACTCCACCATGCTGTTATCAAGATCAGAAATATGCAAATTCCAGGGAAGCAACAAGAACCTCGGGTAACAGATTTCATCTGCTACCCGCACAAATAATTTTTAGTAATAGAACTCATCTACTACCTAATTATATTGTGCAACACCCATACATCACTATGTATTCTAGATCGCAACCTGCATCTACGCATAGCACGGCTCTTGATGCCACTGTAGGGTAACGCAGCAGAAAACGAAAATTTTCCGACCTACGCACCAGCCCAGGACCACTATGGAGACTGCATACAAGGTTTGATCATTTTCGTTACCGACTCGTAGCGCAGCGGAAGTAAAGTCGATGACGATCGGCGGTGCAGATCCCCGCAGCTAGGATTTACAACCTCCCAACCCCGAGGATGTATACCCTCGTCTTCCCTTCGGACAGCCCTCCGGGAGGCAGTCGAACAGTCCCCCGGACGATGTCGCGGACAGCCCTTCGGGAGGACCTTCGAAACTCGAACGGTCACTCGGACAGCCCTTCGGGAGGACTCACAGAACTCGGACCGCCACTTGGACAGCCCTTCGGGAGGCACTCTCAAACAGCCCCTCGGGCACTAAGATCGAAACTACGACCTCTCTACAGAGTTGCACACATACGGTGTCAGCTATCCGGCAGGGCTTCGCCGTCCAGAACTAGTTCCTGCCGGAACCCAGACAGCCTTTCGGCTCTACGAAACTCTTTTCGTGGGAGGGAGAGAGAAGCCAGATAACATCTTGGCATGTGTATGAGAGCAAGGGATGAGGAAATGGCTGCCAAGATCACTCCTATATATAGGCAAGCCAAGGGGTAAAATTGTCACACAAAAACCCCAAAGTGCCCTTGGAATATCCCTTTCCAAAAGGGAATATGCCATATGGGAGTGCCATGTGGAGCACCATGGTGCTCCACCTCCTTGGCCGGCCACCCTTGGGGGGGGACCCCCCCCATGAGGTGCCATGCCCTCCTTCCCCTTCTAGAAGGCCCTTTTGGAATTTCCAAAAAGGTGCTTTCCATAAAATTCCCAAAAAGCACTTTCACTATTCACGACGACATTTTTCAGCGTCCGTTCGAACTGAAAATATTTATGTGGGCTTAGAACATTTCCAGTACCCACTAAAATAATTTTCAATGCGTTCTGGAACAATTCCAGTTTAGTGATTTCATCTGCGAAAAGCATCTGAAGCGGTTCCGGCAGCCCCGGAACATTTCCGATTTTTCTTCCAGAAAATTCCTAGAAGTTTCCAGAATGATTCTGGTATCCTCCAAGAATTATCAGGCATGTGCCGAAACCATTTTGACTTAATGGTATCCCCTGAAACAACTTTTCAGTTTCACCGGAACTCATCCGGTGACCTCTCTCTGCGGAACTTTTCCGCTGTCCGAAACTTTTCGGTGTCCGAAACTTTTTCGGTGATTTTCTCTCAGACTCCCTGTCTAGTATTCAGCAGATAGATGACCCTTAAGCGTGTGACCCTATAGGTTCGGTGAAGTATAGACATGACACGGAACCCCTTCCGATCAATGATCAACATCGGAGCCGTGGACACCCATATTGACCCCTATACCCACACGAATGAATATTCAAGTGAACCTCCAGTTGCCGTGTGCTATTCCTGTTGCTTCGCGATATGTTACAAATACCCGAGGTGAGACATGATGGCATTCCCGTGGATCAACAACTTGTCCACTATGCTAGTTACCTCATTACCGGTATTGTTCTCTTTTATCGTTACCGTGTTCCGGCATCCCCGTGATCAAATCACAAAGTGTCTGGCCAGACGATGATGGATACCGTAACACCGAGAGGGCCCAGAGATATCTCTCCATCGTCGGAGTAGCAAATCCCAATCTTGAGCTATCAAGTTACTTAACATATTTTCCCATGAACCCGTAAGCCGCCGTAATAGCCATCCAGTTACGGATGACGTTTAACAAACCCCAAAGTTCATGAATCAAGCATGAAGAAACTCGATACTCTCATGGTCTGAGGAATCATGCAAATGTTAACCATCTCTGTGTTATTAACCATTAACTTGTGACGAAAGAATCTCATAGCATAACATCAATCGGGTCGATTCAACACAAATGTTCTTCTAACACTGTGCCCTCAAAGTTGCTGGCATAGACATGCCCATGATCAGGAAAACAGAACCATCATGCAACACTTGAGCTAGTCTTAGAGGCCAGACTAGGAATACATTTTACCGTTTATTATCCCACACGTGCATATGAGTCTTCCTCCGAGCCTCGTTTTATTTGCAGACTCGAGAATCATTGCAGTTATAGCATGGAACATAAACCTATATATGAACAGGGAGATAATCAATAACATTTATTATTGCCTCTAGGGCATATCTCCTACAGTTTAATCACAAATAGTTCATCCGAGTGAAATGTATGCCGTATATCGCACAAGCCTTCATCTGGCTGCCCATTTCTACTGTTCTGTCTCATCACAAATAGTTCATTGAACTCAACCGTATGCCTAGCATCGCACACGCAACTAAAATATGAACCGTGTTTGATGTATCCGCCATCGCAAACGTTTTGCACCTTTTTTGACGGTTTTTTTACTTCACCATTTGCGATTAATGCATCGCACACAGTTTCGTGGAAGGGTCTCTGATCATAGTGTCATGTTAGCAGCATCCTGCAGTAGTGCCCAAGCCGCGCCCCCTGCCTTATATAGGTGCGGGGGAAAGGCAGGGGAGGGTGGCGCCCCCCCCTTTCCTTTCTCCCTTGAGAGGGAAATGTAGGAGGGGCTAGCCCTCCCCGCTTTCCTTCCCTAGGGCTAGCCGGCCAGGGAGAGGGGCGCACCAGCCCCTTGTGGGCTGGTCTGTCCCTCCCTTGGCCCATTAAGCCCATATCTCCTACCGAGGGTGTCCAGAACCTCTTCCGGTGACCCGATGGCTACCCGGTGCATCCCGAAACCCTTCCGGTGTCTGAATACCATCGTCCTATATATCAATCTTTACCTCTCGACCATTTTGTGACTCCTCGTCATGTCCGTTATCTCATCCGGGACTCCGAACAACATTCGGTCACCAAATCATATAACTCATATAACAGTATATCGTCAACGAACGTTAAGCGCGCGGACCCGACGGGTTCGAGAACTATGTAGATATGACTGAGACACCTCTCCGGTCAATAACCAATAGCAGAACCTAGATGCCCATATTGGCTCCTACATATTGTACGAAGATCTTTATCGGTCGAACCGTTATGACAACATACGTAATTCCCTTTGTCCATCGGTATGTTACTTGCCCGAGATTCGATCATCGGTATCTTCATACCTAGTTCAATCTTGTTACCGGCAAGTCTCTTTACTCGTTTCATAATACATCATCCTGCAACTAACTCATTAGTCACTTTGCTTGCAAGGCTTCTTATGATGTGTATTACCGAGAGGGCCCAGAGATACCTCTCCGATACTCGGAGTGACAAGTCCTAATCTGGATCTATGCCAACTCAACAAAACACCTTCGGAGATACCTATAGAGAATCTTTATGATCACCCAGTTACGTTGTGATGTTTGATAGCACACAAGGTATTGCTCCGGTATACGGGAGTTGCATAATCTCATAGTCGAAGGAATATGTATTTGACATTAAGAAAGCAATAGCAGTAAACTAAACGATCAAATGCTAAGCTAACGGACGGGTCTTGTCCATCACATCATTCTCCTAATGATGTGATCCCGTTATCAAATGACAACTCATGTCTATGGTTAGGAAACCTTAACCATCTTTGATCAACGAGCTAGTCTAGTAGAAGCTCACTAGGGACATGGTATTTGTTTATGTATCCACACATGTATTTAAGTTTCCGATCAATACAATTCTAGCATGAATAATAAACCTTTATCATGATTTAGGAAATATAATAATAACCATTTTATGATTGCCTCTAGGGCATATTTCCATCATTTTTCTGGCGCCATTGCGGGGGAGCAATAGCGTGGGGTGATTATTCTCGTGTGTGCTTGTTTGCTTTATCACTAAGTAGATTTTATTTTCTGTTCTAAGTTATTCTCTATCTCTAGTTATGGATATGGAACATGAAATACCAAAAAAATAGTTGTACTTGCTACTCATGGAGATGGGGAACCTCCTAAAACCCTCGATGGTCGTTATGTGAAAAATATTAAACACTATATTGATAATCCTGAGAAAACCCCATTCAACATGATAATGGGAGACACATTGGATCAATGTGAATACTTTAGGGATTATCACTTGACACAAAAAGGGAAACTGTTATGGGATCAAATTGATATGTTGCATTGGTATGCTTGGAATTTATGCCAGAGATATGATTATAGCTGTTGCTCTAGGATGAAGGCTCCACACCTTCCCTTTTCATGCAAATTTAATGATAATGAAACCTTAGCTTCTTATGATAATGGTAGATATGATTACTATGATGTGGAACGAATAGAAGAATTTGTTGCTTTTAAGGGTGCTTATGAAATTAAATCTATGTTTGAAAAGTATGAAGATTATGATGATTCTGTTTATAGACCTAAAAATTTTGCTATCCTTAAATATTGCTATGAGAATTATAAATACAATTCCGATATTGAAGAGTTTATTGAGAAAGTCTCCACTGTCCAAGAAGAGACTAATATTTTGTAGGAGTCTATGGAAGAAGGAATTGATGAAACTATGAGCTCATTGGATGAAAAAGATGACGAGGAGAGTGAAGAACAAAAGGAGGAAGAGCGGATTAGCTACCCATGCCCACCTTCTAATGAGAGTAACTCTTCAACTCATACATTGTTTAATTTCCCTTCTTGCTTACCGAAGGGTGAATGCCATGATAATTGCTATGATCCCTTGGATTCGTTTGAAATATTCCTTTTTGATGAACTTGATGCTTGCTATGCTTGTGGCCAAGATGCCAATATGACTTATGATTATGGAGATGAACTTGCTATAGTTCCTTATATTAAGAATGAAATTGTTTCTATTGCACCCACACATGATAGTCCTATTATCTTTCTGAATTCTCGAAACTACACTACATCGGAGAAGTTTGCACTTATTAAGGATTACATTGATGTGTTGCCTTTTACAGTTGCACATGATAATTTTGATGAATATAATATGCAGGTGTTTGCTGCTCCTACTTGCAATTATTATGAGAGAGGAACTACATCTCTGCCTCTCTATGTTTTCTACATGATAAAATTGCAAGAAACTGCTTATGCTATGTATTGGCCTTTACTTGATGTGCATGAATTGTTCTTTTATGTCATGCCGATGCATAGGAAGAGAGGTAGACTTCTTCATTGCATGATATATGTTGCTTTGTGCTCACTACTAAATGCCAATTATTGTTAATTAAAATTGGCTTTGATATACCTTGTGATACGGGTGGATCCATTACTTGAGCACTTTATGCCTAGCTTAATGGCATTAAAGAAAGCGCTGCCAGGGAGACAACACGAAAGTTTTAGAGAGTCATTTTATTCTGTTGAGTGCTTTTATAAAGTTTAAAAACAAAGAATATAGAGGGGAACTTAAAAAAACTTTTTCAAAAAGAGAAGCGATTGGAAGGTTATGCATTGGAGAAGTGAGGGTCGACCTTGAACACTTGTGTTCATGCTCATGGAAACAATGTAAACTTTTCATGGAAGTTTCTCACAAAAATAATTATCCCCTTGTACAAATCCATTGTATATAAAAATAATGTGCCAAGATTTGCCTTTCGGATGATTGGATTGCTTGTTCGTATGTGCGGTGCAAAAACAGAAACTTTGGCTATAGTGCGTGATTTTACATTTTTTACTGGAACGTCAAAAGCCTCTAAAATTTTTACACAGTACTCCTATGCAAATTTTTTATTTTGTCCTAATTTTTAAGAATTGTTGGAGCAACAGAAGTATGGTTAAAGTTCAGATTACTACAGACAGCCCTGTTTAATAATGATTCTGTTTTTGATGCATTGTTTTGCTTGTTTTGATGAAACTATCGATATTATCAGTTGTATAAGCCATGGAGAAGTTCTAATATAGCAGGGATAATGCAAAAAAAAAATATGAATTGGTTTGCAATAGTACTTAAAGTAGTAATTTGCTTTATTATACTAACGGATCTCACTAGTTTTCTGTTAAGTTTTGTGTGGATGAAGTGTTCAAAGATCGAGGAGGTCTTGATATGAGAAGAAGGAGGAGAGGCAAGAGTTCAATCTTGGGGATTCCCAAGGCACCCCTAGTAAATATCCAAGGAGACTCAAGCATCTAAGCTTGGGGATGCTCTGGAAGGCATCCCATCTTTCTTCAACAAGTATCGGTATGTTTTCGTTTTCGTTTCGTTCGTGTGATATGTGTAAGTCTTGGAGCGTCTTTTGTGTTTAGTTTTCATTTATATTTTATGCACCATCCTGGTATGAGATAGTCCATGGTGGATTGATAGAATGCTCATTTGTCATGGTGGGCGCATGGAAGATGCCAAGAGATGGCTAAAGATAGCGACAGGCTTGAGGGCATCGGTGGGCTCCAGAGGCGAGGTCGGCATGAGCGAGCGAGGGACGCACGACATACACAGGTTCAGGGCTCTCTGGAAAGATAACACCCTAAGTGTGGTTTATATGTGGATGATACAAGCTTGCTCCTAGAGCTGTTTAGGGGAGGAAGGAAGACAGGCCAGGGGCAGAGGCTGCTCCTTCTCCTTGTGTGTGTGTTCTACTGATGGTCTGATCGCCTGAGCTCTCTCCTGTGCATGGAGGCCTTCTCAGGGGTTTTATAGGACACCCCCTAGGGTTACAATGGTAAAGTTACATGGCCGTGGGGCCGGGATGTCAGCATCTGGGAAGCCGGCGCTAGGGCCCGCCGGGTACCAGGGTACGCCGGGTTCTCCGAGCGCCGGCCCCGTGCGCCAGAGGGCACTGTTCCCCATATTATCATGCGTCACATAGTGGTTGAGCCGGCTGGGCTATAGTGGCACGTTGCCTGGTCGCCGTCGGCTTGCTTCAGCGGGATGGGGGTGTAATGTAGCCATGCCCGCCCTGATCAGCGGGGTAGGTGGGCCACTATTGCCACGCTCACGCCGGTCAGTGGGGTTGGTGGGCCACTATTGCCTTGCTCATACCTTCATGGGGACTTGTTCCATCGTACGCCTTGGACGAGATGGGAGCTAACCCGTGGCCAGGTTGAGGGGCGCACCATGATTGTGCTTGTTTGTCGATGAAGGCTTGACTTGCTGGAGCCGGCCGATGCGCCAATGGGCTTGGCCGGGTTGCAGGACTTGGCCGGGTTGAGCTGGGAACCCGGCCAAGGGCAAGCCTGATTGAGGGGCGTTGCTAGCCCCAATGTTTTTTGGAAAGGATCCGGGTTCCGTTGGCTGCCCGGGGTCCATCCCCCGACATCATTGCACTTCACTTATATTTTTTGAGTATGGCTTTATAGAATGCATCATGTTCTTCACTTATATCATTTGAAGTTTGGATTGCCTATTTCTCTTCACATAGAAAACCTTTTTTTGGTAGAATGCTCTTTTGGTTCGCTTATACTTATTAGAATGTCGTGGTGGAACACGATCACCTATGGGGCCAATAGCCCCTTGTGGTTCGGCATGGGGGAAGGGCATGTTGCACAAAGAGCAGAGACCATGGAACAGCACGGCGGGGGTGACGCTGGTGGATTTTACCCAGGTTCGGGACGCTGCGAAGCCTAACACCCTACTCCTGCTTTGTTGGATTGATGAGAGGACCGTGGTGGACACGCAGCGCTCAAGCCCGTCAAGGTCGTCTCGGGGAGAGCAGCTACGCGCGTGGGAGTGTACAAGGGTCCGAATCCTTTTTAGGTTGCAATGGCCGTACTTTTATAGGCTAAGTGGTTACCACAGTGGCAAAACAGTCGTTATCTACTGATTAGATAGCCAACAGTGCTAACATACCTTACTCTGGCAGTTAGGGCAAAGTGCATTAAATGCACTTCTAGGTGTCACGCTGAGGATGCAGCCCGGCAAGCCTGCCGCGCGCTTAACCATCTTCTCATATGTCTGCATGACACGCCTCTAGACGGGTGTCATATAGGGAGAATCTCCCTTCCAAATGGCTGCCACGTGCCATATGACAGCCACTTAATCACTTGGGGGCTCGACACCGCACTGATAAGTGACTTGCGTCACTGTGCGGTGGAGCGGTGGAGTCTTGGCGGGGAGATTTGCCCTTGGCGACCCCGGCAAGCCAGACGGGGGAATCTTGGGACTTGTCCTTGGTGAGGCCTCGACCTGACCAGGCTCTCCTGCCCGGCAAGGGAGGTTTTTCCTTAGTGATATCTTGTTCCCTTGGCTTGTCTTGGTCTTCTTGATATGCCTTTGGATTCCTTAAAGAGCTATCTCTCTGGCTTGGTCCTGTCTTGAATGCTTGGTGTTGCTGTATCTTTACCCTTGTGCCTGTGTACAGTCTGGGCAACATACGTGAAGGTTTGTTACACCAGCAGGAGCCCCCGGGCCTGGCCCGAACGTGCTGTCGAGCACCGTTGGGGTAGGCCCTATCAAGTACACATGCAGGGGGGCTTGTGGTAGCTCTCTTCTTGATATTTTCCTTGCTTCTTCATTAACATATGCTTGAGTCAGTTTCTGTTTTTTCCGTGCATCGTGCAAGACGTTGTGGTGGAGATTTATGCCACGATCCGTGGACTGCCCACGTCCCATGTTCATGGGGCAATAACTGCCATTCCACTAGCTCCCCCACTCCTGGCGTTTCCGCCACATATGCCACATGTATTGCGTGGGGTTGGTGGTGGACGCGGAGGGCGCGGGAATGAGTGCCATGGTAGAAAGCCAGGCGCCACGGATTGGCACAGGAGGTCGGTCTTGATTCTTTGCGCTGTTGGTGATGTAGAGGAGGCAGATTGGCGGAGCGGGGCGGTAGCCCCCTGCGTGAGGAGCCAGCCCCCGGCCCCGTTTGCCTATAAAGGGGACATGGGAGAGGTGTTTGCTCACCCCCACCTTCTCCTTCTTTCTTCTGATATCTTCTCTCCACCATGGCAAGGGGGAGAGGGCGTGGTGGTACCCCAGTGGTGGCAACGAGGGATTCTGCATGACAACTCCTCCCCCCACCCGCTGGGGACGCAGGGGCGGAGCCCAATGTATTGAGGAGATGGTAGAGGATGAGGACGTGGCTGCCGTGGTGCTCAGGGGTGAGGAGGGAAGGGCGGTGACTTGATCGCCCCCCTCTAGTCGTTTTGGGCCCGAACGAAAGCCATGTCAGGGACCAACCATTGGAATTCATCGTCAAACGGTGCGGGCCTCCGCGCAATCACCATCGGCTTCCATCTCCATTCGCAAGAGTGATGGAGGTTGAACAGCCACCGGGTCTGAGGCTGCACATGAGGGGCTGCTGTAATGGCAGCATGCGGGCGGACGTAAAGCTCCCTGCACCTCATGTCATGCTCCTCCGGTGTGGCTGGAAGACCTTTGCTCGTGCCCATAGCTTGGCGGCGGGGCACGTTCTTCACTTCAAGTTAATGGACGCCACCCTACTCTCCGTCAAGGTCTTTGGGCATTCGGGTACTCGCTTAGGGTGCTGCGCGGAGAGCTCAACCGACGACGAAAGCTCCTCCTCGAGCGGCAACGATGAGGAGGACAGTGACGGTGATGACGGCGGCACCGATGGGGAGGATGACGGCTCCGACTCCGGCTGAACACCAGCCGCACCGTCACTATCTGCGGGAGGTTGGCGGCACCACCATCTGGACCTGCAACTCCTCCCCAGCAAGGCAATTTGCCGGGGTGCTGGGTGTGGATGGTGTCTTTGCCTCCTCCAGCAGTCTTCCAGCTGGACCCCGGCAGGCTTCCCCATGGACTCCGGCTTCGTCCTTCCTGCTAGTGTCCATGTTGCCGTTGTCCTGCTGGCCCTGGTGGCGGTGACCAGGGCATTGCCTAGCCGCTCTCCCCGCCCATCACCTTCGTCCACGCCCTCCCGATCTTGTCAGGCTGCTTCCCACGGGCCCTGATGGGGTCAGGCTGGGCTTCTGCCCAGGCACTCCTTTTGCCCTCTTCACCTCCCACTGTAGTTCCTTAGAGGAGAGGGACAAGAAAGGGTTTACGGGGCACTTATCTTATTTCAGTCTAAAATATGTAGGCGTTTGCCAAATTTTAGTCTTAAATATCTAATCTATTTTATCCATGTTCATGCTCTGTAAGGTTTGTACTTGCTTATCCGCATAATAATGAAAAAGACAAGCCTTGTTGGGTACTTGTGCATGTATCCTATCCATGCAGAGGAGGAACACCTCTATACTTTTAAGTAAACAAGTTTCCTCGGCAAGCTATCTTGCCGGTGCCTTCCATTGTTGCCGCAGGGCCTGGCCTTCCAGGCTTAAAATTTATGGAAGGGTACCGGCCCCTTGTCAACCCTCCTCTGTCAAATGCCACAACAACCTTCCTGATCGAAGCAACGTTCAGATCAAAGGATGGGAGCACAAATGCTTCGAAGGCAACAAGGTTTCCCTATGCAAAAGTTTTCTTCTTACAAAGACATGTATGGATAAAAACAAAACTTATCTTTTTGGCTTGTAGAGGATCGATATGTAAGCTTGTTTTCCGTCTCTTCTTCCTAGGATTAGGTCCGCGGCAAGAGTCCTATAGTTAGTGCAGGGGAAAACATAGCAGCATATGACCTCAGCTAAATGATCATGGCAAGTTTATGCTAAGCTAATCATGCATGCATGTTGTTTTTAGGGCGCCAGTGCTTCGTTTTATTATCTGTGCTCAGGGTCTGTGCGTGGCTATGTACAAAGGGTTACATGCGCATCGTCAAGGCTTGTACAAAAGGGTGGCTGCCAGGGCAAGGCCCGGCAGCCGCACCTTACGGGTAGAACTTGCGAAGTTGCTCAATATTCCATGAGTTTTGAATTTGGATGCCATCTCCGGTCTCCAGACGGACTGCGCCTGTCTGGTGACTCGTACTACCCGGTAAGGGCATTCCCACTTCGGTGTCAACTTGTTGTTACCCTTGGCGGACTGAACAAGCCTAGGGACAAGGTCGCCTTCCTCAGGGCTCCGGGCATGGACCCTGCAGCTATGATAGCGATGCATGGCTTGCTGGTAGCATGCAGCATGTACAGCAGCCCGGAGACGGTTCTCCTCAAGGAGCACGGCATCATCATGCATGTGCTACTCTTGCTCTACTTCATCGTAGGCAAATACTCGAGTTGACCCGTATATGAGTTCTGTGGGGAGCACTGCTTCTGCCCCATAGACTAGGGAGAACGCAGTCTAGCTGGTGGCTCGATTTGGTGTCATACGGAGGGACCAAAGAACCACCGGCAGCTCATCGATCCAGCGTCTGCCACACTTTTGTAGCCTATCAAAAGTTCTTGTCTTGAGTCCATGCATCACTTCAGTGTTCATTGTCTCAGCTTGTCCATTACTCCTGGGGTGGGCAACAAAGGCGAATGAAACCTTGGTTCCGAGGTCTTGAACGTATTGCATGAAGGCGCGACCTGTGAATTGGGTGCCATTGTCAGTGATGACTCTGGCGGGTACTCCGAAACGGCACACCAATCCTTACAAGAACTTGATAGCTGATTGTGCGGTTACCTTCCTCACAGGCTCCACTTCCGGCCACTTTGTAAACTTGTCGATTGCGACATACAAGAATTCAAAGCCCCCGGTAGCACGGGGGAAGGGGCCAAAGATATCGAGGCCCCAGACCGACAATGGCTATAACAAAGGGATCGTCTGGAGAGCTTGAGCAGGTTGATGGATATTCTTGGAGTGGAACTGGCTAGCTTCACATCTGGTGACTAGCTCGATTGCATCTTGGAGGGCCGTGGGCCAGTAGAAACCTTGCCAGAAAGCTTTTCCAACCAAGGCTCTTGATCCAATATGAGAGCCGCACATGCCTTTGTGTATCTCTGCCAACAGTTCTTCCCCTCTTCCCAGCAAATGCACTTCAATTTCACACCGTTGGGCCTCCTTCTGTATAATGTGTCATCGACAAACTGATACATACTGTCCCTCCGGGCTACTATTTCAGCTTCTTCTTGCTCTTCGAGAAGTTCTCCAGTTTGGAGGTATTGGATGATGTGATGTGCCCAGGTTGGAGCTCGTAGATCGATAACTACGACCAATGGCACCTCCTCACTCGTGGGAGCACCTACCTCGACTACAAAGACATGTGGTCTCACGGAAGAGTGTAGCTCACCAAGCAAAGGGGAGTTGTTCCTGGCAGCTTCTCTACTCGGGACCTCTGGAGGTTCTGTCGGTAGAAGCTTGCCGGAGTCCAGCTTCCTCCTTTTCCTAGCCATCGTCAATGGAGATACTGATGGTTGAGTCAGATGAAGGACAAAGGTCCCTGGTGGTTGAGTCAGATGAAGGACAAAGGTCCCTGGTTCCACAGGGAGCTTTTGTGCGGCACACTTTGACAAATAATCAGCAGTGATGTTTTTCGCACATGGCACGTGCTCTGTTTGTAACCCGTCAAAGTGTTCCTCCAACTTTCTCACTTCTTCAACGTATGCCTCCATCAACGGGCTCTATTAATCCTTGTTGACTTGCCTCACTACAAGCTGTGAATCTCCACGGATGATCAACTTCTTAATCCCCAATTCTATTACAATCCTGAGCCCGGCAAGGAGCCCTTCATATTGCGCAGTGTTGTTGGTAGCCTTCTCCCGGGGAAAGTGCATTTGGACCACATCTTGAGGTGCTCTCCAGTGGGTGCGATGAAGAGCACGCCAGCCCCCGCACCTTGTAATGAGAAGGCACCATCAAAGTACATGATCCACTCTTGGGGCACTTCCCTGCCGGGGATAACTGTTTTCGGCGTCTCTTCATCTGGAGTAGGTGTCCACTCTGCAATGAACTCCGCCAGTGCCCTGCTCTGAATGGTTGAGGTACTTTCATACTTCAGACCAAAGCTTGATAACTGTAGTGCCCATTCAACCATTCTGCCGGTGGCCTCAGGGTTCCTCAGTATGCGTTGCAAAGGGAAACGGGTGACAACTGTGATCTCGTAGGCTTGGAAGTAATGGCGCAGCTTCCTCGAGGCCATGACGAGGCCAAAGATCAAATTTTGCACTCCAGAATACCTTGACCTAGCCCCCTGC
Source organism: Thinopyrum elongatum (assembly GCA_011799875.1). Lineage (NCBI taxonomy): Eukaryota > Viridiplantae > Streptophyta > Magnoliopsida > Poales > Poaceae > Thinopyrum > Thinopyrum elongatum. The sequence goes on from CM022301.1 coordinate 29,279,782, forward strand.
AACAGGGAGCTAACAAAGTAAACTGGCTGCTGCACCACATTCTTCCTTGTCGTGGCCTTGGGACTGCCTTCACTACCCAGCTCTTCTTTCTCCTGATCTGCGCCCAATCCTGCCGTGACTGGTTAACTTCCTTTTCCGGGAAGGACAGTAGCTGCGGCTGCTCCTTCTTCTACTTCCCGCTGTGCCACCAGTGCTGCACTAACCACTTGATTGGTTGCTGCTAAGTAAAGCAGCAACGGCTCTTGTGGTTTAGGAGCGGCCAAGGTGGGAACAGAGGAAAGATAAGTTTTTAAGTCCTGCTTCCGCCTCCGGGGTTCACTTCATGGGCCCTGCCTTCTTCAAAATTTTGAAGAATGGAAGGGCGCGCTTGGCAAACTTGGAAATGAACCTACTCAGCTCGGCAACACATCCAGTTAAACGCCTCACGTCCTTGACTATCTTGGGTGCTTGAATCTGTTCGATTGCTCTGCTCTTGTCGGGGTTAGCCTCTATCCCCTGGTGAGACACACAGAAGCCAAGTAGCTTACCGGAGGGAACACCAAACACACACTTCTCCAGGTTCAACTTCAAGTTGATCTTGTGCAGGTTTGTAAAGGTCTCTTCCAAGTCCTGAATGAGTGTTGATCTGTCCTTGGTTTTGACCACTATGTCATCCATGTAAGTTTCAATATTCTTATGCAGCTGAGACTCAAACCCAATTTGCACTGCTCTTGCGAAAGTGGACCCAGCGCTCTTTAATCCAAAGGGCATCCGTACGAAGCAGTACGTGCCACATGGGGTTATGAACGCGGTCTTCTCCTCGTCTTCCTTAGACATGAATATCTGATGGTGCCCAGAGTATGCATCCAAGAAGGAAAGTAGATCACACCCGGAAGTGGAATCCACGATCTGATCGATGCGCGGCAAGGGGAATGGGTCCTTTGGGCATGCTGTTGGGAAATGTTGCATGGAAAACAAAAAAAATTCTATGCACACGCAAGATCTATCAAGGAGATGCATAGCAATGAGAGGGGAGAGTGAGTCTACGTACCCTCGTAGACCGTAAGCGGAAGCGTTTCACAACGCGGTTGATATAGTCGAACTTTCTTCGCGATCCAACTGATCTAGTACCGAACGTACGGCACCTCCGCGTTCAGCACAAGTTCAGCTCGGTGACGTCCTCCGCCTTCTTGATCCAGCAATACGGCGAGGTAGAAGATGAGTTCCGTCAGCACGACGGCATGGTGACGGTGATGGTGAAGTGATCTCCGCAGGGCTTCGCCTAAGCACTACGAAAATATGACCGAGGGTGTAAACGGTGGAGGGGGGCGCCGCACATGGCTAACAATTTATCTGGTGTGTGCTACGCACCCCCCTCCCATAATTATATAGGCGGGAGGGTGAGGGGAGGCAGCCTGGCACACCACATAGGTGGCCGGCCGGCTCTAGGGCTCCTGCCCTGGCCGCGCCCCGCCTGCCATTTTGGACAAGGGGGAAGGAAAGAGGGGGGGAGAGGGAAGGAAGGGGGAGTCCTACTCCACACTTTCCTTTCCCTTTCCCTCTTTCCTTCTCCTCCTAGGCCGGCCTGCTATGGGGGGCGGGCTGGTGTGTTCCCTCTCTTGGCCCATAAGGCCCATAACTTTTGCCGGGGGTGCCCAGAACCCCTTCCGGTGACCCGATAAGTACCCGGTACCCCCCGAAACAGTTCCGGTGTACGAATACCATCTTCCTATATATCAATCTTTACCTCTTGACCATTTTGAGAGTCCTCGTCATGTCCGTTATCTCATTCGGGACTCCGAACAACATTCGGTTACCAAATCACATAACTCATATAACACTATATCGTCAACAAACGTTAAGCGTGCGGGCCATACGGGTTCGAGAACTATGTAGACATGACCGAGACACCTCTCTGGTCAATAACCAATAGAGAACCTAGATGCCCATATTGGCTCCTACATATTCTAAAAGATCTTTATTGGTCAAACCGTTATGACAACATACGTAATTCCCTTTGTCCATCGGTATGTTACTTGCCCGAGATTCGATCGTCGGTATCTTCATACCTAGTTCAATCTCGTTACCGGCAAGTCTCTTTACTCCTTAATACATCACCTCGTGACTAACTCCTTAGTCATTTGCATGCAAGCTTATGATGTGTATTACCGAGAGGGCACAGAGATACCTCTCTGATACTCGGAGTGACAAATCCTAATCTCGATCTATGCCAACTCAACAAACACCTTCGGAGATACCTGTAGAACATCTTTATGATCACCAAGTTACATTGTGATGTTTGATAGCACACAAGGTATTCCTCCGGTATTCGGGAGTTGCAAAATCTCATAGTCGAAGGAATATGTATTTGACATGAAGAAAGCTATAGCCATAAAACTGAACGATCAATATGCTAAGCTAACGGGTGGGTCTAGTCCATCACATCATTCTCCTAATGATGTGATCACGTTATCAAATGAAAACACATGTCTATGGTTAGGAAACCATAACCATCTTTGATCAACGAGCTAGTCTAGTAGAGGCTTACTAGGGACACAGTATTTGTTTATGTATTCACACATGTATTTATGTTTCCGATCAATACTATTCTAGCATACATAATAAACCTTTATCATGAATAAGGAACTATAAAATAACAACTTTATTATTTCCTCTATGGGATATTTCCTTCACATGCTTTATTCAGATCTGTGAAATCTATGCAAAGCCTCCATTTCCTACACCGGGTTTGCCAACCATGTTGGATGCAACACTCCTCTGACCAAACCAGTTGCTTCAAGTTTCTTGATCTCCTCGGCAATGAATTGCTGCCGCTCCAAAGCTTGTTTCCTGACCTTCTGCTTAACGGGCCGGGCATGAGGGCAGACAGCAAGGTGGTGCTCGATTACCTCCCTGGGAACGCCGGGGATGTCAGATGGTTGCGAAGCAAACACATCGACATTCGCCCGTAGGAAGGTAACGAGCGCGCTTTCCTATTTGTCATCAAGGGTGGAGTTGATGGTGAACATACCATCAGCGCCAACCAGCCCTGCCGGGACCCTCTTCACAGCAGGCGAAGCAACTTTGGTTTTCTTGCTAGTGGAACTTTCAGGCAAATCATCGACGAGCGCGGCGCACTCCGGAGAGGCGCACTTCCCGGATTCCTTGCCGGCATCTCTGCTAGCCTTCTTCCCTTTCTTGTTCTCCTTGGCGGAAACTGCGGCTTCTGCGGCCTCGGCAGCGACCGCATCCCGGTACATCTTATCCACGCATATAATTGCGTCCTTCTTGTCTGACGGGATGGAAATGATGCCCATAGGTCCTGGCATCTTCAGGGTATTGTAGGCATAGTCGGATGCCACCATGAACTTTGCCAGGGCTGGTCGACTAAGAATCCCATTGTATGGCAAAGGAAGCTCGACCACGTCAAACACAATCTTCTCGGTCTGATAGTTCAACTCTCCTCCAAATGTCATCGGCAGTGTGATCTTCACCCTTTGGAAGACTCCTACCGGGGTTGATCCCTCGAAACATGCCAGTAACCTATTGAGCTCTTCATCTGATATTTGCAATTTGCTGATTACCTTGGGGGAAATCAGGTTTTTTTTTTAAAAACTTGAGGACCGTGAGGGCAGGCCCCCACTGACTTTTATATTACCACATACACTGTCTTTACATCAGATCCAATTCTACATACTCGGAAGTAGCTTAATCCTCTCTATCTACTAGAGGAGTAGTTCAAAAGGAACAAAGAGAGAAGGGGTTACAAGTAGTTTTCACACAGAAGCAACAAATTGATCTACAAAGGACACAAGGGATGCTTTGACTATGTGCCTCATCATACCAAAGTCATTTTTAAACCGTTGGAGCCAACCATGCTGTGTGGGTGTGATTCCTCTAAAAAGTTTGTTGTTACGTTCTTTCCACACACTCCAGGCTGCAACTATGAAAATTTCCATGAACATAGGCCGAGTCCACCTGCTTTTTGCATCCTGTATCAGCTGTAGTCTGTTTCCATTTCGTGGCCAATCAATCCCCAGCTTCACCCAGCAAGCTCTACTGAATTCACAACCAAAGAGTAGGTGCTCCACCGTTTCCTCGGGCGGCGAGGCGCACAGCAAGCATGCGTAGTTGTCATCTCTCAGCTTCATGCCTTTTCTCTTCAGCAGGTTTCTCGTGTTCAATCTATCAGCTAACAAAAGCCAGGCGAAAACCCTCCATTTATTGGTGCATTTGGCTTTCCATATCCAACTGAAGGAGTCGTCCGCAGTCATTTCTCGGAAGCAGTGTAGGTAGTATTTGCTGGATACAAAGCTATCACCCCCCACACGCATCGCCATTTGTCCGGCGTTGTCGTCAGTTCCGTTGCCGCCACACCTATCTGCAGGTCATCCAACTCTCCCCTGGCCTGGATAGAGAGCGGTAAATGGAAGCTATGACCTAAAGTTGGCGCACTCAGTAGGGATTGGACTGAAATATCCTCGTCTCTCGCGAAGGAAAACAGACGGGGGTGACTGTCAGAGATGATGTCCACATGCCACTGATCCTTCCAAAAAAGGACTGTGCTGCCGTCGCCAACGTCCACGGTGGTGACGCCTCTGTACATCGGTGAGAGCTGCATTACATCCCGCCACCAGAAAGATCCTCGTGGGCCCGAGGTGTGTGGCACAGTGTTCTCATAGTGTGTCGACCAGATCAGCTTCACCCAAGGTATTTCCACTCAGTTGTAGAATTTATGGAGTTGCTTTAGGAGCAGGCCTTGATTCTGGACTCTCAGATCAATTATACCAAGACCGCCTTTCATCTTGGGATGGCACACCAGCTCCCACGCAGCCATTGAGATCGATTTGGGGCCGTCTTCTAAGTTCTTCGCCCAAAGGCAGTATCTTCTTAATTTGTTGAGGTGCTCCAGAATCTTGGGAGGCAGCTTGATCGAGCACATTGCATAGATCGCGAGAGACATGATGACCGAATTCACAAGGGTCAGTTTGGACCCGAGGTCTAGTAGTGAGGCAGCCGATGAAAGCCGTCATTCGACTGACGCGACCAGCGGCATGAGCTCTGTCACCGTCGGTCTAGTGGTGCCCATAGGTAGGCCGAGGTACGTGAACAGAAGGGAGCCAACGACACAGCCAAAAACCTCAGCCAAACGAGTGGTTCTGTCCGCGTCCGTGTTGACAGTAATCAGAGTCGACTTCTGAAAATTGATGTGCAGACCCATCAAGGAGGCATAATCTTGAAGGATTTGCTTGATGCATTCAGCTTGCGTCATGTCAGCGGGCATTACAAGGATCGTATCGTCCGCGTATTGGATCACGGGGAATTCATTGTCAGGCACGGGGATGGGGAGTTGTATGAGCCTAGCTCGATAAGGGGGAAATCAGGTTCAACCCTGCCCCGCCGTCAACCAACATCTTTGTGACCTTGAGGTTGCGGATTGTTGGCGAAACCAACAACGGCAAGCACCCTACCACGGTGGTCCGGTCAGGGTGATCCTCTTCATCAAAGATGATGGGTGTGCATGACCATTTGAGTGGTTTCTAGGAATCTGCTGCTGGCCCCACAACATTGACTTCACGTGCCCACTATTTAAGTTGGTGGTGAGAGGAGTGCAAAGATGAGCCTCCGTCAATGCACAGGGCCTCTAGCAGGTTTTCCTTGATGCTGAGGGACCTTGCCGTGGCGGCCTCCTCTGCCGCCCCGGCCCTTCCCGCCAGCGCCTTCTTGGTCTCTTTCCCTGTCGCTCTTCTCATACTCAGCTTTCTGCTTCTTGATGAGTGCTCAACCTGGTGGCACTCTTGGAGATCATGGCCCTTAGTCCGATGGATCTTGTAGTATGGTTCATCAGGCTTCCCTGCCTTTTCGGCCGCCACAGCTTCCCGGCAATTAGTGCATGCAGCAACTTCCTTGCCGGGGTCTTCGGTGTTGGCCTTCTTGCCGGTACTAGGAGTGCTAGAACCTTTGACAGCAAGCACTGCCTTCTCCTTGCGCTTCTTGTTGTGTTTCTTGTTCTTCTTCTTCGGGTTAGAAACATCGTCGTAATTTTCTGAGTCAACTCCGATGCTGTCTTCTTCTCTAGGGGTCACCTCCCCTCCTCTGTATGGGCACACTTATCCACCAAGTGTAAAGCTCATTCACTGTCTTGGGCAACCGGACATTCATCTTGGAACGTATCCTCCGGTTGCGCACGTTGTACTGGAACGCGCCAATCACAACTGCCGGGAGGATATCTGGAATGTTCCTGTGCACCCGGCTAAACCTCTGCATGTACTTCCGCAAACTCTCCCCTTCCTTTTGTGGAAGGAGCTGCATATCGCTGGGCAGCCCTGGCTCTTGATGGCCGCCCGTGAAGACACCAACAAATTCATTGCACAGGTCAGCCCAGGTCGAGATGGAATTCTCCGGCAGGTGTATCAGCCACGACCTCACGTTTGGCTTGAGTGCCAAGGGGAAGTAGTTGGCGAACACCTTTTCATCTCTTCCCCCGGTGGCTTGAACAGCGATGGTGTAGATGCTCAAGAACTCTGCCGGCTTTAGTCTTCCATCCTACTTTTTTGGTATCGTTGGTTTGAAAACGCGGGCAGATGGCCAACGAACTTACCGCAGCTCGCGAGTGAAGGCAGGGCACCCAACCTCGAAAGGCAAGTATCCGCCTTCACTGGGCGTGGGTTTGATGACGTCTAGGCCATTGCGCCTGTCAGACTGGCGGTGGGTTTTGCGGCGCCGTTCTATAGTGACGCACGCATTTTCCCTCCCCCTATCTTCCAGGACCTGCCGCTGATCTCGACGGGCCCGAGGGTCAGATGAAGCCATTAACACCTCGTTGGGCTCTTGGTCGCGTGGTTCTGGTTGCAGCCTCTGCGCTGGCTGTCATGGAGGGGACTGCACCGTCGGAGTGGCCCCATCAGCACGGATAGCAGCTCGGGCCGTTGTTGTTGCTTGCGGGTGTCGTGGCGGGTCTGCCCACTGTGATCCTCCCGCCTCAGCAAAACCAATCAAACTTTGAATGGTGGCTCTCCACTCATCCATTTGATCGGCCGCTAGCCGGAATCTCAGCAGGAGTTGGGCTCGCGCCATCGCTTCCGAACAGTGCTTGGCATGGATGATGACGCAGATCACGATGTCGCCCGACTTCTGACGGTACCAGTAGTGGCCGCGCTGTGTTCTCATCGCCGCGAGCCAGTCGCCATGGCTGCGTGGTGACAAGAAGGATGTGCTTGGGAGTTGACAACCCCGTTCGGTGCTTTGCCTTGGTTACCCTGTCCTGGGGAAGGTGCGTGCCCCATAGCCGTGCCCGTAGCAGGGACAACTAGGGGGTCGTGATTCGCATCAGAGCGGGCGTCGCCGCTGCGGCTGTGCCCTCCAGTGCGGTGGGAGGCAGAGACTGAATATTCTCCCCACCCGCACCTTCTGGAACACGGTCATCGGGGTGCTGCTGATGCCGCCCTCCTCCGGCGTCTTCCGCTCCTGCTTCGGCTGTAGGGGGAACGATGACACCGCCGCCCGCGCCGGTCATGTCCCCCACGGCGTCTACGCCCCCCAACACCACCGCAGCACCCATAGTATCAGTGGCTGCAAGCGAGGGGGCCTTCGAGGTGGAAGGGTGAGCCATTGCGCCGGACTTTTTCTTGGGCGCCATTGATGATGAAGCTAATGATGATGAAGATTGACGCGCTGTTCACGACCTCGGGTTCGTGCAAGCGCTCCCCATACCTGGCGCGCCAAAGATGTCGTGGTGGAACACGATCACCTATAGGGCCAACAGCCCCTTGTGTTTCGGCAAGGAGGAAGGGCACATTGCACAAAGAGCGGAGACCATGGAACAGCACGGCAGGGGTGACGCAGGAGGTTTTTACCCAGGTTCAGGCCATTACGAAGCATAAAACCCTATTCCTACTTTGGTAGATTGATGAGAGGACCGTGGTGGACACGCAGCGCTCAAGCCTGGCAAGGTCGCCTCGGGTAGAGCAGCTACGCGCGTGGGACTGTACAAGGGTCTGAATCCTTTCTTAGGTTGCCATGGCCCTCCTTTTATAGGCTAAGGGGTTACCACAGTGGCAAAATAGTCATTGTCTGCTGATTAGATAGCCAACAGTGCTAACATACCTAACTCTGGCAGTTAGGACAAAGTGCATTAAATGCACTGCTAGGTGTCACGTTGAGAATGCAGCCCGGCAAGCCTACCACGCCGCTTAACCATCTTCTCATCTATCTACATGACACGCCTCTGGACGGGTGTCATATAGGGAGAATCTCCCTTCCAAATGGCTGCCACGTGCCAAATGATAGCCACTTAATCACTTGGGGGCTCGACACCACACAGATAAGTGACTTGCGTCGCTGTGCGATGGAGCGGTGGAGTCTTGGTGGGGAGATTTTCACTTGGCGACCCCGGCAAGCCTGCCGGGGGAATCATGGGACTTGTCCTTGGTGAGGCCTCGACCTGACCAGGCTCGCCTGCCCGGCAACGGAGGTTTTTCCTTAGTGATATCTTGTTCCCTTGGCTTGTCTTGGTCTTCTTAATCTGCCTTTTGATTCCTCAAAGAGCTATCTCTCTCGCTTGGTCTTGTCTTGAATGCTTGGTGTTACTGTATCTTTACCCTTGTGCATGTGTATAGTCTGGGCAACATACGTGAAGGTTTGTTGCACCGACATAGAGGATGATCTTTTTTAGAAAGAATTAAACTCTCTTGCTTCACTTATATCTATTTAGAGAGTCAACGGGAATTGGTCATTTGCATGGTTAGTCATGAAATCCTACATGAAACTTGTGGATCACTAAATATGATATGTTTGATTCCTTGCAATAGTTTTGCGATATAGAGATGATAATATGTGGGAGGTACTAGTAAACGGTTGTGGTTAGTAAGAATATTAGTGTTAAGGTTTGTGATTCCCGAAGCATGCACGTATTGTCTCTCGTTATGCTATGAAGTTGGAGCATGATTTATTATTGATTGTCTTCCTTTTGAGTGGCGGTCAGGGACAAGCGATGGTCTTTTCCTACCAATCTATCCCCCTAGGGGCATGCGTAGTAGTACTTTGCTTCGAGGGCTAATAAACTTTTGCAATAAGTATGTGAGTTCTTTATGACTAATGTGAGTCCATGGATTATACGCACTCTTACCTTTCCGCAATTTGCTAGCCTCTACGGTACTTTGCATGCCCTTTCTCACCTCGAGAGTCGGTGCAAACTTCACCGGTGTATCCAAACCCCGTGATATGATTTGCTCTATCACACATAAGCTTTATTATATCTTCCTCAAAACAGCCACCATACCTACCTATTATGGCCTTTCCATAGCCATTCTGAGATATATTGCCTTGCAACTTCCACCGCTTCCGTTTTGATGACTTGAGCATTCTTTGTCATATTGCTTTCCATGATCGTAAGATAGCTAGCATGATATTTCCATGGCTTGTCCCTTTTTTTTATATCTCTGCTATGCTAGATCATTGCACATCCTGGTACACTACGAGAGGCATTCATATAGAGTCATACTTTGTTCTAGGTATCGAGTTGTAATTTCTATTTCTTTTGAGTTGTAAGTAAACAGAAGTGTGATGATCATCATTATTCATTATTAGAGCATGTCCCAGTGTGGAAAGGATGATGGAGACTATGATTCCCCCACAAGTCGGGATGAGGCTCCGGACAAATATAAAAAGAAAAAAAAGAAAAAACTGAGCCCAAAAAAAAGAAAAAGAAAGAAAAAGAAAAAAAATGAGAGAAAAGAGAGAAGGGGCATGCAAATACCACACTTGTGCTTCAAAGTAGCACCATGTTTTTCATATAGAGAGTCTCCTATGTTGACTTTCATATACTAGTGGAAAATTTTCATTATACGATTAGATGCACACCCACTTAGTTTTCACTGTGAGCTTTCATAAACTTATAGCTCTTAGTGCATTCGTTGCATGGCAATCCCAACTACTCGCATTGATATCAATTGATGGGCATCTCTATAGCCCGTTGGTTAGCCGCGTCGACGTGAGACTTTCTTACTTTTTTGTCTTCTCTATATTTACACCTATCATCATACTCTATTCCACCTGTAGTGCTATATGCATGGCTCGTGCTCATGTATTGCGTGAGGGTTGAAAAAGCGGAAGCGCGTTAAAAAGTATGAACCAATTGCTCGGCTTGTCATCAAGGTCGTGCATGATAAATACTTTGTGTTAAGAAGATAAAGCATGACAAGACTATATGATTTTCTAAGGATAGCTTTCTTTAGCATTGATATTTTGAAAGACACAATTGTTTGTTGGGATGCCTAAATATTGATCTCTTTATGTCAAATTATAGACTATTGCTTTCAATCATTCATGTCTTAATATTCATGCCATGATTAGATATATGATCAAGATTATGCTTGGTAGCATTCCACATCAAAAATTATTCTTTTTTATCATTCACCTACCCAAGGACGAGTAGGAATTAAGCTTGGGGATGCTGATACGTCTCCTTCGTATCTATAATTATTAATTGTTTCATGCAAATATTATACAACTTTCACATACTTTTGGCAACATTTTATATGATTTATTGGACTAACCTATTGATCCAGTGCCCAGTGCCAGTTCCTGTTTGTTGCATGTTTTTTGTTTCGCAGAATATCCATATCAAACGAAGTCCAAACGCGATAAAAATGTACGAAGAATTATTTTGGAATATTTGTGATTTTTGGAAGGTGGAATCAATGCAAACGGGGGCCAACAGCCACCACAAGACACCTGGGCGCGCCAGGCAGCCCATGCACGTATTGTGCCCTCCTCATAAGTCGGTTGGAGCTCTACTTCGGGTGCAAGGAAGCATATATCTGGAAAAAAATCGTGTTAAAATCTCTGTGCAATCGGAGTTACGGATCTCCAGGAATATAAGAAACGGTTTTCGGCCAGAAAACAGGAACGTGAAACAGAAGAGAACAGAGAGGGAGATCCCATCTCGGAGGGGCTCCCGCCCCTCCGCCGCCATGGAGGCAATGGACCAGAGGGGCAACTCTCCTCCCATCTAGGGGGAGGCCAAGGAAGAAGAAGAAGGAGGGGGCTCTATCCCCCTCTCTCCCGGTGGCGCCGGAACGCCGCCGGGGCAATCATCGTGTGGCGATGATCTACTCCAACAACTCTATCATCTTCACCAACAACTCCATCACCTTGCCCCCTCTATATTCAGCAGTCCACTCTCCCGCAACCCGCTGCACCCTCTATATTCAACATGGTGCTTTATGCTTCATACTATCATCCAATGATATGTTGCCATACTATGATGTCTGAGTAGATTTTTGTTGTCCTATCGGTAATTGGTGAATTGCTATGGATGGTTTAATTTGCTTGTGGTTATGTTGCTGTCCTTCGGTGCCCATCATATGAGCGCGCGTGTGGATCACACCATAGGGTTAGTTGTACATTGATAGGACTATTCATTGGAGGGCAAAGGTGACAGGAGCTTCAACCTAAACATAGAAATTGATAAATACGGGATTAAAGGGGGAAAATATATATCTTAATGCAATGGTTGGGTTTTACCTTAATGAACATTAGTAGTTGCGGATGCTTGCTAATAGTTCCAATCATAAGTGCATAGAATTCCAAGTAAGGGACGACATGCTAGCAGTGGCCTCTCCTACATGAAAACTTGCTATCGGTCTAGTAACGTAGTCAATTGCTAAGGGACAATTCCGCAAATCCTACCACCACTAATCCACACTCGTTTCAGTAAAATTAATTGTTTCTTTATCTAAGCGGAACCTAACTTTTATTTTCACATTCTTTATTATCTTGCAGACCTATCCACACCTACAAAGTACTTCTAGTTTTATTCTTGTTCTAGGTAAATCAAACGTTAATTGTGCGTAGAGTTGTATTGGTGGTCGATTGAACTTGAGGGAATATTTGTTCTGCCTTTAGCTCCTCGTTGGGTTGGACACTCTTATTTATCGAAAAAGGCAACAAATGATCCCCTATACTTGTGGGTTATCACATAACCGCAAGCAAATTAAACCAACCATAGCAATTCACCAATTACCGATAGGACAACAAAAATCTACTCAAGCACCATACGATGGCAACATATCATTGGATATTAATATGAAGCATAAAGCACCATGTTCAAGTGGAGGGTACAGGGGGTTGCGAGAGAGTGGACCACATAATATATATAGATGGGGCAAGGTGATGGAGTTGTTCGTGAAGATGACAGAGTTGTTGGAGTAGATCACCGTCACACGATGATTGCCCCGGTGGCATTTCGGCGCCACCGGGAGAGTGGGGGAGAGAGCCCCCCTCCTTCTTCTTCTTCCTTGGCCTCCCCCCTAGATGGGAGGAGAGTCCCCCCTATGGTCCATGGCCTCCATGGCGGCGGAGGGGCGGGAGCCCCTCCGAGAATGGATCTCCCTCTCTGTCCTCTTCTGTTTCGCATTCCTGTTTTCTAGCCGAAAACCGTTTCTTATATTCCTAGAGATTCGTAACTCCGATTGCACTGAGATTTTAACACGATTTTTTTCCGGATATATGCTTCCTTGCGCCCGAAGTAGAGCTCCAACCGACCTAAGAGGAGGGCACAACCCACCACCACGCGCCTGGGCCCTAGGGCGCGCCCTGGTGTCTCGTGCTGGCTGCGGGCCCCCTTTGCGTTGATTCCACCTCCCAAAAATTACAAATATTCCAAAATAATTCTCCGTAAATTTTTATCGCTTTTGGACTTCGTTTGATATAGACATTCTGCGAAACAAAAAACATGCAACAAACAGGATATGGCACTGGGCACTGGATCAATAGGTTAGTCCGATAAATCTTACAAATTGTTGCCAAAAGTATGTAAAAGTTGTATAATATTGGCATGGAACAATAAAAAATTATAGATATGACGGAGACATATCATTGTGTTAACTTGCCATAGAACGGAAGGCGAACAGTAAGCCAAGCTCTAGGGAATCGTGCTTGTACGTTGCAGGGATTCTCAACGGGCCGTGGATTCCTCCCCACTACACCCCAAGTTAAGTCGTCCTCTTCGCACCCCGCGCGAGCCTTACCGATAGCGTTTCACCATTACTTTCGCAATCTCGTATGGGCGAGCCCCCCTTTTCTATCGTGATTCGCTTGCACATCAAGGGAGACCTCTTGAGCATCACGCCTCAGGTGCTCCCACTGGACCTCGAGCCCCTCACCTCCTGGCCTTGCCCTAGGCATCGTGACCTGGCATACCAGCGACCACTGAAGCTTGCTTGGGGACTGGGTCCCGGCGATGCAGAGCACTAAGCAATCATAAGAAAAAGGAGATAAGCCCAAACGAGGAGCGCCACTATAATTTAAACATGAGCTAGAAGCTTAAAAATAGAGGCGCAAGCGCCGCAGGTTCTTACACACCCCCACGGGGCTCGTGCTGTCCGATTGCAGGAAATGAAGAAACAAAACAAACTTCCTCCCGGAGGCCGCCGTTCCTGGGGCCCCGACTCCAGCCTCGTAGACGCTTAGTCGGAGTCCTCCTCCACCTTGACGCGGCGGCGTGGCGGCTCATCGGAGTCACCGTCGCTCGCGCTTCCCCCGGAGGTGGTGCTTGCCACCATCACTGCTGTTGTCACCGAAGGAGAGGCTGCTGCTGCTGTCGCTCTCCATGCAACACCCCAGGCGGCCGCCAGCCTCCCCGAAGATCTTCACGAAGAGCATCACGGCCCCGTCAAACTTGAAGTGGAGGGTTTGCCCCTCCTTCAAGCTGTGGGCGCGGGCAAATGACTTCCACCCCTGATTCAGGTGCACGAAGCCGGTAGGAGCGACCTCGGTGTCCACCCAGGAAGACTTGTTGCAGCAGCCGTCAGGCTGCAGCCATAGCCCGAGGGGTTCGTCCATCGCCAGCTCCTCCACAATGGAGTTCGGGAGTTGGAGCCAAGTGCGAGGCGGAGTGTTCAACTAGACGATGAACTTGTGGGCCGAATCGGTGTCATGGGCCAATGCCCGAGGCGGCCGGGTGGCCACGTTGCTCCTCCCTCCTCGGTCGCAGCCGCCTCGACCCCGCCCTCTTGCGGGCTGCGGTGGTTCCGGCCCCTCTAGCGCCTCTTTGCCCTTCTCGATGGTGGAGAACGTCCTCACGGGTGCCATGGCGACGGGAGCTGTGGTTGAAGACAAAGAGGCAAGAAGACGGAGATGGGCCGAGGGGTCCGACCCCTCGCCCTTTTATAGTGATCGACGAAGACCGGTTTGTGCCCCTTCGCCTTCGTGGCAATGATGGCTCCGCTGTGCGCGCCAGGCTTTTTGTCAGCCAGGGCAGGTTCCGAGGAGTCATGGGGAAGTGGGGGCATCCCACACCGCGCCATGGGCCACGAGTCGAGCCTGGCCCGTGATGTCGCTTGAACTATGTCGGTATTTCCCCTGGGCAGGTTCCGAGGAGTCATGGGGAAGTGGGGGCATCCCACGCCCCGCCATGCACCACGCGTCGAGCCTGGCCCGTGATGTCGCTTGAACTACGTCGGTATTTCCCCAAAGAGGAAGGGATGATGCAGCACAGCTATGGTAGGTATTTCCCTCAGTTATGAAACCAAGGTATCAATCCAGTTGGAGAACCAAGCAACACTATGTAAATGGTACCTACACACAAAGAACAAAAACTTGCAACCCGGCATGTATAAGGGTTGTCAAGCCCTTCTTCGGGTAACGGCGCTAGAAATTGTCAAGTTGACGGGATAAAATTGTGATAGATTGGATAAATAGATCTCGATAAAACGTGAAATAAAATAAGTAACAAAAAGTTGCAGCAAGGTATTTTTGGGTTTTTGGAATAATAGATCTAAAAATAAAAGTGGAAAATAATAGATCGAAATGCAAATATGATAAAGAATAGACCTGGGGGCCGTTGATTTCACTTGTGGCTTCTCTCAAGAAAATAGCACACGGTGGGTAAACAAATTATTGTTGGGCAATTGATAAAACCTCAAAAAATTATGATGATATCCAGTCAATGGTAAATATATAGGCATCACGTCCAACATTAGTAGACCGACTCCTGCCTGTATCTACTACTATTACTCCACACATCGACCGCTATCCGGCATGCATCTATTGTATTAAGTTCATGGAGAAACTGAGTAATGCAATAAGAACGATGACATGATGTAGATGAGATCTATCCATGTAGGAATAGCCCCCATCTTGTTATCCTTAATGTTGGGGAACGCAGCAGAAAACAAAAAATTTCCGACCTACGCACCAGCCCAGGACCACTATGGAGACTGCATACAAGGGTTGATCATTTTCGTTACCGACTCGTAGCGCAGCGGAAGTAGAGTCGATGATGATCGGCGGTGCAGATCCCCGCAGATAGGATTTACAACCTCCCAAGCACGAGGATGTACTCCCTCATCTACCCCACGGACAGCCCTCCGGGAGGCGGTCGAACAGTCCCTCGGACGGTGCCACGGACAGCCCTTCGGGAGGACCCTCAAAACTCGGACGGTCACTCGGACAGCCCTTCGGGAGGACTCACAGAACTCGGACCGCCACTTGGACAGCCCTTTGGGAGGCACTCACAAAACAGCCCCTCGGGCACAAAGATCGAAACTACGACCTCTCTACGGGTGTTGCACACATACGGTGTCATCTATCCGGCAGGGCTTCGCCGTCCAGAACTAGTTCCTGCCGGAACCCAGACAACCTTTCGGCTCTACGAAACTATTTCGCGGGGAGGGAGAGAGAAGCCAGATAATGCATGGCATGTGTATGTGAGAAGGTATGAGTGAGTGGGCAGCACCCTCCACTCCTTTTATAGGAAACCCAAGGGGTAGGGTGGTTTTACAAGAAAAGGCAAAACCCATATGAAAAGAAGTCCTTCCCAAGGACCAAAGAGTGAAACCAAGGGACAAGTGGGGGCTCCATGGAGGAGCCCCCATGTGGCTGGCCACTCCTTGTAGGGCACCTTCAAAAGGGGCCTTATCCTTCCATGTCATCCCCAAAAATATCTTGGGACAAAGCCAAAAAATAATGGCTTTCCAAAAAGTAACCATAAAGCTGTTTTTCACTATTCATGATGACATTTTTCAGCGTCCGTTCGAACTAAAAATATTGATGTGGGCTTAGAACATTTCCAGTACCCACTAAAATAATTTTCAATGCGTTCCAGAACAATTCCAGATTAGTGATTTTTATCTGCGAAAATCATCTGAAGCGGTTCCGGCAGTTCCGGAACATTTCCGGTTTTCATCACGAAAATTCCCAGAAGTTTCCAGAATGATTCTTGCACCCTCCAAGAATTATTAGGCATGCGCCAAAACCAATTTGACTTTATGGTATCCTCTGAAACAACTTTTCAGTTTCACCGGAACTCATCCGGTGACCTCTTTCTTCAGAACTTTTCTGCTGTCGCCAAAAACTTTTTTCGGAAACTTTCTCTCAGACTCCCTGTCTAGTATTCAGCAGATAGATGACCCTTAAGCGTGTGACCCTATAGGTTCGGTGAAGTATAGACATGACCTGGAACCCCTCCCGATCAATGATCAACATCGGAGCCATGGACACCCATATTGACCCCTATACCCACACGAATGAATATTCGAGTGAACCTCCAGTTGTCGTGTGCTATTCTTGTTGCTTCGTGATATGTTACAAATACCCGAGGTGAGACATGTTGGCATCATTGTGGATCAACACCTTGTCCACTATGCCAGTTACCTCGTTACCGGTATTGTTCTCTTTTCTCGTTACCGTGTTCTGGTACCCCCGTGATCAAATCACAAAGTGTCTGGCCAGACGATGATGGATACCGTAACACCGAGAGGGCCCAGAGATATCACTCCATCATCGAAGGAGCAAATCCCAATCTTGAGCTATCAAATTACTTGACATACTTTTCCATGAACCTGTAAGCCGCCGTAATAGCCACCCATTTACGGATGACGTTTAACAAACCCCAAAGTTCATGAAGCAAGCATGAAGAAACTCGATACTCTCATGGTCTAAGGTATCATGCAAACGTTAACCATCTCTGTGTTATTAACCATTAACTTGTGATGAATGAATCTCATAGCATAACATCAATTTGGGTCGATTCAACACAAATGTTCTTCTAACATCGTGCCCTCAAAGTTGCTGGCATAGACATGCCCATGATCAGGAAAACAGAACCATCATGCAACACTTGAGCTAGTCTTAGAGGCCAGACTAGGAATACTTTTTACCGTTTATTATCCCACACGTGCATATGAGTCTTCCTCCGAGCCTCGTGGTTATTGCAGACTCGAGAACCATAGTAGTTATAGCATGGAACATAAACATAATTATGAACATGGAGATAAATAATAACATTTATTATTGCCTCTAGGGCATATCTCCTACAGACTCCCACTTGCACTAGAGTCAATAATTTAGTTAGTGCTAATGCACTTTACACCTGTAGCATACCAGTGTAAAAATGCTTCGCTTGTGGTATAGCCTAATGTCCAACGGATCTGACAACTTCAGCTCCGTGTGTATCTTTGCATATCCTCGCGTTTTCATGTGTCCACAAAATTCATATTTTGTGTGGACTTGGCTTTGTATATATGTGAATCACTGGTCGAAACCTGATTCCTCAGACTGAACTATGGAGCACTATCTGCAATAGTGTCCCATTGTCCAAAGCCTTCTTGGAACCATACTAAGTTCATGAATGAACTATATGATTCAACATCTTTGTCTTTGTCACTTCTAAAGCGGCAACATACTTCGCCTCTGTTATAGAATTCGCCACAGTAACTTGTTTGGAACAATTTCCAACTACCTATGCCACCATATTGTGTGTTACACAAAACCCTCAATTTTAATCAAAAATCGCATGGAGAAATGATGAAGACTGTATCGATGTAACCTTTTACAACGAACTCTTCATGATCTCCACTTGCGAGAAAACATGTCATCAGTGCTACTTTAGTACTCAATGACCCTTTTTCACTGTTGTTCCATGATCAGTACTTTTGATCACTATGGTATCTATACTCGCAACAGCTTGGGAGTATTAGACATATCTGGTTGTTTTACATACCATGGAATACATGATTAATCCAAACACAAGAGTGTGTGGAATCTCCATCATGTATTTTGCTCATCAGTGTTTTGGGACACCGAGTCTTGCAAAAACTCTTTCCATGTGACGTTGGCAAGAATCACTCCTTGGCGTTTTAAATGCTAAAAGGTTTTAGCATCTTGTCAATATGTATTTATTGCTTAGCCCCATTAGGTAAATCTATCTCCATAGATCATCATGCCTAATATTGAGGCTACTTAGCCCAAGCACTTCATCGAAAAACTATTTTCACATGAAGTCCTAATTCGTGTCAAGAAATTTATTTCCAATTAACAATGTGTCAAGCACACAAGGTTTTAGAAATATTATTAGGATCCCACTTACTTTCTTGAATTACAATCATCTTCGTTACCCACTGATGAAGTCAAACCCCTTTGACCATTTCATCAAAACACGAAGATTCCAACTCCATTTTGCTCTCTTCTGTCCATCGCTGAAACTCTGAAGTTTGCACCCTTACTAGCATCCTCTAGACTGACAAAATACCTTGGACTATAACACATGCAAGTCCTTGGTTTCATTTACATCAGATGGAAATCCTTTTGTCATCCTTGTTTCATATCTCATGATTTGAAATATGTATTAATTGCTAGTTCAACCCGAACTGACTTTAAGCATTGCTACGGTGAAACAACCTCATCGTAGTCAACTCCTTGAACTTGTTATTGCAACAAGTCGAGCTTTATGGATAAAACATTTTTATCCATATCAGTTTTTAGTTCCATAAATATTTGTTAGACTCTAAGTCTTCTGAAAGGTGTATCAAGATTTTAATCTTGAAACATTTATATGGAAACTATCTCGGATTGTATTGGCATTTAGCCAATTCCGGAGTCAGGGCCCATCAACGCTTCCTTGTGTATCGTAGGTATACTGTTGTCTAACAACAATATCTTGTTTGCGCACCTGAGAGGTTTGCACGAGCCTTGCCTACGTGGTTCAGCTGCAAGTTCGACCAAAGTCCATACATTTTATTGTAGAGACTTCCATATCAGTCGCAGTAGGAAAAACCCGGAATCACTTCCAAGGTTCCTTTCCTTTGACCTGATAACAAAGATACTGGTTGTCTCGTCGAGTTGCACTGTCCTCCCACTCACCTTTTGCAAGAACTATTCTCTTTAAAAGCATACCGTTTTGTGGCAAAATCCTTTGCAGCGGTATAGTGGTGGGGGAATACCCAATGACTTGGGATAACCTACAAAGTTGCACTTGTCTGATTTGGAATAGGTTTGTAACCTTTTACACAAGCCCCATATTCCAAATGTTAAGAAAAGATATAACATGGTTGGGCATACCATACCATGGCGTCACTTCAACAGAACTGATGGAGCTCTTTTTAGTGTAAAAAGCCGCAGTCTCTAAAGCATCACTTTAAAAAGGGATAATGGCAAATTTATTTATGTCATCTTTGATCTTACCATGTTATAAATGGTTCGATTACATCTTCACGGACTTTCCACTTGAAGTGGTGTTCCGGGAGGTGCAAGTTATGAAACCCCTTTCACAACTCATCAGACAGTCGCTAAACTTGTAACTCAAATATTCCTTTGTGCAATCAAATTGTAGAAACATAATTTTCTTGTTACAATAATTTCTTCTTCATTTTGAAGAACTTTCAAATGATTTCAAAAGATCCAGACTTATGTCTCATCAAGCAAATATCCATATATCTATTTGAGTCATATTTGAATATAGATAAATCCACTGTTTGCAACATTATTTATCAGATTACATACATCAAAATGTATGATCACCAATAAGTTCTTTGCTCGTTCCTTATGGCCTGTGAACGGTATTTTAGGCACTTCACTTTTCGGAGGAAACTTGCAAGTGTCAGATGATTCAAAATCAAACGACTTCAAAATCCATCATAATGGAATTTTCCATGCGGGTTTCTCCAATGTGACCAAATGTAGTGCCACACATGTGTGGTATTCTCTTAGTCTTGCAACATTTAGCGTCAGTGTTATGTATGTATCATATTACCATCAATATTCATAACATACGTCCCATCTTGGATGGAAGCATGGCCCTTTATGTTATTCATAATACTGAACAACAATTGTTCTTTTATGAACAACCCTTTTGCAACAACATTGTGCAATGGGCTAGAGTGTGTAAAACTCTAAAATGAATTATGAAAGTAAATCCAGAGGTAATATATTATTATCATTATTCATAACATACATCTCATTCATAATGAAAGTATGGCCCTTATGTTATTCATGACACCGAACATTAAAAGTTCTCTTATGAACAACCTTCTTGCAAGATACCTTATGCAATGGGCTAGAGTGTGTAAAACTCTAAATGAATTATGAAAGTAAATACAGATAGTAATACACCGATGGACGGTATAGTAACATTTACTATGTTCCCTGTGTATACCTGAACCTCATTACCGGCAAGTCTTTTAGGCCATAGTTCTTGTATCGAATTGCAAGAGAATGCAATCGCACGGGTTTTTCTATGATTAAACCACAATACCCAAGAATTAGTGATTAACATGTTTCACCATAACTCCCAAGAACTATATCTTTGACCAGCCTTCCATACATCAATAACTTGTATGACATTCATACATGAGCTAGATATTCCAGTCTTCTCTCTTATTGCCTTTATACTTCTAACAGTTTAACTTTCAGTATTTCTCCTACTCTCAGAAGAAGCACTCAACTTAAGAGTGGCGTTAGCCCCGGACTTCCTAGGCATGAAGGTTTCACTAACACCCTTCGGACACTTCCTTTCTCTTTAAGTTGTTGTTTTAATCACCTTTCATCATATGACAGGCGTTCTCCTGGATCCCTCTCTTATCAGTCTAATGCATAGTAAACACCTTTACTAATAGTTTGCAAACAGACATTGCTTTGGATATCTCATATCTTTTAGCTTTTGTTTGTCTCTAAAAATGATTTTTAGATTCCATGAATATCACATAACTATCCAAACTTTCGAAGTTTGGGTCTCATGGAAGCAAACATATTGCACTTGACTGAAACGGAATTCTAGCTTTTGGATCGAAGGACGAGAGTCACATGATCCATAGCATAAGCGAGAGAATACCGAAAGTATGTGACAGGACAAAGTCCTTCTCGGCACTCTTGAGGACAATCCTCACATTACGTTACCAACCATAAAGTTTTAACCAGATATTTAATAGCTATTCAATTTTAACAGGGAAGGTGGAAACACAAGCCATTATTCTATAACTATTATGCAAATCACACTTAGACATTGTCCAAAATTAATTTCACTGAGAATTAAACAAGTTAATTCTAAACTGCGCTCCCACTCAAATCAATATCTCTCATAATTGATTGTGAGTGATTCAAGATCCATATTGTAATTCAACGCCATTGATGTAAGCATCACTGATGACGGGAATTTCAATTGGTAGGCCAACTTGCCGATCACATCTCTATGTGACTCTTGTTCATCTTTCGATGCGTGTGTTCCGAGCTCAGGACGATCCTGCGATGAACGTCAAGACAACCAAGTGATCTTGCTGCAAGGTCTGACCTCACCCACCTTACACCTCCCCAATCATTCGTACCCATGTATCCATGGCGCATCCCGAAAGTATAGATGCTATGACGGTGCTAGACTTGGGAGAACACTATCTACTTGATATTTTTATTGAGAGATCATCCTAATAAAAAGCGACTACTGCGCAATCAAGAAGGGTGCAACATAAGGGATAAACATCTCAGGCATTCGTAATAGCATGATATGGTATAGCCCTTTCTGACGGAGAAGTCTTGTATTTCTTCGTCTTCGGCATTCGTGTCGGTGTTCATCTTCGCGAAGTTTGCCACCACCTTGTCGATGCACCAGATAATATTGCTATCACCATAGCTAATAAAATAAGTGCATTACACAAGGTTGACACGCAGGTCATTTAAAGTGCAATCATATGGCTCCAGCCATCATGCCGAATCATGACATGCAGGTCATGTTAATCAATTTACATTATATAGTCATCTCATACATAGTCAAATTATTATGAGCACTGCTATACCACATCACATGCACATGCAAACCCTCCTGCAAAACCAAGTTAGACGTCTCTAATCGGTTCATGCAAAAACTTGTTTTTCGTGGCTTCTAAGGTTTCGAAACAAACCGAAGCTACCAACGTCCATCATCAAGTATGACAATTCAAGTCGCTAGATTAACTTTTGCAAGGTGTATGAAACACGAGAAAATAAAATCTCGAGCCCCATACTAAACTTCGTCATACGCATGACCCCGGTGCAGATCATATCTGCATTGCCCTTTTGTCTGCGAAACATCCATCTTTCTTTAACTATGGTGGAACCCAAAGAACTGTTAGCACTTCGTTGATCTGTCAATCAGCATACTCAGGAGCAGCATGAAAGGATCGCGAATTGCCAGAACTTTGTGAGATTCCACCATGCCGTCAAGATCAGGATTATGCAAATTCAAGGGAAGCAACAGGAACATCGGGTAACATATTTCATCTGCTACCCGCACAAATAATTTTCAGTAATAGAACTCATCTACTACCTAATTATATTGTGCAACACGCATACATCTCTATGTATTCTAGATCGCAACCTGCATAAATGCATAGCATGGCTCATGATGCCACTGTTGGGGAATGCAGCAGAAAACAAAAAATTTCCGACATACGCACCATCCCAGGACCAATATGGAGACTGCATACAAGGGTTGATCATTTTGGTTACCGACTCGTAGCGCAGCGGAAGTAGAGTCGATGACGATCGGCGGTGTAGATCCCCGCAGCTAGGATTTACAACCTCCCAACCACGAGGATGTACTCCCTCATCTGCCCCACGGACAGCCCTCCATGAGGCGGTCGGACAGTCCCTCGAACGGTGTCGCGGGCAACCCTTCGGGAGGACCCTCAAAACTCGGACGGTCACTCGGACAGCCCTTTGGGAGGACTCACAGAACTTGGACGACCACTTGCACAGCCCTTCGGGAGGCACAAAGATCGAAACTATGACCTCTCTATGGGGGTTGCACACATACGGTGTCATCTATCCGGCAGGGCTTCGCCGTCCAGAACTAGTTCCCACCGGAACCCAGACAACCTTTCGGCTCTACGAAACTATTTCGCGGGGAGGGAGAGAGAAGCAAGATAATGCATGGCATGTGTATGTGAGAAGGGATGAGTGAGTGGGCAGCCCCCTCCACTCCTTTTATAGGAAACCCAAGGGGTAGGCTGGTTTTACAAGAAAACCCAAAACCCATATGAAAAGAAGTCCTTCCCAAGGACCAAAGAGTGAAACCAAGGGACAAGTGGGGGCTCCATGGAGGAGCCCCCATGTGGCCGGCCACTCCTTGTAGGGCCCCTTCAAAAGGGGACTTATCCTTCCATGTCATCCCTAGAAATATCTTGGGACAAAGCCCAAAAATAATGGCTTTCCAAAAAGTATCCATAAAGCTGTTTTTCACTATTCATGATGACATTTTTCAGCATCCGTTCGAACTGAAAATATTTATGTGGGCTTAGAACATTTCCAGTACCCACTAAAATAAATTTCAATGCGTTCCAGAACAATTCTGGATTAGTGATTTTCATCTGCGAAAAGCATCTGAAGCGGTTCCGGCAGTTCCGGAACATTTCCGGTTTTCATCCCAGAAAATTCCCAGAAGTTTCCAGAATGATTCTGGCACCCTCCAAGAATTATCAGGCATGTGCAGAAACCAATTTGACTTTATGGTATCCTCTGAAACAACTTTTCAGTTTCACCGAAACTCAAAAGGTGACCACTTTCTTCAGAACTTTCCGCTGTCTTCGAAAACTTTTTCTGGAAACTTTCTCTCAGACTCCCTGTCTAATATTCAGCAGATAGATGACCCTTAAGCATGTGACCCTATAGGTTCGGTGAAGTATAGACATGACCCGGAACCCCTCCTAATCAATGATCTACATCGGAGCCGTGGACACCCATATTGACCCCTATACCCAGACGAATGAATATTCGAGTGAACCTCCAGTTGCCGTGTGCAATTCCTGTTACTTCGCGATATGTTAAAAATACCCGAGGTGAGACATGTTGGCATTCCTGTGGATCAACACCTTGTCCACTATGCCAGTTACCTCATTACCGGTATTGTTCTCTTTTCTCGTTACCGTGTTCCGGCATCCCCGTGATCAAATCACAAAGTGTCTGGCCAGAAAATGATGGATACCGTAACACTGAGAGGGCCCAGAGATATCTCTCCATCGTCGAAGGAGCAAATCCCAATCTTGAGCTATCAAATTACTTGACATACTTTTCCATGAACCTGTAAGCCGCCGTAATAGCCACCCATTTACGGATGACGTTTAACAAACCCCAAAGTTCATGAAGCAAGCCTGAAGAAACTCGATACTCTCATGGTCTAAGGAATCATGCAAACGTTAACCTTCTCTGTGTTATTAACCATTAACTTGTGATGAATGAATCTCATAGCATAACATCAATTCGGGTCGATTCAACACAAATGTTCTTCTAACATCGTGCCCTCAAAGTTGCTGGCATAGACATGCCAATGATCAGGAAAACAGAACCATCATGCAACACTTGAGCTAGTCTTAGAGGCCAGACTAGGAATACTTTTAGCGTTTACTATCCCACACGTGCATATGAGTCTTCCTCCAAGCCTCGTGGTTATTGCAGACTCGAGAACCGTAGCAGTTATAGCATGGAACATAAACATAATTATGAACATGGAGATAAATAATAACATTTATAATTGCCTCTAGGGCATATCTCCTACACTTAATAGCAACGATACATACGTGTCTTGCTACCCCTTCTGTGACTGGGAAAGAACACCGCACGATCGAACCCATCACAAAGAACCTCTTCCCATGGCAAGAAAAATCGATCTAGTTGCCCTAACTAAACCAAAGATTCGAAGAAATACGAGGCTACAAATAATCATGCATATAAGAGATCAAGAACTCAAATAACTTTCACGGATACATAGATCTGATCATAAACTCAAAGTTCATCGGATCCCAACAAACACACTGCAAAAAGAGTTACATCAAGTAGATCTCCAAGAGACCATTGTATTGAGAACCAAAAGAGAGAAAGGAAGCCATCTAGCTACTGCCCCCGCACCCCTAGGTCTATGATGAACTACTCACGCATCGTCGGAGAGGCACCAATGAGGATGATGAACCCCTCCATGATGGTGTTTAGATTGGATCTCGTGGTTCTGGAACTTGCGGCGGCTGGAATCATGTTTCGTTGACTCCCCTAGGGTTTCTAGAATGTTTGGGGATTTATAGTGCGAAGAGGCGGTACGAGAGGCCACCAGGGCGCGCCTGGGCTCCTTGGCATTCCCTGGGGGCTTGTGCTCACCTCGGGCCTCCCCTCTGGTACTTCTTTGGCCTATCTTGTGTCTTCTGGTACATAAAAATTCTCCAAAAAGTTTCGCTGCGTTTGCACTCCGTTTGGTATTGATTTTCCATGAAGTAAAAAACAAGCAAAAAATAGCAACTGGCACTGGACACTATGTCAATAGGTTAGTCCCAAAAAATGATATAAAGTTGCTATAAAATGATTGTAAAACATCCAAGAATGATAATATAACAACATGGAACAATAAAAAATTATAGATAAGTCGGAGACGTATTAGCCCGCATGCGGTTGGAGTCCGCGTCGGTTCGCCCTCTCTTCATCGCTCCCGCCTTCAAGCAAGGACTTGCGTGCCGTCGGCCCGGGGGCTAGTGTCGGAGCTCTAGGACTGGGAGTACCCAGGCCCATCTAGCTGTGGCCCATCGCGTGGCATCTTCAAAGGCCCGGCGCGGCCCAGCGCCAAGACTCCATGAGCAAGGCCCTCGTGCGCCCCCCGCGTCGCGAGGTGGGCATCAGCAAGCTTCATCAGGCGTCCCAAGGGCTCCGTGAGGAGAGGTCTCCCGAGGCCCCTCGCGGGGCAGACACTTCTATGCTCACCACCCCACCTTGTGATGCACGTGGGTGACGCGGCCTACGACAGGCGTCGCTAGGACCAGTGCCAGCGATCACGGACAGAGAGGCTTTCCTCTTTGGTGCTAAAGGAGCAAGGTCAGCACGTGGGTTCCCAAGGCAGCCCCAAATGTTGCCTCTTCGGTGAAACAAGACCAGGACGCTCGCTTGGCAGGACGGAGGTCCTCGTCAAGCCCACCTGCGCGTCATGGACAAAAGCATTGCAGGTGAAGACCACCTTTAGTCAGGATAGGGTGTACTCTTGTCCCCTTTCAAATTTGGCCATTGTGGCATCCCTTCCCGCCTATAGTTTTGGGGGAAGAGGACCAGGCCAGTGTAAGTATAGGTTAGTCTCCACCATAGAGAGGGATCGAGTTCATCCACCCCTTAAGTCCAGAGCCGCTCCTAAGCCTCCGAGAGCCACTTGTACTCGTTCATACTCATCCTCCTCACGAGGCAATCCACGACAAAGCAGGAGTAGGGTCTTACACCACAAGGTGGGCCGAACCTATGTAAATCGTTAGGTTCTTCCTTCTTCCCTCTCGCTCGAGCACATCGGAGCATTGCCGTGAGGCAGTGAGCAGCGAGTCGTAGCCTAGCAAAGTTCCTTGCGCACAACCCAGAGTTCGAACCTTTCTTTGGGTCTACGGAGCCCTGATTCCAACACTAGCTATGGACCCATAGGTCTGTGGTAAACTACTCACACAACATCGAAAGGGCCGCAAGGTTGGTGAAGAGGCCCTCCGTGATCGAATCCCCCTCCGGCAGAGTACCGGAAAAGGCCCCAAGATGGGATCTCACGAGAACAGAAGCTTGCGGTGGCAGAAAAGTATTTTTGGTGTGTCCTCTAGTATAAGGGGAATATTTGGGTATTTATAGAGCTGAGATTAGGATTAGGGGAGTCCCGAGGGCCCCACAAGCATGGGGGGCGCCCCCCCGGGGGCGCTGATACGTCTCCAACGTATCTATAATTTTTTATTGTTCCATGCTATTATATTATCAATCTTGGATGTTTTATAAGCATTTATATGCTAGTTTATATTATTTTTGGGACTAACCTATTAACCTAGTGCCCAGTGCTAGTTTCTGTTTCTTCCTTGTTTTTGACTTTTACAGAAAAGGAATACCAAACGGAGTCCAAACGGAATAAAACTTTACGGTGATTTTTCTTGGACCAGAAGAAACCCACGAGACTTGGAGAAGAGGCCACAAACCATTGGGGTGCGCCCCAGGGGGACGCCCCCAGGGCTTGTGGGCCCCTCGGAGACCTTCCAACCCTAATCTTCGCACTATAAATCCTCAAATATCCTCCCTATACCAGAGGGCACACCAAAAATACTTTTCCACCGCCGCAAGCTTCGGTTCTCATGAGATCCCATCTTGGGGCCTTTTCCAGCACTCCAGCGTAGGGGGATTTATCACAGAGGGCCTCTACACCAACCTTGCTGCCCTTCTGATGATGTGTGAGTTGTTTACCACAGACCTACGGGTCTATAGCTAATAGCTAGATGGCTTCTTCTCTCTCTTTGATCTTCAATACAATATTCTCCTCGATGTTCTTGGAGATCTATTCGATGTAATCTTCTTTTGCGGTGAATTTGTTGAGATCCGATGAATTGTGGATTTATGATCAGATTATGTATGAATATTATTTGAGTCTTCTCTGAACTCTTTTATGCATGATTGAGAAAGCTTTGTATTTCTCTCCGATCTATATATTTAGTTTGGCCTACTAGATTGGTTTTTCTTGCAATGGGAGATGTGCTTTCTGATGGGTTCAATGTTGCGGTGTCCTCACCTAGTGTTAATAGGGGTAGCAAGGCATGTATTGTATTGTTGCCGTTAAGTATAAAAAGATGGGGTTTATATCATATTGTTTGAGTTTATCCCCTTCGTTCTTGTTAACTTAATACACTAGATGCATGTGGATAGCAGTCGATGTGTGGAGTAATAGTAGTAGATGTATAATCGTTTCGGTCTACTTGTCACGGACGTGTTGCCTATATCCATGATCATTGCCTTTGATGTCTTCATAATTATGCGCTTTCCTATCAATTGCTCAACAATAATTTGTTTACCCACCGTAAGCTTTCTTCGAGAGAGAAGCCTCTAGTGAAACCTATGGCCCCCGGGTCTATTTTCCATCATATATTTTCAGATCTATAAAACCAAAAAACCCAAAAATACCTTGCTACAATTTATTTATATTTACTTTAGTTTTCTTTTTCATTTATCTCTTACATCTATCTCTATTAGATCTCACTCTTGCAAGTGACCGTGAAGGGATTGACAACCCCTTTTTCGCGTTGTGTGCAAGTGTTTGTTAGTTTGTGCAGGTGCGTATATTGGAGACTTGGTTTTGCCTCCTACTGGATTGATACCTTGGTTCTTAACTGAGGGAAATACTTATCTCTACTTTACTGCATCACCCTTTCCTCTTAAAGGGAAAAATCAACGCAAGCTCAAGAAGTAGCAGGAAGAATTTCTGGCACCGTTGCCGGGGAGGTTGTACATCAAGCCTACCGAGTACCTATCATAAACTCTCATCTCTTGCACTTACATTTGCCATTTGCCTCTCGTTTTCCTCTCCCCCACTTCTAAAACATTTTCAGAAAAACACAAATATAATTGTCTTTTTATTCACCTTCTTTCGTTCATCTTTTCGTTTGATTTTTGTTTGCTTGTGTGCTAGATTGCTTGCTTTATCACGATGTCTCAAGAAAATACCAAGTTATGTGACTTTTCCAACATTAATAATAATGATTTTGTTAGTACTCCGATTGCTCCTGCCAGTAGTGCGGAATCTTATGAAATTAATGACGCTTTGTTGAATCGTGTTATGAAAGATCAATTTTCTGGTAGTCCTAATGAAGATGTTGCATCCCATCTTAATACTTTCGTTGAGTTGTGTGATATGCAAAACAAAAAAGATGTTGATAATGATATTGTTAAATTGAAGCTATTTCCGTTCTCACTACGAGATCGTGCTAAAACTTGGTTTTCAACTTTGCCTAAAAGTAGTATTGATTCATGGAACAAGTGTAAAGTTGCTTTTATTTCCAAGTATTTTTCTCCCACTAAGATCATCTCCCTTAGGAACGATATAATAAATTTTACGCAACTTGATCATGAACATGTTGCACAATCTTAGGAAAGGATGAAATTGATGATAAGAAATTGCCCTACTCATGGTGAGTTTATGGTTGATCATACAATTTTTTTATGCCGGATTGAATTTTGCATCTAGAAATCTTTTAGATTCCGCCGCGGGAGGTACTCTTATGGAAATTACATTAGAAGAAGCTACTAAACTCCTAGATAATATTATGGCAAATTGCTCTCAATGGCATACCGAAAGATCTTCTACTAGTAAAAAAGTGCATGCGATTGAAGAAATTAATACTTTGAGTGGAAAGATGGATGAACTTATGAAATTGATTGCTAGTAAGACTGCTCCTATTGATCCTAATGATATGCCTTTTTCCACTTTGATTGATAATAATAATGAATCTTTCGATGTGAATTTTGTTGGTAGGAACAGTTTTGGTAATAACGTGTATAGAGGAAATTTTAACCCTAGGCCGTTTCCTAGTAATTCCTCTTATAATTATGGTAATTCCTACAACAATTCACATGGAAATTATAATAAAATACCCTCTGATCTTGAGAATAATATTAAATATTTTATTAATTCTCAAAAGAATTTCAATGCTATGGTAGAAGAAAAATTGCTTAAGATTGATGATTTGGCTAGGAACGTTGATAGAATTTCTCATGAGATTGATTCTTTTAAGATTAGATCTATGCCACCCAAGATTGATATTAATTAATCTCTGAAATCTATTAATTTTTTTATTAATAAAATTAGAGAGAGAATCGCTAGGATGCATGCTAAGAGAGATTGGCTAGAAAAAGCATGTTCTTCTAGTTTTTGTGAAAATAAGGATGAAGATCTTACTGTGATTGGTGTGACTCCTATTGAATCTTTGTTTGCTAATATCAATCTTGATAAAGGTTGGACTGGATATGATTCAACTTGAGCTAGAAGGCGTCCCAATAATTAGGAGTGTGAAGATCTTAAAGAAAAAATTGATAAAAGTGGTATTGGAGAGGTCAAAACTTTAAGTAGCGATGAACCCACTCTTTTGGATATCAAGGACTTTCATTATGATATTTGTTCTTTGATTGATTGTATTTCCTTGTTTCAATCCATGCTTAATTCACCTCATGCTTATAATCAAAATAATGCTTTTACTAAACATACCGTTGATGCTATGATGAAATCGTTTGAAGAAAAACTTGAGTTGGAAGTTTATATCCCTAGAAAGCTTTATGATGAGTGGGAACTTACTATTAAGATTAAAATTAAATATTATGAGTGTAATGCTTTGTGTGATTTGGGTGCTAGGGTTTCCACTATTCCGAAAACTCTTCGTGATGTGCTAGGTTTCCATAAATTTGTTGATTGTTCTTTGAATTTGCATCTAGAGGATTACCCTATTAAGAAACCTATGGGAAGGATTAATTATGTTATTATTGTTGCAAATAGGAATTATGTGCCCATAGATTTTATTGTGCTTGATATAGATTGCAATCCTACATGCCCTATTATTCTTGGTAGACCTTTCCTTAGAATGATTGGTGCAATTATTGATATGAAAGAAGGAAACATTGGATTTCAATTTCTATTAAGGAAGGGAATGGAACACTTTCCAAGAAAGAGAATTAAGTTGCCATATGAATCTATTATGAAGGCCACTTATGGATTGCATACCAAAGATGACAATACCTAGATCTATGCAATACGCCTAGCTAGAGGCGTTAAACAATAGCGCTTGTTGGGAGGCAACCCAAATTTTTATTTTGTGTTTTTTGTTTTTGCTTCTGTTTTTCAATAAATACACATTATTACCTCTGTAGTAATTGTGTTTTAGTGTTTCAATTAGTGTTTCAGTTAAGTAAGACCTTTGGGATGGTCTATGGTGATAGTTGATTTGATCTTGCTGAAAAACAGAAACTTTTGCGCTAATTGCCAGAATTTTCAAAATTCACAGAAGCGTCCTTTTGATCTGATTTTTTTACAAAAGATTGATATACAAATTTCCCATGATTTCCTAATTTTTCAGAATTTTTATATTTACATAATTATACTAAAAATCTAGATTACTACAGACTGTTCTATTTTTGGCAGATTCTGTTTTTTATGTGTTGTTTGCTTATTTTGATGAATCTATGGGTAGTATCAGGGGGTATGAACCATGGAGAAGTTGGAATACAGTAGATATTACACCAATATAAATTTAGAATGAGTTCACAACAGTACCTAAAGTGGTGATTTATTTCATTATACTAACGGATCTTACGAGTTTTCTGTTGAGTTTTGTGTTGTGAAGTTTTCAAGTTTTGGGTAAAGTTTTGATAGACAACGGAATAAGGAGTGGCAAGAGCCTAAGATTGGGGATGCCCAAGGCACCCCAAGGTAATATTCAAGGACAACCAAGCATCTATGCTTGTGGATGCCCCGGATGGCATCCCCTCTTTCGTCTTCAATCCATCGGTAAATTTACTTTAGGCTATATTTTTATTCACCACATGATATGTGTTTTCCTTGGAGCGTCTTGTATGATATGAGTCTTTGCGTTTTAGTTTACCACAATCATCCTTGCTATACACTCCTTTTGAGAGGGACACACATTAATCATCAATTTATTAGAATACTCTATGTGCTTCACTTATATCTTTTGAGCTAGGTAGTTGCTCTAGTGCTTCACTTATATCTTTTTACAGCACGGCGGTGGTTTTATTTTATAGAAATTGATGAACTCTCATGATTCACTTATATTATTTTTAGAGTCTTGAAAACAGCATGGTAATTTTCTTAGGTTATGAATTTGGTCCTAATATGATGGGCATCCAAGAGGGATATAATAAAATCTTTCATAAAGAGCATTGAATATATGAGAAGTTTGATTCCTTGCATTTGTTATGAGATATAAAGATGGTGTTATTAGAGTCATGCTAGTGAGTAATTGTGGATTGGTATAAATAATTGTGTTAAAGTTTCTGATTCCCGAAGCATGCACGTATGGTGAACTGTTATGTGATGAAGTCGGAACATGATTTATTTTCTGATTGTCTTCCTTATGAGTGGCGGTCGGGGACGAGCGATGTTCTTTTCCTACCAATCTACCCCCTAGGAGCATGCATATTAGTACTTTGCTTTGATGGCTAATAAATGTTTGCAATAAGTATGTGAGTTCTATTTTTTCCTTGTTTTTGACTTTTCCAGAAAAGGAATACCAAACGGAGTCCAAACGGAGTAAAACTTTGCGGTGATTTTTCTTGAACCAGAAGAAACCCACGAGACTTGGAGAGGAGGCCAGAAGACCTACAAGGAGGCCACAAGCCGTAGGGGCTCGCCCTAGGGGACCGCACCCAGGGCTTGTGGGCCCCTCGGAGACCTTCCAACCCTAATCTTCGCACTATAAATCGTCAAATATTCCCCCTATACTAGAGGGCACACCAAAAATACTTTTCCGCCGCCGCAAGCTTCTGTTCTCATGAGATCCCATTTTGGGGCCTTTTCTGGTACTCCGCCGGAGGGGGATTGGATCACGGAGGGCCTCTACACCAACCTTGCTGCCCTTCCGATGATGTGTGAGTAGTTTACCACAGACCTATGGGTCCATAGCTAGTAGCTAGATGGTTTCTTCTCTCTCTTTGATCTTCAATACAATGTTCTCCCCGATGCTCTTGGAGATCTATTCGATGTAATCTTCTTTTGCGGTGCGTTTGTTGAGATCATATGAATTGTGGATTTATGATTAGATTATCTATGAATATTATTTGAGTCTTCTCTGAACTCGTTTATGCATGATTGAGATAGCTTTGTATTTCTCTCTGATCTATCGATTTGGTTTGGCCTACTAGATTGGTTTTTCTTGCAATGGGAAGGTGCTTTTTGATGGGTTCAATCTTGCGGTGTCCTCACCCAGTGACAGTAGGGGTAGCGAGGCACGTATTGTATTGTTGCCATTAAGGATAAAATATGGGGTTTATATCATATTGTTTGAGTCTATCCCTCTACATCATGTCATCTTGCTTAAGGCGTTACTCTGTTCTTGTTAACTTAATACACTAGATGCATGCTGGATAGTGGTCAATGTGTGGAGTAATAGTAGTAGATGCAGAATCATTTCAGTCTACTTGTCACGGACTTGAGCATTTGATAGAAAAGCGCATAGTTATGGCGATATCTAAGGCAATGATCATGAATATAGGCATCACGTCCGTGACAAGTAGACCGACTCCTGCCTGCATCTACTATTATTACTCCACACATCGACCGTTATCCAGCATGCATCTAGTGTATTAAGTTAACGAGAACGGAGTAACGCCTTAAGTAAGATGACATGATGTAGAGGGATAGATCCAATCAATATGGTAAAACCCAATCTTTTTATCCTTAATGGGAACAATACAAATACGTGCCTCGCTACCCCTTTTGTCACTGGGTGAGGACACCACAAGATTGAACCCAAAACAAAGCACATCTCGCATTGCAAGATAGATCAATCTAGTTGGCCAAACCAAATCAATAGATCGGAGAGAAATACAAAGCCATCTTAATCATGCATAAAAGAGTTCAGAGAAGACTCAAATAATATTCATAGATAATCTGATCATAAGTCCACAATTCATCGGATCTCAACAAACGCACCACAAAAAAAGATCACATTGAATAGAACTCCAAGAAAATCAAGGAGAACATTGTGTTGAAGATCAAAGAGAGAGAAGAAGCCATCTAGCTACTAGCTATGGATCCGTAGGTCTGTGGTAAACTACTCACACATCATCGGAAGAGCAGCAAGGTTGGTGTAGAGGCCCTCCGTGATCGAATCCCCCTCCGGCAGAGTACCGAAAAAGTCCCCAAGATGGGATCTTATGAGAACAGAAGCTTGAGGTGGCAGAAGAGTATTTTTGGTGTGCCCTCTAGTATACGCAGAATATTTGGGTATTTATAGAGCTGAGATTAGGGTTAGGTGAGTCCTGAGGGGCCCACAAGCTTGGGGGCGCGCCCTGTGAGCTTGTGGCCCTCTCGTGGCTCCTCTGGCCTCCTCCCGAAGCTTCGTGGGTGTCTTCTTGTCCAAGAAGAATCGTCAAAAAGTTTCGTTCCATTTGGACTCCGTTTGGTATTGATTTTCTATAAAAGACAAAAACAAGGAAAAAACAACAACTGGCACTGGGCACTAGGTTAATAGGTTAGTCCCAAAAATGATATAAAATAGCATAATAATGCATATAAAACATCCAAGATGGATAATATAATAGCATGGAACAATAAAAAATTATAGATACGTTGGATACGTATCAGGGGGCAGCCCCCTTTTGGTGTGAATTGGTTGCTCGTGGGCCCATGGTGGGGCGCAAGCCCCACAAAACATGGAGACATGTTGGAGGGCTGGTGGGGTCCAAGGAAGCGCGTGTGCCACCCTGATTTTCGCTCCTGTTTTTTTCCTTCGCGGGATTTGACTCCCGTCTTTTTTCTCGATGTTATCGAATTTTCTCCAGCTCTTGGGTATATGAAGATGGTCATTTAGCCTTCCTTTCCCTATCTAACCAAAGATTCTCTCTAGTCCAACCTTGCCACCCGAGACATATTCTCCGGACTTTACCATCGAAACCCTACCTTCCGAGTTACCGGAAGGGAAACCCTAACTCCTGCAGTTACAAAGGAACCCTAATTTCCTTTGATCTGTTGCCTCCCAAACTTTTCCCAATGATCATCCTATCTTTGTAAACCCTGGATATGCAAAAATATTGCCAAGTCATTTGCAATATTTTTCATTTATAATTATTTCCTTTTTCTGCCAGTTAAAGGAATTAAATCCAGGAAAATACCTATCCACCTCCAAAGTTGATGAAAACTTGTGGAGATATTATTTGTGATGACATTAAGCTCCCATAAAAATATTGGCCATATAATTAAATAAGGGAAATTGCATTTTCCTATTTAATGCCAATATTGCATTTTGGGCCCTTTCTAAAGGAACTACCATTTTGGTAGCCAGGAAAAATCCCAAATAATTTGTGGAGCTTCTCCTATCCATATATTTACCATTTCCATCAAAATCCAAGTCCCATAGTTCAAAGTTTGAGCACAACATCCATTTGCAAATTATGTTCAGATTTCCAGTTTGCAAAGGAAGTGCTTGAACCCTTGATCTATTTGAGCTGAAATTTTTCGTGGTGGTCAATATTGACAAACCAATCTTGGAAACCAAAAATCAGTTCAATTAATCTATTCATTTATCCCCAGCAATTTTCTCAAGTTTCAGTCCATTTGAGAGCTCTGTGAAGGAAGTACCCCTTTGGTATATCCAAATGAGCTGAAATTTTTGCAGTATCTTCATACTTCCAAATAATCACTCTCCACCAAAATTCAGCTCATTTCATCAACCCATTTGAGCACAGCTT
This sequence comes from Thinopyrum elongatum, assembly GCA_011799875.1. NCBI lineage: Eukaryota > Viridiplantae > Streptophyta > Magnoliopsida > Poales > Poaceae > Thinopyrum > Thinopyrum elongatum. The sequence goes on from CM022301.1 coordinate 29,315,236, forward strand.
CAAAATCCATTTTCTGGACCAAATTTTGCATTGTGAAGGAAGTATATGCAAATGAAGTCCAAATGCCACCAAATTTTACTAGCATCTAGTCCTTCCTACCACATTTCATTTTGACAAAGATTCAGCTCCCCACTCTTATGCATTTCTTCAATAGAATCCACCCAATTTTGTTTGTCAGAATCTTCTTTTGCAAGTTCCTCCCACCCCAAAGCCACCTTGCTACTTCCAGTCACTTCTCTTATCTATTTGAGCAGTGAGACGCATGCTAGACAAGGTCCCAGGGCCCTTTAATGCTCCAGAGCACGTGTTGCCGGGAGAGCATGCCAAAACGGCGCTTAACGCTCTGCCAGCTCCGTCCGGTCTTCTCCGGTCGGCCTCTGCTTGTCCAAAGGTGTCCAACGGCTCCGCAATGGCCACGCCCACACTCTCCCGTCTCTTCCCCCTCCGGATTCTTCCCCAACAGGCCAGCTCCGACGTGACACAGTGCACGCCTGTGACCCGCCGCCGTATACGGACGAGCCCGAGCTCTCCCGAAGCTCCTACAAGCTCCTCCACCCTTCCCAGAGCCCTTGCCGACATCGCCCCATCTCTTCGTGTGTCCCCGAGCTCCAGTGAGCTTATAGGTCCGCCACGACGGCCGTGGCTATCTGTTCTCGCCGGCCGCCTATATATAGGCCTTCCCCGAGCCCTTCCCGAGCACTCTGAGCACGGCAATCCTCTCCCCTCCTCTCCACTAGCTCGCCGGACCACTCAGCGGATCCCCGGAGCTCCTCCTCCCTCCCCTCTGTCCGCCATCGCCGCCATGCCTGCCATTCGGCCTCGCCAAAATTGGCGGCACCCAAGCCATCCTCGCTCCGCCTGACCCCCTCATGCAACCACCACTACCATCCGGAGATCTTCCCCGCCTTCGTTTTGTCCCGGGGATGCCCGTGCTCTCAGGTTCGATCTCTCTAGCGCCGCCGTCTGCCACCGCCGGTGTGCTGCTCAAATCTGAGCTCCCCGGCAATCAAATCGTTTACCATTGGATGTGCCACTCGCCGCTGAGTCCGTCCATAGCTCGACTGTGATTGGAGTGGCCCTGTTGCCCCGACAATCTCCGTCGGGGGCGCGCCTCTCCTCGTCTGGGCACACGAGCAGGAGGACGACTGCCCCTCTCTGTTTTTTTTAAGTGGCGCGGATGGGCCTGCCCAGCTGCAGCCAGTGGAACAGCAGCAACAGCCGCAGCAGTTTTGGCCCGAGGCAGCCCGAATGAACAGTGCGGTTTTTCTTTTTCCGCAAAAAATCAGTCAGGGACCCAATGGTAAATACTTTCTCTGCAGATAAGTCCCTGATCTTTAAACCCTTCTATTTTTTCACTTGCAACTCCGAATTGATCGATTCCAAAGCCTACCTTCATACTTTTCCGAACCCGTTCCGATGATATCACTTTCACCATGTTGACACTTTCTGAAAATGCCCATTTTGCCCCTGCCCTCTATTCAGCTCCTCCGAGAGAGAACCTTTTCCGGCGATTCTTCCGCGGCTTCACTGCACTTCTTCCCGGTGGATCCTTCATCCCCAGGCAAGCCGACCATCTGATATATGCCCTAAAGCAATGCTCTGTGTTATTCTTGCATGTTTAAATTAATATGCTTATGCTTGTCTGCGTATTAGTGGGCTGTATGTGACTCTAACGAACCCTTGTTTGTACTTTCTTCGATGACGGCACCATGCGTGTGTCTGAGCTGCTTTCGGCCGTCCGGGGTGGATGCCCATTTTATGGTCTCTTTTCAACAACTGGCCGTGTTCTGAGCTGTTTTGCGGCCGTCTCAGATAGTTGTTGAATTTCTTTCTGTAGTAGTGACCCTATGCTCTGAGCTGTTTTTCGGCCGTCTTAGGGAGATACTACATTCTTTTTATCAACACCATCTCATGCTCTGAGCTGCTTTCCAGCCGTCTTGAGCCGGGGTTGAGTTATTCCGGTAATGTCCCAGATCTGAGTTGTAAAGACCGTTCTGGTGGCTGCTGGTTTCTTTGACGATTTTATGCAAGGGTTCCGATGGTCGTAACATACAACTAGGACTTGTAGAGTGATAACTTGCCGTTTAAATCTTTTTTCACTATGGCTCGTGGTGATGTTATATGGAGATAGGTGATCATGTTTCCACAGTTGCTACCTCATACATAGTTACCACCATGTTAGGTTATTCATGATAAATAACCATCCTTGCTAAGTACTTGCAAAACTAAACCTAGTCGGTTGATCCAGAGTCACCTGTCCGGACTTATCCGTGCAACCACATTTAGCGGTATGGGACGGCCTTGACTTGGTCTGATCGTGTGCTCTTTTATCAGTACCACCAACTAGGGAAGGTTATACATGCGCGCTGCCCTGGCCCGGTAGGCGGCGATAACCTTGTGAGCCCGGTTGAGATATTTGCCAGCGTCCCAGTTTGGGAAAGTTTAGTTGGCCACGACAGTGGCAGGTGTCACGAGGTGACACAGGGGCCACCCAGGACATGACCCTAGGAGGGTATGATTGTTGGTGGTACGATGGGAGAGTCACGGGTTAGGCAGGTTTTGTTGGAGCAACTCTGGTCCACCCGAATGGGATCATGAGGTCAGGTGCTCCATGGTGTGGGTAAAGTGCGCAACCTCTGCAGAGTGTAAGAATCTATTCGAATAGCCGCGTCCACGGTATTGGACAGTCCGTCCAGACCTCACTAGGTGTTCAACCGTAACAGTAATAATAATGATAGAAGAACTCGACTTATGATCGAAGGTACTCAACGAATCATGAGTATTCCGAGAATTGTAAGGCAACCCGGAAGAGAGTAAGTTTATCTGACTTACAGTGGAGATGCATAGATATCGGATGATGTCAGGGATATGATATGTTAGCCATGGGATGGCTATGAAAGAGATGGTCGGATGACCACCAGACTCGGATTTGACTTGGATCAGTTCCGGATTGGATTATGACAATGTTCGGAGTATGGCTTATTTACTGGATATGCTTACATTACTATATTTATCTTAGTAGTTATCTTGCTGAATAATCCTGTTACAATTTCTTGATTAATATTGCTAGATAGGTATGCTATGCCATGATAATTAATGTTGCTCTAATAACAAATGCATGCTTCAATGCCATGGATGCATTGCTTGGTGTGTATGTTAGTTTGGTTTGCTTGCGAGTACATTCAAAAGTACTCAGCGGCCTTCAATGTGGCCAGGTTCGTATAAGGATCCACGGCCTGTCTTCGAGGAACCGAAGCGTTCGTGGGGTAGGAGAGTAACCCAGTCAGATCCTTGTGGATTGGGGCCGCACCAAGACCATGCTGCCCTAGATAGAGCTTTTCCGCTGCCATTACTCTTGTAATACATCATGTAAGACTTATATATCCATTAATTGAAATGCCTATGTTCATGATACTTGTTGTAAACGCGCATGCCAGAGTGATTTCCTTGGCTGGCATGCATGGCGACCATCTGGCTACAGTGGTAATCAGGCGGGGCACCGCAACGGGTGGTATCAGAGCAGCCAGGCTGACTGTAGGTTACCCTAGTCAGACTTCATTGTCTTGTGCTCAGTAGAAAGCCCAGATGGATTTCAGCCATCTTTGCCAATCAAGCATGGCTACTACTGATCATAAGGCAACCGCATAGCTCTTTGGCTCCATCAGACCCGAACTCCCGTGGCCTTTGCCTCCGGTGTGAAAAGTTCGCACCCGGCAAGGACCCATGAGCCCTGAACCCCTAGGTAAACCAGATATCCCTACCCTGCTTGCTAACCATGGCATTTCTCTACTTAACTCTAGTTTCCTTTGGGAAATGCTTATAAATTCCATCCTTTCCCTGACAACCCTAGGATCGTTGACTAAGCCACTTTGGCTATGGTCGTGTGTTGAGTTTGATGTTCCCTAAGGAAGTAGTAGAAGCTTGACACCAATTGCTACCAGGAGCATTGTGTGGTTTTGCTTCTAAATCCTTAGAGGTGCATCGAGTGCGCTATACTAGTTATACTAGTGAATCTTCGGCCACGTGTGTAAGGTCCGCAAAATTTGAGTTTTATTTGCTTTTTGAATTTCGTGTTTCTTGTTTATTGTCGGTTTTGTTTCTTCGCTCCGACTGGATCCATCCGCAAGAGCTTCCTAGGAAGATCAACATGCCACCTGGATAATACCCAATAATCGAAATCCAGCAACAGTCAAGCCAAGGCAACTGCATGATATTCAGATTATTATCACCGGATCTGTCAAGAATGAAGAATGGGTCAGGAGCAGGATCTGTGTGCAACAGACAAGGCCATAACATACCTGAGAGAGTTTGCCTCAGAACAGATCACACCTGAGGAACAGACAGATGTGTTCTCAAGAATGAACACCAGTCAGGACAAATTATTCCGTCCAAGGATTATATCAGTCAGTGAGGTGAACCTTGAGTCTTTTCTCAATGGACTCAAGAACCATTTATTACCCATCGAAGACATATTTCAAGAATGTGAATATGCCAAGTGCAGCAACAAAACTCTGGTGCGAAGATACAAATTTCAAAGCATATCTTGGAGTTCACCGGTGCAAATACAAAATTTTCTGGGAACTATGAACAAGGTTTGCAAGAAATATGGATGCTTTCACGGCTACCCAGAATCAATGAGAACTTCACATGCTTGGAAGCTCAGCTGAACCAAATGGAATTATCCGTCAACTGCTTATTATCGCCAGCACTTAGTTTGAATACAAAGGGTATTCCGAATTAATTAACAACAAGAGGTCTGCACCAGTATTGCAACCTTTACAGCAGCAATGATTAGACCAGCAGAAGGACAAGCAATGAGCGTGACCAACAGAATATCTTCAGTCAAGGTATGCCCTATACCAAGTTTGGCTCCGCTATGGGTAAATTCCGGATACTTCGGAAGGAAGCCAGAATCGCCCATAGATCCGACTGCGTACATAGTGAAAGGCTTCTGGTATAAGGAACCCAACCTTCCTTTGCAAGCTACCGGACTGCCAATCTTACTTGGTACGCCACTTGGTGGGAAAAATCTTCTGGGGTACGGCAGCCCCATCTTCCACAGCGTGCTACCGTGGAAAGCTTTCAGCATAAGACACCTGACCTTCCGCAGAAAGCCACACGAAGGAAAGCTTTTGAGGTACAATAACCAGCCTTTCTCAGCACGCTACTTTGGCAGAAGCTTCGAGCATAAGGAATTCAGCCTTCGTCAACACACCCCGTGCTCACGAGAACCTTGTCAGAAGCAAGAACTAGCCCAGACACCAGTCTGCCTCAGAACTCAGTGGGTATGAAAGGATTTATCCTACCCCTGCATATGTTGTGAGCATGCAGTCCAGGGGACCAGTTCCTGCGATCCACTCATACACGGGAATGACTGTGTTCAGAGAAGAATTGGCCCCATGGTTGAAAGGAGAATTTGAGCACAGCAACCCCTACTAGATATGCAAGAGTAAGTTGTGAGAACAAGCCCGACAAACTGGGAAAACAAGCAAGGAGCCGTATTGGCAGGTCATGACAGGTCCATCAAAGGAATCCTCAAGAACCAAGTTGGGGACAAACAACCCCCGTGACTGTCAACAAGATACAGCTTCACGGATAGAGTGGTATTATTACCAATCCTGGTCAGACTCTGGCATATGCGGCCACAACAATGCAGCCAGCATGCCGTACTCATCATGAATACGGGCCAACAACCAAGATAAGAGGCTATATTCCAAAAGATACACCGGATGATAGCGATACTATGTTTAGCTCTGTGGTCACAGCAAGGACTACAGAGGCTATATATGACAGAGCCATCTCCATGAGAAATAAGACATTCAGATGGAATGGCTCAAAGCACATCAGCATCAACCGCTCATAGACGTCCTGACACCATTGGAATAAGAGATCATTGCCTATGATTAATTTATGATTATGCCTGACATCTCAGTTGGGGATAAAGCAGCAATAGCTCGGTCATGTTGTTCCTCGAACTATGGATCACCTAAGAACAAAGTCAGAATGCCGAAGACAAAATAAAATGTCAGCACGGAACCCACAGCCAGACTAAGCATTTTGGCACGGCAGAAAAGAAAGTCATCCCACTCACCCGAGGCTATACGAGGACATGAGCCTGGTACCAGAAAAGGATGTTTTGCACGTGACAGTCAAGGTACGAAGCATCGCAATAAAACCTGAAGCAGCCACTTCCAGGCCATGTGAATCAAGATGTCTAATGGTATTACCCGCTATCCCACCCAGCAACACCACTGCCAAGACAAAGGTACATCTGACAGGAAAGAGAAGGATTCAAGGAAACTATGTGAAAAGACAACGCATGGTCCATCAGAAGAGGCAGTTAAAAGGCCAGTGAACCAACGAAGACAAGACCACTGATGGATCCAAGTCGCACACAGGTAAGTCCCCCTTCACCAGGAGGTAAGCCCGGAAACCTCGAGGACGAGATTTTCTTAAGGGGGGTAGGTTTGTGACACCCTGGTTTTCAATCGTGTTTTTTTCCTTCGCGGGATTTGACTCCCGTCTTTTTTCTCGATGTTATCGGATTTTCTCCAACTCTTGGGTATATGATGATGGTCATTTAGCCTTGCTTTCCCTATCCAACCAGAGATTCTCTCTAGTCCAACCTTGCCACCCGAGACATATTCTCCGGACTTTGCCATCGAAACCCTACCTTCCAAGTTACCGGAAGGGAAACCCTAACTCCTGGAGTTACAAAGGAACCCCAATTTCCTTTGATCTGTTGCCTCCCAAACTTTTCCTAGTGAACATCCTATCTTTGTAAACCCTGGATATGCAAAAATATTGCCAAGTCATTTGCAATATTTTTTATTTATAATTAATTCCTTTTTCTGCCATTTAAATGAATTAAATCCAGGAAAATACCTATCCACCTCCAAAGTTGATGAAAACTTGTGGAGATATTATTTGTGATGACATTGCGCTCCCATAAAAATATTGGCCATAATTAAATAAGGGAAATTGCATTTTCCTATTTAATGCCAATATTGCATTTTGGGCCCTTTCTAAAGGAACTACCATTTTGGTAGCGAGGAAAAATCCCAAATAATTTGTGGAGCTTCTACTATCCATATATTTACCATTTACATCAAAATCCAAGTCCCATAGTTCAAAGTTTGAGCACATCATCCATTTGCAAATTCTGTTCAGATTTCCAGTTTGCAAAGGAAGTGCTTGAACCATTGTTCTATTTGAGCTGAAATTTTGCATGGTGGTTAATATTGACAAATCATCAGGGAAACCAGAAATCATTTCAATTCATCTATTCATTTATCCCCAGCAATTTTCTCAAGTTTCAGTCAATTTGAAAGCTCTGTGAAGGAAGTACCCCTTTGGTATATCCAAATGAGCTGAAATTTTCCCAGTATCTTCATACTTCCAAAAAATCACTATCCACCAAAATTCAGCTCATTTCATCAAACCATTTGAGCACAGCTTCAAAATCCATTTTCTGGACCAAATTTTGCATTGTGAAGGAAGTATATGCAAATGAGGTCCAAATTCCTCCAAATTTTACCAGCATCTAGTCCTTCCTACCAGATTTCATTTTGACAAAGATTTAGCTCCCCACTCTTATTCATTTATTCAATAGGATCCACCCATGTTTGCTGTCAGAATCATCTTTTGCAAGTTCCTCCCACCCCAGAGCTACCTAGCTACTTCCAGTCACTTCTCTTATCTATTTGAGAAGTGAGAGGCATGTTAGACAAGGTCCCAGGGCCCTTTAATGCTCCAGAGCACGTGTTACCATGGTGACCATGCAGAGAGGATGCCAAAACGGCGCTCAACGCTCTGCCAACTCCATCCGATCATCTCCGGTCGGCCTCTGCTTGTCCAAATGTGTCTAGCGGCCCCGCAATGGCCACGCCCACACTCTCCCGTCTCTTCCCCCTCCGGAATCTTCCCCGATGCGCCGGCTCTGACATGGCACACTGCACGCCCGTGACCCGCCGCCGCATACAGATGAGCCCGAGCTCTCCCGAAGCTCCCGACATCGCCCCTTCTCTCCGCGTGTCCCCGAGCTCCTGTGAGCTGATAGGTCCGCCACGGCGGCCGTGGCTATCTGTTCTCGCCGGTCGCCTATATATACGACTTCCCCGAGCCCTTCCCGAGCACTCTGAGCACGGCAATCCTCTCCCCTCCTCTCCACTAGCTCGCCGAACCACTCAACGGAGCCCCGGAGCTCCTCCTCACTCCCCTCTGTCCGCCATCCTCGCTCCGCCTGACCCCCTAACGCAACCACCACCACCATCCGGAGATCTTCCCCGCCTTCGTTTTGTCCCGGGGATGCCCGTGCTCTCGGGTCTGATCTCTCCAGCGCCGCCGTCCGCCACCGTCGGCGTGATGCTCTTATCCGAGCTCCCCGGCCATCAAATCGGGTACCATTGGATGTGCCACTCGCCGCTGAGTCCGTCCATAGCCGTAGTGTCGCCGGAGTGGCCCTGTAGCCCCGGCAATCGCCGTCGGGGGCGCGCCTCTCCTCGGCTGGGCACGGGAGCAGGAGGACAACTCCCCCTCTCTGGTTTTTTTAAGTGGCGCGGGTGGGCTGGCCAAGCTATAGCCAATGGAACACAGCAACAGCCGCAGCAGTTTTAGCCCGAGGCAGCCCATATGAATAATGCGGTTTTTCTTTTTCCACAGAAAATCGGTTAGGGACCCGGTGGTAAATACTTTCTCTGCAGATAAGTCCGTGATCTTTAAACCCTTCTATTTTTTCACTCGTAACTCCGAATTGATCAATTCCAAAGCCTACCTTCATACTTTTCCAAACCCGTTCCAATGATATCACTTTCACCATGTTGACATTTTTTGAAAATGCCCATTTTGCCCCTGCCCTCTATTCAGCTCCTCCGAGAGAGAACTTTTTTTGGCGATTCTTCCGCGGCTTCACCGCACTTCTTCCCGGTGGATCCTTCATTCCCAGGTAAGCCGACCATCTGATATATGCCCTAAAGCATTGCTTTGTGTTATTCTTGCATGTTTAAATTAATATGCATATGCTTGTCTGCGTAGTAGTGGGCTGTATGTGACTCTGACGAACCCTTGTTTGTAATTTCTTCGATGACGGCACCACGCCTGTGTTTGAGCTGCTTTCGGCCGTCCGAGGTGGATGCCTATTTTATTTTCTCTTTTCAACAACTAGCTGTGTGCTGAGCTATTTTGCGGCTGTCTCGGACAATTGTTGAATTTCTTTCTGTAGTAGTGACCCGATGCTCTGAGCTGTTTTTGGCCGTCTTAGGGAGCTACTACATTCTTTTCATCAACACCATCTCATGCTCTGAGCTGTTTTCCAGCCGTCTTGAGCCGGGGTTGAGTTATTCCGGTAATGTCCTAGATCTGAGTTGTAAAGACCGTTCTGGTGGCTACTGGTTTCTTTGCCGGTTTTATGCAATGGTTCTGATGGTCGTAACTTATAGCTAGGACTTGTAGAGTGATAACTTGTCGTTTAAATCTTGTTTCGCTATGGCTCATGGTGATGTTATATGGAGATAGGTGGTCATGTTTCCACAGTTGCTACCTCATACATAGTTACCACCATGTTAGGTTATTCATGATAAATAACCATGCTTGCTAAGTACTTGCAAAACTAAACCTAGTCGGTTGACCCAGAGTCACCTATCCGGAATTATCCATGCAACCACATTTGCCGGTTTGGGATGGCCTTGACTTGGTCTAATCACGTGCTCTTTTATCGGTACCACCAACTAGGGAAGGTTATGCGTGCGTGCTGCCATGGCATGGTAGGCGGCGATAACCTTGTGAGCCCGGTTGAGATATTTGCCGGCGTCCCCGTTTGGGACAGTTTAGTTGGCCACGACGGTGGCAGGTGTCACGAGGTGACACAGGGGCCATCCAGGAAATGACCCTGGGAGGGTATGATTGTCGGTGGTACGATGGCTGAGTCACGGCCGGGTTAGGCAGGTTTCGTTGGAGCAACCCTGGTCCACCCGAATGGGATCACGAGGTCAGGTGCTCCATGGTGTGGGTAAAGTGCGCAACCTCTGCAGAGTGTAAGAATCTATTCAAATAGCCGCGTCCACGGTATTGGACAGTCCGTCCAGACCTCACTAGGTGGTCAACTGTAACAGTAATAATAATGATGGAAGAACTCGACTTATGATCGAAGGTACTCAACGACTCATGAGTATTCCGAGAGTTGTAAGGCAACCCGGAAGAGAGTAAGTTAATCAGACTTACAGTGGAGATGCATAGATATCGGATGATGTCAGGGATATGATATGTTAGCCATGGGATGGCTATGAAAGAGATGGTCAGATGACCACCAGACTCGGATTTGACTTGGATCGGTTCCGGATTGGATTATGAGAATGTTCGGAGTATGGCTTATTTACTGGATATGCTTACTTTACTATATTTATCTTAGTAGTTATCTTGCTGAATAATCCTGTTACAATTTCATGATTAATATTGCTAGATAGGAATGCTATGCCATGACAATTAATGTTGCTCTAATAACAAGTGCATGCTTGAATGCCATGGATGCATTGCATGCTGTATATGTTAGTTTGGTTTGCTTGTGAGTACATTCAAAAGTACTCAGCGGCCTTCAATGTGGCCAGGTTCGTATAAGGATCCGCGGCCCATCTTCGAGGAGCCGAAGCGTTCGTGGGCTAGGAGAGTAACCCAGTCAGATCCCTGTGGATTGGAGCCACACCAAGACCATGCTGCCCTAGATAGAGCTTTTCCGCTGCCATCACTCTTGTAATACATCATGTAAGACTTATATATCCATTAATAGAAATGCCTGTGTTCATGATACTTGTTGTAAACGCACATGCCAGAGTGATTTCCTAGGCTGGCATGCATGGCGACCGTCTGGCTAAAGTGGTAATCAGGCGGGGCGCCACAACAGGTAGTATCAGAGCAGCCAGGCTGACTGTTGGTTACCCTAGTCAGACTGCATTGTCTTGTGCTCAGTAGAAAGGCCAGATGGATTTCGGCCATCTTTGCCAAGCAGGCACGGCTACTACTGATCATAAGGCAACCCCATAGGTCTTTGGCTCCATCAGACCCCAACTCCCGTAGCCTTTGCCTCCGGTGTAAAAAGTTCGCACCCGGCAAGGATCCGTGAGCCCTGAACACCTAGGTAAACCAGATATCCCTACCCTGCTTGCTAACCATGGTATTTCTCTTCTTAACTCCAGTTTCCTTTTGGAAACGCTTATAAATTCCATCCTTTCCCTGACAACCCTAGGATCGTTGACTAAGCCACTTTGGCTATGGTCGTGTGTCAAGTTTGATATTCCCTAAGGAAGTAGTAGAAGCTTGACACCAATTGCTACCAGGAGCATTGTGTTGTTTTGCTTCTAAATCCTTAGAGGTGCATCAAGTGCGCTATACTAGTTATACTAGTGAATCTTCGGCCACGTGTGTATGGTCCGCAAAATTTGAGTATTATTTGCTTTTGGTTTCCGCGGTTCTTGTTTCTTTATCGGTTCTGTGTCTACAACTTGCAAGATAGGATCAAGAACACAAATATATTCATGAAAACATAATTGGTTTAGATCTGAAATCATGGCACTCGGGCCCTAGTGACAAGAATTAAGCATGGCAAAGTCATAGCAACATCAATCTCATAACATAGTAGATCCTCGGGATCAAACCCTAATAAAACTAACTCGATTGCATGATAAATCTCATCCAACCCATCACTGTCCAGCAAGCCTACGATGGAATTACTCACGCATGGCGGTGAGCCTCATGAAATTGGTGATGGAAGAAGGTTGGTGATGATGATCGCGACGAATCCCCCTCTCCGGAGCCCCGAACGAACTCTAGATCAGCCCTCCCGATGAAGAACAGGAGGCGACGGTGGCTTCGTATCGTAAAACGTGATGAATCCTTCTTCTTGGTTTTTTTCTCAATGAATAGGGTTATATAGAGTTGGAGTTATGGTCAGAGGAGGTCCAGGGGGCCCACAAGCCCTCTAGGCGCACCCCGGGGGGGCGCCCCCCAGCCTAGTGGCCTCTGGGTGGACCCACTCTGGTCAATTCTTGCGCCAGTATTTTTTATATATTCCACAAATATTCTCCGTAAATTTTCTGTTTAATCCGAGAACTTTTATTTCTGCACAAAAATAACACCATAGCAATTATGCTGAAAACAGCGTCAGCCTAGGTTAGTTCCATTCAAATCATGCAAATTAGAGTCCAAAACAAGGGCAAAAGAGTTTGGAAAAGTAGATACGATGGAGATGTATCAACTCCCCCAAGCATAACCCATTGCTTGTCCTCAAGCAATTCAGTTGATAAACTGAAAGTGACAAAGAAAAACTTTTACAAACTCTGTTTGATCTTGTTGTTGCAAATATGTCTAGCCAGTATTCAGGTTTTCAGCAAAGATTATGAACTAACCATATTCACAATAACATTTAGGTCTCACATTTACCCATATCAATAGCATAATCAACTAGCGAGCAATAATAATAAATCTCGGATAACAACACTTTTTCAAAACAATCATGATATAATATGACAAAATGGTATCTCGCTAGCCCTTTCTGAGACAGCAAAACATAAATGCAGAGCACCCCTGAAGATCAAGGACTGACTAGACATTATAATTCATGGTAAAAGAGATCCAGTCACACTCATACTCAATATCAATTAAAAACAAATCATATATTTGATAGTGGTGCTCTCCAGCTGGTGCTTTTTATAAGAGGATGATGACTTGACAATGAAAGTAAATAGATAAGCCCTTCGCAGAGGGAAGCAGGGATTTGCAGAGGTGCCAGAGCTCGCAGCTTTTGAAACAGAGATGAATATAATTTTAAGCGGTATGCTTTCATTGACAACTAACAACCAAGAGATCTCGCTATCTTCCATGCTAGATACATTATAGGCGGTTCCCAAATAGAATGGTAAAGTTTTTACTCCCCCTCCACCAACAATCACACTCCACGGCTAGCCGCATCCACGGGTACCATCCATACTAACAACAGTCCTGGGGGAGTTTTGTTTTATTATTATATCTTGGTTTGATTTTGAGCATGGAACTGGGCATCCCGATAACCAGCCACTTTCTCGTGAATGACAAGTGAGTCAACACTCATCGTGATAATAACCCACCTAGCATGGAAGATATTGACAGCCCCCAGTCACTATATGAGCGATTCGGGCATACAAAACAGATTATTATTTGAAGGTTTAGAGTTTGGCACATGCAAATTTAATTTGGAACGAGAGGTAAATACCGCATATAGGTAGGTATGGTGGACTCATATGGAACAACTTTGGGTTTATGGATGTGGATGCACAAGCAGTATTCCCGCTTAGTACAAGTGAAGGCTAGCAAAAGATTGAGGAGCGACCAACTAGAGAGCAACAATGGTCATAAACATGCATTGAGTTTAACCAACATTGAGTGCAAGCATGAGTAGGATATAAATCACCATGAACATAAATACCGTGGAGGCTATGTTGTTTTTTATTCAACTACATGTGTAAACATGTGCCAAGTCAAGCCACTTAAATCATTCAAAGGAGGATACCATCCTATCATACTACATCATAATCATTTTAAAAGCATGTTGGCACTCGAGATAAACCATTATCAACTCCTAGCTAATTAAGCATGGCATGAGTAACTATAATCTCTAATTGTCATTGCAAACATGTTTCATTCATAATGGGCTGAATCAAGAATGATGAGCTAATCATATTTACAAAAACAAAATAGGTCGAGTTCGTACCAGCTTTTCCTCATCTCAATCATTTCATCAAATATCGTCATTATTGCCTTTCACTTGCACGACCAAACGGTGTGGATAATAATAAGAGTGCACATGCATTGGACTAAGCTGGAATCTGCAAACATTTATTCAAAGGAGAAGACAAGGTAATATGGACTCTTTGTTAGATCAACAATAATGCATATGAGAGCCACTCAACATTTTCAACGTGGTCTTCTCCTTACGACCCAAAGAAAAAGAAAAGAATTTCAGAGAAACACACTGAAATATTTTTGGAGATTTTGTTTTCTGAAGAAAGGAAAAACGAAAAACCAGAAAAACTATTTACACGGGAAAGCTCCCACAAACAAAAGAAGAACGCGAAATCTACTTGGGTTTTGTTTTAATACTACAATGAAAGCAAGAAAAATAAACTAGCACGGATAATACAATGAAAAAGTATGAACACTGACAACTGGAATGAGTGTGTGAACATGAATGTAATGTCGGTGAGAAATACGTACTCCCCAAGCTTAGGCTTTTGCCCTAAGTTGGTCTAGGGCCATGGCTCGAAATAGTCCTCTCCTCGATACTCCGGAGGGTTCTAAGGGTTCCACTGGTTGGCGAGCTCCTGCGGCTCCCATTCATAAATAGGCTCCTGATAAGGATCAGGAACTAGTGCTTGCTCAAGTGCTGGAGGTTGTGTCAGCCTCCAGTATGTGTAAATGTCCTCGGGCATAATAGTGTACCTGCCTGAAGGAATATCGAACAAATAAGGTGCAGGCAAGGTAATATTCTCACAAGTACCCTGACTAAATACTAGGTTGTAGAGGAGTCGCTTGTCATCGTCTTTTTTAAGAAAATCGTGTTCTACCATACTAGCATAATTTAAATAATTAGTGGGTAACAAGATCTCCTCCTTCTCATCATGTCTAATGGGTATCTCAAAATATTTAGCAAGGCGGGAGGCATAGACGCCTCCAAAAATAGTACCCATCGAGCGGTTCAAGTTCAACCTCCGAGCAACAATGCCGCCCAAACTAAAAGTTCTATCAGTATATAAAGCATGGTGCAAAACGGCAAGGTCAGGGGCACTGAGGCCTCCACTCTCCCCACGACCAATCAAACATCTCCTAGTAAAAAGAGAATAATAGCGTAAAACAGGAAAATGTAAACTAGCCACTCTCGCTTCCGACACCCTCTGGTCAATTCTTGCGCGAGTATTTTTTATATATTCCAGAAATATTCTCCGTAAATTTTCAGGTCAATCTTATAACTTTTATTTCTGCACAAAAATAAAACCATAGCAATTCTGCTGAAAACAGCGTCAGTCCGGGTTAGTTCCATTCAAATCATGCAAATTAAAGACAAAACAAGGGCACAAGAGTTTGGAAAAGTAGATACGATGGAGACGTATCAGGCATGGAGCTGGCGAAGACGGACGTCAAGCCGCCGGCGGAGGAGGGGCGCGACCCGGAGCCGGCCGTCGACGACCCGAAGGTGGAGGAGATGGCCGAAGACGTCCCACCCCGGAATGACACGGCCGAGCGGGCGGAGGAGGGGCGCATGGGGGACGCCGCCCCGGGTGTAGCGCCACAAACGACGCCGGCCGAAGCGCCAGAGTCGACGCCGGCCGCAGAGGAGCCGGCAGGGAGCGGGCATGCCGTGGTGATCAGGCTGCCGCATGCGGCGCCGGGAAGCGGACCTGCCGCCGGGTCACAGCAGCCCCGGAGCGGAGCCGGCGGGGCCATGGTTGGGCCCCGCATCTAGGAAGAGGCGGCAATGGACGCCGTCCACCAGCATCTCCGCAGCCGCGCAGAACGGCTTCAAGCCTTTGCCCAGAGCGAGCTGGAGCAGACGCGGGAGCTGCAGCTCTCCGTGATCGTAAGTTTTCTTCTTGCTTGTCTTTCTGGCTGGTCATTGGGGCGCGCTAGCGCACCCACTGGGTGTAGCCCCCGAGATTCGGGCCAACTATGAAATAGTTGGGTCGAATCTTAAAGTGTCTTTGAGTCGGCATCACCTGAAATAGTTTTTGCTTAACTCTCATTTTTCTGCAGCACCTGGACGGACTCTGAGTCGCCATCCACAACCGGCTTCTGGAGAAGCATCGCGAGGTGAAGGCGCATCTCGCTACTAAGGAGGAGGTGCTCCATCTTGCCGACGGTACATCTTGCATGCTCTTAGTGGGGGCGCGCTAGCGCACGCACTGGTTGTAGCCCCCGAGATTCAGGCCAACTATGAAATAGTTGGGTCAAATCTTAAAGTGTCTTTCTTCTTTCCTTCCAGCATCTGACTTGAAGCCTTGCCGTGCAGCCACCGTGGCCGAGCTGCCAGATCTCCGAACCCGGCTGGCCAAAACTGGCCAGCAACGCGACCAAGCGGTCACCACCAGTCAGATCCCTGTGGATGGGAGCCGCACCAAGACCATGCTGCCCTTGATAGAGCTTTTCCGCTGCCATCACTATTGTAATACATCATGTAAGACTTATATATCCATTAATAGAAATGGCTGTGTTCAAGATACTTGTTGTAAACGCGCATGCCAGAGTGATTTCCTGGGCTGGGATGCATGGCGACCGTCTGGCTACAGTGGTAATCAGGCGGGGCGCCACAACGGGTGGTATCAGAGCAGCCAGGCTGACTGTAGGTTACCCTAGTCCGACTTCATTGTCTTGTGCTCAATAGAAAGTCCAGATGGATTTTAGCCATCTTTTCCAAGTAGGCACGGCTACTACAGATCATAAGGCAACCCCATAGATCTTTGGCTCCATCAGACCCAACTCCCGTGGCCTTTGCCTCCGCTATGAAAAGTTCACACCCGACAAGGACCCGTGAGCCCTGAACCCCTAGGTAAACCAGATATCCCTACCCTGCTTGCTAACCATGGCATTTCACTTCTTAACTCCAGTTTCCTTTGGGAAATACTTATAAATTCCATCCTTTTCCTGACAACCCTAGGATCGTTGACTAAGCCACTTTGGCTATGGTCGTGTGTCGAGTTTGATGTTCCCTAAGGAAGTAGTAGAAGCTTGACACCAATTGCTACCAGGAGCATTGTATGGTTTTGCTTCAAAATCCTTAGAGGTGTATTGAGTGCGCTATACTAGTTATACTAGTGAATATTCGGCCACGTGTCTAAGGTCCGCAAAATTTGAGTTTTATTTGCTTTTTGGTTTTTGCGGTTCTTGTTTCTTTGTCGGTTCCGTTTCATCGCTCTGGCAAGATGTCGGCCGCCACTGTCACCTCGGGCTCGGCTCGAATTCGAGCTACCCGAGTCCTCTCCCTCCCTCCAAACCCCACCACACCACTTCCCCAGCCACGGTGAGCCTTCCCACGTCCTCGCTTCGTCCCCGGAGCCACCGCAGCGCCGAACCCATCGCCGCCCGTACCCGCCGCCGCCACGGCCAGTGGCACGCTCGCTCCTACCCTCCTCGAGGTCCGTGCACCCCGGGGATGGATGCGCTTGTCCTCCCGAGCATGCTGGTAGGCCGAGCGCTGCGCGAGACGGCCAGAGCCGCCGGCCAACCTCGTCGGACTTCACCTCTGCTCCAGTCAAGCACGGGTGAGGGATGAAGGAGACGCTGACCTGGCTGGGCGGGCCCCGCCATCCCCTCGACCCCACCCGTCAACCAGAGGGAGCCATTGACCCGGGCCCGCGCACGTCTTAAGTGGAGACGTGTTCAGTGGAATACACTTTCTAGTACCGGAAGCGTATTATGTAAAATACGTTTTCGGTTGAAGAAAATGTATTCTGCCTTTCTTCGGTCCCAAATACGTTTTCCCTGATAGAAAGCGTATTTCTCAGGAAAACACGTTCGGTTTAAACAATCAGGGACCTGCTTGTAAATATTTTTGCTACAAATTGGTCCCTGAACTTTAAACGTCCGTATCTTTTCAACCGTAACTCCGATTCAGGTGAAACCAACGCCCACATCTTCGTCTCGTCAGGCCCGTTCTGTTGGTAACATTTTCACAAGGTTATCACATTTTGAAAATGACCATTTTCCCCTTGCCCTTCAATCAGCCCCTCCGAGAGAGAACGGTTTCCGGCAATCCTTTCCGTGGCTTCACCGCACTTCTTCCCGGAGTATTCTTCGACCCTAGGCAAGCCAACCATCTGATATATGCCCTAAAGCATTGCTCTATGTTATTCTTGTGTGTTTAATTAATGATTATGCCTATGATAGTAATAATTAATCTTCCATTAGACTGCACTTACTGTTTAAATTACTTGCATTAGTTTTCTATATGTGATAACTCAAAGTAATTTATTTAAATGCCTAGTTGCTATCATCTCCAGTTGTTGTGGTACGCAACCATGCTTGCTAAATGATGACTAAAGCTAAACCTAGTCGGTTGATCCTGAGTCACCTGTCCGAACTTATCCGTGCAGCCACATTTGCTGGTATGGGACGGCCTTGACTTGGTCTGATCGCATGCTCTTTTATCAGTACCACCAACTAGGGAAGGTTATGCGTGCGCGCTGCCCTGGCCCGGTAGGCGATGATAACCTTGTGAGCCCAGTTGAGATATTTGCCGGCATCCCCGTTTGGGATAGTTTAGTTGGCCACGACGGTGGCAGGTGTCACGAGGTGACACAGGGTCCACCCAGGACATGACCCTGGTAGGGTATGATTGTCGGTGGTACGGTGGAGGAGTCATGGGTTAGGCAAGTTTCGTTGGAGCAACCCTGGTCCACCCGAATGGGATCACGAGGTCAGGTGCTCCATGGTGTGGGTAAAGTGCGCAACCTCTGCAGAGTGTAAAATCTATTCGAATAGCCGCGTCCTTGGTATTGGACTGTCCGTCCAGACCTCACTAGGTGGTCAACCGTAACAGTGATATAATAATGATGGAAGAACTCATCTTATGCCCTGAAGTACTCAGTGGATTGTGAATATTCTGAGGGTTGGAAGGCAACCCGGAAGAGAGTAAGTTTGTCAGACTTGTAGTGCAGATGCATAGACATCAGATGATGTTAGGAATATGATATGTTAGCCATGGGATGGCTATGAGATGAGTGGTCGGACGACCACATAATTTGGATTGGATTTGGATCAGATTAAGATTGGATCATAAGAATGTTCGGAGTATGGAATATTTATTTAATATGCTTTACCATACTGCATTTACTTCAGTAGTTATCTTGCTAAATAACCCTTTTATGACATGACAATAAATCTTGCTAGCTGGGTATGCTATGCCATGATAATTAATATTGCTATAATAACTAATGCATGCTTGAATGCCATGGATTGATTTGCTTGGTGTATATGTTAGCTGGTTTGCTTGCGGGTACATTCAAAAGTACTCGGCAGCCTTTAACATGGCCAGGTTCACATAAGGATCCATCATCCGTCGACGAGGAGCCAGAGCGTTTGCGGGCTAGGAGAGTAACCCAGTCAGATCCCTGTGGATTGGAGCCGCACCAAGACCATGCTGCCTTGCTGCCATCACTCTTGTAATATATCATGTAAGTCCTATATATCCATTAATAGAAATGCCTGTGTTCATGATACTTGTTGTAAGCGCGCATGCCAGAGTGATTTCCTGGGCTGGCGTGCATGGCGACCGTTTGGCTACAGTGGTAATCAGGAGGGGCGCCATAATCTGGAGCATGTACCGCAGCCAGTTGCCCTTCGTGGAAGACAGCATGATGTCGGTTCCCAAGCTGGATCACAAGTTGGAGCCGTCAAAGTGAATGTGCCAGTGCGTCGAATCGGGCGGCGGTGGTAGGTACTGGGTCTCCATCTAGTCAACGAGGAAGTCGGCCAACGCCTGGGACTTGATCTTGGTGCAGGGCTCGTAGAGGATGGTGTGGCGGGACAGCTCAATGGCCCACTTGGCAACTCGGCCGGAGGCATCCCGGCAGCCCATGATCTCCCCGATGGGGACCGTGCTGACCACGGTGATAACATGCTCTTGAAAGTACTACTTCAACTTCTTGGCCGTAAGATACACGCCGTAGCACATATTCTGGTAATGCGGGTAATTCTGCTAGGAGGCAGAAAGCACCTCGCTCAGGTAGTAGACCGGGCGCTGGACTGATCGGATCTTTATTTCTTCTGGACGCTCAACCACCAACACTGTGTTGATTGACCGTGAGGTGGAGGCAATTTATAGCAACAACGGCTCCTTGTGAGCGGCGTGGCCAGGACAGGCATGGTGGAGAGCATGCACTTGAGATCTCGGAACACTTCATCCACCTGGTCGTTCCACTCGAACGACGACGTCTTCTTCATCAGCTGATACAGGGGCAAGGCCCTCTCGCCCAGCCGATTGAGAAATCGGTTGACCGAGGCCAAGCAGCAGGTGAACTTCTGGACATCACGTAGCCGGTTTGGCTTGCGTATGTGCTCGATGGCCTTGATCTTCTCCGGGTTCGCCTCAATGCCGCGCTCTGAGACGTGGAAGCCGAGTAGCTGTCCGGTCAGCACGCCAAACACGCACTTCTCCTGGTTGAGCTTGATCTGGTACTGGTGCTGATTGGCGAAAGTTTCCTTTAGGTCGTCAAGGAGCATGAGGTGCTCCTTGGTCTTCACCACGATGTCATCGATGTCGTCAATGTAGACGTGAATGTTGCGGCCGAGTTGCTTCAGCAAGCATTTCTGCATGCAGCGCTGGAAGGTGGTGCCGACATTCTTCAAGCCGAACGACATGGTGATGTAGCAGTACGCCCCGAAGGGCGTGATGAAGGACGTCTTCAGGTCATCAGACGGGTCCAGCTTGATCTGGTGATAGCCGGAGTAAGCATCCAGGAAGGATAGGAGGTCGCAGCCGGCCGTGGAATCGATCACTTGATCTATCCGCGGGAGGGCGAAGGGATCCTTGGGGCAGGCCTTGTTCAGGCTGGTGTAGTCTATGCACATGCGCCAGGTCTTGTTTTTCTTCAGGACGAGGTCTAGGTTGGCCAGCCACTCAGGGTGGAACACTTCCTTGATGAAGCTGGCTGCGAGCAACCGGGCGACTTCTTCACCGATGGTTCTTCTCTTCTCTTCTGAAAAGCGATGTAGGGGTTGACGGACAGGCTTGTCATCCTTGCGGATGTGTACTTTGTGCTCAGCGTACTTCCTCGAAATACATGACATGTCCTTTGGGGACCATGCAAAGATTTCCCGATTCTCATGGAGGAAGTTGACGAGCTCGCCTTCCTATTTGCTGCTGAGGCGGGTGCCCACAACAACGTACTCGCTGCAGCTGGGGTCTTCTAGGTTGAGCAGGATCTTCTTGGTGTCCTTGGATGGCTGGAGTGATGCCTCGCCAGCTGACTCCTTGGCCGAAGTTGGCACCACCGGCTGCTCGTCGGCTAGTGTGACAATCCGGTCGAGCTGGCGCCGCTCCTCAGCTATGATGAGCGACTCGGCCAGCTTGGTGCCGGCACGAGCACACTCCAGGGATTTCCTGTAGTCGCTGGCTATGGTGATGAGACCCTTTGGACCCGGCATCTTCATCTTCAGGTAGGCATAGTGGGGAATCTCCATGAACTTGGCAAGCGCGGGCCGGCCCAGCAACGCTTGGTAAGGGTTGGACAAGTCCACCACCTCGAACCAGATGGGCTCGCGCCGGAAGTGATCGTTGGTGCCGAACAGGATGTCAAGCCGGATCCGGCCGATGGGGGAGCAGGAGAGACCCAGCACGATGCCGTCGAACACTGTCCGGCTTGGCTCGAGATGCTTGGCCTCGATGCCGAGCTTGGTCATGGTGTCGCGGTAGAGGATATTGATGCTGCTACCGCCGTCGATGAGGACTTGCGAGAACTTGCAGGTGCGCTTGGCAGCGACTATGGTGGGGTCGAGGATGAGGCCGTAGCTACCCAGGTTGGGCATGACGGCCGGGTGGTCCTCCCGGGTCCAGCTGACCGGGCGCTCCGACCAGTGCATATATTCTGGCATGGTCGGGATGACAGTGTTCACCTCCTGCTGGAGCAGGCGCTCGCTACGCTTGTCGTCATCAAAGCTGGTGAAGACGACATAGCTACCGTTCGCGTCAGGGAAGACATCATCGCGCATGGCACTGGCTGCTCGGGGCGAGGGTGGAGACGGAGGTGGCTGCTTTGCGCCCGGAGCCGGAGCTGGAGGCGGCAGGATGTCGCCCCTCATGAGGCGCTTAGTGATAGTGCACTGCTAGAGCGTGTGCGTGGACGGCCTTGCGCCGCTATGGTGCTTGCAGGGGGCATCTAGCATTTCCTCGAAACTCATGGCGGGCTGCCATGCAGTCTTGCCGGTTCGCGGGCGCTTGCCGGCTGGCTCAGTTGCGGGTGCCTGGTCGGCTGCAGCGACGAGGCGGTTGTCATAGCGGGGAGCCGGCTGCTCGGCCTTGCGCTTGTTGTTCTGTTGGTTTTTCTGCTGGCGGCTGGTTTCGCCAGCCGGCTTGGAGGGTGGTGCCGGAATTGCTTTGCCGACTTCATCCAACACCACTTAGATCTTCATGGCGGAGTCGGTGTTGGCGTACATGTCCGCTATGACCATGAGCGCGGCCATGGTGGTTGGCTCGGAACGCAGGAGCTTGTGCTTGAGTCGACGTTGGCATCCGCTCACAAAGTATTGGATGCCCTGCACCTCGTGGACCCCCTCGCAGCTGTTTCAGAGCTTGTTCCAGCGCGCCAGGTACTGACGACCGGTCTTGTCTGACCCCTGGACGCACACGGTGAGCTGGCTGGGACAGCCGGGTCGCTTGTAGGTGCCGGTGAAGTTGCACACGGAGGCTTGCTCGAAGTCAACCAATGAGTTGACGCTGCCAGCCGATAGGCTGTTCAACCACGTCCGAGCTGAGCCCTGCAGCATGAGCGGGGAGTAGCGCACGGCCAGGCACCGGTTGCCGCCTGCGATGCAGATGGCGGTGGTCCAGTCGATGAGCCAGTCCTCCGGCTTGACGGTACCGTTGTACTTGGGGGTGTCGCGGGGAAGCGTTAATCCTTTGTGGAAGGGCTCATCCCGGATGCGTGGGCCGAAACAAGCTGGACCGACCGTGTTGTCTTCCTCCAGCTTGAGGGAGAGGGCATGCTGCTCGATGCGGTGGCAGGCATCAGTGTCATCGATGGCACGCGGGCCTAGCCGGCTTGCGACCGGGCAGTGAGGAACCGGGTCGGCAGAAGCCGGACGGCCATGCCGGCCTGATGGCGGAGGAGGGTCTTGCCAGCACCGAGCTTCAGGAGCCGGCCCGTTGCCCAAGTCGTTGCCAGCCGTCAGGGCACGGTCGCGCCGGGTTCGGGTCCTGCCAGAATGAGCTTCGCTGGGGGGCAGAGAAGACGCCGTGTTGGACTGCTCATTGTCTTTGGTGCGGCGTGAGACGGACGCCGCGGGACGGTCAAGGCGATCTTGCTGAGTGTTCGCAGCGCCGAGTAGCTCGCACATGCGCTACAAGCACTCCTGCAGCTCTTCACCCTGCAGTTGCTCCACGCCAACAGCGGCCGCGAGCACGGCGTGCATGTTCTTGACGGGGGTGTCGTAGACGGGCGGGATCGCGCCCAGTGCACGGCCGATGGCGGCGCCATGGGTCCGCACCTTGGCAACCCGACAGGGCTCAGCCACGGCTGGCATGAAGCCGTACGCAGCGTCGCACTCCCGCTGGACGGACTCCAACCGACGCTGCGTAGCAGCAAGCATCGCGGCCTCATCTTGCAGGTGCTTGCGCTCCTTCTCAAGATGGGCCCGGGCCTGGGCGGTGTTGGTGGCGATGGGGACGTTGAGTTTCTGCATCGTGGCGCGCAGCGGGTCGGCCGTGCTGGCGCACTCAGCTGCGGCCTTGGCGGTAGCGGCCTTCTTCGCGGCGCTGGATGAAGTGGAGCCGGAGTCGGTGATGAGCACCTCTACCCAGATGCAGAGATTCGCCACGTCGGTGGAGATGTCATCGCCGAGGGGAACAGGTGAGTCGGTGACGTTGAGCACCCCGCTGGGGTACTCATCGGGGGCGGGCGTGCCGGAGACGCGCGGCGCGCCGAAGGAGGCAGTGGACAGGTCGGCGAAACTGATCGGCACCGCTCTAGGTGTGGGCATCAGGCCATGCATGATGTAGTCGCCGGAGCTGGCGAAGAGCCCCGTCTGGAATGTGTCTCCGGCCGGCACCTCAAGCTGCCCCATGATGGGCGCCAACTGTCGTGGTGGGCTCACGGCAGATGCCATGGGATGGATAAAGAGAGGGATAGGCAAGAGGCAACCGGTGGGCTCCAGAGGCGAGGTTGCTACGAGCGAGCGTGAGACACAAGGCGTACCCAGGTTCGGGGCTCTCCGGAGAGATAACACCCCTAGTCCTGCCGAGTGTGGTTTATATGAGGTGGATACAAGCTTGCTCCTTGAGCTGTTTGTAACAACCCAAAAATCGGGTTATCGATTTTTGTGCTGTTATTCCTTCCTAGCTTTTCTCTCCCAATTTTTTCCTCTGGAATCTGGTGAGTGACCAGGTGAATCCAGACAATCCTCAATTTCTCAGTGCCTTTCCCATGTTCTTGTGCCAGCCACCCTTCCGTCAGTAAACCCCGAATCCCATCTAAACCCTACTTCCAAAATATCAGAAATGGAAATCCTGCCTTTGTGTTTACAAAGGAGCTATCATTTTCCTTGCTTTGTTAATCCTCACAAAATTTCTGGAGATCCTCCTTCACCCATAAACCCTGGATGTGCAAAAATATTGCCAAGTCATATGCAATAGTTCTCATCCAGAATTAATTCCTTTTTCTGCCTTTCAGAGGAATTAAATCCAAGAAAATATCTATCCATCTCCAAAGTTCATAAAAACTTGTGGAGATATTCTTTATGATCATATTGAGCTTTCATAAAAATACTGGCCATAATTAAATAGGGGAAATTGCATTTTCCTATTTAAAGCCAATTTTTCAATTTGGGGCCTTTCCAAAGGAACTACCATTTTGGTAGTTAGGAAAAATCCCAAATAATTTGTGGAGCTTATCCTATCCATATGTTCACCATTTACATCAACATCACAAGTTCCACCAATTAAAATTTGAGCATAACACCACTTTGCAAATTCTGTCCAGATTTCCAGTTTGCAAAGGAAGTGCTTGATTCCTTGATCTCATTGGGCTGAAATTTTTCAGGGTGATTCATTATGATATATTACCCTTGGACACCAAAAACCAGCCCATTTCATCTAGCCAATTTTCCTTAGTGAATTATCTAAGATTTTGTTCAGATTGCATCATTGCGAAGGAAGTACCTTCATAGATGATCAATTTGAGCTAAAACTTTTCCAGCTAGCTCTCATAACCAAATCATCACCCTACACCAAAAATCATCCAAATCCATCTAGCCATTTGACCCCAGCATCCTCATCTTCATTTTTGGTCTATTTGCCAAGTTGCAAAGGAAGTACCAGCTAGCCTTGCCCATTTGTGCTGAAATTTTTCCAAGATGACTACCTTAGTGGATGATTAACCCCTGCCCAAGGTCATGCCAAGAGGTGCACTGTTATGGCCACACCACATGTCAAACACTTCGCTGCTGGAAGTTATTTGACCTTGGTTCAGTCACACCAAAGCCCTCCAGTGCCTTCCAGTTTTGCAAGTAAATTTCATGAGGCTTGTAGAACATCCCAGACACGGTTTGGCTTCATGTAGGACGTGGCAAGGCCCCGGCCGTGTGGTGACCACGCCAAATGCAGCTACAGCCGGAGCTCTGCGTTGAAATGTCGCGTCCTTTCCCCTGTACTCTCACCGGCGCCTTGTGCCGACGTCTGCGGTGACGTACGGCACCCCATCCACCTCCCAGCTACTTCTGGAGACTAGCTCATTGCACTATTGGGACGCGGCCGCGGCACCACGTGTCCCGAGCCTTCTCGTTGCCCACAACCTTCCCGCCGCACACGTGCACCGCCCGAACCCTTCCTGCCTCGTCCTCTAGCCGTTGGCTGGTCGTGCTGACAGCGGGTGCTCCACTCGGGCACCGCCACGGCGACGAGCTATCAGAGCTTCCGCCGTCCTCGTGTAGCTCTCCCCGCGCATATAAGTAGCACCTCCGAGCCCCTCCATGATCACCACCAGCCCCAAGCCCCTCCCGCTCGAGCTCAGAGCTCCCTGCTCCTCTAATGGATGAAGCCCTGCCACCGGGTCCTCTCTGCGATTCCGGCGCCCTGGCCCTTCTCCTCCTCCCTGTCCATGTGCTAGGCCTCTCCTGAATCTCACGAGGCCACCGCCGTCCTCTGCTTGGCCGGGGGAAGCTCGCCTAGCTCGCCCCGACCGTGCCTACTCCGGCCGTCGCCGTGGATGGGTAGCCGCCGCTTCGGCCTTTCCCGGCCCCGCCAGCCGGCTCCCAAGGGTGCAGCCTAGCCTGCGGTTCCGTCCTGCTTGCCGGTAGGTTCGGACGGGCAGCGAGGCGCCGGCGACAAGCACGGCCCGAGCGGCCGCAGCCTCCCTCCTGTGCAGCATCGGGTGGAAGGAGAGAAGGGAAGAAGGAGAGAGAAGGGGATAAGGCAGGGCCCGCCTGTCATTCCCTCAGCGTTGACTCGACCGGGCCCGTGCGTCAGGTTAAGTGGAAGCGTATTTCCAATAATACGTCTTCCACTTGTGAAAACATATTCAGCCGCAACTGCAGAAGAGAATATGTTTTCTCTGTGCGGTGGCGTATTTCGAGAAGTACGCTTTCATTTTCTCAGCTGCGTGCCGAATTGCCGAAATAGTGAATGTTCACTCGTTAAGCGCCAGAATGGACGGATTTTGTCTGTTTTATCGCTTAACAAACGAACGGCCGTTTCGTCGAGCCCGTTCCGATGGCATCATTTTCATAATGTTTTCACACTGTGAAAATGACCATTTTGCCCTTTCCCTTCGATCAGCCCCTTCGAGAGGGAAACCTTTCCGACAAATCTTTCCAGGGTCTTATCGCACCTCTTCCCGGCATATTCATCGACCCCCTGGCAAGCCAACATCTTATCATGAGCTCCGAACTTGCGTGATGACTGTGCTTGCACCCTGTGTGTTTATCGTAGTACATCTGTATCGCCTGTTAGTCTGCGCTTGCATACACCTGTTACGTCATCTGTATTAGGTGTTAGCATTACCTTTCATCTAATGTCATGACTTGTTTTCATGCCATGCTAGCAACAATCTTGCTAATAAAATTATCATGTTAGTACCATGATTTGATCTTATGCTATGATTGTCAACGTTGTTATAATGTGGCTATGTTGCTGCTAAGTGACTGTTCACACTTATAATTACTAAGGTAATGGTGCGATGATGGAGATGTTAAATTGAATTTATAAACCAAACTTAGCTGGTTGATCCAGAGTCACCTGTCTGGGCTTATCCGTGCAGCCACATTTGCCGGTATGGGACGGCCTTGACTTGGTCTAGCTTTGTGCTCTTTCACTGGTACCACCAACTAGGGAAGGTTATGTGTGTGTGCTGCCCTGATCAGGTAGGCGGCGATAACCTTGTGAGCCCAGTTGATTGTTTAGCCCGGGAATCCCCGTTTGGGACAGTTGTGTTGGCCACGACAGTGGCAGGTGTCAAGAGTGATACAGGGGCCACCCAGGACATGACCCTGGGAGGGTATGATTGTCGGTGGTACGATGGAGAAGTCACGGGTTAGGCAGGTTTCGTTGGAGCAACGCTGGTCCACCCGAATGGGATCACGAGGTCAGGTGCTCCATGGTGTGGGTAATGTGTACAACCTCTGCAGAGTGTAAAATCTATTCAAATAGCCGCATCCACGGTATTGGACAGCCCGTCCAGACCTCACCAGGTGGTCAACCATAACAGTAATAATATTGATGGAAGAACTTGTCTTATGTTTGGAAGTGCCCAAAGTATCATGAGTATTTTGAGGGTTGTGGGACACCCAAAAGAGAGTAAGTTGGTATTCGGTAATAGTAAACACTTTAAGCACCTAATGTGATCATTGCCATGCTATGTTATGTAGTTGATATACTCGATCCATGCTATGCCATGCTTGATTCACGTTCTCCTGTTAATTCCATGCCATGTTTAGAATAAGTCCTTATAATAGCATAGAGCTTGCTTTGTCATCTGCTTGTTTGGATGCTATGTATTTGGTTGTCTTGCGAGTACATTCAAAGTACTCACCTGGCCTTGCACATGGCCAGTTGCAGGAGAAGATCCATCGTGCTAGATCGTAACCCAGCTAGTCCTGTGAGTTGTGGAGCCCAGCCAGAGACGTCGTTGCCACTGAACCAAGACCTTCGCTGCCATTTAGTTAGCCTTGGAGCTATGTAATATTGTTGTAAGCAACGGTATTGTAATACTCCATTTTATATAATAAAGCCATTTTGTGCCTGGAATTACTGTATCATGTCTTTGACATGCGTCAGGTCTTATCCTGGGGCTGGCGTGCGTCGGCCCTCTATCGGGGTGCCACACTATTTTGGGGAGGAAGGAAGACAGGCCAGTGCATAGGCTGCTCCTCCTCCGTGTGTGTGTGTGAGTGTTCTACCAGATTCCCCCCTTTGCTTGGAGGGTGATGTAGGGTGGATACCCTAGGGCCGATCTTTCATGAAATGGAGAGGATCCTATGAAGAACACGAGGGAAAAGCACGAGAGAAAGACACTTGAATCAACGAGAACAATCACACATGTGCTAGATCCATGAACATAAAGAGTGATACAAGATCCAAACGCAACAAAGGACGATACAAGAGGCGGTAGTTCTTCTCCGTGAGGAGGTCTTGAGGGGTCTTCCCACGAGAGGTCTTGAATCAAGTGGATGAGCAAAGCTCTATCTCTCAAATGAGTTAATCCTTTGCTAACCCTAAAATGGGGGAGGTGGAGGAGTATATATAGTCTAGGGCCACGAAGGGGTAAGTGAGGGTCGAATGGGTACATGGGCCTCGGGCCCGATCTCTGTGAGCAGACAGGATGTGTCGGACGTCCGACAGGCGTCATTCGTCCGGTCGCTCGTGGGGGTCCGGACGTCCGGAGGGCATCGAACTTCCAACATTTTGGCTCCGGTCGGGGGACACCAAATTTTTGGAAGACGTCGGACGTCCGGTGCCTAGAGGTTGTCGGAGGTCCAAAGGCCGTCGGTCATTCGGCCGCTGTAGGACTTGTCGGCTAGGCCTTCTAGCAGGTGGAGTCTCTAGGCGTCAGACGTCCGGAGTCCGTTGGTCGTCCGGAGGTCGTCGGACGTCCGAGAGTTCTATCTTTCTTGCAGCTCTTCCTCTTGGTCTTCGCACTCGGTGTCCTCGCCGTCTTGTCCAATGCTCCTAGCTGTTCCATGATCTTCCTCCTGGTTCCTGGTCATGCATAGCACATACGTTTGAGGTAGTAGCCATGTCTCACATGTGGAAAGTGACGGTTCGGAGAGGAGAGAGTTCACCTTGTGTCCAATGGCATATGTTCGAGGTCTGGTCGTATGTCCTCTTAGGGCTTGAGGAGTAGTCGGAGTGTACATGGGGATGACAGTAGGATACTCAACATCATCTCCCCCCCCCCCTTGGGAAAGATCCGACCTCGGATCGTGATCCTCATCACCATGGAAATGGTTGTCGTGGACGGACTTGTAGTTGGACGAAGTTGAAGACATGGCGCAATCCAAGTACTCCAAGGTGTCTCCGGAGTGGTATACATGCAAAAAGAGCAAACACAAGCAACACATGGAAATACAATGGTTAGCGCACACAAGGTGTCCATCAAGTAAGGATGAGTCCATGCGGCAAGATTGTTCGTGACAAAGCGCATGAAGCTTATCAAAATGATATAGAATGATAAGCAAAGCATTCATGGGAGCAAAAGCATTTGTAGTACGCACAAAGGTGTTGGGAATGAGATTAATGGGACCATTGTGCAAAAATGATGTCATAATGGTACGGTGTATCAAAAGCATGAACAAGGTAATTGGTGCTCAATGTGAGTATGTGATCATGCAATTGATGGTAGG
Source organism: Thinopyrum elongatum (assembly GCA_011799875.1). NCBI lineage: Eukaryota > Viridiplantae > Streptophyta > Magnoliopsida > Poales > Poaceae > Thinopyrum > Thinopyrum elongatum. Next base: position 29,344,798 of record CM022301.1, read on the forward strand.
CAATGTGATCATTATGTATGAAGATGTCATCAAGAAAGATCACAACAAATTTGCTAAGGAAATGCACAAGCTCATATATCATGGATGACATAGAAATACAAGATGCAATAAGGCAATCATAATGTGAGGCAATCCATGCATAATATGCAATTTTGTTATGGGTGGTGTTGTACCCTGGCTCAATGTCGTGGTAGAAGTGGTGGTCCGGTGGTGCATCCGCTAAGTTGGAGCACTCCTCAACTTGAAGGTCCATAGGTTCCATCTCCAATGTCGGTCCTCCATCCAATAGATGTATCATTTAGACAAGAAGGAGACAACAATGAAAGAGTGACCCGTCCAATATGCATATTTGAGGATGGCTCAAAGGGAAGGAGTTCACCTTTAGGAATTTCTCGCAAATGTTGGTGTTGCACATCGTGTACGCCTTCACATAACCAAGTTGTCTCATGACGGTATCGCCTTGTGAATCCTTCAAAATGAACGAACATGACAAACACTCAGAAAAACAAATGAGGTTAGCGAAAATGCAAAGCCTATCATCCGCGGGGTGAGAAACCCAACAAGTGTTTTCATCATTCTTATCATAAGAAAGTACAAGGGTGTAGGGCATGGTATGTAGGCATAAGATGCTAGAACAACCCAAGAGATTAAGCTCAATCAAACAAGCATGCATCACAAGTAATATGTCCAAGTCTCCACGATCAATAAGCATAGCAAGTTGGCACTGAATACAAGGGGATATGAAAGATGCCACTAATGGAGACAAGAGACAATGATCGAGACAAATCATGTGATAGGCATGAATATATATGCTATCAACCCAATGAAACGAGCAAGAACGGATCATGGGTGGTGCAACAAAGCAAGCAATCATAGCGATCAAGTCATGTAAGCTAGTAGTGCGAAGATGCAACATACTAGAAGTATTCATGTCAATCATGTCATGACAAGTAATAGTGGGCATACATAATGCACATGACATATCACAAGCATGAAAACAAGATATGAGCAAAGTGTCATCATTGTATTGGCAAGAAGTCCTATGTAAATAGCAATGGAACATCATGACTCTCCCAACACAAGAATCAACAATACCATAAAGCATGTATATAACATGGCAATAGCAACAAGTATCTCCACCAAGCATGCAAATACACATAGAAGTAGTACATCGGTGAATCATGGGTAAATGCACGCAAGGGTCACAATTGCATGGAAAAATCATAGAAATATGTGTATCATGCGAAGTGAACACGCTACGATGGGCATAAAGTAACAAGTGATATATAGCCCATAGCCGTGTGATAGCCAAGTAAAAGAGATGCGCGTAGTCCTTGCGCGAAGGGAACAGTGGTAAGGATAATCCACTAGATCCCAAATCGTCGTCGCTCTCAAGAGCTCGTTTCGTCAACTCTTGCGATTGAGAGGTTGACGAGTATATGTGAGTACCTACACAAAACAAAGGCAAAAGGAAAATTGTGTGTGCGTGGTATATGTACACATCATCCATCATGATGCGCACGTGCATGTGTTGGTTAGCACAAAATAGCCAATGCTCAAATAAATGAGATGCGTAATATAGAAACATGTCATCCATCATGATAGGTTTGTTGTTATGTATGACATAATGGAGACCCAAATTGTGTAAAGCATCACGAGAAATATGTAGAGCATTGTTATTCATGGAATACATATGGTGCACACAATCATGGGAATCATGCAAAGTCTAGAATGCATCAAAATCTCTTAATATGTATGAGTAAACTATGGGGGTCTCCTCATGAGCATTAGTGGAAACATCACATCGGGAATATTGACAACATCCGAAACAAAAGCATATTTGGTTCTATGTGATCATGGCATGGTATAGTAGATGAATTGCGCAAAGCATGTAAGGGAAGCATGGCAATATCATCGCATGAAAAGCAAAAGCCAATGACCATCATCTCTTCATCTATGCCATAGGTGCAAATGGGATTTATTTTAATGGGGCATGCATAGTTACTATGTTGAGATTGAAATGATGCAATATGGGAGATCTCACTCATAGCATATGACAAGTTTAATGGATTGTCAAACATGAAGTGACCAATAGAATTTTCACATGATATCCTATGGAGCATAGCATCACAACTAGGCAAATCAACATGCTCATCATCATATTCATCATAAATGGGTGGCATATCGAAATAAGACATAGAATGCGATGAATCCATAAGGTGATCAACATCATGCAAGCAATCATTGGTAAGATAGTCCACTAGTGGGACAAGAGAAGCACCATGACCTATGTTACCTTTGGAGTATCGCTCATGTGTTGTAGGTGAGGTGTCGAAGACCAAGTCGTGGTCATCTTCATCTTGATGGAACCATGTGGGGGGTGCATCATCGTCCACCATGGCCATCGTCGTCTCCATTGGAGGTATGGACTTGTCGAGGATAGACATGTCGTCAAGTAGGAGACCTAGCACCAAATGGGAAAACACACTCAGAGTAGAGGGTAAGTCATTAGAAATCATAGTGGCCTCACATGCCGTGTCAACTACCTTGCTCACTAAGTGTTGTGGCTCACTCACTCCCTCTTGGACGCTCTCACTCATATGGTTGGTGGAGTCACTCAAATGGCTCTCAACCTCACATAGGATGTGTGGCATGCTCTCATGTGTGGGGCTAGTGGTGGTCACACTCATCCTCTCATAGGAAATGCACTTAAAGTCACATATGGTGGAGTCACTCATATCACATATGGTGGGGTGTCTCTCGTCACATGGGAACTGGGGCATCTCGTCATATGTGGGTGTTGGAGAGATGTAGGGGCAAACGTCTCCATGCTCAACTCCTATCGCCGCCATGGTTGAAGGGATAGTCCCATGCTCACCCTCCTCATCCATAACGCCTCCAAAGATGAATGCCGTAGGGTGTGGAAAATCATCACTCTCCTCCGAGACCAAAGAGAGGGTCTCATGCACGGTCTCGTAGCTTGACACAGAGTCGGAGACATATTGGGGCGCCGTCTTCATGTTGTTGAAGAGGTTCGTGCGCGCCTCCGTGGTTGAAGGGGATGGCCCTTGCTCGACCGTCTTATCGCCGTTTTGTTGTAGGAGGCCCATATGATGTGGCACCTCGTAGCTCGTCTCCATGACCAAAGGGAATTTCCCATGCTCGGCTGTCTTCCTTGAGGGGCTTCCGAAGATAGAAGTGTCGCCCTCGCTTGTAGGTGGTCGCCTTGGTGTTGAAGATGTCGATGTAGGCGAACTCATGGGAAGTAGGCGAAGATGACGCACGTCCAAAGGCGAAGATGCCTTGATAACACTTGGCGAAGATGCCGAAGTGGTGGTGGTAGCCGTAGCTTCCACTTGGTGGTGCTTGTCTCGTGGTCTTCTCTTGTGCTCATGATGTTTGGCTGTAGCTTGATGTAGAGCTTGTTGGGACATGTAGGTGTACGCATCGCGAGCATCTTCTTGTTGATGGTGGCATTGTCATGCTTGAGCTTGTAGTAGATGTCGTTCATCGTCATCGTGCACATGATGCTTGGAGGTGACTTGCCCATCATGACGATGTTGATCACGATTGTGACGGTGGTCATCACGAAGATGTGGACATGGATGAATTGCCCTTGCATCGCGTGGGCACTCCGAAGATGATCGACTTGCTCGCCGCCGCCTTAACGATGGTGAAGGGGAAGAACGGTTGACCAACAAGGCCGAATATCCTCCATCCTTGCATCTTTCTCCTCCTTTTGTGTGGAGAGCTTGTGGTCGAGGTAGTCTCTTGTACGTAGCTCGGAGTGTCGTATGTCGATGGCGAGGTTGTCGATGCGCTCTCGCAATCTTGATTGTGCGCCTTGCATTTGTCGTTATAGATCGAAGACGGACGTTTTGGTGATGAAGTTGTTCACGCCGTCGTTATTGTCGAAGACCGGAGATGAAATGCCTTGCCTATCCATCACAAGACTCGAGCAAATGTGAGTGAGAGAAAGAGAATAACTATACCAAATGTACCTTAACCGATGTTGAGAATGGATCAATGATCATTCAATAGTGTAGCAAGGAAATAGCACAATTGGTACTGTATCTCGTCAATTCTCACACCTACACAAGTAAGGCTTATGCAGTAGCTCTGTGAGGATAGTGGCACAAAAATTTGATGCAAAATGTTAGCAAGAGTCAATAATGTTGAAAGAGATTCACAAATTCGCAAGTGCAACAAGTAGACCAATGGCAATGAGAGGCACACGGAAACACACGCACGAATAGATAAATGTGGTTGTGCAACCAAGGATTGAGCGGAAAATGTGGAATCGAAGGAAAATGCTCTTGTCGCACAACACTAGAGAGACGCTAGCCAATTGCTCAAAAGGCGGATACGAAGTTGTGCACTACCTATATGAGAAAAAATGTAGCGACTTCTATCCCAAGTATGATATGTATATGTGATGTTCCCGATGTTTCTCAAGATTGATGATTGGATATCACAATCTTATATGCAATGTGGTATGATGCTATGGCTCTTGCTTACAAGCTTCTTTGCTCTCTTTTTCTTTGCTTGAAAGCTTATTCTTTTTTTTGTATGGCCAGTATGCGGAATGCACAAACCAAGATAGTAATTGTGTATATGCGGGAACAATCTTGTGACACAAGGGATGGTACTATGATACCAAGATGATACCAATATGATATGGTATGTATGCAATGGTTGGTGTAGATCGATGATCACTAATGTGCACAAGTAACGTTGCCGGCAATACTCAAATGGCTAGTCTCGATAGGGAAGTGACGCAGAATGGGCTAGGGGTTATCAATACGATGGCAAGAAGAATATACAATGATGGGATACCACGATACCAAGATGATATAGAGGTTACCGTTCTTGCATACGGTTAGGGTCTCAAAATGGTGAAGGTGGTCGATGTTGAATCCTTGGCGAAGTTGAGCAGCGGTGTTGTTGATGCTGAACCATTCCTAGTTAGCCAAAACACCCTAGGAAACGGAAAAACTACAACTCAAAATCTCCAAAGGCAAATGTCAAATGGTGGTGGCAGAAAGCATTGGTGGTTTTGCGGAAACTCAAAGGGATTGTGGAAGTGCAATGATGGGTTATGCGAAGTGGAAGTTGAGGTCACCGTTCCTAAAGAGATGAAACACCTTAGGAGACACAACCCACAACTCAAACAAGCTCAAACAAAATTGGGTTAAGTTGAGGTGGCGAAAATGTATGGTGGGCAAGGATATGCAGAAGTTATGCTAGTCGTTAATGAAGAAGTAACCATCCCTAAGTAGCCAAAACACCTTAGGAGACTCGAATCACTACTCAAGCAACCACTAATGCTATGGGGAACAAAAGGGTTAGGTTGCGGAAGTCGGTGGTGGTATAGCGGATGATGTGGTGAAGGCCCTATGCAAAGATGCCAAAGTTCCAAATAATTTATGGAGTTAAATGATGGTGGTAGTATTTTTGTGGGATGGGGTATGTCAATAGCTACAAAATGAGCTAAAGAACGTCAATATCGGACTCCGGATGAATTAGTTATGGCTGAAACAAAATTTTAGCGAAGTCAGTTTTCACACATGTCGGACGTCCGAGAATTGTCGGACTTCCGAGAATTCTTCTCGGGTTAGGGGTGTCAGATCTCCGGTAAATACCAGTCGTCCGATGGTTCGGAAGGCTCCGGACGTCCGGAAAAGTGTCGGATGTCCGACGAGTCTGGGTCAACTCGGGATTTCAGATCCGGGACGTGATTTTGGGGTCAAAATTAAGGAGATTTCGTAGATGGAAAGCGGGGAAACTTGTGGAGATGCTAGCTCCACTCGAAACACAATGAATTCATGGATCAAAATCAACAAAACATCATCAAACCAACAAATCACAAAAAAAATTGGGCCTATTTTTGGTGGGGATTTTCGAAATTGGGGAAGAAATCAACAGAATTAGGCTAGAAACAGAGGGGTAGGGACTCCAAATTCGTGATCAACGTGGCTCATGATGCTAAGATGATGTAGGGTGGATACCCAAGGGCCGATCTTTCATGAAATGGAGAGGATCCTATGAAGAACACGAAGAACACAAGGGGATAACACGAGAGAAAGACACTTGAATCAACGAGAACAATCACACATGTGCTAGATCCATGAAAATAAAGAGTGATACAATATCCAAACGCAACAAAGGATGATACAAGAGGCGGAAGTTCTTCTCCGTGAGGAGGTCTTAAGGGGTCTTCCCGTGAGGTGTCTTGAATCCACTTGGGGGATCTTCTCCGTAGAGGTTGTGGTCTCCGATGGAGAAGGTATCAAGTGGATGAGCAAAGCTCTATCTCTCAAATGAGGTAATCCTTTGCCAACCCTGAAATGGGGGAGGTGGAGGAGTATATATAGTCTAGGGCCACGAAGGGGTAAGTGAGGGGCGAATGGGTACATGGGCCTCAGGCCCGATCTCTGTGCGTAGACAAGATATGTCCGACGTCCGACAGGCGTTAGTCAACCGGTCGCTCGCGGGGGTCCAGACGTCCGGAGGGCGTCGGACTTCCGACGTTTTGGCTCTGGTCGGGGGACACCGAATTTCTGGAAGACGTCGGACGTCCGGTGGCTGGAGGTTGTCAGACGTACGAAGGCCATCGGTCGTCCGGCCACTGTAGGACTTGTCGGCTGGGCCTTCTGGCTGCTGGAGTCTCCAGGCGTCGGGCGTCCGGAGTCTGTCGGTCATCCGGAGGTCGTCGGATGTCTGAGAGCTGTAGCTTTCTGGCAGCTCTTCCTCTTGGTCTTCGCACTCGGTGTCCTCACCGTTTTGTCCAATGCTCCTAGCTGTTCCATGGTCTTCCTCCTGGTTCCTGGTCATGCATAGCACATACGTTTGAGGTAGTTGCCATGTCTCACATGTGGAAAGTGACGGTTCGGAGAGGAGCGAGTTCACCTTGTGTCCAATGGCGTATGTTCGAGGTCTCGTCATATGTCCTCTTGGGGCTTGAGTAGTAGTCGGACTGTAAATGGGGATGACCGTAGGATGCTCCGCATCAGAGAGGCTCCGGGGGGTCTTATAGGCTAGGCCCCCGGGGTTACAATGATAAAGTTACATGGGCGCGGGGCCGGGATGTCAGTGTCTAGGAGCATACAGTGGGGGCCGTCGGGCCTGCCGGGTCCGCCGGTTGTGGGTCTCGCTGGGTCCGTCGGGTGCGGGCCGTACCGGGCCCGCCGGGTGCGGGTACAGCCGGCTGCTGGGTACTGTAGGCATGTCATGTCGGACATCATGGGACGGCTATGCCGGCTTGCTACAGGGTTGCACCTCTGAGATGCTGCCCGCCCCAGGCAGTGGCTTGTTCGGCACGACAGTCGCGCCCGCAGGGGCCGGCGTAAAGGGGGGCGCACTGTAGCCATGCTCGTTTGTTGATGGAGGTTGGTCTTTTGGGAACCGGCCGGCATGCGCCAGCCGGCTTGGCCGAGTTGCGGCTCCTGGCTGGGTTTCGCTGGGAAGCCGGCCAGGGGCGAGCCGGATTGAGGGGCGTTGCCAACCCCGATGTTTTTGAAAGGGATCCGGGTTCCGTTGTCTGCCCGGGGTCCATCCCCCTGACAATTACACTGGGATTTTGTTTAGAGAAGTTTAGCTTTAGCTAGTTTTATTTGTCCTCGCTCATAGCGGCTAGTGCGACCATCAAGACATCCTATCGGAACCCCAAATTTCATCTTGTGAGATTTATTCTATCTAGCATATCCGCAATTTCAGATTGCTTAGCTATTATTTTCTTGCACGTTCTTCGATTTGCTTGCAGAAAAATTCTTCCTGGATAGGTCAATCGCGCCGTTGGCTCGGTCGATGACGCCGTGGAGTTGGTTCAGCGATTGCCATGGATATCAGTCGTGTATGATTCTCCCTGTACGGTTGGTAGTCGGATCGTGAGGGTCAAGTCCCACCCAAAATCATAGTTATCTTCCTCTCATCGAAAGATTAGCCCAAGCTCACATCAGAAATGATCTTGCGTCATGGAGGAAGTGGTACCATCAAGAATTTATTTTCTGCTACGGCGCTACGATGATGGTCAGGCTAATGGCCGGAAAACTTCACCACACCATATTTGGTGACGAAAAATGGTTTTATATTACACAAGTGAAATGTCGCAAAATAGCGCTTGTTTTGTAGTGAAATATTGACCTTCACCAAGCAGCCTCAAGTGCCCAAATTAGAAAGTGATGGTTTTCTCCCAACCCACTCCTCATAAGGGGTTTTCCCTTCAATCTTGTTAGTAACTCTATTCAGGACATGACATGAAATCAATAAAGCCCCCCCTACCATGCCTTAGATAAACTAGCAGTGTACAACATGGCAGTCATGAAGTTAGTCAACGTGCGGTTTTCCTCTCGGCAACCCCGTTTGATTGGGGCGAATAGGGAGACACCCTCTTGTGAATAATGCCATGTTCCTCACAGAATTCATCAAATACTTTGGGAAAATAATCGCCACCATGATCCGACCTAAGACACTTGATTTTTTCTTTCTAATTGATTTTTACTTTAGCCTTATAGACATATTAAAAAAAATAGCCTTATAGATTTTAAATAGTCCAATGTTTCATTTTAGTTTGTATGAAATAAACATAGGAAAATCTAGTCACATCATCAATCAACGTCATGAAGTATCTCTATCCAGCTTTTGTCAACACACCATTCATCTCACATATCTCAGAATGTATGTGTTATAGAGGTGCCAAGTTTCTCTCCTTGTCTATCATGTGAGGCTTCTGAGGTTGCTTCGATTGCACACAACTATGGCATGTAGAACCTTTGGCAATGGTGAAATTCATAATTAACCTCACATTGGATAGCCGAGACAATAAACGAAAATTAACATGACATAAACAAGAGTGCCAAACGCGTGCATCATCTTTAACACTAGCACAAATTTGGATACTGACTTATTGCCAAAAGCTAAAAGGGAAACTGAAACAAGCCTTCGCACTCATAACCTTTGACTATAACTTGTCCATGCTTCGACATAACTACTTTATTCGAATCTAAGACTACTTTAAACCCATCTCGGCATATAAGGGAGCCGCTAACTAGATTTTTGTTCAAAGTAGGGACATACTCCATGTTCCTTAGCTGCATGATCTGCCATGAAGTGAACTTCAGATCCACCATGTCAATGCCACAAACAGAATCATGTGACCCACTCCCCATTAGGACGGAAGAATCACATGCGACCTGATAAGAAGTGAACAATGAGACATCATCACAAACAAGAACGTTGGCACCCATATCAATCCACCAAGATGATGATTGAACTACTGAAAGCACAATAGGTAAATTACAATACCCATCAAAATTGCTAGCGGTCACGACATTGACAGTCTTGGAACCCGATTTCTCTCTAAAGTCTGCATGATCTGGGCATTCCTTGGAAAAGTGTATTGTCTTTCCACATGCATAGCACTGTAGCTCAGCCTTGTTGAACTTCTCTTGAAAGTAGTCATTTTGACAGGCTTATTGACAGCAGGCTTGTACTTCCCTTTGTTCTTTTCTGTTGGAGGAACTTCTGCACCATGTTGGCACTAGGCTAGATCTCCATCCTTTCTCAGTGGTGTCTTAGCCCAAGCTTTCTCCTCAACATCAATAGATGCAATTAGATTTTCAAATGATATATCTTGTTTCTTATGTTTCAGAGTAGTGGCAAAATTCCTCCAAGAAGGAGTGCTACTTGTGAGCTGTGTTAGGATTTCCTCGAAGAGGAGAGGAGATTTAGTATAGTAGAGATAAGTATTTCCCTCAGTTAAAACATAGGTTATGAATCCAGTAGGAGAATCATATAGAACCTTGTTAGCAGCACCTGCACACACAAAAGCAAATACTTGCACCCAACCAAAACAAGAGGGTTGTCAATCCCCTTGGCGGTTACTCCCAAGGATTAAATCTTGTAGTGGTAGATAGATAAATTGCAAAGATAAAATAAATAAATAGAAAAATTGTAGCAAATTATTTTTTGTGTTTTATATATGATAAAAGTAGACTCGGGGGCCATAGTTTTCACTAGAGGCTTCTCTCTCGAGAACATAGCATACGGTCGGTGAACAAATTACTGTTGGTCAATTAATAGAAAAGCGCATAGTTATGAAGATATTCAAGGCAATGATCATGTATATAGGCATCATGTCCGAGACAAGTAGACCAACTCCTACTTGCATCTACTTCACCCATCGACCACTATCCAGCATGCATCTAGGGTATTAAGTTAATAAAAACAGATGTAGACAAAGTAAACTCGACTAAGATGAATAAACCCCATCATTTTTTCCTTAATGGCAACAATACAAATACGTATATTGTCCCTTTCTATCACTGGGATAGAGCACCGCAAGATTGAACCCATCACAAAGCACCTCTCCCACTGAAGATAAATCCATCTAGTTGGACAAACCAAACAGATAGATCGGAGAGAAAAACAAAGCTATAACAATCATGCATAACTATGTTTAGAGAAGACTCAAATATTTCTCATGAAAATTCAGATCATAAACCACAATTCAGCGGATCCCAACAAACACACCGCAAAAGAAGATTACACTGAATAGAACTCCAAGAAGATCGAGGAGCACATGGTATTGAAATTCAAAGAGAGAGAAGAAGCCGTCTAACTACTAGCTATGGACCCGTAGGTCTATGGTAAACTACTCACGCATCATCGGGAGGCAGCAAGAATGATGTCAAAGCCCTCCGTGATCGATTCCCCCTCCGGCAGAGTACTGGAAAAGGCCTCTAGATGGGATCGCGGAAGAATAAAGACTTGCGGTGGCGAAAAAATGTTTTATGTGGCTCTCTGGTATATTGAGAATATTTGAGAATTTATAGAGGAAGAATTAGGTCAAGAGGTGCCACGAGGGGCCCAAAAGCTTGGGGGTGTGCCCCCCAGGGTGCGCCTAGCGAGCTTGTCGCTTCCTCGTGCCTCTTCTGGTCTTCTCCCGGACCTTCATGGTCTCTTTTTGTGAAAAAAAGAATAATCAAAATATTTGTCTCCGTTTTGACTCTGTTTGATATTGATTTTCTGAAAATCCAAAAGCAAACAAAAAACAACAACTGGCAATGGGCACTAGGTTATTAGGTTAGTCCAAAAAACTGATATAAAATTGCATATAAAACATTCAAGATTGATACTATAATAGCATGGAACAATAGAAAATTATAGATACATTGGAGGCGTATCAAGGAGGCAACTTTGTGATCATGCACACAGCCACGAACTTATCGGTTAAGGCACACTTAAGGAGTTTCAATTCCTACACAATGCTCTGTATCTCGTAAGTTTGTTCAACCACAGAATGGTTATTCACCATATTGTAGTCGTGAAAACTCTTCATGATGTACAGTTCACTAGTTGCACCTGTTGCACTAAATTTTGTATTCATTGTATCCCAATGTGTCTTTACATCTTATATGTGCATATACACATCACATAGACAACCAGCAATAACACTCAGAATGCATCCCACAAACATAGTATTGGCTTCTTGGAACTTTCTCTGATCTTCATCAGAAGTTCCCTCTAGCATGCTAGTACCAACGTGGAAACTTTAGAGCAATAAGCCAGAGCGTCGACTTCACCTGCCACCTCTTAAAGTGCACACCGGTAAATTTATCCGGCCTCAGTGCATCAGCGAATCCAGACATAGTTAATTTAGAAAATTGCCTACAATTTGGCTTTCGGATTGTTTGAAGATTAGGCAAATTCATGATTAATTTCAATAAATAATTTATGACTAGTACATAAAGTAGCATGCAACAATCCAGCATACTAGATGAGCAGGAAAATATGCACAGCAACATCGCACATGTAACCGCAACTACAAATAGAGACATGAGTAGATCACGATGGACATACTATTTGTCAGTAACTATAGTTGTCATGAGAGCGATGTTGTTGATGCCGATCTTGGCGACAATCTGCTGTTGATAGCGTTGGAGACGACGATGAGTAGCGCCGCCCGACTTGGACGGAAGAAGGCCCGTGATGACCAACTTGAGTAGTCGTGCAGTGCACTTCCCAAAGCCCTAAATCACCCTCTCGCGGTGCATAATTGCAAGGACGTTTCAGAGACCTGCCCTCCCGCATGCTGATGCACGCCGGCGTTTGGGGTGGAGTAGACTATGTTGGCGGTGCATGTTGCAAGACGAGGCAAAAACCTAGGTGTGTTTCGGTGTGTCTTTGGCCGCACCCGGTAGCAGTATATATAATAGGATTAGAGGCGGTATCATGTACTTATGGAAAAAGAAATAATTAACTTGTCTATCAAAACATTAAAAAAGGACAAAAGGAAGCCATGCCCCTACAAGGCAGCGAACCGGAATTTGGCAGACCATTCACATGCATCTCTACTCCTAATGCCTCACTTGGTGGGATTGCCTCCACGGTTTATTTTTGTCTGGTTTATTTTCATCCTCCCACCACTCCCGCTAGTGTATTTGTCTCCCCATATAGCACACCAGTTTTTTATCGCATGACTCGGAGACCCGTCCCTGATCTCTTGAGTTCCCGACCAAAGGAAGGCACGACTCCCCGCATCTCTCTCCTCTAGGGTTTCAAGCGGCGGCGACAGTTCGCCCCGCGCCACCACTCACCACCGTTGCCATGGCCACGCCTCGTGACACCCGATGTCGACGCCACCGAATGCACCGCACGATGTTGCGCTTCACGCGCCTTCATCGACGATGCGCAATGCAACCCACGCGTGGTGTGCTTCTGCCTTAGCCGATGCAGTCGGCCACGACTAGCAGCAACCCCCGAGCCCGACGTGCCACCTGCCGCGGCTCCGCCTACTCCTCTGCCGCTGGGGCACGCTGCGAGGATAATCACCGCTTCATCCGAGGACACGCTTATCAAAGGTACGACCTCATCATTCTCCCACCTCGGCGTGGATTCCGTCGTAAAGATGGTGCTCAATAGTGGACACTGACTGCACCCTCTCCTGTCTCCGTGTTTCTCCCATCTGAAACCCTAGGCCGGGGAGCTGCTGATGAATGCCGCATCTTATTCCATGGAGGACCTGTTCTTGCAAGGTATCACGTCCTCCCTTCATCTCTTCTCTATTCGGCCTGGTCAGAGTGAGCACCCTTGTGCATTCCTGCTTACTGAAATGCGCATCTCCAAGGTTGAACAAAAATGGTTCTATTTAACCAGTGACTTTCCTTTTGTTACTGATGGAACCTCCAGCTCAGAACACACTCCTCGAAGGTGATGGGATGCATGGAGCAACTATCGATGCAGGAGAGGGTCAGCTGTTCTGCACTAGATCGGGGATATCAGTTTCTGTCAGCTAGAGGGCTATAAGGAGGGCTAGGGCATTGGTCAGGAAGGAGGTGGAGAAGACTGATATCAAGAGAAGTAATAGCTTATGTGCCCAACTTTTGGTTTGTAGTAGTCAAACTGTTCCATTGTTCATTTCTGCATGTATTGTACCTGATGACCATTTTTTGTGTTTCAGAGCAACCGTTTGGCGACATACCTGATGCAGAGGGCAAATCGAGAGAAATGGACACTCCATTTAATAGCAAGACTTGCATTCACCTTTTTCTCTGTAGAGACAAGATTGAATGTTGCAACAATAGCCAGAAAGTATCCAGGTTTGATTATTGTACCAAGTGTATCTTCTTGAGGTTGTGCATTATTTGATTCAGTTTTCCATCTTGCGAATTTTAGGCAGAGTGCATAACAATACCATGCCCCCAGTTTTCCAAACTGGATCAGGAAAAGCGGTCTTGCTGGGCAATGATTCAATCCAAAAGGCAAGAGCTATTTTAGGAGGTAGGAAGTTTAACACATGTTTACTTTCTATCTAAACGCTAAGAGTGTTTTATCATCGCTTATTTTGTTCATGATGGCGTATATATGGCTGTGAGTAATTTAGGATCTGTTCATCCCGTGTTCTGTTAGAAATTATGTCACTATTCATTACCAATACGACATTGTAATATAATATTTTTGATCTAGCCAGATTTTTCGTAGTTGCCTATACTTACAACTGAAGTTATATTTGGTTGTGCTTAGCTTGTAGAGCATTTTAATTCCATAGTAATATACAATGACTTAAAATAGTTTTGTACTAATTAGGGTCAACCAAATTGATGGTTGTATATTTCTTGTTTTCACCGCTGATTTGTGAGCTTCTAATGAACCTGTAGAGTCCGTATATGCTTGCTAGAACATAATATATATTTAAAAGCAATATTTTTTATGTTCTATCTTATGGAATTTATTTTCTGGGATGTTCATTGAATAGTTCATAATTTTGATGGCCTCTTGATTCATGTCATTAGCAGTTATTTTTTAGTACATTTCAGGAAGGCAATATCCCTTTTACTGGTCAGTGGACTAAAATTTCCCAGTTGGGTTCTCCGATTTAACTCCTTCTAAGACCTGTTTTTTAGAAGATATGATAGAAAAGGGAATAACCTTCCACTTGTCATGTACATCCTCTTAAGGTCTTCTCTCTTCTATGTAAAAGCATCACAAAATTGCCCCGTCTATCATTTAGTGTGGGATATTACAAGGTATAACTTCCTTCCCTATGTATATAGTCATTTTGTGTGTATTACTAATTTGTGAGGGTGATTTCTGCCTGTTGGGGATATAACTATTGGGTATGACCCGCCCAGGAGGGGCCGGGTCATACCACTGGCGACTTAACGATGAAGATGGCGGGTCATGAAGCAAGCCTATTGAAGGCCCAAGACCCAGAGGCGACTTGAGGCCCAAGAGGATGAACCGCCATATGATTAACTTGTATTGTAAGGCAAGCTTAGTTAGTCAGCGAGCCGGACACATTGTGTATGAGCCGGCCGGGACTCTGTAAGCCACCGGGCATCAACCTGTGTATATAAAGGGGTGACCCGGCGGCGGGTTAAGAAAACAAACAATCAATCAAGAGCTAGGTCAAGCGTATTCGCTCCCTTGTAATCGAAACTCCAGCAATACAACTAAAAGCAGGACATAGGCTTTTACCTCATTGAGAGGGGCCGAACCTGGGTAAACTCTCTGTGTCCTTTGTCCCGTTTAACCCCTTCAAGCTAACCTAGTTGCGATGGCTCCACACCTAAGTCCTTTTGCTAGGGCATCTACCGTGTTAAGTCCATGACAGTTGGCGCCCACCGTGGGGCCAGCGCACGGTGGTTTCGAGTTCTTGAAGGGCAACTTCGTAGGGATCAAGGGATACGCTGTGGGCCGGATAACCAAGAGTATACATCGATGACGCAGGCTGGGGCCCTGAGGCCGGCTCAATCGAGTACGGGTACCGGGTCCCCTTCGGTGGAATCCATGTTTTCATCAGCAAGATCGGCGAGTCGGGACCTGAGCCGGACACCTGCACCGACATCGTCGAGATGGCTCAGCGTGCACGACCCGCCAAGGTTGAAACCGCCGTGAAGCGCGCCTTTGTTGGTTACATCCAAGGGGCGGGTCTTGAGGAAGGATCTATATCCGATGGAGAGACAGCCATCTACTCTGGTGATGAGTCCTCAACCGGCGAGACTGATTCAATGTATCAGTTACAAGACGGCCGGCTTGGGGGCTATTCCGATGGTGACAGTATTTCGGACCCCAATGAGTCGCCGAACAGAGTCGCGATCTTCATGGCCGGCACTCAACCGGCGCTCAATTCATCAACTGTTGCAGCCATGACTTCCGGTTCAACGGCCGCGGCAATGGCCGGGGTGAGTAACTCTACGCGCCTACCGGCTCAAGTTTTATCTGAGCTCTTGGAGGCTTTGGCGACCTTATTAGCTGCAGAGGTAACACCGGAGAATCAAGCACAGCATAAGGTGGATGTCGCGAAGCTGCGAGATGAGATAGCTCAAGCCAAGGAGTAGTTTAATGCTGAAAATACTAGGATGGCGACAGAACGAGCCGCCCTGGATGCTGCGTCTCAACGGATTCAAGCAGAGAATTTCAGGTTAAGCCTGGATCTGAATGCATCTAACGCGGTTCTGCGCAGGAGGCACCAGAGTCGTCTACCTCTGGAGTACGATGCAAGGAATCTTTTCAACACACCTGGGGCTGGAACTAGTAACCCGCCCGTGGTGAATCGAGTTGTTGAGGCGCCCGGGACCGGAGCAACGGCTCAACCAAGTGCTGCAGACCCACCTCGCTTGAATTTGACCCCGCCTTAGCATGTTCCAACACCGCCGGGTCATTATTCTAACCCCTTGGACAATATGATTGTGGCAGCTACGTGATTGGCGGCTCTCCCTGTTGAAGGCGAGTCACCAGCTGCGATGGAGATACGGAGAGCCAGAGAGCTTCTTCAGACAGCGGTGGCACAGCAGGCGGCTTATTCATATAGTCGGGAATAGATTCATTCAACCCCGCGGCCAAGCCCGAGTTATAGCAGGCATATTGACTCGCCAGCAGTTTCAAGCAGTTTAAACCGGTCAAGCAATTCCTTCATCGTTTTAATGAAGAGAGGCGCAAGGCCATTGGTGAGGAAGTGGCCCGGCTCTTGGCGGCTGGGTTTATTGTTGAAGTTATTCATCCTGAGTGGTTGGCTAACCCGGTGCTGGTACTTAAAAAGAATGGCACTTGGCGTATGTGTGTGGATTACACAAACCTTAACAAGGCCTGTTCGGCTGACCCTTTTGCTCTCCCTCGTATTGATCAGATCATCGATGCTATGGCGGGTTGTGAGCGTTTGAGTTTTTTGGATGCTTACTCTGGTTATCATCAGATCAAGATGGCGGTTAAGGACCAGGAGAAGACAGCTTTCATCACTCCCTTTGGAGCCTTCTGCTATGTGTCTATGCCTTTTGGGCTCAAGAGTGCCCAGGCGACTTATCAACGGTGTGTTCAAAATAGCCTCCATGACCAGATTGGACGCAATGTTCATTCTTATGTGGATGATATTGTTGTGAAATCCAGGAAGAAAGAGACTTTGATAAATGATTTGAAGGAGACCTTTGACAATCTCCGGGTCTACAAGATGATGCTTAACCCGGCTAAGTGTGTCTTTGGTGTGCCAGCAGGCAAGCTCTTGGGTTTTTTGGTTTTTAAAAGAGGCATTGAGGCTAACCCGGAGAAAATCAAGGCTATCACTTCTTTGGCTAAGCCGGCGTGTATTAATGACGTCCAGCGTCTGGCGGGTCGTATTGCGGTTTTAAGCTGGTTTATAAGCCGTTTGGGCAAAAAGGCTATCCCTCTGTATCAAATGATGAAGAAAACAGATCATTTTGTCTGGAGTGATGCTGCTAATCAGGCATTTCAGGCATTGAAAAAGTAGTTGGCTGAGCCGCCAATCCTTGCAGCTCCGATTCATAAGGCGCCCTTGTTGTTATATGTAGCTGCTAATAGCCGAGCCGTCAGTGTGGCAATTGTTGTGGAAAGAAAGGAATCAGGCAAGGAATATACGGTTCAGCGGCCTGTTTATTATGTCAGTGAGGTACTCATTGAATCCAAGCAGAGATACCCACATTGGCAGAAGCTAGTCTATGGCGTGTTCATGGCTAGTCGTAAGTTGAAGCAGTATTTCCTTGGTCATCCCATCACTGTGGTCAGTTCTGCTCCCTTGGGAGATATTATTCAAAACAGAGAAGCCACAGGTCGGGTAGCCAAGTGGACCATTGAGCTTGGACCCCATGGTTTGAAGTATATGCCTCGGACAGCTATCAAGTCTCAAGCACTTGTGGATTTCATTAATGACTGGACAAAGTTGCAGATGCCTGAAGAAAAGCCGGATAGCACATATTGGACTATTCACTTTGATGGATCCAGGCAGTTGGAAGGCTCGGGGCTGGAGTTATTTTGACTTCCCCATGAGGTGATAAATTTTGTTATGTTCTAAGGTTGATGTTCCCTTGTACTAACAATGTAGCTGAGTATGAAGCCTTGCTCCATGTTCTTCAGATGGCTAAAGAGATGAATCTAAGCCGGGTGAGGTGTTTTGGCGACTCAGACTTGGTGGCTCAGCAAGTTTCAGGCACTTGGGATTCCAAGGACCCACTCATGGCGGCTTATCGCCGAGAGGTTGATGCTATTGCTGGTCATTTCAAGGGTTATCAAGTGGAGCATGTTGATCGCAGGAAAAATGAGGCTGCTGATGCTTTAAGCCGGCTATGGTCCCTGCGTAAGCTGGTACCACCTAATATTTTCCTTGATATGTTGCATAATCCTTCGGTTAAATTGCCTACAGAGGAAGATCTTGCTATTCCTGACCCGGAGGCACAGTTGGTGGCGGCTCTCCATGTTATTCCTGATTGGACAGTTCCATATTTGGCTTATATGACCCGGGGCGAGTTACCTGAAGACGAAACTTTAGCCAAGCAGATAACCCAGCGCTCTAAGTCAATGACTATTGTCAATGGTGAGTTGCACCGATGCAGTGTTACAGGGGTGTTTCAGCGTTGTGTTTCTTCTAAGGAGGGCCGTGAGATTCTACGAGAGATTCATGAAGGAGATTGTGGCCATCATGCCGGCTCTAAGTCTCTCATGGCTAAGGCTTTTCGTCATGGGTTCTATTGGCTGACGGTTCATGCTGATGCAGAGGATTTGGTTAGCAAGTGCGATGGTTGTCCAAAAATTTCAAGACGAGCTCATGTGCCGGCTCAAGAATTGAGGATGATTCCAATTACTTGGCCGTTTGTAGTCTGGGGGCTGGACATGGTTGGACCTTTTAAAAGATCGAAGGATAAAAAGACTCACCTCCTGGTGGCAGTTGACAAGTTTACAAAGTGGGTTGAGGCTGAGCCGGTCAGCAAGTGTGATGCTGCAACGGCGGTTTAATTCATCAAAAAGGTGTTCTTTCATTTTGGATACCCTCATAGTATCATCACTGATAATGGTACTAATCTGTCTAAGGGTGCTGTGAAAGAATTTTGTCAACAAGAGCATATTCATCTTGACATTTCATCTGTGGCGCACCCCCAGTCCAATGGTCTAGCTGAAAGAGCCAATAAAGAAATCTTGAGAGGAATAAAACCCCGGCTTATGGTCCCTTTGCAGAGGACGCCGGGTTGTTGGGTTGAGGAGTTACCTTCAGTGCTATGGAGTATCAATACTACCCCCAACAGATCTACGGGTTACACGCCTTTCTTCATGGTTTACAGAGCAGAGGCAGTTCTCCCTAGTGACATCCGTCACGACTCACCCCGGCTGGCGGCTTATGTTGAAGTTGATAATGAAAAAGCACGTCAGGATGCTCTTGACCTTCTGGATGAGGAACGTGACCTTGCGGTGGCTCGTTCAGCGATTTACCAGCAAGACCTGCGTCGTTATCATAGCCACCGGGTTAAAATCCGGACCTTTGAAGAAGGTGACTTGGTGCTCCGGCACATCCAGGATCAAACTGACATGCACAAGCTTTCCCCACCTTGGGAAGGGCCCTTTGTGGTTAGCAAAAATCTGAACAACGGGTCATACTACCTTATCGATGTTTGAGACCACAAGGACTCACGCACGTCGGAGGAGGAGACCCGCCGGCCGTGGAACATTGCTCATCTTCGGCCCTAATAAATCTGAGCCACTGGCTCTTGTGATGTACATATTTCTACCAATATATATATTATGATTAGTATAATAAAGCCGGCATCCCTGATAATTCAGTGCCTCTGTTGTTTCATTTTTGAGAATCTGAGTCTTTATTGTCAATTCATAAGATCACTTGGGGGCTTCCTGCTCACCGAGCATAGCTATGATTACCCTCTTGATCCGGCTTGCACGCCTTGTTACAAATAACATGGGGGCTTCCTGCTCATTGAGCATAGCTGTGACTACCCTATTGCTCCGGCTTATACGCCTGGATTGAAAGATTACTTGGGGGCTTCTTGTTTAATGAAACAGAGCTTTGTTGTCCCGTGTAATAGGCTTGGACGCCAGGTGTATTCACCACAAATCCGGGTTATCCTGCCTTTGTATACCTTCCACTCCGACCAGGTAATCCTGGAATGACTCGCCGTACTCTTGACAGTCAATCTTATAAAGACCCTGAACTTGTCAAATTTAAAACGGCGATTGGTCATGTGAGGGCCGGTTTACAGGTTTGAATGAAGGATTAACTTAGTGGCTGTGCGGCCCTTGAATAGCACTTGATATTGAGGCTTGGCAGCCTATGAAGGCCTTGTTTTATCTGATTTATCTTTGCTTTGAACATTTTTTGGGTTCATCTTTTGTACCATATTGATATATGGTTTGAAATTGATTTAGGCCATGTAGCCTTGATCCTTATAACTCATATTTGAGTATATCCGGAGTTTTGATAACCCGGCCTGGCTTTGGACGATAAGTCGCCACTGTGTTTTGATTATACGCTTGGAGTTCTATGCTCTAAGTCCTTGGGATGTTACTCTTGCTACGTACGGTGTTGTAAGCCGGCGGTATGAATGAATGGGATAGGGTGCTGGGTTGTTACCCTTACTGCATATGGCGTGGTAAGCCGACAATATGAAGAAATATCATAGGTATGATATTTACTTGTTATGAGTATATGAGGTTTGTATAATCCCGCCCTGGTTATGGACTATACAGTCACCAGTGGATTTTCTATGGGGTATTATGACCCATCCTGGGGTAAACCGCCAGGGCACATGTTATCTATTTGTGTGCAGGCAATATGATAAACATGATCTGCATGATTGACGATATTATGAGCATAAGTGGCAGATCTTCAACATCGGATCGCCGGCTTAAAAGTATTATACATAAACATACATGATGGCATGGCAGATCATTGTTTTCAACAACCTATTACAAGGCATTGGACGACCCAAAAGAATTAAGTGTTTTTGATGCGCACAGCATCCAATGATGTGGATGGTAAACCGGCTCTTGCATCAGTTGGTTTGGTCTTGGCGGGTTGAGGCTTCCGGGTCATCCTGCGCCGATTCTTCTTCCTCCTCTATTGTCTGGAAGTTAGGCGATGACCAATCGATCCCAGTCAAAGCTATGAAAATAGCTTCGTCATCTATAAGGGTTGACGGGTCAATGTCAGGAGCGAAGGTGTGCTTACGCGTTGGCGGGATAAGGTCCACGGCCTCATACACCGGGGCCTTCACTTTGGCATTTTCAGCATCATAAACCGGATGATATTTGGAGAGATCAGTCTCTTGGGCCAATTTGCTTGCAAAGGGATGGATCTCCCTTACTATTTTTGTGAAGTCCTCGGCACTGAAGGGAGACCCATCTTCTTTTAAACACGGGCAGCCGATGGCTAGTTCTGCCGGGTCAAGCTCTGGTTGCCATGCTTTTGCCCGGCTCAAGGCCGTGATGGCACCGGCTCTGGCGGCTGATCGTTTCAATTTTTCAACTATTTGTGCCAGCACAGATAGCTTCTCCAACATTTCCTTGATGAGGGAAGGCGGTTGCTTCTGATGGGTGGAGGCAAAGATAGCTCGTTGAGTGCCAGTGTATAATTGCTCTATAAGAGTGTAGGCAGCTTTCAGCTTCATGCGCATGTCTGAGCCAAAGTGGGAGATTTTGGAGCCTGCGTTGCCAAAGAGATTGATAAACTGGCTGAATGATTGTTCAAGGCATTGATGATGAAAGACTGAAATATATTATCGCTTACAAAAGATGGCGGCTGTCATGCTATTGATTTGATGTTTTAAGCCGGATAACTCGTCAGTAACCAGCTTAACGGCAGCCTCAGCATCTTCTGCTCTTTTTTGTAGAGCTTCCTTCTTGGTTTCCTAGCCGTTTCTCTCAACACTGAAGTCCTTTCTTAGTTTTTCAATATTTTCCAAAGCGGTCTTCAGTTCTGATTTGGCCTTGGAAGTCTCAGATTGCTGGGTCTGAATGTTTTGCCTCAGATCACTGACTTGAGATTCCTTCATGTTCAATTCAGCCTGTCACATAAAAAGGCAGGCAGTATGACATTCTAATGATCATCTTATTTTATGTCCCAAGCATAATACAAGTATTTTACTTGGCACTTGGGGGATAATGCACATTGCTCTTTTCTTGAAGGCAATTATATGATGACCCGGCTACACTGTTATAGCTATAGCCAACTCATGGGGGCTACATACTTGGATTTTATTCACAATTATGGTGATAAGTCCCGGCTTATTGAAGCTGAATAAGCTGGCCCTTGGGGGCTACATGCGAAACTGAGTACTACAATTTGAAGTCCCGGCTTAACTTATCAGTTTAAGCCGGCCCTTGGGGGCTACATATGCGAAGTTGAGAACTATAATTTGAAGTCCTGGTTTTAGCTATGCAGCTTAAGCCGGCCCTTGAGGGCTACTCGTTTTGATTCTGCAACTCCAAGACGCTATGACAGTAATGAAAGATTAAAGAGGCTATCTGAAGTCTACAATATATTCAATTCTATCATATCCAGTAGATTTGGCGGCTTGCAAAGATATATGGAAAAGATGATAGTGTTTACCTCAAAACGCTCTTTCATTAATTTAACCAAGCCGGCTTCAAAGTCACGGCTGGTGTAGAGGCGGTTCAGGTAGCCCGCATGAAGCTCCTGGGTATTGAACTGGGCATAGCCTTCCAAGTCCACTTTCCACTTTCCCTTATCAACAGCAGAAAATTCTTCTTTGGCGCTGTGCTTGAATAAGATGGTGGGATTACCTAGTGCTGCATAAGTCGTCCCAGTGATTATGACATCCTCAGTCTCTTGAGCCTGCTGAGCAGGGCAGGGCGGCTTAGCAATTTCTGGATCAACATTCATGGTGTCCATAGTGACAAGGGGCTCTTCTGGTGGCGGGTCGTCCATAGCCATTTCTGAAGTTCGAGGCATGGATTCAGACACGGTCTGCTTCTCCGGGTCAATAGCCTTGGGATCTTCAGCCGGCTTGTTAACTTTAAGCTTTTTGCTGGGCTTGGCCATGGCACTGACAATAACAACTCATGATGAGATTAGTGTATTAATGGAGTAAGGTATTAAGGAAAATAGGCTTAAGTGTTTCTTACCCAGGAACAGTTTTGAACAAGGGAATTTGAGTCCCAATTGAGTCGCCAGAGGAAGAATGAGAGGTCCCTTGATAGTTTGAATCAGATGGGTCAAGAGGTTGGCGAAAAAGACCCGCCTTGGGGTAAGCTAAGTCGGAAATATGTGAAACCTCTGGACGACGCTTGCGAGGAGCCGGCGTGCTTGGTAAGCCGGAAGAAAGAATCCCGCCACCACTGTTCCGGGTTGTGCGGCGAGCTTCATGCTGCTGCTTCTTCAAAATAAAGTTGGGATGCAAGTAAGCTAAAGAGTGAGAAAACCTTACTTTCCGGCTTACTTGACGAATTTTCTGTCTTGGCAGAGGTTCTGAGTCGGAGGAAAGGATAGTTACCTCTGCACCATCTGCGTGGCTGCCTTCTGCGTCATCCTGATAGTGATCAATGTCAATAAGATGAACAAAAAAGGAGCCAAGAGAATCAAGTTCTACCTCCGACTCTTCATCAAGAGTAAACGGATCAACTACTTCTGATTTCTTCTTGGCAGGTTTCTTAGCCAAGTTCTTGGTCCTGGTCTTCTTGGCCGGTTTATCTTGAAGCTTCTTCTTCCATAAGGGGGAGTCAGCCTGTAGAAATTCAAGTAAGAATGAAAAGGCAGATTGACAGATAATGAGTTAATGAAAACCGTTCACAAATACTCACAGCTGGCGGCTTGTTGAGGGTGCAAAAGGGGTTCAGCCCCGTCTTGCTGCAAGTGGCCAAGCTTTCGTTCAGCAATGTCTTGACCATCTTGTTGAGGCTCTCATCGTCCAATTGCACTCGGCTGTGGCGTTGTGGATCTTTGACGTCACAGGTATACTTGCACATTAAGCCGGTCTGGTGGCTTAAAGGTAAAATTCTCCATGCGACCCAGCATCGAACTAGGTCAACTCCAGTTAAGCCATTGGCCATTAAGGCTCTGATTTTTCCAAAAATGGGCATATATTTGGCTCATTCTGCTATGCTGATCCGGTCAAGGAGGGGGTGCCTGTTGCTAAGCCGGTTCTGACGATAACCCGGCAAAGGATTTTCACCTTCTGGAGATGTGTCTTGGCAGTAAAACCAAGTCTGGTTCCAGTCCTTGGGATGACTGGGAAGTGCAGCGGCTGGGAAAGTAGCTTCTTTGCGCCTATGGATTGAAATGCTGCCTAGTTCTAGGCTGGGCCCATCTGTGAACTCAGTCTGGCGGGTCAAGTAATAGAATTCCTTGAACAGCTCTACAGTGGGTTCCTGTTGAAGATATACTTCACAGAAAACTTGGAAGTTGCAGATGTTTGAAACAGAGTTTGGCCCAATATCTTGCGGATGAAGTTGAAAGAAGTGCAGCACATCACGAAAGAATTTTGAGCCGGGTGGAGTGAACCCCCGGAGCATGTGATCAGTAAAAACTACAACTTCACCCTCTTTTGGTTCAGGGATGGTCTCGGTTCCCAGGGCCCTCCAGTGGATCACACTCTTTTTAGCCAGGACGCCTTCGTTTACAAATTCATTAAGGATTTCTTCCAGGACAGTGGAAGCAACCCAGTTGCATGAGGTGACAGTTTTGGTCATTTTGAGGATGAAGGCCTAAAAAGAAAATATTGCCGGTTTAAGATTATGCTGTTAAGCCGGCCAATGATCGAAAAGTAAGTGCAATAAAGGTTGACATGATTAAGCCGGAAGATAATACACATATTGGCGGCTTAAAAGGCGACTAATGGTACATGGCGGGTTACGGTTTGTCAGTTACGCCGCCCAAACAGTTGCCATATTTCAGATCTATAAGTGCGGATTTGCTAAGTGATGGACAAATAGATTCCATAGATCGGCGCTATAATTTTGGATCTACAGCAGTTCAGAAAATGAAATAAATTCTAAACCTAAGGTGACGGCAGCAGAAAGCTCGTGTGCTCAGATGAGATCTTTTATAGAGGGGATGTATTCTGGTATTGAAAACGAGTGCTAAACTGCTACCG
Organism: Thinopyrum elongatum; assembly: GCA_011799875.1. Taxonomy (NCBI): domain Eukaryota; kingdom Viridiplantae; phylum Streptophyta; class Magnoliopsida; order Poales; family Poaceae; genus Thinopyrum; species Thinopyrum elongatum. The sequence goes on from CM022301.1 coordinate 29,369,643, forward strand.
CACAAGTTTGGTATCATATTCAGATCGAAACTACTCGATCTAAAGAAGAACAGAGAAGAACTCCGATGAACTGGGCAAACCCTAATGGAGATCTGCTATGGGGGAGGAGGACTACTTAGTGATGCTGTTGGACAGCGGAGGTGTGCCGCAGTGCTCTGGTCCGTTCAGGGTGATGTAGCGTCCGGAGTCAAGGCGGTTGACGAAGGCCAATGGCGGCGGAGCTCGGGCGCGCGTGGGCGTTGCGAGGAAGAAGATGAAGATGAAGAGGCAAGGGAAAAAAATGAAAAGGACCCCAGTCCCTATTTATAAGGAGGTGGATAAATGGCATGCGCGGGAATCAGGGAGGCTGAAAAAATGATTATGTGGCTACAAAGACGCCTCAATTTTCGGGAGGTCCATTAAAGAAAAAGATTTGTTGAGATATTCTGGGTTTGCGTGTAATTAATGCACCTGATGTCATGGCGGGTTACCGTGGTTTTGTGAACTGACGTCATGGCGGGTTACAGAAAGGTTCATAAAGTTGACGATGGAAGATTCTGCTAAGTCAAGTACTGAAGATTGATGTGAACAAGTTCAAATCAACCTGGGGCCTAATTTTGGGGATATAAGTATTGGGTATGACCCGCCCAGGAGGGGCCGGGTCATACCACTGGCCACTTAAAGATGAAGATGGCGGGTCATGAAGCAAGCCTATTGAAGGCCCAAGACCCAGAGGCGACTTGAGGCCCAAGAGGATGAACCGCCATATGATTAACTTGTATTGTAAGGCAAGCTTAGTTAGTCACCGAGCCGGACACGTTGTGTATGAGCCGGCCGGGACGTTGTGTATAAAGTGGATGTTTATAGCTTTGGCATCATCTTGTGGAAGTGGTTGTCCAATAAAATGCCATTAGAAGGCATGTAGAATTTGCAAGCTGCATATATATGCTGCTACTTTTAAAGTAAGTATGAGACTATCATTTTTCTATGGAATGATGCCACTTCCGGGAATGTTGTCTGCACCTAATTACCGAGGTACTCAACCATAACTTTGTAGGAATCACTATTTTCTTGCGAGTTTCAAGTGGATATTTGAATCTGCCTTTTTCTTGTAACTGAAACCAGTTGCTCGTATTTCTTCATACTGTTTAGCATTCTGATGATGTGATCTGTTGCATACCTAAAATGTATCAATACATTTTTTGTGATTTGAATAATCAACATGGAATCTTGTGGTACTTCTTTTTGGAGGTCTGATGGAAATTATCGATCCCTTGTAGCTTTGCCAGTATTTCACATTACATCCTTGTATAATTGAAGCTCCGAAATGAAATAGTATTCAGATTGCGAGCTATTGAGGAAGTGCTGCTATCAGGGGATTTGGGTGATCCTAAGAACTTCGCAGGGGTGGAATAACTACATCATAGAAGAGATAATTGAACTTATTAGTGGATCATAATAAGCATCATGTAAATAAAAATGCTTGGCATGTAGATCAACTGGTAGATTTCATACGCAAATTTATCCCATTATAACAAACCATTTTATGTGAAAGTTACATTAGGTTAAGTTTCCATCTATATTACTGTTTTGTAGATTTTGCAGTTTACAACCAGCTAAGAGTTAAGAATGTACTGATGATGCATTGCAATTAAAACATTACATATATGAAAATTTGGCTCCATTTTTTTCCTAAATAAATTGTTTAAACAAAATTTGTGAATGATGACTGCCTTAATAACAATCACAAATATAATTTTATTCTTCAATTAAATACTGATAATGTAATATTGCATCCTGTCATTTACAATCAGATAGACAAGTGACCTTTGTTGGGAAACGTTGCATGGAAAACAAAAAAAATTCTACGCACATGCAAGATCTATCCATGGAGATGCATAGCAACAAGAAGGGAGAGTGTGTCTACGTACCCTCGTAGGCCATAAGCAGAAGTATTTGTTAACGCGGTTGATGTAGTCGAACTTCTTCGCGATCCAACCGATCAAGTACCGAACATACGGCACCTCCGCGTTCAGCACATGTTCACCTCCGTGACATCCTCGCCTTGTTGATCCAGCAAGACGGCGAAGTGATAATCCCCAAGTGCAAGGAATCATCGTAGCAATTTCCAAAGGTGGAATTGATAAGTATGGAGTGTCGAACCCACAAGGAGCTAAAGGTAAGATCAATATTCTCTCAAGTCCTATCTATCACTGATACAACTCTACGTACACCGAACGTTTGCTTCCATCTAGAAACGAGAAATAAAACTACATTGTGGGTATGAAGAGGATAGCCTTGCATGATATCGGAGAACTAAAATATAAAAATAGGTGTTGTTAACATAAAGTTAGAATATATTACTATATATTATAAATAGCGAGTGTGGAATAATGAAGGATCGGTGTGCGGAATTATCCTAGGCAATTGTTAACAAGATCGGTAATCATTATTGCAATTTTGTATGAGGGAGAGGCATAAGCTGACATACTTTCTCAACTTGGATCATATGCACTTATGATTGGAACTCTAGCAAGCATCTGCAACTACTAAAGATCATTAAGGTAAAACCCAACCATAGCATTAAAGTATCAAGTCCCCTTTATCCCATACGCAACAACCCCCTTACTCGGGTTTAAGCTTCTGTCACTCTAGCAACCCACTATAAGCGAATCATGAATGTATTGCAACACCCTACAGTGGGAATCCTTCACGTGTGCGCGGCACGGAAGGCACCATAGGCCAGCACCAGAATAAAACATACAACTCAAACCAATCTGGATCATCAATCAACCCAAAAGAAAAAAGAAATCTACTCAAAACATCATAGGATGGCAACACATCATTGGATCATAATATGTGGTATAAAGCATCATGTTCAAGTAGGGGATTATAGCGGGGTGCGGGAGAGTGGACTGCTTAAAAGAGATGAGGAAGGTGATGAAGATGGTGATGTTGATGAAGACGATCACCACGGCGATGGTACCCCCGGCGGCACTCCGGCGCCACCGAGAGAGAGGGGGAGAGGGTCTCCCCCTTCTGCTTCCTCCTCCTTGGCATTTATAAGAATTTTTGGCATTGGTCTCACGTAAAGGGGGTTCCTGAGGGGCCCACAAGCCCTCAGGTCGCGCCCCCTGGCTTGTGGACTCCTCGGTCTCCTCCTGGTCCAGCTCTTGTATTTCGGGGGTCTCTTTTGGTCCATAAAAAATCACCGTAAATTTTCAGCCCATTCTGAGAACTTTTATTTCTGCACAAAAAATGACACCATAGTAGTTCTGCTGAATACAGCGTCAGTCCGGGTTAGTTCTAACCAAATCATACCAAAACCATATAAAATTGTTGTAAACATGGCATGAATACTTCATAAATTATAGATATGTTGGAGAAGTATCACGAAGTAGTGGATGAGTTCCGGCAGCACGACGGCGTGGTGACGGTGATGGTGAAGCTATCTCCGCAGGGCTTCGCCTAAGCACTATGAAAATATGACCGAGGGTGTAAACGGTGGAGGGGGGGGGGCGCACACGGCTAAGCAATTGTCGTGGTTGCTCTAGCCCCCCCCCCCCCACATATATATATAGGTGGAAGGGAAGGAGGAGCATCCAAGGAGGCACCCCAAGTAGGGTAAATCCTAATTGGGGTCCTCCCATAGCCGCGCGCCCCTTTCCTTATATAGGTGGGGGGAAAGGCAGGGGAGGGAGGCGCCCCCCCCCCCCTTTCCTTTCTCCCATGAGAAGGGGAAGGCAGGAGGGGCTAGCCCTCCCCCTTTTCCTTCCCTAGGGCCGGCCGGCCAGGGATAGGGGCGCACCAGCCCCCTGTGGACTGGTCTGTCCCCCCTTGGCCCATTAGGCCCATTTACCTACCGGGGGTGCCCAGAACCCCTTCCGGTCACCCGACGACAACCCGGTGCATCCCGAAACTCTTCCGTTGTCCGATTACCATCGTCCTATATATCAATCTTTACCTCTCATCCATTTCAAGACTCCTCATCATGTCTGTGATCTCATCCGAGACTCCGAACAACATTCGGTCACCAAATCATATAACTCATATAATACTATATCATCAACGAACGTTAAGCGTGCGGACCCTACGGGTTCGAAAACTATGTAGACATGACCGAGACACCTCTCCGGTCAATAACCAATAGAGGAACTTGGATGCCCATATTGTCTCCTACATATTCTACGAAGATCTTTATCGGTCGAACCTTATGACAACATATGTAATTCCCTTTGTCCATCGCCATGTTACTTGCCCGAGATTCGATCGTCGATATCTTCATACCTAGTTCAATCCCGTTACCAGCAAGTCTCTTTACTTGTTCCAAAATACATCATCTTGTAACTAACTCATTAGTCACTTTTCTTGCTAGGCTTCTTATCATGTGTATTCCCGAGAGGGCCCAGAGATACCTCTCCGATACACGGAGTGACAAATCCTAATCTTGATCTATGCCAACTCAACAAACACCTTGGGAGATACCGGTAGAGCATCTTTATGATCACCCAGTTACGTTGTGACGTTTGATAGCACACAAGGTATTCCTCTAGTATCCGGGAGTTGCATAATCTCATAGTCGAAGGAATATGCATTTGACATTAAGAAAGGAATAGCAATAAACTGAACGATCAATATGCTAAGCTAATGGATGGGTCTTGTCCATCATATCATTCTCTTAATGATGTGATCTTGTTATCAAATGACAACACATGTCCATGGTTAGGAAACCTTAACCATCTTTGATCAACGAGGTAGTCTAGTAGAGGCTTACTAGGGACACGGTATTTCGATTATGTATTTGCACATGTATTTAAGTTTCCGATCAATACAATTCTAGCATGAATAATAAACCTTTATCATGAATAAGGAAATAAAAAATAACAACTTTATTATTGCCTCTAGGGCATATTTCCTACGACCTTAAGTATAAGGTTTCAAACTATTTGACACTCTGCTTGTTATATAGTTCTCGCTGGTTACATCAACTGAGTTGGGCATCATAATTGGAAAATCTGAGCATCCAAAGTTGAGCTCGTGCTCACCATTTTAGGATTATATTTTTGGTATTGATATTTTCATATTCCCAGTTTAGTCCTCTTTAGGTACTTCAGGATGTTCTTGACCGCTGTCCAGTGTTCCACTCCTGGATTACTTTGGTACCCCCCTGCCAAACTTATGGCAAGGCACACATCAGGTTTGGTACACGGTATAGCATACATGATAGAACCTATGGCTGAGGCATAGGGAATGACTTTCTTTTCTCTCTATCTTCTGCAGTGGTTGGGCTTTGACTCTGACTCAATTTCACACCTTGTAATACAGGCAAGAACCCTTTCTTTGATTGATCCATTTTGAACTTCTTCAAAATTTTATCAAGGTATGTGCTTTGTGAAAGTCCTATTAAGCGCCTCGATCTATCCCTATAGATCTTGATGCCTAATATATAAGCAGCTTCACCGAGGTCTTTCATTGAAAAATTCTTAGTCAAGTATCCTTTTATGCTATCCAGAAATTCTATATCATTTCCGATCAACAATATGTCATCCACATATAATATCAGAAATGCTACAGAGCTCCCACTCACTTTCTTGTAAATACAGGCTTCACCATAAGTCTGTATAAAACCATATGCTTTGATCACCTCATCAAAGCGTATATTCCAACTCTGAGATGCTTGCACCAGTCCATAGATGGATCGCTGGAGCTTGCACACTTTGTTAGCACCTTTAGGATCGACAAAACCTTCTGGTTGCATCATATACAACTCTTCTTTAAGAAATCCATTAAGGAATGCAGTTTTGACGTCCATTTGCCAGATTTCATAATTATAAAATGCGGCAATTGCTAACATGATTCGGACTGACTTGAGCATCGCTACGGGTGAGAAGGTCTCATCGTAGTCAACCCCTTGAACTTATCGAAAACCTTTCACGACAAGTTGAGCTTTGTAGAAGGTGACATAACCATCAACGTCTGTCTTCTTCTTGAAGATCCATTTATTATCAATGGATTGCCGATCATCGGGCAAGTCCACCAAAGTCCATACTTTGTTCTCATACATGGATCCTATCTCAGATTTCATGGCCTCAAGCCATTTATCTGAATCTGGGCTCATCATAGCTTCTTTATAGTTCGTAGGTTCGCCATGGTCTAGTAACATGACTTCCAGGACAGGATTACCGTACCACTCTGGTGCGGATCGTGCTCTGGTCGACCTACGAGGTCCAGTAGTAACTTGATCTGAAGTTTCATGATCATCATCATTAGCTTCCTCTCGAGTTGGTGTAGGCATCACGGGAACAGATATCTATGATGTGCTACTTTCCAAATTGAGAGAAGGTACAATTACCTCATCAAGTTCTACTTTCCTCCCACTCACTTCTTTCGAGAGAAACTCCATCTCTAGAAAGGTTCCATTTTTGGCAACAAAGATCTTGCCTTCGGATCTGTGGTAGAAGGTGTATCCAATTGTTTCCTTAGGGTATCCTGTGAAGATGCACTTCTTCGATTTGGGTTTGAGCTTGTCAGGCTGAAGCCTTTTGACATAAGTGTCGCAACCCCAAACTATAAGAAACGATAGCTTAGGTTTCTTGCCAAACCATAGTTCATACGGTGTCGTCTCAACGGATTTAGATGGTGCCCTATTTAATGTGAATGCGGCTGTCTCTAATGCATAACCCCAAAACTATAGTGGTGAATCGGTAAGAGATATCATAGATCGCACCATATCTAATAAAGTACTGTTACGATGTTCGGACACACTGTTACGCTGTGGTGTTCCAGGTGGCGTGAGTTGTGAAACAATTCCACATTGGTTTAAATGAAGGCCAAACTCGTAACTCAAATATTCACCTCCGCGATCAGATCGTAGAAACTTTATTTTCTTGTGACGATGATTCTCCACTTCACTCTGAAATTCATTGAACTTTTGAAATGTTTCAGACTTGTGTTTCATCAAGTAGATATACCCATACCTACTCAAATCATCTGTGAAGGTCAGAAAATAATGATACCCGCCACGTGACTCAACACTCATCGGACGGCATACATCGGTATGTATTATTTCCAATAAGTCATTAGCTCGCTCCATTGTTCCGGAGAACGGAGTTTTAGTCATCTTGCCCATGAGGCATGGTTCGCAAGTATCAAATGATTCATAATCAAGTGATTCCAAAAGTCCATCCGTATGGAGTTTCTTCATGCGCTTTACACCAATATGACCTAAACGGCAGTGCCACAAGTATGTTGCATTATCATTATCAACTTTGCATCTTTTGGCATCAATATGATGAATATGTGTATCACTACGATTGAGATTCAACAAAAATAGACCACTCATCAAGGGTGCATGACCATAAAAGATATTACTCATATAAATAGAACAACCATTATTCTCCGATTTAAATGAATAACCGTCTTGCAATAAACAAGATCCAGATATAATGTTCATGCTCAACGCGGGCACCAAATACCAATTATTTAGGTCTAAAACTAACCCCGAAGGTAGATGTAGAGGTAGCGTGCCGACGGCAATCACATCGACCTTGGAAACATTTCCGACGCGCATCGGCACCTCATCCTTGACGAATCTTTGTTTATTCCGTAGCTCCTGTTTCGAGTTACAAATATGAGCAAGCGAACCAGTATCAAATACCCAGGCGCTGCTACGAGCATTAGTAAGGTACACATCAATAACTTGTATATCAAATATACCTTTGTTCACTTTGCCATCCTTCTTATCCGCCAAGTATTTGGGGCAGTTCCGATTCCAGTGACCAGTCCCATTGCAGTAGAAGCACTCAGTTTCAGGCTTGGGTCCAGCTTTGGGTTTCTTCCCGGGAGTGGCAACTTGCTTGCCAATCTTCTTGAAGTTCCCTTTCTTTCCCTTGCCCTTTTTCTTGAAACTAGTGGTCTTGTTAACCATCAACACTTGATGCTCCTTCTTGATTTCTACCTACGCGGCCTTAAGCATTGCGAAGAGCTCAGGAATCGTTTTATTCATCCCTTGCATATTATAGTTCATTATGAAGCCTTTGTAGCTTGGTGGTAGTGATTGAAGAACTCTGTAAATAACACTATCAACTGGAAGTTCAACTCCCATCTGAGTCAAGTGGTTATCATAGCCAGACATTTTGAGTATGTGTTCACTGACATAACTGTTCTCCTCCATCTTGCAGCTATAGAACTTGTTGGAGACTTCATATCTCTCAACCCGGGCATTTGCTTGAAATATTAACTTCAGCTCTTGGAACATCTCATATGCTCCATGGCGATCAAAACGTCTTTGAAGTCCCGGTTCTATGCCGTAAACCATGGCACACTGAACTATTGAGTAGTCATCAGATCGAGCTTGCCAGGCGCTCATAACATCTGCTTTAGCTCTTGCAGCAGGCTTTTCACCTAGCGGTGCATCAAGGACATAATTCTTCTCTACAACAATGAGGATAATCCTCAAGTTACGGACCTATTCAGTGTAGTTGCTACCATCATCTTTCAACTTATCTTTCTCTAGGAACACATTAAAATTCAGGGGAACGGTAGCTCGGGCCATTGATATACAACATAGATATGCAAAACTATAAGACTAAGTTCATGATAAATTAAGTTCAATTAATCAAATTACTAATGAACTCCCACTTAAATAAACATCCCTCAAGTTATCTAAGTGATACGTGATCCAAATCAACTTACCCATGTCCGATCATCACGTGAGGTGGGGTAGTCATCAATGGTGAACATCTCTATGTTGATCATATCTATTATATGACTCACGTTCGACCTTTCGGTCTCCATTGTTCTGAGACCATGTCTGTACATGCTCGGCTCGTCAAGTTTAACCCAAGAATTCTGCATGTGCAAAACTGTCTTACACCCGTTGTATTTGACCGTAGAGTCTATCACACCCAATCATCACGAGGTGCTTTGAAACGACAAACTTTGGCAACGGTGCATACTCGGGGAGAACACTTTTATCTTGAAATTTAGTGAAGGGATCATCTTATAATGCTACCGCCGTTCTAAGCAAAATAAGATGCATAAAGGATAAACATCACATGCAATCAAAATATGTGACATGATATGGCCATCATCTTGTGCTTTTGATCTCCATCTCCAAAGCATCGTCATGATCTCCATCGTCACCGGCTTGACACCTTGATCTCCATCGTAGCGTCGTTTCGTCGAGGTCATCTAGCCAACTATTGCTTCTACAACTATTACTAACACATTGCGATAAAGTAAAGCAATTACATGGCGCTTGCACTTCATACAATAAAGAGACAACCCTAAGGCTCCTGCCGGTTGTCGATATTACAAAACATGATCATCTCATACATCAATATATATTACATCACATCATGCCCATATCACATCACAACATGCCCTGCAAAAACAAGTTAGACGTCCTCTACTTTGTTGTTGCAAGTTCTACGTAGCTGCTACGGGCTTCTAGCAAGAACCGTTCTTAACTACACAAAAACCACAACGGTGATTCATCAAGTTTGCTGTTTTAACCTTCTTCAAGGACCGGCAGTAGTCAAATTCGATTCAACTAAAGTAGGAGAAACAGACACCCGCCAGCCACCTTTTATGCAAAACTAGTTGCATGTCAGTCGGTTGAACCGGTCTCATGTGCGTGGACATGTAAAGTTCGTCCGGGCCACTTCATCCCAAAATACCGCCGAATCAAAATAAGACGTTGGTGGTAAGCAGTATGACTATCACCGCCCACAACTCTTTGTGTTCTACTTGTGCATATCATCTACGCATAGACCTGGCTCGGATGCCACTGTTGGGAAACGTTGCATGGAAAACAAAAAAAATTCTACGTACATGCAAGATCTATCCATGGAGATGCATAGCAACGAGAAGGGAGAGTGTGTCTACGTACCCTCGTAGACCGTAAGTGGAAGCGTTTGTTAACGCGGTTGATGTAGTCGAACTTCTTTGCGATCCAACCGATCGAGTACCGAACGTACGGCACCTCCGCGTTCAGCACATGTTCAGCTCGGTGACGTCCTCGCCTTCTTGATCCAGCAAGACGGCGAAGTAGTGGATGAGTTCCGACAGCACAACGGTGTGGTGGCGGTGATGGTGAAGCTATCTCCGCATGGCTTTGCCTAAGCACTACGAAAAGATGACCGAGGGTGTAAACGGTGGAGGGGGGTGCCGCACACGGCTAAGCAATTGTCGTGGTTGTGCTAGGCGCCCTCCCACATATATATATATATATATAGGTGGGAGGGAGGGAGGAACATCCAAGGACGCACCCCAAGTAGGCCGAATCCTACTTGGGGTCCTCCCCTAGCCGCCCCCCCCCCCCCCCGGGGTTATCCTGCTATTCAGGTGGTGGAAAGGCAGAGGGGAGGGAGGCGCCCCCCCCCCCCCCTTTCCTTTCTCCCGTGAGAAGGGGAAGGTAGGAGGGGCTAGCCCTCCCACTTTTCCTCACCTAGGGCCGGCCGGCCAGGGAGAGGGGCGCACCAGCCCCCTGTGGGCTGGTCTGTCCCCCCCTTGGCCCATTAGGCCCATATACCTACTGGGGGTGCCCGCAACCCCTTCCGGTGACCCGATGACTACCCGGTGCATCCCAAAACTCTTCCGGTGTCCGAATACCATCGTCCTATATATCAATCTTTACCTCTCGACCATTTCGAGACTCCTCATCATGTCCGTGATCTCATCCGGGAATCCGAACAACATTCGGTCATCAAATCATATAACTCATATAACACTATATCGTCAACGAACGTTAAGCGTGCAAACCCTACGGGTTCCAGAACTATGTAGACATGACCGAGACACCTCTCCGGTCAATAACCAATAGCGGAACCTGCATGCCCATATTGGGTCCTACATATTCTACGAAGATCTTTATCGGTCGAACCTTATGACAACATTCGTAATTCCCTTTGTCCATCGGTATGTTACTTGCCCGAGATTCGATCGTCGGTATCTTCATACCTAGTTCAATCCCGTTACCGGCAAGTCTCTTTACTAGTTCCGTAATACATCATCTCGTAACTAACTCATTAGTCACTTTGCTTGCAAGGCTTCTTATGATGTGTATTACCGAGAGGGCCCAGAGATACCTCTCCGATACTCGGAGTGACAAATCATAATCTTGATCTATGCCAACTCAACAAACACCTTCGGAGATACCTGTAGAGCATCTTTATGATCACCCAGTTATGTTGTGACGTTTGATAGCACACAAGGTATTCCTCCGGTATCTGGGAGTTGCATAATCTCATAGTCGAAGGAATATGCATTTGACATTAAGAAAGCAATAGCAGTAAACTGAACGATCAATATGCTAAGCTAACGGATGGTTCTTGTCCATCACATCATTATCCTAATGATGTGATCCCGTTATCAAATGACAACACATGTCCATGGTTCGGAAACCTTAACCATCTTTGATCAACGAGCTAGTCTAGTAGAGGCTTACTAGGGACACGGTATTTCGTTTATGTATTAACACATGTATTTAAGTTTCCGATCAATACAATTCTAGCATGCATAATAAACCTTTATCATGAATAAGGAAATATAAAATAACAATTTTATTATTGCCTCTAGGGCATATTTACTTCAACCTTATGTACAAGGTTCCAAGCTATTTGACACTCTGCTTGTTATATAGTTCTCACTGGTAACATCAACTGAGTTGGGCATCATAATTGGAAAATCTGAGCATCCAAAGTTAAGCTCGTGCTCACCATTTTAGGATTATATTTTTGGTATTGATATTTTCATATTCCCAGTTTGCTGAAGATAGAGCTCTGGTATGTTATTGAAGTTCAACTCTGCATCAAAGTGTACCACTTAACTGTTAAGTCCCGGCACTTGAATTTTCTATGCTTTCATGCTAGGAATACTTCAACGTTCATTCCTAATTTATTTTGTTATATGGCATTATAGATCCAATGGAAAAGAACTTCCGCGATAGGTAGCAGCGTTGAGGACGTTGTCAATGGAAAACATAGCTCCGCATGATGGTTCACTTGCCAATAGTCTCAAGGAAGACGGTGGAGCTCATGGTTCTGTGTTGATGCCCCTCGAAAAAAATTTTCTCATTTCTTGTTTGAAGGAACGGTAGGAGGAGTTGAGGGTGCGAAAAATGTACCGGGTAAATGGAGACTAGGAGAGGTGCACGGTGAGGCATTGACAAATCCTGAAAAGAGACCTTTGTCACAGTGTTCTCATATCCAAACTTGAATCAAGTTTGTTTTTTGTAAGGCTTGCACTAAAGCAGAGTAGAATTCTTATACTTGTGCTTTTGTAGTTGACTACATGTTGTCGTCTCCTCTTATTTAGATCTTCCTTTAATACCGTGTTGTGATGATTGTTAAACTACCGTTCAAGGGAATGCATGTTGACAAATGTATTGATGGTCCCTTGAGTCTACTATTAATATATTTATAACGTATTTTTATAGAGTTTATATCTCTACTATTAAAGGTGAGTATGCACGTCCTTTCGTTTGTTCGTTACCCCTCCATCCATCCCACCTCCCCACTGATTTTTTACAACGACAGCCCACCTCCTTGTCTGGTCTCTTCCTATCAAAACTAAAAGGAGAACAACTAAAAAAAATGAAAGGAGAAAACCAGGGCCGCCGTTGCCTCGCTCGCTCCAGACCCCTCCAATAAGGCTATAATTTTAAATCCAGCCCACCAAACACACAAAGTTTCTATCTTTTTATTTTCTATAAAGGAAGTAGTTGGCACAACGGTGGTGTTGATAAACGACACCCCATATAGAGGCGACAGTGACCATGGGGGAGAGATCAAGAACGTCAACAACCTCTTGTAGTGTTCCTCCTCCTCATATCTGCTACAGCCACCAACAACAGCAATGGCGACCAGCTCATGAGACGGCTATTAGAGCATTGGAGCCTTTTTGAGAAGGCAACACACTCGAGATCATGAGAGAGGGGAAAAGGGGGCGCGGGGGGGGGGGGGGGGGGGGGGGGGGGGGGGGGGGGGGGGGGGGGAGTTCAAATATAAAATGGGATTTGGTGGTAATTCACAATTTGTTTGTTCCCAATTTGTCAAACACAGTAACTTTCATGTCGAATGTGTTGTAGAATTGTTCTTCGATTAATATGTTTTCAGCCCTTGATATTTTAGTATGGTTGTAAATTTATCCATTCACATATCACTCCGTGAATTAAATTTTAGTTGACAGAAGAAAAAAGAAAAGAGGAAAAGGAGAACACTTTAACGATTAAAAACCCGTCAATGCAGCACGTTACAACGCACAGACGTTCTACTAGTGTCGAGTAAAATTTGAGCACCACCACTAGCAGTCTTCTGTAGAAATTGTACATTGGCTGGGCCCATTATTTCGAACAGTAGAACGAGAACTCCTCCGAACTACCCGAGATTCGACGGGCCAGAAAATAGCAGCCACCCGTCCGCGACGAGCAATGGCCATGAGAAGACGCTGTTGGGACAAACCTCGAACCAGCTCTCGCTCTCTCACAAACGAAGATGGAAGATGGAGCACAAGATTTTTCTGGCGCACAAACACCTCTGCCGCACGAATGACGTCTTGGCCGCACGAATGGCCTCACTTTACAGGGCACATACCCGGGTTCGACAACAAACTGCAACCTACCCAGAGGAGCTCTCTCTCCTGCCGACCGGGCGCACATCACGGACCCGGCGAAGACTACGCTTATCTCTGGTTCTACTAGGCTCGGCTCATTTCTACGCATTTTCAAGCAGTACATGGGGGGCTTTTTATACCCGATACACACACGCACGCATGACTAGGCCACGACCACACACCGGCCACTAACACACGGACGAATGGATCACCCGGCCACTAACCCCACTAACCAACTACTAACAAGAACCACAGCCACGAGCACTACTCCACAAAGCTAGCTAGCTAACCTGCATGCATCTAACAAACGCACGCACACGAGTCGGTCAGGGCACACATAGCTAGCTTATCCACACAACCATGTACATGCACGGTCAAGTCATGATTATCCAAATATTCTCTCCTTAGTCTTGACTTGCCGTCGCTGGAATTGTTGCAGCTCCTGTTGTCGTTGTCGTCACGACCGTGGACTCGACCTGGCGCGCTAACGCCAGTCTCCACCGCCACCGACTCGACCTGGCGCACTGACGCCGGTCGCCACCGTGCTCGCCGCGCGCTGCATCTTTCATAGGCCGACACACGGCCCAGAGAGTCATCGCGCAGCCATCGGCAAACGCCGCCACCACCAACACGCCTCCGGCAAGAGGAACGTCCCCCAAGATAACCAAGCTCATGATACCAAATGTTGGGACAAACCTCGAACCGACTCTCGCTCTCTCACTCGCACAAACGAAGGTGGAAGATGGAGCACACGATTTTTCCGGCGCACAAACACCTCCGCCGCACGAACGGCGTCTCGGCCGCACGAATGGCCTCATTTTTGTGGAAGGGAAAGAATAGGCTGTGCAACACAATGCATTGATCGGTGCACCAGGCACGTATATAGAGGGCCACAACATCAACTATACAGACGAACTAGGAGGTGGGCCCAAGACACAATATACACGTACACAATATATTCAACACCCCCCCGCAGTCGAAGCAGCGCCGGAGACGCAGAGACTGGAACGAAACTCCTCGAAGGTGGAAGTCGGCAGTCCCTTAGTCATCACATCGGCGAACTGTTGTGCAGTCGGAACATGGAGGACCCGAATACGTCCAAGGGCCACCTGCTCGCGCACAAAGTGAATGTCTAGTTCAATGTGCTTAGTCCGGCGATGATGAACGGGGTTGGCGGAAAGGTACACCGCAGAACGTTGTCACAGTAGACAACCGTAGCCTGGGAGACGTCATGATGCAACTTCTGAAGTAACTGTCGTAGCCAGGTGCACTCGGTGACGGCGTTAGCCACAGCTCGGTACTCAGCCTCCGCACTAGAGCGCGAAACCGTAGGTTGTCGCTTGGACGACCACGAGACGAGTGAAGGACCGAGGTAAACGCAGTAGCCAGAGGTGGACCGACGGGTGTCGGGGCAGCCGGCCCAGTCCGCGTCGGAGTAGGCCACCATCTCCAGAGAAGTAGACGCCGTGAGAGTAAGCCCAAGAGCCATCGTGCCGCGGATGTAACGGAGAATCCGCTTCACGAGGGTCCAATGGGAGTCACGAGGGGCGTGCATATGCAGACACACCTGCTGAACAGCATACCTTAAATCCGGCCGGGTGAGAGTCAGATACTGAAGAGCACCAACAATGGACCGGTAGAACGGAGCATCCGACGCGGGAGAGCCCTCGAGAGCAGAAACCTTGGCCTTCGTGTCAACATGAGTAGCAACAGGGTGACAGTTGAGCATGCCGGCACGCTCAAGTAGCTCGTGCGCAAACTTCTGCTGATGAAGAAAGAAGCCGTCGGGTCGCCGAACGACCTCAATGCCAAGGAAATAATGTAGAGCGCCCAGGTCCTTGATGGCAAACTCATCACGCAGCCGGAGAGTAATCTGCTGAAGAAGGGCTGCGGAGGAGGCCGTCAGGATGATGTCGCCGACGTAGAGGAGCAAATATGCAGTCGTGTCGCCGCGGTGATAGACGAACAACGATGCATCCGAGCGAGTGACGCTGAAGCCCAGTGTCTGAAGGAACCCGGCGATACGCTGGTACCAGGCGCGAGGTGCTTGCTTGAGCCCGTAGAGAGACCGGGACAGCAAACACACATGCCCAGGAAGAGATGCGTCGACGAAACCGGTCGGCTGCTCACAGTAAACCTGCTCCTCAAGATGGCCGTGAAGGAAGGCGTTGGAGACATCCATCTGATGAACCGGCCAGCCTCGGGAAACTGCCAGCTGGAGAAATGTGCGGATCGTGCCCGGTTTGACAACCGGGGCAAACGTCTTGGTGAAGTCGACTCCAGCACGCTGCCGAAAACCACGGACCACCCAGCGAGCCTTGTAGCGCTCAAGTGTACCATCCGAGCGGGTCTTATGGCGAAAGACCCACTTGCCGCTGATGACATTGGCGCGAGATGGCCGAGGAACCAGTGTCCAGGTACGGTTCCGCTGAAGAGCGTCAAATTCTTCTGCATCGCGGCAAGCCAGTGAGGATCATGAAGGGCTGCGCAAGCGGACACAGGGATCGGTGACGGCTCAGTGGTGGAGGCAGCGAGAAGATACTCGTCGCTGGAGTACCGTAGACTGGGGCGATGAACGCCGGCTCGAGCCCGAGTGACGGGGCGAGATGGCAACTCGGCGACCGGCGAGGCGGTCGGCGAAGCAGCCGGCGAGGCGGCCGGCGAGATGGCCGGTGAAGAAGCGGCGCCCGAGGCCGCCGAAGCGCCCGCGCCCGAGGCTGCCGAAGCGCCCGTGCCCGCGGCGTAGGGGGCGGGCGAGGTGGGAGTGGCAGGCGAGGCTGGGGCGCCGCCCGAGGCACCCGAGGCGGCGGGGCCGGCCGAGACAGCCGGCGACGGGGCGGCGCCTGAAGTGGCCAGTGAAGATACCGGCGACGGGACGGCCTGCGAAGATGCCGGCGAAGAGGCCGGCAAAGCAGCGGCTGCCGGCGAAGATGCCGGCGAGGCGGACGATGCCGAGGCCCCTGACGGAGTCGGCGAGGCGGGCGATGCCGAGGCCCCTGACGGAGTCGGCGAGGCGGGCGATGCCGAGGCCCCTGACGGAGTCGGCGAGGACGTCGTGGGGGCGCGAGTCGCAGCTCGTCCCACGGCGGGAGGACCGCCGAAGCCCGGAGGCGGTCCAAGAATCGAGCGGGGCCGTCCACCTGACGGGGTCGCTGGAGGGCCGCCGGTGGCCGGCGGCGACGGGACGGCGGGAGGTACCTGCTGAAATGGAAACACTGTCTCATCAAAGTAAATGTGCCGGGAGGTGAATACACGATGTGAGACGGGATCGTAGCAGCGGTATCCTTTGGTGTTAGGTGGGTAGCCGAGGAAGATGCAAGCGACTGAGCGAGGTGCAAGCTTATGAGGCGCAGTGGCGGCGAGGCTACGATAGCAAAGATAGCCAAAGATGCGAAGGCCATCATAAGATGGGGGCGCACCAAATAGGAGATGGTGAGGGGCATAGTTCCAGCATGGGCGACACGGGCGGATGTTAATGAGGAGGGTGGTGGTGGTGAGAGCGTCCGGCCAAAACCAGGGAGGCACGTTAGAGTGAAAGAGTAATGTGCGAACGCAGTCATTAAGAGTGCGAAGGATACGCTCGGCATGACCATTTTTTTGGGACGTGTAGGGGCAAGTGAGGCGGAAGATAGTGCCGTGGGAGGCTAGAAGGTTACGAACAGCGGCGTTGTCAAACTCTTTTTCGTTGTCAGTTTGTAAAGCAAGGATAGGACGACCGAACTGTGTGGTGACGTAGGAATAAAATGCGGTGAGTGTGGCAAGAGCGCCGGACTTGCGACGAAGAGGAAATGTCCACACATAATGAGAGAAATCATCTAAGATCACCAAATAGTATAGGTAGCCCGTGTTGCTTGCAACCGGGGATGTCCAAACACCACTATGCAATAACTGAAACGGGAAAGTGGAAATAGTGGTAGATGCGCTAAAGGGAAGACGAACGTGCTTGCCAAGACGACAAGCCTCACAAGTAAGGTCGTCGATCTTATTGCATGAGAATGAAAAACTCTTAAGTATTTGACGCAAAGCGGTGGAGTTCGGGTGTCCCAAACGAGCATGCCAAAGGTCGACACCTACGGCGAGGGCGACTGGGGTGGTGGAGGCGGTGGTGGAGGAGTGCACCGGATAGAGCTCGTCAGGACTATCACAACGGTGAAGGACCATCCGAGTACGGGCGTCCTTCACAGAAAACCCGACATCATCAAACTCAACGGTAATGGGATTCTCACGGGCAAGACGACGAACAGATACAAGGTTCGTAACTAAATCAGGAGACACAAGAACATCAGACATAGTGATAGGTGTAGATGTGGAAGGAAACGAAGCACGGCCAACATGTGTGATAGGTAAAGAGGAACCGTTGCCAACAGTGATGCAAGTAGGAGTATGAACCGGAGTGGAGGAGGTTAGAGTACCGGGATGAGATGTCATGTGGGCGGTGGCGCCCGAGTCCATGTACCAAGCGCTGCCGGTACCAAGCGCCGGCGGGGATGGGATCGAGTACAGGGCGGCCAAGGAAGTAGTGTCCCATGACGGTGAGACCGGCAGCAAGGCGAAGCTGCCGTAGG
Organism: Thinopyrum elongatum; assembly: GCA_011799875.1. Taxonomy (NCBI): domain Eukaryota; kingdom Viridiplantae; phylum Streptophyta; class Magnoliopsida; order Poales; family Poaceae; genus Thinopyrum; species Thinopyrum elongatum. The sequence goes on from CM022301.1 coordinate 29,387,801, forward strand.
GCTGAGCCGGGGCGGGCGGAGTATGGCCGCCGGCCATCGGCATGGCGAGCAGAGCTGCAGAGGCGTCCGGCTGCATCTGGCTGAAGGGAGCGAAGGCGTCCGGCTGCATGGGGTCGAAGCGAGCGGATGCGTCCGGCTGCTGCAGGTGGGCGAAGGGAGCAAACACGCTCGCCTGCATGTGTACGTCAGGGGCTGACACACCCGGCTGTATATGCTGCATGGGCATGACAGGCATGGTGTAGGAACCGTAGATGGAGGAGCCAGGGGAGGCCATAGCAGCGGGCCAACGGCGGCTAGGGCAAGAAAAAGAAAGTGGCGGCAGCTAACAAAGCACACGGTCACGTATAAGCTAGCAAGCACCCAGGCACACAGCTGGATGGATTCGGCGATCTGGATGACTAGCAAGCACCTAGGCACACAGCTAGATGGATTTGACTAGCGATCTGGTTGACTAGCTAGCGATCGGCCTGGGTGAGAAGAAGTGCAGCGATGGCAGGAGGTGCGGCGGCTACGGAGGAAGGTGAGATGCGGCGGCGGCAAGGAGTGTGGCGGCAGCGCGAGGAGGATGGCGCGGCGGCGGCAAGAACCTGCGGCGGCGGCGCGAGGAGGCGGCAAGGACCAACGGCGGCGGTGGCGTGGCGGCGGCAAGGACCTGCGGCGGCGGCGGCGCGGCGGCGGCGGCGGTGGGAAGAACGTGCGGCGGCGGCGGCTAGAGGAGCGGAAGCTAGGGTTAGGATCGACGTGCTAAACTGATACCATGTGAAAGGGAAAGAATAGGTTGTGCAACACAATGCATTGATCGGTGCACCAGGCACGTATATATGAATACAGAAGAGGGCCACAACCTCAACTATACAGGGGAACTAGGAGGTGGGCCCAAGACACAATATACACGTACACAATATATTCAACAATTTTACTGGGCAAATACCCGGGCTCGGCAACAAACCGCAGCCTATGCAGAGGAACTCTCTCTCCTGCCGACCAGGCGCACACCAGTCTCGACGGAGACTATGCTCATCTCTGATTCTACTATGATCGGCTCATTCCTACGCAATTTCAAGCAGTACATGGGGGGCTTTTTATACCTGATACACACACGCACGCATGACCAGGCCACGACCACACACCGGCCACTAACACACGCACGAATGGATCACCCGGGGCCACTAACCCCACTAACCAACTACTAACAAGAACCACGGCCACGAGCACCACTCCACAAAGCTAGCTAGCTAACAACCTACACTAGTAGAAAACAGGGCTTTGGTTGAGGCCTGGGTAAGGGCATTAATCCCGGTTCAGTCACGAACCGGGACCAAAGAAGGCATCAGTCCCGGTTCGTGAGGCCAGGGGGCCGGCCGGGCCTCGGGGGCCATTGGTCCCGGTTGATCTGACCTCTTTGGTTCCGGTTCGAGACACGAACCGGGACCAATGGGCCTCGCTCCTGGTCCACAACCTTTAATCCCGGTTGGTGGCTGGAACTGGGACCAAATCTGGTCCTTTAGTACCGGTTTTAGCCACCAACCGGGACTAAAGAGAGGCCTGTATATACCCCCTGCCCGCGAGCAGAGCAGTGCACTGCTTTGTTTTTTTGGCCGGCAGTGGGAGAGCTTTGTGATGCTCTAGCTCACCTCCTATGCACATGAGGTGTTCGATGAAATGCCCGAGCCTCACTTAAGCTTTCGCCTCTCGAAGCTCCTTTTCCAAACTTCATTTTCCTCAAGATTTGTCAAGGTTTGGCGGTCCGTCCTGTCCCGTCCCCGTCCTCACCGCCGTCGATCGCCCACGCCGATCTCGTCGCCGGCACCACCGTGGTGAGCCTCTTGTTCTTATCTTCTTTCTAAAAGAAAGAAATTCTTACTTGTATGATTTAGATTGATACTTGTATAATTTTCTTACTTTTATTATTGTTTGTTATTATATAGTGCGATGGTTTTGGTATCCGCCCCCGTCGGCCCTCGTCATGTCTATGATTCAGATGTGGTATATATTATCTTCTATAACTATTTGTTTCATTTAGTGTTTATGACAATTATGCCGACCAACGTGACATAGATGTTTTATCTAGGAGGTATGTGAACCGGAAATTCCAACCGACCCTCTTGTCGAGAGGTTAAATTTAGTTGATGAAGAAAATGATTACTTGAAGAAAAAATTGAAAAGAATTGAGGAGGAGAAGATGGCATTGGAGTTGCATGTTGCGGATATCGTCGATGATCACAAGATCAAGATGGATAAAACGCGCTTGAAGATTGGAAAGATTAAAAAATATGCCATTCATACTGAGGCTTGGTATCATTATGCCGTTGGATCAATTGTTAACTTAGTTGCGATTATGATCGCATTTGTTGTTGCATTGAAATGGTTTAATTAGATGCTCTAGAGAGCTATATGTTGTTCAATGAGAACTATGTATGAACTTTATGTATTTATTTTTTTCAGTAATAACATTTGATCACTACTGTACTTTGGTTTTAATGTGATGATGAACTACTATTAATTTGGTCACTTCTCTGTTCATGATGTTCTGTAATGGTTTTTGCCACACTTAATTATATATAATGCACGCAGATGAACCGACAATGGATGTACGGTGACAGACGCACCTCCGAGTACATTAAGGACGTGTATAATTTTCTCGAAGTGGCTGAGGCAAACAAGCAGAATTGTTTTATGTGTTGTCCATGCCCTATCTGTGAGAATACGAAGTCTTACTCTGACGCGAAAACCCTTCACATCCACCTGCTTGAGAAGGGTTTCATGCCACACTATAATGTTTGGACCAAGCACTGAGAAAGAGGGGTTATGATGGAAGACAACGAAGAAGAAGAGGATGATGACAACTATGTGCCCCCTGAATACGGTGATGCTGCAACGGGGAAAACTGAAGATCAATAGGAACCAGACGATGTGCCCGATGATGATCTTCGCCGGGTCATTGTTGATGCAAAGAGACAATGCGGAACTGAAAAGAAGAAGTTGAAATTCGATTGCATGTTAGAGGATCAAAAAAAGGGTTGTACCCCAATTGCGAAGATGGAAACACAAAGCTCAGTACCACACTGGAAGTGCTGCAATGGAAGGCAGACAATGGTGTATCTGACAACGGATTTGAGAAGCTACTGAAAATATTGAAGAAGAAGTTTCCAAAGGATAACGAATTACCCAACAGTATGTACGGAGCAAAGAAGATTCTATGCCCTTTAGGATTGGAGGTGAAGAAGATACATGCATGCCCTAATGACTGCATCCTCTACCGCGGTGCGTACGAGGATTTGAACGCATGCCCGGCATGCGGTGCATTGCGGTATAAGATCAGACGAGATGACCCTGGTGATGTTGACGGCGAGCGCCCCAGGAAGAGAGTTCCTGCCAAGGTGATGTCGTATGCTCCTATAATACCACGGTTGAAACATCTGTTCAGAATTAAAGAGCATGCCAAGTTGATGCGATGGCACAAAGAGGACCGTAAGAAAGACGGGAAGTTGAGAGCACCCGCTGACGTGTCGCAGTGGAGAAAAATCGAGAGAAAGTGGGGGGACTTTGCAGGTGACGCAAGGAACGTATGGTTTGGTTTAACCGCGGATGGCATTAATCCTTTTGGGGAGCAGAGCAGCAATCATAGCACCTGACCCGTGACTCTATGCATATATAACCTTCCTCCTAGGCTGTGCATGAAGCGAAAGTTCATTATGATGCCAATGCTCATCCAAGGCCCTAAGCAATCCGGCAACGACATTGATGTGTACCTAAGGCCATTAGTTGAAGAACTTTTATAGCTGTGGAATAGAAAAGGTGTACGTGTGTGGGATGAGCACGACGAGCAGGAATTTGACCTACATGCGTTGCTGTTTGTAACCATCAATGATTGGCCTGCTCTCAGTAACCAAACTGGATGCCTCCTCCTCCTCCTCCGGCGAGTCAGGGCACTCCGCCTCCTCCTCCGGCGAGTGATCAGGGCACTCCGCCTCATCCTCCGCCTCCTCCGGCATGTGAGGGCACTCCGCCTCCTCCTCCGCCTCCTCCAGCGCGTCGGAGCACTCCGCCTCCTCTGGCGTGTCAGCGGACTCCGCCGCGTCAGCAACGGCGAAAGAGAGATGACGCCGCTCCGACGGCTAGCAGTACAAGAGGCGGGAAGAATTTCAAATACGGTCCAAGCCTCAAGCCTCTGGAAATGTTACCATATGAGAGGACCGACGAGAAAACCGCGGAAATCAGTGCGGCCGAAGTGGAGGCCCATTTTGCACGAAAACCTCCACCTCCTAAGGAAACAATAGATCAGGTGAAAGTGAAGCGCACTCTGCGTGCCCTTAAGCGACCACCACCGTCTCCGCCGCAATCCAACTATGAGCGCATTATTGAAAGAACATATAAGGAAACGGAGCGGTCGGGAAGTACTTGCAGTGCTGCAAGAGAAGCAAAACGAAGAAGTGGGAAAACAATTCCCCAGCTCGGCGAACAGGCGAAGCAATCGTGCCCCCGGCTCAAGGTGTCTAACGATATCGTCGCTAATCATTCGGGGCTAGTGCTCGGTACCAATCCTGCTGATTACCTGGCCGATGATATACAGTTTGAAATGATAGAGGTAGTAGATATCTTCAGATACGAGCACGGGAAGCCTCTCGTCAAACCTAATCCTCCTCCTCTAACAACGATGATGCGAAGATTGGATGAATGGTACATGGATACCTGCAGGAAGTCTGGGAAAAATAGTTTGATGGTGGCAATTAAAGAGGAGCACGACCTCGTTGGAACTGAGGTGTTGCCTGTTGAATTTGTGGAGTTATTCCAGTTATTCAATCAAGACGCCCTCGACAAACAACTCATGACTTGCTACTGTCTGTAAGTATTACTTCTATAATTAAGTCTCTATAGCTCAGCTCTTTCATTGCATGTATATATAATTATCCTCACTATATTATGCAGACTGAAGATCGTCGAATGCAAAAAAGCACAAATCTATTACATTGGGTTCATTAACCTAAATACCATAAATGAATGGTCGGTTAAAAACAGAGTCGATGATACCGAGGCAACTTGCTACAATCGTTGCTTCGAAATCAAAACAAAGAGAAAATACTCTTTCCTTACAATTTCAAGTGAGTGTTATTGTCTTGTGCATATTCGGTGTCGCTTACTCGAGGTTATAGTAATGTAATTGATGAGTTATGCATGCGTGCGCAGCTTCCACTTTATTCTGCTAGAGATTAAGTTTGACCGGGGAGTATTAACTGTCTTAGACTCGAGACAAAAAGATCCCAATACGTATGCGAACATGACTGCAATGCTACAGAAGTAAGTTCAATCGATCATTATCGCTTATTGTTGCGCACCATATCATATCGGCAACTTTGTTTATTTCCGGATATCAAGTAATTATTTTCTTTGTCTGGCAGGGTTTGGAAAGAGTTCACCGGAATCGTTCCGGGACTGCCGAGAGAGCTGCGATTTACACACCGAAAGTAAGTAGTACTAGCTAGTTTCGCGCATCTTCCATTCATTCTAGTTTCATCAATACCATTTATCATACTTGATTATCAGTTTGATTGAACTCTATTCTCGTAAAGTGCTTGTGGCAGGAAGACGGGAATCATTTATGTGGATACTACGTTTGTGAGTTCATCCACAGAGCGACCTCTCAGCGGGGCTACTCTGACAGACAATATGAAGTACGTAAACAATAATATTCACAATTTTATTTTATTACCATCAATTGTGCTGAGTTTCATTCATATATATATAGACCCCCTTATTTAAATTAGATGTGGCAGATGCGGGATGAACTCCTACCACATGATCGCATACGAGCAATTCAAGAGGAATTGGCGGGATTCTTTTTTGACCACGTCATACATAAAGACGGAGAATATCATGTAGAAATTGAAGCTGACTATCGTTAGATGATGTCAGGGATCGTAAGATATGTTATATTGTATATATGTAGTAGCGTCGGATAAAAATACGAAAACTTGTTGTTCGACCAATCTCGGAGAAAGAGAGGTCACTTCTCTCTGTATATGTTCATGACGATCTTGTGTAATTAATGGTTCCTTCATTTGCTTAGTAGCGTCGAGTTCTCTCTATATGTACTAGCTAGCGTCGACCAAGCACGGAGAAAAGAGAGGTCACTTCTCTCTATATGTAGTAGCTATAGCTAACACAATATGAAACCCCTAATTAAACCATCCAAAACCCCTAATAAACCCCCCCTCTAAAAAAAAACCCCAGCGCCTGCGAGTTGTTGACGCGTGGCAGCCTTTTGGTCCCGGTTGGTGTTACCAACCAGGACTAAAGGTCCTACTGGCTGGGCGCCCCGCAGCGGCCATGTGGAACCCCTTCTTTTCCGGTTCGTAAGCGAACCGGGACTAAATGTTTTGGGCTTTAGTCCCGGTTCCAGAACCGGGATAAATGGGCCGTTTTCTACTAGTGCTGCATGCATCTAACAAACGCACGCGCACTAGTCTGTCAAGGCACACATAGCTAGCTTATCCACACAATCATGTGCATGCACGGTTAAGTCATGATTATCCTAACAGACGCTAGCCGTCTCGCCATTGTCGCCGCTCGCCCAAAATCGAGGGTTTCACCACTACAACCTAACAACGAAAGGTGGAGGAGTAGGGGGGAGAGTAGGCAAAACCATGCGCAGACGAAAATATCAGTGTGGCGGAGTAGATGGCTACATGGCGCCGACTTCCGGCGACCGGAAATAGACGACTGTGACTCTTCCGCCGCGGAGTCGCCGCAGACCGGCCAAGAGCGAGCGAGAGTGAGGGGGGAATGGGAAAACTGTGAGCGCGGCTGGTGGGAGCGGAGGAGAGAGAGAGAGAGAAGGGGGCCTGCGGGGGGAGTGGGCGTCCGGGAAGGGTGATGCTACAGTGAACGAGACAACATCTGACGTGGCACTGCAACTGGCTTTAAGATTCGTACGCCGCGATGGACGGCGATGAGACAGTTCGGGACGAGAACTCAAAAAACTGACGTTCGGGATATTAACATTTTCGAATAATTATGTTTAGGATTGTAATAAGGTTCGATACCTTATACTACTCCGTAGTATATCGGCGGACAAGGAAGGCCAGGATTCTGGCGTGATCATCACCCTTCCTACGAGGGCAAGTAGCGATCTCTTGTCTATCTATCTATATATAAATAAAACAAAACAAAGCCGTCTGTCGAGAGGGATATACCCGATTCCGAAAGACGTACCCTAACCTAACCACTGTTGGTTGCTTCCATGGCCTCCCCGCAATCCTCCTACGGCTCATCAGAGGAAGGCACCTCCTCCGACGGTTCTGACCACCAAGAGGTGGAGAAGCTGCCTTTAAACCAAGCGTTGGCGCACCACGACTCCTCCAACGGAGAAGAATCCTCGGAGGAGGAGGAGACGGGGGATAATGAAGAATCCTCGGAGGAGAATGTGGTGCCCGACCACAATAACCTCCACCCGCCGCCACTGCCAGGCGACACGGTCCCAGATTCCGAGTCTGAGTCCGACAAGTCGCCGCCCAAGTCCCAACCTAAGAGGAAGGCCGTGGATGCCGAACCTGTCGAGCCCAAGAGGATGAGGATGGCCGAGTCGCCGCAGCAGAGGATGCAATCTGAAGGTCGCTGAAGTTGCGCAGATTCAACCTGAGGTCGCTGAGCATGCTCTGACTAAGAGCGATGTGGAGAAGCTATTCCAAGACAAGATCGTTTCTTATGAGCACCTTGGGCAAGAGGTGTTAGCCCTAGAGAAGAAATATCCTGGGTTGTTCAAGTCTCCCTTCGTGAAGCTTCCTGAAGAGAAGGCCAGGACACTCAATGCCAAACTTCAGAAGCACCACATTGCAAAATTAAAGGCATCGATACAGCTGGGTAATATCAGAAAGGAGGTGACAAACTCCCTCATCAATTTGCTCGACTGAAGTCACGATATATATAGGTCAGTTGACAAAACTTCTGTAACTCTAGTTATATATGCTTGCATTGGTCTCATAGTTGATTGTCCGGAATTAGTTTCTTTGTTAGCTCGCATTGGGGAATCAGGGACCATGAATCTTAGGTAAAATTAATTAATAAACTTGATTAGTATATATTGTATATACGTACATAATGCTCATGTAGAATTTAGATCTACCCTGGTTATTTATTTCTGTGGAAATACCAACTTTCTCAGGATATGTGAGCGCGTAGTGTTATCAGCAAGCCATGCCCATGATGGCATGATGTGTGGCGCGTCTGTGTCGCGAGTGTGTGTGTGCACTGGTTCAGGTCGGACGTCGGTGTGTGTCGCGTCCGAGTCTTGTGGCCGTTGGACGCCAGCAGCGTTGAGCGCGTCGTGTGTGTTTGGCTAGGTGGTTAGCTACAAGGGTGGCCGTGCATGTAGTTGGCTAGCGGGTTGTTAGTGCATGCATTGGTAGTTAGCTGGTTAGCCGGCCTTGAGTTAGTGGCCGGTAGTGGTGGCCGTGTGATGCGTGCGTGGGGGTCAGGCATGCGTGGGCGCTGCGTGTATAAAGCGTAGACGATGCGGTCGTTGAGTTGTGCAAAACCCTGTGAATAAAGGTTGCCAAGATACAGGCCGGTTCGCGGCCGCGGCATTCGTCGCCATTGCTCCGAGTTCGTGCTCGAGTTGAGTTTCTTTGTGCATATAGTTTCCAGGTTTGCGCCAACAATTGGTATCATGAGCTGGTTCATCTTGGGCGTCGTTCTCCTTGCCGGAGGCGTGCCGGCGGTGGCGGAGTTCGCCGGCGGCTGCGCGATGCTCCGGGCCGTGTGTCGGTCTATGGAGGTGCGCGGCACGGCGAGGAGGCCGCGGTGGCTGCGGCGGCACGGTGAGGTGGCCGCGGAGGACCTGCATGGTGGCGGCTTCAACGACACACAGCGGCATGGCGGCATGGAGGTGCTGCGCTGCGGTTGAGGCCGCAGCGGTGCAGGGCAATAAGCCGCGGCGGCGAGCCGGGCGCGACCGGTGCGTGTTATGGGTGCGCACTGGACGCGTCCGGCGCGTCGGGACCGCGGGCGCGCGTACGAGTGTGCGGTTGACGTTGGGAGGAGGCGTATGTCGCCGTTGTGCTCGAGTCCGTGCTCGAGTTCGGCTACATCCTTCCGGCGTTTGTCGCTGGAGGCTGCTCGGCGGCGTGGAAGAGAAGCCGTTCGTGCGGCGGGTGAGGCAGCTCAAGCGGCCACGTTGCTTGCGTCAGGCCGCGGCATGTGCGTGAGCTGAGGGCGTGCGGATCACCGGAGGAGAACACGTCCAGCGGAGCGCAGGGCGGCCGCGTCGATCACGCCAGTGCGTGATCGTGTGCGCGAGCCGGGGCGTGCAGGGCGTGGCGTCATGGAGGAGCTCGGCATGCGTCGCTGAGGAGCTCGACGTGGCCGGTGGAGAAGAAGCTCGGTGTGCGATCGTCGAGGAAGAACATGGAGGCAGCGTCAAGCGTCGAGGAGGCCGTAGGAGCGGCCATGGCGCGACGTCGACGACGAGCCTGACATATGCAAGGTCATGGCTTGGGGCGTGAATGTTATAAGCAAGCCATGCCCATGATGGCATGATGTGTGGCGCGTCTGTGTCGCGAGTGTGTGTGTGCACTGGTTCAGGTCGGACGTCGGTGTGTGCCGCGTCCGAGTCTTGTGGCCGTTGGACGCCAGCAGCGTTGAGCGCGTCGTGTGTGTTTGGCTAGGTGGTTAGCTACAAGGGTGGCCGTGCATGTAGTTGGCTAGCGGGTTGTTAGTGCACGCATTGGTAGTTAGCTGGTTAGCCGGCCTTGAGTTAGTGACCGGCAGTGGTGGCCGTGTGATGCGTGCGTGAGGGTCAGGCATGCGTGGGCGCTGCGTGTATAAAGCGTAGACGATGCGGTCGTTGAGTTGTGCAAAACCCTGTGAATAAAGGTTGCCAAGATACAGGCCGGTTCGCGGCCGCGGCGTTCGTCGCCATTGCTCCGAGTTCGTGCTCGAGTTGAGTTTCTTTGTGCATATGATTTCCAGGTTTGCGCCAACACGTAGCTTGTTGTCTAACATATAACATACACCGTTAAAATATTAAATTGCTGAAGGTCCATATTTTTAGGTGCCATCGGCTCCAAGCAAAGGGAGACAAACCTAATACCCTGTCAACTGAAACTGCGTTACCAACTTTTTGTTGCAATCGTCAAAGGCTATAATGTTTCATGCTGTATAAATTCCATTACATGCCCCCCTTTTAGCTAGTGAAATTATTATTTTAGCAAGTTTGCTGATTTGATTATCTTTTTTTTTGCGGGGGCTGATTTGATTATCTTAATTAGTAAGTTTTCCTTCGGTGATGGAAACTTTGTACTGGTTGTATTTATTTATTTTTAAAACTGAGCAGTCCAAACATCCAATTGACTTTAGTACACTCATGATCCCATTGATGCAGTCTTAGATTTGTTTTTTCCCTATGTGTGTGTGCGCGTATAATGTATCTTATACCCTGGCTCCCTCAGGTTCATTGACTGATCAACTTTTCGCAAAAGCTTCTGTGCAATTAAGCTTTTGATAATAACAAACTAGTGATGCAATTATCAGTTTTCCCTACCCATTTGTTGCAGACCTGGAGCGAGCTGGAAATGCGTTCAGTTTGTAGGTGTTAAAAGACATTATAAAGAAACATAAGGAAGACAACGGAAGTGGGGCCTATTATATTGAGCCACAATTCGCTAGTTGGTTATTTTGGTTTCAGTTCTGCTCAGTATTTATATATACTCTATCTATGTTACTACCGGCGTTATCGAATTTTGGTTCAGGTCGGACATGTCTGAACGATAGATTTAAGTACCAATGATTTGGGGTCTCTCTGAACCAGGCCTCTTAATTCATATATTTTGTTGAACTACGTGAATACAGATCGAGGTTATTTATTGTACTCGTTAATTATTCCGCTGCTGTAGACATGAGAGATCATGACGCCTGATCTTTAATTTGCTGTGGTTTCATCAGTAATTTGATTCGTTATGGATTACCGCCCACGTTCATAATATTCTTGGAGAACTGCCATTAATTGGATTGCACATAGATAGAGGTGCATCTTTTTTTTTTAAAGGGGAATATATTAATATCGTGAAGATACCAATTACACCCAGGCTCTGCACCAACAAGAAGTCACAAAAACATCTAGAATGCACACAGCCCGATAAGAAAACAGAAAAGAAAGGGAAAAAATTGGCCTCACCAAAGTGATCAACTCCTTTCAGCATTAGGACACAACCACCACAAAAGACAACACCCGGGAAAGATAAAAGGCCTCAAAAAGTGACGCCTTCAAGAAGGAAACAATGCACAAGCACCGTCGTCGCCCGATCCAAGATCATAGGTTTTCACCCTGGAGAAGACCGAGCTCCCAAAACAATACCTTCAACAAGGCAATTGCCAGACACAAGCAATGAAGGCCAGACCTTAAGTTTTCACCCTGAGAGTCACGACTCGGCACCCGAGGAGCACCACCAAAAATGAAATCCTCCTGTGTTGCCGCCCCCACTTGGCACCGCTGCTATTGAAAGTTATCAAACACCTGTCTGACTCCATTGCCTACAAGATACCCTCCGCCTTACCGATTCTCTGTTCTTAGCCATCAAAACTTTCTCCACCGTTGACTATGCCTTGGAAATCGAGATGCCGACATGTCCCATAGTGTCAACAAACAACAGAGCTTCCCGCCACGCCCTCCTTGAGCCACGTAGGCTAATATGGACGCGCACGACCGGATGCTATCCGATCCAGATATCATTGGGCAAGATCTCTGACAGTAGTTTCTGAACACGTCGATGGCCAGATCAAGGAGGACCAATAAATCAAATGGTTGCCGTGATGCGACAAGAGCACAAGGACCGCCACCACACTGCTGCCTCCACCATGCCGACGCCATCGCCGCCACGGCGGAGGACACCGACCCTCGTTGTCCACAGCCCGCGTCACCAAGCGCCAGATATGACGGAACCGGTACTAGCCGCCCCGCCATCATGTCACGCCGCCCCGCCCCGCCACGTTCGCCACGTAGCAGCGTCCACGCATGACCGCGCCCAAGGCCCAGCTGTCCGAGACGCTGCCGCAACGCCCTACGGGAGCGCCACGCTCACCGCCCGCTCGCCACGTCCTGCGCCGTAGCCATCAGGGAAGGAGCGATAAGGGGCCCCGACGCCGCCGACGCCAGCTCGGCTTCGCCCGACGGCGCCATCTGGCGACGGCGAGGGCAGGGGGAGGAGGTGTGGGCGGCGGCTAGGGTTTCGTCCAGCCGCCCGCGGGAGCGACTTTGGCGATCTCCATGTCGCTAGGAGATAGATCGATCGTTAGACTAGACTTATGCATAGAACTAGTGCAAAGCTATGCTCACAGGTCTTCGCCGGCGAGTAGCGTGAACCGGCAGTCTCGTGCCATGGAGATCATTAGAGGTTTGTTGTAACTAAAATTGGTCGGGAACCATTAGTGCACGATGTCGATGATAGAGTGGTTCAGTAGCAAACCTGCTGGACACTGAACGTGCAGCCATTATCTGGGAAATAGCAATGAGCATTTGCAAATCCAACCTCATGTTTCTCTTTTTCTGCTGGTTGTTGATGAATTCGTTGCAGCCATACATTTCGTTTGAACATGGCACTTTCATGGCATTGATCAATTGCTCAAGTCCAGCGCAAGGAATAGCTACTATTTTCACAACAGAGAACACAAATATGCCCAGCCTCACTACATACATATCCGACATCAATAGAGTGTTGAAGATATTCAAGGCTCCTATCCCAACGCATATCAGAAGTAGTTTTGGCTTAGAGATAAAATCCTGTAATCTAGTTTAAGTTCATCTCTATCTGCCTATACGGCTATACCTTATACCCCAAGATTTGTATGCCAGTTATGGGGTAAGCCCCATCGATCAATAAATACAATGCGGCGCTTCTTGTGAGGGCAGAACGCTTCCCACAAGTTTTACATGGTCATTAGAGCCAACTCTTCCCGTATGTTCTGAAAGAAAAACCCATCTACCGGAAAGCCTCTCCCACGTTGTCCTCCTCCTCGAACCCACCTTCCTCCGGCCTCAGTCAGGCCGCAAAGAATCTTACCAGGGAGAATTACCTTCTCTGGAGGGCACAGATAGTGCCACACTTCCTTGGTGCCGGCCTGTACGGCTACCTCGTTGGCTCCATCGAGGAACCAGTGAAGCTCATCACCCCCAAGGACAAGGAGGGGAAGGACCAGACCGTCCCCAACCCGGCGTACGATGCGTGGGTTAGACAGGATAAGCAGGTCCACGGCCACATCCTCAACAATCTCTCGAGAGATGTACTGGTCTCTGTCATCTCCATCAGGACATCATATGCCTTCTGGACCTCTCTCGGTAACATGTTTGCATCACAATCTCATTCCCGTATAAATAACATCTGCATCTCCCTACCAAATGCCCCGAAGGTAAACCAGTCGGCCCCGACGTACTTCGCAAGGATGAGGGGATTGCCGGATGAGCTAGCAGCCACCGGAAAGCCCCTAGATGTGGATGGGCTTGTCTCCTTCATCATGGCTGGGTTGGACCTTGACTACAATTTTGTAGTCTCGTCTCTTGACACCCGCACGGGTCCTGTCACCGCCGACTTCCTCTATGCACAGGTCTGTAACTTCGACCATCGCGTGGAGCTCTTCTCTGGTGGATCCCGCAGCACGGGGGGAGGGGGGCTTCATGTCCTCTACAAATGCTGCTTCACGCCGCGGTAATCCTCCCTCGTCACAATAATCAAGCGGCAGCGGCTACAGAAAGCAGGGCGGTGGCAGGGGCGGCTGATACGCATCGTATCTAATTTTTTTGATTGTTTCATGCTAGTATTATACAACTTTCACATACTTTTGGCAACAATTTATATGATTTATTGGACTAACATATTGATCTAGTGCCCAGTGCCAGTTCCTGTTTGTTGCATGTTTTTCGTTTCGCAGAATATTCATACCAAACGAAGTCCAAATGCGATAAAAATTTATGGAGAATTATTTGGGAGTATATGTGATTTTTGGGAGGTGGAATCAACGCAAACAGAGGTCCACGACCTCCACTACCCACTAGGGCGCGCCTGGCACCCCCTGGCGTGCCTAGGTGTCTTCTGTGCTCACCGTAAGTCGGTTGGTGCTCTTCTTTGGGTGCAAGAAAGATTATTTATGGAAAAAAATCGTGTAAAAATTTCAGCGCAATCGGAGTTACGGATCTCCGGGAATGTAAGAAATGGTAAAGGGCCAGAAACGAGGAGCGTGAAACGGAATAGAAAAGAGAGATATATCCAATCTAGGAGGGGCTCCTGCCCCTCTGCCGCCATGGCAACCATGGACCAGAGGGGGAACTCTTCTCCCATTTAGGGGGAGGCCAAGGAAGAAGAAGAAGGAGGGGAGCTCTCTCCCCTCTCTCCCGATGGCGCCGGAACGCCGCCGGGGCAATCATCATGTGATGGCGATCTACTCCAAAAACTCCGTCATCTTCACCAACAACTCCATCACCTTCCCCCATCTATATTCAGCGGTCCACTCTCCCGCAACCCGTTGTACCCTCTACTTGAATGTGGTGCTTTATGCTTCATATTATTATCCAATGATATGTTGCCATCCTATGATGCTTGAGTAGATTTTTGTTGTCCTATCAGGTAATTGGTGAATTGATATGATTGGTTTAATTTGCTTGTGGTTATGTTGCTGTCCTTTGGTGCCCATCATATGAGCACGCGTGTGGATCACACCATTGGGTTAGTTGTATGTTGATAGGACTATGCATTGGAGGGCAAGAGTGACGGAAGCTTCTTCCTAAACATAGAAACTAATGCATACGGGATTGAAGGGGGACCAATAATGAACATTAGTAGTTGCGGATGCTTGCTAATAGTTCCAATCATAAGTGCATAGAATTCCAAGTAAGGGATGGCATGCTAGCAGTGGCATCTCCCACATAAAAACTTGCTATCGGTCTAGTATTGTAGTCAATTGCTTAGGGACAATTCCGCAAATCCTACAACTACTAATCCACACTCGCTATACTAATTTAATTGTACTTTAATTAGAACAGCACCTACTTTTTATTTTTACGTTCTTCATTATCTTGCAAACTTATCACTTCATACCTTCAAAGTACTTCTAGTTTTATTCTTGTTCTAGGTAAAGCTTGAGGGAATATTTGTTCTACCTTTAGCTCCTCATTGGGTTCGACACTCTTATTTATTGAAAAAGGCTACAAATGATCCCCTATACTTGTGGGTTATCAAGACCTTTTTTCTGGCGCCATTGCCGGGGAGCAATGGCATGGGGTGAATATTCTTATGTGTGCTTGTTTGCTTTATCACTAAGTAGGTTTTATTTTGTGCTCTTGTTTTCTATCTTTAGTTATGGGTAGGAAACACAAAATACCAAAAAAAAATAGTTGCACCTACTAGACCAATGGTTGAAGAACCACCTAAAATCTATCATCATGCTGAAGCTTTCTACTTGGATCATCTCGATCCATGTGTACTCGTGCTGAAAACCCAACTATCTTAGTTGAGGAAAATCATTAAATGAGAATGCTTATTATGTGCAATACCGCTTATCTCAAAGAGGGAAAGTTTTATGGCATCAAATTAATACTATGCAATGCTATGCTTGGAATTTATGTGAATTATATGATTCTTCTTGTTGTTCTGAAGATCCTAAGAAACACCTTTCTACCAATGTGAGTTTAGTGATAATGGAATCTTATCTTCTTATGCCAAGGGTGTTTATAATTACTATGATGTTGAACAAACTGAAGAATTTGTTGCTTTTAAGGGTGCTTATGAAATTGCTTCTTTGATTGAAAAGTATGATGCTACTCTTTACAAATCTGAAAATTTAGCCATACTTAAATATTGCTATGATAATTATACTTCTAATGCTTATGTTAAACCATATATAGAGGACTCCTCCGCTATCCAAGAAGAGACTAATATTTTGCAGGAAACTATGGAGGAAGAAATTGCTGAAACTCTGAGCTCATTAGAAGAAAAAAATGATGATAAGAGCGAAGAACAAAAGGAGAAAGAGCGGATTAGCTACCCGTGCCCACCTTCTAATGAGAGTAACTTTCCAACTCATATATTTTTTAATGTCACTTCATTCTTACCGAAGGATGAATGCTATGATCCCTTGGATTCATTTGAAATATCCCTTTTTGATGAACTTGATGCTTGCTATGCTTGTGGCCTTGATGACAATTTGAATTACGCTTATGGAGATGAACTTGCTATAGTTCCTTATGTTAAGAGTGAAATTGTTGCTATTGCACCCACATATGATAGTCCTATTATCTTTTTGAATTCTTCCAACTACACTATATCGGAGAAGTTTGCTCTTATTAAGGATTACATTGATGGGTTGCCTTTTACTATTTCACATGATGATTTTGATGAATATAATATTCATGTGCTTGCTGCTTCTACTTGAAATTATTATGAGACAGGAACTACATCTCCGCCTCTCTATGTTTCCAACACGATAAAATTACAAGAAACTGCTTATGCTATGTATTAGCCTTTACTTGATGTGCATGAATTATTCTTGTATGACATTCCAATGCATAGGAAGAGAGTTATACTTCGTCATTGCATGATATATGTTGCTTTGTGCTCACTACTAAATTACAAATCATTGCTAATTAAAATTGGCTCTGATATACCTTGGGATCTGGGTGGATCAATTATTTGAGCACTTTATGCCTAGCTTAATGGCTTTAAAGAAAGCGCTGCCAGGGAGATAACCCGGAAGTTTTAGAGAGTCATTTTATTCTATTGTGTGATTTTATAAAGTTTAAAAACAAAAAAATATAGAGGGGAACTTGAAACTTTACAAAAGGAAAAGTGAAAGTGAGAAGGATGAACACCGTTAGAGTGGGGGATATCCTTGAACTTGTTCATGCCCATGGAAACTTTGTGAATCTTGAATTATGGACACTTTTCAACAAAAATAATTACCCCCTTGTACAAATCCATTGTATTATAAAAATAATGTGCCAAGATTTGCATCTAGGATGATTAGATTGCTTGTTGGTATGTGCGGTGCAAAAACAGAAACTTTGGCTGTAGTGCATGAATTTACATTGTTTACTGGAACGTCTTAAGTTTCTAAAAAAATTACAAAGTACTTCTATGCAAAATTTTCATTTTTTCCTATTTTTTCAGAATTTTTGGAGTCACAGAAGTATAGTCAAAGTTCAGATTGCTACAGACTATTTTGTTTTTGAAAGATTCTGTTTTTGATGCATTGTTTTGCTTGTTTTGATGGAACTATGGACTTTATCGGTGGTATAAGCCAGGGAGAAGTTAGGATACAGTAGGGATAGTGCAAAAATAAAATATGAATGGGTTTGCAACAGTACTTAAAGTAGTGATTTGCTTTATTATACTAACGGATCTCACGAAGGTTTTTGTTAAGTTTTGTGTGGGTGAAGTGTTCAAAGATCGAGGAGGTCTCGATATGAGAAGGAGGAGAGTCTATAGTTCAAGCTTGGGGATGCCCAAGGCACCCCAAGTAAATATTCAAGGAGACCCAAGCGTCTAAGCTTGGGGATGCCCCGGAAGGCATCCCATCTTTCTACAACAAGTATCGGTATGTTTCGGCTTTCGTTTCGTTCACGTGATATGCGTAAATCTTGGAGCGTCTTTTGTGTTTAATTTTTCCTTTTCTTTTATGCACCATGCTAGTATGAGATAGTCCTTGGTTGATTTATGGAATGCTTATTGCACTTCACTTATATCTTTTGAGTATGGCTTTATAGAATGCTTCATGTACTTCACTTATATCATTTGAAGTTTAGATTGCCTGTTACTCTTCCCATAGAAAACTGTTGTTTGTAGAATGCTCTTTTGCTTCACTTATATTTGTTAGAGCATGGTATTTTGTAGAAAGAATTAAACTCTCTTGCTTCACTTATATCTATTTAGAGAGTCAACAGGAATTGGTCATTTGCTTGGTTAGTCATGAAATCCTACATAAAACTTGTGGATCACTGAATATGATGTGTTTGATTCCTTGCAATAGTTTTGCGATATAGAGATGATAATATGAGGGAGGTACTAGTAAATGGTTGTGGTTAGTAGGATATTGGTGTGAAGGTTTGTGATTCCCGAAGCATGCACGTATAGTTTCTCATTATGCTATGAAGTTGGAGCATGATTTATTATTGATTGTCTTCCTTATGAGTGGCGGTCGGGGACGAGCGATGGTCTTTTCCTACCAATCTATCCCCCTAGGGGCATGCGTAGTAGTACTTTGCTTTGAGGGCTAATAAACTTTCGCAATAAGTATATGAGTTCTTTATGACTAATGTGAGTCCATGGATTATACACACTCTTACCTTTCCGCAATTTGCTAGCCTCTTCGGTACCGTGCATTGCCCTTTCTTACCTCGAGAGTCAGTGCAAACTTCGCCGGTGCATCCAAACCTCGTGATATGATACGCTCTATCACACATAAGCCTTATTATATCTTCCTCAAAACAGCCACCATACCTACCTATTATGGCATTTCCATACCCATTCTGAGATATATTGCCATGCAACTTCCACTGCTTCCGTTTTGATGACTTGAGCATTCCCTCTCATATTGCTTTGCATGATCGTAAGATAGCTAGCATGGTATTTCCAAGGCTTGTCCGTTTTTTGATGTCCTTGCCAAGAAAAAAAAGAAAAAAAAAGAAAGAAAAAATGAGAGAAAAGAGAAAAGGGGCATGCTAATTCCACACTTGTGCGTCAAAGTAGCACCATGTTTTTCATATAGAGAGTCTCCTACGTAGTCACTTTCATATACTAGTGGGAATTTTTCATTATAGAGTTAGATGTGTCGGTGTCAAAACCGGCAGATCTCGGGTAGGGGGTCCCGAGCTGTGCGTCTAAGATCGATGGTAACAGGAGACGGGGGACACGTTGTTACCCAGGTTCGGGCCCTCTCTATGGAGGTAATACCCTACGTCCTGCTTGATTGCTATTGATGAATATGAGTGTTACAAGAGTTGATCTACCACGAGATCGTAATGGCTAAACCCTAGAAGTCTAGCCTGTCTAATTATGATTACCTCTACGGACTAAACCCTCCAGTTTATATAGACACCGGAGGGGACTAGGGTTGTACAAAGTCGGTTACAGAGGAAGGAATCTTTCATATCCAAACGCCAAGCTTGTCGTCCACGCCAAGGAGAGTCCCATCCGGACACGGGAGAGAGCCTCCGGTCTTGTATCTTCATGGCCCATCAGTCCGGCCCACATTACGTTGCCCGGACGCCCGAGGACCCCTTAATCCAGGACTCCCTCAGTAGCCCCTGAACCAGGCTTCAATGACGATGTGTCCGGTGCGCAGATTATCTTCGGCATTGCAAGGCGGGTTCCTCCTCCGAATACTACTGAACAGACTTCGAGCGCAGAAAACGTGTCCGGCTCTGCAAAACAAGTTCCACACACAACCGCAGAGAGTATAATATTTCACGAGTCCAACCTGCTGACAACTTTTCGTAACGCGACACCACATTCCTGCACGGTCATTATTTCGAACCGGTTTTAGCCTCCTGCCCCACACATTATGATGCGGTTTTCCAGTGGCACGCCTTGTCACAGCAGAGATCGTGTCCCTTTATTGCGGGATTCTCATCAATACGGGCATGGGTAATCCAACCGTGCCGTTTGCACGGCCCTTGGGAATAGGCGAGTTTTAAGGCGAGTGGGGAGGCACTTGATATTCACTGCCTTTATAGGGAGATAAGGATCCATCCCTTTCACCCACGCCTTCTTTTTCTCTGCCTCTCCATTCTCAAGCTCCAGCGCCCAAGTTCTCGTCTTTTCCACCTCAAAGAAGCACTCCAACCATTTCCGGATCCGGAGCACAGGGCAAGTGGATGGCCTCCTCCGTCAAGGAGAAGGACATCACGAAACTTCGGGAGGCGGGGTACTTGGCCAAGGAAATCGCCCACCGGCTTCCGGCCAAGGGACAGATCATCCCCACCCCCAAGCCTCATGAGAGGGTGGTGTTCATCCCCCACTTCGTCCGCGGGTTAGGGTTTCCACTCCACCCTTTTGTCCACGGACTCATGTTTTACTACGGGCTAGATTTCCACGATCTAGCCCCAAACTCTTTCCTCAACATCTCGGCATTTATTGTAGTGTGCGAGGCTTTCCTCCGCATCCCACCTCACTTCGGACTATGGCTCAAGATTTTCAACGTGAAGCCGAAGGTGGTGGATGGCCAACACGCAGAGTGCGGAGTTGCCATGGTGAGCAAGATGCCCAATGTCACATGGCCCCAAGGTACCTTTGTGGAGACCGTCAAAGGGTGGCAACAACTCTGGTTCTACATCACAGAGCCCCGCGACGCCACCTGGGCCGCGGCTCCCGCATTCAAGTCCGGAGCCCCAATGCGGCTCACCTCCTGGCTAGAGAAGGGCCTGAACTGGTCGTCGTCGGACGAACTATCAGCGCTGCAGGCGCGTATCCAGAGCATGGTGGACAAGAACATTAAGCTTGTCAATGTGATCCAGGTGATGCTAGTTCGCCGGATCCTTCCATGCCAAAGCCAGACTTGCCATCTGTGGGAGTTCGATCCGGCCGAGCACCAGACCCTGCAACAATTCTTCGGGACTACGCACGAAGACATCTGGAAGGTGCTTTTTAAGGCCAGCGAGAAATGGCCGGAGACGACCGAGGACCATGGGCACGACCAGGCCCATCCCGCCAGTTCGGTAAGTTTTTCGTGCTTTCAAGGAGTATCCTTTACTCGCCTACTCAGGGAAAATGCCTAAGCCTCCCTATTTATCTTTATTTTCAGGCCTGGACGAAGAAGGCAGAGCGGATCAAGTGTCCGGCTCCGCTGCCCGAGGAACCAGCCACCCACTCCTGACGAAGATGCTGGTCCCGGCGCCCTACCAGGCGCCGGAGAAGAAGGCCAAGAAAAAGGCCAGGGAGACCAGAAGTGGTCTCCGTCGCAAGGGAACTTCGGACGTGACGTCCGAAGACGCCGAGTCTCACTCCTCCGCCGTAGAGGACGACAAGGAGGAGGAGGAAAGCAACTCTCCCAATGAGGGGGGAAGGAAGAAAAGGGCGGCCTCCGCAAATCTGGAGGCAGAGGCGTCCAAGAAGGGGAAGGTCTCCCTCGCGGATACCTCCGCGTGGGATGTCGACAGCAGCCCAGAGCGGCGCCCCCGAGACAAGCCCCTGGCCGGATCGTGAGTACTCAAAGACCCTGACGCATTCATACATCCAACCTCTTTTCTCCATAGTCTTAACATATTGAATCATGCACTTGTAGTCTGGTTCGTTCCAACCTCGAGCGATCCTCATCCTCGGGGAATTCACTGGACCCGAAGTTGATGGACAGCGGGTCCCTTCCGGCGGCCTCCTCTCCCAAGGCCATGGATGACACCGAGGTGTTGTCCCAAAGGATCCCAGGCCAGGGAGAGACACAGGAGGCCATCAGCTTGGTGCCAGAGGGTGACACCTCGGCAGCCGGACACATGGGGGAGCAAATCCCCATGGAGCCTGGCAAAGGGGGCCAGGTCCAATTCGGCCCTCAGCCGAACACGGTCCCGGAGACCTATACGGCTCCGGAATCCGGCAAGCAGCCTCCCTTGAAAGAAGGGAGTGTGCCTGTTCCGCCGGTGACCTCTATCCAACCAGAGGCACCGAACACTCTTCTGGAAGCGTTGCGAAGTGCTTCCATTGTAGAGGAACACCGTGCCCTCATGGGTACGGTGGTTGAGAAGATTCAGTCCGCGAAGAGTGGACTGACCGAAGCCTGCACAAGCCTTCTAACAGGTTTTGAGGTATGAAATGCAATTATGAAAAAAGTATGTCACAGTATAGACAGTAGCCCCTGAGACACTGTCCGGTGGTCGAAAAGAAAAGCCGGATAGAGGATCAAACCATTTTCGCAGGAGACTAACTACACTTGTCTATGTGAAAAAAGTAGGCATCACTTCTAGCTGCGACCTCCCATGCTGCCGAAGTCTCCGGACTGAAGCAGAGTCTGGAGCGGGCCGAGGAAGAACTCGGCCGTGTGAAAAAGCAGCTGGAGGACAAGCAAGGTATGTCATGACCTTCTGTATATCAGAAAGGATAGATGACTTGTATTCATCATAGTGCCACGATATTTGTAGGAGCGGCGACCGCGGTGGAGGCCCTTAAAAAGGCGCTGGCCGAGGCCCAAAAGAAAGCGGCAGAGGAACAATCTGTCCGCGAAAGGCACGAGCCCAGGGTCGGTGAGGTCCAACAAGAGCTCCAGGACGCTGTACATAAATGCGAGTCCTTGGAGCGCAAGATTTCGGATCAAGCGTCTGAGCTTGCTAAGGCCCACCAAAGCGCACAAGAGGCCCGGGTTGAAGCCCAAGGCGCCCTCCAGGAAATCCAAGAGGCCAGAAAAATCACGGCGGGTAAGGCCTTTATAATGCAAAGCAAATTTGTGAAGAAAAGGTACCTCTTATTGACCCGGATTTGGAGTTCACCAGGAGCGTTTGCGGATCTGCCGCGCAGCATTGCTGATGCTGCGGATTTCTTCCAAGCCGAAGAGGGGAGCTCAATGAAGAAGCTATTCTGGTCGCAATACCTTGCGCCAGAGCATCCGGTGCCCTTCAGTGATCAGCTGAAACAGCTGACCGAACTGCATAGGGCGGCTGAATTGGCCATGAAGGATTTGATAATCCATCTATGGCCTGCCGAAGCCATACCCCAAAGCTACTTCGGGCTCATGAAGTGGCTGGTTGCTGCCTGCCCTCGGCTTGATGCCATTAAGCGGTCGGTCTGCATCGAAGGTGCGCGGAT
The DNA here is from genome assembly GCA_011799875.1 of Thinopyrum elongatum. Lineage (NCBI taxonomy): Eukaryota > Viridiplantae > Streptophyta > Magnoliopsida > Poales > Poaceae > Thinopyrum > Thinopyrum elongatum. Next base: position 29,410,567 of record CM022301.1, read on the forward strand.
GGCCTTCGCCCGTGTCAAGATACAGTGGGCGAAGATGAACGCCGTCAAGCTCGCGACCGAGGGACCGCCCGCGGGCAAGGAGCACCGCACGCCAGAGCGATATTTCGACGATGTCCTGGAGGGATCCCGCATTGTAGCAGAGCAGTGAGCAAAAGACATTATCTTCGGATGAATATGTTATCCTGTCCTGCACAATGAAACAAAACTAATATGTAATATAATGTTAGTTGTTTATATCAATATTGTTCCTCCAGTGCGGCCGTTTTATTAAATCTGAGAGTTGGCCAGTCGTCGGCTTCAGCCCCCACGTAGGTTGTACGGGGGTGTTCGGGATAAAATCTAAACACTCTTTATCCAAAGTTTTGGTCCTTGAAGGAGGTGTTTAGCGCAACGAACCAGGCAATCGGACTATGTGGCTTTATCACCCTCACTTAGCCATAGGAGTTTTATAATAGAGATTTAGGCGCAGCCCCTAGTATTCGTCAATCCGAACTAGGGTGCTATAAACACCGGATCGGGTAGAGACCGATTCATCGCATAATGCGGAAAAGAAAAATCGCAAAAGATTTGTAACCTCCGAAGAGCTGACCGGCTCACGCCGCATCACGACGGTCAGTTTTCGGCTTTCTCTACTGAGGTGCTCATCCGGACGAACCAGGGCACAATCGCAGTAGTTCTCCCTTTACTACACTAGCCGATATAGCGGAACGTAAGGTAGTAAGCACAGGAGCCGGGAAACCCAACTATTGACCAAAGACATGATTCGGAGGCAATGCATATAATGCTAAATTCGGGGTGCCGAACTATACTATAAAAAGTGTTCGGACTTTCTTGCCGTAATATGGGGCGCAATAAAGCCCCTGGCAAATTTAGGCCGTACCAAAGTGTACGGGTGCAATGGATAAGATTATCAAGAAAAAATGACGTAGTAAGCTAGTCCCACAGAAGTTGGGACGCGAACTGTTTCCATTACAAATTTATGAATATATCAAAGCGTATAAGAAGTGCAATAAGCAACAGGGCTATTTTACATGCCATGACCAAGGGAAAACTGTACGCGGATCCTGAGAACAGGTAGAGTGATCGTCAAAAAGACCTAGCAATTCCCGTGTACCTCAATGCTTCTTGTTGTCTTAGTGTGTCTATCCTTCGAAAGGACCGATGATCAGGACGTCTTGAGGGGCCTGTGAAAAAGAAACCTGAAAAGGAGAAAAAGAAAAAGGTGACAGTATGTGTGTCCAAGAAAGGTCGAGCCGTATTATGGACCACAATCTAGTTATGCCTCCGTCTATGCCCATGGTATTTTAAGTGCGTAGTTATGTACGCGTGGTACGAATGCCACTATTAGGCCAGGACAAGGACGGAGGCCGGATTGCTAGTCTAACTCCTGACGAGCCGGACTGTTATGCTGTGGAGTAGTCCAGATCCGCTGGACAGTATCCGGGAGCTTGGCCGCTAAATTAAGATTCTACTTGTCAAGGCCGCTCTGTACTTCCGCTGCCAAGGCCGCGGTGTGCTCCTCGGTATGGAGGGAGCACTCCATGTTTCCATTAACTGTTATGACACCGCGTGGACCCGGCATCTTGAGCTTGAGATAAGCATAGTGTGGTACCGCATTGAATCGAGCAAATGCGGTTCGTCCGAGGAGTGCATGATAGCCGCTGCGGAAGGGGACGATATCGAAGATCAACTCTTCGCTTCTGAAGTTGTCCGGGGATCCGAATACAACCTCCAGTGTGATTGAGCCCGTACAGCGGGCCTCTACACCTGGTATGACTCCTTTAAAGGTAGTTTTTATGTGTTTGATCCTTGAGGGATCGATGCCCATTTTGCGCACTGTATCCTGATAGAGCAGGTTCAGGCTGCTGCCACCGTCCATGAGGACGCGTGTGAGATGGAATCCGTCAATAATTGGATCGAGGACCAGTGCGGCTGAACCGCCATGACGGATACTGGTCGGGTGGTCTCTGCGATCGAAGGTGATCGGGCAGGACGACCACGGGTTGAACTTTGGGGCGACTGGCTCTATCGCGTAGATGTCCCTGAGCGCTCATTTGCGCTCCCTTTTGGGGATATGAGTGGCGTATATCATGTTCACCATTTTAACTTGGGGAGGGAACTTCTTCTGTCCTCCTGTGTTCGGCGGGCGGAACTCCTCGTCGTCGTCCTCGGTTTGCAACCCCTTCTCCTTGTTTTCGGCATTTAACTTGCCGGCCTGTTTGAAAACCCAACATTCTCTGTTGGTATGATTGGCTGGTTTTTCCGGAGTGCCGTGGATCTGACATGGACGATCGAGTATGCGGTCCAGGCTGGATGAGCCCGGATTGTTTCTTTTGTATGGCTTCTTCCGCTGGCCGGACTTGGAGCCGCTGAAACTGGCGTTGACCGCCGTGTCATCGGCAGTGCCACCATTGCTTCGGCGCTTGTGCCTATTGCGTCGGGGCTTGTCATTTCTATTCTTGGCTTCAGAGGTGCCGGCATCGCTTGCAGTGTTATTGCTACGGGCTAGCCAACTATCCTCGCCCGCGCAAAAGTGGGTCATGAGTGCCGTGAGGGCTGCCATGGACTTTGGCTTTTCCTGGCCGAGGTGACGAGAGAGCCATTCGTCGCGGATGCTATGCTTAAAGGCCGCTAGGGCTTCGGCATCCGGGCAGTCGACGATCTGGTTCTTTTTAGTTAGGAACCTGGTCCAGAATTTCCTGGCCGACTCTCCAGGCTGTTGAACTACGTGACATAAGTCATCGGCATCCGGAGGTCGTACATATGTGCCTTGGAAGTTGTCGCGGAAGGCGTCCTCCAAGTCTTCCCAGCTGCCAATAGAGTTTTCAGGCAGACTGTTTAACCAGTGCCGAGCTGGCCCCTTGAGTTTTAATGGGAGGTATTTGATGGCGTGAAGGTCATCACCGCGGGCCATATGAATATGGAGAAGAAAATCCTCAATCCATACCGCGGGATCTGTTGTTCCATCATATGATTCGATGTTTACGGGTTTAAACCCTTCTGGGAATTCATGCTCCATTACTTCATCAGTGAAGCAGAGGGGGTGTGAGGCGCCTCTATATCGGGCCACATCGCGACTTAGTTCGGATTGAGTTCGTCGGCAGTCTTCGGCCCGGGCGTGGTTATGTGTGTCACGTTTGGCTGGATAGCCCTCGTCGCGCGCCGGGGCATGCCCCCGCGATCCGTAGACTGATCTGGACTGACCTGCTCTATTGTCCAGGTCCTGCCGCAGGTCATATGTATGACCCCGGGCTATTGTGTCTCTGCTTTTACGGCGAGGTAGTATGGGCAGGTGTTCGGCTTGGGTTGCCGCTTTGTCCCGGCCACGTGGTGGTCGGTCAGCCGCATCACGCGTTGATGGCATGGGCTCGAGTGCCTCGTCGTCGAATTGGGGTAGCAGTTTACGCTTCGGGTAACTTTTGGTGGGGCGCTCGAGTCCGTATTCCTCGGCTGCCAGGACATCAGTCCATCTGTCGTTGAGTAGATCTTGATCAGCTTGAAGCTACTGCCGTTCCTTTTTCAGGCTCCTCGCAGTGGCTATTAGCCGGCGCTTAAAGCGCTCCTGCTCGACGGGTTCTTCCGGCACGATAAAGTCTTCGTCGCCGAGGCTCACCTCGTCTTCGGAAGGTGGAAGATAGTTGCTATCCTCCAAGTCTTTGTTTATGGCCTGTTCATCCGGGCTGTCTTGCCCATCTTCCCTATCGTCTTGTTCGAAAGTCGGCTCGACGGGATCTTCTTTGTCTTCGGCCTCATCCGGAGTGTTGTTTTCTCTCGTGCTGGTATTGCTGTCTTTTTCACGGCGTGATTTGGTGCGGCGCCGCTGACGTCGGCACTTTGGCCGTGTCTCAGGAGGTGTATCCTCGACTGGATCTTTCTTGTTATCGCCATTATCCTCTTTGGGGGTATCCACCATGTACACGTCGTACGAGGAGGTGGCTGTCCAGCGCCCAGTAAACGGCGGGTTTTGGGCCTGCCCCTCTCCGGCATCGTCGTCCATACCGACGATGTCTTCGGAGTCATAATCGAGCATGTCGGTTAAGTCTTCGATAGTGGTAATAAAGTGGGAGGTGGGTGGGAAATGAAATTCTCCATCATCAGCCTCCAGTTCAAACCGAATATAGTTCGGCTGTGAGTCCCCCACTAAGGAAAGGGTTTTTAATGAGTTTAGCACGTCACCCAAAGGTGAGTGCCGGAAGATATCCGCGGAGCTGAACTCGACGATCGGCGCCCGATCGAGATCGATGGGTATGGACGCACGCGGTTCGGAACCTGTAGCCGGAGACGAATCCGGGGTTCCGGTGACACATATCTTGTTTGAAGTTGGGTCTGTGTGCGGCTCCAACGCCGTTGAGTCTGTGTGCGGCTCCAACGCCGCTGGGTCTGTGTGCGGCTCCAACGCCGCTGAGTCTGCGGCTTCCGTGGCGGGGTTGAGCTTCCCGTCTTCGGATGGCGCAGTCTGCTCCGTATCTAGGGCCAGGGCAGTTACAGGAGCTATCTCCCAGGTATGGTCTGATGACAGATTTAGGTCATGTTCATCACGGCGGCAGGGAGCGGCTGCCATGGGATCGAATCCGTCGAAGATCAAGTCTCTGCGGATGTCCGCAACGTAGTTCAAGCTTCCAAATCTGACCTGATGGCCAGGGGGGTAGCTGTCGATCTGCTCCAGATGACCAAGCGACTTGGCCCGCAGCATGAAGCCGCCGAATATCAAGATCTGGCCGGGGAGAAAAACCTCCCTCACGGCAGCATCATTTTGGTTGATTGATGGAGCCATCGAGTCTTCTAGCGACGACACAGCGAAACTCTCAATGAAAGCACCAATGTCGGTGTCAAAACCGGCGGATCTCGGGTAGGGGGTACCGAGCTGTGCGTCTATGATCGATGGTAACAGGAGACGGGGGACACGATGTTACCCAGGTTCGGGCCCTCTCTATGGAGGTAATACCCTACGTCCTGCTTGATTGATATTGATGAATATGAGTGTTATAAGAGTTGATCTACCACGAGATCATAATGGCTAAACCCTAGAAGTCTAGCCTGTCTGATTATGATTACCTCTACGGACTAAACCCTCCAGTTTATATAGACACCGGAGGGGACTAGGGTTGTACAAAGTCGGTTACAGAGGAAGGAATCTTTCATATCCGAACGCCAAGCTTGTCGTCCACGCCAAGGAGAGTCCCATCCGGACATGGGAGAGAGCCTCCGGTCTTGTATCTTCATGGCCCATCAGTCCGGCCCACATTACGTTGCCCGGACGCCCAAGGACCCCTTAATCCAGGACTCCCTCAAGATGCACCCCCACTTAGTTTTCAGTTTGAGCTTTCATACACTTATAACTCTTAGTGAATCCGTTGCATGGCAATCCCTACTCCTCACATTGATATCAATTGATGTGCATAGCCCGTTGATTAGCCACGTTGATGTGAGATTTTCTTACTTTTTTGTCTTCTCTATGTTTACCTCTATCATCATACTCTATTCCATCCGTAGTACTATGTCCATGGCTTGTGCTCATGTATTGCATGAGGGTTGAAAAAGCTGAAGCGCATTAAAAACTATGAACCAATTACTCGGCGTGTCATCGGGGTTGTGCATGATAAATACTTTGTGTTAAGAAGACGGAGCATGACAAGACTATATGATTTTGTAGGGATAGTGTTCTTTAGCATTGATATTTTGAAAGACATAATTATTTGTTGGGATGCCTGAGTATTAATGTCTTTATGTAAAAGTATGGACTATATCTTTGAATCACTCATGTCTTAATATTCATCCCATGATTAGATATATGATCAACATTATGCTAGGTAGCATTCCACATCAAAAATTATCTTTTTTATCATTTACCTACTCGAGGACCAGCAGGAATTAAGCTTGGGGATGCCGATACGTCTTGGTCGTATCTATAATTTTTTATTGTTTCATGCCAATATTATACAACTTTCACATACTTTTGGCAGCAATTTATAAGATTTATTGGACTAACATATTGGTCCAGTGCCCAGTGCTAGTTCCTGTTTGTTGCATGTTTTTTGTTTCGCAGAATATCCATATCAAACAAAGTCCAAACGCGGTAAAAAATTTCGAAGAATTATTTAGGAATATATGTGATTTTTCGGAGGTGGAATCAACGCAAATGGAGGCCCACGGCCTCCTCTCACTACAAGAAATATGTCAACTTGCGACCATCACTATTGGTCGCTGAATGGTCATTGTTTTTCATTTGCGACCTTTTTGTGACCAAAAACAGTTGGTCAAAAGCTGACCGTCTTTAATGAAACTTAACGACCTTCTTTGTGATAAGGTCGTTAATGGCAACGACCAAAACAAAAGGTCGTTGATCCTACGACCAATTGTTTTGGTCGCTGGTTGTCTACCCAGGCCACGTCGGAGCCGACGTGCCAATCTGACGTGGAAAAATTGCGACCAATTGAATTGGTCATTGATTAAAATCAGCCCGGTCCAATTCGGTGTTCTACATGGGCCTAGCCCAACAATTCAGCCTATTTATTTATTTATTTATTTTGGTCAGTTACATGGGCCAAGCCCAGCATTTCAGCCTTATTATTTCTGGGCAGTGGCCATTTTACAATGTTCCACCATTTAAATTTAGAGTTGGCCCCACAAGTCAGATCAGTCCACTTGTCATAATCTCATACATTGGTCCCACATGTCAGATATTTAAAAATTGCCCAGATTAATTTCATAAGTGGGTCCCACTAGTCAGGTTTCCATTTCACACATTTTGAAATCACATACATAATTAATATTTTCAAACATAACAAAGCAAATATAGATCACCAAAGAACACCAAATTAGTCTACTACAATCTGTACATAGTGTATTACGACCCAGATATGCCTACTATTACAATATTACAATCTTTATAGTCCAGTATAGTACACCCCGAGCTCCTATAAAAGAGCGAACACAAAGGAAAATCTCAGAGTTGACGAGGGCTGGAGATGCTGCCAGGCGGATGATTCCTCATGCTGGCATCAAGATTGATCAAGTTGACCTATTGGTGGTTAAAACATTAGATTGGCAGGAATGTATAAAAGTTCGGACACATGCAGGAACAAATTTCTATATGAAATGAAACAAGTCTTATTTCTAAGAGTTTGATTCAATATCAGTGGCACATGGGCCTATAGGGAAAAATAATCAGACTCATGTTTTGACCATGTGAAACTAAGTCAAAATAAGGGGCTTGACAAATTCATGTCAACAAAGCTTATGATCCATAGCACATTGTTTGTTCTTTACAAACAAGAATTTCCATACATATCATTATGAGACACCAAAAAGAAAGTAACATGTACAGAATGCGACTACATTTAGTTCACTTTATTGTACAAGTTGGGTCTAGTTTACTCAGTTTCATTTAGTGTGTGTGCTCAGACAAGAAATCAGGGAACTAGGGACTAGGGAGTGACAGCAGCAGCAAATGCTCAGCATGTTTTCACTTTATTATACAATTTAGAGCAGTAGCACTAGGGACTAGGGAGTGACAGCAGCAGTAGCAGCAAATTTAGAGCAGTAGCACTTGGCATTACACTAGATTCAGTTAAGCATGAATGTGAACTTAGAGCAGCAGCAAAATCAGGGAACGTAAGAGAGGTAGAGGGAGGCTCGACCATGAATTGATGCTGCCCCATGGTTGGGTATGTAATTGTCGCCGCTCCTCCTTTTGGATGTCGAGGTCGGAGACGTCAGATCCATGCGGGCATCCACCGCCTCCCATCCTTTCCGCCCAAGCTCCGGTCAAGGCTCCACCCTCGCGTCCGGGGTACCTGCAGGGAGAGAAAGACTAAGAGAGAAATCAGTGCTTACCTATAGAGATGAGATGGGGGTGGGGGAGAGGGAGATGGAGATGGCTTACCACCTCTGCCTGGGAGGGGAGGAAGAAGAACCCCTTCACACGAGCTGAAGCAGACCATAGCAGATCGGAGGGAGCAAACTGTAGAGACCGCACGCACCCAGGAATCAGATGCGGGGATGAAGGAAACCAGAGGAAGAGAAGGGATTCATCATTGAGGGAGTTGTTCAACTTTGAGCTATCTACAAATTTCTGCAAAACACACAGAAAAAGGATTCATCATTTCTGTACAAAAAGAACAGTCACATAGTTAGGAATTACATTCTCCCATCAACAGCAAGGACACATATGACCGTTTTTTCACTTTATCAATATAGGACATAACCAAACGTCTTACATGTATAGTTGTACTGAAACAAATCTATTGGGCTGTAACTCCATCAATAACTAAGCACAGCATAGGAAGGTCCTCGTGGATAATAAGAAAGATAAAGAGCTTAAATCCATTTCGCATCTGAGCATGAAAACACAGGGAAGTTCGCCAACAGTAGTAAGCGGATAAGTTCACCAATGCTAGAGTAGGCACTGGTAAAGGCATAAAGTAATTTTCTTTTACTGGAGACACTTTCCCACAGCCGGGCTCCTGGCAAACATACTGCCACTCGCCGTGCACGTGGGCATGCTTCGTCAAGGCAGCCACGTTGATGAAGGTCTTGCTGCAGTTGTCGTAGCTACAGAGGAAGAGGATCTCCGTGGCCGGCTCGACCTTGCGTGGCTGTGCCTCCGGCTCCTGCCCAAAATTATAAGGTTGTTCATACAAGGAACAAAATTAACAAAAAAATAGTGTGGATGACATTAAAAATGAGGACTAATCACAAAAGAGGCTAGCTAGGTGCTAGCTTAAAACTTCAAATGATCTTAGATAAACAGTAACGTCATTAAAAATGAGGACTAATCACAAAAGAGGCTAGACAATAATATGCTCAGAAATATGGATAGCAGCACACTAAGGACAATAAGCAAAACGCTTACTGAAAGAGACTTTGACAGCAGGGAGATGCCCCAAAACTTTAAGATCAGTGTAGAATATGATTATATCAAGGTAAATATTATTATCTAATTTGCTAGATCAATGTACCCCAGGACTTCAATAGAAATACTTGAAGCCAACAAGTAAAAAAGTACAGCACCGGCCGATTTAACCTCTCTATGCATGGCAAATCAACATTTCAAGAGCGCTAAATGATACCATGACAAGATCTGCAATCATTTTTGACACATGACCTACCACACAACCCAGTGTAGAAATCAGAGATACTGCATACACGAATGATTTCCCTCTCTTCGGCCAACCTATGGGCTACTCTGTCGGACAGGCTCTTCTAGTAGCAGTGCAATTGTACGCAAACTACATCAGAGATCTAAACGGCTCTTTGCAACTAAGCGCAACCCAGCACCACAGGACTAGTAAACTAGAGACTAAGAACCTAACTGTGCGAAAGAAATGGGGAAGAAACTGTGGTACAAGTTTCTTTTGGCAGGGGGGAGAAGCTAAAGGTCATTCATAAAACCGTAGATGAAATCAAACAGGGCAGTTATAAGAAATAAATGACGGTCTTTCAGTAGCAAAATGGAGGTCAACCTTACTGTAGACTATAAAGTGTCCGCTTAAACAGAAGCAAACATGGCTTCAAGACAACATTAATATGTATCCTACACCAGTCAGTACTACATTCCACAACTGAATCACCAACAACAGACATGTCCTGTTAGCATAAACAACACCGGGTAGAGGGGGAACATAAATGGAGGAACACCTAGAGGGGCATTTCTTTTCATTTCAATGTTTCAGAAATTTATCATTGTTTCACGCAGCAAATCGACAACATCAATGGCAAAAATACAATGCGGATAATAATCAAATTAAGCATTTCAGAGGGCCAAACCAGCCGATTATTTTGTGGCCTACGAAGCTAATGGCACACTACCACACTAGTAAGCAAAACCTCACATGGTGTATTCCCCGCGTGAGAATAGTATCGCCGTCAGATCTAGTCTGCCGCAACCGTGATGAAGGGCATCATGGAGCTGGAACCGAGGCTAGCGACAAGATCCGGAGGGGGGAGGAGGGGGCGGACCTTGAGGGCGTGGCGGTAGAGCTCCTGGCGCCGGAGGTGGGGGATGAAGACGCCGACCTATCACTTGAAGGCGCGCTTGTAGCTGTCAAGGAAGCCGTCCACCTCCACGCGCACCGCCTGTGGCGTCGACCCCCGCCGGAACAGCCGCCCGTGGAGCGCCTCCTCCACGTACTTCTTCGGCGAACGCCATGCCAGGTCCTTCGCCCTCGTCGCCATCGCCATCGCACAGTCGGTGGCATGGTTGGGGCAGTTCGCGGCGGGGAGGAGCGCATCGACGAGGCCCGCGGGCGTCGGGGCCTCCCCTGCCGAGTCGGAGAGCGGTGCGGAGAGCGCGGGGGCGGCGATGGCGATGAGGTGGTAGCGGAGCGTGTGGTCGGCGGGGAAGGCGAGGAGGAGCCACACCGGCGACAAAGGCGACGCCTCGCCCAAAACCCTAGCCACGGGTGAGGGTTCCGAGTGAGCAGTAGAGGGCGCGAGAGATGGATCTGGCTGGAGGGGAGGAAAGAGCGGCGTGAGGGGAGCCTGGGGGTGTGCTGCGCGCCAGCGAGAGCCGCCTCAACTCACCGGAATCGGGTGTGGCGCGAGGGAAGGAGGGCCTCGCCGCCACCAGGGACAGGGACCTAGGTTTGGACAAGGGAGATGAGACCGAGAGCTGTTGATCCGGGAGGAGGTTGAGAGGGACGAGGAGCGAGAGGGTCCTATCTGTCGTTGGATCCTGGAGCATCCTACAGTGTTTGCTCCATGATCCACGTGAGTTGCCCATCGACCAATCAGAATGCAGTACACAATTTGATGACGTTGTGACCATTTAAATTGGTCGTGAATCTGCCGGATGATTTTCTGGAGAAATCATCCGCATAGCGAGCCGTCGGATATGCGCTCTTGTACCCATTCGATCACTACAATAGCAAAACAGCAGTGACCACGCAACGCTTCAATGCAGCGTTGATGACACCCTGGCAAAGCTTTCACTGTAACTCTCATGGCACTCCGCTAGACGACAATTGCTTTAGCGCAGCAACGATGGTGTCCGGCATAGCTCCACTACAGCTCCGGTGGAGCTCCAAAACAGCACCGATGGCGCCGGCGAAGCTCCATTGCAGCGCCAGCTATGCTTCTAACGGCCCGGCGGTGCTCCCCAACAGCTACAAGGCAACATGAGTTTTTTTAAAGAACCTAGCAAATAGTTGTTGCAAAATTGTACCAAATCAATTTTACAAAATACTAGGACATATTTAATGTACAATTTACAAAATGGTTGGGTGCCAAAAGCTTTTGATCCACGTCTCATGAAAAAGACAAATTTTCGCCGATTCAGTTGGAAACGGTCAAATGAACTACAACTGCCTCATAGTTTGCTCTTTATTTTTAACAAAGTTCATTTATAGCTACATAAGTATCTATTTCATCATAGATACACCAAAAGTTTTCCAAGATTCAACCACTAGCTAGGAACGGTCGTGCCCGCCGTTTTTACCGCATTTTGAAATGGGCATGAGAAATTCAAAAAAAAATCAAAAAAATAGAAAACCTTCGCATTGTGTCATTACATGTGACCAAGCTGCCAGGAAAAATAATAAACTTGTAATACGGCTATTATTTAAAAAGTGTTCTCAGAAATGAGCTATCATGTGTGCAGATTCATGGCTTTCAAGCCAAATGATCAATCTTATGTCCACATTCATGGCATAGTTTATTCAAATGATATCATATTATGCACAAGGGTGCATCTTGGAATGGCAAACAATGTTGCCTAAGGAAGTTTTCATTTTCTTTGAACGAAAAAATCATTTTCCATTTTTCAAATGCCCAAAATGAGTTTTTTTTGTGAAATACCTACCATATATTTGTTGTAAAATTGGACCAAATCAATTTTCTAAAATATTAGGCTATATTTAATGCACAATTGACAAAATGGTTCGGTGTCAAAAGTTTTGATCCACCTCTCGTGAAAAAGACATTTTCGCCGATTCAGTAGGAAGTGGGTCAAATTAGAACTGCAAATGCCTCATAGTTTGCTGTTTATTTTTTTCAAAAATCATTTCTAGGTACATAAGTATCTATTTAATCATAGAAACAACAAATTTTTTCCAAGATTCAACAACTAGCTAGGAACGGTCATGCCCGCAGTTTTGACCGCATTTTGAAACGGTCATGTAAAATTTGAAAAATTTAAAAAATTGGAAAACCTTCACATTGTGTCATTATATGTGACCAAATTAACAGGAAAAATAATAAACTTGTAATACATCAAATGTTTTAAAAAATTGTTCTTAGAAACAAGCTATCATGTGTGAAGATTCGTGGCCTTCAAGCCCAATGATCAATCTTATGGCCACATTCATGCCATAGTTCATTCTAATGATCTAATATTATGCACAAGGGTCCATCTTGGAATGGCAAACAATGTTGCCTAAGGAAGTTTTCATTTTCTTTGGACGGAAATTCAATTTTCCATTTTTCGAGTGCCCAAAATTAGTTTTTTTGTGAAGGACCTACCATATATTTGTTGCAAAATTGTACCAAATCAATTTTATAAAATACTAGGCCATATTTAATGCACAATTGACTAAATGGTTGGGTGTCAAAAGTTTTGATCCACCTCTCATGAAAAAGACAAATTTTCGACGATTCAGTTGGAAGCGGGTCAAATTTGAACTGGAGATGCCTCCTAGTTTGCTGTTTATTTTTTCCAAAATTCATTTCCAGGTACGTAAGTATCTATTTAATCAGAGAAACGCCATATTTTTTCCAAGGTTCAACCACTAGCTAGGAACGGCATGCCCGCAGTTTTGATCCCATTTTGAAACGGGCATGAAAAATTAAAAAACTTGAAAAACCTTCGCACTGTGTCATTATATGTGACTAAGTTACCAGGAAAAATAATAAACTTGTAATACGGCAATTCTTTTAAAAAAGTGTTCTCAGAAACGAGATATCATGCGTCAAGATTCATGGCTTTCAAGCCAAATGATCAATCTTATGGCTATATTCATGGCATAGTTTCATAAAATGATCTAATATTATGCACAAGGGTGCATCTTTGAATGGCAAACAATGTTGCCTCAGGAAGTTTCATTTTCTTTGGACGGAAATTTTATTTTCCATTTTTTTAGTGCCCAAAATTAGTTTTTTTTTGTGAAGGACCTACCATATATTTTTTGCAAAATTGTACCAAATCAATTTTCTAAAATACTAGGCCATATTTAATGCACAATTAACCAAATGGTTGGGTGTCAAAAGTTTTGATCCACCTCTCGTGAAGAAGACAAATTTTCGCCGATTCAGTAGGAAGCGGGTCAAATTTGAACTGCAGATACCTCATAGTTTGTTGTTTATTTTTTCCAAAAATCATTTCTAGGAACATAAGTATCTATTTAACCAGAGAAACACCAAAAGTTTTCCAAGATTCAACCACTAGCTAGGAATGGTCATGCCCGCAGTTTTGACCGCATTTTGAAAAGGCATGAAAAATAAAAAAATAAAAAAATGGAAAACCTTTGCATTGTGTCATTATATGTGACCAAGTTACCAGGAAAAATAATAAACTTGTAATACGACAATTCTTTAAAAAAAGTGTTCTCAGAAAAGAGCTATCATGTGTGAAGATTCATGGCTTTCAAGACAAATGATCAATCTTATGGCCACATTCATGGCATAGTTTGTTCAAATGATCTAATATTGTGCACAAAGGTGCATCTTGGAATGGCAAACAATGTTGCCTAAGAGATTTTTCATTTTCTTTGGACGGAAATTTCATTTTCCATTTTTCGAGTGCCCAAAATGAGTTTTTTTGTGAAGGACCTACCATATATTTGTTGGAAAATTATACCAAATCAATTTTATAAAATACTAGGACATATTTAATGCACAATTGACCAAATGGTTGGATCAAAATCTTTGATCCACCTCCCATGAAAAAGACAAATTTTCGCCGATTCAGTAGGAAGCCGGTCAAATTTGAACTGTAGTTGCCTTATAGTTTGCTTTTTATTTTTTCAAAAAATTCTTTCTAGGTACGTAAGTATCTATTTAATCAGAAATACATGGTTTTGTGGCGATATGTTGAGGATTGGACGGTGGCCAAGGGCCCCAACTCTAGAGCGCGTAAACTCGCATGCCCGCCGTGTGGTCACCGCGTGACCGTGTCGTTTCCACGTGTTCTAAGCGGCCTAGGCATGTCTAGTGGGTTGGGCACTCCCTCGGTAGGTGTTAGGAAGAAGAAGGCAATAGAAGAATCTCACGAGGAGACTGAACTAAGCTCGAACATGAATTAGCAGCCAAGTGTTTGATTAGTGGTAGGGAAAATGCACATGGCCAATGTGCCTATGTTTTAGCCGAGGATGATCATATACTAAGGACACTGTCTTGGAAAATTTGCAGCTCAAATGTAGGAGCCTAGGTGTCACTTGATTTGCAAAGTACCAGAGTGGACAGAAATGTGAATGTTGAAGCTGGACTAAAATGAATGAATGGATTGATCTCAAATTTGGAGCAGGATGATAATTTGGGCATATGAAGGCACTGTAAAAATTTCATACTATTTGGATAAATAAAAATGGTACTTCCTTCACAGTGCTCTCCATTGAATAGAAAATTGCGAAAAATGTTGAGGGAAATTGGCTAGATGAAATGAGCTAAAATTTTGTGGCGGGAGGTTATATGGGTAGGGCATGTCCTCGTAAATTTTCAGCAATTATAAATTAACATAATATATATTTTCTTCACCAACTGAAAATATTACCAGAAAAAAAGATTGGATGGTGAGCTCAAATGGATTGTTAGATGGGGCTCAAATTTTGTGGAGAGCTATTATTTGGGAATATAGAAGATGCGGCAAAAATTCAGCTCATTAGGATATTCCTAGCTAGTACTTCCTTCACAACAGTTCTAGCTGAACAATAACTTGGGAAATTTGCCGAGGAAGATTTACTAGGGAAATGGAGCTGAATTTTGTCATGAGGCAATGATTTGGATAGAAAAGAATGCCCAATTTTTTTGGGAATTTTAGGAATGACAGAAATATGGGCTGCTTCACAACCCCGGGCAAAAATTAACACATAGGCAAAACTGATGAGGTGGCGCCTAGTCATAGCAATGCACCACAATTTATAAGGCTATGACCATCTATATTGGTCGTGATCAGCTAGAAATAAGGTAGCGGACCAGTGCTGTTTGCTTTACGACCATTTCATGTAAGGAAATTACGACCTTACTGACCAAAATGGTCGTTATAGTTTAGGGTTTGGAGCCCTCCGAACAGCTTATGAACAATTGGTCTCAAATGGTCGTAGATTTATGACCAATTCTTCCAGGGTCACTGACAGAAGGTCACAAGTTGACATATTTCTTGTAGTGACTTCCCACCAGGGCGCGCCTGGCACGCCCAGGTGTCTTGTGGGCTCCCCGTAAGTTGGTTGGGGCTCTTCTTCTGGCCCAAGAAAGATAATTTATGGAAAAAATCGTGTAAAATTTCAGCCAATCGGAGTTACGGATCTCAGGGAATTTAAGAAATAATGAAGGGCCAGAAACCAGGAGCGTGAAACAGAAGAGAACAGAGAGATAGATCCAATCTAGGAGGGGCTCCTGTCCCTCCACCGCCATGGCAACCATGGACCAAAGGGGGAACTCTCCTCCCATCTAGGGGGGAGGCCAAGGAAGAAGAAGAAGGATGGGGGCTCTCTCCCCCTCTCTCCCGGTGGCACCGTAACGCCGCCGGGGCAATCATCGTGTGACGGCGATCTACTCCAACAACTCTGTCATCTTCAGCAACAACTCCATCACCTTCCCCCCAGTACAAAAAGAAGACACACCCGTGACATTTTGGGCCGAACGAAAAAAAATTCTGTCATGCTTATGACACTTCAATGACGATAATTGTGACGAAACCCGGTATCATCATAGATGTGGTGGGCTCCTACTTCTATGACAAAAAATCATGACAGAAAATGGGCTTTTCGTCCTGGGCGGGCCGGAGACGCAGCTGCATGAAATTCTTTGGGCCGTTCATGATGGAAAAAATCATGGTAGAAGCGAGGGCGAGGAAAATATCGGGGAGTTCCCGGTTACGGTGGGTGGTTAGGGCCGAGCGATGCACGTAGGGATTGCGCGTTTCTCTCGTACACGTACGCGCGTGGGTGCGAGGCATTGGGCTCTAACTGAACCCGAGTGAAGCGGTCGCTTACTGAACCCGAGCGATTACACTGGCTATGCGTTACTACATCCGAGTGATCGATTGATCCCTGGCTGTTAACTGAACCCGATCGAGCGATTCCTTTGCTACTGCTGCTAACTGAAGCCGATCGAACTTGCTGCCTCTTGATGATAAGTGAGCGTTGTTGGGGGTTGGATGAACAGTTCCCGGTGGGGGTTGGATGAACAGGACCCCGTGGTAGTAGAGGCCGTTGCCGCTGCATGAATAGGACCCCGATCGAGCTGGTTGGGGGTGGATGAACAAGACCACGCGGAGGGCTGGTTGAACAGTAGCCGGTGGAGGCTGGATAAACAGGACCCCGTGGAGGGCTGGTTGAACACTAGCCGGTGGAGGCTGGATGAATAGGAGCCTGTGGATGAACAGGAGCACGTGGATGTAGGAGGGAGATGCCGTGGATGAACAGTAGCAGGTTGAAGCTGGAGGAGGTCGACGGTGGATGAACAGTAGCCCGTGGAGGCTGGAGGAGGTCGACGGTGGATGAACAGTAGCCCGTGGAATCCCGTTTTGCGGTACGCCACACCCCTCCCGATGATTAGGACCCCGTTTTGACCGTAGGAGGTCGAAGAGAAGTCCGTTTCCTCCGTTTTGCGGTATGCCAGACCCCTCCCGATGAACAGGATCCCGCTTCGACCGTAGGCGGTCGAACAGAAGGCCGTTTCCTCCGTTCTACGGTACGCTAGGCCTCGTTTCGCCTGTTCCGTCCAAGCCGGTTGGCTCCCGATGAACAGGACACATTTCGTTGCCGGTTGGCTGCTGATGAACAGGATGCCGTCGCTGTACGCGTTCGAGACCCCGCCCATATGTACATACGTAGCCGTATTTACTTTCTTGCATCGTTGCTGTAAGTACATGTACACGATATAGAAGGGACTGCGTGACATGCTACGTCCACGCCTCTACTACGACACGTGCCGCTCCTTACTCGGTCACGGTTCATCGCTGCAGAGAGATCGATCGACCAGTATGTACGTCCATATTCGCGACCAGACAGACAACCCTACGTACGGTTTGACTAGGTGGGTCCCAGCTGTCAGGGAGGATAAGGAGGCACTTCCTTGCGTGTGAGGATATAGCTGGTGGGTCCCAGCTGTCCGGGAGAAGAATTATTTTTTTTCGTAATATGGACACACTTCCTTGCGTGCGAAGATGTAGCTGATGGGTCCCAGCTGTCAGTGGCAGGAATAAGGAGGCACTTCCTTCCTTGGGAAGATATACTTGGTGGGTCCCAGCTTTCAGGGGGAGGAATAATTTTATTTTCGCGTAATAAGGAGGCGATTGCATGCGTGCGTCCATGGACCTGGTGCGTCCCCACTGTCAGCCTCTCCACATACAGTCCTCTTTCGATGACTCTCGTTTGTTGACCATGTTGACCACGCCGCACCGAGTGCATCCAAGGTGGTGGATGACGGCGAGGCCACGGACGGCAACGAGCCGGAGATGGGAAGACGTGAGAGTGGAGTCGTAGACGGAGAGGTGTACAAGGGTTAATTGGTTCTGGTGCAGCGTGGTTCAGCAGTCGGTGGAGAATAACAGGAGGTGTGGAGGGTTGAAGGGATGGCTTGGCCGGCGGTGGGGTAGCGCTTCACAGCGAAGCATGCTAAGCAGAGCTACTAGCGGTAGGAGGCGGGAGCAGGTGGTCCCGGCGGCGCTGGAGGAAGAAGACGAGAGATTGAAGATGGATGCCGGTCGTTGGATGTAAATCCAACGGCTATCGATGTCAGAATCATTTGTTGACTAAGTTGACAACGACTTGCATTGGCTTCGACCTATTGGCCCACATCTCAGCCTCCAAAAATGTGGCACATATTCAACCCATTTTTTCAGAATTTACAGTCCATTTGATCTTTTTTTTGAGAATTACAGTCCATTTGTTGGACTGGGTGAACAAATAATGTAGCATCCATGCGGCCCATTTTTTTAAAACTACAGCCCATTTTCACTTTCTCGAAATACATGAATTTGCTGGGCTGGCTGAACAAATAATGTGGCGTCCATGCGGCCCATTTATTCTTTCCTAAAAAATTACATCCCATTTGCACATTCTCGAAATACGCGATTTTGCTGCGCTGGTTCTAATTATAATGTTGGGTTGGGCGCAACAATGTTATCAAAAAATAAACAGGGGCTGAGCATTTTCTTATAAATATATTTAAATAATAAGTGCTTTATTATTACATTGGTCTTTAAATCTTACCAAGCTTTTGTACACAATCACCAGGATTTTCGTTGCCTTAATGTAAAAAAATCCAGGATTTTATTATTAAATAATTATTTTTATAATTTAATAAGACGTGGGATATTTTTTTCTTATATATGTAAGTATCTGTTAAATATATGATGACAATAACAATAATATATAATAACATATCAAATAATATAAATATATAAAATATAGTTAGAAGGGAAACATAAGTTGGACCTGGCGTTCCTATTCTTATATATAGAAAAATAGAACAGACCTCTGCGTTTTCTTCAAAACAATACATAAGTTGGGCTGTGGATGTTTCAGGAAAAAAAATCCTAGGATGGGAGGTCCATAGGCCGGTCGATACATGACGGCCCACAAGAAAAAACAAACCGGCATGTCATGGGCTACGCATGTTAAAAAAGAAAGCCTAGACGGGGTAGCCCACAACCCAGCTGATACTTGCTGGCCCACTGATAATAAATGATACCTGCCAGCTCCCCGGCTTCGTTATAAATTTATCTCCTTTAGTAACTACGTTGAAGCACCTAAAAAAATGTAACTATGTTGACAAACCCGTGGGCCCCAACGTCAGTATAGCATTAGGAGGAAGTATTTTTTCAATGAGGCACTTGCTTGCGTCTGGCCATGGACCTGGTGGGTCCCGACTATCTGTCTCTCCACATACAGTCCTCTCCAGTTTCCTCTCGTTTGTTCAGCATGTTCACAACGGCAGACAGCGGCACCGCGGCGAGCGCACAAAGGCGGAGGATGACGTCCAGGCCCCGGACAAGAATGAACCAGACCCGGGGAAGGCATGCTACAGTAATGGTAGATGATGTGCCTAATTTCTAGCAAAACTACTGAACTAGCCTAGTGGCCAAGTGGCACTACCCGACCGCTATTCCGCCCGGGTTCGATTCCACCTGATGCAGTGAAAATATCTCCAAATTTTTTGCCTCTGCCATTATTGACATGTGGTTCCCCATTCTCATCTACGCACACCACCTCCAACACTTGCCAAAACTTCATCCCTCGTTTTCTCTGTTTTTCGCACACTCGACATTGTGTGGGCATTTTGAAAATAGCATATCTTTTTGACTGTGCATCATATGAAGATGTGCTATGCATGAATGTTGATCAGCATGATGTTAACTGGCTGGTAGTTCCATTTTCGACCATGAATAAAACATCCAACATGATGTTATCCCTGTTTGAAAAGGGCGTGTTAATATAAATGCTCTGCCTCTGAGACTTGCAGTTTCTTATCTGAAACTGAAACTTGCAGTTTCTTCTCTGAGAATCACATTGTCTGCACTTTTATATGAAACTACATTTTTTAAGTGTTAAAAATAGATCTCTAGAATTCATAAAATACTTCATATGCTCAATACTGCAAATCTGAAATTCAAAAGACATTCATATCCGAAAGTACTCTCAAAATACACAACACAAAACACAATCACAACCTGCAAATACTGACAACCCTAAGCTCCTCCTGACAATTCACAACCTGCCCGACTATTGGGTTGGGGGGCAGTCCCCTCCTATTCCTCGGCAGCAGACAGCCGCCCCGTGAGACAAGGTGAACGGCGAGGGAGAGGATGGCGGGGAAGCGTCGTCGGGCCAACTGCTTTTCTCCTCTTGCAGTTGGGTTCGGTCGACGAAGACTCCACCGGCTCGCTCTGGCATAGCACCCTCGCAAACGGCACCCTGTGGATGCTCGATCCTTCAATCTCTGGTGCATGCTCCATCTTGGATCGATACTCCCACCACCGCTGCCTCACGATCGGATTCGGTGAATCTGTTTGCTCCATGGCCCCGAGGAGCAGCTCTATGTATGCCTGCGCGACTCCCTTCGGGAGTATCACCGCCTTTTCGCTCTGTTGCAGATATTTGGCCATGGATGTCGCTGTCGCCGCTAATTGGTCCTTGTTGTCCAACCAAGACTGTATCTCCAACGTCCTAGCTAGCTTCACAGGGTCACCGTCTGCGATCCTCACGTATCGGTTGTACTCCTCCATCGATCTACTTCTCCACAGCACCTTCACTCACCGGCGGTGGTTTTTGAATGGAAGATGAGAGAAGCGGCGCCGGTTTTGGATTAGAACGGGAGAGGAGTGGTGCTCGTTTTGGATTGGAACAAGAGAGGAGGGGCGGTGGTTTTGAAATGGAAGAGGAGTGGAGCGGCACTGGATTTGGATTGGAACAGGAGAGGAGCGGCGCTGGTCTTGGAAGTATTTTTTTGTTTTGCGTATTTTGTGTCAAAGTTTGACCACGTACTGTATTTCACAAGCAAAATATGAATGCATGTCATCAAAAATTGTATCGTTTGGTTTGTATCTGAATGTACTTTCAAATTATATTATTTTTGCAACGTATAACATATATTTTATTTGTGAAAATCATGGTCAAATATGACCCAGAATACAAGGGAGACTAGTTAATGTGGGGTCGCTTTCTTAATTGAACGGTAAATTGATTTTGGTTTTGATCCAGTCACAGCGCGTCGGCCCTCTCGTCCAATCCTAAATCGCTGCCGCACGCTCCTCTCACTCTTCTCCATTGCAAAACCACCTCCGCTCCTCTCCATCATCTCCATTCCAAAACCACCGTCTCGCATCTCCCTCTTCTCCATTGCAAAACCACCCCTTCTCCTCTCCATCTTCTCCACTGCAAATCCACCGTCTCGCCTCTCCCTCTTCTCCATTGCAAGACCACCATCTCTCCTCCCATCTTCCAAAGCTAGCACCGGACCTCTCAGAAGGACATCTATGGAGAGGATGCAGTAGCGAATCGGGCAGATCGCCGGCGGCGACCAGGCGAAGTTAGCCAGGTTGAAGGAGATCCTTACTTGGTTTGACAACGAGTGAGAGATTTCGAGGACGGTGAGGGCCACGTGGCAATGTATGCGAAAGAGCGAGACGGCGGCCATGAGGGCGGCGATGTACTCCTCGGCGGTAGTCATGCTGCAGTCCTTCGAGTTCATCGAGTATATCCTCTAGGCGATGGAGCAGACAGATTCGCCCGAGGCGAAAGTCAGGCGGAGGTGGTGGGCGTACAGGTCAAAGGTCGAGCATCCAGAGGATAACGAATCGATCGAGTACGGTGTGCCGTTCGTGAGGGTGCAGTGCCAGCCGGAGCCACAGGAGTATTCATTCTCCCACCGCAAGAGGAGGCCAGATGGCACGATGTCGCTTTCCTGCAGTTCTCCACGGTTCCCTCGCCGCTCGCCTAATTTCAACAGCGGCGGTAGGGTTTAAGGTAAGCTTCGCACTAACCTAATCTTCCATCTACTCATGCTTACAATCAGTGTGACGGCTAATGAAAATCATGCTTACAATCAGTCTCCTGGTACTACGCTAATCACCCTAAAATAGCTTTGGACCAATAACAAAGTTGTGACACTTTGTACAAATAAAGAAAAATAAATTGGTGCTTCTTTCAGAAAAGAGTACTCCCTAGAAAAGTGCCAATATATGCTACTAGTATTTGATTAGAGGATTTGCTGCCGAGAAAGATCCGTCCACAGAGAGCGCCACCCATCCCACTGGTGGTGGTGGATGCCAATGCTTAGATGGAGCATGGTTGGTTTCGGTAATTTTTACTTGGCACCTCGTACTCTGCATATATGCCGGTTCCATCTGTACATTTGTGCAGTTCCACCAAAATGCAGCTGAATATCCCTGTTTGCACAGATAATGAAAAAGCGTGATTACATTATAGTGGCACTAGTTGATGAAACATACACTAATAAATAGAAGAAAATATTGTGATAGTATCACAGTATGCCATGCTGCGAGGGCGAGATGGGCCTTGCGAAGCCTCATACAGTAGGCCTCATACTGGAAATCGACCCAATTCTCCCCGATACACCTTCTTCCAGTGATGAACATCAGTGTATAGCGATAGTACAAGGAGGGGCCTTGAGACATTCCAATCTCTATTTTTGTGTAGGTCAACTAAAATTAAGCACCTTAGTTTGCCGAAACACTTAAACATTAACAATGGGACTAGTTGATGAAACATATACTAACAAAGAGAAGCACTTTCTTTATCTACATTGGAAATGAAATGATAGAGAGGACACTCGCTCTATTTTAACTGTATTATTACTTCATTTTATCAGTGGCACTAGGGTCGAGCAGGTGGCAAGCGAGGTGTACCATGCGTCGCAAGGATGGAGGCCGGGGGTGCTTAGACTGGGATGCTGAAGCTGGCTCTTTCAGTCCCTATCTTCCCCCCTGATGTTTATGTGGTAGCATTTGGGTTGTAATCCAAACTTGGTCGAGCTGGTGCTGCGTCCCCCTACCTGCCTAGCTTATGTGGCGAACTTGTCTCCTGCTAGTACTCAGTCCGTTCTAGTAGTAGTTGCATAACTGCCCGTTTACACTGAGATGTTGTCGGATAATGGTTCTCTATGATTGGGTTTCTTTAATGAAATTGGAGGAAACCCCCTCTTTCGATATATAAAAAAAATCAGTGGCACTAGCGGTGCCAAAACATTGCCTCAAATTAATAGTGCCACTAGATTAAGGTGCAAAATAATAACATTACTGCGTTATCATGGCAGTGCCAAAACAGTAGCACAAGAGCAGAGTCAACATGCAGGATCTTTGGCAAACAGTCAGACCAAAAAGGAACATACCTCGTGATGGGAACCATATGTGCAGTCAACACCATCATAGAAGGGATGACACCAGTGACCAACATGGATGATTCAATTCATGGGACCTTTTTGTGCAGTTCACCTAAAATGAAGGAATATCCCATGAGCTAGCTTCTTCTTCTTCATTAGTTGCAATAAAATTGAGCAATATCAAGGTTGGTCGTGAAGCTCGTGGAA
The DNA here is from genome assembly GCA_011799875.1 of Thinopyrum elongatum. NCBI lineage: Eukaryota > Viridiplantae > Streptophyta > Magnoliopsida > Poales > Poaceae > Thinopyrum > Thinopyrum elongatum. Next base: position 29,433,772 of record CM022301.1, read on the forward strand.
TGTTCAACTATAATTTGGATATCATTTGTGCAGTTCAACTAACATCAACCGTGAAATGTATATCTCTGTTTGCACAAAAAGGTGGAAAGGAGGGTGACTAACAAGTGATGAAACATACATCAAATGAAAAGAAGCATGTTCCTTATCTGAATGGCGATCCTACAAGGACAGTAGCAATTTCTAAAGCAGCAGCATTGCTAGATATTAGTGTGGGCATTAGGATTAACTATGACAACCGTTAAATACAACATTACTTTAATGGTGACATTGCTTCATTTTACCAGCAACATTACATTAACAGCTGCTAAAGAGTTGGTATTTGGGCACGGGAGAGTAGGCGGACCAGGACAGTTGCATTTCTAACGAAAAGAAGCAACTTATCTTAATGGGAAATTTAGTAGGACATGAAAAACAGTGCCATTGATTCATATTATTGGAGGCATTACATTGAAAACAACATTGGTTTAATGTGTCCTTACTTTTAACAGTGGGACTGCTACAATTTACCAGTGGCATTACATAAGAGGGGCTCGGGGCAACAAACATCAGAACAGGATATCTGGGTTGGTCCCATTTTTGTTCGGTATAGCCACCTTATACTGTGTGAGGCTAGCAAATCTAGTGCTGGACATACTCTATTGACTTGTCCCCCAGTCCCCACTTTCTTTCCTTTTTCAACCAATAGATCGGTTTATATTGAGTTTGTACTGCGTTTCCCTTTATTTCCCTATTAGACCAAGAGACTAGTTGGATAGCCAGTCTCTGCAACTTTTCGCCCCCAGTATTTCCTCTTTCGACCAAGTCCTAAATTCAGGTAACAAATCTTCCCCCACCCCCACCCCCTTTCTTCCCTGTTTGAACCAAGTAGTACTAGATTCGACTGCATGAAGTAGTTTTACCTCTTAACAGTAAAAATTTAGGTGGCTTTCGAACAGCAGATCGATCCTATCTATGAGGGGGCCTGAGAAATAGTAAAAGATACAAATGCAGTGACGTCAGTAGATTGGTAAGTAGAGCAAGGCTGGTTTCGATGGAAGTTATACCTGAGGGTCGCCGGGGTGTCGCTAGGTGTGCGGCGGGAGGCCGGATCTACCCACACTACGGCAGCGACGAAGAAAGGGTCGGAGGCCCTCCCTAGCCGGCGGTGCGTGGGAGAGAACGGCAAGGCACACTGATCCGGACGCGCCGACAGTGGGTAAGAGCCGTCGCCGAGGACGACCGCGTGAACATTGCACCTTCTTACCTTCCCCGGTGGAGGGGATCCGGCTGGATCTATGACCAGCGGTGAGCAGAGAGAGAGTGTGGCCACCGCCGTTGTGTTTAGATCTGGAGAGGACAAGAGAGTGTGAAGAGAGCAACACTAGCAAGCAAGCGTGGAGGCTCCTGCCTATATAGTGGAGTAGTTTTCTTTTATTTACCGGAGCTGGCTTGACCTCGTCAATGACTGTCGAGAAGTCTTCATGCACGTGCCCAGAGGCGCAGTTGTCATCATTTTGATCTGAAGCACCGGATTAACATATACTACCTCCGTCCTGGTTTATAGGTCCCTTTTGTAATTTGTGTCAAAATTCGACCAAAGATTTAAATAACAAAATATTAATGCATGTCAAGAAAAATTATGTCATCAGATTCGTATTTGAACATAGTTTTCAATGATATAATTTTTAGTGACATGCATAAATATTTTGTTAGTTCAATTTATTGTCAAAATTTGGCACAAATTACAATGGGGATCAATAAACCAGGACGGAGGTAGTAACACGAAAAAATGCCACATGACAAGAAACCATAACCTCATTGCCCCAAGGAGATAACATGAATCCCAACGGACAAACTAGACGAGGATCAAAGCTCAAATTTAAGACAAACTCGTAGAAAAGGGGTCAATCGATAGATGTCCTAATTAACATAGCCCGCTTGACCTAGATGGCAGCCGAGTAGTCTTCGTGCATGTGCCCCCAATGACCAGCGCCTTGGAGGAACTCAGTTGTTTTGTTGTTTAACCATCGCAGTGATCCGAAGCACATGACACCTAATCTTGCGAGATGACAAGAAACCTTTTTTTTAGATTTCTCATCTGAACTACAGCCATGTACAACACACCTGCACGATATGTAGACGATAGCCAATCCAGCCGTCTGCTGGAGTCTGGTCACATGCATGGACGAACTGATCTCCCGTGTCATGCAAGAATCGTCCAGGCACCGACGTCTGTACAACACTGCTCCAGTACTATCGCTCGTCTCTCTCTTTATTAACTCGGCCGACTAGCGGGGCCGGGGAGTGTGCCTATGGTCGGTTCTCAATTGCGGTCCCACATGTGTGTGCAAACGCAATATGACGCGCGTTCCATTCGGAGAGCGGCGTGCTAGACCGACCGACCGTCTGGGGTGTGACGCAAACACGACGGGCGTGCTGTATACATGTGTACCACCGTTTTCTTGAGGCTTTGCTCCATGGCGCAATCCATGGATACAAAATTATATTTAAAAGTCGAGGGCGGGGCTTTTCCCGCGCGGTAGGCGGGGCAGTTCCGCCTAGTCGGTTCGACAGAGAGGCGAGAAGATGAGGGAGTAGGCTGCTGCAAACGTAGGGCTGTGTGATTTGTCGGCTCGTTTCTGCTAGACAGGTGGGGCCCTATGATTTGACTTGCCATTATCATTATTACTGCGGTGCTACGACCGGCGTGAGTCTCCCGATTCCTGACCACCTCCGTGGTATACAGGTGCCAAGTACTGTACTCCTTACTCCTTGGCAAATGCAATAAATACTACGAAGAAAGAGATTGAGAGAAGTAAAAAAAAACTCTTATAGCCAACCTTATAGATAACCTTGTTCTATGAGTGACTAAGTGATGACTATGTATGACATGCCAACATCAGATAGCCTAACGCACCTGGACGGAGGAAGTAGTTTCATGCATGCGAAGTAGGCAAAAAATGCTCATTTATAGCCGTCTGAAATCTCCAAGGGCGCGACCGCGCGAGCGAGGCGACGGTCGTCGTAGGCGCGACCATGATACAGGCTGCTGACAGCCCTCGAATCTGAGATCGAATGGTCGCATGCTAAGTTGCTGAAAATTTGCAGAATAACCCTCTAGGATAGGATATTCACCCATAGGACTAGAATCACGCCATGCAACAGTTCGATCTCAGATCCAAGGGCTCTCGGAAGCCCGTATCATGGGAGCATGGAAAGCTTCGTATCACCTGTAATTTTCCCGACGCTTGATGTGGCAACACGCAGATGCATGAAGCCATTTAATTGGGCGTCTAGTAGACATGACATCTAATTGGGCCCCCATAATATTGTGCATGAATCCATTTATCCACCGGGCAAGCCACTACCCTGCCGTTCGCATGCCCCACTCAGCATTTTTACAATCAGAAAACCGCTAGCAGTTCGCTCCTACTCGTCCCCGGCCGTCCTTTAACATTACGGCAGTTCGCTCCTAGTCGTCCCGTCCTTTCACATTACAGCAGTTCCACTAATCCTAACCCTCCTCCCAAATCCATGGCGTCCCAAATCTCCAAGATCGGCGGTGAGTACAAGGTTAGAACCATCACTGGCGATGAGTTCGATGTCATCTACACCCGTTCTTCCACGACAGTGAAAGGATGCCTTGCTCGCTTCAGACGCATGTTCGAAAAGTCAAAGGGTGATGAGTGGGTCGCTGGGCTAGATGTTGAGTACACCACAGTCCTGGGAAAAGAGAAGAATCTAAAGGAGGAAGAGAAGAAGAAGCTCGCCGTGATCCAGGTTTGCGTGCATAACTTGTGCTTGGTCTACCACATATGCCATGCCGACGTTGAGTGCGAGGATTTTAAGAACTTCCTCGTGGGCGGCAAAGTCAAATTCGTTTCTTTAGACTTTACAAACGACATAGAAGTCCGGGATCGGATAGGCCTCGTTGTAGGCCAGCCCTTCGACCTCCAAAGGAATGGGCTGGTGTCCTCCCGTCAGCCTTCAATGCTGACCCTGGCAGCAGCCATGGTTGATCCTTCGTACGGTAAACTGACGAAATCTCCGCCCAAGTTTCATCTTGCATGGCAGTGGAATGTACTAGATAGAAACCACATCCATTACGCTTCAATGGATGCCTACCTTTGTTTCAATATCTACAAGGGTTGGATGAAGAGCGAGAGCCAAGTGTGCGGTTCAAGCAAAGAAGTATCGGCCAAGAGAAAGAGGGACAAGGACGAAGTCGAGCACGTGGACGAGGAGTCCGAGTAAGGTGACAGTGTCGTTGCTCATGGTGGTTCTAATGCAGTGTCTACCGGATTAGTTGCTTAGTTTAATTTTAGGGTGCTTAGTTTTATTTGAGGGGTGTGTTGTGCTGAGCCATCAGCAGAACTATGTTATGTTCCTTCTCGTTACTTTAACTCTTCAGTACGTACATACTAGTATTTCTTACAGTTCATCTTGTAGTTGGTAGTACTACCACTCGTTTCTTCACATTATATACGTACAATATATATGGCCAACATCATATAGCCAGCAGTTGGCTATACTATTAACCACGCTCTAACCATGCCACATACGCAAAACACTTAAATGAGATATGTAATTCTAAAAAAAAAATTGAGAGGAGTTTAGTTGTCAAAGAATTAAATAGGTATGCTAATTTCTTTAATAGACTTTAGCACCCCATCTAAGCACGTACTAGCTTTTTTAATAGTACTATATGCATAATTTGGCGACGAGCGCTCTCTATATGTACCACCTTTTTTCTTTAATTTCATCTTGTTAGTTTTGCTCCATGGCGCAATCCATCGATACTACTACTGTACAAAAGTATACATTTAAAAGGCTAGAGGGCGGGGCAGTCTCGCTTGGTCGGTTTCACGAGAGGCGAGGGCCTTTGTGATTTGATGGCTCATTACTGCTGGAAGGCGCCATCTTCTACATTCTGTCCATGACATGGGATTTCTCAACGCGAGCCTTCATCATCTCTTCCACGGTCGCATTACGTACCTTGACAGCAGCCGAGTGCTCGATGTGGAGCTTCGCCAACTCCTCCTTCTGTTCCATGATGAGGGCGTGCAGCATCTTCACCGAGGAACTACTCTTCTCATGCAGCTTCTTCCAGCCGGCATTCTCCTCCTTCAGCAGGTCGAGCTCGTGGTGGAGCTTCGCCTTGTCCTCCTGAAGTTGTAGGATTTCGCCGGTCGCCTTCTTACCCGAGGCAATGCTCTCCTTTAGCAGCATCGCCAAGCCGGCGGTCAACTCCCCGTGCTCATTGAGCTCAGCGGGCATGTCATCGAGGCTCTCCTTCAGCAGCTCCACCAAGCCATCGATGAACTCCTTCTACTTATTGAGCTGATCAGGCATGTCGTCGAGGGATAACAACTCCAGTGCCGCCAGCTCGGCATGTTCACCTCTGTGGCTAGGGTGCTCCTGTGAGCCCTCGCCTGCCCGTGAGAGATCTTTCGAGGTCCCTGCATGGCGGCGAGCCCTCTTTTTTTTTCCGCAGCCTTGGTCGCCACTCCCTTGTTACGAGTAGTTCTCGACCTAGAGCTCTGCACACCGGCAATGGCAAGGACGGACGAACAAGAAAGACCTATGGGGAGGAAGGTAGAGTGATTTTCGGCAAGGTAGTTCCCCTTTTTATAACCTAGTACTAGCACTAGTACTAAAACCTGCATAGTGGGAACACGTTCAGGTTTGATACGTACTAGGTGTGAGCAGGTTTGCACTTAATTATAGCATGGTAGTACTACTTTGGAATGTGATGGGAACAAGCTAAAGATTAATTGATGGTTTTGGTTTCGAGGCCCGAAACGTCTCCCGATGAGTTTAGTGGAACATAAATTTCAAGTACTACTGGTCAAATGCGGTCGCACAAGTCAGTGATGTAACTGGTCGTACATGTCAGACCGAGCCGATGCATGTCCCTTCGGTGAGACGCGAGTGCGACCGACCATCTGTTGGTGCGACCGACCGTAAGTATTACGCGATGGAGACTACTGGTTGTGGCTTCGGGTGATTGTCACGACCAAGCATTCAAAAACTAGTGATAAATCAATTACCATCTTTTTCCAAACGACCAAGTATTTTCACAGGAATACAATACATATAGATGGAGTGATTGTCACGGTTGCAAACCGACATATATGGCACCGCAAGTTCACTGCAGCAGCAACCGAGTAGGTCACTGCATCGCTGGCGGGGAAGGAGGATAGCTCACCTCACCTACGATGCATGCCCAGCGGCGCCACCGCAGCTGGTCCCGGGATTTGGCTTCTCCTACCGCCCTTTTGAATAGTTGCACTGGCTGCTGATGCCATTCCGCAGGCATGTGCGTTCTTTCCTCCACAGTCGACTCCGTGAATATGATCTCTGCCATTAGCCCCTGCTCAAAATCAACGCGACGCTGCCAGATGCTGACATCCCTCAGCATCTCTCCCCTGAGATCGACTTGCGCCTCCACCTTGTGCTTCGCCAGGCACAGCTCCTTCGAACTTGTCTCCAACCGATGCGACGATTCCTCGATCCGATTTGCCCTTGCTGCCCACCACCTGAAATGCAGCCCTGGCATGTCCTCCGGCGCCACCGATCTGTGATTCCAGAGCAATGGATCCCCTCTGAAACACATGTGCGTTTCGCTCAAAGGCGACAGTGCTGCTGGCCACAGTGAGAGGGCAGCCCGCGGGATCCTGGGATCTAAGGGATTATCCATGGTGGGATCCGGTGGGCGAGGCGGGGAGGCGAGCGTAGTCGCTGGGAGAGCCCTACGAGGCTAAGATAAAGATAGTACTACTCCATTCCATCCATATTTAAATACAAAGGCCATCAACAGTAACCCAGGCAAAAATTGATCATCCTGCCTGTGTCCTGGTTTATTGGCCCCCTTTTTATTTTGTGCCAATTTTTGACCAAAAATTTAACTAACAAAATGTTAATGCATGTCACCAAAAATTATATCATTGGAATCACATTTGAGCATAGTTTTCAATGACATTAATTTTTATGACATGCATAAATATTGTGTTACTTAAAATTATGGTCAAAAATTGGCACAAAATACGAAGGAGACCAATGGAAGTAGCAACCCATGATTTAACTACTCGCATGCACGCAGTGGAGTAGTATGTCTTTCTCAACTACTTCCACCCTCACATCCACTCAATTTGCATGCACTGTATTAATTGACCATAAATGAAGTGAACGACTTTACACGTGTCAAATTATCACATGGGGTGGATCTTCGTACAAAAATGCGTCCCACCGTGTACCCGTGTGTGTGTGCGAGGGAATGAGTGTGTGCGTGCACATCTTCGCCTCGTGCATGTACTGCCAGTGTGCGTGAGATAGGACGAGTACATTCTTCTGGAACCTACAGCACGTCACTGTGATCAATCCACACAAGGAGGTTGCGACAACGCCTCCACATGTTCCATGTGGCTTCATGGATGCCCCCACATCATTTTAATCATAATATATTAACTGAAAAAGGGAGAGACACTGTGTAGCGTGCCATTGGAATTCTAATTTACGTGTTTTGCACATACTGGAAGTACTAGAAAGGTACACATGCATTGCACGCATGAGATTTGGCAACCAAATTATGAATAAATACCACACTATAGCATGTAAACTTTGAGTCATATATGCATGATGTAGACGTTCGTTTAATTCTTATAGTTCATCTCATTCAAAATCAATTAGTTTTTATAAAAAAGTTAATCTATTTTATGATTCATGGAATTGTGCGTTGTAAAGCATAAAGTAAAAACAAATAATGGCAATTCAACTAGAAAAAAAGTCTGGGCAGTTATGATACGGAAGATTCTTGAACAAAGGAGAAGTACTTGTGTTTTGAGGTTTGTGCATTATGCTTAAGTTCAACCATGGAGTCTTCTAAATTGTACATGTGGCAGAATCTGGTGGAATGTAGATGATATCCAATGGCCAGTAGTGCTCGGATTTGCCATCTCTACACCGTCTGATTGGCTTCATCCAACGGCCATATTTCAAATTTATTCGCACTCAATATAGGGGTATAGATATAGAGGTATAGATATAGACTAGTTTGGCATATCATCTAAAGCCTTTCTACACGCTCATTATTTGTACAAATGTGCTCCACCGTGCACCCGCGCGTTTGTATGTGGGAACGAGTGCATGTGTGCACCTCTTCTCTTTCACACACGTAGTCCGTGTGTGTGAGAGATACTAAGATATGGTGAGGGAATACGTGTCAATGCATTTTGTGTGAAGGAGAGGCCTATATACATACATGTATGTGCATGGGGCCGGGGTGATATACGAGAAGGGAGGGGAGGGGTCGACCGCGCGAGATATCGATAGAGACAGATAGATGGAAGACCTCTACGAGCGTACAAGCCCTGGGATATGGGGGGGGCTGGAAGATGGTGCGAGGGGCCAAGTGGAGGAAGACTATGAAGGAGTGCACAAGTGCGAGATCGATATTTAAAGAGAGGGGGCGAGAACGTGCGCGGTTGCGCGCAGTGGCAGAGCCATGACAAATAAATGAGCAAAGGGGCCAAGCATTGCTAATCCCTTTACGGGGAGGGCCAATTCATCAACTTAAACCATTTTACCAGCAATTGATAATGCCGAGTGGTAGTGTGTGCATGCATGCACGAGAGAAAGTTAGTGGTACAATTATAAAGGGAAGACGACTGTGTGGGTGTAAAAGACTAGGTGAGGTCATAATCAATGTAAAGTTGAATTCAAATATTTGAATAAGAGATCATGATGTTTGAAACCCATGCATGCATGAATATAACTGAGATATGTGTGGTGTGGTTTGGAAACGAGCATGCTATACTGTATACACATTGAACAAGGTCAGACTGATTTTAATTTGAGATACCGATGGCAGGCATCGTTTGGCCACATTGCATCCGTGCATGGACACACTATTCAAATTGGAGATGATGGGTGGCTTTCGCATCACATATCTATACCCCTATATAGTGTGCGAATAACTTTGAAAGATGGTCATTGGATGAAGCCAACCGACGGTGCAGAGATGGCAAATCCGAGCACTACTGGCCGTTGGATATCATCTACATTCCACCAGATTTTGCCACATGTACAATCTAGAAGACTCCATGGTTGAACTTAAGCATAATGCACAAACCTCAAAACACAAGCACTTATCCTTTGTTCTAGAATCTTGCGTATCATAATTGCCCAATTTTTTTCCTACATGAATTGCCATTATTTGTTTTTACTTTATGCTTTACAACGCACAATTCCATGAATCTTAAAATAGATTAGCTTTTTTATAAAAACTAATTGATTTTGAATGAGATGAACTATAAGAATTAAACGGACATCTACATCATGCATATATGACTCAAAGCTTACATGCTATAATGTGGTATTTATTCATAATTTGGTTGCCAAATCTCATGCGTGCAATGCACGTGTACCTTACTAGTCTAAATGGTGTTTGTGTGTGTGTGTGTTGTGCGTGTTAAACACATTGTACGTAGTATCACACATGGTTTAGATTCCGAACATCTAGCTCGAGCATACATGTACTATGATTTGAATTGAACATAAAATGGATACATATATTTGAATTTGAGATCTTATGTACATGTAGTTCGTATTTATATAGGAATTTACTACTCCTATATTCATGTCATGTGTTGTGAAGATAATATTTAGATGTTTGTATAACTAACCTGAGTACAATCCCATTCAAACAAGGAAAATGTACTCAAATTTAGTCCATATGCTAGACAACACGAATTGTTTTTTTATTGTTGAGGGAAGTGCAAATTGATTTTGTACTGTACACATTATGTTTGTTGTCCCGATTTTTTTATATTTTTGTTGTTGTATTTGAATGCATTTCTAGTAATATAGTAAAACGGGACATCGCTCTCTCTAGTGAGGTGCGAATTGTCTTTTTTTTGTACACGTTAGGCTTGTTCTCCTGAAATTTCAATCCGCGCCTTGTTATGCCGAAATTTCAAGCTAGCATCTCAGTCTATCGTGCTGCGAAACTCCCGCCTCTTCAACCCGCGCCTTGGTACCCCGAAATTTTAAGATATCTCTTTGTCTCATTGTGCTCCAAAAACTCCCTCCATCTCAACCCGCGCCTTGCTATCCCAAAATTACAACACGCGCGAAAACTCCCACCTCCTACGAAATCCCAACACGCGAAATGCCCGTGATACCCCTGAACCGAAAGAACCGCCTAGCTCAAATTGGTGGGGGTACTTTCATAACTTACCCCACATTTCAGACAAGCGCGTCCCTAAGCCAAGGTTCCCCCCTCCCATCCCATCTGCCCACCCATTCGTACACCGAGGCCGTGAAAACCCGTGAAGCCCCACACCCTCCTCCGTCCGCCACCGAGCGGGAGCCTCTTCCCCGACGAAGTAGTCCACAGCAACACCTCGACGGCCCTCATCCACCGCATCGGATGAGGATCCGTCGTCGATCTCATCATCCTGCCAGTTCAGCCACCCCGTCCTCCACCTCCAAGGAGCTGCCCCGACGTTCCCCTAGTCTTTCACGCCACCTCCATTCCCACATCGCCGTCTTCACCTAGACCACCAGAAGAGCAGCATCATCACTGATTCCTCGGATGAAGCTGAGGCCTAATCGGCGCAACCAAAGAGGTTCTACACTAATCCCTACATTTTCTTCTTAATTCGATCTCACGGTGCTGTCGGCGATTGGTCCCAAGCCGACATGGCGCGGATCCATCTACGGCGGCGTCGCCGGCCACTTTCTCCACGGCGTCGCTCCCTCGGCCGTGACGTCCACATCAGTAGGAGCTGCTGCTGCTTTGGCTCTCGCTCGCGCTGCTGCTCTGCTCTTGCTCTCGGTCCCCTGCCTGGTCTGCTCTTGCTCTTGCTCGCGCTGCTGCTCTCGCTCTTGCTCTTGCTCGCGCTGCTGCTCTACTCTTGCTCGCGCTGCTACTACACGAGCAGCCTATCCTGCACTCGCTCGAGCCCCTGCAGCTGCTACCCGAGATGCTGCAACATGACTAGCTGCCCCGGCTCTCGCACGCGCTGCTGCTCCGGACGCTGCTGCTGCTGCTACTGCTTTTCTGCTACTAGTGCGTTCAGTTTCGACAGTAAAATTCATTTTCAACTGCAAAATTCAGTTTCGACAGTAAAATTAATTTTCGACAGTTAAATTCAGTTTCAACAGTTAAGTTTAGAGATGAGCGTCTGATGTATTTTACATCTAGCACTTTGTGGTTATGTATTTTACATCATCTATTGGATATGATATTAGAATTCCACTCAGGTTAACGTTGTCTCTCTTGTTCTGCTTCAGCCTCGCCGTCGTACAACTCACTGGAGCTGCTCCAACGATGAAACCCTCCATCACAGCGGAGCAGTACCCCCGACTCCATCTACAGATGCCTAAGATCTTCTTCCCCTCCTCCGACAGCCAAATCAGCCGGAGCATCCTCACCGACCAACCCAATCACGCTGAGATCGACATGGCTTCGCCAAAGAGGTTGTACACTTGTTGCATCGCTTTTTTACTCTACATGTTATATATTGTCCATTGAGCACACGTAGTAACGTGAAATACGATTAGTTTCTCCTACTATATGACAAGCAGTGAGGTACCAAGCAAGTTAGCTATCCGTGATGGACTCTTTTGAATGCCATCATTATTTATTTCTGCGTGTTTGAGCTGTGCATTTGTAGACGGGCCTGGTTGTTGAGCTAATAGGGCAGTGGCCTGGGTCCAAAGTAGTAGAAGTAGCACAAAAACATTTTTTGAGTGTAGGCTTTTCCCTGTTCAAGCCTGCCTACTAGAATTGCCAGTGCTTGAAAAGAAAAGTGAAGGAAAAACATAGGAATTGGAAAGTTTCCTATGGTACTACTATTCATGCATTTGGTTCAAAGGAATGGAGCAAAGGAAAACTGTAGGATTTGTTCCTTTAGTGTCTCCTTGAAAGAAAAACCATAGGAATTTTAATATCTATTTGTCCTCCTTTTCAAATTCCTATTCATGAAGCACAAGACTAAGAGATAGTAGCATAATAGCATTATAACTGTACATTTTCTGGTGGTTTGACTTAATCTCACCATGCTTCTTTGCATCCTGTGATCTTCGAATTCTTGTGAACCAAACACCCAGATTGGCAGAAATCCTGTGTTTTTAAATTCTCTGTTTTGCACATGCATTCCTATCCTATTCCTGTGTATTTCCTATCCCTGCATTGTTAGAATCCTCCAATTCAAACAAGTCCTTACAGAATTACTTCTGTTACAGATATGTGTCAAAGAAAACCTTGTGTGGTTTGTCCCGCTCCTGCTGCACTGTGTTCTACCGCAGTTCAGCTGCTCCAACGATGGAAGGGTTCACCACAGCAGGGATCCGCCCTCCAGACAGTCTTTCGCCTCCTCAGATCTTCTTCCCCGCTGGCGGCAGCCACGACAACTGCATTACCATCATCAACTGAGTAGATGACCTTGAGGACTACACGGGTCCGCAAGAGAGGTCGCACTCTTTCGTGTCTGCTTACGTTATGCATCGCTTAATATGATGACATGCTACTTTATCATCCTGTTCATCGATACACGGGTCCCCGAGTCAGGTCCAAACTAATGCTCAAACTTGAGTTTTTAAATGGTTGTAGGGTACATATTGGGGCAGCAATCAATACTATATGTCTACTATCTGGTTAATCTCGGGTGTCAACTATGAGTTTCATGTTGGGTGTAAACAAACATTAAAGGAGCCATTATCTGTATTTTTTAACTGAAGCTATTATCTGCCTGCTATCATTGGTTTTGGGTCTATCCACAGTTTGCTACCATCACTCTGGATTTGTGCATGCACTCCTTACATAATCTCACTGTGTTTTACTCCTATGCATGTTAGTTATTGTACACAATGGTACTGAACATGTAGAGCAAAAGAGGCGAGCCTTGTGTGGCAATAAAATTTCATGCAGACATCGCTCCATGGTCGGCGCAAAACCAACCCCCCCTCCCCCCATTCCAGACTATAATCAAGAGGAAGATAACAGTTCAGAGGGGGATTCAGAGGGAGCAGACCACTCCTATTTATCCCCTGAGGTCTTTTGCTCTAACTTGGCATGCTGATGTTGGTCATATCATGCATATGGTGCCTTGCATTACTTACTTTATACATAAAATTTGTCATCTGCTTAGTTTAGACATGCATTGTGTGAATGCCATCTGTTTAGTTTCTATATCATATATGTGAATCATGCAATGCCATCTTGTTTCGCCAGGCATCATATATGTGAATTTTGCAATGCCATCCTGGTTAGCCAGTCATCTTATATGTGAATTATATCATGCCATCCTTTTTTATTAGGTATTAAATTTGTCAACAATTTTAGTACATTCAATTACTCTTCCTGTGCATCAGCCATTCGACACGGTCATTGAAAAATCTGGAGTGAAAACAAGGTCTTCAGAGCAGACAATGCTATCTGACGAAGCGCATGTCTTGCTGGTTACGGATAGCTCCTCAGAGGAGGATTCAGAGATAGATGACCAGTCCTATTTCCCCCCCCCCCCCCCCCGAGGTGCATGCTCTAACTTGGCAGGGTTATATTGCTCATATCGTGCATATGGTGTCTTGCATTGGCATGTCATTCGCTTAGTTTAGACATGCTTAGTGTGAACGCCACCTGTTTAGTGTCTAATTACCATATATGTGAATTTTGCAATGCCATCTTGTTGCAAAACATTATATATGTGAATTATGCAATGCTATCTTGTTGCAAGGCATTATGTATGTGAATTATGCAATGCCATGCTGTTTAGCCAAGCGTCATATATGTGAATTATATCATGCCATCCTTTTTTTGTATTACTCATTTCATTTGTGGACAATGTTTGTATATTCAACTGCTCTTCCTGTGCATCGGCCATTTGAATTGGTGATGGAAATATCTGGAGTGAAAACAAGGTCGTCAGAGCAGACAATGCTACCTGCTGAAGCAGATATCTTGCTGGTTACAGATAGCTCCTCAGAGGAGGATTCAGGGGCAGATGACCAGTCCTATTTTCCCCCTGAGGTGTATGGTCAAACTTGGCAAGGTTATATTACTCACATCATGCATATGTTGTCTTGCAATGCTTAGTTTTTACATCATATACACAATATTGAATGCCATCTGCTTAGCTGACACATCATATATGCGATTGCCCTCTGCTCACTTGCTTAGTATATAAATCATATATTTGAATTATATCATGCCATGATGTTTACATAGACAGCACGTATCTGAATTATGGCATGCGCACCCATTTTCTAAAGACATATATAGTTATATCATCTCATCCTGTTTACATAGTCATCATATTTTGAATTATGTCATTCTATCCGTGAATTATATCATGCCATCACGTTTCCATCTACGGCATGTTTGTGAATTATGGCATGCCAACCACTTTAATAGACACATCGTATAGTTATTTCATGTCATCCTGTTTACATAGTCATCATATTTTGAAGTATGTTATTCTATCCTGTTTAGTTAGCCATCATACATGTGAAATTGTGTCATGCCATCCTCTTTACTTAGCCATCATATATGTGAAATTATGTCATGCTATCCTGTTTGGTTAGACAACATAAATGTGAATTATTCCATGCCCTGTTTTCTTCCCTACTATCCATTGCACCTGTTGTCAGTGTCAAAACCGGCGGATCTCAGGTAGGGGGTCCCGAACTGTGCGTCTAAGGTCGATGGTAACAGGAGACGGGGGACACGATGTTTAGCCAGGTTCGGGCCCTCTCTATGGAGGTAATACCCTACGTCCTGCTTGATTGATATTGATGAATATGAGTGTTACAAGAGTTGATCCACCACGAGATCATAATGGCTAAAACCCTAGAAGTCTAGCCTATCTGATTATCATCGCCCCTACGGACTAAACCCTCCAGTTTATATAGACACCGGAGGGGACTAGGGTTGTACAAAGTCGGTTACAGAGAAAGGAATCTTTCATATCCGAACGTCAAGCTTGTCGTCCACGCCAAGGAGAGTCCCATCCGGACATGGGAGAGAGCCTCCGGTCTTGTATCTTCATGGCCCATCAGTCCGGCCCGCATCACATAGCCCGGACGCCCGAGGACCCCCAAATCCAGGACTCCCTCAGTAGCCCCCGAACCAGGCTTCCAATGACGATGTGTCCGGAGCGCAGATTGTCTTCGGCATTGCAAGGCGGGTTCCTCCTCCGATTACTTCGAAGTACCTGACTCGAGGAGCTGTATTCGGTCTTCCATTTAATGTCATGCTCATTGGCTTCCACGCCTTCATGACTTCAGTTTCCACATGTCGAGCGAATACGAGAGATCGGGATATTTTTGCACATAACTCCCTGTCCATGTAAGAAGAGCGTCTATTTAAAGAGATTGGATCTTCAGATCCATTCCACGCCAAGCGGGAAATCCTCAAAGCTTGCTAGGAGAAACCATTCCATCATGGCTAGTGCTCCCAGTTCTTCCATCCGCCCCCACGGCTCCCAAAAAGGCGATTGGGAAAGATGTTCTGTATCCCACGATCAACTGGCGAGGCTCCAAACACAGGGATTTCTTCCCCCCGCGGATCTGGTCCCTGTTCGAGCAGGTTTGACCTCCTTTTCAGGTGAAGCTTCGGCGGAAAATTTCCCCAATCCAACCAGGAGGGAACGGGTGTGTTTCATTTCTTATTTGCTAAGAGGCGTCGGGTTTCCAATCCACCCTTTCCTCCGAGGACTCCTGGAGTATTATGGCCTCCAACTACACAACCTCACGCCAGCCTCTATCTTGCACATCGCGGGTTTTGTTGCCCTTTGCGAGCTTTTCCTAGGCTGTGAAGCCCACTTTGATTTGTGGAGAAAACTATTCTGCCTTGTCCCTCGTACCCAAGAGGGATCCATATTCGAGGTGGGCGGCGCCGAAGTATGGCGCATAGCCGGGACCGGATACTTATCCGGCGCATCGAAGAAGGCATCCGAGGAGTGGACCTCAGAATGGTTTTATATTGAGGACGTCGCTCTCCCTGACCCCTTCCGAATGGGTCTCCCTGAATTTTCCAGCACTCCCTTGAAGAAACGCCACAGCTGGTGCCCTAGGAGCCTCGAGGAGGAAGATTGTGCGGAAATCCATCAATTAATGAGCAAGATGAAGACACTCGCCCAGTCTGGATTATCAATAATCGAGGTTATGGCGATTTCCATAGTGCGGGGTGCCCAGCCACTCCAATTTAGAGGGCTCCCTATGTGGCACTACAATGGGGAAGATGACGCCTCACGCTGTGGCCGGAAAGGTCCGGACACCCCCGTCGTTCTGGCCAAAATATTGGCCGATCTGTATGAAGGGGAGAAAGAGGAATTTATCCGTCTTAAACGCCGAGAGGGTTTTTCCATGTACAATCCTCCCAGCTGGGTGAGTTTTAATCCCACCACCATGCTCAATCCTTTCCATGAGTCACTTTTGACTGATACTAACCCATCCATTTGTAACAGGAATGGCGAAAGGTCGTCACGGGGATCTACAGCCCCGCTCCACAGCCAGAGGACCATAACCGGGATCTTGACCCCGGATTCGAGGAGGATCCGGACATATTTGTGGAGCTAGAGGAGGGAGTATTTTACCAGGCGAGCTACGACGGCACAAAAGTGGCCATTATAGCAGACTATCCCGGACTCCTACCTGCCTCACACGTAAGTAATCAGGAGACCTCTCCTTCAAAAGAGCTTCCTCATTCTGCCTTACCCACCGCACTGTCTCGTGTTCCAAAGGGGAGGCACTCAGCGCGCCATGTTACACCAGGGGTGACTCAAAAGAGGGCGGTGCCTACGTCGGGCAAGCCTTCGAAGAGGAAGGCAAACGAAGTCACGAGCGAGCCATCGTCAGAAAGGTATGGCTTCGTAAGTATGCCCCTTGGTAGTCACATCCAACTGTGACATTGTCTGTTTGTGTTTCATCAGGAAGTGCATTCGCCGGACTATGTCCGGGGGACCTGCAGGTCAAGCTCCCAACAACCAGACTCCAGAACCGGCCATAAAGACGAGGGCTGGTATGGGAGTGACGCCGGATTGTCCTTCGGCAGAGGATTCAGATGATGTATCCGTCACAAACTCTGAAGTGGAGAGCGCCATGAATCATCGGCGCCGGAGGGCCGCTCTTCGCGACCTCGGCTTTTCAAAAGAGGCATTCAATGCCTTCAGCTCGGCTGATGCATACATCCGAGCCGCTCGAGACGGGCTTACCAGAGCCACAGACCAACATTTGAAAGATATGCGGGTAAGTTCATATCGCACAAACCTGATAATTATATACCAGTAGCCCTCGAGACATGAAGCAGTTGATACAACTGATTTAAGGATCATTGTATAACCAGGTACTTACAGAGAAGAACAACCTGCTGTCTCAAGAACTGAAAAAGTGTCGGACTCAGCTAACTGCTGCCACCACCGAATTGGAGAAATCCAAGAAGGCATCGCCTGGTAATGTTTCCCTCCATCGAGAAAATATAATTATATACCAGCAATGCTAACATTGTTGCATATCTCATGGCAGGATCGTTAGATCGACTGAAGGAGGCACTTGAAATCACGCAAGCGGATAAACAAGAAGCCAAAAGGCTACTGGCCGCGGGCGAACGCGTGCTGACACGCGTCAGGGAGGATAAAAACAAGCTGCAGGATTCCAACACCCTGCTGGGCGACGAACTGAAAGATGTGCGAGCCCAGCTAGCTGACTCCGTGAAGGAAAATAAGAGGCTACGAGGCGGCATATTCAATATGTCTTCGAACTTACCTCCGTGTAATTCGGCGGGGAAAAGAACTGACAGATTTATGTCTGCAGGTATGCTGACCGGCCGTCCCGAAGAGGAAATGTCCGGATCCTCAGGCGATCTGCTACAAGAGCTGTCGCAACTGCACGAGCGAGCTCGGCAGGCAATGCGGAGTGTTGCCAAGTCCTTTTGGCCATCCGCCTCCCCTCCAGGAAGTATGGAGGAACTTGTGCAGCTATTCAAAGGAGCGCGGAGGCGCTTCCAATTATGGAAGATATCGGCCTGCCGAGAAGGTGCGCGAGAGGCCTCGGCCATGGTGAAAACACGGTATACCAAGCTTGATCCGAATCATATGGCTCGGGTCGGACCTCGAGGATCAGACAGAAAAGAAGTTCCAGTTAGTTTAGTATATGACCAAGTAAAGGTAGCCGCCAAACTGTCCCAACAGGATTGTAGGCTCGACAGCCTGTTGGACGGCATAGAGGAAGAAGCTTTTGAGTCTAAGTGACTATGCGCTTCGATTGACAAATTTGTCCCTAGCTAGATTGTAAAACGATTGTCATGGCGGACCTTTTCGCTTCGACCTCCGGACCCGAAGGTGCAGAGTGTTTCCGAATACCCGCACGGTAATGTAAACCGGGGTATGCGTGGAAACCAGGCGTAGGGATCATAGTTGCTTGAACAGACAAGTTGTATCCGGCTAGCTATGTTATATTACATGTAATTGTAAGAAACATCTTCCAGAGAGAATAGTTCCGTTAAGGGTTCCTTTCTCTGGGTGAACATGCGTTAATGTTCATGTCCGAACTGTGATTAAAAAATCACACTATACATAGCATCTGGGGGTTCATGGCGTAATGAGTGAAAGAAAAACATCTTTAATCCGCCAACCGAATATTCCCTTAAGAACGCTAGCTTTCGGCTTCACCCAGTCTGAGGTACACATCCGGATGACCCGGCAGTAACAATCGCAGAGGTGCTCCCTTTATGCCCTAGCCGAACTAACGGGAATGTAGGGCATAAGCACAGGAGCCAGGCAACCCAGCTTGGCCAAAACTTAAGTCATATCGATGCATATAATGGCGAAGAAAAGGCACATCTGAGGAAAAAACACATATGTGGTGAGCTTAATGCTTGGAAAATAATAATAATAATAATAATAATAATAATAAGCTTCTATACAAGAAGCCCCCAGGTATTATGGACGTACCTATTTAAGGATGTGTACGTCATAGGTGCGCGGTTTAGCCGCTCAAGAGCTTAAAGCTATGAAAAAAAATGAAAGAGAGGAGAAAAAAAAGGTAATGGACAAAAAGGGAGAAGAAGACGAACAAAGAGTCCGGCTCTAGGCGTAGAATCTTCGGAGTCTGGCGGCATTCCATGGGTTTGGCTCCAAGCGATTGTTTGATGCATCACGCAGTCGATACGCTCCTCCAGTGAGAACTTCAGTAATGATGAAGGGACCCTCCCATTTGGGCTTTAGTTTGTCCTTTTTCTTCTCTGGTAAGCGTAGAACGAGTTCGCCGACATTATAAGTCTTGGCCCGCACTTCTCTGCTTTGATATCTGCGAGCCTATTGTTGATACAATGCGGAACGAGTCTTTGCGACGTCGCGCTCCTCCTCCAGGGCGTCTAAGCTGTCCTGCCGATCCAGCTCGGCCTCTCTTTCTTCATACATGCGCACTCGTGGTGAGTCATGCATAATGTCGCTGGGCAACACGACCTCTGCGCCGTACACCATGAAGAATGGTGTGTATCCGGTTGGGCGTGGTCCGCAGCCCCCAGAGTACAGAGTCGAGCTCCTCAACCCAGTGCTTGTCTGATTCTTTCAAAGACTGCACTAGTCTGGGCTTAATGCCGCTAATAATAAGACCATTGGCTCGTTCGACTTGACCATTTGTTTGTGGGTGATAGACGGAGGCATAATCGAGCTTGATGCCTAGGTTAGCGCACCAGGTTTTCACCTCGTTGGTTGTAAAATTGGAGCTGTTGTCTGTGATAATGCTGTGTGGAACACCATAACGGTGTACGACACCGGATATGAAATTTATCACTGGTCCGGCTTCGGCCGTTTTAACCGGTTTGGCTTCAATCCACTTAGTGAATTTATCTACCATGACCAGCAGATATTTTCTCTTGTGGCTTCACCCTTTAAGGGGTCCGACCATATCAAGCCCCCAGACCGTGAAAGGCCATGTAATGGGGATTGTTTGTAGCGCAGTAGGCGGCATATGGCTTTGATTAGCGAAAAGCTGGCATCCGACACAACGTTGGACAAGGTCATGTGCATCTGCTCGGGCCGTAGGCCATAAGAAACCTGTACGGAAGGCTTTACTCACAAGGGCCCGAGCCGCGGCGTGGTGACCGCCAAGGCCAGCATGAATTTCGGCCAGGAGCTGCCGCCCCTCTTCTTCGGAGATACACCTTTGAAGGACTCCGGTAGCGCTTTTCTTGTAGAGCTCACCGTCATGGACCTTGTAGGCTTTCGAGCGCCGGACAATGCAGCGAGCCTCGTTAGGATCCTCAGGGAGCTCTCGCCTATCAAGGTAGGCCAAGAAGGGTTCGATCCATGGGGCAATTGCTGCCATTATGAGATGGGCCGATGGTGTTGCTTCGGTGGCTGAGCCCCCGATGATATCGGTATTGCGCTCGGACTCAGGCGGTATGATCGGGTCCGGGCTAGTGTTGCCGCTTTCATCCTGCCACACCACGGATGGCTTGAAGAGCCGTTCCAGAAATATGTTAGGCGGGACGGGATCGCGCTTGGCTCCCATGCGAGCAAGGACGTCCGCCGCTTGATTGCTTTCTCGAGCCACATGATGAAACTCGAGTCCCTCGAATCGGGCTGATATTTTGAGTACGGCGTTACGATAGGCCGCCATTTTTGGATCTTTTGCGTCAAAGTCTTCATTTATTTGGGATATTGTGAGATTTGAATCCCCGCGCACCTCCAGACATTGTATGCCCATGGAAACGGCCATTCGAAGACCATGCAGTAAGGCCTCGTATTCGGCTGCATTATTGGAGTCTGTATATAAGATTTGGAGTACGTATTGGACTGTGTCTCCCGGTGGGGATGTTAAGACGATGCCTGCTCCCAAGCCGGCCAGCATATTAGAGCCATCGAAGTACATGACCCAGTTGGAATATGTGCCGTACTCTTTAGGGAGTTCGGCCTCTGTCCATTCGGCGATGAAGTCAGCCAACACTTGGGATTTAATAGCTCGGTGCGGTTTATACGTTATGTTGAATGGCAGGAGCTCAATGGCACATTTGGCAATCCGGCCCGTAGCGTCGCGGTTGTTTATTATGTCATTGAGTGGTACTTCGGAAGCCACCGTGATCGAACATTCTTGGAAGTAGTGTCGTAGCTTCCGGGATGCCATGAATACCGCGTATGCTATCTTTTGGTAATGAGGGTACCGGGATTTGCATGGTGTGAGGACAGTGGATACATAGTATACCGGCTTCTGAAGCGGGAATTTGTGTTCGTCCTCCTCTCGTTCAACGACGAGCACTGCGCTCACCACCTGGTGAGTCGCAGAGATGTATAACAACATTGGTTCGCCGATGTTTGGCGCGGCCAGGAATGGGTTGCTCGCTAAGAGAGCCTTTACTTCTTCCAGTCCAGCCGTCGCTGCATCCGTCCACTCGAAGTGGTCGGTGCGTCGGAGAAGGCGGTAGAGTGGCAATGCTTTTTCTCCAAGTCTGGAGATAAAGCGGCTTAAAGATGCCATGCATCTGGCTAGTTTTTGGACCTGTTTAAGGTTGGTTGGTGTAGCCAATTGTGACAAAGCTCGAATTTTGGCTGGATTTGCCTCGATTCCTCTACTGGAAACAATGAAGCCCAGCAGCTTTCCAGCGGGAACGCCCAAAATGCACTTTTCCGGATTGAGCTTGATGTCATATTCGCGGAGGTTGTCGAATGTGAGGCGTAAGTCGTCTATTAATGACTCGACGTGTCTGGTCTTGATGACGATATCATCTACGTATGCTTCAACTGTCTTGCCGATTTGCTTTTCCAGGCATGTTTGAATCATGCGTTGGTAGGTAGCGCCGGCGTTTTTAAGCCCAAAGGGCATAGTGTTGAAGCAGAAAGGCCCATATGGGGTGATGAATGCCATTGCGGCTTGATCGGACTCCTTCATTTTGATTTGATGGTATCCGGAGTATGCGTCGAGGAAACACAGTGAGTCGTGTCCTGCGGTAGCATCAATGATCTGATCAATGCGGGGAAGGGGGAAGGGATCCTTGGGGCAGGATTTGTTGAGGTCCTTGAAATTGACGCATAGGCGCCAGGATTTATCCTTCTTTGGTACCATCACCAGGTTCGCTAGCCAGTCCGGATGTTTTATTTCTCTGATGAATCCGGCCTCGATTAACTTGGCCAGCTCCTCCCCCATAGCTTGTCGTTTGGGTTCAGAAAAGTGCCTCAGTGCTTGTTTGACCGGCTTGTATCCCTTCAATATATTGAGGCTGTGTTCGGCCAACCTGCGTGGGATTCCTGGCATATCAGAAGGGTGCCAGGCAAATATGTCCCAATTTTCGCGCAGGAACGCTCGTAATGCGGCTTCGACCGTTGGGTCCAGCTGTGCCCCGATAGAGGCTGTCTTCTTGGGGTCCGTTGGGTGGACCTGGAATTTGACGATTTCGTCTGCTGGTTTGAAGGAGGTGGATTTGGGTCGCTTGTCCAGGATTACGTCGTCCTTATCCACCGTGGAGCGTAATGCGGCTAATTCTTCGGCCGCGAGGGCTTCGGACAATGCCTCGAGGGCCAGGGATGCGGTTTTGTTTTCGGCGCGGAGTGCTATGTCCGGATCACTGGAAATAGTGATAATACCATTGGGCCCAGGCATCTTGAGCTTCATGTACCCATAATGAGGTATAGCTTGGAAGCGTGCAAATGCATCTCGCCCCAATAGGGCGTGATATCCACTGTTGAAAGGGGCCACTTGGAAGGTTATCTCTTCGGACCGATAATTCTCCGGCGTGCCGAATACCACGTCGAATGTGATTTTTCCTGCGCACCGTGCCTCCCGGCTGGGAATGATTCCTCGGAAGGTCGTGCTACTTTGCTCGATGCGGCTCCTGTCTATTTCCATTTTGTTGAGTGTGTCCTCATAGATGAGGTTTAGTCCACTGCCGCCGTCCATGAGTACTTTGGTGAGCCGACAGCCGTCCACGATTGGACTGAGGACCAAGGCAGCTGGTGCCCGAACTGTCCTGGATTTTGGTTCATCACTGGCATTGAAAGTTATGGCCGTGTCGTTCCAGGGGTTTATTGCTGCGACTTGGCAGACTTCGGCGAGGTCGCGGAGTGCCCTCTTGCGCCTATTATTTGAAGCGAAGGTCTCGAAGACCGTAAATACTCTGAGGTCGTCGTCTTCCGGGGGGTGTTGTTCTGAGGTGTTTTTGATGAGGATATCTTTGCCGCTCTTGGCCACTTGCCGGAGTATCCAACATGCTCTAAGGCTGTGAGTTGGTATGGTATCCGGTGTTGTGTGTATTTTGCATGGCCTATCGAGCCATCCCTCCAGAACGGTTCCGCGCCCCGTAATGGGCTTATATTTGTTTACTCTTGGGTCGGGCACCCCATGGGGGTGCATCCTTTTCGCTCGGACTAGGGGTTGAGCGGAAACCAGTGGTTCCCAACGAGCTGCCTGAGTTTTCCAGGCGCTTTCCATTGCGTAGTAGTGATACGCGACGGCGGTTGATGGCGTTGAGGATTCCTTCGTCCGTGCAATTGTTGCAGAATGCTGAGATCGCGTCTTTGTCGTGGCAATCTTCAATCTTGTCCTTGACAACGAGGAATCTGGCCCAAAAGTGATGGACTGTTTCCTTAGACTGACATCGTACGTGCATGAGATCGCGTATATCTGGGTGGGTGGGTGGCTTTAAATCCGAACCCTGACCCAGTTTAGGATCCGGAGTTTGAGAAACTTCCGAGCTTAATAATTCGGGCTCCGGGATATCGACTGATTTTTCAGGCCCGTCGTCCGATTCTAGGTTCGGAGGACAGGGCGTGCCGTTCCGCAGACAGGTGTCCGGCTCTTCGAGCTTTGAAATCCGAACATAGTTCTTCCTCAGCACAGGGGAAGAGTTGTTGTTTTGCTCTTCTACCACTGCTATCTGATGGGTGATCGGTGGAGAATTGATTTCTCTCTGATCGGGTTTAAGCCCAATCCGATCATAGTCTGTAGCGACCCCAAGGCAGTGATGTGATCCAGGAGTTTGTTTAAAGACGTCAACTCCATCGGATCCATCTGTTTGGAGTATTCGGAGTCAACACGGAGGCGATTTTCGATGACCCGAGAAGTCATCGTCGGCTTAGCGGCCGGACGGGCGGTCATGATAAAGCCGCCCAGCCGGAGGGTTTGGCCTGAGGCCAAGGCTCCTTCGGAGGTGATATTGTCCTTGATAACAAGGCGAACCATCAACCCTGTCTTCGATGTCACAGCGGAACTCTCAATGAAAGCACCAATGTCGGTGTCAAAACCGGCGGATCTCAGGTAGGGGGTCCCGAACTGTGCGTCTAAGGTCGATGGTAACAGGAGACGGGGGACACGATGTTTACCCAGGTTCGGGCCCTCTCTATGGAGGTAATACCCTACGTCCTGCTTGATTGATATTGATGAATATGAGTTTTACAAGAGTTGATCTACCACGAGATCGTAATGGCTAAAACCCTAGAAGTCTAGCCTGTCTGATTATCATCGCCCCTACGGACTAAACCCTCCGGTTTATATAGACACCGAAGGGGACTAGGGTTGTACAAAGTCGGTTACAGAGAAAGGAATCTTTCATATCCAAACGCCAAGCTTGTCGTCCACGCCAAGGAGAGTCCCATCCGGACATGGGAGAGAGCCTACGGTCTTGTATCTTCATGGCCCATCAGTCCGGCCCACGTAACGTAGCCCGGACGCCCGAGGACCCCCAAATCCAGAACTCCCTCACCTGTCTATCTTACAATGTCTGTACATTCAATTACTTTTCTTGTTTATGAGCCATTTGAATTGGAGGGGGTGATGGCAGTATCTACGGGAGTAAAAACACGGTCTTCAGAAAGGATCGTGCTACCTGTCGATGCAGATAGAACCATGGTTGTACTTGCCCAAGAACCAGCCCCAACAGACATAACCCAGACTCACGCAGATTGTACCCCTACCCAGTTGGACAGAGAACCAGCTACACCCCTTCTAACCCCAACCCCAGCAGATAGTAACCCAGTTCTAGTTGACACAACACCGTCTCCACCACAGAGCACCCAAACATGAGCAGTTAGTAAGGCAACTACAGTGCCCAAAGCACGAGGACCACCACTCTGAACCCCATGTCAACGCTTAAAGCAGAAGAAGAATTGTTCTCAGGTCAGGTTCCGTAGCTATGGTTCATACTCCTTTGCTCTTGCATCACTGTATTTACTCATACCAACTAATTTCAAATTTGAAGGATGCAATTGAAACTCCAATGGCGCAACAGCTATGTTTTAAACCTTTTTCTTTAACATGTTTGCTGTTGTAACTTGCTCTATGTTGATTTCAGCTTCAATTGAATAAACAATTATGTTCTCATGCCATGCACATTACAAGTGTTGTTATTGCTATGTAGTTTCCCACACTTATATTCTGTCTATGCTGCTTTGTCTTAAATAGATATGATTTGAACTGTCTCTATCTTGATTTGTCAACATAAACTAGAATGATATAGACCATACAGTGACCATACTACATAGATATATGTTTGTTTCATGCTGTTATACTGTCCACCTTACTACTGAACTGGTTTACCAAAATGAGTTTCATATACAACATGGTAAACCTGTGATGTGTCTGTTTGTTTCTCTTTTAGAATGCGGACAAAATATTGGAGAAGAGTACCCCGTTATGCAATGGTAAAGGAAGTAATGCAGATAAGGTTCAAGATAGTGAGACATCCCTGTTGGTCTCCAAGAAAGCTGATAAAAACTATATTGAAGACACTGAGACAACCCCAAAGTCCTGTCTTGGTGTAGTGTTCGAGTTACTGGCCACTACTGCTGGCACCAGCTCTTCGAACTCGCTGCCTGAATCAGTTCGGCTTGTTGAGTCTCAACTTCAAGTTGAAAGACATCGATCAGATGTTCTGCGATAGGAAGCTGAAGGACTGAGGAAGTCCCTACAGAATTCAGATGCATACTTTCTGGTGCAACAGCAAGCGCTGGAGGATTTAAGCGCCAAACAAGAGAAAGCTAATAAGCTTGCTAAGCGTCTTGCCAGCATGGTGGAAACCCAGGATATCGTTTCTTGAGCTCTTGTGAAGTGGTTTCAGTGCTGGACTTGTTTTGCTGCGGCGTTTATTTGCACTAGTTGCCAACTTTGACAACCAGTGCATGTAATATGCTGCTTTATTCCCCATATTTGCACTAGTGGCGAACTTTGATGCCCAGTGGATGTAATATGTGTAATAGCCGTGATGGCCTATCTTAAGTTGCTTGCTTATTTATTTCCTTGTTGTCTTGTTTATTTGTTTGCTTGTAGTCAGTGCAGTTCTTTTTCCGGGGTTTGCTAGTGGCCGCAATAACCTATTTTTTAAAACTAGGCCACAATAACCATGGGCTACATATCTAATGTAGTGACCATGGGCCTCCTACGGGCCCTAGAATCAATGGGCCTTCTACGGGCCGTATGATCGATTGGCCAAACATGGGCCAATAACGGACCGCATTATGGGCCGTAAACGGGCTAGAGTTCGAATTGTTCGTTCATGGGCTGACCATAATGGGCTGTCGTTAATCGGCCGTATTTGATGACGCTATGAAAACGGCCCAACAGATTAACGAGCCACAAACGGGCCGACTTTAACCACGGGCTGAATTTTGCCCACAACCCGAACAGGCCAATAACGGACCATAAGTAATCGAATACTGCAAATCAGCCCAAGAATAAATGGGCCCTGAGAAGGCCGAACGATAACACGGGCTGGAAACGGCCCAATGGAATAATGGGCCATTAATGGGTATAAAGTGATACACTGTTCATTACGGGCCAGTTTCACCACGGGCCGTTAATGGGCTAAGAGTTACAAAGGGCTTCATATGGGCCGAAAGACGTCATGGGCCATACATGGGCCGAAAGTTACAACGGGCTGGAATCATATTGGACGGCCCAGATGATGCTACTGGGCCTAATTCGGATAGGCCATAATGGGCCCTGAGTTAGCGGGCTTTAAATGGGCTATATGCGAACAGGCCGTTAACAGGCTTTCCGTGGGCCGGCCCGCTACCTTTTGACTAAGTCAAACGGGCCGGCCTTTTCACCGGAATGGGCCTCTGTTGGGCCGTGCCACGTGTCGACGTATCATAGGTGCCTCCTGTCCAATAAGTGGATGACATCTGTCCCAACACTGAGCCGACACGTGGATCCTCCGGCGAATGAGAATTTTACACATGGAAAATCCCCATTGGTCGGGGCTGTTAATGGGTTATCGGATCCAAACCGGAACCCGATAGCTTAACAGCGACCCGTTACGGTGGATGCCATGTGTTGGTTACCCTTGACGAAAACACATCCATGACGCGCCATTTATCGTCATGGAAGTGGACACTTCCGTGATGATAATTTTGGTATTGTCATGGAACACTTCTACGACAGCACAGGTATGACTATCTTGATTCTGTCATAAAATCGTCATGGATGTACATGCATGACAGAAACGTGACCTACTATGACAAACATGTATCATCACGGAAGTGTATTTTTTTGTAGTGCCCATCTATATTCAATGGTCCACTCTCCCGCAACATGTTGTACCCTCTACTTGAACATGGTGCTTTATGCTTCACATTACTATCCAATGATATGTTGCCATCCTATGATGCTTGAGTAAATTTTTGTTGTCCTATCGGGTAATTGGTGAATTGCTATGATTGGTTTAATTAGCTTGTGGTTATATTGCTGTCCTTTGGTGCCCATCATATGAGCGCGTGTGTGGATCACACCGTAGGGTTAGTTGTATGTTGATAGGACTATGCATTGGAGGGCAAGAGTGACAGAAGCTTCTTCCTAAACAGAGAAATTGATGCATACAGGATTGAAGGGGGACCAGTATATATCTAAATGCTATGGTTGGGTTTTATCTTAATGAACATTAGTAGTTGCGGATGCTTGCTAATAGTTCCAATAATAAGTGCATAGAATTCCATGTAAGGGATGACATGCTAGCTGTGGCCTCTCCTACATAAAAACCTGCTATCGGTCTAGTATTGTAGTCAATTGCTTTGGGACAATTCTGCAAATCCTACCACTACTAATCCACACTCGCTATACTAATTTAGTTGTACTTTAATTAGAACAGCACCTACTTTTAACTTTTATGTTCTTTATTATTTGGCAAATTTAACCCTTCATACCTTCAAAGTACTTCTAGTTTTATTCTTGTTCTAGGTAAAGCAAACGTTAAGTGTGCCTAGAGTTGTATCGGTGGTCGATAAAACTTCAGGGAATATTTGTTCTACCTTTAGCTCCTCGTTGGGTTCGACACTCTTATTTATCGAAAAAGGCTACAAACGATCCCCTATACTCGTGGGTTATTAGCGGCTACAAGAAGAAGTAGACGGGCGGCCGTCCTTTCTACTTCAACAACAAGGGTGCTCGCTCGGGTCTAGGAAGTCCAGGAGGCCCCGCACCCTCCAACAACAATCGGTCCAATGAGCCCACCCAGTGCCAAATCTTTGAAAATTTTGGCCACAGTGCCAAAGATTGCTAGTACCACTTCGACAACGACGCGCTAGAAGAGAAGATTGTTGTTGCTGTGCAATATGGCGTGGACACAAATTGGTATGTGGACGGTGGTGCAATCAATCACCTCACCGGTGATCTAGAGAAGTTGGCGGTCTGTGAGAAGTATCGTGGACAGGATCAAATCCATGGCGCCAATCAGGTATGAGGGTAGAGCATGTTGGTCATTCAATTTTCAAAACCCCTAGCCGCCATCTTTATCTTAGGAAAACTTAGTTTTCCCCTCATGCCGACAAAAACCTCCTCTCTGTTCATTGTATTGCCTTAGACAATCATGTCTTTCTTGAATTTCACCCTTTCTTTTTCTTGATTAAGGACCAGGCAACGAGGAGGGTGCTATACAGAGCTAAATGCATTGGTGGGATCTATCCATTGATCCCACGCTTTAGGAGGTCAAATAAACATGTTTTTGTGGTCACCAAGTTAACTTTGACAAGGTGGCACGATTGATTAGGTCATCCTTCTTTTATTATCGTTCAACGAGTGCTTAGAACAAATAAATCCCCCTTTGTTGGTGAGCATAGCTTAGAAACATTGTGTGAATCTTGTTAACAAGCAAAAAGTCATCAATTTCCTTATCCACCACAAGTGATTTCTCCAAACCTTTAGAATTCATTTTCTGTGATGTATGGGGCAAGCAACCACTCCTGTTGGTAGACACAACAAAAATTTGATAGTAAAATTTGAAAGAGTGGATGAAGCATATGCCTCTTGCAGGGACGCGTTGCGTGTTATATAGTCATAGAGGTTTACAGAGATATGGTGGTTAAGTTAGATCCTGGATTGATCCTCACGCACGCTATACAAATAAAGGATAACCCTAACGATCTAACAACCTGATTACATCAACGGACGCAACACAATAATCCTACCAGAAGTATATACGGTTTATATACTACCGTATATATGTACAACTCTTTCTAACACGCCCCCTTGATGTCGCTTGAACTACGTCGGTATTTCCCCAAAGAGGAAGGGATGATGCAGCACAGCTACGGTAGGTATTTCCCTCAGTCATGAGACCAAGGTTATCGAACCAGTAGGAGAACCAAGCAATAGTATGTAAACGGTACCTGCACACAAATAACAAATACTTGCAACCCGATGTGTTAAAGGGGTTGTCAATCCCTTTCGGGTAACGGTGCCAGAAATTGTCACGTGGACGGGACAAAAAATATCATAGATTGGATAAATAGATATCGAATAAACATGAAATAAAATAAGTAAATAAAAAGTGCAACAAGGTATTTTTGGGTTTTTGGAATAATAGATCTGAAAATAAAAGTAGTAAATAATAGATCGGAAAGCAAATATGATGAAGAATAGAGCCGGGGGCCGTAGATTTCACAAGTGGCTTCTCTCGAGAAAAATAGCATACGGTGGGTAAGCAAATGACCTTTGGGCAATTGATAGAACTTCAAATAATCATGACGATATCCAGGCAATGATCATTATATAGGCATCACATTCAAGATTAGTAGACCGACTCCTGCCTGCATCTACTACTATTACTCCACACATCGACCGCTATCGAGCATGCATCTAGTGTATTAAGTTCATGGAGAAATGGAATAATGCAATAAGAACGATGACATGATGTAGACAAGAA
This sequence comes from Thinopyrum elongatum, assembly GCA_011799875.1. Taxonomy (NCBI): domain Eukaryota; kingdom Viridiplantae; phylum Streptophyta; class Magnoliopsida; order Poales; family Poaceae; genus Thinopyrum; species Thinopyrum elongatum. The sequence goes on from CM022301.1 coordinate 29,463,878, forward strand.
CTATTCATGTAGGAATAGACGCCATCTTCTTATCCTTAATAGCAATGATACATACGTGTCATGTCCTCTTCTGTCACTGGGATTGAGCAACGTAAGATCAAACCCATCACAAAGCACCTCTTCCCATGGCAAGAAAAATCGATCTAGTCGGCCTAACTAGACCAAAGATTCGAAGAAGAAATACGAGGCTATAAGTAATCATGCATATAAGAGATTAAAGAAACTCAAATAACTTTCATGGATAAAAATATAGATCTGATCATAAACTCAAAGTTCATCGGATCCCAACAAACACATCGCAAAAAGAGTTACATCAAATGGATCTCCAAGAGACCATTGTATTGATAATCAAAAGAGAGAGAGGAAGCCATCTAGCTACTAACTACGGACCCGAAGGTCTACAATGAACTACTCACGCATCATCGGAGAGGCACCAATGAGGACGATGAACCCCTCTGTGATGGTGTCTAGATTGGATTTGGTGTTTCTGGAACTTGCGGCGGCTGAAATTGTGTTTCGTCGACTCCCCTAGGGTTTTTGGAATATTGTGGTACTTATAGAGCAAAGAGGCGGTGCGGGAGGCCATCGAGGTGGGCACAACCCACCAGGGCGCGCCTGGGCCCCCAGTTGCGCCCAGGTGGGTTGTGCCCCCCTCGGGGCACCCCTCTGGTACTTCTTTCGCGCAAGTTGTTCCTTCTGGTCCAGAGAAATCTCCAAAAAGTTTTGCTGCGTTTAGACTCCGTTTGGTATTGATTTTCTGTGAAGTAAAAAACAAGGAAAAAACAAGAACTGGCACTGGGCACTATGTCAATAGGTTAGTCCCAAAAAATTATATATAGTTGCTATAAAATGATTGTAAAACATCCAAGAATGATAATATAACAGCATGGAACAAGCAAAAATTATAGATACGTTGGAGACGTATCAGCATCCCCAAGCTTAATTCCTAATCGTCCTCGAGTAGGTAAATGGTAAAAACAGAATTTTTGATGTGGAATGGTGCCTAACATGTTCATTACATTTTATTTTCTTGTAGCATGGACATTTGGACTTTTATATGATTCAAAGCAATAGTCTAGTTTTGACATAAAATTTCAATACTCAAGCATATCAACAAGCAACCATGTCTTTAACAAAAATCAACACTAAAGCAAGTTATCCCTAGCCCATCATGCTCAATCATTGATCCATTCATGAAACACACTCGCATATTAGCTACACCCAATGCTCAAGTACATTCATAGTGCCCCTTAGTTGGTGCTTTATAAGAGAAGATGGAGACTCAAATAAAATAAAAATTGCATATTGCAGAGGGTAGTAGGGATTTGTAGAGGTCCTGTCAATGAAAACGATTGAGTTGTTCCCAATACTTTCCATGCTAGATATATCATAGGCGGTTCCCAAACAGAAAATGAAGTTTATTCCTTTTTTCCACCATACTTTCACATTCCACGGGTAGCCGTATCCTCGGGTACCGTCCATACCAACACTTTCCAAGGAATTTATTATTTGAAAACATAAAGTAAATTCATTTTTCATTTCGAGACTGGGCATCCCTAATACCTTTGTCGTACTCTCGTGCAATGACAAGTGAATAAATACTCATCTTGAGAATAACACATCTAGCATGGAAAAATATCAGCCACCCCCTACCGTTTCATGAGCGGTACTAGCACACAAAAAGGAAATTTATTTTGAAAATTAGAGATGGCACATACAAATTTGCTTAGAACGGCACGAAAATACCGCATATAGGTAGGTATAGTGGACTCATATGGCAAAACTAGGTTTAAGGATTTTGGATGCACAAGTAGTATTCCTACTTAGTACAATTGAAGGCTAGCAAAAAGATTGAGAAGCATCCAACCAAGAAACAAAAAATCTCATAAGCGAGCATTAAGCATAACTAACACCGAACAATGCACCACAAGCAGGATGTAATTTCATTGCATAACTATTGACTTTCGTGCTTGCATAAGGAATCACAAACCTTAACACCAATATTCTTACTAAAGCATAATTACTCATCAACATGACTCACATATTATATCATCATATCGCAAAACTACTACAAAGAATCAAGTTTATTTTGTCCAATGATCTTCATGAAAGTTTTTATTATATCCCTCTTGAATATCTATCACTTTGGGACAAGTTTCATATGTTGCTTTTGATAGCTCAAACAAATCTAAGTGAAGAACATGAGCATGAAATTTTCTTCTCTCAAAATAATATAAGTGAAGCATGAGAGAATTTCTTCAAAATTACTAACTCTCAAATAAATCTAAGTGAAGCATAAGAGCATTTCTTCAAAAATATTAAAGCACACCGTGCTCAAAAAGATATAAGTGAAGCACTAGAGCAATTCCATAGCTCAAAAAATTTAAGTGAAGCACATAGAGCAATTCTAACAAATCATAGCATAGTTTTGGCTTTCTCAAATAGGTGTGTTCAGCAAGGATACTTGATACAAAACAAAAAGCAAAAAAAGAAAAGACTCATATAATACAAGACGCTCCAAGCAAAACTCATGATATGTGACGAATAAAAATATAGCTCCAAGTAAAATACCGATGGTCGTTAGAAGAAAGAGGGGATGCCACTCGGGGCATCCCCAAGCTTAGCTGCTTGTTTCTCCTTGAATATTTCCTTGGGGTGCCATGGGAATCCCCAAGCTTAGGCTCTTCTTACTCCTTATTCCTTCATCCATCGTCATCTCACCCAAAACTTGAAAACTTCAATCACACAAAACTCAACAAAACCTTCGTGAGATCCGTTAGTATAAGAAAACCAATCTTTACTTTAAGTACTGTATAACCCATTCAAAATAATTAATTGCATTATATCTACTATATTCTAACTTTGCCATGGATTATACCCAACGATACAACCAATAGATTCATCAAAATAAGCACACAATGCAAAGAAAACAGAATCTGTAAAAAACAGAACAGTCTGTAAAGATGAAAATTGTTCTCATACTTATGTAACTCGAAAAATTCTGAAAAACTACGAACATAGAGGAAATTTGTATATCAATCTTGTGTAAAAAATTAATAATTTTTCGGTGCTTCTGTGAATCTAGACAATTATTTTACTGGACGCAAAAGTTTCTGTTTTTCAACAAGATCAAATCAACTATCACCAAAGCTATCCCAAAGGCTTTACTTGGCACAAACACTAATTAAAACATAAAAAACACAATCATAACAGAGGCATAATTGTGCAAACACTCAAAAACAGAAAGAAAAAGGAAAACATAAATTTTATTCATTGGGTTGCCTCCCAACAAGCGCTATCGTTTTATGCCCTAGCTAGGCATAAATAATTTTGATGATGCTCGCATGAAAGACAAGAATTGAAACACAAAGAGAGCATCATAATACATGTGACAAACACATTTAAGTCTAACATACTTCCGATGCATAGGTATTTTATAAGCAAACAAATTATCATGACAAGAAATATCTATCATATGCAAAGGAAAGGAATAAAACATTGACAATCACAACATAACGAGAGGAAATTTAATAACATGAAAATTTCTACAATCATATTTTCCTCTCTCATAATAATTACATGTGGGATCATATTCAAATTCAACAATATAACTATCACATAAAATATTCTGTTCATGATCCACATGCATGCAAAGTTGACACTCTTCCAAAATAGTGGGATTATCATCAAATAAAGTCATGACCTCTCCAAGCCCACTTTCATCAAAAATTTCATAAGATTGAACACTCTCCAAATATGTGGGATTATTTTTACCTAAAGTTGACGCTCTTCCAAACCCACTTTCAATATTATTGCAAACATTATTATCAATATCATATTCATCATGAGGCTTAAATAAATTTTCAAGATCATAAGAAGAATCACCCCAATCGTGATCATTGCAACAAGTAGTGGACATAGCAAAATTAGCATCCCCAAGCTTGGGGTTTTGCATATTATTAACACAATAGACATTAATAGAATTTATAGTAAAATCATTGCAATCATGCTTTTCATTCAAGTAGCTATCATGAATCACTTCAAAAATTTCTTCATCACAATTTCCAGATTCACGAATCTCAAGCAAAACTTCATAAAGATAATCTAGTGCACTCAACTCACTAGCAATTGGTTCATCGTGATTGGATCTTTTAAAAAGATTAGCAAGTGGATGGGGATCCATATCAATAAATTTTTAGCAAGCAAATAGAAGACACATGGTAACACAAGCAAACAAAAGCTTGAACAAGAAAAAGGCAAACGAAAAAGAGGGCGAATAAAACAGCAAATTTTTGTGAAGTGGGGGAGATGAAAATGAGAGGAAAATGGCAAATAATGTAAATTACAAGGAGATGAGATTTGTGATTAGGAACCTCATAGATGTTGATGACGTCTCCCCGGCAACGGCGCCAGAAATTCCTTTTGATGTCGCTTGAACTACGTCGGTATTTCCCCAAAGAGGAAGGGATGACGCAGCACAACTACGGTAGGTATTTCCCTCAGTGATGAGACCAAGGTTATCGAACCAATAGGAGAACGAAGCAACACTATGTAAACGGTACTTGCACACAAAAAACAAATACTTGCAACCCGACGTGTTAAAGGGGTTGTCAATCCCTTTCGGGTAACGGTGCCAGAAATTGTCACGTGGATGGGATAAAAATTATGATAGATTGGATAAATAGATCTCGAATAAACGGGAAATAAAAGAAGTAAATAAAAAGTGCAGCAAGGTATTTTTGGGTTTTTGGAATAATAGATCTGAAATAAAAGTAGCAAATAATAGATCGGAAAGCAAATATGATGAAGAATAGACCCGGGGGCCGTATATTTCACTAGTGGCTTCTCTCAAGAAAAATAGCATACGGTGGGTAAACAAATTACTGTTGGGAAATTGATAAAACTTGAAATAATCATGATGATATCCAGGCAATGATCATTATATAGGCATCACGTCCAAGATTAGTACACCGACTCCTGCCTGCATCTACTACTATTACTCCACACATCGACCGCTATCCAGCATGCATCCAGCGTATTAAGTTCATGGAGAAACGGAGTAATCCAATAAGAACGATGACATGATGTAGACAAGATCTATTCATGTAGTAATAGACCCCATCTTGTTATCCTTAATAGCAGTGATACATACGTGTCATGTCCCCTTCTGTCATTGGGATTGAGGCCCGTAAGATCGAACCCATCACAAAGCACCTCTTCCCATGGCAAGAAAAATCGATCTTATCGGCCTAACTAAACCAAAGATTCGAAGAAGAAATACGAGGCTATAAGTAATCATGCATATAAGAGATCAAAAATACTCAAATAACTTTCATGGATAAAAATATAGATCTGATCATAAACTCAAAGTTCATCGGATCCCAACAAATACACCGCAAAAAGAGTTACATCAAATAGATCTCCAAGAGACCATTGTATTGAGAAACAAAAGAGAGAGAGGAAGCCATCTAGCTACTAGCTACGGACCCGAAGGTCTATCATGAACTACTCACGCATCATCAGAGAGGCACGAATGAGGATGATGAATCCCTACGTGATGGTGTCTAGATTGGATCTGGCGTTTCTGGAACTTGCGGCGGCTGGAATTGTGTTTCGTCGACTCCCCTAGGTTTTTGGAATATTTGGGTATTTAAAGAGCAAAGAGGCGGTGCGGGAGGCCACCGAGGTGGGCACAACCCACCAGGGCATGCCTGGTCCCTCAGGCGCGCCCAGGTGGGTTGTGCCCCCCTCGGGGCACCCCTCTGCTACTTCTTTGACCAAAGTTGTTCCTTCTGGTCCAGAAAAAATCACCAAAAAGTTTTGCTACGTTTGGACTGCGTTTGGTAATGATTTTCTGCATAGTAAAAAACAAGGAAAAAACAGGAACTGGCACTGGGCACTATGTCAATAGGCTAGTCCCAAAAAATGATATAAAGTTGCTATAAAATGATTGTAAAACATCCAAGAGTGATAATATAACAGCATGGAACAAGCAAAAATTATAGATACGTTGGAGACGTATCACCCCTCAATCACAGCTTCACCAAGTTGAGATTGCTCTTGAAGTATTCCAACTTCCGCCATGATAAGGCCATGGTAAAACGATTTGCAACTTGATCACCTGTGGGAATGAAATGAATGTCTAGTAGTCTCTTGGCTACTCTTTCTCGAACAAAGTGATAGTCAACTTCTATGTGTTTGGTCCTTGCATGAAACACTGGATTTGCTGATAAATATGTGGCACCAATGTTATCACACCAGAGATGAGCAACTGGTGAATGAGCAACTCCAAGTTCTCGTAGAAGAGTTTGGACCCAAATAATCTCTGCAGTGGCATTAGCTAGAGATTTATATTCAGCATATGTACTTGATCTAGAAACAGTGTCCTGCTTACGTGCACTCGAAGAAATTAAGTTTGGACCAAAAAACACACAGAAACCTCCTGTTGATTTTCGGTCATCAGGACATCCTGCCCAGTCAGCATCTCAAAAGGCACTAACAAGATTGCAAGTTGACTTGGTAAACTTGAGACCCGTACTCGTAGTACCTCTGAGATATCTCAAAACCCTTTTGACTGCTGTCATGTGTTGAGAAGTAGGAGAATGCAAATATTGACATACATTGTTAACAAGAAAATAGATGTGAGGCCTTGTCAGTGTTAATTACTGCAAGGCACCTACCATACTTATGTACTTTCTTGACTCTTCGGCCCCCAAAGATTCCCCTTCTTCTCTTGACAACTTTTTGGATGTAAAGAGAGGCATGTTTGAAACTTTGCAATTTGTCATACCTGCATGTTTCAATATATCCAAGACATACTTTTCTTGGGTTAGAAGAATGCCATGTTCACCTTTTTAACTTCAATTCCCAAGAAATAGTGTAGGTCACCTAGATCTTTTAAGGCAAAATCTTTTCTTGAATCCTCCAACAATGCCACAGTTACATCTTGTGATGAGCTAGCAACAATAATATCATCTACATAGACCAACATAAAAATAGTGATCTTGCCTATTTTTGAAAAAGAACAAGGATGTATCTCCCTTGGAGGGTTTAAAACCAAGTGCTTGAAGTTTTTCACATAACCTGGAGTACCACGCTTTAGGTGCCTGTTTTAGACCATACAAAGCTTTGTCAAGTTTGCAAAGATGATTTTCCTTGCCCTTTACATCATAACTAGGTGGTTGTCTCATATAGACTTCTTCCTCTAGAACGCCAGGAAGAAACGCATTCTGCACATCCAATTGCCTAGGACTCCAATTGCTTGAAACTGCAATAGAAAGAACAAGTCTGATAGTAGCTGCTTTAACAACAATACTGAAGGTATCCTCATAGTCTATACCATATCTCTGTTTAAAACCCTTTTCTACTAGCCTTGCTTTGTATCTATCAATTTGACCATCTGCCTTTCTCTTAATTCTACACACCCACCTACAGTCAATGACATTTTTATTTTTTTGTCGGTGGAACTAAGTGAGGGAGTCCTGGATTAGGGGGTCCTCAGGTGTCCGGTCTATTCGATATGGGCCGGACTGATGGGCCGTGAAGATAAAGCAAAAGACCATCCCCCGTATCCGGGTAGGACTCCTATATGGGTGGACGGCAAGTTTGGTGTCCGGATGTATTATTTCCTTCTTCTGTAAACCGACTCTGTACAACACTAGGCCCCTACGATGTGTATATAAACCGGAGGGTTTAGTCCGTAGAGGCAATCAGAATAATCATAGGCTAGAGAGCTAGCCATTACGATCTCGAGGTAGATCAACTCTTGTAACCCCTATACTCATCGAATACAATCAAGCAGGACGTAGGGTTTTACCTCCATTAAGAGGGCCAGAACCTGGGTAAACATCGTGTTCCCATTGTCCATTGTTACCATCGATCCTCAGACACACAGCTTGGGACCCCCTACTCGAGATCTGCCGGTTTTGACACCGACATTGGTGCTTTCATTATACACTGACCAAGGTCGAGACCCTCAAAAGAACCAAATTGTCGACTGTCCGGATGCCGAAGCCTTAGCGGCATTTAAACACAGTGTCCGCGACGAATGGCTCGCCCGACACCTCGGTCAGGAAAAGCCGAAGACTATGGCAGCTCTCACTGCACTCATGACCCGCTTCTGTGCGGGCGAAGATAGCTGGTTGGCTCGTAGAAGCAACAGCACTAGCGACCCTGGCACCTCTGAGGCCAGGGACGGCAATGGAAGGCCACGACGCAGCAAACATAAGCGTCAGAACAACAATGAAGAAACCGAGGATACGGCGGTCAACGCCAGATTCAGCGGCTCTAAACCCGGTCAGCGGAAGAAGCCGTTCAAAGGAAATAGAGACGGCCCGTCCAACTTGGATAAAATACTGGATAAGCCCTGTCAAATCCATGGCACCCCTGACAAACCTGCCAACCACACCAACAGAAATTGCTGGGTTTTTAAATAGGCAGGTAAATTAAATACCAAACATAAGGGGAAAGAACCTCAAAGCGTGGACGACGATGAACCCCGCCCTCCGAACACCGGGGGACAAAAGAAGTTTCCCCCCGAGGTGAAAACAGTGAACATGATATCTATCACGCGTATCCCCAAAAGGGAGCGCAAGCGCGCATTGAGGGACGTCTACGCCATAGAGCCTGTCGCCCCGAAATTCAACCCTTGGTCGGCTTGTCCGATCACCTTCGATCGCAGGGACCACCCAACCAGTATCCGTCACGGACGTTCGGCGGCCCTGGTACTCGATCCCATCATCGACGGATACCATCTCACTAGAGTCCTTATGGACGGCGGCAGCAGTCTCAACTTGATTTACCAAGACACTGTCCGTAAGATGGGTATTGACCCGCCAAGAATCAAGCCCAGCAACACTACCTTTAAAGGAGTTATACCTGGCGTAGAGGCCCGCTGCACGGGTTCCTTAACACTGGAAGTGGTATTCGGCTCTCTAGATAACTTTTGAAGTGAAGAATTGATCTTCGATATCGTCCCTTTCCCCAGTGGTTATCAAGCATTGCTTGGACGAACTGCTTTCGCCCGCTTTAATGCAGTCCCGCACTATGCTTATTTGAAGCTCAAAATGCCCGGACCGTGCGGTGTCATCACAGTCAATGGAAATATGGAGCGCTCCCTCCGTACTGAGGAGCACACCGCGGCCCTAGCAGCCGAGGTACAGAACGGCTTCAACAGCTCATTGGTCATCAAGACCCATGACACCGCCAAGCGAGTCCAATCAACATTACAACATGACAGCTCAGCAAATCCGGAGCTTGAATAGCAGTTCGGCCTCTGCCGATTGCCCCATAAGGTTGCGGCATACGTACCGCACGTGCATAATTACGCACTTAAAATACCTTGGGCAGCGCCGGAGGCATACTGTGGAACAGGTCTATAGTATGGCTTGACCCTATTCGGATCTTAGCTTTCTTTTTTCTTATCTTTCTCTTTTACCACAGGTTCATTAAAAACCTACCTGCTCTACGGTTGTACAGGGACTCCTTTCTAGGTTCCCCTTTCTTATAGACGACCATCGACTCCTCCTCTCAAAGGATTTCCAACCAAGGAGAAATGGCGCAGATGTGCAGCAGGGCATCATTAGGACCTTCAAGCCACTATTTTCTCAGAAAAGCCCTGTATAAACCTTTCCCTTGTGTAAAGTTTCGGCATGTAAAACGGCCTTGGCCTTCGGGCATTATCTGTAATGACACGTCTCGACATATTAATCAGGGCATAAAGGAAGCAGTTGATCACCAGTTTTGTTTGTTACTCATCAATTTTATATTATCATCTGTCTTCCCTCCCTACGACCGACTGCCACACATGCCTTAGTCCGGTCTTAAACACCGGGGGCTGTATCTGGCCCGGCACATTTTAAAGTCCGAATTACTATGGGGTACTCTTCAGCGTCCCGAATATTGCATTATATGAATCGGCTCCGAATCATGTCTTTGGTCTATAGTTGGGTTGCCCGGCTCGTGTGCTTACCACCTTACGTTTTGCTTGTTTGGCTAAGGTAGTAAAGGGAGAACTACTGCGATTGTATTTCTGGTTCGTCCGGTCAAATACCTCAGTAGAAAAAGCCGAAAACTGACTGTCATGATAAAGCGAGAGCTGGTCGGTGATTCGGTGACTTAGTCTTATACTACAATCGTTAGCGATTTACTCCGTGTTATACGAGGGGCTGGTCTTCGTCCAGCCGCATGGAAAAGGCACCGTAGTTCGGATAGCCACACATGCACCAGGGGCTAGTACTTAGCCCCACAGCCAAACTCCTATGGCTAAGTGAAAGTAATAAAGCCGCATAGTCTGATTGCCTGGTTCACCACGCTGACACCTCCTTTACGGACCAAGACGTTGGATAAAGTGTGTTCACGTGTTACGCCAAACACCCCTGTAGCATCTACATGGGGGCTGAAGCCGACGACTGGCAACTTTCAGAAATAAAACAATAAACGGCCGCACAGGAGGAAAAATCGTTTGAAAGAAAAGGCGCAAACATAGCTATATAAATAGCATGGGTTCATCGCATTGTTTGTACAACCCGAACACACTCAATCAAATATTACATCCGTCGAGCATTAGCCCTCGATCACTCAGGCTCCTTCTAGGACGTCATCGAAGTACCTCTCCGGCTTCCGGTGATCCTTTCCTTCGGGCGGGCCTGCGGTTGCCACTTCGGTGGCCTTCATCTTTGCCCATTGCGTCTTGACGCGGGCGAAGACCATCCGGGCACCCTCTATGCAGGCCGAGCGCTTCAATGTATCAATCCGAGGCCGCGCGTCGATAAGCCGCTTCACCAAACTAAAGTAGTTACTAGGGATTGGCTCGGCCGGTCAGAGCTGGATTGTCAAGTCCTTCATGGCCAAATCTGCCACCCTATGCAGCTCAGACAGCTGCTTCAGTTGGTCACCCAGGAGAGGCGTCGAGTGTTCCGGCGCGACAAATTGCGACCAGAACAGTTTCTCGGTCGAGTTCCCCTCCTGGCCTCGGAAGTACTGTGCGGCATCAGCGGCACTCTTCAGAAAATCCGCAAACGCGCCTGGAGAACTCCACACTCGGGTCAGCAAAGCATACCTCTGACCTACAAAGACACTCTGCAAAAGAATGGCCATACCAGCCGCAATCTGCCTCACCTGATGGATCTCTTCACGAGCACTCCGGGACTCGATCCGCGCCTCTTTGGCATCATGGAGAGCCTTGGCGAGCTCGGTCGACTGGTCCAAAGTCTTCTGCTCTGAAGCTTCGCATTTGCTGATGGCATCCTTCAGCTCCTGCTCTACTTCGGCCACCCGAGCTTCGTGTTAGCGGTGGGCATCTTGCTCGGTCTTCAGTACGGCAGCCGCCTTGTCAGCGGCTGCCTTATTCGCCTCCGCCTCCTTTTTGGCCTGGGCAAGGGCGCTTTTGTGGGTCTCGACCTCAGCTGCGCCAGCTGTGATTATAATCAAAGCATTCCATAAGTTAATCTCTAAATGATATCAAAATAAACTTTTAACATTATACGCATACCTTGCGTCTCATTGAACCGCTTATTAATGCGGTCGATTTTCTCATTGGCCACCAGAAGCTTCCGATTGAGTTCAGAAACTTCTGCGGCCTGGGCGGTCGCCGCTAACAGGGAAGCCTGTTACAATAACAGCACAGCTGTCTCCCGAATACTATATGGATCCTCTGTCTGGTTTCTTTTAACCGAACAGAGCCTCAGGGGCTACTGTCTATACACAGGTATATTCCTCTATATGAAAAGTTTTTTAAAACATTACGTCGCATACCTCAAAGCCTGTCAGTAGGCTGGTGAAGGCTTCGTTCAGTCCGCTCTTAGCAGACTGAACCTTCTCCACCACCGCACCCATCAGGGTGCGGTGCTCCGCCACAATGGAAGCACGCTGCAATGCTTCCCCCAGAGCGTTGGGCGCCTCCGGATTAGTGGAGGTCGCTGATGGATCTGATGCTCCTCCCCCCTCTTTCAAAGAGGGCTGCTTATCCAATCCAGGAGCAGTGTTGTTCCCCGGAATGGTGTCCGGTTGGGGCCCGGATGGTTGGGGGTCCCCACCGTCAGTTGTCATAGGGGTCGCCTCCCCTAGGTTTTTGGCGACCGAGGTAATAACCTCGGGCGCTTTCTCGGCGGCTTCATTCGCCCCCCCTCTACCAAGAGAGGTCCTTTGGGACGACACCTCGGTGTCCTCCATGATGATAGCCGAGGTGGCACGCGTCGGCATGTCACTCTCTGCCATTTTGGGTGGCAGAGAGTTCCCCTCCAATGATGGGGTTTGCGGGAGCTCGTGGGGAGGGCTGAAAGGCAAATAACAAAATAACTTATATAATGGAAGCAGGTAGACCGAAGATAAACAGTAAGTTTCTGGATACTTATGATTCGGCCAGCGGCATCACCCTGGGTGGCTTCTTGGGGACTAGTTCGGTCTCTGAGTCCGAACTGTCCGGAAGGGCCAGCTTCCCTCTCTTGGGCGCCTCCTCCTCCGGGTCTTCGGAGGCCGCTCTCTTCTTCTTCCCCACTTATGGGAGGGGTCGCTCTCCACCTCCTCTTCTTCCTCATCTCCTTCATGGCAAGAGAGGGCTTCGGTCTCTCCGAACACTGTTTTCGAAGGACCTTTATGGCGGGGGCCGCCCTTGGCCTCCTTGCCTTTCTTCTTCTTGGTCTTCCTCTCCGGCATTTGATAGGGCACCGGGACCAGCATCTCCGTTAGCTGGGGTATGGCTGGATCCTCAGGCAGTGGTGTCAGACAGTTGATCTGCTCCGCCTTTGCCGTCCAGACCTGTAAAGAAAGCGGGCGATATAATTTCTATCATATCTAAAATATTGATCGGATAGGCTATGCTTACCGCCGTGGCTGGGTTCTCGATGTCAACCCTGATGTCTTCATTCTTCTTCGGCCACTTTTTCTGAGCCTTGAAGAGCTGCTTCCATATATCTTCGTGCATTGTGCCAAAGAAGCGCTTCAGGGTCTGTGGCTTCTCCGGATCAAACTCCCACATGTGGGAGACCCGGAGCTGGCAAGGAAGGATGCGGCGGAAAAGCATCACTTGAATCACGTTTGTGAGACCAGTGTTCTCACCCAACATGTCGAACATGCATTTTTGGAGCACCTTCACCTCCGGTTTGGACCCCCAATCAAGACCCTTGGCGGTCCACGAGGTGAGTCTCGTGGGGTGTCCGGATCTGAAGTCTGGCATGGCCGCCCAGTTGGCGTCGCGGGGTTCGGTGATGTAGAACCACTCCTGCTGCCACACCTTGACCATCTCCACAAATGCCTCTTTGGGCCAAATGGCCTTGGGGAGTTTGCTCACCATAGCCCCGCCGCAGTCCGCATGCTGTCCGTCGACCACCTTCGGCTTCAGATTGAAGACCTTGATCCATAGGCCGAAGTGTGGGGGATGCGGAGAAGAGCCTCACACACGACGATAAACGCCGATATGTGAGGGAAGGAATATGGGGCTAGATCATGGAAATCTAGCCCGTAGTAGAACATAAGACCCCGGACGAAGGGGTGGAGGGGAAACCCTAGCCCCCGGAGGAAATGGGGGATGAAGACGACCCTCTCACCAGGCTCCAGAGTAGGAATGACCTAATCTTTGTCAGGGATCCTATGCGCGATATCCGCGGACAAATAGCCCACACTCCGGAGCTCCTTGAAGTCCTTTTCAGTGATGGTGGAGGCCTCCCACTTGCCCTTGGAGCCGGACCCGGCCATTACTGGGGTGGGTGGCAGCGGTGGAGGAGATTGGAGCTATGGGCGCTGGAGCTTGGAGATTCGGAGACAGAAGCTCGAGGAAGGCGTGGGGAAAAAGGAGGGATCTTTATCCTCTTATAGACGGTAAAAATACCAAATGTCCCCTTCTCAAGCCATAAACCACGCCTGTTCCCAATGAAATTGTGCGTAAGGTGCGGTTGGATTACCCAAACCATATTGATGAGAATCCCGTGATGGGCGGGCATGATCTCTGTTTTGAAAAGACATGCCAATGAAGGCTAGACCTCGAAACGCGAAACGGGAGGCGTGAAAACGGTTCGAAATGTTAAAGAGTCAAGTGTGACGCTTCACCGAAAAAGTTGTCAGTAAAAGACACTGTTCCTATTTTGACATCTTGCCTTCGTGGCTAAGGGTTGTATTGATTATGTAGAGCTGGATACAGTTTCTCTATGCATGGAGCTAACATAAAAATTTTGGGGGAAGGAACCCGCCTTGCAATGCCGAAGATATTCCGCGTGCCGAACTCATCGTCATCGAAGACTGGTTCAGGGGCTACTGAGGGAGTCCTGGATTAGGGGGTCTTCTGGTGTCCGGTCTATTTGATATGGGCCGGACTGATGGGCCGTGAAGATAAAGCAGAAGACCATCCCCCGTGTCCGGGTAGGACTCCTATATGCGTGGACGGCAAGTTTGGTGTCTGGATGTATTATTTTATTCTTCTGTAAACCGACTCTGTACAACCCTAGGCCCCTCCGGTGTGTATATAAACTGGAGGGTTTAGTCCATAGAGGCAATCAGAATAATCATAGGCCAGACAGCTAGGGTTTAGCCATTATGATCTCGAGGTAGATCAACTCTTTTAACCCCTATACTCATCGAATACGATCAAGCAGGACGTAGGGTTTTACCTCCATTAAGAGGGCCCGAACCTGGGTAAACATCGTGTTCCCATTGTCCATTGTTACCATCGATCCTCAGACACACAACTTGGGACCCCCTACCCGAGATCTGCCGGTTTTGACACCGACATTAAGTGCCAAGTCTTATTTTTAATAAGAGCATCATACTCATTATTCATAGCCATTTTCCATTTTGTATCACTTAGGGCTTCCTGCAAATTGCTTGGTTCGCCGGTAGATGTCAAGCCACCAAAATGAACTTTGAGCTTATCATACCTGATCGTACCATCTGTACGAACTTGGGGTTTTAAAATACCATGTTGTGACCTAGTTCTTCGAGTTGGCACATCACAGGCTGTAGAAGACTGTGGCACAGAAGATCTGGTAGAGGAGGGACCAGCTGCACGGGATCCTGTGTCGGATCTGCTGTTAGTGGCAGAGGATCCCCCGTCCCGTCGGGCCGAATCCATGCCAGAAGCTCTACCCGTGGCTCCCTCGCTCGATTGGTCCACCTGGCGGCCAGCGAGAGGAGGCGAGCGTCGCACGGGTTGGTGCGGCTGGCACTACACCACGTGGTCGCCAGGAGACGGCCCACCCGGGGATGCACCGTCTGGCGAGCCGGCCCACGCCGGGCATCACTCTCTGGGTGGGGTCTGCGGTCCTGAAGTAGATTCACCCCCTGGGCCACCTGCACGTGCTGCCGCTGCCTTGGGATCAGCATCCGCAACACCTGGATCAACCTCGTGTCCGGCACCATTTTTGTCTTGTTTTGGCTGCATAAAATCATGCATAATGGTTAGATTTTTTCCATGATTAGCAACAAGATTAGCACGAAAATTAGCCTGTTGACCTACTACAAGTTCACCCTCGTGATCAATAGGTTCAGACAAAGTGTTCTTGGGAAGCAACAAAACTTCTGAGTGAAGAGGGGTGCCTGTATTGGGATTTAAGGAGGCAAAAGGAAAAACTATTTCATCAAAGATGACATCACGGAATATGTAAACTCGACCAGCAGCAATATCTAGACACTTGAAGCCTTTGTGGAGATTGCTATAGCCAAGGAATACACACTGTTTGGAACGAAATTCTAATTTTTTAGAATTGTATGGATGGAGATTTGGCCAACATGCACACCCAAAAACTCGAAGGGAATGATAGTTTGGTTGTTCTTGAAACAAATGAGTCAAAGGGATTTCAAAATTGATCACTTTGATAGGGGTGCAATTTATCAAATATGTAGCGGAAAGAAAGGCCTCATCCCAAAATTTTAAGGGCATAGAAGCATGAGCCAAAAGAGAAAGGCCCACATCAATAATATGTTGATGTTTTCTCTCTGCCGACCCATTTTGCTGATGAGCATGGGGACAAGAGACATGATGAGTGATTCCTAATTGACGAAAGAAGGAATTTAGATGTTCATATTCACCACCCCAATCTGTTTGCATAGTGATCATTTTTCTATTGAACAATCTTTCAACAAGAGTTTGAAATTCATAAAAAACCTTAAACACTTTAGATCTATGCTTAAGGAGATATATCCACGTGAATCTACTGTAATCATGAATGAAAGACACATAATAGTTTTTCCCATTGATAGAATCACGGGAGGCCCCCATACATCAGAGAAAATTTGCTCTAAAGGAGCTTTAGATACACTGATTGAACTAGGGTAAGGAAGTTGGTGACTTTTACCCATTTGACATGCATCACAAATACCTTCTTTATTCAACTCACTACTAGAAAAAGGAATATCGTTTTGGCTAAGGACATGACGCACTATGGCAGATGACGCATGTCCTAGTCAGCTATGCCACCTTTCAATAGGCAGTTTATTTGCACCAAATGCTTGCTTGCTTGAATTAAATGGAACCGATGATATGGGGTAGAGGCCACATCTACATCTGCCGTGGAGAAGGGTTTTCCTCGTTCCCTGTTCCTTAACAAGAAAGAAATTTGGGTGAACTTCAAGAAAAGTATGATTATCAGTGGACAAACGATGAGCAAAAATAAGATTCTTTGTGGCATCGAGCACATGCAAGATATTTTTTAGATGAAGATCATGAGTAGGGGTACGAACAGTAGTTTGACAAATATGTCTAATTTTCATACCTTCTCCGTTAGCAGTGTGGACTTGCTTGTTGTCGTTGTACTTGTTGTGGACCGTCAGCTTGTCAAGGTCACTGGTAATGTGGTCGGTGGCACCTGTATCAAGGTACCAGTTGGTATCCACTCCATAAGACAAGGTGGTGGCCGATCCTGCGCTCTTCTCGTTCTTGGTGAAGGAGATGTCGAAGCGCCGACAGCACTTGATGGCGGTGTGGTTCGGCCTCTTGCAGATTTGGCAGATGACCTCAGGAAGGTCATCGCCTCCTCCATTGCCATTACCGTGGCCTCCATTGCCACGACCACTACCTCCATTGCCATGGCCTCTGTTGCCATGGCCACCACCTCCATTGTTGCGGCCACCATTGCCATGGCCGCCTCCACCATGGCCAAAACCGCCACGGCCACAGGAAACAACGTTGGCCGAGGACTGAGAGGAGTGGTTGCCAGCTTCGAACATAGCAAGACATTTTTCAAAACCAATCAACTGAGAGTAGAGTTCGGCTACCTTGATTGGTTCGGTCCTCGCAGCACAGATGGAAGAGACAAACAAGATGTAGTCGTAGCCTAGTCCAGCGAGGATGTAGGAAACCATGTCATCATCGTCGAGCGGCTTTCCTACTGAAGCTAGCTCGTCGCCCAGTGCTTTCATGTGCCCGATGTAGTCGGCGATGGTCGCGGTGCCCTTTTTGGTGGTGGAGAGGGTGATCCGCGTGTTGACGATGTTGGCCTGCATCTGGGAGAGGAACATCTCCCTGGTGGCGGTCCATGCCACTGCGGCCTTGGTGCAGTGGGCGACTTGAATCATCACAGGTGCCGAGATCGAGTTGAAGATGAAGCTCAGCACCTGAGAGTCTCGTGCTAGTGTAATGAGATACGCTGGGTTTGGCACATCAGTAGGCTTGCCATCTTTGTCAGCAAGCTTGGGCTCCGAGAATGGGTGATCGGGGTTGAGGTGGTCGATCAGCTATGCTCCACGGATGGTGGCTAGGGCTTACGCACGCCACACCAGGTAGTTGCCCCGGTGAAGCTTGTCAGCGATGGGGATGAGGGCATAGGTGGTGGCGGCAGAGCTGGAGCTAGCCATAACTAGGGTTGGATGCCGAAGAGGAAGTAGGCTTCGAATACCATGAAAGATTGGATGAAGCGCATGCCTCTGGCAGGGACGCATTGCGTGTTATATAGTCATAGAGGTTTACAGAGATATGGTGGTTAAGTTAGATCGTGGATTGATCCTCACGCAAGCTATACAACGATAAGGATGATCTAACAACCTAATTACATCAACGCATGCAACACAATAATCCTACCAGAAGTATATACGGTTTATATACTACCATATATATGTACAACTCTTTCTAACAAAATTATTTCAATCCAATCGGACTTGGGTGGTGAGTATGAGAAACTCAACTTGTTTTTCGAAAAAATGGGAATTCCCCATCATGTCTCTTGTCTGCATGCCCTTCAACAGAATGGTTATGCCGACCATAAGTATAGGCACATTGTTGAAGTTGGCCTCGTGCTTCTTGCCAACACCATCATGCCACTAAAATTTTGGGACGAGGCCTTTCTCACCGCTACTAATCTCATTAATATTCTACCAAGTCATGTTATCAATTATCAAACTCCTAGCCTGACCCCCGAGTCACCCCCGCTCGGGCGACTCGGGCGGCTCTCCAACCCTAGCCGCCATCGAGGCCGACTCCTCCTTCCCTCACCCCGTCGCCGCCGGAGGACACCGCTAGGATGCGCCCGGGGGCCGATGGCGGTGGCGGGGAGATACGTCCATTTTGCATCATGCTTTTATATTGATATTTATTACATTATGGGCTGTTATTACACATTATGGTACAATACTTATGCCTTTTCTCTCTTATTTTACAAGGTTTACACAAAGAGGGAGAATGCCGGCAGCTGGAATTCTGGACCGAAAAGGAGCAAATCTAAGAGACCTATTATGCACAACTCCAAAAGTCCTGAAAATTTACAGAGAATTATTTTGGAATATATAAAAAATATTGGGCGAAGAAAATACCAGAGGGGACCCACCAGGTGGCCACAAGCCTGGGGGCCGCGCCCTAACCCCTGGGCACGCCCCTAGGTCTTGTGGGCCCCCTGGCAGGTCTCCGATTCCCATGTTCTGCTATATGGTGGCTTTTGACCTGGAAAAAATCATAAGAAAGCTTTCGGGACGAAGCGCCGCCGTCTCAAGGTGGAACCTGGGCAGAAGCAATCTAGGGCTCCGGCGGAGCTATTCTGCCGGGGAAACTTCCCTCTGGGAGGGGGAAATCGAAGCCATTGTCATCACCAATGATCCTCTCATCGAGAGGGGGTCAATCTCCATCAACCTCGTCACTAGCACCATCTCCTCTCCAAACCCTAGTTCAAATCTTGTATTCAATCTTTGTCTCAAAACCTCAGATTGCTACCTTTTGGTTGCTAGTAGTGTTGATTACTCCTTGTAGTTGATGCTAGTTGGTTTATTTGGTGGAAGATCATATGTTTAGATCCTTAATGATATTTATTACCCCTCTGATTATGAACATGGATATGCTTTGTGAGTAGTTACAATTGTTCCTGAGGACATGGGAGAAGTCTTGTTATAAGTAATCATGTGAATTTGGTATTCGTTCGATATTTTGATGAGATGTATGTTGTCTTTCATCTAGTGGTGTTATGTGAACATCGACTACATGAAACTTCACCATGATTTGGGCCTAGGGGAAGGCATTGGGAAGTAATAAGTAGATGATGGGTTGCTAGAGTGACAGAAGCTTAAACACTAGTTTATGCGTTGCTTCGTAAGGGGCTGATTTGGATCCACATGTTTCATGCTATGGTTAGATTTATCTTAATTCTTCTTTCGTAGTTGCAGATGCTTGCGAGAGGGGTTAATCATAAGTGGGAGGCTTGTCCAAGTAAGGACAGCAACCGAGCACCGGTCCACCAACATATCAAATTATCAAAGTAACGAACGCGAATCATATGAGCATGATGAAAACTAACTTGACAACAATTCCCATGTGTACTCGGGAGCGCTTTGCTTTATATAAGAGTTCATCCAGGCTTGTCTTTTGCTACAAAAGGGATTGGGCCACCTTGCTGCACCTTTTTTACACTTATTACTTGTTACCTATTATGAATTATCTTATCACAAAACTATTTGTTACCGATAATTTCAGTGCTTGCAGAAAATACCTTGCTGAAAACCGCTTGTCATTTCCTTCTACTCCTCGTTGGGTTCAACACTCTTACTTATCGAAAGGACTACGATAGATCCCCTATACTTGTGGGTCATCAAGACTCTTTTCTGGCGTCGTTGCCGGGGAGTGAAGCACCTTTGGTAAGTAGAATTTGGTAAGGAAACATTTATATTACGTGCTGAAATTTACTGTCACTTGTTACTATGGAACATCATCCTTTGAGGGGTTTGTTCGGGGTATCTTCACCCCGACTGGAAGAGCAAAGAGTTTCCCCTCAACCTACTGAAAATATTTATTATGAAATTCCTTTGGGTATGATAGAGAAACTTCTAGCTAATCCTTATGCAGGAGATGGAACACTACATCCTGATATGCATCTAATCTATGTGGATGAAGTCTGTGGATTATTTAAGCTTGCAGGTCGATACGTCTCCAACGTATCTATAATTTTTGCTTGTTCCATGTTGTTATATTATCATTCTTGGATGTTTTCCAATCATTTTATAGCAAATTTATATCATTTTTTGGGACTAACCTATTGACATAGTGCCCAGTGCCAATTCCTGTTTTTTCCTTGTTTTTTACTTCATAGAAAATCAATACCAAACGGAGTTCAAACGCAGCGAAACTTTTTAGAGATTTTTTCTGGACCAGAAGGAACAACTCGGGCCAAAGAAGTACCAGAGGGGTGCCCCGAGGGGGGCACAACCAACCTGGGCGCGCCTGGGGGCCCAGGCGCGCCATGGTGAGTTGTGCCCACCTCGGTGGCCTCCCGCACCGCCTCTTTGCTATATAAATACCCCAATATTCCAAAAACCC
The DNA here is from genome assembly GCA_011799875.1 of Thinopyrum elongatum. NCBI lineage: Eukaryota > Viridiplantae > Streptophyta > Magnoliopsida > Poales > Poaceae > Thinopyrum > Thinopyrum elongatum. The sequence continues at coordinate 29,484,597 of CM022301.1, forward strand.
TAGGGGAGTCGACGAAACACAATTCCAGCCGCCGCAAGTTCCAGAAACACCAGATCCAATCTTGACAACATCACGGAGGGTTCATCATCCTCATTGGTGCCTCTCCGATGATGCGTGAGTAGTTCATTCTAGACCTTCGGGTCTGTAGTTAGTAGCTAGATGGCTTCCTCTCTCTCTTTTGATTCTCAATACAATGGTCTTTTGGAGATCTATTTGATGTAACTCTTTTTGCGGTGTGTTTGTTGGGATCCGATGAACTTTGAGTTTATGATCAGATCTATATTTTTATCCATGAATGTTATTTGAGTTTCTTTGATCTCTTATATGCATGATTACTTATGGCCTCGTATTTCTTCTTTGAATCTTTGGTTTAGTTAGGCCGACTAGATCGATTTTTCTTGCCATGGGAAGAGGTGCTTTGTGATGGGTTCGATCTTATGGTGCTCAATCCCAGTGACAGAAGGGGACATGACATTTATGTATCATTGCTATTAAGGATAACAAGATGGGGTCTATTCCTACATGAATAGATCTTGTCTACATCATGTCATCGTTCTTATTGCATTACTCCATTTCTCCATGAACTTAATACACTAGATGCATGCTGGATAGTGGTCGATCTGTGGAGTAATATTAGTAAATGCAGGCAGGAGTCGGTCTACTAATCTTGGACATGATGCCTATATAATGATCATTGCCTGGATTATTTGAAGTTCTATCAATTTCCCAATAGTAATTTGTTTACGCACCGTATGCTATTTTTCTCGAGAGAAGCCACGAGTGAAATCTACGGCCCCCGGGTCTATTCTTCATCATATTTGCTTTTCGATCTATTATTTGCGACTTTTATTTTCAGATCTATTATTCAAAAAACCCAAAAATACCTTGCTGCACTTTTTATTTACTTCTTTTATTTTGCGTTTATTCACGATCTATTTATCCAATCTATCATAATTTTTATCCCATCCACGTGACAATTTCTGGCACCGTTACTCGAAAGGGATTGACAACCCCTTTAACACGTCGGGTTGCAAGTATTTGTTATTTGTGTGTAGGTACCGTTTACATAGTGTTGCTTGGTTCTCCTACTGGTTCGATAACCTTGGCCTCATCATTGAGGGAAATACCTACCATAGATGTGCTGCATCATCCCTTCCTCTTTGGGGAAATACCGATGTAGTTCAAGTGACAACAAAAGAAATTTCTGGCGCCGTTGCCGGGGAGACATCATCAACATCTATTAGGTTCCTAATCACAAATCTCATCTCCTTGCAATATATATTATTTGCCATTTGCCTCTCGTTTTCATCTCCCCCACTTCAGAAAAATTTGCCTTTTTATTCGCCTTCTTTTTTGTTTGCGTTTTTCTCGTGAGATCTCATGTTTGCTTGTGTTGCCATGTGCCTTCTATTTGCTTGCATCTTCGCTTGCTAAAAAACTATTGATATGGATCCTCATCCACTTGCTAATCTTTTCAAAAGATCCAATTATGATGAACCCATTGCTAGTGAATTGAGTTCACTAGATTATCTTTATGAAGTTTTGCTTGAGATTCGTGAATCTGAAAATTGTGATGAAGTGTTAAAAGAAGAAATTTATGAAGTGATTCATGATAGCTCCTTAGATGAAAAGCATGATTGCAATGATGTTGTTATAAATTCTATTAATGTTAATTGTGCTAATAATATGCAAAACCCCAAGTTGGAGATGTTAATATTGTTATGTCCACTACTCATTGCAATGACCATGATTGGGGTGATAATGATTCTTATGTTCTTGAAAATTTATTTCAGCCTCATGATGAATATGCTATTGATAATAATGTTTGCAATAATATTGAAAGTTGGTTTGGAAGAGTGTCAACTTTAGGTAAAAATAATTCCACATATTTGGAGAGTGTTCAATCTCATGAAATTTTTGATAAAAGTGGGCTTGGAGAGTTCATGACTTTATTTGATGATAATCCCACTATTTTGGCAGAGTGTCAACTTTGCATGCATGTGGATCTTGAAGAGAATATTTTATGTGATAGTTATATTGTTGAATTTGATTATGATCCTACATGTAATTATTATGAGAGAGGGAAATATCGTTGAAGAAATTGTCATGTTATTAAATTACCTGTCTTCATGTTGAGATTGTCAATGTTTTATTTCTCTCCTTCGCATATGCTAGATATTTCTTGTCTTGATCATTTGTTTGCATATAAAATGCCTATGCATAGGAAGTATGTTAGACTTAAATGTGTTTGTCACATGTTTTATGATGCTCTCTTTGTGCTTTAATTCTTGTCTTTCATGCGAGCATCATTAAAATTATTTATGCCTTGCTAGGGGTGTAAAACGTTAGCGCTTGTTGGGAGGCAACCCAATGAATAAAATTTATTTTTTCTTTTTTCCTTCTGTTCTTGAGTGTTTGCACAATTATGCGTCTTTTATGATTGTGATTTTTATGTTTTAATTAGTGTTTGTGCCAAGTAAAGCCTTTGGGATAGCTTTGGTGATAGTTGATTTGATCTTGTTGGAAAACAGAAACTTTTGCATCCAGTAAAATAATTGTTTAAAATCATAGAAGCGACGAAAAAATATGAATTTTTTACACAAGATTGATATACAAATTGCTCTGTTGTCCTAATGTTTCAGATTTTTTGGAGTTACAGAAGTATGAGAACAAATCACATCTTTACAAACTGTTCTGTTTTTGACAGATTCTGTTTTCTTTGCATTATGTGCTTATTTTGATGAATCTATGGTTTGTATCGGGGGGTATAAGCCATGGTGTCGGGGATATACCCTGCGGTATGATCCGGCCGGAAGTATGACCCGGCCGGACTTGGTGACTCACTAGGTGACCCGCCCTGATCTCTCCACTCACTCATGACCAGGCCGGGCCAGGTGACTCATTGGTGAGCCGGCAGGTGGGTCAGAGGAGCGGCAAGACCCGGAGGCCCAGAAGGCTCAAGGCCCAGAAGGCCGGCTCATGTTATGGTAGGTTGGCTTAAGAGGAAAGGCACAAGGAATATTCCCCTACAAAGGAAGCAAGACTAGGATTCCACTTGTAATAGAGTAGTCATAATCCTACTAGGACTCTACAATTAACCCGCCCCTTCAACTTATATAAGGAGGGGCAGGGCACCCCAAGAGGAGAGGTTTTGGAGACAGACAAGTCAATAGCTCTCGAGAGAGAGGTAGCCAAAAAGCACCCTTGTAATCGTGAGCACCATGATCAATATCAATGAAGCAGGATGTAGGCTTTTACCTCCACCGTGAGGGGCCGAACCTGGGTAAAAACCCTCGCGTCTCTCGTCCCAATCAACCCCTCTCAAGCTACTACATAGATGCGTTGGCCTCACGACTAAGTCCTCACACTAGGACATCTGCCGTGACAAATCCACAATAGTTGGCGCCCACCATGGGGCCAGGCGCACGGTGGTTTGTGTTCTTGGAGGGATCTCTTTTAGGGATCGAGAAGCTTGTGATCAATAGGATGAAGAAGAATTCAAGAAGTTAGGGCTGTGTCGGGGCACCGCTGCAAAATCGCTGAGTATGACACGCGATCCAATTGAAACCTAGATCAGTTTCTTAAAGCAGTTACGCGTCGGCGAAACCGACTGGATTCCCATCGAGCAACGCCATGAGCCGGCGGAACAGCGTCCGTGTGTGTTTAGTTAAAGGAGAATAAAGAGATTATTTTCGTACGGCCCGGGGACTTGACATCGCCATCGTTCCTGGCCTGTGCGTTTTCGGTAGGATCAACAGAGACTTGCTAAGATTACGGAGTCACTGAGACCGTCACTTGAAGCCAAATCCGTTTTCCTGTTGTCAATTCTGGTTGCTACATGCATTCAAGGAATCTACCAAGAGACTTATTTAAAGAAATATGGAAGGTAAGAGCTATCAAGTGGTAGGGTCTTCATGTGGACAACAACAACAAAAAAGGCCACGACCAGATGGAAGTTACAGATATGGACTCGCTGGACCACCCACGACCGGAAGTAGGGAGGGACTCCGCCACCGCAGCTGGCCGGCCGCCCTCACCTTTCTGGCTCGCTTCCACTGCCATGGCCTCGGCCTCACAGCCCCCACAGCCATCCCTCCACCTCCGAGCTGCCCTGGCCATGCTCGCCTCGCCACCGCGGCTAAACCTCGAGCCGGCCATGAGCCGCCTCCTTCGCCGGTCTCCACAAGCCGCCGGCCTACTCCGCCGCCTCGCCGGGGGTTTGTACAGCCGCACCACGAGCCGCCCTACTGCGAGTCGCCCTGCCTCCACCCGCCTCGGCCTCGCTCCTCCTCGAGTCGATGTTCTGTTCAGCCGCCTACAAATCGCCGCCTCCGTCTGCCTCGGAGTCGCTGGCACACCTCGTCTCCGAGGTCACCGGCGCACCTTACCGGTCTCGCCGTCGAGCCGTCCGCCTCGGGTAGCCCCGGTCGAGCCGCCATCAACCTGACCCGCCGTCGCTTGGTTGTCGTTGTGGCCAGACACCTCGGCCTCCCCTCGCTTGGTTGCCCCTGCGGCCGGACCTCGCCGTTGAGCCGCTACGTCAAGTAGCCGTTTAACCCGCCTCCGAGCACCTGCAAGCCGGCCTTCCTCCTGCAGTTGAGCTGGCCCCGCCGCTCGTCGGTAGTGCGCGACCCGCCCGCACCCGCGTCTGCTCCGGCCAGCCGTCTCCGCGCCTCGAGCCGGCTGCGCCAGGCTGCCAGCCCCTGCCGCTGTGGGCCCAAGTCGCCGGCCGCCTTCGCCGTTCCTCACCCGTGAGCCGCCGCCCTGTTAACTCACCTTCGAGCCGACCCGCCACATTTTCGCTCCGTTCCTGCTACCTGAAGAAATTGATGAAAGGGGAGGTGAGGGGAAGAGCCAGTGGAGGATTGAGAAAGAAAAAGAAACAGAGAAAAAGTGAGCTCGGCTGCCCACACGAAAAAAAAGAGAAAAAAAATCGGCAGAGGGGTGACGTGGTTTGGTCAACACGACCTGGAGCGTTCGTTTCGAGCCGCCCAGCTCCAGCACTGTTGTGGTTGCGCTTCAAGCCGCTGCTTTCATCGTGGCCGCTGCGACCTCGCATGGAGCCACCCCCGCTCGGCCTTATTCCGAGCCGCCGCGCGTCCGCTGTAAGCCGCCTTTGCCTCAACATCTGGAGAGTGGCTAAATCGCCATGGAATTTACTGGAGGTGGTCCACGGACGTGATATACGGCTTGTCTATCGTCCGGACGAATCAGGTGAAAGCTGTCCAATCAATTGTTGTTGATACATTTTTATTTTCTTCGAGAACAATTACTCTCGTTTGTGCAAATTCTTATGCAGAATTCAACATTACAAAGGAGACCATCAAGCTATGGCCCTTGCCTACACCGGATGGATCAATGGACAGGGTCATTTATAACCCACTAAGATTCAACATATTCCAGCAATCCGCTGTTCAACTATATGCCGATTTATATCACGGTCAAGTATGGAGAATCTCAAGACAACTCCTCGAGTCGTCTTAAGACTCGGGGGCTACAATGACATGACTTAGCAAATTTTGCCAGATTCAAGAACCCCGGGTCATTGGAGGGAAGATAACCCGGTCCCGGAGGCTATTGCCATATTGATGAAAATTTAAAGGCCGTCAGAAAATTTCCAGCTTAAAAAGAAGGATTCCGGTTTAAAATCCGGCTCAAGGGAAATCTATCTCTCGCAAAGTTAGGAGCTCTCAATATCCGGTTTAACATCTGGTTCAAGAAGAATCCATCTCTCGTAAGTTCAAGTTCTCAGAAAAAATTAAAGGTTGCCAAAGAGAACTTGCTGCCATGATGCGCGGTTCAAATATGGCGATCCTGCCTTATTGGCTTATCACATTATAGGTCACTTGGGGGCTTCCTGCTCAATGAGCATAGCTATTCACACCCTCTTGATCCGGATTTCAAGCCGTCTCATTGGTCACTTGGGGGCTTCCTGCTCAATGAGCATAGCTATTCACACCCTCTTGATCCGGTTTTCAAGCCGTCTCATTGGTCACTTGGGGGCTTCTTGCTCAATGAGCATAGCTATTCACACCCTCTTGATCCGGTTTTCAAGCCGTCTCATTGGTCACTTGGGGGCTTCCTGCTCAATGAGCATAGCTATTCACACCCTCTTGATCCAGTTTTCAAGCCATCTCATTGGTCATTTGGGGGCTTCCTGCCCACTGAGCAAAGCTATTCACACCCTCTTGATCCGGTTTACAAGCCGAATTTGAGTTAAACCTGCCTGTTTGCAAGATGCTACTTCGCCAGGTGACCCGCCGAACTCTTGAAAGTTACTCTTTTCAATAAGACCCTGAACTAGTCAAGGTTAAAATGGCGGCCTTTGTCACGAGAGAGCCGGCTTACAGAGAGCTAGGACAAACTCACCTGTTGTCGTAGTCTCTCCGCCATGTGGCCCGTTCGTACTCTTAATAGACAAACTTTTTAATAAGACGCTGAACTAGTGAAGGTTAAAACGATGGATTTATGTCACGTGTGAGCCGGCTTATGGGATAAAAACTGAATTTTTTCAAAAAACAAAATAGAGCTAGACTCTTCTGGACCTGTAAAGCTTCTGGCTTATAGACTTACATCCTTACAACATCATTATGATATTGGTCTACAGGTATGACTTCATACTTGAATAAATACTTTTGGTTTTTCTTGCCCGCCCTGACTTTTGACGTTAAGTCGCCAGTATATTTTGGATTGCTCAATTGGAATCATGCGCTTATAAATCTTTGGGTTGTCACCCTCACTGGATATGGCGAAGTAAGCCGGCAGTATGAGCCAATTTTACAGGACATGCAGAGCTATGGTTTACATAAATGATTTAAGTTCAAGGCCATCATCAAGGATTAAAATTGGTGTTTCAAAAGGGTTATCAATTCTTGATTTTTACAAAGGCTATAAGCCGCCGGGTTGCAAGAGTCCCGGATTACAATGAATGCGCATTAAGTCGCCATCGGCCAAGAGCCATTGAATATTTAACTCTGGATTTAGTTGTCAACAGACAAGATCTTGTGATTGTTTACCAGATTATATTATTCCAATCTTTAATAGCCAAACATGGCTGGAGTTTTCATTATGGTTGTAATAACCTGTATTGAGTGATTGAGGGTTTTCATACCGGGTTATATTATTCAAATCTTTAATAGCCAACATGGCTGGATTTTTATTATGGTTATCAATAACTAGTATTATGATTGAGGTTTTTAAAGCTGCTTCAGAGCAATGGCTATTATTTCTTTATCCAAGAATACCGGCTTACAGCAGAGAGCATGGTTCAATATTGAATATGTAGGGCTTTCAGCAAATGGATATGATTTTATTTTACAATGGAAGGAATAGTCCCGAGTCGCTGCAGGCACACGACCCGGCACTTGGAGGCTACATTATTCAAATCATGATTATATCAAATATGGAAGTCCCATGTCGCTGCAAGCATGCACCATGACACTTGGGGGCTAATGTAAGGTCATTTTTAACTCGACTTATTGAAGACCCGACTCATCACATCGTAATGAGCCGGTCCTTGGGGGCTACTAATTGCTCCTCCCAACGTTTATGATTGGCGATTTACATGAACAACCCAGATTTCTCCAAAGTTGCAGCATTTATATTAAAGCAAGTCTTAAGCTATCACTATGTTCTCCTCTTAAGACTTGGGGGCTACAGGTGATATGCATATAAGGGAGGAACATCTTCAAATTCTCAGTTTTGAGCAAACCAGGTATCCTATTATTATTGGAGAAATTTGCAAAGTTTATTTCCTTTAAGCTATTCATAGAAAGGTTTAGAAAGCCAACTCAATGATTGGAAAGCTACATTCAGAAAACCAAGCACCAAGTCGCCATAAGATTAACCCGGCGTCAGCAACAATCATGACCCGGTTTCATTAGTTTTTATAACCCGGCAATTTTGGCAATTATAACTCGGCAAACTCTACATCCTCAAGTCGGTTGAAAATCAGATGAATATCTCAAGACCAACATTTTTGTCAAGTAAGAGCATTGGAAGCCGATTCAAATGGATTATTTTTCACAATGTCTTTCCACAAGAAACCAATGTCAGCTAATTGACTATGAAGCTGGTCTATTGACCCGGACTTTCCAGAAGAAGGAAATGACAAGGATTTAAGGAAAATCAGGTGTCGGCTCAGAAAAACTTTTAATTTGGAGCACAATCTTGTGTTTATTTTGCAGGATCAGTTTAACATGGATAAATCCAAATTAAACTGGGGGCTAATGTCGGGGATATACCCCGCGGTATGACCCGGCCGGAAGTATGACCCGGCCGGACTTGGCGACTCACTAAGTGACCCGCCCTGATCTCTCCACTCACTGATGACCCGGCCGGGCCTGGTGACTCATTGGTGAGCCGGCAGGTGGGTCAGAGGAGCGGCAAGACCCGGAGGCCCAGAAGGCTCAAGGCCCAGAAGGCCGGCTCATGTTATGGTAGGCCGGCTTAAGAGGAAAGGCACAAGGAATATTCCCCCACAAAGGAAGCAAGACTAGGATTCCACTTGTAATAGAGTAGTCATAATCCTACTAGGATTCTACATGTAACCCGCCCCTTCAACTTATATAAGGAGGGGCAGGGCACCCCAAGAGGAGAGGTTTTGGAGACAGACAAGTCAATAGCTCTCGAGAGAGAGGTAGCCAAAGAGCACCCTTGTAATCGTGAGCACCATGATCAATATCAATGAAGCAGGATGTAGGCTTTTACCTCCACAGTGAAGTGCCGAACCTGGGTAAAAAACCTCGCGTCTCTTGTCCCACTCAACCCCTCTCAAGCTACTACGTAGATGCGTTGGCCTCACGACTAAGTCTTCACACTAGGACATCTGCCGTGACAAATCCACGACACATGGTAAAGTTAGAATACAGTAGGTATAATGCAATAACAAAATTTGAATGGGTTTTCTACAGTACTTAAAGTAAAGATTAGTTTTCTTATACTAACGGATCTCACGAAGGTTTTGTTGAGTTTTGTGTGATTGAAGTTTTCAAGTTTTGGGTGAGATCACGATGGATGAAGGAATAAGGAGTAAGAAGAGCCTAAGCTTGGGGATGCCCCATGGCACCCCAAGCCATTATCCAAAGATAAGCAAGCAACTAAGCTTGGGGATGCCCCTGAGTGGCATCCCCTCTTTCTTCTAATGACCATCGGTATTTTACTTGGAGCTATATTTTTATTCGTCACATATCATGAGTTTTGCTTGGAGCGACTAGTGTTATATGAGTCTTTGCTTATTTTGCTTTTTAGTTTGTGTCATCTATCCCTGCTGAACACACCTATTTGGGAGAGCCAAAATTATGCTATGATTTGTTAGAATTGCTCTATGTGCTTCACTTAAAAAAAATAGCTATGGAATTGCTCTAGTGCTTGACTTATATCTTTTTGAGCACTGTGTGCTTTAATATTTTTGAAGAATTGCTCTCATGGTTCACTTAGATTTATTTGAGAGTTAGTAATTTTGAAGAAATTCTCTCATGCTTCACGTATATTATTTTGAGAGAAGAAATTTTTATGCTCATGTTCTTCACTTAGATTTGTTTGAGCTATCAAAAGCAACATATGAAATCAGTCCCAAAGTGATAGATATTCAAGAGGGATATAATAAAAACTTCCATGAAGATCATTGGACAAAATAAACTTGATTCTTTGTAATAGTTTTGCGATATGATGATATAATATGTGAGTCATGTTGATGAGTAATTATGCTTTAGTAAGAATATTGGTGTTAAGGTTTGTGATTCCCTATGCAAGCATGAAAGTCAATAGTTATGAAATGAAATTACATCCTACTTGTGGTGCATTGTTCGGTGTTGATTATGCTTAATGCTCGCTTATGAGATTTTTCGTTTCTTGGTTGGATGCTTCTCAATCTTTTTGCTAGCCTTCACATGTACTAAGTAGGAATACTACTTGTGCATCCAAAATCCTTAAACCCAGTTTTGCCATATGAGTCCACTATACATACCTATATGCGGTATTTCCGTGCTGTTCGAAGCAAATTTGTATATGCCATCTCTAATTTTCAAAATAAATTTCCTTTTTGTGTGCTCGTACCGCTCATGAAACGGTAGGGGGTGGCTGATATTTTTCCATGCTAGATGTGTTATTCTAAAGACGAGTGTTTGTTCACTTGTCATTGCATGAGAGTACGGCAAAGGTATTAGGGATGCCTAGTCCCAAAATGAAAAATGAATTTACTTTTTGTTGTCAAATAATAAATTCCTTGGAAAATGTTGGTATGAAAGGTACCCGTGGATATGGCTAGCCGTGGAATGTGAAAGTATGGTGGAAAAAGGAATAAACTTTATTTTCTGTTTGGGAACCGCCTATGATATATCTAGCATGGAAAGTATTGTGAACTACTCGATCATTTTCGTTGACATGAAAAGCATGCCACCCAAAATGTTTTATCTCTATAATTTTTGCTTTGAGCTCTGGCACCTCTACAAATCCCTACTTCCCTCTGCGAAGGGCCTTTCTATTTACTTTATGCAAAAAAAAAATTTTGAGTCTCCATCTTCTCTTATAAAGCACCAACTAAGGGGCACTATGATCGTACTTGAGCATTGGGTGTACCTAATATGCGAGTGTGTTTCATGAATGGATCAATGATTGAGCACAATGCGCTAGGGATAACTTGCTTTAGTATTGATATTTTGAAAGACATGGTTGCTTGTAGATATGCTTGAGTACTGAAATCTTCATGTCGAAACTAGACTATTGCTTTGAATCATATAAAAGTCCAAATGTCCATGCTACAAGAAAAGAAAATATGATGAACATGTTAGGCAGCATTCCACATCAAAAATCCTGTTTTTATCATTTAAGGACTCGAGGACGAGTAGGAATTAAGCTTGGGGATGCTGATACGTCTCCAACGTATCTATAATTTTTGCTTGTTCCATGCTGTTATATTATCATTCTTGGATGTTTTACAATCATTTTATAGCAACTTTATATCATTTTTTGGGACTAACCTATTGACATAGTGCCCAGTACTAGTTCCTGTTTTTTCCTTCTTTTTTACTTCGCAGAAAATCAATAACAAACAGACTCCAAACGCAGCAGAACTTTTTGGAGATTTTTTCTGGACTAGAAGGAACAACTTGGGCCAAAGAAGTACCAGAGGGGTACCCCGAGGGGGGCACAACCCACCTGGGCACGCCTGGGGGACCAGGCGCGCCCTGGTGGGTTTTGCCCACCTCGGTGGCCTCCCGCACCGCCTCTTTGCTCTATAAATACCCCAATATTCCAAAAACCCTAGGGGAGTCGACGAAACAGAATTCCAGCCGCCGCAAGATCCAGAAACACCAGATCCAATCTAGACACCATCACGGAGGGGTTCATCATCCTCATTGGTGCCTCTTCGATGATGCGTGAGTAGTTCATTGTAGACCTTCGGGTCCGTAGTTAGTAGCTAGATGGCTTCCTCCTCTCTTTTGATTATCAATACAATGGTCTCTTGGAGATCTATTTGATGTAACTCTTTTTGCGGTGTGTTTGTTGGGATCCGATGAACTTTGAGTTTATGATCAGATCTATATTTTTATCCACGAAAGTTATTTGAGTTTCTTTGATCTCTTATATGCATGATTACTTATAGCCTCGTATTTCTTCTTCAAATCTTTGGTTTAGTTAGGCCGACTTGATTGATTTTTCTTGCCATGGGAAGAGGTGCGTTGTGATGGGTTCGATCTTACAGTGCTCAATCCCAGTGACAGAAGGGGACATGACATGTATGTATCGTTGCTATTAAGGATAACAAGATGGGGTCTATTCCTACATGAATAGATCTTGCATTACTCCATTTCTCCATGAACTTAATACACTGGATGCATGCTAGATAGCAGTCGATGTGTGGAGTAATAGTAGTAGATGCAGGCAGGAGTCATTCTACTAATCTTGGACGTGAAGCCTATATAATGATCATTGCCTAGATATCGTCATGATTATTTGAAGTTCTATCAATTGCCCAATAGTAATTTTTTTACGCACCGTAAGCTATTTTTCTCGAGAGAAGCCACTAGTGAAATCTACGGCCCCCGGGTCTATTCTTCAGCATATTATCTTTCCGATCTATTATTTGCTACTTTTATTTTCAGATCTATTAATCAAAAAACCCAAAAATACCTTGCTGCACTTTTTATTTACTTCTTTTATTCCGTGTTTATTTGAGATCTATTTATCCAATCTATCATAATTTTTATCCCGTTCGTGTGACAATTTCTGGCACCGTTACCCGAAAGGGATTGACAACCCCTTTAACACGTCGGGTTGCAATTATTTGTTATTTGTGTGTAGGTACCATTTACATAGTGTTGCTTGGTTCTCCTACTGGTTCGATAACCTTGGTCTCATCACTGAGGGAAATACCTACCGTAGTTGTGCTGCATCATCCCTTCCTCTTTGGGGAAATAACGACGTAGTTCAAGCGACATCACAGGTTTGCCTGAGGATGAAGTCAAGAAGAAGGTCTTCCCTTTATCTTTGAAGGAGAATCCATTGACATGGTATAGGCTATGCGATGATATTGTGTAACATCCCAAATTTTTAATTTGGAATGTTATACATAGGTCATCCATGCATATCATATTTTATTGCATTTCGTTTTGCGATCCTCGAAATCCTAAGCAACTCAAGGACCCACGGAGAGAGTTGGGGATTTCACCGTTTTCATATTTGAATTTTCTCAAATATTGAAACAAGGATCAATTTGGTTTAATTATTTTTCTCTCCGAAAATATTTCATATTAAAAATATATGAGAGGAGATAATATGACTTCTCCAAAATAAATGGAATATTGGAGGAAAAATATTAAAATCAAATAAATATTTTATTTGGATTTTTATTGCAATTTTATTTGAATTTAGAAAAATATGCATTGTTCAAAATTGCATTAGAGTCCCAAATAAATGTTTACCTTGTCCGGGAGATTTTTAGAGGACGGGGAAAATTTATTTCGGGATTTTTGGAGTCCGTTTAGTATTTCTTTTCTTACTTTTTCTGCATGTCCGAATAAAAAAAAAAACGCGCGACCGACTTAGGGCCGTACTCGGCCAGGACTTCTCGGGCCAGGCCTTTATAAGCCGCCGCCCCGAGGCCCGTTACCGCCGCCACCACCCGAAACCCAAACCCTAAACCGCCGCCGCCGCCACCGCCGCCGCCGCCGCCGCCGCCGGACGCCGCCGCCGCCTCGCCGCCGCCGCCGCCGGACGCCGCCGCCGCCTCGCCACCGCCGCACCGCCGCCGCGCCGCCCCTCGCCGGAGCCGCCGTCGCCCGCCGGAGCCACGCTGCCGCCGACCCGCCGACCCGCCGGACCCGAGGTAGCCGCCTCGGTTTTCGCGAGAAAACCTTTCGGTTTTTTTCGAAACCCTAGATCCGATTTTTTTTATCAGATTCGGTTTTTTTTAAATTCCGGTTTATTCTTTTTTAGATCGGTTTTCCGTCGGTTTAGTTATTTAGCGGACGTTCGTCCGTACGTTCGTTTTAACGAACGGTTTTCACCGTTTAAACACAGACAGCCAACGTTCGTTCGTTAGCCTGTTCGTTAGTTTTTCTTTTTCTCGGATTTTCCGCGATTATTTTCGATCGCGATTTCTGATCCGATTTTCGTTTTAGTATAACTTTTCGCTCGTTTGTCGGAATTAGGCGATTCAAGCGCCTAGATCTTCGTCTCGAAGCCCTCTTTCTGTTTAACCAACTTAAACAAGTTTTTGCTACTGTAAAATTTGACTTTAGTCCAGATTAGTAATCGAAGCTTGTTTCTTTCGCAGTTTGAGTTTCGTTGCTCCGTTTGATTCGATTCTTTTTGCAAACCGGAGTTCTTCAGTTGAACTTTCTGGTTAGGTCTTCTCATTTGGGTTTTACCGGTGCATCTTCGCTTGATTGCTTATGTATGCTATTGTTTGTTTGCGATAGAGTACCCGGAGTGCGAAGCGTGCTACTACGAGTCCCTAGGTTTTGCGGATCGTCAGCAAGGCAAGTAACACATTGATCATACTTCTTCGTTACCCAGTTTTTATGCATTAGTTTCGACCCTCAAACATTGCATGACTAGGATGTGATTAACTTGTGGGTACTGGGAAGTAGATGATGAGGTAGAACCTATTGCCCTTTTATTATAAAACCCTTGGGAGTTACTTCTACGCTATGCTTATGTTGCCATGCTATGCTCGTAGACGTGGATTGGGTTTGAGTGTATCCATGACAGATGTGAGATTTTTAATTAATGGTTCAACTTAAGGTGGCAACTTTAATACACATCTGGGTGGATTGCTTGTTTGGGCACCTGGGGATATACCAGTGTTGTCCTAGGAGATCCCGGGGATATACCGTGTGATCCTCCTACGGTCCGCCACCCAGGCTCAAAGGGATCATAAGATTATTCATGCTAGAAACTTCCGTGTGCAGCCACAAGCTATTATGGGCTCTAGCATAGTTGAGTATGTTACATGACCTCTTTCAGTGGTAGGCTAGCAGATGTAGGGGAAAGTAGGTGTAACGGTCTACCCAGAGTAAAGAGTAAATGTTTCTGAAAGACTGTGTCTCGGTCATCCGTTTCTCAAACACCATGTAGTGCGAGAAATCCAACGGAGGAGATCGAGTCTTGTGGGGAAAAGTGCACAAGCCTCTGCAGAGTGTACAAACTAATCATGATTAGCCGTGTCCCCGGTTATGAACATCTTGAGTATCTGGTTCTTGGATCATCATATTGAATCCCATCACTCTAAATTAATTTGTTGGGATTAATGATTATTTTTAATTGGGATTGAGAGGGGGATTTACCTTCTCAATGTTCAACAACCACCATGATAGTTAAATAAAATATATTCCTTTGTTGTAGGGAAAAATTGGCTTTTCGCAAAACAGTATAACACTAGAGCTTTTCCACCAGCCAAGTATGCATGTAGTATTAGCATTTATTCTGTTCATTGCTCTACTGTGTTATATTGCCAGCATATTCCATGTGCTGACCCGTTTCGGGCTGCAACGTATCATGTTGCAGACTTTTCAGACGAAGAGTAAGGTGTGCTAGGTCGTTGTCGTGCACTCAGCTATGCCGTTGGAGTTGATGGACTCACTTTATCTTCCAAGCCTTCCGCTGTTATCTTATTTAGATGGCCTTAAGCCATATTTATTGTAATCAGTTCTCTTTTGAGACATTCGATGTAATAAGTGTGTGATTGCTACTCTGTTATAAATCCCTCAAGTACTGTGTGTGTCAGCATTACCGATCCAGGGATGACACTTGAACACAGAGATTCGATCCATTCGGGTCGGGTCGCTACATATTGGGACTTGGAATTACAACCGATTGAAATTGGAATTTCATCAGAAGTTTTATTCTATGCATCTGGTTCATCGTGATCGGAATTATATATATAATTTTTGGTCTCATGAAGGAGAAAGTATCGCTCAAGCTTGGGGGAGGCTTAAGTCAATGTTATATTCATGCCCCAATCATGAGCTCTCAAGATAAATTATTATTCAGAACTTTTATGCTCGGCTTTCTCGTAATGATCAATCCATGCTCGATACTTCTTGTACTGGTTCTTTCATGAAGAAGACTATTGAATTCAAATGTGATCTCTTGGAAAGAATTAAACGCAACTCTGAAGATTGGGAACTCGACGAAGGTAAGGAGTCAGGTATAAACCTTAAGTTTGATTGTGTTAAATCTTTTATGGATATCGATGCTTTTCGTGAATTTAGCACTAAATATGGACTTGACTCTGAGATAGTAGCTTCTTTCTGTGAATCATTTGCTACTCATGTTGATCTCCCTAAGGAGAAGTGGTTTAAATATCATCCTCACATTGAAGTAAAAATAGTAGAACCTATTAAAGCTAAAGAGGAAACTATTACTTATAATGTTGATCATGTTATTCCTACTGCTTATATTGAGAAACCACCTTTCCCTGTTAGGATAAAGGAACATGCTAAAGCTTCAGCTGTAGTTCGTAAGAGTTATACTAGAACACCTACAACTCCTGAACAAATTAAAGTTGAATCTAGTATTGCTATGGTTAAAGATCTCTTGGTCGATAATATTGATGGGCATGTTATTTATTTCTATGATGAAGCTGCTAGAATTGCTAGACCCGATAATAAAGATAAACATAGACCTGTTGTTGGCATGCCTGTTGTTTCTGTTAAAATAGGAGATCATTGTTATCATGGCTTATGTGATTTGGGTGCTAGTGTGAATGCAATTCGTTTTACTCTATATCAAGAAATTATGAATGATATTGCAATTGCTGAAATAGAAGATATTGATGTCACTATTAAGCTTGCCAATAGAGATACTATATCACCAATTGGGATTGTTAGAGATATTGAAGTCTTGTGTGGGAAAATAAAATACCCTACTGATTTTCTAGTTCTTGGTTCCCCACAAGATGATTTTTGTCCCGTTATATTTGGTAGACCTTTCTTGAACACTGTTAATGCTAAAATAGATTGTGAGAAAGAAACTGTTAGTGTAAGTTTTGGGGATGTGTCTCATGAGTTTAATTTCTCCAAATTTTGTAGACAACCCCATGATAAAGAATTGCCTAGTAAAGATGAAATTATTGGTCTTGCTTCTATTGCCATGCCTCCTACTGATCCTTTAGACTAATATTTGCTAGACCATGAAAATGATATGTTCATGAATGAAAGAAAGGAATTGGATGTGATTTTCTTTAAAAAATGCCTGTTTTGAAACATAATTTGCCTGTTGAAACTCTTGGAGATCCTCTACCACCCAACAGTGATCATGTATTTGATCTTAAACAACTACCTGGTACTTTGAAATATGCTTATCTTAATGAAAAGAAGATATATCCTGTTAATATTAGTGCTAACCTTTCAGAGCATGAAGAAAAGAAATTATTGAAAACTCTGAAGAAGCACCATGCAACTATTGGATATACTCTGGATGATCTTAAGGGCATTAGTCCCACTCTATGTCAGCACAAAATTAATATGGAACCTGATGCTGAACTAGTTGTTGATCACCAACGATGGTTGAATCCTAAGATGAAAGAAGTGGTAAGAAATGAAATATTAAAGCTTCTGGAAGCAGGTATAATCTATCCTGTTGCTGATAGTAGATGGGTAAGTCTTGTTCACTGTGTCCCTAAGAAGGAAGGTATTACCGTTGTTCCTAATGATAGAAAGGAATTGATTCCACAAAGAATTGTCACAGGTTATCGAATGGTTATCGATTTTAGAAAGTTAAACAAAGCTACTAGGAAAGATCATTATCCTCCACCTTTTATTGATCAAATGCTAGAAAGACTATCAAAACATACACACTTCTGCTTTCTAGATGGTTATTCTGGCTTTTCCCAAATACCTGTGTCACAAGAGGATCAAGAAAAAACTACTTTTACTTGCCCTTTTGGTACTTTTGCTTATAGACGTATGCCTTTTGGTTTATGTAATGCACCTGCTACCTTTCAAAGATGTATGATTGCTATATTCTCTGACTTTTGTGAAAAGATTGTTGAGGTTTTCATGGATGATTTCTCCGTTTATGGAACTTCCTTTGATGATTGCTTAAGCAACTTGATCGAGTTTTGCAGAGATGTGAAGAAACTAATATTGTCTTAAATTGGGAAAAGTGTCACTTTATGGTTAATGAAGGTATTGTCTTGGGGCATAAAATCTCCGAAAGAGGTATTGAAGTTGATAAAGCTAAAGTTGATGCTATTGAAAAAATGTTGTGTCCTAAAGATATCAAAGGTATAAGAAGTTTCCTTGGTCATACTGGTTTCTATAGGAGGTTTATTAAAGACTTTTCTAAAATTTTGAGGCCTCTTACTCATCTCTTGCAGCAGGATGTTCCATTTGTTTTTTATGATGATTGTGTAGAAGCATTTTAAATACTTAAGAAAGCCTTGATTTCTGCACCTATTGTTCAACCACCTGATTGGAACCTACCTTTTGAAATTATGTGTGATGCTAGTGATTATGCTGTTGGTGCTGCTCTTGGACAAAGAGTTGATAAGAAATTAAATGTTATCCATTATGCTAGTAAAACTCTAGATAGTGCTCAAAGAAATTATGCTACTACTGAAAAAGAATTTTTAGCAGTTGTATTTGCTTGTGATAAGTTCAGATCTTATATTGTTATTTCCAAAGTAACTGTTCACACCGATCAAGCTGCTATTAAATATCTTATGGAAAAGAAAGATGCTAAACCTAGACTTATTAGATGGGTTCTCTTGTTGCAAGAATTTGATTTGCATATTATCGATAGAAAGGGAGCTGAGGACCCCGTAGCAGACAACTTGTCTAGGTTAGAAAATATTCTTGATGACCCACTACCTATTGATGATAGCTTCCCTGATGAACAATTAGCTGTCATAAATGCTTCTCATAGTACTCCGTGGTATGCAGACTATGCTAATTATATTGTTGCTAAATTTAAACCACCTAGTTTCACATACCAACAAAATAAAAAAAATCTATGATTTAAGACATTACTTCTGGGATGACCCACACCTTTATAAAAAAGGAGTAGATGGTGTTATTAGACGTTGTGTACGTGGGCATGAACAGGAACAGATCCTACGCAAGTGTCACTCTGAGGCCTACGGAGGACACCATGCTAGAGATAGAACTGCACACAAGGTATAATAATATGGTTTTTATTGGCCTACTCTTTTCAAGGATGCTCGTAAATTTGTCTTGTCTTGTGATGAATGTCAAAGAATTGGTAATATTAGTAGACGTCAGGAAATGCCTATGAATTATTCACTTGTTATTGAACCATTTGATGTTTGGGGATTTGATTATATGGGACCTTTTCCTTCCACTAATGGGTACACACATTTTTTGGTTGTTGTTGATTACGTTACTAAGTGGGTAGAAGCTATTCCAACTAGTAGTGCTGATCATAACACCTCCATTAAAATGCTTAAAGAAGTTATTTTCCCGAGGTTTGGAGTCCCTAGATATTTAATGACTGATGGTGGTTGACACTTTATTCATGGTGCTTTCCATAAATTGCTTGCCAATTATGATGTTAACCATAGAATTGCATCTCCGTATCACCCTCAGTCCAGTGGTCAAGTAGAATTAAGTAACCGAGAAATAAAGTTGATTTTGCAAAAGACTGTTAATAGATCCAGAAAGAATTGGTCTAAGAAACTTGATGATGCATTATGGGCTTATAGAACTGCTTATAAAAACCGTATGGGTATGTCTCCATATAAAATGGTTTATGGAAAAGCATGGCACTTACCTCTTGAATTAGAACATAAAGCTTATTGGGCAATTAAAGAGCTCAACTATGATTTCAAACTTCCCGGTGAGAAGAAGTTGTTTGACCTTAGCTCACTTGATGAATGGAGAACCCAAGCCTATGAGAACGCCAAATTGTTTCAAGAGAAAGTTAAAAGATGGCATGATAAAAGAATACAAAGGCGTGAATTTAATGTAGGTGATCATGTCTTTGCTATACAATTCTCGTTTAAGATGTTTTGCAGGAAAGCTTCTCCCTAAATGGGAAGGGCCGTACATTATCGAGGAAGTTTATCGTTCCGGTGCCATCAAGATCAACAATGCCAAAGGCAATAACCTGAAGGTGGTAAACGGGCAAAGAATCAAACACTATATCTCATGTACTCCCATAAATGTTGAAACCAATATTATTAATACAATAACACCGGAGGAGTACATAAGGGATATCTACGAGAACATTTCAGACTCCGAAAAGCAATAGGTATGTGGTACGGTAAGTAAACCGACTCCAAAACTTTTCCAAAAGCAATTTTACTCCATTTTGGAATATTGAAAAAATTAGGAAAATAAAAAGTAGTCCAAAAAGAGCATGAGGAGGCGACAAGCCTTGGGGGCGCGCCTCCTAGGCTTGTGGCCACCTCGTGTGCCCTCCAGACTCCATTTTCTTGTAGTACACTTCTTTTGGTCGGTAAAAATTCATTATATAATCTCCCGAAGGTTTTGACCACCGTATCACGGCATTATCCTCTATTCTTGTTTCGAGCTGTTTTTCCTGACAGATCTACATCGCCATGATGTCTCAATGCGTCCCCAAGGACATGTTTTTTGAGAAGGTCATCAACTCTTACCTTGCGGAGGTGCTACAACATCCTCAAGCCATCGAGATGCATGAGGGTGTGCTTCACATCCGTGATGTTCAAGGACCAAGGAGGACCGGAAGCGTGGAGTCCAGGGTCGAAGTGGTGGAGCAAGAGGTGTTCAAGTGCAAAGGGATGGTGGAGCACAGACTCAACGCCAATGACTCTATGATCATGGATTTTACCCGTGACCACAAGCTGGATGCTAGCGAGATTGGGAAGGCCATCTTCAAGCTTCATGAGAAAAACGAGCATCTCCAAGCTCAGATCTATGGCCTGCAGAACCAAAACTGTGAGTATGAATATAGATTTAGGCTGTGTTTCATAGCAAAGTATTATATAAACCAAAGTATCAAAAACTACAGTAATTTTGCCTATAGTTGTGAGATACCATAGTTTTGTCAAAACAGAGTATTTTGGAGTATTCACAATACATAGAACCTATTTGGTTGTTCCCGCATAACGCTGTAAATTTTGCTGTTTAGCCGTTGTGTTTTAGCACTCAGCAGCTTTGTTTTTTAAAAGAGGTTTGGGGTTCTTTTTTTTATGCAGAGAAAAAACTGCAGTTTGCCCAATACTACAGTATTAAAAGCATAGTTGTTAGGGGTAACCAAATAGCTCATTGTAAATAAAACTATGGTAATCTCAAAAACTGTAGTATTCTCAAAATACTTAGAAAATACTTTGCTATCAATCGGGGCCTTAAGAAGATGAGTTTGGCTGCAGATTTGAGGATTCTGGAGACTCGTTCATCTCTCTATGGTGGTGAACCTATGCCCTGGAAGATGGAGGACAAGCCCACAACATCATCAACTCCATCATCACCACCTCCGAAGAAAGAGACCGAAGTACATGGGTATGGGCACTCCCCTTGGCAACTGCCAAGCTTCGGGGAGGTGTCCCGGTATTGTATCACCATCACATCTTTACCTTTATCATTTTTCTTAGTTTGATCCTTTTGGTTATATCTTAGTTTAGTAGAATAATGTTTTAGTATGATCTAGCTTTGAGTTTTGCTTTGTGTTCCCTCTATGTAATCGAGTCCGAGAGTTATATAATAAAGATTGGTTTTGAGTTGAGGGCTTTACTTTCCTGCTATGATCTTGAGTAAAAGAAATAAAGAATAAAAGAAATAAAAATATTATATAATGATCTTATGGGAAGTGATGACTTCACATATAAGAAGTATGTTGCATGAAATTTGTTGGGAGTTGACAAACATAGTTTTGGTCATTGTTGCAATTAATAGGAAGTAATAAAGAAAGAGAGGTCTCACATATAAATAAACTATCTTGGACATCTTTTGTGATTGTGAGCACTCATTAATATATTATATGCTAAAAGGTTGATGTTGGACAAGGAAGACAACATATTGGGCTATGTTTCTTTATATCCGAATAAAAGTTATATTGTCATGGATCCTCCAACATGTTGAGCTTGCTTCTCATCCTATGCTAGCCAAATCTTTTGCACCAAGTAGAAATACTACTTGTGCCTCCAAAATCCCTAAACCCAGTTTTACCATGAGAGTCCACCATACCTACCTATGGATTGAGTAAGATCCTTCAAGTAAGTTGTCATCGGTGCAAGCAATAAAAATTGCTCTCTAAATATGTATGATCTTTTAGTGGGAGGAAAATAAGCTTTATACGAACTTGTGATATGCAAGAAATAAAAGTGATGGACTGCATAATAAAGTTCTTTATCAAAAGCGGCAATATAAAGTGACATTCTTTCTTATTAAGATTTTGTGCATCCAACCATAAAAGTGCATGACCACCTCTGCTTCCCTCTGCGAAGGGCCTATCTTTTATTTATCTCCTACCTTTATGCAAGAGTCATGGTGATCATCACTTCTTCTTTTTATACTTTTTCTTTTTGGCAAGCACTATATGTTGGGGGGAGATCCAGATATATATATCCACTCAGATGTAGGCATTCATAAACTATTATTGTTGACGTTACCCTTGAGGTAAAAGGTTGGGAGGCGAAGTTATAAGCCTCTATCTTTCTCTGTGTCCGATTGAAACTTTGATCTCATAAGTATCACGTGAGTGTTAGCAATTGTGAAAGACTAAATGATAGTTGAGTATGTGAAACTTGCTAAATGAAATCTCTTACATTGACTCTATCTGACATTATGACAAATTGCAATTGTTTCAATGACCAAGATCATAGTTTGTTGGTTTTCAATAAAAGTTCTTGTTTCATACTTTACCTTGTGAACGAATTGTTACTTTAGCATAAGAAATTATATGACAATATATGTTGTTGTTCTAAAGATGAACATGATGCCTTCATGTCTGTATTTTATTTTATCAACACCTCTATCTCTAAACATGTGGACATGATTATCGATTCCGGTTTCCGCTTGAGGACACGCGAGGTCTAAGCTTGGGGGAGTTGATACGTCCATTTTGCATCATGCTTTTATATTGATATTTATTGCATTATAGGCTGTTATTACACATTATGGTACAATACTTATGCCTTTTCTCTCTTATTTTACAAGGTTTACACAAAGAGGGAGAATGCCGGCAGCTGGAATTCTGGACCGGAAAGGAGCAAATCTGAGAGACATATTCTGCACAACTCCAAAAGTCCTGAAAATTTACGGAGAATTATTTTGGAATATATAAAAAATATTGGGTGAAGAAAATACCAGAGGGGACCAACCAGGTGGCCACAAGCCTGGGGGCGCGCCCCTAGGGCTTGTGGGCCCCCTGGTAGGTCCCCGGTGCCCATCTTCTGCTATATGGTGGTTTTTGACCTGGAAAAAAAATCATAAAAAAGCTTTTGGGATGAAGCGCCGCCATCTCGAGGCAGAACCTGGGCAGAAGCAATCTAGGGCTCCGGCGGAGCTGTTCTGTCGGGGAAACTTTCCTCCGGGAGGGGGAAATCGTAGCCATCGTCATCACCAACGATCCTCTCATCGAGAGGGGGTCAATCTCCATCAACATCTTCACCAGCACCATCTCCTCTCCAAACCCTAGTTCATCTCTTGTATTCAATCTTTGTCTCAAAACCACAGATTGGTACCTGTGGGTTGCTAGTAGTGTTGATTACTCCTTGTAGTTGATGCTAGTTGGTTTA
Source organism: Thinopyrum elongatum (assembly GCA_011799875.1). Classification (NCBI taxonomy): domain Eukaryota; kingdom Viridiplantae; phylum Streptophyta; class Magnoliopsida; order Poales; family Poaceae; genus Thinopyrum; species Thinopyrum elongatum. The sequence goes on from CM022301.1 coordinate 29,507,782, forward strand.
TTCGGTGGAAGATCATATGTTCAGATCCTTAATGATATTTATTACCCCTCTGATTATGAACATGAATATGCTTTGTGAGTAGTTACGTTTGTTCCTGAGGACATGTGAGAAGTCTTGTTATAAGTAATCATGTGAATTTGGTATTCGTTCGATATTTTGATGAGATGTATGTTGTCTTACCTCTAGTGGTGTTATGTGAATGTCGTCTACATGACTGTCGCCGTTCTGGGATCGGGGGTACCAGACCTGCTTGCCTGCGACCCATGGCGTGGCTCCCTCGACGACCATGTATGGCCCAGCTACGACAACTCCAAGACAAGACCCTCGCGAGGGCCCCCTAGCCTCGCGAGGCGGACAGCACCAAGACCTCCATGGGAGCGGCCTCCCCAGGCTGCCTCCCGAGGAGCGGAGATTTCTATGCAGGTACTCAGCCTCACGAGGCTGCGATGATGTGAGCCATGACAACCATGGCCAGGCGTGCGCCAGCGGGCGCAGAGGAGGCAGTTTCCCTTTCGGTGCTAAGGGAGCAGGGACAGAAATAGGTTCCCGAGGAGTCTCCCAAATGTTGTCATTCCGATGTGCTACTTCTTGAGCTTGCGATGGTTTTTCCCTTGAAGAGGAAAGGGTGACGCAGCAAAGTAGAGATAAGTATTTCCCTCAGTTTGAGAACCAAGGTATCAATCCAGTAGGAGGTATGCACCTGCACAAACAATCAAACACTTGCACCCAACGCGATAAAGGGGTTGTCAATCCCTTCACGGTCACTTGCAAGGTTGAGATCTGATAGAGATAGATATAAAAGATTAATAAACGTAAAACAAAGTAAAAACAAATAAATTGCAGTAAGGTATTTTTGGGTTTTTTGGTTTATAGATCTGAAAATATATGATGGAAAATAGACCCGGGGGCCATAGGTTTCACTAGAGGCTTCTCTCTTGAAAGAAAATAATATGGTGGGTGAACAAATTACTGTCGAGCAATTGATAGAAAAGAGCAAAGTAATGACGATATCCAAGGCAATGATTATGAATATAGGCATCACATGCGTGTCAAGTAGACCAAAATGATTCTGCATCTACTACTATTACTCCACACATCGACCGCTATCCAGCATGCATCTAGAGTATAAAGTTCATAAAGAATGGAGTAACGCCTTAAGTAAGATGACATGATGTAGAGGGATAAACTCAAGCAATATGATGAAAACCCCATCTTTTTACCCTTGATGGCAATAATACAAATACGTGCCTCGCTACCCCCACTTTGTCACTGGGTGAGGACACCGCAAGATTGAACCCAAAACTAAGCACCTCTCCCATTGCAAGAAGAACCAATCTAGTTGGCCAAACCAAACCGATAATTCAAAGAGAAATACAAAGAGTTCAAATCATGCATATAAGAATTCAGAGAAGATTCAAATAATATTCATAGATAAACTGATCATAAATCCACAATTCATCGGATCTCGACAAACACACCGCAAAAGAATATTACATCGGATAGATCTCCAAGAACATCGAGGAGAACATTGTATTGAAGATCAAAGAGAGAGAAGAAGCCATCTAGCTACTAGCTATGGACCCGTAGGTCTGTGGTAAACTACTCACGCTTCATCGGAAGGGCAATAGAGTTGATGTAGAAGCCCTCCGTGATCGAATCCCCCTCCGGCAGGGTGCCGAAAAAGGCCCCAAGATGGGATCTCACGGGTAGAGAAGGTTGCAGCGGAGGAAAAGTATTTTGGTGGACGCCTCTGGTCGTTTGGGAATATTTGTGAATTTATAGGCCAAGAATTAGGGTTGGAGGAGCTCCGAGGGGCCCACAAGCCCTCAGGGCGCCCCCCCCTATTGCGCGCCCCTGAGGCTTGTGGCCGCCTCGGGACTCCTCTGACTTCATCTCCAAGTCCTACATGTGTCTTCTGGTCCAAGAAAAATCATCGCGAAAGTTTTATTCCGTTTGGACTCCGTTTGGTATTCCTTTTCTGTAAAACTCAAAAACAAGAAAAAAAAACAAAAACTGGCACTGGGCTCTAGGTTAATAAGTTAGTCCCAAAAATAATATAAAATAGCGTAATAGTGCATATAAAACATCCAAAACAGATAATATAATAGCATGGAACAATAAAAAGTTATAGATACGTTGGAGATGTATCAAGCATCCCCAAGCTTAATTTCTGCTCGTCCTCGAGTAGGTAAATGATAAAAACAGAATTTTTGATGTGGAATGCTACCTAACATATTTATCCATGTAATTTTCTTTATTGTGGCATGAATATTCAGATCCATAATATTTAAAACAAAAGTTTAATATTGCAATAAAAACAATAATACTTCAAGCATACTAATAAAGCAATCGTGTCTTCTCAAAATAACATGGCCAAAGAAAGTTATCCCTACAAAATCATATAGTCTGGCTACCCTCCTTCTTCATCACACAAAGTATTAAATCATGCACAACCCCGATGACAAGCCAAGCAATTGTTTCATACTTTTGATGTTCTCAAACTTTTTCAACTTTCACGCAATACAAGAGCGTGAGCCATGGATATAGCACTATAGGTGGAATAGAATATGGTGGTTGTGGAGAAGACAAAAAGAAGGAGAAAGTCTCACATCAACTAGGTGTATTAACGGGCTATGGAGATTCCCATCAATAGATATCAATGTGAGTGAGTAGGGATTGCCATGCAACGGATGCACTAGAGCTATAAGTGTATGAAAGCTCAAAAAGAAACTAAGTGGGTGTGCATCCAACTGGCTTGCTCACGAAGACCTAGGGCAATTTGAGGAAGCCCATCTTTGGAATATACAAGCCAAGTTCTATAATGAAAAATTCCCACTAGTATATGAAAGTGACAACATAGGAGACTCTCTATAAACAAGATCATGGTGCTACTTTGAAACACAAGTGTGGTAAAAGGATAGTAGCATTGCCCCTTCTCTCTTTTCTCTTTTTTTGTTTGGGCTTCTTTTGGCCTCTCTTTTTTTGGCAAAGTCTGGAGACTCATCCCAACTTGTGAGGGAATCATAGCTTCCATCATCCTTTCCTCACATGGGACAATGCTCTAATAATGAAGATCATCACACTTTTATTTACTTACAACTCAAAAATTACAACTCGATTCTAGAACAAAATATGACTCTATATGAATGCCTCCGGTGGTGTACCAGGATGTGCAATGATCAAGAGTGACATATATAAAAAATATGAACGGTGGCCTTGCCACAAATACTATGTCAACTACATAATCATGCAAAGCAATATGACAATGATGGTGCGTGTCATAATAAACGGAACGGTGGAAGTTGCATGGCAATATATCTCGGAATGGCTACGGAAATCCCATAATAGGTAGGTGTGGTGGCTGTTTTGAGGAAGGTATATGGTGGGTTTAATGCACCGACAAAAAATACGCGGTACTAGAGAGGCTAGCAATGGTGGAAGGGTGAGAGTGCGTATAATCCATGGACTCAACATTAGTCATAAAGAACTCACATACTTATTGCAAAAGTCTATTAGCTAAAGAAAGTACTACACGCATGCTCCTAGTGGGATAGATTGGTAGGAAAATACCATCGCTCGTCCCCGACCACCACTCATAAGGAAGACAATCAATAAATAAATCATGCTCCGACTTCATCACATAACGGTTCACCATACGTGCATGTTACGGGAATCACAAACTTCAACACAAGTATTTCTACCAATCGACAATTACTCACTATCATGACTCTAATATCACCATCTTTATATCTCAAAACAAATGCAAGGAATCAAACTTCTCATAGTATTCAACGCTCTTTATATGAATTTTTTTATTATATCCCTCTTCGATGCCCATCATATTAGGACTAAATTCATAACCTAAGCAAATTACCATACTGTTTAGAGACTCTCAAAATAATATAATTGAAGCATGAGAGTTCAACAATTTCTATAAAATAAAGCCATCGCCGTGCTCTAAAAAGATATAAGTGAAGCACTAGAGCAAATTGCCTAGCTCAAAAGATATAAGTGAAGAACTAAGAGTATTCTAATAAATTCACGATTCATGTGTATCCCTCTCAAAAGGTGTATACAGCAAGGATGATTGTGGCAAACTAAAAAGCAAAGACTCATATCATACAAGACGCTCCAAGCAAAACACATATCATGTGGTGAATAAAAATATATATAGCCTCAAGTAAATTTACCGATGGATTGAAGACGAAAGAGGGGATTCCATCCAGGGCATCCCCAAGCTTAGATGCTTGGTTGTCCTTGAATATTACCTTGGGGTGCCTTGGGCATCCCCAAGATTAGGCTCTTGCCACTCCTTATTCCATAGTCCATCAAATCTCTACCCAAAACTTGAAAACTTCAGAACACAAAACTCAACAGAAAATCTCATAAGATCTGTTAGTATAATAAAATAAATCACCACTTAAGTTACTGTTGTGAACTCATTATTTATTTATATTGGTGTAATATCTACTGTATTCCAATTTTTCCATGGTTCATACCTGTAACACCCCCAGTGTCATGCTACAGTAACCCACTGTGATTAAAGCTGGTCGTTTTACTAAACAGTGCTTAATCAACTTCGATTCAAATATCATTTGAAATTCCACTTTGAAATGAAATTCAATTTACAAGTGAGATATGGGGTTGCACCAAAGTTGCTGCAAAATAGTTCATCATTTAGCCAAAATTCTATAACATTTAATTGTTAAGGAAAACAACATCACCTAAGAGCTAAGATGGACTGTAGCAATTAATACAATGCAATTTCAGCATTTTAAAGTGCTATTTTATTTGTGAAAAATGCAATTGGATTCATCTGGCCTCCAAACTTTTTGTGGCACTGCCTAAAAATACAAACTATTTCATAGGCTAAGTCCCACATTTTTCTCAGCTCTTTTGGTTACCCTAAATAATCATTTCTCTGTCTCTGTTTTTAAATAAAACAGGAAATTTGAAATAATAAAAAAAGGGGCTGAACCCCCACGCCCGCTGGGCCTCGGCCCAGCTAGCCACCGAGCTGGCCGGCCCACCAGGCCCACCCGTCGCCTCCTTATTCCCCCCCCACCCCGCTCCATGCGAACCCTAACCCACCCCCACGTTTTCCCCACTCCCCCATGATCCCTCCTACTTTCCCTCTCGCTCCCCATCCCCCCGATCCAGTTCTGGATCAAGCCGTGCCCCGCCGCCGTCCGCTGTCGCCGGCACCGACCCCGTCACCGGATCGCCAAGCGCCGCCCCTCGGCCTCCTCCTCGCAGCTCCTCCCTCCGGCCCCGATCTGGAGCGCTGGACACCCGCTCGCCGACGTCGCCGTTGCCGCCTCGTTCATCGTGGTCCCCCGTCTCCTCGCCGACCGCACCACAAACCCGCGCCCTCGAGCCTCACCGGCGAACCCCTGCATTGGGCGTGAGAACACCCCGCCTTCTCCCCTTCCCTCTGTCACCGCTCCGGCCACCGCACACGGCGTCCGCCCGACCACGCCTCCCGCTTCGCCTGCATAAGTGCCGCGCCCCTGGTCGCCTTGCCCCTCCCACGCGCGTGCTCACTCGCCGGCTCTGCACTGCCGCTGCTGCCCGCGCTGCCGCCAGCCCCGCCCGCTGTGCCGCCGCAGTTGCTGCTAGCGTGCTACTGTTGTTGTGCTGCCTGCTGCCACGCGCCGCCGCGCCCGCCCGCCTGACCTCGCCGGCCTTGCCCGCCGCGACCAGCTCGCCCCGCTCCCCCTCGCGCCGCCGCTTGCCTGCGCCGCAGACGCCCCGCGCCGCCCGCTCGCTCCGGCCTTGTCCAGGCCATCGCCCCGGCACCCCTGGCTCCGGCGACCCGGGCCCGTTCCCGGCCGTGCCCTGCCACTGGCTGCCGTTGCCGCCCGGGGCATCACCGTGCTCCCCGCCCCTGGTGGCCTCGGGCACGGGCGCTCGCACCCATGCGCCCGATAACCCGCCCAGCTAGGCTACTGGGCCTATGACAACAGGCCCCATGCCCCTGATGTTTTAAAAAAAAGAGAGAATTAAAATAATAATTGATTAGTTAATTAAATGTTTAGTTAACTTAATTAACTCTGTTTAAATTACCTAATTAACTTGATTAGTGAATTAATTTCTGTTTAATTAACTATGTCTATGGCAGAACGGCCCCACACGTCAGGGTTGACTCCGGTCAACTCAGTTGACTGCTGACATCATGATGACGTCATGCTGATGCAATAACCCCATTTTTAGATTTAGTATTAATTTCAAAAATTGCTAAAACTTTAATAATTCATATAAAATAATCCGTAACTCAGATGAAAAAGTTTTATACATGAAAGTTGCTCAGAACGACGAGACGAATCCGAATGCGCGGTCCGTTCGTCCGACACACGTCCCTAGCATAGCGAACATCAAACCTTTCCCGTCCGGTACGTCTGTTCGAGAATGCCAAACCCCGGGAAAACTTTCCCGGATATTATCCCCCTTCGCCGGTATCTTGTAGCACCGCGGTAGCACACCCCTAGCCCTCCATGTTACCCTGTCATGCATTTGTGTTGCGTCTGTTTGCATTATATTTACTATTTCTTCCCCCTCTTCTCTCCGGTAGACCCCGAGACCGCTGCCGATGCCCCTGTGATCGACTACGTCATCGAAGACCCTTCTTCCCTTTCAGCGGAGCTTCTAGGCAATCCCCCCCTTGATCACTCCAATATCGCCCATTCCATTCTCTCTCATGCTTGCATTAGATTTTGCTACTGTTATTGTTTGCTCCTATTCTGATGCATAGCCTGCTTTTGTAACCTGCTCATTGTACCTTACCTGCTTATCCTAAACTTCTTAGTATAGGTTGGTTAGTGATCCATCAATGACCCCCACCTTGTCCTTGTTGCCCCTGCTTCATCATCGATGACTCGGTCAACGTGATCGACGGCCAGAGACCGACACATCTCTTCACCCCCTTAGTTGTACGACTCTTCATAGTTACTATCGAGTGCCGAGGGAGATACCTCATAACGCACTCCTGATGATAACTTTGTAGTGTAGCTATTCGGTCGTGGTCATCAAGGGTGATTCCTCCTTCACCACTCCCGATATGCCTTTGTCGTGCAGCCCCTCAAGTGTGAACGTCGAGGGTGATTCCTCCTACATTCACCTTGATGATTACATCGAGTGGAATCCACCGAGGGTGATTCCTCGGGGTTTCCCCCTTGATGTTTGGACACACGATTACCTTGGCTTTACTTGAGACCCTTGTGAAAGTCGGGTGGGCCTAGAGAGCACCCGCAAGATAATTACGGGCCGGGCATTCTGGGCCCTTGTCGTAAGTCCATCAGACGGGGCGACGGGGTCACATCGATCGTGAATCTCTGCTCGTCTCCGCAAGCTACTAATACACTAATGGTTTGGGTATTTGTTCCGAGTTTGCCTTTGGCCTTTAGGCACTAACCACCACGCGGGAATAGTTATGGGCCTCTGCGTCGTAGTATCAGCCGAAGCTTTGTCAGACGTCCAGTTCAGCATTGCGGCACGGCTGGGCCGGCACCCCAGAGGTGGAGCCTGGTCCGCCCTGTTGCAACGACCCGGAGTGCAACAGGCGATGGGCCCAAGACCCCGGAGTGCTTAGGATGTAGACCGGCGGGGACCTCTTTGCTGAGCCTAGGTAGGGCTGCAACGTGTTGATCTTCCGAGGCCGGGCATTGACTCAGAAAAGTGTGTACAGCCAGAGTAATCAAGCGTGTTGGAAAACGTGGTGCACCCCGGCAGGGAAGTTATCTATTCGAATACCGAGTCCACCGTAATGGACGTTCAGACTTGTGTCCTGATCTATTACAACTAGAAATGGATACTTCAGACATGTGATGGATATGTTGGCTCCGAGATTGCTTTCTCGCAGGGAGTCGAGGAAGGATCTCTGGGCATTAATGCTACAACATGCTTGTTAATTATAAATAGCTATTCTGTACTCTTCCGTATGCTGCAAGATGCTTGGAGCTGCTTGAAGATGCTAGTCTTCGATAGGCTAGGCCTTCCCCTCTATTCTAGCATTCTGCAGTTCATTCCACAGATACAACCCTTCCATTTCATACCAATGCATACTTAGTATAGATCTGATGCTTGCGAGTACTTTGGATGAGTACTCACAGTTGCTTTGCTACCCCTTTTCCCCCTTCTTTCTTCTTTCCGGTTGTTGCAACCAGATGGTGGATCCCAGGAGCCAGATGCCACCCCGTCGACTACTAATATTAGCCCGAGGATGCTTATTTTCTACGTGGAGACCGCCGACGACCAGGAGTAGTTAGGAGGTCCCAGGCAGGAGGCCTTGCCTCTTTGATTGTTGTTGCTTTTGTGCTTGCCTTCTTAAGGCAGTCTTGTCTGACGTCATGTCTGTATTCAGATATTGTTGGTTCCGCTGACTCTTGTGTATCGAGCTTCTGTATTCGAGCCCTCGAGGCCCCTGGCTTGTAAGATGAAGCTTGTATTATTTTAATTTGTGTCTAGAGTTGTGTTGTGATATCTTCCCGTGAGTCCCTGATCTTGATCGTACCCATTTGCCTGTATGATTAGTGTACGGTCGAATCAGGGGCGTCACAATACCCCCCGATACTACCCATAGATTCATCAAAATAAGCAAACAACACATAGAAAACAGAATCTATCAGAAAACAGAACAGTCTGCGAAGATCTGAATTGAAATCATACTTATGTAACTCCAAAAATTCTGAAACATTAGGAAAACCTTGGCAATTTGTATATAAATCTTGTGTAAAAAAGTCAGAAATTTTTGTTGTTTCTGTGAATTTTTAAAATTTTGTTACTGGACACAAAAGTTTCTGTTTTTCAGCAAAATCAAATCAACTATCACGGTAAGCCATCCCAAAGGTCTTACTTGGCTCAAACACTAATTAAAACACCAAAACACAATTACTACAGAGGTAATAATGTGTATTTATTGAAAAACAAAACCAAAAACAAAAAACACAAAAATAAATTTGGGTTGCCTCCCAACAAGCGCTATTGTTTAACGCCCCTAGCTAGGCATAAAACATAGATCTAGGTATTGTAATAGAAGTGAGGGAGATCATCCATGCTCATGTCATATTCCCTCCTCTCGGCAGCAAGCTTTCTTTGTGGCAAACAAAAAAATCAAAGGGGCTAAATTTGATAGGTTATGGATCTATAAGATCAAGTTTGGGAGGAATAGGTTCCTCCTTCGGCCCTTTGTATTTGATAATTATTTCTTCATTGTAAATATTCCTTTGATTAAAAGCCCTAAGTTTATCCCTAAGCACAAACCCTAATCCATTATTTTGTATAGCAAAATTGTCATTGAGCTCAGAAATTTTATCAATCAAAACATCGGTAGGGACTTTCTTTCTTAGGTTTTCATTGTAAGCAGCATAATCCGGAGATTATAATCTCCTTGTTTCTTCTTGATTAAAAAGGATCTCTTCTATAGGGGGACAACCACCATTAATGTTATAATGAGAAAATATTTCACCGGCCTCTTTCATGATAAACCTAAAATCATGAGTTAAAAATATAGTGGTGACACATTTAATGGAAGGATCATTAGTATTGGAAAATTCTAGTAAAATCCATTGTATGCATGGATGCATGTGAACAAATTGTCTTTCAAATTCAACTATAAGCAAAGATATTGCATCCGCAAGGCTAATTGTTTTATTCAGAATTGACCCTCCAAGCATAGGTAAAGTACCGGCACAAGTAAAGATATCTTGAATAACCCCTTTTCCAATAATATTACCGCTACCCACACAGATTTTTTTAGTACAGATAATTGTGGGTTCTTCTCCATGAGGATCATTATTGGCAAAATCATTTAAACTTCTATCAAGATTATTGCTATCTTTCTCAATGATAAACTCCCCAGATTCAGACATGATGGCAAGAAACTGTCGGGGTACACAAACATGGGTGTATGTTTCCCCTGACTTGTGCACGGACAGTAGGCCTTTGACCCGGCAACACCAAGCATTCAAGACAGAACCAAGCCATAGAGGGAGAGCTCTCTGAGAAATCAAAGGGCGGATCAAGAAGATGAAGAGAAGCCAAGACAGCAAGATATCACTAAGGAAAAACCTCCCTTGCCAGGCAGGCAAGCCTGGTCAGGTCGAGGCCACCCCGAAGACAAGTCCCAAGACTTCCCCAGCAAGGATTGCCGGGGCCACTGGCAGCCTACATCCCCGCCAAGAATCCACCGCTCCACCACATCGCATTGCAAGTCATCCATCGGTGCGGTGTCGAGCCCCCAAATAACTAAGTGGCTGTCATTTGGCATGTGGCAGCCATTTTGGAGGAAGATCACCTCTATATGACACCCGTCAAGAGGCGTGTCAAGCAAACAGGTGGAAGATGACTAAAGCGGTGCGGCAGACCTGCCGGGCCGCGTCCATAGCGTGACACATGGCACTTCATGTAATGCACCTTGTCCTAAATGCCAGAGTTATGTACGATAGCACTGTTAGCTATCTAATCGCTGGATAATGACCGTTTTGCCATTGTGGTAACCCCTTAGCCTATAAAGGGAGGACCGTGGCAACCTTAGAAAGGATTCGGACCCTCGTGTACTCATACACTCGTAGCTGCTCTCCCCGAGGCAACCTTGCCAGGCTCGAGCATCGTGCTTTCTTCATGGTCTCTCCATCAATCCACCAAAGCAGGAGTAGGGTTTTACGCTTCTCAGCGGCCCGAACCTGGGTGAAAAACCACCAGTGTCACAACTGCCGTGCTGTCCCACGGCCTCCGCTCTTTTGTGCAATGCGTTCTCCCCCCCCCCCCCCACCGAACCACGAAGGGGTTGATGGCCTCATAGGTGGTCATGTTCTGCCACGACATCTTTGGCGTGCCAGGTAGGGGGCACAGCGTTTGTGCGAAGCTGAGGTTGGAAACAGTGCGTCAAGCTACACCGGCGTCAGTGTCGATGCTCGCATCATCTACGGCTCCTGAGGAGAGAGGCGATGCCGCTCCCTCGATCCGCCTTGCCCGGGCCCTGTCGCCTGTGCCCAGCATAACCACGACGGCGGCGGGAATGGGAGGTGGAGGCGGTGCGACAGTCCCTAGCCACTCAGGTGGCGTGACCATCACACTGCCCCTATCCTAAGGAGAAGGACGAGACACGAGGCGATGCTGTCCTCCTGGCGGGATCCTGCCAAGCATGCCCAGTGACTGAGAAAATCACTAAGGCAAGCGGAAAGCATGGTATGTGGCCTCCTCCTCCTCCACTTTCACTCATCGACGATCGAAGCTGCGCATGGGGTCGCATCTTCGATGTTGATAGGCCCACGTGGAACTCGGTCCGGCATTTACCCCAATGAGGGAAAATCCCGAGTGAAGCGCTGGTGCAAATCCGCTGATTGATGCCCCGGCAAGCGCGCTCCAGCAGGGCTGTCCGTGCCAGCGTGACCTTATACCTACAACCGTGGTATCGTCAACAGCAAAAGGGAGAGAAGAGAGGATTCGACCCTTCCTTTTTCGCTATGCGTTGTCACCTCCAGGCGTTCAACTATCCCCCTTCGGCCCTTGCCGGGGGCGCACATGCAACTAATAAACTGCCAAGTTTCCCTCTTGTGCGCGTTTTTCATGTTGATTCAGCAGACTTTAGACTAGTACGCGAATGCTGTCCTCTCAAAGTATGCGGACATGATAGACAGCCGCGGTGACGGAAGGAGGGAAGCATGAACAAAAAAAGCTAAGTCAACATGCTCACCAACTCTCCCTCCAGAGTTTTGCATTTGCTTAACCCTCGGACACCCAAGTTTTCTTTGTATGGTTAAATCTCGTGTGTGATGGCACCTTGCCGGATTTGTCTGCGCCCCTGCTTTGTTTCAAGCCTGCTCAACAAAGTTGGTGGCTGTGTCAAAAACTCCTAAGGAAAAACCAGTCAGGGCATGTCCTCGCCAGCTGAATGCTAAGGACCCGCTCCTCACAGCAATCGTGGCAGCATGCTACTGGTGGGCAGCCAAAACGCACAAAAAGAAGCCAACCATACAAGTATCCATGGGTAAAACACAAGAGGGATAACATGCGTTTAAGCTTAATTAAAATACCAGTTCGACAAGAGCAAAAGCAAATATAGTACGGGGCCTAAACACGAGACATGCATCATTTTTTTGTTACAGGGCACCACGGCAACAAGAATGGCTCACGGCTGTGCCTGGCGGTCTTCTCAGACCCCGGGGACGGAAAGAACCTTGTTGGTGAAGGGGGCAGCCTTCTCCTCGGCCACAGAAACATCGGCGCCCACCGGCAGCCTCCTGAAGTCATCGGCAAGGTCGAGGTCTGGATGGCGAAAGGCGAGATTGCTCAGGACCATGAAGAGAGCATCACGGGCGAGCTTTCGGGACTCGTGGATGAAGCATGCGTCCCTCTTGTCCTCATACGTCTTCAACCCTTCAATCAACCCCTCGAAGAAGAGTGACAGCTTGACACTAGGAACCTCATGTTGGCCCACGGAGAAAGGCCAACTCTTCATCTTCATTGTTGCAATCTGGGCAGAGAGGCGCTCAGCGATATCCACCAGATTCTTGATCCAGAGGTCGCACTGCCTGACTTGGTTCGCCAGCTTGTCCTCTGCATCTTTTTGGTGGAGTCTTGCGTTGTCCAGGTCCTTCGTCAGCTACCTCTCATGGGCATCGGCAGACTCAACCTTGCTTTCCAGAGTACCAAGCCGTGCCTTCATATCAGTAATGGAGCTATTGGCAGTGTTAAGATCCTGGCTCTTGGATGAAAGCTGCGATTGCACCTCTTTTAGAAGGATTTCTGCCTTTTGCGCTTCCTCCTTGAGGGCCGCAGTCCCTTGGCACTCCCGGCAAGCTCCTCTGTCAGTTTGGCCACCTGTTGGTCAAGATCAGCTTTGGCAATGGAGACGGCAGCAAGGTCATCAGCAATCTTCTTCAGCCGGGCAGCAGAATCATGGGTGCGCGTGTCGAGGGCCGTCTTGTGCTTGTCCACCAGATCCTTGGTATGCTGCTGGACAAGGACCTCCAGCTCCTCATCCATGTTGCAGAGGGTGGTCTTGAGGTTCTCTTCCCGGGAAGATATTTCCTTCTCTTTGGCGTTCAGAAGCGCTACACGCTCTGGCAAACGAGCTTCCCGGGCGGCGACATCCTCCTTTGCCATAGTGATCACCTCCTGTTGCCGCTGAAGGATTTGGAACTGCTTGTCGTGCAACTCACATAATTCATTGCCCTTGTCCCTCAGCTTCCTATCCATGAGGTTGGCGGAGTTGCATTGCTCCTTGAGTGCCTGCCCCTTCTGGTTGTACCTATTTTGCATCTCCTTGATGCCGGCTGCCATAGACTCTAGAAAGGACAGGTCCAGGACTGCGCAGACCGAGTCTTTGGCCTCTTCGGCTTGCTGGGATAGCAGTGCCATGATGCGTTGGATCTCCTCGTCAAGATCTGCAGTCACTGCCACGGATGAGCCGGGGGCTCCAAGATAAGGTTGGGCGAGGACCAGCGCCAGACTACTCGAAGATGGCTGCAGGGCTGCGGCCGAGGGGCCAAATTGGGGAAGGAGGCTCATGGTCTGAAGAGGCACCTTCTCTTTGAACACTACCCCCAGTCCTGGCACACTGTCGGGGGCCTTCTCTGGGGCCTCTCGGATATCCCCGGCAGTAAGTTCCTGGACCTCCGCGGTAGCAATCTTAGCGGCCCCTTTAGCAGTGCCCTTTCCAATGCTGGCAACCTCCTCCAGCAACTTTGGTTCCTCAGCCACTGGGACTGCAAGCGAGATCAACAAGGGATGGCAAGGAAATAATATGCCTCAAGAAGCCAGAGACTTGAAGCAGAAATAAAACAAACAACAGAAGGCGAAGAGCGAGCAAATTACCTGGAGATGCTTGCCGTGGGGGGCATCGTTTTCCCCGGTGACACCCGTTGCCGGGGCATGACCCTTGCCCCCTTCCTCGGTAGTCACCACATCAGCGTGGGCCGATCCTTTCGTGGAGGCCCTTGCCGGGGATTTCTCGGCTTGGGCATCGGGCAAGGTGAGCCCCTCCTGGGGAGCCTCGCTCTGGACAAGCTCTCCCTTTCCCTTGGCGGAAGAAGGGTCCCGCTCTCCCATGCCCTCGCTGGCGAGGAGGGCCTGCCCCATACCTTCGTGCTGGGGGCTGGGCCGGGGCCTTGGCGCGGGATCATCCATGCTACCTCCCGCCAAGCCCATGCCCTCCGAAGGCCCCGACACATCCACTTGCTTGGATCGCTTGGCCCGGTGGGCGAGGGTCTCTTCCTCATCTCTGCCAAAAATGACAAAGCAAGATTGGGTCAGCAAACCTACAAGTGCATGATGCCTCGACAAGAAGACATGATGTTTTCCTTACTCTGAATCAATGAGAATGGAGCCCAGCGTGTACTCCATAGGCGGTGGGGTCACTCTGCCTCGCTTCAGGGTCGGTGGAGTGGTGCTTCTCGGCAGCTTCAAACCTTTTGAGGAGGCCGGGGGCTCCAGCGAGGACGAGCTGCGCGAAGAGCTCGAGCTTGATTCGGAGTTGGGGTCGACCCCTATGACAGCTCGCCACTTGGTGGGAGGGGTATTAGCCCCAAAAAGGCGAGAAGAATGGCAGCGCACCACGTCCAGCCCATCGCCCTTAGAGATGGTCTTCTTCTCCCTCTTAGCGATGGGCGCAGGGACAGGGGCCGCGATTCCTCGGCTAGGCCTCCTGCGGGGATGCTACTCCAGGTCTGGTTCGGGGGCTTGAGGGCCCGCTGTGAGCCACTCGTCCTTCGGCTGCTCCACCTCCTCGGCCTCATCTTTTTCCTGGACTTCTGCTGCCGCAGCATACAAGGCTTCGATCTCGGCAGGCTCGTCCCTGGCAGGATCACCCTCGGCAGGCTCGTCCCCGGCATTTTCCTCCGTGGCATGCCCCTCGCTCCTGCCATGAGAAGAGCCCTCATCTTCGGCCTCCTCCTCTTCCTCCTCCTCCACTCTTCTGGGCTTTGCCTTCCTGGCAGCCCAAAGCGCCCTGTCCTCCTCAATCCGCCTCTTGATAAATTCCGCCTCCACCATGGAGGTGCGCTTGAACATGTTGCTCTCCACTC
Organism: Thinopyrum elongatum; assembly: GCA_011799875.1. Lineage (NCBI taxonomy): Eukaryota > Viridiplantae > Streptophyta > Magnoliopsida > Poales > Poaceae > Thinopyrum > Thinopyrum elongatum. The sequence goes on from CM022301.1 coordinate 29,522,805, forward strand.
TAGAGGCCCTTTCCTCCAGACCGGAGACCCACTCCATCTATGCGTCAAGATCGGGTAGTTGCCAGTCAGCCGCAACCCCGTATGCATTGCAATCAGGCATCCACTTCAAAATTTGGTCCCGAGCAGAGTTGACATTCAGCGGGACGACACTTGCCGGCCATTTAAATGGACCAAGGCTCCCGAACAGCTGTTCACATAGCCAGCCTTGGCCGTAAACCGATAAGTTGTTGGTAAGGCCTGGATACAGGCGCATCTTGTCCCCGGCGTCTCCGTACAGCCAGGCGAACTTGTCTCTCTTCTGCAGCGGTGCAATGCGGCATCGGAGGAAATCGGCCCCCACCTGTTCAATGGTTAGCCCGGCAGCTTTAAGACGGGCAATCCTGTTCAGCGCCGGGCGAAGCCTGTTGTCGGTAAGGCCCAGTTCCCTCCACTCGTTGCCACGCACGACGCACTCCGTCCGCTCCCGGTAGTACTCTGGAGCTTCCTCATCCTGGATCCAGCACCAGTCTGCCCTCCATTCTTCCCATATGCCTCGCTGCTGACCAGGAAGATAATCCCAAGCATTCGTCTTTTCCCAGGGGATCCAACTGATGTTTCCCGAGCGGTGCACCTTGTTTTCAACCCGCAGAATGAAGAAATGCCTGAACAGATCCACGTTGGGGGCGACTCCGACGAAGTTCTCGCACAGATGGGCAAAAATCGCCATGCACACCATTGCATTTGGCGTAAAATCCAATAGGTGGAACCCGTACACCACCATCATCACCTCAAAGAAATCAGAGAAAGGAGGGCTGAGGCCGCAGAGCAAATACGCGCAGAAAAAGCGGTATGAATTTGGGCTGTCCTCTTTCCCCTCCGCCAGAACCGCGGGTGCGCCGTGCCCCTTCGGGACTTCCCTCCACCACATGTATGCGTACCTCACAACAAGGGCGTTGCTATCCAAGCTCGACGGGAAGAACACTACATCTTCCCGCTGCTTCCTGTCCAACTCTGCCGCCTTCTTCTTCTTCACCTCCACCATGGTTTCCTTCACGGTGGTCGGCCGCTTCCCCCTTCCGACGGCCTTCTTCCCAATCCTTCAGGGCTGTAAGGGAGGTGGAAGATTGGATGGGAGATCGGAGGCGAATGTGGGTGCGGGAGCGGTCGCTTGGATTGAGGAGGAAGATGATGGAGGGTGAAACAGATGCGAATGAGCAGTGCCCCTTCACGTTTTCTCATTTATGAGGAGCGAACATGGGGGGGGGGGAATGGGCTCTTCGTCTTTCTCTGAGGGGGGGGGGGGGGTAGAACTACCCATTTTTCAATTAACTGCTATAGTCCCACGACCCCATGACCTGCGGTAATTGCGCGGAATGGACGTTGAGTCAACTGGTCATCATGGCAAACCGCTACACGCGCAGCGTTCCTTCGACATGTGTCCGTGCACTGTTTGGGGCCTAACCCAACATGCCCGGCAACACGTATGGCTCAGGCCCGGGGGCTTCTGTCGGGGTACACAAACAGGGGTGTATGTTTCCCCTGACGTGTGCACGGACAGTAGGCCTCCGACCCGGCAACACCAAGCATTCAAGACAGAACCAAGCCAGAGAGGGAGAGCTCTTTGAGAAATCAAAGGGCAGATCAAGAAGACCAAGACAAGCCAAGACAGCAAGATATCACTAAGGAAAAACCTCCCTTGCCGGGCAGGCGAGCCTGGTCAGGTCGAGGCCACCCTGAAGACAAGTCCCAAGACTTCCCCGGCAAGGATTGCAGGGGCCACTAGCGGCCTACATCCCCACCAAGACACCACCCCTCCACTGCTCCACCGCATCGCAACGCAAGTCATCCATCGGTGCGGTGTCGAGCCCCCAGATAACTAAGTGGCTGTCATTTGGCATGTGGCAGCCATTTAGGAGGAAGATCACCTCTATATGACACCCGTCCAGAGGCATGTCAAGCAGACAGGTGGAAGATGACTAAAGCGGCGCGGCAGACCTGCCGGGCCGTGTCCACAGCACGACACATGGCAGTGCATTTAATGCACTTTGTCCTAACTGCCAGAGTTAGGTACGATAGCACTGTTAGCTATCTAATTGCTAGATATTGACCGTTTTGCCATTGTGGTAACCCCTTAGCCTATAAATGGAGGACCGTGGCAACCTTAGAAAGGATTCGGACCCTTGTGTACTCATACGCGCGTAGCTGCTCTCCCCGAGGCGACCTTGTCGGGCTCGAGTGTCGTTCTTTCTTCACGGTCTCTCCATCAATCCACCAAAGCAGGAGTAGGTTTTTACGCTTCTCAGCGGCCTGAACCTGGGTAAAAAAACCACCAGTGTCACAACGGTCGTGCTGTCCCATGGCCTTCGCTCTTTGTGCAATGCATTCTCCCCCCTGCCGAACCACAAAGGGGCCGATGCCCTCATAGGTGGCCGTGTTCTACCATGACAGAAACCAATGTAGCAACGAGCAACCAAAAGGCAAACGAAAAAGTCAAACGGTAGAAACGCGAATAAAAAGGCAAATCTTTTTGTGTTTTTCTGAAATCATTTTAGAAGTGGGGGAGAGGAAAATGAGAGGCAAATGGAAAATAATGTAATGCAAGAGATGAAAGTTTATGGTGGGTACTTGGTAGGCTTGATGTAGAACCTCCCCGGCAATGGTGCAAGAAATTCTTCCTACTACTTCTTGAGCTTGCGTTGGTTTTTCCCTTGAAGAGGAAAGGGTGATGCAGCAAAGTACAGATAAGTATATCGCTTAGTTTGAGAATCAAGGTATCAATCCAGTAGGAGGTACACGCAAGTCTCCAATCTATGCACCTTCACAAACAATCAAACACTTGCACCCAATGCGATAAAGGGGTTGTCAATCCCTTCACGGTAACTTGCAAGGATGAGATCTGATAGAGATAGATATAAAAGATTACTAAAATATAAAACAAAGTAAAAACAAATAAATTTCAGCAAGGTATTTTTGGGTTTTTTGGTTTATAGATCTGAAAATATATGATAGAAAATAGACCCAGGGGCCATAGGTTTCACTAGAGGCTTCTCTCTTGAAAGAAAATAATACGGTGGGTGAACAAATTACGTCCATGTCAAGTAGACCGACTCCTGCCTGCATCTACTACTATTACTCCACACATCGACCGTTATCCAGCATGCATCTAGAGTATTAAGTTCAAAACAACGGACTAACGCCTGAAGTAAGATGACATGATGTAGAGGGATAAACTCAAGCAATATGATGAAAACCCCATCTTTTTACCCTTGATGGCAACAATACAATATGTGCCTTGCCACCCCTACTATGTCACTGGGTGAGGACACCGCAAGATTGAACCCAAAACTAAGCACCTCTCCCATTACTAGAAGAACCAATCTAGTAACCAAACTGATAATTCGAAGAGAAATACAAAGATATCAAATCATGCATATAAGAATTCAGAGAAGATTCAAATAATATTCATAGATAAACTGATCATAAATCCACAATTCATTGGATCTCGGTAAACACACCGCAAAGGAATATTACATCGGATAGATCTCACAGAATATCGAGGAGAACATTGTATTGAAGATCAAAGAGAGAGAAGAAGCCATCTAGCTACTAGCTATGGACCCGTAGGTCTATGGTAAACTAATAACGCTTCATCAGAAGGGAAATAGAGTTGATGTAGAAGCCCTCCATGATTGAATCCCCCACCGGCAGGGTGCCGAAAAAGGCCCCAAGATGGGATCTCACGGGTACAAAAGGTTGCGGCGGCGGAAAAGTATTTTGGTGGACGCCTCTGGTCGTTTGGGAATATTTGTGAATTTATAGGCCAAGAATTAGGGTTGGAGGAGCTCCGAGGGGCCCACAAGCCCTCAGGGCCACCCCCTAGGGTGCGCCCCTAAGGTTTGTGGCCGCCTCAGGACTCCTGTGACTTCATCTCCAAGTCCTACGTGTGTCTTCTGTTCCAAGAAAAATAATCCTGAAAGTTTTATTCCGTTTGGACTCCGTTTGGTATTCCTTTTCTGTAAAACTCAAAAACAAGAAAAAAATAGAAACTGGCAATGGGCTCTAGGTTAATAATTTAGTCCCAAAAATAATATAAAATAGCATATTAATGCATATAAAACATCCAAAACAGATAATATAATAGCATGGAACAATAAAAAATTATAGATACGTTGGAGACGTATCACGATGCCACAAGACCAAGACCATGAGCTCGGCAGGACGGATGTCATCGCCGAGCCCACCGCTGCGTCACGACCAGAAGCTTGGCAGGCGAAGACCACCTTTCATCAGGATTGGATGTACTTCTTGTCCCCTTTCAAATTGGTCGTTGTGGGATCCCTTCCTGCCTAACTTTTGAGGGAAGAGGACCAAGGCCACTATAAATATAGGCTAGCCACCACCGAGGAGAGGGCGAGATGAATTGCACTCTCACCACCAAGCCCTCTCGAGGCTGTTCATCCACTGTACTTGTTCATCCTCAGCCTCCCCATGAGGCCAATCAACCACAAAGCAGGAGTAGGGTTTTACACCGCAAGGTGGCCTGAACCTGGGTAAACTGCCGTGTTCACCTTCTTCCCCGCTCGTGTGCGTTCGGCGAGGCTAGGCTATAGGGCAATGAGCTTGAGACTTAGGAGCTTGAGATCTTCGCACACGCGCCAGAGTTCGAAGCTTCTTGGGTCTGCGGAGCCCTGAATCCGACATTTGGCGCGCAAGGTTGGGGCGTGTCGAAATCCTCCTTCCGCCCCGTCTCCATTTCTTCTTCGCTTTGCCGCTCCCATGGCCAAAGCTCATCGACCCCGTGCTGAGCGTTGGGCCGCTCGCGCCTCCCAGGTGGCACCCCTTGGCCGTGGTGCTCCTCACTGCCCCGTCCGCCCCACGACTAACACCGTCGCAGGCGTTGCTACTCGTCAGCGGCAGAATCCGTCACCATCACCTTTCGCGCAGCACGGCGGCCACACCACTGCACCCGCCTACAACCCCACCGCGAGGTCATCATCTTGCGCTCATCATGAGTTCATGAATGCGCAAGCCGTGCTCCTCGTAGCACGGGAGCTTTTGCGCCACCTTCACACCAACTGTGCATATGACGCCTGGCTCGACCGAGTCACCGAGCTGCTCGATGCCGCTTGCGGGGGCTTGGAGCCCTCCTGTTCTACGCAGGAGTCACGGACCCCACCCTGGACCTGCGCTTGCCCTTGTTGCGTCTGCCCGTCCTCCAGGAAAGGATCTGAAGGGCACCACAGGGGCCAGGTTGCAAGCTGGATTTCCTCCCCGGCTCATGAGGCGTTACCTCGAATGCCCGATAGGACAGGTTACCCCCACAAGACACCTCCTGGCCGATGTGGTCGGACGGCGGCAACAGCGGTCGATAAGGCGGAGGAATCGGGGGCAAACATCAGGACGACGGTGATACGTCTCCAACGTATCTATAATTTATGAAGTATTCATGCTGTTATACTATCATTCTTGGATGTTTTACAATCATTTTATAGAAACTTTATATCATTTTTTGGGACTAACCGATTGACATAGTGCCCAGTGCTAGTTGCTGTTTTTTGCTTGTTTTTTACATCATAGAAAATCAATATCAAACAGATTCCAAACACAGCGAAAAAATTTTGAGAATTTTTTTGGACCAGAAGACCCAGGATGGGCTAAAAAAGTACCAGAGGGGAGGCCCGAGGTGGGCAGAACCCACCTGGGCACGCCCAGGAGCCCAGGCGTGCCCAGGGGGGTTGTGCCCCCCTCGGTGACCTCCCGCACCGCCTCTTTGCCCTATAAATTGCCAAATATTCCAAAAACCCTCGGGGTAACCCTAGATCATAAGTCCCGCCGCCGCAAGCCTCTGTGGCCACGAAAAACCAATCCAGACCCCGTTCTGCCACCCTGCCGGAGGGGAAAATCATCACCGGTGGCCATCTTCATCATCCCGGCGGCCACCATGATGAGGAGGGAGTAGTCCACCCTCGGGGTTGAGGGTTTGTACTAGTAGCTATGTGTTTAATCTCTCTCTCTCTCTCTCATGTTCTTGATTTGGCACGATCTTGATGTATCGTGGGCTTTGTTAATATAGTTGGATCATATGGTGTTTTCCCCTCTCTATCTTGTTGTGATGAATTGATTTTTCCCTTTGAGATTTCATTTTTTATCGGATTGAATACTTTTATGGATTTGAGAGCACTTGATGTATGTCTTGGCACTCAACTTGCGGATTTCGGAGGTGACATTGGGGTAATCTATGCATAGGGGTTGATGCACGTTTTCATCCTTGTTTCTCTGGTAGAAATCTTGGGGCACTCTTTGAGGTTCTTTGTGTTGGATGGAGTATTATGAATCGGAAATTGTTTGATGCACATCACATAATCAACTTATGGATACTCGTGGTGACATTGGAGTATCTAGGTGACATTAGAGTTGGTTGATGTGTATCATATGGTGTTATTTTAGTACGAACTCTTAGTTAGATCGATCAGAAAGAATAGCTTGGTGTTATTTTGGTACGAACTCTAGGATAGATTGATCGAAAAGAATAGCTTTGAGGTGGTTTTGTACCCTACAAACAATTTCTTCTTATGTTCTCCGCTAGATAGGAACTTTGGAGTGATTCTTCATCGCACGTTGAGGGAAGGTTATATGATCCAATTATATTAGCATGGTTGAGAGATTGCACTAGCGAAAGTACAGACCCTTGGCCTCATTTTCAAGCATTGCAATACCGTTCATGCTCACTTTTGTTACTCATTACCTTGCTGTTTTTTATTGTTACTATTACAAAAATCAATATCTACTATCCATATTACATTTGTATCACCATCTCTTCGCCGAACTAGTCCACCTATACAATTTACCACTGTATTTGGTGTGTTGGGGACACAAAAGACTCTTTGTTATTTGGTTGCAGGTTTGTTTGAGAAAGACCATCTTCATCCTACGCCTCCCGTGGATTGATAAACCTTAGGTCATCCACTTGAGGGAAAATTGCTACTGTCCTACAAAACTCTGCGCTTGGAGGCCCAACACGAGTCTACAAGAATAAAATTGCGTAGTAGACATCAAGTTCTTTTCTAGCGCCGTTGCCGGGGAGGTGAGTGCTTGAAGGTATATCTTTAGATCTTGCAATTGAATCTTCTAGTTTCTTGTTTTATCACTAGTTTCGTTTATAAAAAGAAAACTACAAAAAAATGGAATTGAGGTTGCATCATATTATTCATCTTTATAATGTCTTTCGTGAAAATGATGGAAAGGAAAATTGTGCTCAATTGATAGAGGAAGAATTCTATAAAATGTTTGACAAAAAATCTTTGAATGATGAGCATGATTGCAGTGTTGTTAGTATGAATTCTTTGAATATCTAGGATGCTAATGATATGAAAAGCCATAAGCTTGGGGATGTTATGTTTGATGAAGATAATATTCTTAGTCCCCCAAGTTTTGATGAGAATATTTACTATGATGAAAGCATGCCTCCTATTTATGATGATTATGGTGATGACATGTATGCTATATTGAATAATGATAACCATGAAACTTGTCATCATGATTTTAATTTTCAATCTCATGATAGTTATCTTGTTGAGTTTGCTCCCACTACTATGAATGAGAAAATTTTTGCTTATGTGGAGAGTAATAAATTTTTTATGCATGTGGATCATGAAAAGAATGCTTTATGTGATAGCTATATTGTTGAATTCATTAATGATGCTACTAAAAATTATTATGGGAGAGGAACATATGCTTTTATCTATTTCAATAATATCAAGTATCCTCCCTTTATGTTGAAAGTTTTGAAGTTGCACTTGTTTTGCCTTCCTATGCTAGTTGATTCTTGCTCCCATAATTTGTTTTCTCACAAAATCCCTATGCATAGGAAGTGGGTTAGGCTTAAGTGTGCTAGTCATATGCTTCATGATGCTCTCTTTGTGTTTGAACTCTTTACCTTTATGTGAGCATCATTGAAATCTTCATGCCTAGCTAAAAGGCATTAAAGAAAAGCACTTGTTGGGAGACAACCCAACACTTTTACCTACTGTTTTTGTGTGTTCACATGATTAGGCTACTGTAGTAATCATGTTTTATAACTTTTATTTCAATAAAGTGCCAAGTAAAGCCTTTGGGATGGTGTGGATGATTGTTGACTTGATTCTGTGCAAAAACAGAAACTTTTGCCCCCAGTAACAGAATTGTTTAAATTCACTAGAGCGTCGAAAAATTCTGAATTGTTTACAGTTGATGGTTATAAAAATTTCCTACGTTTTACTGAAGTTTCAGAATTTTTGGAGTTACAGAAGTAGGACCTTAATTGAGATCTTTACGTACTGTTCTGTTTTTGACAGATTCTGTTTTCAATGCATAGTTTGCTTGCTTTATGGTTTCTATGGCTTATATTGCTTAATATAAATTGTGGAAATTGTAGAGTACAGTAAGCATTGTGTGAGAAAAATTATGAATCTTGTCTTTGACAGTACCAAAGTGAATGATTTTTCTTTATCATACTAACCATCTCACGAAGTTCCGTTAAGTTTTGTGTGATTGAAGTTTTCAAGTTTTGGGTGAGATATCGATATGAGGATAATAAGGAGTGTCAAGACCCTAAGCTTGGGGGTGCCCAAGGCACACCCAAGGTAATATTCAAGGAATATCCAAGCAAATAAGCTTGGGGATGCCCCGGAAGACATCCCCTCTTTCGTCTCCGACATTATCGGTAACCTCACTTGGAGCTATAATTTTATTCGTCACATGATATGTGTTTTGCTTGGAGCGTCATTTTATTTTATTTCTATTTGCTTGATTATATTTATAATAATGTTTTGCATCTTTCATTTCAATAAAAATGTCAAGGATAGCCTTGACCATGCTTATTTTGCAAGTCTATTTGTTGCTGTTTCAAAACAGAAAGTTTAGCGCTGTTGTAAAAAATCCCGAGAAAAGTCGGAATGTGATAAAATGTTGAAACATTTTGCAAAATAAGATCTGATAAATTTTATACAGTGTGCTAAATTTTCAGAATATTTGGAGTTAGATAAGTATGAATACTCTTGCATCCTTTACAGACTGTCCTGTTTTGGCAGATTGCTGTTATGTTTGCATTGTTTGCATATGTTTGCTTGTTTAATGATTTTATTTGAGGATAGGACTATTAAATATGCAGAGGCATTTAGTATGCAATGTTAAATAATAATTTTAGTGATTTGCTACAGTAGAGAATGATAAAGTTATGCATTGATTTATACTAACGTATCTCACGAGTTCTTGTTGAGTTTTGTGTGGATGAAGTTTTTAAGATTTAGGGAAACCGTGATATAAAAGGAACTAAGGAGACACAAAAGCTCAAGCTTGGGGATGCCCAAGGCATCCCAAGATAATATTTCAAGAAGTCTCAAGCATCTAAGCTTGGGGATGCCCCGGTAGGCATCCCACCTTTCTTCATAAAAAATTATCGGTTAGTCTCGGTTGAGCCTAAGTTTTTGCTTCTTGACATGATGTGTGCTATTCTTGGAATGTCATTTTATTTTGTTTTGCTTGTTGTTTTAATAAAATACTTATATCTGAAAGTTTTTAAATAAGAGAGAGTCCTCAAATAGCTACCCATTTACTTAACTACTCGCTTGATCTTCACTTCTATCTTTTTGGAGTAGCTTGTCATTTACTCTTGTGCTTCACTTATATCCTATGAGTAAATTGTTGAATGAATCAAATTTCATGAAGTTGAAATTATATATTCATATCATGCCTAGTGGTAGCTTCACCTTGGGTTTATAAAGTGAAATCTTTTGAAGCTTGACAATCACAATATTGGTCATACAAGCAATTCATGAATGATTAGTATAAGGAAAAGAACTTTCACATGCAAATATATTATCTTGGAAATATTGTATGATTGTGAATACCCATTAATTATTTTCAAACTTGAGCAAATTAGTTGAAATTGGACAAGGAAGACAACATAATGAGTTATGTTTGGGTATATTTGCATAGAAGTTATATTGTTATGGATCCTCCAACATGTGGTGTTTGCTTAGGAACTTTTGCTAGCCAAAAAATCATACTAAGTAGAGATACTACTTGTGCATCCAAAAACCCTTAAACCCAGTTTCTTGCCATGAGTGTCCACCATACCTACCTATGGATTGAATAAGATCCTTCAAGTAAGTTGTCATCGGTGCATAAAGCAATAAAAATTGCTCCTAAATATGTTTGATATTTTATTGTAAGGGAAAATTGAGCGTTGTACGAACTTGTGATGGCAAAGTAATAAAAGCGACGGACTGCATAATAAAGGTTGCTATCACAAGGGGCAATATAACATGAAGTTCCTTTGCATTAAGAGCTTGGGCATCCAAAAATAAAAAAGCGCATGACAACCTCTGCTTCCCTCTGCGAAGGGCCTATCTTTTACTTTTCAGTATTTACTTTTATGCAAAGAGTCAATAGTATGAATTCTCATTTCAACTTCAACTATTCTCTAGTTGGCAAGCATCATGTGGTGGGGAAAGATCTAGGCACATATTACTAGTCAAATATATTTGATCATGATTTATTATTGTTGACAATTATCTCTATGATAAATGAGTTGGGAGGTTAAATATTAAGCCCCTATCTTTCTTTGTGTTCGATGGATGCCATTTGTTCTAAGAATATGCTTTGAGTACTAGCAATCATACAAGACTATATGATGATTGAGTATGTGGAGCTCTTACTTAGATTGTGTTGAATAAGTTGAATTGCAATTGTTTGGTCACTGAGAACATAGGTTGTTGAGTTTCAAGATAATTCATTGTTTGAACCTTAACATGTAAATTGGTTGCTACTTTAACATGAGAAGTTTTACGAGAAAGAATTGCTATTATGATGCTAAGAAAAGTGATTGAAATTGTCGTTGATCAAACTTATCCACTTTGCTAGCATTCACACTTCATAAATTATTTCTTTTATCATTTACCTACTCGAGGACGAGTAGGAATTAAGATTGGGGATGCTGATATGTCACCAACGTATCTATAATTTATGAAGTATTCATGCTGTTATACTATCATTCTTGGATGTTTTACAATCATTTTATAGAAACTTTATATCATTTTTTGGGACTAACCTATTGACATAGTGCCTAGTGCCAGTTGTTGTTTTTTTGCTTGTTTTTTACATCACAGAAAATCAATATCAAACGGAGTCCAAACGCAGCGAAAAATTTTAGAGAATTTTTTTGGACCAAAAGACCCAGGATGGACTAAAAAGTACCAGAGGGGAGGCCCGAGGTGGGCACAACCCACCTGGGCACGCCCAGGAGCCCAGGCGCGCCCAGGGGGGTTGTTCCCCCCTCGGTGACCTACCGCACCGCCTCTTCTCCCTATAAATTGCCAAATATTCCAAAAAACCCTCGGGGTAACCCTAGATCAGAAGTTCCGCCGCCGTAAGCCTCTGTAGCCACAAAAAACCAATCTAGACCCCGTTCTGGCACCCTGCCGGAGGGGGAAATCATCACCGGTGGCCATCTTCACCATCCCGGGGGCCACCATGATGAGGAGGGTGTAGTCCACCCTCGGGGCCAAGGGTTTGTACCAGTAGCTATGTGTTTAATCTCTCTCTCTCTCTCTCTCTCTCTCTCTCTCTCTCGTGTTCTCGATTTGGCACGATCTTGATGTATCGTGGGCTTTGTTAATATAGTCGGATCATATGGTGTTTTCCCCTCTCTATCTTGTTTTGATGAATTGAGTTTTCCATTTGAGATTACATTTTTTATCGGATTGAATAATTTTATGGATTTGAGAGCACTTGATGTATGTCTTGGCACACAACTCGCGGATTCCCGTGGTGACATTGGGGTAATCTATGCATAGGGGTTGATGCACGTTTTCATCCTTGTTTCTCCGGTAGAAATCTTGGGGCACTCTTTGAGGTTCTTGTGTTGGATTGAGTATTATGAATCTGAAATTGTTTGATGCACATCGCATAATCAACTCACGGATACTCGCGGTGACATTGGAGTATCTAGGTGACATTAGAGTTGGTTGATGTGTATCATATGGTGTTTCTTTAGTACGAACTCTTGGTTAGATCGATCGGAAAGAATAGCTTGGTGTTATTTTAGTACGAACTCTAGGATAGATTGATCGGAAAGAATAGCTTTGAGGTGGTTTCGTACCCTACAAACAATTTCTTCTTATGTCCTCCGCTAGATAGGAACTTTGGAGTGATTCTTCATCGCACGTTGAGGGAAGGTTATATGATCCAATTATATTAGCATTGTTGAGAGATTGCACTAGCAAAAGTACGGATCCTAGGCCTCATTTTCAAGCATTGTAATACCGTTTGTGCTCACTTTTGTTACTCGTTACCTTGCTGTTTTTTATTGTTACTATTACAAAAATCAATATCTACTATCCATATTACATTTGTATCATCATCTCTTCGCCGAACTAGTGCACCTATAAAATTTACCATTGTATTTGGTGTGCTGGGGACACAAGAGACTCTTTGTTATTTGGTTGCGGGGTTGTTTGAGAGAGACCATCTTCATCCTACGCCTCCCACGGATTGATAAACCTTAGGTCATCCACTTGAGGGAAAATTGTTACTGTCCTAAAAAACTCTGCGCTTGGAGTCCCAACATGAGTCTACAAGAATAAAGTTGCGTAGTAGACATCAGACGGCCGTCGCTGCCCCTGCCCCGCCATCAGCAGGTTCACCCCACGGCAGGAGCAAAGGTCGAGCGCGTCATTCCCAGTGGCTCACTCATCGAGATCATTGGCGTTTCGTGAGGCCAGGGTCCCTCCTGAGCCGACGTGGTGCCTCCGCCCGCGTTGCTGGCGACGACAACCCCCATTTACAACTAGTCTCTCCAAAACATATTGCACTATGCTTGGAACGTGGGTAGATCAAGCTTCGGTGGTGCAGCTGCGGGGCGGCGGCCGGGCTGAACACGCCGGCGCTGAGCCCTCAGGAGCCCCAAGTCCAGGGGGCCTCGGGAGGTACCTGGGAACTCGCAGTGAGGTTGGCTAGGGAAGCTGTGGCCTGTGCCATGGCCCGCCCGCACCACCACAACCGAGATGCTCGCGAGGACCCCATTCCTCCCCAGCCATGAGGCCGAGGCGCCCCGCCTACTCAGCACTAGGAGGGGCCCCTCATGAAACTGGGCACCACAGCGAGACGCGCCTGGATGCCGGGCCCGGGACCTCATCCCCGGCGAGAAAGCCCGGCGACGGCCATTCCCCACACCACGAGAAGTCGAGGTGCTACCACGGCGGCGACGGCATATGCCTCCGGATCCCTAGGGCCGGAGACCCCGTCCAGAAGCGGGTCCCCCCGGAAAAGGCGCCCGTGGGTTCCCGCCCATGTTGTGGGCCCCACTCAGGACGCCTGCGCCCCATCCCCGCCGACGCGGGTCTGCCGGCGAGGGACGGGGTCCCCTGCTCCGGAGGCATGGAGCACCACGCGCCTCTCCAGGCTCTACCCCTGACACTCTCATGTAATAATGAGTGGGCTGTACACGCCCCAGAGTCCCCCCGGCGCGCCGCTGCACGGCCCTGCGGGGGCTCCCACCCACGCCCAAGTGGAAGCCCCATGCTCCACGCTGGTGGGAAGACAAGCTTAGGTGCTGGACGCGGCTGTTCTTGCCTCTTTCTTTTAAACAGTTGTGACTTTTTGGAATGAATTTGGAGTTTCCGTGTTTTTATTCGAAAAGGGGTGGGACTCTCGTTTCTCTCGCAGCACTCCTCATTTCGAGTCTTACTTTTAAGAGGCCTGGCGACCGCCATCTTACCTCCCTCTTGAGCGCCCCGCGAGCGGGGGCTGGGCATGGTGTGCCCGCTTGGGCCAACCCAGTGGCACTCAGGAAGCCCTGAGGCTCCAAGCCACAACAGTCGTGGGCCCGCCTCCTGAATCCTCGCGCGACGCTCTCAAGCGAACCTGTGGATGCGCATGGCCTGAGGCCCCCAACAAGCGCCTGCCTCCTGACCTCACCTTCGGACCTTGGCTGGGTACCGCGACACGGTGTGACGATAGCAATCCACCCCTGCTCAGGAATTGCGGGCGCACAACAAGCAAAGGGAGGCGGAATAAGGGAGTACAACGTCACTTAATACATCATAAAGAAATTTCCACAAAAGTGCTTTCATATCCCCGTGGGGTCACATTCAAAGTCTTAACAGGAGAACAGGGAAATAACAACCTAGGGAGATGCGCCGTCACCATCGTTGCTGCCACTGTCATCATCATCAGCCTCACGCCCCTTGATCACAGGCTGGCCCTCGCCTCCGGTGGTAGTAAACTCCGCGATCAGGTCGTCCACGTGATCCTCTACCCAGTCCGCCAGGGCGCCCTAGATCACCTCGGGCACGGGGGCTGTCACGGCCTCGAAGTCAAAGTCAGGATCGAAGCGAAGAAGGTGCCTGAAGACGCGCGAGGACGCACGCACGAGAAAGTCACAGCTTTTCTCTTCTACAAGTTGACACGCCTTCTCAACCCCACCTTCAAGGCGTTCCATGACCCTGGTAAAGAAACCCAGTTACCCGGCGTCGTTGGCGATGAGCAGGCTGGAGACGTTCTCATCGCAGATGCTGCTCAGAGCCTGGCTGGCCCTCAGCTCAAGGGCCTGGAACATCTGGGAGCGCGTGTGCTGCAGCCCCCGGGCTCCGTCCACCTTGTCCGACGCTTTCTCCACAAGGGAGGTGACATCCTCCACCTGCTTGTAGAGGAAAGACAGCTCGTCCTCGGCCGCGGTCTGGGCGTCCATCACAGCTTTCTCGCGCCGCTCCGCCGCGGCCAGCCTCTTCTTGAGGTCGTCGGCCTCGCTTTTTAGCTCGCCGCACCGCATGCAGAAGCGAGACTCCTGAAGCTTAAGCCTCTGGCGATAGTCCTCGGCAAGGGCCCTGCAGACCCCCGCCACCCTCTCGTCGACCTCTCCCTGGATCATCGCCTCCCGGGAGGCGAGGGCGTCCTCGGCAGCAACCACTTGGCGTTCCATCACCTCCAGCCGCTCGCGATCCAGGCTTTGCTCCAGCGCCTCCAGCGCCAGCGTGTCTTCGAAGGTGTGGAGCCCTACTTTGCCCATGGATGGCCCGCCCGCCAAGGCGGCCAGCCTGGCTATTCGTGCCTGGACTTGTCGTTCAAGGGCGGCATTTGAAGCTTGAAGCTCCTTCCCACGCCACTCTGCAGCCTCGCGTCGGAGGTCCGTGGCTCTGGCTTCCTCGAGGGCACGATCGCGGGCCTCCCTCGCTGCGGCAAGGGGTTCCTCGGCCTCCGCGCGAGCATGCTCACGCTGCAGATGACTGAAGTTAACGGCGACCTCTAGCTGACGTCGTTCGCGCACCAGGCGTAGGCGCTCCGCTACAAGGCACGTATAAACATCGTCAAGCTCCACCCCAAGGCGACCCAACACGTTCGTCGCGTCCCGGAGAAGGCCATGCACTCAGCCGGGGCCCTCCTCTGCGCCTTGGTCGGCGGGGGAGGCGCGTGAAGGCCCGCTCGTCTCCGGTAAGGGCCCGGGGCCTGGGGCTCCATCGTCTGGCCCTCCAGCTCGGGGCAGAGCTCGACACGAGTTCACCCCCCTGCTCGAAGATGGTGCCATCGTGCATGCCGCCCAGCTGCCAGCGAGAACCAGCGGAGAGGCCCTTGGCACTGCCCCTCCGATCTAGAGGCCGCCCCTGAAGAAAGATGCTAGAAATGCGGACCCGAGGTTCTCCATGGGTGGCCTCGGCTCGGGGGCAGAGGCCATCTTACGCGTGGCCATGTGGCCCGCGAGGCGTGAGACCACCATGGGGCCGGCGCCTTCCAGAGGTGGCGGAGAAGCCACGACCATTCCTTCCTTAGAGGAGGACCTGAGGATCGAGAGTCAGGAAAACACACGGTACAAAAATCAAGGAAGGCCGGGCGCTTACTCATCCGCGGCGATCCATCTCCTCCTCTTTTGGGCCCTTGGGGCAGAGTTGTCGCGGCCGCCGGGCTCCTTCCCCCTCCGGGATGCGCGGGGACCGGAGGATGACATGCTAGGCCCCAGCGCGTGGCCTCCCACGGTGGGGACGGCGGCCGTGCCCTCGGCTGGGGCGTACCCTTCACCACTTGTAGGGGGACGGTGGATGCTGAAGGGACGCACGGCTTGGAGCGCACCCCTGCAGCTGCTTGGGGGGCACACCCCATCAGTACCCCGGGGCCTGGGACCACCAGGAAGGGGTTGTCGCGAGGCCCCAAGTGGTCCTCGGGGAGCAGCCCCCACTCGTCGAAGCACGACATCTTCTTGGCAAAGGCTTCCCTGTTCGGATAGTTGTACAGGGGGAGCCCTCCCGAGGGGAGTGCGGCAGGTTCCCTACCGGCCAGGAGGTGGAGCACCCCGCACAGCGCGCTGGAAGGGAGAGAAGGTAACTGAAGCCTCATGGCATTCTCAGGGCCGGTGAAGGCCCACATCTGGTGGTAGTGGCGCTGAAGCGAAGCGATGCGCCGCCGGATGAACTCCCTCACCACCATCGCCATCGTCGTGCCCTCCTTCCTCAGGTTAGCCATCCTAGTCATGACTCGCGCAAGCCGCGGGTCGACAAGCTCTGCGTGCCCCCAACCGGAGCTCGGCTTCGCAAGGGCGGCTGGGATCAGGAGCATAGGGCTGTACACGGTGGTGGTAATGTATACCCATTGCTTCTGAAATCACTCCGCGGCCGGGTGGAGCGCAGTGTCGATATAGGAGGCCGCGGTCGCCTTCGCCGCTCGGACTGACACGCACCCCGAGTGCTGCCCGCCGGCAACCATCTAAAGGGAGAAGAAGTGGGGGAGCAGAGCCACGGACGGGGCAATGCCCACGAAGGCCTCGCACAGGAACGCGAAGGCGGAGAGGAGAACAATGGACCTAGGGTCAAGATGCAGCACGTGGACCTGGTTGTGCGTGAGCACGGCGTTGAAGAAATTCGAAAACGGCGGCAGCAGGCAGGAGAAGATGGCGTGAAGGTGGAGAGGAATGTTGGTGGCCTCCAGATCGGCTAGAGACCGGGCGGCGGGCCAGATCTTCGTCGCCTTCCACTCGTTGGAGTCGGCGGCGATCGCATCCTGGACGTTATCCAGCCCCTCGCGGTTGATCATAGTGGACCAGCCCAGCGCGGGTTCCGGCCCCGCCTGGGGCTCCGCCACCGCCGCGGCCTTGCCCCTCTTTCTCTTGGGAGCCATAGCGACGAGGCGTGTTGAAGCAGGTGTGGGATCCGGCGCAGAAGGTGCAAGCTTGCAGAAGGAGGGGGAGCAGAAGACAAGCGCGTGGCGGGGCGATGATGGCTCTGCGGCGTGCCCCAGGCTTTTTGTCAGCCTGGGCAGTTGCTGAGGCGACGTGGGCGAGTGTTGGCATCCACGTCTCGTCAGGTGCCACACGTCAAGCCTGGCCCGCAAGCGATTGGAGCCCACGGCGCTTCGCTCTCTCTCTCTCTTTGGCTTTGCCTCGAAGCCAGCCCGAGCGCGCCTTGGGCCCGGGGGCTACTGTCGGCGTTCTAGGATCGGGGGTACCCAAACCTGCCTGCCTGCGGCCCATGGCGTGGCTCCCTCGACGGCCCTGTAAAGCCCAGCTGCGACAACTCCAAGACAAGACCCTCACGAGGGCCCCCTGGCCTCGCGAGGCGGACAGCACTAAGACCTCCTAGGGAGCGGCCTCCCCAGGCTGCCTCCCAAGGAGCAGAGATTTTTATGCAGGTACTCAGCCTCACGAGGCTGCGATGACGTGAGCCATGACGACCATGGCCAGGTGGGCACCAGCGGGCGTAGAGGAGGCAGTTTCCCTTTCGGTGATAAGGGAGCAAGGACAGGCGTAGGTTCTCGAGGATTCTCCCAACGTTTTCCATTCCGGTGCCACAAGACCAAGACCACGAGCTCGGCAGGATGGATGTCACTGCCGAGCCCACCGCTGCGTCACGACCAGAAGCTTTGCAGGCGAAGACCACCTTTCGTCGGGATTGGATGTACTTCTTGTCCCCTTTCAAATTGGCCGTTGTCGGATCCCTTCCCGCCTATGTTTTGATGGAAGAGGACCAAGGCCACTATAAATATAGGTTAGCCACCACCGAGGGGAGGGGGAGATGAATTCCACCCTCACCACCAAGCCCTCGCGAGGCTGTTCATTCATTGTACTTGTTCATCCTCAGCCTCCCCGTGAGGCCAATCCACCACAAAGCAAGAGTAGGGTTTTACACCGCAAGGTGGCCCGAACCTGGGTAAACTGCCGTGTTCATCTTCTTCCCCGCTCGTGTGCGTTTGGCGAGGCTAGGCTATAGGGCGACGAGCTTGAGACTTGGGAGGTTAAGATCTTCGCACACGCCCCAGAGTTCGAACCTTCTTGGGTCTGCGGAGCCCTGAATCAGAAAATGACACTTCACCATGATTTGGGCCTAGGGAAGGCATTGGGAAGTAATAAGTAGATGATGGGTTGCTAGAGTGACAGAAGCCTAAACCCTAGTTTATGCGTTGCTTCGTAAGGGGCTGATTTGGATCCACATGTTTCATGCTATGGTTAGATTTATCTTAATTCTTCTTTCATAGTTGCGGATGCTTGTGAGAGGGGTTAATCATAAGTGGGAGGCTTGTCCAAGTAAGGACAGCACCCAAGCACCGGTCCACCCACATATCAAATTATCAAAGTAACGAACGCGAATCATATGAGCATGATGAAAACTAATTTGACAACAATTTCCATGTGTCCTCGGGAGCGCTTTGCTTTATATAGGAGTTCGTCCAGGGTTGTCCTTTGCTACAAAAGGGATTGGGCCACCTTGCTGCACTTTTGTTACACTTGTTACTTGTTACCGTTACGAATTATCTTATCACAAAACTATCTCTTACCGATAATTTCAGTGCTTGCAGAAAATACCTTCCTGAAAACCGCTTGTCATTTCCTTCTGCTTCTCGTTGGGTTCGACACTCTTACTTATCGAAAGGACTACGATAGATCCCCTATACTTCTGGGTCATCACAGGGATCCTCCTCTCTCCAATGTCTCACGGGTGGTGCGGAGCCTTGCGCGTGTGGAGGCACGGCAGTTCCGGCGGCGGTGGCGGCGATGGCTGGCCTTGCCACGGGCGACGGCGACTGCGGCGCGTCGGGCAGCCCGGTCACGGGCGGCGGCGGGCAGCTGCTTGCCTGGTTCGGGTGGCGGTGACTTCTGCTGCGGCGGCGCGTCATCTGGCTTCGGATGGGCAGCAGCGTGGAGGGCCTGGTGGGCTGCTTGGCGGCACCTCCAGTCAGATCTGTTCTGGCCGGTGAAGCCGACGGTGGTGGTATCTGGCCGGTGAAGCCAACGGTGGTGGTCATCTCCTTCGTCGGAGGTGGTTGGCCTGAGGTTGGGTGATCGGATCCCGAGATCCGTCATCTAGTCTCGGCTGCGAGTCGGGGAGACATGGTTGCCGGTGAAAACCGAGCCAACGGCAGGCGATGGTGGCGTTCTGCGTCGTTGCCTTGATGAAGGCATCGTCGAGTACCTACTGTCAACCCACTCGTGCTGCTCCGGGGGAAACCCTAGGATCTGGTGAGCCAGATCGGACGATGGCGGCACTACGGTGTCGTTTCTCTCTTGGGAGTATCGTTTGTGGAGCAGCCCTGGAAGGCAGAGGCAGGAGGCGTAGCGGCTTCGTCTTGAACGGTGCTTCGGTGGACATGTCAAGTCATGCCTGGCCGACAGGTGCTACGCTTTGTCATGCCTAGTCGGCAGGTGCTACGCACGACAGATCTTCCAGAGTCTCTGTGTCGGGATGGACGAGCGCATGGTGGTGGCGTCGTTGGGCGCCGTGGTAGCGTCGACGGTTGGTCGGACTGGCAAGGATGATGCGGATCTCTCTCCTGAAGATGGGACAGCGGTTCGATGATGATGGTGGCTTCTAAAACGTGTGCATGTTGTGTACGCTTTAGGTCTGCCGCACCGGTTGTTGGTTCCGATACGTTATACGGATGGATCAGCGACGATATCGGTTATAGATATGAGGAGTGAGAGCACTCCGTATTATCAAGTTTGTAGGTGTGAGTGGTGACTTCGGAAGGCTTGATGTATGTTTTTGTGAGACCTTCGTGGAATAATTAATAAAGATGACCATATGCATCGATTAATACAGAGGCCGGGGGTTTAACCTCCTTTTCCAAAAATAAATAATAATAATAATCAAACTCCTACTGAACGACCCTTCCATATCAAACCCAATTATACCTCTCTTAGAGGGTCCGTACTTTTAGGTGCCATCGGCTCCATCGGTTCATGTATAGTTGATTGTCCAGAATTAGTTTCTTTGTTAGCTGGCAGTGGGGAATCAGGGACCATGCATCTTGGGTAAAATTAATTAATAAACTTGATTAGTATATAGTAGTATATATACATAATGCTCATGTAGAATTAAGATCTACCTGGTTATTTATTTCAGTGGAAATACCAACTTCCTCAGAATATATGAGCGCATATCTTGTTGTGTAAAATATAAATCCAGTTGACATGGCTTAGTACATTGCTTTAAAACTGTTGCATCCATTGGTGGCAAAAGCGATATACGGCAAGCATAATATATACACCGGTGCCGTTAAAATATTAAATTGGTGAAGGTCACTATTTTTGGGTGCCAGCGGCAGCATGCAAAGGGAGACAAACCTAATGCCCCGTCAACTGAAACTAGGTTGAATTATTATTATTTAAGCGAGTCTGATGATTTCATTATCATAGTATATGTTTCCATTCTGTGACCGAAACTTTTTAGTTTTGATACTCTATTAATTCGTTAAAAACTGAGCAGTTCAAACATCCGATTGACTTTAATACACTATCATGATCTTATTGATGCAGTCTTAGATTTGTTTTTCCCTATGTGTGTGCGTGTAATGCATCTTATATCCTGGCTCGCTCATGTTCATAATTAATTACTCGCAATAGATTTTGTGCAATCAAGCTTTTGATAGTAACAACCTATTGATGCAATTATCAGTTTTCTTCACTTGCCCATTTGTTGCACAACTGGAGCGAGCCCGAAATGCGTTCAGTTTGCAGGTGTTAAAGACATTACCAGGCAACATAAGGAAGACACCGGAAGTGGATCCTATTATATTAAGCCACAATTCGCTAGTTGGTTATTTTGGTTTCTATTTTGCTCAGTATTTGTATATACTCTATCTATGTTACTACTGGAGTTATCGAATTTTGGTCCGGGTCGGACATGTCTGAACGATTGATTAAGGTATTAATGATACGGGGTCTCTCTAAACTTGGCCTCTTAACTCACATATTTTGCTGAACTTCATGCATACAGATCTAGGTTATCTATTGTACTCGTAATTTATTCTGCTGCTGTAGATATGAGAGACCATGACGCCTACTCTTTACTTTTGTGATTGGTTTGTGGTTTCATTGGTAATTTTTGATTCATTGTGGATTACAGGCTTTACAGGCCACGTTCACAATGTTCTTGGAGAACTGCCATTAATTGGATAGCACAGATATAGAGGTGAATCTCTTGGAACGAGTGCAAAGCTATGTTCACATGCAGCAGAAGAATTCTTTCGGTGTTGGAACTTGGAAGCAAAATCTAGAGAGAGCGATTCAAGGGTTAGTTATGTCGAACCAAAGCTTACAGAATAAAATCCAGACTTTTTCAGATAAAAAGATGTGAATATTATCGTACTTAATAAGGCTTCATGGTTTTAATCAATACCCACTGATTAACAATTTCTCCATATTGTACATCTATTCAGTTATATTTAATTCTCTTTGTACTAGTCATTTATCCGAGTACTTGCTTAAGGATACTTGATATTTGATCTGGCAGGGGTATCTCAATTCAAAATACTAGAAGATACCCCGCGCGTTGCTGCGGGAACCATGATAAAACAAATGGAAAAAATGCCCTTATAGAACTATCTTTTAAAAGAAAAAGAGGAGTTACAAAACTTGTTATATGGATACATGAAGCAATTTAGTAATCCTCCTCAACTGTTCCATTATAAAAAGAAGTGCCATTCTCATAAGCCATCTCGGCCGATGAGAGAAAGTATGTACAAACTAATGGGTGGAAGCATACTATGAATCAACTCTTGTATGTACCTTATATCTATAAATTTGATGAACTTTGAGATGAAACGTCACAAACCTGAGATATAGGCTGACGGTTGTATCGGTACAACCATTAACATATCACATGTTTCTTTTATAACCAGCAAAACAAATCAACTGTGTATCAGAGAACCTTTGCATATGATTCATACAATGAAAATGGTGACAACTAAATTTATGTTGAGAGTTAATCAAAATGTCACTTTGTGAAGTCAATCAAACTATGTATATTATATCTCTCAAAAGGAAAATAATTAACCGAATGTTTGTATGGCTACATCAAGATTATCCAATAGGCTATTTAACACACATAAGAAATCAAATGATTTGCTATCTAAGAGATGCAGAATCAAATGGAAAGTGCATGTAGTGCAAATAAAAATAAATTTTATGGTAAAAGCTGGGGCTCGTATGCACCAACAATGCCAGATGGTTATATATGAATTTCATAATTAGGATTATGTTGCACATCAAGAAGCACTAATTCATTGTTAGACTACTTATCCGGAAAACAACATAGAATTTGTCTGCACATGGGTTAGACTACTTATCCGGAAAACAACATAGAATATGTCTGCACATGGGTTACAACATGTACATCTGCATATTAAAAAACAACTAAAGAACAACATGAGCACATGACCTTAAACTGCAGAAGCGTTGTTGCCATAGTCCGTATATCGCCGTCCTTGCACACTTGAAGCTAGCAAGCACCTCAGAGCTACCAGGAAGCGCCACGAAATATTACGAACACCATCATCACATTACGCAATCAAGCTAATCACAAAGCAAGAAATAACCAGAATAAATAGGAGGCTCAAGCTCACCATTGATATCTATCTTGATCGGAGCTGTACATCCCACAGAAATCCATCAAAAAAGACAGAAGATTAACCATCCACAGCACCAGCAGAAATCGAAAACTTCAACAGTGCATGAAGTGACGGGTCAATCATGAGAATAGATGCTCTTGCCTTTCTCCTGTGGGGCTTGCGTGCGTTCGCAGCGACGTGGAGAAGGCAAGGGGAGGTCATCGAGCTTCTCCTTCCCAAAATCATGCGCTGTAATCGAGGCCTTGGCGGAGAGGGTCGAGGTACGCCCAAGGTTTTGGATTCCGAATGGACCATTTTTCTCGAGGGGGGGCGGTAAACTCGGTTACCACGGTAACCACGAAATTCCGAAAAAAATTCGAGCGAAATTTAAAATCAAAATTTGAATTCAAAATTTTTAAGACAAGAATACACAAGATTTGAGCACAAAAAGTAATCGACACTAGTGGTAGCGCAGCGGCATGAGGTCTGCTCCAATGCCCCGCACATGCAGGTCGCGTGTTCGACCCTCGCAAGCTCATTTTTTTTTTATAGAAATTACAGCTTCAAAAAACGAAAAGGAAAAAAGTGCTGCTGGCGGTCCTCGTACACAAGACCCGGACTTGCTGGTTGAAGATCCTCACCACTGGGACGCGACTATGCTTGTGTTCCAGTAAGAGATATACATTATTTAACTAGGCGATAGGGGTTTAAATTCAAAAAATTCAAAAAGTCCGGAATTTTCTGCTCGGTATACATGATTCTCGTGGGGGAGCGGGAAACGCGATAACCGGGCGGTAACCGAATTTACCGCCCGGTACCCAAAACCTTGGGTACGCCTGAGGCCGTCGGCGCGAAGAGGGCATGGAGGAGAGCAACGTGTGCGCACAGGCTCACTGGGCTTCGCCGGGTTGGCCAAATCAGGCGCGGTCGAGGCTGCCGACTTGAAGTGCCATGGAGCATAGCATCCTACTGGAATCGAGCTGGCACGGTGATGGATGCGTCTGGTGAATCCGAGGACGCCAGCACAAGGAAGGCCCGGAGCAGGGCGGTGCGTCCGAGGTTACGGCCTTGAGGATGGCCGGGTGCAGACCAACGGCGGCGCATAGGTTGATTCGGCTGCGTGCGGATGGTCGCATGGATGACCCTTCCACAGAGGTGATGATACGGATCCAACGCGAGCGCCAACCTTGCAATCAGAAGTCATCGGCTTCAAATTTCAGGAATCGTACCACGGGAGGCACTGTCTATGTTCGAGAGGAGGCGTCGGAAGGACGGGGAGATTGGAAAAAACGGAGGGGAGGGGAGGGGAGGGGAACGGGAACGGGAAGAATAGAGGCGGCCGAAGGGAGGGGAAGCGGAGAAAGCCAGCCCGCTCGTTTGGGCTTCCTGACTGTATTGCGTGACTCATAAGGTCCAAAGTAGAACATGCGCTAGTGTTTCTCAAAAAAAATAAAAAATGCGCTGGTGGATTGTATCGACGTGAACAAAGGAGGTTCTATTGAATAGGATGGCTGCCAATAGTGCATGCATTGATCGATGGATAGAATTAATTGGGGTGATGTGGCTTAAGAGAAGCTAGAGAATTCTTTTTAGTGGGGTGCTCCTAGTAGATGACGTGGCACACCGCTGATGTGGAAAGTGTGCATGGCGAGAGAATAGGGAGTAGTGGGGAGCAACTTCTTAAGAATGGTAGATTTGTGGTGCTTGCTTTAAAACTTGCGCTAATTAGGCCTTCACAACTATTATCTTTATATTAAACGGATTTTGTATAATCCATACTATATAGACATTTCCATTTCTTGATGGCTTCATGTGCCATACTATATCGGGGCCTACAGCAACATGGACCATATTATGTGCTTCTGGTAGTGCATCATTTTGTGGTTCCGAGTTACATGCAAGAGCCAAGTATAGGCAGTACAGCTGCCAACCGAAACGCACCGTAACTCCACCGCGTTGCTGCTCCATCACTTCGCCATGGCTCCCAAGTCAACCCGTCTGACGAGGGGAGGGAAGACCACCGCCGCAGAACAAATTGGAACCATTAACTAGAATTCTCTTTTTTTTATTGCAGTAGTGAACTACTCTTAGGGTAGAGCTAGCGTTGTTGCCACTAAGACCAAGGAGAAGCTACCCTCACTAACCAAGGGCAACTGGATGACCTCCACCGTCACCGGCACCATGCTACAGCATCTGGTCGACGTTGGCTACCTGCCGTAGCCGACCGTTGCCATTCCTCATTTGCCAGTGGTTGAGACAACAAACGGTTGCGCTTTGTTGAGTTCGTGCCCAAGCCGAAGGAGTTCGAACATGTTAGCTTTATCCCATTTCTTCTTGGAGGTCTAGGTTATCCAGTCCATCCCTTTTTCCATCGTCTTCTCCACTTCTAATACCTCCAAATGCATCGCCTCACCCCAACTCCATATTACAAAATGCATGTTTCATTACTGTCTGTGAATGCTTCCCAATGTCGAGCCTCACTTCGGTCTGTGGAGGAAATACTTCCAAGTTATACTCTATACCAATCATGAACGAACCTTGTGAGTGCGCAGGGGCCGTCACATGCAAGCAATCCAGATCCGGGTAGCTCGCCAGAGAGTTTGTAGAGACCAGCAAAAAATGCAGGAAGAGTGGTTCTTCATCACGAATGTAGAGTTAAGCAAACCTCTTCGGTCTAGAAATGTTATGCACTTCAGCCTAGTTTCGCCTGTTAAGCTCAACTCTTGCAACCCCAAGAACATACTAGTTGACACACTAGAGGTATCTAAGCTCCATAGGCATGTGCGAAAGCTATCCGACATTGGCTTGACTCTAGACGGTGTGATGCACGTAGCTCTGGACCAAGGTGTCCAACCACTCCAACTCCAACTCACCCGATGTTCCAGTACACTAACAGTACCAAAAACCGTCAGTGTCTTTGATAGGGTGGGGAGCGTGGCTGGATGTACTAGAGGGGATCACACACAGAGAGTTTACCCCAAAGGTTTCGGCCCTCATGGTTGAGGTAATACCCTGCTCTTGCCACGTATGACGGGGTTACAAATATGGGGTGTTTGTAGCTACCGAGACGGTGACTATGGAGTCGATATCCTAAGCTATCCACTGGCCTCGCCTTATAAAGGGCGGAAGGCCTAGGTTTACAAGAGTCCTAACCGACTTGGATCCCTTTCGGCTGAGGAGTTCCCATCTTGTGCTCCAAGACACCCTGGTTTTCTTAACGGACACCCCACCAGCCAGAGGCACGTAGGAACGGTGGCCCAATATCTGGTACACCAGCCAACGGGCCACCCCCGAGATAGCACATCATAAGTAGCCCCCGAGATCGTCTCGGATTTCTTCTCGAGAAGTGAAGTACTCGCGGGATCCTTGTCTCTCTAATCTTGACTCCTTTCGGTCCTTTCTTTGATCCTCGAGAAATTTGGCCTCCATGGAACCTGCTGCAATCAAGCTGGATGTTGAATGGGAGGTTTCGTTGCTCTAGCCTCTTGGTTATGTCGGCCGGGCCATGACACTTCTACGCCGGAAGAAGCTCTTCAACGGCACAAGTCCCATGTGAAGCCATAGTGGAGTTTTTGCCTCGTTGCCCGGGCCGGTGCTTCACGTGTCGATTTGCTCCAGGCTCATATTTTGCGGGGCGCACCGCCGCTTGACATCCCGCATTGGTTTTTACAAGAAGGGTAGGAGGTAATCTAGTAAAGAAGATTCTCCCCCTCGTTTCTTCTTCTTCGCACCTCACATCTGCCAGTACTGGGGTGTTCACCATTGCTTGTTTCATACTTCAAAGGCCACTTGAACTTCAGCAGTCCATTGGAACACCTTTTTCTGAAGCAAAGTGGTGAGTGATCTAGCCAAAATGCCATAGCCTTTAACCAACTTTCTGTGGTATATCTTGTTAATCCGACAATCCCTCTCAACTCTATGAAGTTACTAGGTACATGCCAGTTGACCATAGCTTGAGTTTTAGCTAGTAAAGTAGCTACCCCTTAATTAGAGATAATGTGTCCAAGATATTCCAACTTCCTTTGTGCAAAAGAACACTTGGAAAACTCTGCAAACAGCTGATGTTGCCTCAAGATTTTGAGCATAGTGGATAGGTGTTCAATGTGGTCCTCCAATATTTTACTAAACACCAATATGTCATTGATGTCAACTACACAACTTGTTCTTGTAGACTCGTGTTGGGCCTCCAAGCGCAGAGTTTTATAGGACAGTAGCAATTTTCGCTCAAGTGGATGACCTAAGGTTTATCAATCCGTGGGAGGCGTAGGATGAAGATGGTCTCTCTCAAACAACCCTGCAACCAAATAAAAAAAAGTCTCTTGTGTCCCCAACACACCAAATACAATGGTAATTTGTATAGGTGCAGTAGTTCGGCGAAGAGATGGTGATACAAGCGTAGTAATGATAGTAGATATTGATTTTTGTAATAGCAACAATAAAAAACAGCAAGGTAACAATTGATAAAACGGAGCACAAACGGTATTGCAATGCTTGAAAATGAGGCCTAGGGTCCGTACTTTCGCTAGTGCAATCTCTCAACAATTCTAATATAATTGGATCATATAACATTCCCTCAACGTGCGATGAAGAATCACTCCAAAGTTCCTATCTAGCGGAGAACATAAGAAGAAATTGTTTGTAGGGTACGAAACCACCTCAAAGCTATTTTTTCTAATCAATCTATCCTAGAGTTCGTACTAAAAATAACACCAAGCTATTCTTTCCGATCGACCTAACCAAGAGTTCGTACTAAAATAATACCATATGATACACATCAACCAACTCTAATGTCACCTAGATACTCCAATGTCACCGCGAGTATCCGTGAGTTGATTATGCGATGTGCATCAAACAATTTCAGATTCATCATACTCAATCCAACACAAAGAACCTCAAAGAGTGCCCCAAGATTTCTACTAGAAAAAGAAGGACGAAAATGTGCATCAACCCCTATTCATAGATTACCCCAATGTCACCTCGGGAATCCGCGATTTGAGTGCCAAGACATAGAGGAGATATGCCCTAGAGGCAATAATAAATGTTATTAATTATCTCCCTGTTCATAATTAAGTTTATATTCCATGCTATAACTGCTATGGTTCCCGAGCCCGTATATCCATAAAGGCTCTGGGAAAACCCAAGTGCACGTGTGGTATAATAAACGGTAAAATGTATTCCTAGTCGTGCCTCTAAGACTAGCTCAAGTGTTGCATGATGATTATGTTTTCCCAATCATGGGCATGTCTATGCCAGCAATTTTGAGGGCACAATGTCAGGAAGGACATTTGTGTTGAATCGACCCGAATTGATGTTATGCTATGAGATACATTCATCATGAGTTAATGGTTAATAACACAGAGATAGTTAACGTTTGCATGATTCCTCAGACCAGGAGAGTATCGAGTTTCTTCATGCTTGATTCATGAACTTTGGGGTTTGTTAAACGTCATCCGTAAATGGGTGGCTATTACGGCGGCTTAAGGGTTCATGGAAAAGTGTGTCAAGTAACTTGATAGCTCAAGATTGGGATTTGCTCCTCCGGCGATGGAGAGATATCTCTGGGCCCTCTCGGTGTTACGGTATCCATCATCGTCTGGCTAGACACAGGGTGATTTGATCACAGGGATGCCAGAACACGGTAACGAGAAAAGAGAACAATACCGGTAATGAGGTAACTGGCTTAGTGGACAAGTTGTTGATCCACGTGAATGCCAACATGTCTCACCTCGGGTATTTGTAACATATCGCGAAGCGACAGGAATAGCACACGGCAACTGGAGGTTCACTCGAATATTCATTCGTGTGGGTATAGGGGTCAATATGGGTGTCCACGGCTCTGATGTTGATCATTGATCGGAAGGGGTTCCGTGTCATGTCTATACTTCACCGAACCTATAGGGTCACACGCTTAAGGGTAATCTATCTGCTGAATACTAGACAGGGAGTCTGAGAGAAAATCACCGAAAAAGTTTCGGACACCGAAAAACTTTCGGACAGCGGAAAAGTTCCGCAGAGAGAACACCGGATGAGTTTCCGTGAAAATGAAAAGTTGTTTCGGGGTATTCCATTAGGTCAAATTGGTTTCGGCACATGCCTGATAATTCTTGGAGGGTGCCGGAATCATTCTGGAAACTTTTGGGAATTTTCTGGAAGAAAAACCGGAAATGTTCCGGAGCTGCCGGAACCGCTTCAGATGCTTTTCGTAGATGAAATCACTAAACTGGAATTGTTCCAGAACGCGTTGAAAATTATTTTAGTGGGTACTGGAAATGTTCTAAGCCCACATAAATATTTTCAGTTCGAACGGACGCTGAAAAATGTCGTCATGAATAGTGAAAGTGCTTTTTGGGTTACTTTTTGGAAAGCCATTATTTTGGGCTTTGTCCCAAGATATTTTTGGGGGTGACATGGATGGATGAGGCCCCCTTGGGGGGCCCCTACAAGGTGTTGGCCGGCCACAATGGGGCTCCTCCTTGGAGCCCCCACTTGTCTCTTGGTTTCACACTTGTGCCCTTGTGGAAGGACTCCATTCATGTGGTTTTTGGTTTTTTGTGAAAAACTACCCTACCCCTTGGGATTTCCTATAAATAGAGGTGGAGGGGCAGCCCTCCACACTCACTCCTTCTCACATACAAGTGTCATTGCATGATCTGGCTTCTCTCTCCCTCCCTGCGAAATAGTTTCGTAGAGCCGAAAGGCTGTCTGGGTTCCGGTGGGAACTAATTCTGGACGGCGAAGCCCTGCCGGATAGTTGACACCGTATATGTGAAACTCTGTAGAGAGGTCGTAGTTTCGATCTTAGTGCCCGAGGGGCTGTTCGTGAGTGCCTCCCGGAGGGCTGTCCAAGTGACGGTCCGAGTTCTGTGGGTCCTCCCGAAGGGCTGTCCGAGTGACCGTCCGAGTTTCGAAGGTCCTCCCGAAGGGCTGTCCGCGACACCGTCCGGGGGACTGTTCGACCACCTCCCGGAGGGCTTTCCGCAAGGCAGATGAGGGAGTACATCCTCGCGGTTGGGAGGTTGTAAATCCTAGCTGCGGGGATCTGCACCGCCGATCGTCATCGACTCTACTTCCGCTGCGCTATGAGTCGGTAACGAAATGATCAAACCTTGTATGCAGTCTCCATAGTGGTCCTGGGCTGGTGCGTAGGTCGGAAATTTTTTGTTTTCTGTTGCGTTACCCTACAGTGGCATCATGAGCCGTGCTATGCGTAGATGCAGGTCGTGATCTAGAATACATAGAGATGTATGGGTGTTGCACAATATAATTAGGTAGTAGATGAGTTCTATTACTGAAAATTATTTGTGCGGGTAGCAGATGAAATCTGTTACCCGAGGTTCTTGTTGCTTCCCTGGAATTTGCATATTTCTGATCTTGATAACAGCATGGTGGAGTTTCAATGTTCTAGCAATCCGCGATCCTGATTGATCAACGAAGTGCTAACAGTCCATTGAATTCCACCGTAGTTAAAAAGAAAGATGAAATTTCGCAGACGAAAGGGCAATGCAGATATGATCTGCACGGGGGTCATGCGTATGACGAAGTTTAGTATGGGGCTCGAGATTTTATTATCTCGGTTTTCATAGACCCTGGAAAGTTAATCTAGCGACTTGAATTATCATACTTGATGATAAACGTTGGTAGCTTCGGTTTGTTTCGAAACCTTAGAAGCCACGAAAAACAAGTTTTTGCTGAACCGATTAGAGGCGTCTAACTTGGTTTTGCAGGAGGGTTTGCATGTGCATGTGCATGTGCATGTGGTATAGTAGTCTCATATTAATTTGATTATGTATGAGATGACTATATGATGTAAATTAATTAACATGACCTGCGTGTCATGATTCGGCATGATGGCTAGAGCCTATGATTGCACTTTAAATGACCTATGTGTCAACCTTGTTGTAATCCATTATTTTATTAGCTATAGAGATAGCAATATTATCTGGTGCATCGACAAGGTGGTGGCAATCTTCGCAAAGGTGAACACCGACGCGAATGCCGAAGACGAAGAAATGAAAGACTTCTCCGTCAGAAAGGGCTATACCATATCATGCTATTATGAATTGCCTGAGATGTTTATCCCTTATGTTGCACCCTTCTTGATTGCGCGGTAGTCGCTTTTTATTAGGGTGATCTCTCACAAAAAAAATATCAAGTAGTTAGTGTTCTCCCAAGTGTAGCACCGTCACGGCACCTAACTTTTCGGGGTGCGCCATGGATGCATGGGTACGAACGATTAGGGATGTGTGAGGCGGGTGAGGTCAGACCTCGCAGCAAGATCACTTGGTTGTCTTGACGTTCATGGCAGGATCGTCCTGAGCTCGGAACACACGCATCGAAAGATGAACAAGAGTCACATAGAGATGTGATCGGCAAGTTGGCCTACCGATTAAAATTCCCGTCATGAGATGATGATTCTATGGCGATGAATTGAAGTCTGGATCTTGTATCACTCAAAATCAATTATGAGAGATATTGATTTGAGTGGGAGCGCACTGTAGAATTAACTTGATTAATTCTCAATGCAATTAATTTTGAACACTGTCTAAGTGTGATTTGCATAATAGTTATAGAATTATGGCTCGCATTTCCACCTTCCCTATTTAAAATTGAATAGCTATTAAATATCTGGTTAAAACTTTACGGTTGGTAACGTAATGTGAGGATTGTCCTCAAGAGTGCCGAGAAGGACTTTGTCCTATCGCATACTTTCGGTATTCTCTCGCTTATGCTATGGATCATGTGACTCTCGTCCTTCGATCCAAAAGCTAGAATTCCATTTCAGTCAAGTGCAATATGTTTGCTTCCATGAGACCTGAACTTTGAAAGTTTGGATAGTTATGTGATATTCATGGAATCTGAAAATCATTTTCAGAGACAGACAAAGGCTAAAAGATATGAGATATCCAAAGCAATGTTTGTTTGCAAACTATTAGTAAAGGAGTTTACTATGCATTAGACTGATAAGAGAGGGATCCAGAAGAACGCCTGTCATATGATGAAAGGTGAATAAAACAACAACTTAAAGAGAATGGAAGTGTCCGAAGGGTGTTAGTGAAACTTTCACGCCTAGGAAGTCCGGGTCTAACGCCACTCTTAAGTTGGGTGCTTCTTCTGGAAGTAGGAGAAATACTAAAAGTTAAACTGTTAGAAGTATAAAGGCAGAAAGAAAGAAGACTGGAATATCCAGCTCATGTATGAATATCATACAAGTTTTTGATGTATAGAAGGCTGGTCAAAGATATAGTTCTTGGGAATTATGGTTAAACATGTTAATCACTAATTCTTGGGTATTGTGAGTTAATCACAAAGATACCCGCTCGATTGCATTCTGTTGCAACTCGATGGAAGAACTACTATGGCCTGAAAGACTAGCCAGGGATGAGGTTTAGGTATACACAGAGAACATAGTAAATGTTACTATACCTTCCATCGGTGTATTACTGTCTGTATTTATTTTCATAATTCATTTAGAGTTTTATAAACTCTAGCCCATTGCATGAGGTATCTTGCAAGAAGGTTGTTCATAAGAGAACTTTTTATGTTCGAAGTTATGAATAACATAAGGGCCATACTTTCATTGAGAATGAGATGTATGTTATGAATAATGATCATAATATATTACCTCTGGATTTACTTTCATAATTCATTTTAGAGTTTTACACACTCTAGCCCATTGCACAATGTTTGTTGCAAAAGAGTTGTTCATAAAAGAACAATTGTTGTTCAGTATTACGAATAACATAAAGGGCCATGCTTCCATCCGAGATTGGACGTATGTTATGAATATTGATGGTAATATGATACATCCATAACACTGACGCTAAATGTCGTAAGACTAAAAGAATACCACACAAGTGTGGCACTGCATTTGGTCACATTGGAGAAACCCGCATGGAAAATTCCATTATGATGGATTTTGAAGTCGTTTGATTTTGTATCATCTGACACTTGCAACTTTCCTCCGAAAAGTGAAGTGACTGAAATACCATTCACAGGCCATAAGGAACGAGCAAAGAACTTATTGGTGATCATACATTTTGATGTATGTAGTCCGATAAATGTTGTTGCAAGTAGTGGATTTATCTATCTTCATAAATGACTCAAGTAGATATATGGATATTTACTTGATGAGACATAAGTCTGGATCTTTTGAATTCATTTGAAAGGTTTTCAAAAATGAAGTAGAAGTTATTGTAACAAGAAAATTCTGTTTCTACAATTCAATTGCAGAAAGGAATATTTGAGTTACAAGTTTAGCGAATGTCTGATGAGTTGTGAAAAGAGTTTCATAACTTACACCTCCCGGAACACCAATGTGAGTGAAAAGTCCGTGAAGATGTAATCGAACCATTTATGACATGGTAAGATCAAAGATGACAAAAATAAATTTGCCATTATCCCTTTTGAAAGTGATGCTTTAGAGACTGCGGCTTTTACACTGAAAAGAGCTCCATCAGGTCTGTTGAAATGACGCCATGGTATGGTACGCCCAACCATGTTATATCTTTTCTTAAACATTTGGAATATGGGGCTTGTGTAAAAGGTTACAAACCTATTCCAAATCAGACAAGTGCTACTTTGTAGGTTGTCCCAAGCAATTGGGTATTCCTCCCTCACTATACTGAGGCAAATAGGTTTGCCACAAAGAACGGTATGCTTTTTGAAGAAAATGGTTCTTTCAAAAAGGTGAGTGGGAGAACAATGCAACTCGATGGGATAAACAGTATCTTCGTCATCAGTTCAAAGGAAAGAGACCTTGGAAGTGATTCCAGAGTTTCCTACTGCGACTGATACGGAAGTCTCTACAATAAAATGTATGGACTTCGATCGAACTTGCAGCTGAACCACGTGGGCAAGGCTCGTGCAAACCTCTCAGGTGCGCAAACGAGATATTGTTGTTAGACAATAGTATACCTACAATACACAAGGAAGCGTTGATGGGCCCTGACTCCACAATTGGCTAAATGCCAATACAATCCGAGTTAGTTTCCATATAAGTGTTTCAAGATTAAAACCTTGATACACCCTTCGGAATACTTAGAGTCTAACGAATATTTATGGAACTTAAAACTGATATGGATAAAAATGTTTTATCCATAAAGCTCGACTTGTTGCAATAACAAGTTCAAGGAGTTGACTACGATGAGATTGTCTCACCGTAGCGATGCTTAAAGTCGGTTCGGGTTGAACTAGCAATTAAGACATATTTCAATCATGAGATATGAAACATGGATGACAAAAGGATTTCCATCTGATGGAAATAAAACCTAGGACTTGTATGTGATACAGTCCAAACCTAGGATGCTAGTAGGTATGCAAACTTCAGAGTTCCAGCGATGGACAGAAGAGAGCAAAATGGAGTTAGAATCTTCATGTTTTGATGAAATGGTCAAAAAGGGTTTTGACTTCATCAATGGGTAACGAAGATGCTTGTAATTCAAGAAAGTAAGTGGGAGCATAATAATATTTCTAAAAACCTTGTGTGTTTGACACATTGGTAATTGGAAATAAATTTCTTGACACGAATTAGGACTTCATTTGAAAATAGTTTTTTCGATGAAGTGCTTGGGCTAAATAGCCTTGATATTAGGCATGATAATCTATGGAGATAGATTTACCTAATGGGGCTAAGCAATGAATACATATTGACAAGATGCTAAAATCTTTTAGCATTAAAAGGCCAAGGAGTGATTCTTGCCGAAGTCACATGGAAAGAGTTTTTGCAAGACTCGGTGTCCCAAAACACTGATGAGCAAAATACATGATGGAGATTCCACACACTCTTGTGTTTGGATTAATCATGTATTCCATGGTATGTAAACCAACCAGATATGTCCGATACTCCCAAGGTGTTGCGAGTATAGATACCAAAGTGATCAAAAGTACTGATCATAGGACAACAGTGAAAAGTGTCATTGAGTGCAAGAGTAGCTCTGATGACATGTTTTCTCGCAAGCGGAAATCATGAAGAGTTCGTTGTGATATGTTACATCGATACAGTCTTCACCGTTTCTCCGTGCGATTTTCAATTTAAATTGAGGGTTTTGTGTAACAC
The DNA here is from genome assembly GCA_011799875.1 of Thinopyrum elongatum. Taxonomy (NCBI): domain Eukaryota; kingdom Viridiplantae; phylum Streptophyta; class Magnoliopsida; order Poales; family Poaceae; genus Thinopyrum; species Thinopyrum elongatum. Next base: position 29,557,684 of record CM022301.1, read on the forward strand.
ACAATGTGGTGGCACAGTTAGTTGGAAAATGTTCCAAACAAGTTACTGTGGCGAATTCTATAACAGGGGCGAAGTATGTTGCTGCTTTTAAAGCGACAAAGAAGATGTTGAATCATATAGTTCATTCATGAACTTAGTATGGTTCCAAGATGGCTTTTGTCAATGGGACACTACTGCAAGTAGTTGCTCCATAACTCAGTCTGAGGAATCCAGGTTCGACCTGTGATTCACATACATACAAAGCCAAGTCAACACAAAATATGGATTTTGTGAAAGCGTGAAGACGCGAGGATATGCAAAGATACACACGGAGCTGAAGTCGTCAGATCCGTTGGACATCAGGCTATACCACAAGCGAAGCATATTTACACCGGTGTGCCACAGGTGTAAAGTGCATTAGCATCAACTAGATTATTGACTATAGTGCAAGTGGGAGTCTGTAGGAGATATGCCCTAGAGGCAATAATAAATGTTATTAATTATCTCCCTGTTCATAATCAAGTTTATATTCCATGCTATAACTGCTATGGTTCCCGAGCCCGTATATCCATAAAGGCTCTGGGGAAAACCCATGTGCACGTGTGGTATAATAAACGGTAAAATGTATTCCTACTCGTGCCTCTAAGACTAGCTCAAGTGTTGCATGATGATTATGTTTTCCCAATCATGGGCATGTCTATGCCAGCAATTTTGAGGGCACAATGTCAGGAAGGACATTTGTGTTGAATCGACCCGAATTGATGTTATGCTATGAGATACATTCATCATGAGTTAATGGTTAATAACATAGAGATAGTTAACGTTTGCATGATTCCTCAGACCATGAGAGTATCGAGTTTCTTCATGCTTGATTCATGAACTTTGGGGTTTGTTAAACGTCATCCGTAAATGGGTGGCTATTACGGCGGCTTACGAGTTCATGGAAAAGTGTGTCAAGTAACTTGATACCTCAAGATTGGGATTTGCTCCTCCGGCGATGGAGAGATATCTCTGGGCCATCTCGGTGTTACGGTATCCATCATCGTCTTGCCAGACACAGGGTGATTCGATCACAGGGATGCCGGAAGACGGTAACGAGAAAAGAGAACAATACCGGTAACGAGGTAACTGGCTTAGTGGACAAGTTGTTGATCCACGGGAATGCCAACATGTCTCACCTCGGGTATTTGTAACATATCGTGAAGCAATAGGAATAGCACACGGCAACTGGAGGTTCACTCGAATATTCATTCGTGTGGGTATAGGGGTCAATTGGGTGTCCACGGCTCCGATGTTGATCATTGATCGGAAGGGGTTCCGTGTCATGTCTATACTTCACCGAACCTATAGGGTCACACGCTTAAGGGTCATCTATCTGCTGAATACTAGACAGGGAGTCTGAGAGAAAATCAACGAAAAAGTTTCGGACACCGAAAAAGTTTCGGACAGCGGAAAAGTTCCGCAGAGAGAACACCGGATGAGTTTCGGTGAAACTGAAAAGTTGTTTCGGGGTATTCCATTAAGTCAAATTGGTTTTGGCACATGCCTGATAATTCTTGGAGGGTGCCAGAATCATTCTGGAAACTTTTGGGAATTTTCTGGAAGAAAAACCGGAAATGTTCCGGAGCTGCCGGAACCGCTTCAGATGCTTTTCGCAAATGAAATCACTAAACTGGAATTGTTCCAGAACGCATTGAAAATTATTTTAGTGGGTACTAGAAATGTTCTAAGCCCACATAAATATTTTCAGTTCGAACGGACACTGAAAAATGTCGTCATGAATAGTGAAAGTGCTTTTTGGGTTACTTTTTGGAAAGCCATTATTTTGGGCTTTGTCCCAAGATATTTTTGGGGGTGACATGGATGGATGAGGCCCCCTTGGGGGGCCCCTACAAGGTGTTGGCCGGCCACAATGGGGCTCCTCCTTGGAGCCCCCACTTGTCTCTTGGTTTCACACTTGTGCCCTTGTGGAAGGACTCCATTCATGTGGTTTTTGGGTTTTTGTGAAAAACTACCCTACCCCTTGGGATTTCCTATAAATAGAGGTGGAGGGGCAGCCCTCCACACTCACTCCTTCTCACATACAAGTGCCATTGCATGATCTGGCTTCTCTCTCCCTCCCCGCGAAATAGTTTCGTAGAGCCGAAAGGCTGTCTGGGTTCTGGTGGGAACTAGTTCTGGACGGCGAAGCCCTGCCGGATAGTTGACACCGTATCTGTGCAACTCTGTAGAGAGGTCATAGTTTCGATCTTAGTGCCCGAGGGGCTGTTCGTGAGTGCCTCCCGGAGGTCTGTCCAAGTGACGGTCCGAGTTCTGTGGGTCCTCCCGAAGGGTTGTCCGAGTGACCGTCCGAGTTTCGAAGGTCCTCCCGAAGGGCTGTCCGCGACACCGTCCGGGGGACTGTTCGACCGCCTCCCGGAGGGCTGTCCGAGGGGCAGATGAGGGAGTACATCCTCGCGGTTGGGAGGTTGTAAATCCTAGCTGCGGGGATCTGCACCGCCGATCGTCATCGACTCTACTTCCGCTGCGCTACGAGTCGGTAACGAAATGATCAAACCTTGTATGCAGTCTCCATAGTGGTCCTGGGCTGGTGCGTAGGTCGGAAAATTTTTGTTTTCTGTTGCGTTACCCTACAAGACATAGATCAAGTGCTCTCAAATCCATAAAAGTATCCAATCCGATAAAACGAAATCTCAAAGGGAAAACTCAATTCATCACAATAAGATAGAGAGGGGAAAACACCATATGATCCAACTATATTAACAAAGCCCGCGATACATCAAGATCGTGCCATTTCAAGAACACGAGAGAGAGAGAGATTAAACACATAGCTACTGGTACAAACCCTCAGCCACGAGGGTGGACTACTCCCTCCTCATCACGGTGGCTGCCGGGATGATGAAGATGGCCATCAGTGATGATTTCCCCCTCCGGCAGGGTGCCGGAACGGGGTCTAGATTGGTTTTTCATGGAAATAGAGGCTTGCAGTGGTGGAACTTCTGATCTAGGGTTCTTTCTGATGGTTTCTCTATTTATAGGATTTTTCAGCGTTGGAATCACGCGAATATGGGCCTCGAGGTGAGCACAACACACCTGGGTGCGCCTGGGCCTCCTGGCGCGCCCAGGTGTCTTGTGCTCACCTCCTTCACCTTCTGGTCCTCCCACGAAGCTTCTAGTGCCTCTTTTATTCCAAAAAAAAGTCAAAAAGTTTTGTTACATTTGGAGAACTTTTATTTCTGCACAAAAAAGCAACACCATGGTAGTTCTGCTGAAAACAGCGTCAGTCCGGATTAGTTCCATGCAAATCATACCAAAACCATATAAAATTGTTGTAAACATGGCATGAATACTTCATAAATTATAGATACATTGGAGACGTATTAGCATCCCCGAGCTTAATTCCTACTCGTCCTCGAGTAGGTAAATGATAAAAGAAATAATTTATGAAGTGTGAATGCTAGCAAAGTGCATAAGTTTGATCAATGATAATTTCAATCACTTTTCCTATCATCATAACAACAATTCTTTCTCATAAAACTCATCATGATAGAGTAGCAACCAATTCACATGTTAAGGTTCAAACAATGAATTCTCTTGAAACTCAACAACCTATATTCTTAGTCACCAAACAATTGCAATTCAACTTATTCAACGGAGTCTAAGTAAGAGCTCCACATACTCAATCATCATATAGTCTTATATGATTGCTAGTACTCAAAGCATATTTTTAGAACAAATGGCATCCATTGAATACAGAGAAAGATAGGGGCTTAATATTTTGCCTCCCAACTCATTTATCATAGAGATAATTGTTAACAATAATAATTCATGATCAAATATATTTGACTGGTCATATGTGCCTAGATCTTTCCCCACCACATGATGCTTGCCAACTAGAGAATAATTGAGGTTCAAATGAGAATTCATACTATTGACTCTTTGCATAAAAGTAAATACTGGAAAATAATAGATATGCCCTTCGCAGAGGGAAGCAGAGGTTGTCATGCGCTTTTTGGTTTTGGATGCCCAAGCTCTTAATGCAAAGGAACGTCACATTATATTGCCCCTTATGATAGCAACCTTTATTATGCAGTCAGTCGCTTTTATTACTTTGCCATCACAAGTTCGTACAACGCTCAATTTTCCCTTACAATAAAATATCAAACATATTTAGGAGCAATTTTTATTGCTTTATGCACCGATGACAACTTACTTGAAGGATCTTATTCAAACCATAGGTAGGTATGGTGGACACTCATGGCAAGAAACTGGGTTTAAGGGTTTTTGGATGCACAAGTAGTATCTCTACTTAGGACGAATTTTTGGCTAGCAAAAGATCCTAAGCAAACACCACATGTTGGAGGATCCATAACAATATAATTACTATGCAAATATACACAACCATAACTCATTATGTTGTCTTCCTTGTCCAACTTCAACTAATTTGCTCAAGTTTGAAAATAATTAATGGGTATTCACAATCATAGAAGATGTCCAAGATAATATATTTGTATGTGAAAGTTCTCTTCCTTATACTAATCATTCATGAATTGCTTGTATAACCAATATTGTGAATGTCAAGCTTCAAAATATTTCATTTTCTAAACCCAAAGTGAAACTACTACTAGGAATGATATGAACATATAATTTCAACTTCATTATATTCAATTAATTCAACAATTTACTCATAGTATATAAGTGAAGCACAAGAGTAAATGACAAACTACTCCAAAAAGATATAAGTGAAGATAATGCGAGTAGTTAAGTAAATGGTAGCTATTTGAGGACTCTATCTTATTTAAAAACTTTCAGATCTAAGTATTTTATTAAAACAGCAAGCAAAACAAAATAAAATGACATTCCAAAAATAGCACACATCATGTGAAGAAGCAAAAACTTAGGCTCAACCGAGGCTAACCGATAATTGTTGATGAAGAAAGGTAGGATGCCTACCGGGGCATCCCCAAGCTTAGATGCTTGAGACTTCTTGCAATATTATCTTGGGATTCCTTGGGAATCCCCAAGCTTGAGATTTTGTGTCTCCTTAATTCCTTTTATATCACGGTTCCCCTAAATCTTAAAAACGTCATCCACACAAAACTCAACAAGAACTCGTGAGATAAGCTAGTATAAATCAATGCAACACCTTATCATTATCTACTATAACAAATCACTAAAATTATTATTTAACATTGCATACTAAATGCCTCTGCATATTTAATACTCCTATCCTTAAATAGAATAATTAAACAAGCAAACATACGCAAACAATGCAAACATAACAGCAATCTGTCTAAACAGGACAGTTTGTAAATAGTGCAATTTTACTCACACTTCCCTAACTCCAAAAATACTGAAAATTTACCACACTGTAGAAAATTTATCATACATTATTGTGCAAAAAAATTAAAATTTTATCACATTCTGACTTTTCTCAAGAATTAACGCACTATCGTGCAACTTTCTGTTTTCAAACAGCAACACATAGACTTGCAAAATAAGCATGGCAAAGGCTATACTTGACATTTTTATTGAAGTAAAAGATATAAAACATTATTCTATATAACAGAAATCAAATATTAATCAAATAAAAGTATGCTCCAAGCAAAACACATATCATGTGACGAATAAAAATGTAGCTCCAAGTGAGGTTACCGATAATGTTGAAAACGAAAGAGGGGATGCCTTCCGGGGCATTGATATGTCTCCAATGTATCTATAATTTATGAAGTATTCATGCCATGTTTACAATAATTTTATATGGTTTTGGTATGATTTCATTAGAACTAACCTGGGCTGACGTTGTTTTCAGCAGAACTACCGCGGTGTCATTTTTGTGCAAAAAAAAAATTCCTCGGAATGGGCTGAAAATTTACGGTGATTTTTTATGGAGGAAAAGAGACCCCCAAAGCACCGGAGCTGGACCAGAAGAGTTTCGACGAGTCCACAAGCCAGGGGCTGCGCCCTACCCCCCCGGCGTGCCTTGAGGGCTTGTGGGCCCCTTGGGCACCTCCTTCACTTGTTTCCGACGCCAAAAATTCTTAGAAATATAGAAACCTCCGAAAAGAACCCTAGATTGGAAGTTCCACCGCCGCAAGCCTCTGTAGCCACGAAAAATCAATCTAGGCCCTCTCCGGCACCCTGCCGGAGGGGCCCATCATCACCGGAGGCCATGGAGGAGGCAGCCGGAAGGGGCCATCATCACCATGAAGGCCAAGGACCAGAGGGAGAACTTCTCCCCATCTAGGGGGGAGGCCATGGAGGAGGAAGCACAAGGAGGAGACTCTCTCCCCCTCTCTTGAGGTGGCGCCGGAGTGCCACCGGGGGAACCATCGCCACGGTGATTGTCTTCATCAACATCACCATCTTCATCACCTTCCTTATATCTTTTAAGCGGTCCACTCTCCTGCACCCCGCTGTAATCCCCTACTTGAACATGGTGCTTTATGCCACATATTATGATCCAATGATGTGTTGCCATCCTATGATGTTTTGAGTAGATTTCTTTTGTCTTTTGGGTTGATTGATGATCTAGATTGGTTTGAGTTGTATGTTTTATTTTGGTGCTGTCCTATGGTGCCTTCTGTGCCGCGCACATGTGAAGGATTCCCGATGTAGGGTGTTGCAATACGTTCGTGATTCACTTATAGTGGATTGCTAGAGTGACAAAAGCTTAAACCCGAGTAAGGGGGTTGTTGCGTATGGGATAAAGGGGACTTGATACTTTAATGCTATGGTTGGGTTTTACCTTAATGATCTTTCGTAGTTGCGGATGCTTGCTAGAGTTCCAATCATAAGTGCATATGATCCAAGTAGAGAAAGTATGTTAGCTTATGCCTCTCCCTCATATAAAATTGCAATAATGATTACCGATCTTGTTAACAATTGCCTAGAATAATTCCGCACACTGATCCATCATTATTCCACACTCGCTATTTATAATATATAGTAATATATTCTAACTTTATGTTAACAGCACCTATTTTTATATTTTAGTTCTCCGATATCATGCAAAGCTACCCTCTTCATACCCACAACGTAGTTTTATTTCTCGTTTCTAGATGAAAGTAAACGTTCGGTCCACGTAGAGTCGTATCAGTGGCAGATAGGACTTGAGAGAATATTGATCTTACCTTTAGTTCCTTGTGGGTTTGACACTCCATAATTATCACTTCCACCTTTGGAAATTGCTATGATGATTCCTTGCACTTGGGGATTATCAAGCTCTTTTCTGGCGCCGTTGTCGGGGAGCAATAGCGTGGGGTTGATATTCTCGTGTGTGCTTGTTTGCTTTCTTCACTAAGTAGATTTTGTTTCCCCTTTTGTTTTTGTTTTCTTTAGTTGTGGGTGAAACAAACAAAAAATTTAAAAGAATGCAAAATACAAACAAAAAAAATATTTGCCTCTTATGCTTAAAAACTTTTTCAAAAAGAGAAGTGATTGGAAGGTTATGCATTGGAGAAGTGAGGGTCGACCTTGAACACTTGTGTTCATGCTCATGAAAACAATGTAGAATTTTTCATAGAAGTTTCTCAAAAATAATTATCCCTTTGTATATATCCTTTGTATTATAAAAATAATGTGTCAAGATTTGTCTTGAGGATGATTTGATTTCTTGTTTGCTATGTGTGGTGCAAAAACAGAAACTTTGGCTGTAGTGTGTGAATTTACATTTTTTACTGGAATGTCAAAAGTTTCTGAAATTTTTACACAGTACTGATATGCAAATTTTTTTATTTTGTCCTAATTTTTTAGAATTTTTGGAGTAACAGAAGTGTACGAAGTTTCCAGATTGCTACAGACTGTCCTGTTTTTTACAGATTCTGTTTTCTATGTGTTGTTCACTTATTTTGATGAATCTATGGGTAGTATCGGGGGGTATGAACCATGGTGAAGTTGGAATACAGTAGATATAATGCTAATATGAAATTGGAATGAGTCTACAACAGTACCTAAAAGTAGTGATTTGCTTTATTATACTAACGGATCTCACAAGTTTTTTTTTTGTTAAATTTTGTGTGGATGAAGTGTTCGAAGAACGAGGAGTTATCGATATGAGAAGAATAAGGAGAGGCAATAGTTCAAGCTTGGGGATGCCCAAGGCACCCCAAGTAAATATTTCAAGGATACTCAAGCATCTAAGCTTGGGGATGTCCCGGTTGGCATCCCATCTTTCTTCTTCAACAATTATCGGTATACCTCGATTTTTGTTTTGTTCACATGATATGCATCTTTGGTGTTTATTTTTATTTTCTTTTACTTTCTGCACCATTGCTAGTATGAGATAATCCTTCATTGATTATAGAATGCTCTTTGTGCTTCACTTAAATCTTTTGAGTATGGCTTTATAAAATGCTCTCTGTGCTTCACTTAAATCTTTTGAGTATGGCTTTATAGAATGCTTCGTGTGCTTAACTTATATATTTTGAGCTTGGATATTGGTCAACCTATATTAATTGTAGAATGCTCTATGAACTTCACTTATATCTTTTAGAGTATGAATAAAATTATCATCGGAATTGGGCTTGGAAGAGTATCATTAAAATTTCATGCCTAGCTAAAAAGGCATTAAAGAAAAGCGCTTGTTGGGAGACAACCCAATACTTACCCCTACTGTTTTTGTGTGTTCACATGATTAATACACTGTAGTAATCATGTTTTATAGCTTTTGTTTCAATAAAGTGCCAAGTAAAGCCTTTAGGATAGTGTGGTTGATAGTTGATTTGATTCTGTGCAAAAACAGAAACTTTTGCGTCCAGTAACAGATTTGTTAAAATTCACTGGAACGTGAAAAAATTCTGAATTTTGTACACAATATGTATATACAAATTTTGTACGTCTTCCTAATTGTTAAGAATTTTTGGATCAACATAAGTATGAGCATAATTCAGATCTTTACAGACTGTTCTGTTTTTGACAGATTCTGTTTTCGATGCATAATTTGCTTGTTTTCGAGTTTCTATGGCTTATATTGCTCAATATAAATTGTAGAAATGACATGGTACAGTAGGCATTGTGTGATAACAATTATGGATCTTATCTTGACAGTACCAAAGTGAATGATTTGTCTTTATTATACTAACCCATCTCACGAAGTTCCGTTAAGTTTTGTGTGATTGAAGTTTTCAAGTTTTGAGTGAGATGTCGATATGAGGAGAATAAGGAGTGAAAAAACCCTAAGCTTGGGGATGCCCCGGAAGTCATCCCCTCTTTCATCTTCAAAACTATCGGTATACCTTACTTGGAGCTATATTTTTATTCATCACATGATATGTGTTTTGCTTGGAGCGTATTTTCATTTTACTAGCTGTTTGAATAACATCATTGGATCTGAAATCATGAATGGGAGAGAGTCCTCACATGGCTAATTAACTATTGGGCTACTCATTGATCTTCACTTATATCTTTTACGGAGTAGTTTTGCCATTTACTCTCGTGCCTCTCTTATATCATATGAGTAAATGGTTGAATGAATTGAATATCATAAATCTGAAATTATATATGTTGCATATGCTTATCCCATGGGGAGTAATGACTTCACATATAAGAAGTATAGGTGGTAAAATTTATTGAAAGTTAGCAAACACCGCATTGGTCACTTGAACAATTCATGAAAGAATATTGAAGGAAGAGAGATTTCACATATAAATATACTATCTTGGACATCTTCTATGATTGTGAGCCCCATTAATTATTTTCAAACTTGAGCAAATTAGTTGAAGTTGGGCAAGTAAGACAACGTAATGAATTATGTTTGGATATATTTGTATAGAAGTTATATTGTTATGGATCCTCCAACATGTGGTGCTTGCTTAGGATCTTTTGCTAGCCAATTTTTTTTACTAAGTAGAGATACTACTTATGCATCCGAAAAACCCTTAAACCCCGTTTCTTGCCATGAGTGTCCACCATATCTACCTATGGATTGAATAAGATCCTTCAAGTAAGTTGTCATCGGTGCAAAAAGCAATAAAAATTGCTCCTAAATATGTATGATCTTTTATTGTAAGGGAAAATAAGAGTTGTACGAAATTGTGATGGTGAAGAAATAAAAGCGACGGACTGCATAATAAAGGTTGCTATCACAAAGGGCAATACAACATGTCGTTCCTTTGCATTAAGGGTTTGCACATCCAAAATTACAAAGCGCATGACAACCTCTGCTTCCCTCTGCGAAGGGCATAACTTTTACTTTCATGTATTTACTTTTATGCAAGAGTCAATAGTATTTCTTCTTATTTCAACCTCAATTATTCTTTAGTTGGCAAGCATCATATGGTGGGGAAAGATCCAAGCATATATGGCCATTCAAATATATTTGATCATGAATTATTATTGTTGACAATTATCTATATGGTAAATAAGTTGGGAGGCGAAACTTTAAGCCCCTATCTTTCTCTGTGTTCGATGGATGCTATTTGTTCTAAAAATATGCTTTGAGTGTTAGCAATCATGGAAGCCTATATGATTGTTGAGTATGTGGAATTTGCTAAAGCAAAGCTCTTACATAGACCCTTCCTGAAAATAAGATGAATTGCAATTGTTTGGTGGCCGAGAACATAGTTTGTTAGTTTTCAAGAAACTGTATGATCTATACTTTAACATGTGAATAGCTTGTTACTTGATCATGAGAAGTTTTATGAGATGAGCTACTGTTTATGATATATAATGATGCTAGAAAAAGTGATTAAAATTATCATTGATCAAACTTATGCACTATGCTAGCATTCACACTTCATAAATTATTTCTTTTATCATTTACCTACTCGAGGACGAGCAGGAAATAAGCTTGGGGATGCTGATACGTCTCCAACATATCTATAATTTATGAAGTATTCATGCCATGTTTACAATAATTTTATATGGTTTTGGTATGATTTCATTAGAACTAACCCGGACTGACGCTGTTTTCAGCAGAACTACCATGGTGTCGTTTTTGTGCAGAAATAAAAGTTCTCGGAATGGGCTGAAAATTTATGGTGATTTTTTATGGACCAAAAGAGACCCCCGAAGCACTGGAGCTGGACCAGAAGAGTTCCGAGGTGTCCACAAGCCAGGGGGGCGCGCCTTGAGGGCTTGTGGGCCCCTCGGGCACCTCCTTGACTTGTTTCCGACGCCAAAAATTCTTATAAATATAGAAACCTCCGAAAAGAACCCTAGATCGGAAGTTCTGCCGCCGCAAGCCTCTGTAGCCACGAAAAATCAATCTAGGCCCTCCCCCGCCCCCTGCCTGAGGGGGCCATCATCATCAGAGGCCATAGAGGAGGAAGCCGAAGGGGCCATCATCACCATGGAGGCCAAGGACCAGAGGGAGAACCTCTCACAATCTAGGCGGGAGGCCATGGAGGAGGAAGCACAAGGGGAAGACTCTCTCCCCCTCTCTCTCGGTGGCGCCGGAGTGCTGCCGGGGGAACCATCACCACGGTGATCATCTTCATCAACATCACCATCTTCATCACCTTCCTCATCTCTTTTAAGCGGTCCACTCTCCCTCACCCCGCTGTAATCCCCTACTTGAACATGGTGCTTTATGCCACATATTATGATCCAATGATGTGTTGCCATCCTATGATGTTTTGAGTAGATTTGTTTTGTCTTTTGGGTTGATTGATGATCTAGATTGGTTTAAGTTGTATGTTTTATTTTGGTGCTGTCCTATGGTGCCTTCCGTGCCGCGCACACGTGAAGGATTCCCGTTGTAGTGTGTTGCAATACGTTCATGATTCGCTTATAGTGGGTTGCTAGAGTGACAGAAGCTTAAACCCAAGTAAGGGGGTTGTTGCGTATGGGATAAAGGGGACTTGATACTTTAATGCTATGGTTGGGTTTTACCTTAATGATCTTTAGTAGTTGCGGATGCTTGCTAGAGTTCCAATCATAAGTGCATATGATCCAAGTAGAGAAAGTAAGTTAGCTTATGCCTCTCCCCCATATAAAATTGCAATAATGATTACCGATCTTGTTAACAATTGCCTAGGATAATTCCGCACACCGATCCATCATTATTCCACACTGGCTATTTATAATATATAGTAATATATTCTAACTTTATGTTAACAACACCTATTTTTATATTTTAGTTCTCCGATATCATGCAAAGCTACCCTCTTCATACCCACAACATAGTTTTATTTCTCGTTTCTAGATGAAAGTAAACGTTCGGTGTATGTAGAGTCGTATCAGTGGCAGATAGGACTTGAGAGAATATTGATCTTACCTTTAGCTCCTTGTGGGTTCGACACTCCATACTTATCACTTCCACCTTTGGAAATTGCTACGATGATTCCTTGCACTTGGGGATTATCAGGCATCCCCAGGCTTAGTTGCTTGGATCTTCCTTGAATATTACCTTGGGGTGCCTTGGGCATCCCCAAGCTTAGGTTCTTGTCACTCCTTATTCTCCTCATATCGATATCTCACCGAAAACTTGAAAACTTCAATCACACGAGACTTAACGGAACTTCGTGAGATGGGTTAGTATGATAAAGACAAATCATTCACTTTGGTACTGTCAAGATAAGATTCATAATTGTTCTCACACAATGCCTACTGTACTATACAATTTCCACAATTTATATTAAGCAATATAAGCCATAGAAACTATAAAACAAGCAAACTATGCATTGAAAACAGAATCTGTCAAAAACAGAACAGTACGTGAAGATTTGAATTTTAGTCATACTTCTGCAACTCCAAAAATTCTGAAAATTTTGGACAACGTAGGAAATTTGTAGATAAATTATCTGTAAACAATTCAGAGTTTTTAGATTCTCCAGTGAATTTAAACAATTATGTTACTGGAAGCAAAAGTTTCTGTTTTTGTACAAAATCAAGTCAACTATCATCCATACTATCCCAAAGGCTTTACATGGCACTTTATTGAAACAAAAGATATAAAACATGATTATTACAGTAGACTAATCATGTGAACACACAAAAACAGTAGGGGTAAATGTTGGGTTGTCTCCCAACAAGCGCTTTTCTTTGATGCCTTTTTAGCTAGGCATGAAGATTTCAATGATGCTCACATAAAAGATAAGAATTGAAACATAACGGGAGCATTATGAAGCACATGAAAAGCACATTTAAGCCTAACCCACTTCCTATGCATAGGGATATTGTGAGCAAACAATTTATGGGAACAAGAATCAACTAGCATAGGAAGGCAAAACAAGCAAAACTTCAAGACTTTCAACACATAGAGAGGAAACCATATAAAATTGTTGTAAACATGGCATGAATACTTCATAAATTATAGATACGTTGGAGACATATCAGCCATCCATGCACACAAACACAAACTTTGTGGATTGAGGAGCAAAAATGAAGTTCATGACACATCGGTAAGTGTTTGGGGCACTTAAACCAAAGGGCATGACCTTGAACTGGTACTATCCATTATGGGTTTTAAAAGTTGTATTCAATTCATCTTGCTCCACTATTGTGCTTTGATGGTACCCAGATCTGAGATCAAGCTTAGAAAAATATGTTGTGCCAGCTAGCTCATCCAGGAGTTCATCCACAATGGGCATTTGGAAGTTGTTTTTGATAGTGATATCATTCAGTCTTCTATAATCTACATAGAATCTCCAAGACCCATCTTTCTTCTTGATCAGCAAAACTTGAGATGCAAAGGGGGTAATGCTAGGATTAATAATTCCAGCAACAAGCATTTCCTTAACATGTCTCTCTATTTCATCCTTTTGCAGAGGGGAATATCTATAGGGACTTTAGTTTACTTGAGTTACCCCAGGCATCACATGAATTGCATGGTCTAGTGCTTTGACATGTTGTAAAGTGGATGGCTCTTGAAAACATCCTGGAATTCTTGGAGAATTTGTTGTATTTCCACTGGGGGGGGGGGGGGGGGTCGACGGGTTTCTCAATCCCATTGGGCAGAAGGATAGCAGTTGCCCCAGTGTCATTGCCCTTGTAGCATTTGATTACTTGCTCCAGAGTTAGTCCTTTCAGTTCAGTTTGTTTAGTATTCTGAATACCTTGTAGTTTAGTGAGGTGTCCTTGTACTGGAATTGTATCCACTTTTAATTCCAATGGCAGGTCATGGGACCCCATTGCTCCAACTAGTCCATACCCAGTATTAGGTCATACCCTCCAAGCTCTACTACCTTTACAAGATGTGAGAAAGTGTTCCCCCTGCAACCATCAGGACAGTTCAGGCACTTCAGAACTACATGCCAGAGTTTCACCATGAGCAACTTTAACAGTTAATGGTTGTGGTTATTGCTTTGTTTCAGCCCCTATTTTGGACACCACATTAGCATCAATGAAACTGTGTGTGCTGCCAGAATCCCACATAATAAGCACTACTTGATTTCCAATGAGTGCTCTGAATCAGATTGTCTTTAGATGTTCCGCACCTGACGGGGCATTGACAGACAACAACAGTTCTTCTTCAACAGCTTCCTGGACTGCAATATAATCCAACACTACATCAGGTATCCTTTCTTGTTCGTCTTGTTCTTCTATCAGTGCATTAGCTTGAGTAGCAACAACTGGTTGTTTGGCACAAACATGGCCTGGCGCAAATTTCTCGCCACAACTGAAACACACCCCATGAGTTCTTCTATAGTCCTTTAGCTGTTTAGCACTCCATAGCTCCCCATACCCCATTGTAGCCTTCAAATTCTACTTGAGAATAGGAAATTTTGACTAAAACTTTGATGTTTTCTGTCTAGCCAGAGTAGCTTCCTACACAGTTGCAAAAAGCAGCAGCTGCTACTATAGTAACTGGAAACTGAATTTCCACTACTCCCTTCAGGTCCTCTATCATCCCCAACATGAATCTGGTCACTAGCAGAGTATCACTAACAACATGTTCATATAGCTTGATCTGGTACACCAACCGCATAAATTCCGGTTTATACTCTTCCACTATACCCTTTTGTTTGAGCTGCAGCAAGGCTTTCATGGTCTCTCTGCATATGCTAACATCAAATTCTGCCAGGATTGCTTCTCTGAAACTCTCCTAGTCCACCCAGCCTTCACACAACTTGTAAGTGTGGTACCAATGGGCAGCATCGCCATTCGGATGCAGTGTGGCTGAGGTCACTTTGAAGTTTTTTGGAATGTCATACAACGCAAAATATGCATCGCACCAACCTAACCATATACGCACTTCAGAGGCGTCCAATCTGTGGAAGTTTATCTTGAGCATCCATGGGCGGCGTGCTAATGATTTTGATTCGCCTCCCCACGATGCCTCATGTTGGTGCTGGTAGATGTTTGGCCGCAGAATCTGTAAGGGTGAAGGTGGGGGACCCAGGAATATCCCCTCCTGAGTCGCTGACGCTGGCGACATCGGCGCCTGACTAGCCTTTGCTCCCCTTGTCTCCGACACCTGATCTTGCCTCACATCGGCAATTGAGTTCATGGTGAGTTTTACCTTGGCCTGTACAACATCAATTCGTCCCGTCTGTTCCTCCCCTCCATCCTCTTGTCCAGCGCCTCCAAGCGAGACGAGATTATGTCGATCCCTTCAATTTTTCCTTGATGAACCTGAGCGACTCCAACTCCTCGAACACCTTCATCGCGGACAACACCTGACGCACCTGGGTGCTTGGCTTGGATGGCGCCGTAGCTGCACCCGCTTCGAATCAGCGAACCCACTTCTGGATTTACGCAGATCAAGCCCAAGGGCGATCCGCAACCTTCCACCACGGGATTTACCACGCGATCAAGATGATAGGGAAGCACACCCGAACCGAACACAGCTCTGAATACCAACTGTGATGACCATGGATCTCACGGATCGGGTAGGTGAGGTAGATAGGAGAAGAAGAGAGCCTTGGGGAGGAAGGAAGGAGGGAGTGATCCTCGCGGTTTATAAAACACCGTACTCACGCACTACGCGCATGCCAACTACTCTCCAGCTGTCGCCCTAGGCCCACCGGTCAGCCTCCTCCTTCCTTCTTTCAGCCCCTTTCCGAATCACTGCCATGGCAGCCCTTTTCCCTTGCCAAGCGGAAATCCCTTTTGGAGCTCGGCCTCCAGTGAGGCCTTCAAATTCAAATTTGAAATTTCATCAAAATTCATATTTTTCCATTTCAAAAAATTCTAAAACAAAATACAGGTATACATGAAGGCATAACACGAATGTGTGTAAATTTTCAGTTCAAAATACATTGAAATGAGAGCTGTGCAAAAAAGACAAATCTTGGGTTGTTTAACACATGATACTATTCATCCTCCCAGGCTATGAATTTGTCTTTTTTGTACAGGTCGCAACTCAAGGTATTTCATCATGATTTTTTACACACATGTGGGTTACATCCTTACATACACACATATTTTTTTCAGAATTTTTTGAATCATAAAAGTTTGAATTTGAATTTTTCAAAAATAAAGACCTCCATGGAGCTCGGCCTCCGAAACGCCTCTCTCCTTGCCAAGTCCCTAGTTACCGTCAGCGCCTGAGTAGTGCTGACATCTCCTCATCCATTTTCTTGTTTTGTTGATCTATCATATCTCCCCTAATCGATCTTGCATTGCAAATTCGCGTGGGTGGATGAACTGTAGGTAACGCCATGGCCATCTTCGCGGCATGGTGCTCAGGTCGCCGGAGGTGGAGGTGGTGGGCCTCCCCACCATCTTCGGCCGTTGCCACCTGCAACTCGCTGCACCTCGTCAGTCCACTTCACTCCCTCACATTTGACTTTGGGTTTTCATGAATGGGTCTTTCTGATGCTAATCAAAATATCGAATCGATCTCTAGCTTGATTTCTGCTGGGAGGACTGACATCCCCGTCGCAGAGGGATCCCATTCCCATGTATTGATCCCCAAAGTAAAGAATCCGGAGAAGGTCACAGAGTTCAGACCCATAAGTCTTTGTAACGTTCTGTATAAGCTAATATCAAACGTTTTGGCTAATAGGTTCAAGGAGATCCTGCCGGAGATTATATCGCCAACCCAGTCCGCATTTGTACTAGGAAGGATGATCACGCACAACGTTCTCCTAGCCTATGAGATAACACACTTGATGCATAAAAGGAAGGGCGGCAGAGAAGGCTTGGTGGCAGTGAAGCTCGATATGAGTAAGGCATACGATCGCGTTGAATGGTGCTTCCTGGAAAGAGTTATGCTCAATATGGGGTTTCAAATGCTGCGTGCAGGACGTTCACTCTCGCAGCACCTCCCGCTTGCCGCCGCCCCTACTGCAGATCTCGTCGTGCCGCCCTCGCAGCATGCCTCCACGATGGCGGAGACCGAGCCCGGCGGCCGAGGCCGCTCCCCCTCCCCCCGCTCGATTTCCCCCCCAAGTTCAGGAAGCTTTTGCGGAGCTGGTGAGATTGATCTCACCGCTGCCGCAGGCGATAGCCATGGCGACGGGGGATCAGAGTTGGGTGGAGCGAGCGACCAGGATCCACGATGCTGCGGCAGCGTGGATCCGGTGGGTCCAGGAGTGGAAGGCGGCGGATCAGGCGGTGGCGGCGGCGAGGGATCCAGAAACTCGCGCTGCGGCGACCAGGTATGCAGAGACTTGTCGCCTGCGAGCAGAGGGGGAACAGAGGATCCTGGCGACGCGGATCTTCGACGAGGCCACGGTGGCGGAGAGGCTGAGGATGCCTCCATACCCTCACTCACCATCGGCGGCGTCCGTGGCATGGGCAAGGACAGAGGCAAAATCGAAAGATCCACGGCGGGCGCTACGGTGGGAGGGTCTGCTGGGGGTGATTCCATCAGGTGCGCCGCTGCAGAACATCTCATCCTGGCCACCGCCGTCCATTCGGAATTGAGGCCGTCTCGCACTACGAAACCACAGCTCCACCGCGACATGTGTGAGCCACCTTGGCTCGGAGACCGTGGCGAGGTTCCACCAGGCACTCGTTCGAGGATGCGCAAGGGGATTTGTATCCCAGGAAAGCAATTTGGTGCTGCAATCTTACAGCCGCCGATGGAGTTGAAGACAGCAGAAATGAGGCAGAGCTTGTGCTCGAGGTTGCAAGATTCCTCATCGGCGGCGAGGTCCAAGTTGCCGGAGTTGGGGGATTTTCCCCCTGGGTTACGAGTGAGATCGCTCGTGCTGACTGGCAGGGGCCCCGTTGCCACGTCGCTTCCGCCAATCAGGTGCAAGCGGGTGAAAGCGCCTTTGGCGAATACGCCTCCTGCTCACGACGACGCGGAGGAGGCTATTTCTAGGGTTTTTGGGCAGCTCTGGTCCATTCCCTCCCCCCGCCGTCGCCAATATCGCCCTCCTCCACCAAGCAAGACCACCACACCTTGGGATGGCTCCGGAAGGATTTGGCTCAGTCCGGATGTTTCTCTCCGTCTGATCTACACCCAGTCAAGTCTCTCCGCCCCTTTGATCCCCCTCCAAGACAGCTCAAGATCATCAGGGAGGGGATTGGGGACGGATCTAAGTCCTTTGCTCAAGTGGTCGCCATGGCGGACAAGAGCGCACCGGCCGGGGCGCCGAAGCAACGCGCTCCGGCTCTGCAGAAAAACTTGGGCCATCGTCAAGCCGCGGTAGGGGCGCGTCCTGCTACCGTTCCCACCAAAGGTACTGCCCCCTTGCTCAATCAGTTGTGGCAGCACCTCCTCCACCGGCCCCGCCTGCTCCGCTTGTGCAGGTTTTTAACAAGAGATACAATGATATGGTCTGCTTTACCTGTGGAGGACCTGGTCACTACGTCGGAAACTGTATTCAGAAGAAGATATGTTTCATCTGTGGACTGGAGGGGCACAATGTCAACAATTGCGCGGCTTGGGCGCAGCCTCATCCAGTTGCCACGTTCTTCGTTAGCTCTGCTCTGGGTTTGGGTTTCAACCACATTGATGCTCCTGTGGGTCGCGAAGCAAATTGGCTCAACTTTAGGAATTGTGGAGAAGTTTGGGTCATGAAAGGAGAAATCAACAAGTCTGATTTGGTTAAGAATCTGTCTGGGATTTTCTGCAAAAATAAACAATGGACATGGCAGATCAGGCTGCTGACAGAAAAAAAGTTCCTGGTTAGATTTCCTCCCTGGAAAGATGTGGAAGAGTTGATTGAGTTTCCTGCATTTGACTTGCCTATCGATGGAGTATCTGTGTCTGTTGAGAGATGGACCGGTGCTATTGACCCATTCAACGAGCTCATTGAAGCCTGGGTTACTATTGAGGGGCTCTCCTCTAAGTGGTGCACATGGAAAGTTCTGTCTCAAATTGCTTCTTGCTTTGGTATCCTTGTGGATGTGGACTGGAATGGCCTAATGAAGAGCTTCTATGAGAAAGTAAAGAGTCAAGATTGCTTGCAGGGACCCAGCAAAGATTCCCTTTGAATGGATCATGGAGATGAGGAAAAAACTATACATCTTATCCTTTACAGTGGAGGGTTTCGAGTAGATAGGTGCTGATGATCCTAATGATGATAATGGCCCTACTGACATATCTGTGGACGATGATAACAAAGCAATTGATGATGAGGAGATTGACAAGGACATCCTGGATGATGGAGAGGAACCCATAGATGATCTGGACCTGGCCAACAGGGCATCTAACTCAAAGAAAACCACACCTGGGAAACAAGCAAATGATGATGGGATGGCCTTTCATCCTGCTGCTCTGCTAGAGGCATGCGTCTCTCCTATGAGAACTAACAAGAAAACTGGAGAAAAATCAGAAACTCAGGGTGTATGCCCCTCCATGCCCTTCTCTGAAGCTATCAAAATCCTCAGCACTCCTAGCAACAAGGTCTGTGATGTTAATGCACTTAATACCTCGTCGAATGGGTCTTCTAAAACCACTTTCCCCATGTCCATCCAAAAAGCTTATTGCTCTGATCTGTTGGAAGAGCTGGATAACTCTGAATCTGAAACTGCAAGTGAAGCTGCTGAATCAGAGGAGGAAATGGACACATTTGAAGCCCCTGTAGTCAGTGGTCTGAAGATGATGGGGTTAGTGGAAAAAATGGATCCTTGCAATGAAAAACCTGCAACCAAGAAAAAGTGGGGGCCAGTGATTGCTCCAAGACCAAGTACCAGGGTACACAGCAGGCAGAACATCATGGAGAAAGCTGCTACATACAAAATGAAGAAAAACCTGGAAATCCCTGCTACTTTCAAAAGTAAGTCTTTTACCTCTGAGTCTTTATCTAATTTAGAGGCTTATGCTTCTGCAGTCAATATTATGATTGGCGATAATGAAAAAGAGAGAACCCAGTTAATTAAGGACATCATTAGAGACGAAATTGAGAAATGTTTAGTATTTGCTTCTCAAAACCCTGAGATATCTCTACCTGATAATTTGGACACTGAAAGTAATGAGAATGTTGGAGTTTGTACTCCAAAAAATGACATTCCTGACCCCAACACACCAGAGGGCACTGCTGGTGTTGTTGGTGGCTCTGAGAATGTAGTGAGAGGTGGACTTTTTAGTCTGACACACCCCTTTAAGATCCCATGATTGGTATTTTCTGGAATATTAGAGGACTAGGACAAAAAGGAAAACTACAGTGCCTGTCTGATTTAGTGAACAAGTATAAACCTGATTTTTTAGGTTTTCAAGAAATTAAGAGAGAAACTGTGTCTGATTCCTTTCTCAACACATTAGCTGGTCCTACTGTTTATGAGTGGCATACACTCCCTGCAGTAGGTTCTGCTGGAGGTATTCTTGTGGGTACCAAATCCAACTTTTTTGAGGTCCTTGATGTTAGTATTAAGAAATACTGTATTATTATCTCCTTAAAAAATAAAATTGATGGTTTCTGTTGGCACCTGGTTGTAGTGTATGGAACAACTTATGCTGTAGATAAAATTGACTTTATTGCTGAACTACATGAAAATATGGAGGGCTTGTGCTATCCTGTCCTGTTTGGGGGAGACTTCAACCTGATTAGGGAAGCTAAGGAAAAATCATCTGGTAATATCAATACTTCGTGGGCGTTTTTGTTTAATGATTGGATTAACAAATGGGGTTTAATGGAATATAAGTTGTCTAACAGGGTTTTTACCTGGAGTAATAATCAAGACAACCCTATTTTTGCCACTATTAACAGAGTGTTCTCTGCCACTAGTTGGGACAGTCACTTCCCTCTCACCACATTGTGTGCTTTGCCTAGAGTGGGGAGTGATCATGCCCCCATTTTGCTTGATTTTGGGGTGAGTATGTGTAATCCAACCAGGCCATTCAAATTTGAGAAGTGGTGGCTTGAACAGCCTGACTTTCAAGCCCTAGTTGAAAAAATTTTGGCCACTCCTTCTCCTTTTACAACTGCTATTGAGACCTGGCAATTTAAAACTAAAATTTTTAGGAAAATTGTTAAGGGATGGAGTATTAACATTGAAGCTGCCATGAAAAAAAAAAGAAGAAGGATTTACTTCAAGAGTTTGATATATTAGATGTTTTTTCTGAGCAAAACAGAACTAGTGATGAGGATATCCTCAGGATGAAACAAATTAGAGATGAGCATGGTGAGATCTGGAAAAAAGAGGAAACTGCCATCTGGCAAAGATCTAGAGATAGGAAAATTAAAGAGGGTGATAGAAACACAGCATATTTTCATGTTGTTGCCAACCAACGGAGAAGGAAAAATCAGCTGTCTATCTTAGAGGCCCCGGATGGACCAGTATATTCCACTAAAGATATGCTAGAGGTTGCAACCAATTTTTATAAAAACCTTTTTGGGTATGAACCTAAACCTAACATTCACTTGGATAACCAATTTTGGTCTGAGGAGGAGCTTGTAACAGAAGCTGAAAATGCCTTGCTTGAGAGGCCTTTTTCGGAGGAGGAAATTAAGGAAGCTGTTTTGGGCTCCTATGCTAATGGAGCCCCTGGCCCTGATGGCCTCTCCTTTTTGTTTTATCAACGTTTTTGGGAGATTATCAAGGGAGATTTCATGGCACTGGTGAGAGACTTTGAAAATGGATCTTTGGATATCCAGAGATTAAACTACTCTATAGTTACTCTCATTCCTAAGGAGCCAGATGCCAAAAGTATGAAGAAGTTTAGACCAATTTGTCTGAGTAATTGCTCGGTAAATTTTTTTAGCAAGGCTATGACAAATAGGGTTTCCCCTGTGGGTCATAGATTACTATCCCCATGTCAATCTGCTTTTGTGAGAGGCAGGTTTATATTAGAAAGCGTGGTTATTGCCCATGAGGCTATCCATGAGGTTCATAAATCGGGAGAAACTGGGATTGTTCTCAAGTTAGACTATGAAAAAGCTTACGATCGTGTGAACCAGGATTTCCTAGTGGAGATGTTAACGTCTAGGGGCTTTGGGGCTAAATGGATTAGGTGGAATCTATCCATTCTGCAGCAGAGCTCTTTCTGTGTCAAGATTAATGATGTACTAGGCCCCTACTTTGTGGGGGGGAAGGGGCTGAAACAAGGTGACCCAAGCTCCCCCATGCTTTTCAATTCAGTAGCAGATGTATTTTCTCGTATGCTAGTGAAAGCTGTTAATAATAACATAATCTCTGGGATTGTTCCTCAGATCATCCCACAGGGGCTTATTTGTCTACAATATGCCGATGACACAATTCTTTTCTTAAACCCTAAACCTGAGTATGTAAAGAATTTAAAATGGTTATTTGCATGTTTTGAAAACCTCTCTGGGTTGAAGATTAATTATGACAAATGTGAAGTGGTTCCAATAAATATGAATGAGGAAGATGCTAAGTTGCTATCTCAAATTTTTTGCTGCAAACTGGGGGATTTCCCCCTTAAATATTTGGGAGTTCCTCTGCACTACCTCAAGCTGAGGAGGGAAGACATTCAATACATCATAGATAAAATTATTAAGAGATTTTGTGGCTGGAAAGGAAGACTACTTAGTTATGAGGCTAAGTTAGTCTTGCTCAAAGCTTGCATTGCTAGTATACCTATGTACCTGATGTCTGTTATTAAATTCCCTAAGTGGGCAATCAAAGCTATCACTTCTCAGATGGCCCATTTCTTCTGGGGGAACCTGGGAGATGAACATAAACACCATCTTGCTAACTGGGGGCTAATTTCTCAGAAAAAGGAGTTTGGTGGCTTGGGGGTACCCAAGTTGAGAGAGTTTAACATGGCCTTGTTAGCTTCTTGGGCTAAAAGGTACTTTATGGACAGTGATAAAGACTGGGTGAGATTGATAGATCATAAATACAGAACTAACAAACCTAATTTG
Organism: Thinopyrum elongatum; assembly: GCA_011799875.1. Taxonomy (NCBI): domain Eukaryota; kingdom Viridiplantae; phylum Streptophyta; class Magnoliopsida; order Poales; family Poaceae; genus Thinopyrum; species Thinopyrum elongatum. The sequence goes on from CM022301.1 coordinate 29,580,771, forward strand.
TTGTGGTCAAAACAGGGTGTGGGATCTCCTTTTTGGAAAGGGGCTACTTGGGCTTTTGAAGGTGTTAGGCCTTTTTTTAGATGGAACTTGGGTAATGGCAACAAGATCAGCTTCTGGGATGACACCTGGGTTGGGGATTCTTCCCTAAAAACCAAATTCTGGGAAGTTTATGAGATCTGTCAGCAACAACAATGTGTGGTCTCAGAGGTGTGAGATGGGCTCGATCTGAAACTCACCTTCAACAGGTGTGTGGGTGCTGAGTTTATGGAAAAGTGGCATGACCTGATCCGGGTCATTTCCACCAAAAATCTGACCAACGAGGAAGATCACCCCGTCTGGTTGTTGGAACCATCAGGGACCTACTCAGTCAAGTCCTTTTACAATGTGATCAACTGGGGGGGAGGGGGGGGTTTCTACCCCCATCTGGAATTTTTTTTGGAAAATTATGGTGCCTCACAGATACCTAGTCTTTTTGTGGCTGGCTTTTAACAATAAAATTCTGACCAGAGACAACTTAAATAAAAGGAGGGTGGTAGAGAACCTAAAATGCCTATACTGTAATAAGGAAGAGTCAGTTTACCATCTATTTTTTGAATGTGTGGTCGCCAGACAGATTTGGAGCGATGTTGCGGACTCTTTTGGGTTTAATGTTCCTAATAATATGACTGAGCTATCCTCCTTTTGGAGTATGAATAACAAAAAAACTGTCGTTAATATTGCTTGTGTTGCCACCATTTGGGGGGTTTGGACTATGCGTAATGATATTTGTTTTCAGGGTATGCCGTGGACAAGCACCCGTGCGATCTTGGAGAGGATCAGCGTGTCTCTACATCAATGGAAGACCCTCTGCGAGGGCGATCAATCGGTGCTGCTGCGACGCTGTCTTCAACTTTTGGATCGGCGAAGAGGCGAGCTGCTCAGGATAGCCTGGGGTGGGAACTGAGAGCGTGCGTGAAGAAGAACCGAGGTGGAGTGCCGAAGGCTCACTCGGGATGAGTCGCACAAAGGCAAAAAACATCAACAAGGAAGACGACTGAGAGCGCGATCTGTTCCTTTTGCTACCCTCTGGTGTAGCTCGAGTTGATGGTTTTATAGCTGGCCCTACATGGCAGCAGACGTTCTTTTCCCTGTTAATCTGATACAGTCGGTGGGCGCTTGTTTAGCCGTTGCTTTAGCTTAGTTGGATTTCCGGTCTGCCATTTCAGGTAGCCCCGATCGCTTGTAACAGTCCTGGAGACTTGTGTTGCTCCGTTTTTTTATAAAAATGGGGCGGGGGGAAAACCCTTTTGATCAAAAAAAAAAAAATGGGGTTTGCTGAACAATGGGTGCATACCATAATGAAGTGGATCTGATATGTCTCGTATAGGGTGAAAGTCAATAGGAACTTGTCGGATGTGATAGTGCCAGGTAGAGGCCTTCGGCAGGGGGATCCCTTGTCCCCCTACCTCTTCATTATGTGTGCTGAAGCGTTCTCTGCTATGCTGCAGCAGGCTGAGCAAGAGGGCACTATTCAAGGTGTGCAGATTTGTAGAGGAGCCCCAACGATTAACCATCTTTTCTTCGCTGACGACTCGCTTATTGTGATGAAGGCTACTGTAGAGGGAGTGGCAAAACTTCAGCAGATCCTTGCGCTCTGTGAGGACCAGTCATGCACAATGATAAATAAAGATAAGACAACGGCCATGTTCAGTAAAGGAACAAGTGCGGCCACTCGGGCGGCAGTACTGGATGGCCTCGGCATTGCAGCGGAGTCTTTCAATCAACGATACTTGGGCTTGCCGGTGCATATTGGGGCCTCTAGAACCAAGGAGTTCGAGTACTTGAAACAAAACATTTGGCAACATATTCAAGGGTGGAAAGAGAAACTACTGTCGAAGGCAGGCAAAGAAGTGCTGATCAAGGCTGTAGAACAAGCGATCCCCACCTATGCAATGTCGTGCTTCGATCTCACTAAGCAACTCTGTGAAGAGATCAGCGCACTAATTGCTCGGTACTGGTGGAGCCAGCAAGATAAGAGCCGGTGTCACTGGATAAGCTGGGAGAAAATGACGAAGGCAAAAAACGATGGTGGTGTGGGTTTTAGAGATCTCCATTTGTTTAATATGGCAATGCTCTCAAGGCAGGGGTGGTGGCTTCTTGAAGCTCCGGACACTCTCTGTGCTCAGGTGTTAAAGGCACGGTACTATCCGACCACATCAGTGCTTGAGGCACAAGTAAAGGAGGGCATTTCCTATACCTGGAGAAGCATTCTCAAAGGAATTCAGCTCCTCAAGGAAGGCATTGTTTGGCGTGTTGGATCTGGTAACAACATCAAGGTTTGGGAAGACCCATGGATTCCTAGGGGCGACACAAGAAAACCTGTCACAATCAGAGGGAATGCCGTTGTCACGCTGGTCTCTGAACTACTTGATCCGATTAGTGAGTCTTGGGATGAGCAACTCCTAAGGGACTTGTTCTCTGAATCTGATGTGCGTGATATCTTGGCCATCCCGGTGAGGCCAGACATGGAGGACCAGGTAGCATGGCACTTTGATCCGAAAGGAAAGTTTACTGTCAAAGGGACGTACCACCTTGCAGTACGACTGCAGAATGCTCGTATGGGGGCTGATGCCGGTCCATCATCCACTAGTGCTAATGGTCATAACGAATGGAAGCGCTTATGGAACTTGGAAATGCATGGGAAGGTCTGCATCTTTCTGTGGAGATTTGCACATAACAACCTCCCTCTCCGCATGAATATAAAGCGTAAAAGAGTGGAGCTGGACACTAGATGCCCGGTTTGTGGTCGTCAGGATGAACATGGTGGTCATTTATTTATGAAATGCAAAATGGTGAAACAGTTGTGGAGAGCACTGGATTTGGAAGGAGCGAGACTTGATTCGCTGCAATATACAGGGCCTATGGAAGTGCTTGATCATATTTTGGAGTCTGGAGTGCCAGCAGCGCGACATGGTACTGGTTCTGCTATGGGAATGGTGGACGGCGAGGAATAAAGCCAATGCAGGGGAACAGGTGAGAAGCACTGACAATATTTGCTATGCCATCTGTCAGCATATTCAGGACTTCAGTCAAGCTGTTGTTCAGGCCAAGCAAGCCACTAATCAAGTAAAGGAAATTTGGCAGCGGCCGCCTGCTGATTTTGTCAAGGTTAACTTTGATGCTGCCTTTTATGCGGATACTGGACAGGGAGCCTGGGGATGTGTTTCTCGTACGGATCAAGGTGATTTCTTGGCGGCTAGATCATTTTGATTACATTCTGTATTTAAGTATGTTGGTTTAACATTTCACTCAGTTAAATGTCTGACATCTGGATCGACCAAGTCTACTTTTGCTAGCTGAAACTGAATGTCTGTGTGCTCCACCATGAATAAAGTTCAGAAAGCCACCAAGCTACGGATTGCTAGCTTCGTCCACGCTTTGGATGGCCTTCCTTGCCGAGCAGGCAAATCTCTACCCCGGACAAGTCATGGTCGTCGCCCTCAGCCCCCTCACCAACCTTGCGCTGTCTGTCAAGCTTGACCCTTCTTTCCCCAAGAAGATTGGGCAGATTATTATTCGTGGAAATGCCAACCCTGCAGCAGATTCAGTGTCATGCTTCCGTTGAACATGCAGAACGATGCAGCTTTGTGTCGCTATTTTCTTGTTTTAGAGCTGCAACTCCAATAATAATTCATCACCTTGCCTTCACTCGTTAATTGGATATCTTGATTAACAGAACAGATATTTGGCGATCCTGATGCGGCCGATATAGTTTTCACCTTCGGTGCGGATATTTTGGCCATCGGAATTAACATTACACACCAAGTAATTCTTTCTGTTAATTTTCTAGTAATTCTTCACACATAGGCATAGCAGGATATATTCTTCTTTCCTCACGACTACAGGTATTGACCTGCCCTGCGTTTTGCTAGAGTTATTCATACAGTGCTTAACAACAACAGTGCCAATGCTTGTGGTTAATAACATAAGGCATGCATCTGGTTCTGGTTCTTCTTTTTACCAGCTATCTTAGCTTAGAAGATTTCTTTTTGAAGGATGATGAAGACACATATTCTGAAACCGAGTGCTTTGTTCGCTTGGAGCTACTACATAAATATAACTAGTATCACTGTTTTCATTGGTACTCTTTCAACTAAAAAGTAACCATGGCTGAGTAACAGATTAGGTTGCATAGATGTGTCACATCTGGTTGAATAGATCTATGCATGATATTGACAGTTGCCATGTATTGGAACGCATCACATTTTGACTCGTCGCTTGTCAATGCACATGTTGACCGGAAGAAGCCTTAACAGTCCGATAGCAAATATGATCGCTACTTGAGCAAGCTACTGGGTCTTTAATATGATTATCACATCGCCTACTCCACAACATGTTAGTATGAAAATAGTCGGTCAGTACACTTAACTTGGGTGGATCAGTAATTCAGTATAGACACTTGATGATGAGAAGCCAACAATTAAAGAGACATGAATGACTGATTTTGTGAGTGCGATGAAATGGTTGCAGGAGTATATCTTCATGATCCCACGACTCTTGTTGCCGCCATAGATCCGTCACGGATGGCTTACATGGAGGGAGTGGTGAGGGTTCAGACAGATGGAATCACAAAGGGTCCCACAGTTTTTGACAGTACCAAGAAAACGTGTGGGGAGATAACAGCATGGTGCGGTAAGCCGAGCCGACCGTGAAGGTTGCTGTCGTGGAGCTCTTTAGGCAGAGGCTTCTCAGGGACGATTGAAACATTTTGTTTGCAATGCTGTAGTCAGGATTCAACCACATACAGTAGTATTTGTCAATGTTGCATTATGTACTGGCAGAAGAGTTCAACTCTTGAACATTTTACATTTCAGATAAGGACCAGATTATAGTCCATTTTCACTTTTCAGTCCTAAATGGACTACTGAATCAATTGTTTGCTATCATCAACAGCTCTCAGACAGTACAACATATGGCAACCTGATCCATCTTATGTGTGTCGTCCGGCGTCTATCTCAAATGCAAGCTTCTCATCAACCCACACTGCACCGACATCGACAGTGTAACCATCCACCGTATATTCTCTAACCCATTCGTGCCCGGTACAGTACTATATAAAAGACGACCGACATCCTTCTGAAACGAGGAGGCCGGAGAAGGGGTGGCGGAGCTAGCGATAATGGTGATATGGGTTGCCGCTGCCGGCGGTGCTTCGGGGGAGAGCAGCAGTTTCCATTGTTCCTCCCCGTTTCAATTGGCACCGGAATAAAAGAAGGAATCGCACTGCCTGGCCTCGGCTGGGATGGCTGGTTGGTTTTCCTTTCGTGCTAGTCTGAATGTGTATAGAAAGTTGAGAGAAAACTAGAGTAGTCTGAATGTACAGACTTACTTCACAAAGTTCAGAGAAATGGTAACAAAAAGTTGAGAGAAGCAGTCTGAATGTACACAAAGTAGTTTGATAATTCAAGCCTGTGGTAATCAAGCGTTAATACATACGGGAAACATAGAAAACTTTATTATTCATTAATTATTATATCAGGAACAAAAGCACCTTCACAAAAAAGAAAAGAGTACTGACACGAAAGAAAGAAAGAAAACACTACTGACGGACAGAGGACGATTAAACTAGCAGTACGTGTCCATGCCTACTAGTGCCCATCTTCAAGCTCCGCGCGGGCCTGTTCCATGATGTGGGGCCATTCCCTCTTGCAGCATTTGAAGAGCTCTTTCTCCTGCCGTGCCTGCGGTTTGCGGTAATTGCGCTGGCACCTGTCCTTGCATATGTCGAGGAATTTGTTTTGAAGGTACCTCCTCTTATCACCGATGATACGTGATGTCAGCTCGCCACGACGGAATGGCGACCTACCATTGAGAAACTCGATCAGGAGCGCAGATGGAGGTACGTGTGCAGGGCCGTACTTCCTAAGGAGCCTCCCATCGGCTTCCACAAGATGGATGTTGTCATCTCTGTGCCAGTTGTTGTAGTGCCGAGTTGATGTGATGTCGGAGTCGGAGTCGGAATCGCCACTGTAGTTGGAGCTAGCGGCCACAAAAGACGTGGCCGCGATGTTGGATGCAGCCTTAACGTTGGAAGGGCCGCTGGAGTCGCTGCCGGCCACAAAGGATGTGGTGGCCGTGGACGTGGGCTTGGTGTTGGAAGAACCGTTGGGGAAGGAGGCGCCATCATCGCCGCCGGAACTGTTATTGTCCTCCTCACCCGATGAAAGGTAGACGACGGTGTCGCCGCCGTCGGAGTCGGTGATGTTAATCACCTCCGCCTCATGCTCATCGGAGAGGGGAATAGAGGAGATGAAGAAAGGAAGAGTGGGCGCCATGGGACTACTCGTGTTGCTGATTGTGTTGTGCCTCGAACGCCCCATATATATACACCAGGAGTCTACGAGGTTGGAACGCAATGGCGGGAATGAGGAAGCACTTGTGGCGCCAGTTTTTTACAGCTAGTTGCCGCCAAAATTACGCGCTCCCTCCCTCGTGAAAACTAAACAAGGAAGGAGGAATACAATCAAATCAATCGCGTAGGCGCGCGGTGATACGATCGACCAATCTGTGTGGAAGGAAACCATGGATTCCATCCATCCATGCATGGACCGGCGAATCACGTAGGCGGTGATTGATTGTATTCCACGACCAATCATGCACATAGTTTTAAATAGCCACCTATAGCTGCGCTATAGCCCGCTATAGTCTTTTTAGCAGGGTGCCGCTAAATGGCCGCCTTCACAAATAGCCCGCTATAGCTCCGCTATAGCTGATTTGGAGGCCCGCCACTATTTTTCATAGCCCGCTATTTAAAACATTGATCATGCATGGACCGGCGAATAAGAGTTTTTACCGGAACCAGTATCTACCGGTGGGAAATCAACCATCCATCAATGCTTCTAGATCCGTGCGGCTGGGTCCCACAAGATTTCTTTTTCCACCTCCGATTCGGGATACGAGAGCCTATACAGATGCAATACGAGATGGACCCCACGACAGATATTATCAACCCCACGCCGCTGTTTCTTTCCCACATCGAGCTCTCTTCCCCCCTCTCTTGTGAGTTCCACGCCGGTCACCGCCGCCAGTAGATCCGGCTTCTCCACCAACCTCCGGCAGCGAATCCGGCTTCCGCGGCTGTCACTACCACAGGGGGACACAGACAAGACCGGCGGCGGTGAGGCTGTACCACGAGGCCGGCGACGAGCGGCGCCGAATCACGCTGGCGGACGATGGATACGATGCGGTGGGCGTTGGGGAGAGCTACTCCGGCAAGGTTCCACCACGACGGGTCACCGCTCACGGGCGTCGCTGGATCCGGCGACTCCAAGTAACCGCAACCGGATCTGGTGAGTACTGAAGCCCATCTCCCCTAACCTCTCTCCATCTATACTTAGGGCCCGTTCGGAAGTGCTCCCGCTTCCCAAATGAGCCAGCTTCTCGTGGAGCCAGCGCTGGCTAGCTTCTCGCGGGAGCGAGCGAGCGTTCGGCAGCAGAGAAAACGATTCGTGGCGCTGTAGCTTCGAGGAAAACGATTCGTGGCGCTGTAGCTTCGAGGAAAACGCTTCGCGAGGCACTTCCGGAGGGCATTCCACGTAATATCGAGCAACTCCTGCTTCTCGTATTCGCGGGGCTGGTCCGACGTTGCCTCTATAATTTGCACGCAGTCCAGCTAGTTCTCCAGGAGCTGGCTTCTTGAAGCCCTCACGTTCGGCCAGCTCCTCGCCCGCTTCCAGGGAAGCGCGGAGCTGGAGCACTTCCGAACGGGGCCTTAATGATTTCCGTTTTATTTTGCATGATTTGAACATCCCTTGCTTCTTTACCAGATGGACGGCCTCCCCTGCTCCTTCAATTTCAGATGTTTGTATGTTTGTGACAGAGAGCATCGGTTATTGTTGTGGAATGTGTGTGAAATACATTGAAACTGATTTGAACGACATGATTTATGAATTGTGGGATCCAGTGAAATCAATTGATATAATTGAGAAGTTGATGAATGAATCGATTTGTGTGTCATTTGGCTTTGTGATCTGAAATTGTACACAATAGTGTGCACATATGTGAAATTGATAGTCTGTGAAATATGAATTTACAGTCTTTTGTAAAAATGTGGTAGTGAAATTTGTTTTTGAAAGGATTGAATGTAGGAGATATGCCCTAGAGGCAATAATAAATGTTATTATTTATCTCCTTGCTCATAATTATGTTTATGTTCCATGCTATAACTGCTGTGGTTCCCGAGCCCGTATATCCATAAAGGCTCTGGGGAAAACCCATGTGCACGTGTGGAATAATAAACGATAAAATGTATTCCTAGTCATGCCTCTAAGACTAGCTCAAGTGTTGCATGATGATTATGTTTTCCCAATCATCGGCATGTCTATGCCAGCAGCTTTGAGGGCACAATGTTAGAAGAACATTTGTGTTGAATCGACCCGCATTGATGTTATGCTATGAGATTCATTCGTCACAAGTTAATGGTTAATAACACAGAGATGGTTTACGTTTGCATAATTCCTCAGACCATGAGAGTATCGAGTTTCTTCATGCTTGATTCATGAACTTTGGGGTTTGTTAAACGTCATCCGTAACTGGATGGCTATTACGGCGGCTTACGGGTTCATGGGAAAGTATGTCAAGTAACTTGATAGCTCAAGATTGGGATTTGCTCCTCCGACGATGGAGAGATATCTCTGGGCCCTCTCGGTGTTACGGTATCCATCATCGTCTGGCCAGACACTTTGTGATTTGATCACGGGGATGCCGGAACACAGTAACGAGAAAAGAGAACAATACCTGTAACGAGGTAACTAGCATAGTGGACAAGTTGTTGATCCACGGGAATGCCAACATGTCTCACCTCGGGTATTTGTAACATATCACGAAGCAATAGGAATAGCACACGGCAACTGGAGGTTCACTCGAATATTCATTCGTGTGGGTATAGGGGTCAATATGGGTGTCCACGGCTCCGATGTTGATCATTGATCGGAAGGGGTTCCGTGTCATGTCTATACTTCACCGAACCTATAGGGTCACACACTTAAGGGTCATCTATCTGCTGAATACTAGACAGGGAGTCTGAGAGAAAATCACCGAAAAAGTTTCGGACGCCGAAAAGTTTTGGACAGCGGAAAAGTTCCGCAGAGAGAGGTCACCGGATGAGTTCCGGTGAAACTGAAAAGTTGTTTCAGGGGATACCATTGAGTCAAAATGGTTTCGGCACATGCTTGATAATTCTTGGAGGATGCCAGAATCATTCTGGAAACTTTTGGGAATTTTCTGGAAGAAAAACCGGAAATGTTCCGGGGCTGCCGGAACCGCTTCAGATGCTTTTCGCATATGAAATCACTAAACTGGAATTGTTCCAGAACGCGTTGAAAATTATTTTAGTGGGTACTGGAAATGTTCTAAGCCCACATAAATATTTTCAGTTCGAACGGACGCTGAAATATGTCGTCGTGAATAGTGAAAGTGCGTTTTGGATTATTTTTTGGAAAGCCACCTTTTGGGGCTTTTCCCAAAAGGCTTCTAGATGAACTTGGGGACTAAGGAACCCCTTTGGGGGGGCCCCCATGAGGGGTGGCCGGCCACACATGTGGAGCTCCATGGAGCTCCACTTGCCTTCCCATTTTACCCTTATGAAGGATCCATGTGATGGGTTTTTTGGGTATTTTTCCCCATGGGCTTTTCCTATAAATAGAGGTGGAGGGGCAGCCCTCCACACTCATCCCTTGCTCTCATACACATGCCAAGATGTTATCTGGCTTCTCTCTCCCTCCCACGAAAAGAGTTTCGTAGAGCCGAAAGGCTGTCTGGGTTCCGGCAGGAACTAGTTCTGGACGGCGAAGCCCTGCCGGATAGATGACACCGTATGTGTGCAACTCTGTAGAGAGGTCGTAGTTTCGATCTTAGTGTCCAAGTGACGGTTCGAGTTCTGTGAGTCCTCCCGAAGGGCTGTCCAAGTGACGGTCCGAGTTCTGTGAGTCCTCCCGAAGGGCTGTCCGAGTGACCGTTCGAGTTTCGAAGGTCCTCCGGAAGGGCTGTCCGCGACATCGTCCGGGGGACTGTTCGACCGCCTCCCGGAGGGCTGTCCGATGGGAAGACGAGGGTATACATCCTCGCGGTTGGGAGGTTGTAAATCCTAGCTGCGGGGATCTGCACCACCGATCGTCATCGACTCTACTTCCGCTGCGCTACGAGTCGGTAACGAAAAATGATCAAACCTTGTATGTAGTCTCCATAGTGGTCCTGGGCTTGTGCGTAGGTCGGAAATTTTTTGTTTTCTGCTGCGTTACCCAACAGTGGCATCATGAGCCGTGCTATGCATAGATGCAGGTTACGATCTAGAATACATGGAGATGTATGGGTGTTGCACAATATAATTAGGTAGTAGATGAGTTCTATTACTGAAAATTATTTGTGCGGGTAGCAGATGAAATCTGTTACCCGATGTTCTTGTTGCTTCCCTCGAATTTACGTAGTCCTGATCTTGACAGTATTGTGGAATCTGACAAAGTTCTGGCAATCCGCTATCCTTTCATGCTGCACCTGAGTATGCTGATTGATAGATCAACGAAGTGCTAACAGTTCTTTGGGTTCCACTTTAGTCAATGAAAGATGGATGTTTCGCAGACAAAAGGGCAATGCAGATATGATCTGCACGGGGGTCATGCGTATGACGAAGTTCAGTATGGGGCTCGAGATTTTATTTTCTCGTGTTTCATACACCCCGCGTTGTTAATCTAGCAACTTGGATTATCATACTTGATGATGGACGTTGGTAGCTTCGGTTTGTTTCGAAACCTTAGAAGCCACGAAAAACAAGTTTTTGCATGAACCGATTAGAGGCGTCTAACTTGGTTTTGCAGGAGGGTTTGCATGTGCATATGATATGGTATAGCAGTGCTCATAATAATTTGATTATGTATGAGATGTCTATATGATGTAAATTAATTAACATGACCTGCGTGTCATGATTCGGCATGATGGCTGGAGCCATATGATTGCACTTTAAATGACCTGCGTGTCAAACTTGTGTAATGCACTTATTTTATTAGCTATGGAGATAGCAATATTATCTGGTGCATCGACAAGGTGGTGGCAATCTTCGCAAAGGTAAACACCGACGCGAATGCCGAAGATGAAGAAATACAAGACTTCTCCGTCAGAAAGGGCTATACCATATCATGCTATTATGAATTGCCTGAGATGTTTATCCCTTATGATGCACCCTTCTTGATTGCGCGGTAGTCGCTTTTATTAGGGTGATCTCTCACAAAAATATCAAGTAGTTAGTGTTCTCCCAAGTGTAGCACCGTCTACAACACGTATCTTTTCGGGGTGCGCCATGTACACATGAGCACGAATGATTAGAGAGGTGTAAGGCGGGTGAAGGTCAGACCTCACTGCGTGATCACTTGGTTGTCTTGACATTCAGGCAGGACAGTCCTGAGCTCGGAACACACGCATCGAAAGATGGACAAGAGTCACATAGAGATGTGATTGCCAAGTTGGCCTACCGATTGAAATTCACGTCATCAGTGATGAACCCGTCAATGGCGTTGAATTGATATGCGGATCTTGGATCACTCAAAATCAATTATGAGAGATATTGATTTGAGTGGGAGCGCACTGTAGAATTAATTCTTTTAATTCTCAGTGCAATTAATTTTGAACACTGTCTAAAGTGTGATTTGCATAATAGTTGTAGAATTATGGCTCGCGTTTCCACCTTCCCTATTAAAATTGAATAGCTGTTAAATATCTGGTTAAAACTTTACGGTTGGTAACGTAATGTGAGGATTGTCCTCAAGAGTGCCGAGAAGGACTTTGTCCTATCGCATACTTTCGGTATTCTCTCGCTTATGCTATGGATCATGTGACTCTCGTCCTTCGATCCAAAAGCTAGAATTCTGTTTTCAGTCAAGTGCAATACATTTGCTTCCATGAGACCCAAACTCCGAAAGTTTGGATAGTTATGTGATATTCATGGAATCTGAAAATCATTTTCAGAGACAGACAAAGGCTAAAAGATATGAGATATCCAAAGCAATGTTTGTTTGCAAACTATTAGTAAAGGAGTTTACTATGCATTAGACTGATAAGAGAGGGATCCAGAAGAACGCCTGTCATATGATGAAAGGTGAATAAAACAACAACTTAAAGAGAAAGGAAGTGTCCGAAGGGTGTTAGTAAAACTTTCACGCCTAGGAAGTCCGGGGCTAACGCCACTCTTAAGTTGGGTGCTTCTTCTGAGAGTAGGAGAAATACTAAAAGTTAAACTGTTAGAAGTATAAAGGCAAAAAGAAAGAAGACTGGAATATCCAGCTCATGTATGAATGTCATAGAAGTTTTTGATGTATAGAAGGCTGGTCAAAGAAATAGTTCTTGAGAATTGTGATTAAACTGTTAGTCACTGATTCTTGGGTATTGTGAGTTAAATCACAAATATACCCGCTCGATTGCATTCTGTTGCAACTCGATGTAAGAACTACTATGGCCGAAAAGACTAGCCAGGGATGAGGTTTAGGTATACACAGGGAACATAGTAAATGTTACTATACCTTCCATCGGTGTATTACCGTCTGTATTTATTTTCATAATTCATTTAGAGTTTCACAAACTCTAGCCCATTGCATAAGGTATCTTGCAAGAAGGTTGTTCATAAGAGAACTTTTTATGTTCGATGTTATGAATAACATAAGGGCCATACTTTCATTGAGAATGAGATGTATGTTATGAATAATGATAATAATATATTACCTCTGGATTCACTTTCATAATTCATTTTAGAGTTTTACACTCTAGCCCCTTGCAAAATGTTTTTTCAAAAGGGTTGTTCATAAAAGAACAATTGTTGTTCAGTATTGTGAATAACATGAAGGGCCATGCTTCCATCCAGATGGGACGTATGTTATGAATATTGATGGTAATATGATACATCTATAACACTGACGCTAAATGTCGCAAGACTAAAAGAATACCACACAGGTGTGGCACTGCATTTGGTCACATTGGAGAAACCCGCATGGAAAACTCCATTATGATGGATTTTGAAGTCGTTTGATTTTGAATCATCTGACACTTGCAAATTTCCTCCGAAAAGTGAAGTGACTAAAATAGCGTTCACAGGCCATAAGGAATGAGCAATAAACTTATTGGTGATCATACATTTTGATGTGTGTAGTTCAATAAATGTTGTTGCAAGTAGTGGATTTATCTATCTTCAGAAATGATTCAAGTAGATATATGGATATTTACTTGATGAGACGTAAGTCTGGATCTTTTGAAATCATTCGAAAGGTTTCCAAATATGAAGTAGAAGTTATTGTAACAAGAAAATTATGTTTCTACAATTCAATTGCAGAAAGAAATATTTGAGTTACAAGTTTAGCGAATGTCTGATGAGTTGTGAAAGTAGTTTCATAACTTGCACCTCCCGGAACACCACTGCATGTGGAAAGTCCGTGAAGATGTAATCAAACCATTTATAACATGGTAAGATCAAAGATGACATAAATAAATTTGCCATTATCCCTTTTAAAGAGTGATACTTTAGAGACTAAGGCTTTTACACTGAAAAGAGCTCCATCAGGTCTGTTGAAATGACGCCATGGTATGGTACGCCCAACCATGTTATATCTTTTCTTAACATTTGGAATATGGGGCTTGTGTAAAAGGTTACAAACCTATTCCAAATCAGACAAGTGCTACTTTGTAGGTTATCCCAAGTCATTGGGTATTCCTCCCTCACTATACCGAGGCAAATAGGTTTGCCACAAAGAACGATATGCTTTTTGAAGAAAATGGTTCTTTCAAAAGGTGAGTGGGAGAATAGTGCAACTCAACGAGATAAACAGTATCTTCGTCATCAGGTCAAAGGAAAGAGACCTTGGAAGTAATTCCGGAGTTTCCTACTGCGACTGATACGGAAGTCTCTACAATAAAATGTATGGACTTCGGTTGAACTTGCAGCTGAACCACGTAGGCAAGGCTCGTGCAAACCTCTCAGGTGCGCAGATGAGATATTGTTGTTCGACAACAGTATACCTACGATACACAAGGAAGCGTTGATGGGCCCTGACTCCGGAATTGGCTAAATGCCAATACAATCCTAGATAGTTTCCATATAAGTGATTCAAGATTAAAACCTTGATACACCTTTCGGAAGACTTAGAGTCTGACGAATATTTATGGAACTATAACCGATACGAATAAAAATGTTTTATCCATAAAGCTCGACTTGTTGCAATATACAAGTTCAAGGAGTTGACTACGATGAGGTTGCTTCACCGTAGCGATGCTTAAAGTCGGTTCGGGTTGAACTAGCAATTAATACATATTTCATATCATGAGATATAAAACAATGGATGACAAAAGGATTTCCATCTGATGGAAATAAAACCAAGGACTTGCATGTGTTACAGTCCAAGGTATTTTGTCATTCCATAGGATGCTATTAAGTATGCAAACTTCAGAGTTCAAGCAATGGACAGAAGAGAGCAAAATGGAGTTGAAATCTTCGTGTTTTGATGAAATGGTCAAAGGGGTTTGACTTCATCAATGGGTAACGAAGATGCTTGTGTTTCAAGAAAGTAAGTGGGAGCATAATAATATTTCTAAACACCTTGTGTGCTTGACACATTGTTAAATGGAAATAAATTTTTTGACATGAATTAGGACTTCATTTGAAAATAGATTTTCGATGAAGTGCTTGGGCTAAATAGCCTTAATATTAGGCATGATGATCTATGGAGATAGATTTACCAAATGTGGCTAAGCAATAAATACATATTGACAAGATGCTAAAACTTTTTAGCATTTAAAACGCCAAGGAGTAATTCTTGCCGAAGTCACATGGAAAGAGTTTTTGCAAGACTCGGTGTCCCAAAACACTGATGAGCAAAATACATGATGGAGATTCCACACACTCTTGTGTTTGGATTAATCATGTATTCCATGGTATGTAAAACAACCAGATATGTCCAATACTCCCAAAGTTGTTGCGAGTATAGATACCAAAGTGATCAAAAGTACTGATCATGGGACAACAGTGAAAAAGGGTCATTGAGTACTATAGTAGCACTGATGACATGTTTTCTCGCAAGCGGAGATCATGAAGAGTTCGTTGTAAAAGGTTACATCGATACAGTCTTCATCCATGCTCCAAGCGATTTTCGATTAAAGTTAAGGGTTTTTTGTGCAATACACAATATGGTGGCACGGTAGTTGGAAATTGTTCCAAACAAGATACTGTGGCGGATTCTATAACAAATGGCTAAGTATGTTGACGCTTTAGAAGCGACAAAGAAGTTGTTGAATCATATAGTTCATTCATGAACTTAGTATGGTTCCAAGAAGGCTTGGTCAATGGGACACTATTACAGATAGTTGCTCCATAGCTCAGTCTGAGGAATCAGGTTTCGACCAGTGATTCACACATATACAAAGCAAGGTGTACACAAAATATGAATTTTGTGAAAGCGTGAAAACACGAGAATATGCAAAGATACACACGGATCTGAAGTCGTCAGATCCGTTGGACATCAGGCTATACCACATGCGAAGCATATTTTACACCAATGTACCATAGGTGTAAAGTGCATTAGCATTAACTAGATTATTGACTCTAGTGCAAGTGGGAGTATGTAGGAGATATGCCCTAGAGGCAATAATAAATGTTATTATTTATCTCCTTGCTCATAATTATGTTTATGTTCCATGCTATAACTGATGTGGTTCCCGAGCCCGTATATACATAAAGGCTCTGGGGAAAATCCATGTGCACGTGTGGAATAATAAACGGTAAAATGTATTCCTAGTCATGCCTCTAAGACTAGCTCAAGTGTTGCATGATGATTATGTTTTCCCAATCATGGGCATGTCTATGCCAGCAGCTTTGAGGGCACAATGTTAGAAGAACATTTGTGTTGAATCGACCCGCATTGATGTTATGCTATGAGATTCATTCGTCACAAGTTAATGGGTACTGGAAATGTTCTAAGTCCACATAAATATTTTCAGTTCGAACGGACGCTGAAATATGTCGTCGTGAATAGTGAAAGTGCTTTTTGGATTATTTTTTGGAAAGCCACCTTTTGGGGCTTTTCCCAAAAGGCTTCTAGATGAACTTGGGGACTAAGGAACCCCTTTGGGGGGGCCCCCATGAGGGGTGGCCGGCCACACATGTGGAGCTCCATGGAGCTCCACTTGCCTTCCCATTTTACCCTTATGAAGGATCCATGTGATGGGTTTTTTGGGTATTTTTCCCCATGGGCTTTTCCTATAAATAGAGGTGGAGGGGCAGCCCTCCACACTCATCCCTTGCTCTCATACACATGCCAAGATGTTATCTGGCTTCTCTCTCCCTCCCACGAAAAGAGTTTCGTAGAGCCGAAAGGCTGTCTGGGTTCCGGCAGGAACTAGTTCTGGACGGCGAAGCCCTGCCGAATAGATGACACCGTATGTGTGCAACTCTGTAGAGAGGTCGTAGTTTCGATCTAAGTGTCCAAGTGACGGTTCGAGTTCTGTGAGTCCTCCCGAAGGGCTGTCCAAGTGACGGTCCGAGTTCTGTGAGTCCTCCCGAAGGGCTGTCCGAGTGACCGTTCGAGTTTCGAAGGTCCTCCCGAAGGGCTGTCCGCGACATCGTCCGGGGGACTATTCGACCGCCTCCCGGAGGGCTGTCCGATGGGAAGACGAGGGTATACATCCTCGCGGTTGGGAGGTTGTAAATCCTAGCTACGGGGATCTGCACCGCCGATCGTCATCGACTCTACTTCCGCTGCGCTATGAGTCGGTAACGAAAAATGATCAAACCTTGTATGCAGTCTCCATAGTGGTCCTGGGCTGGTGCGTAGGTCGGAAAATTTTTGTTTTCTGCTGCGTTACCCAACATTGAAATCAGTTCTTTGATGATTGAGATAATGAGTTTCACTCGTTTTGAAATATGGCATTGGCATTGGAAGAACTGAAATCACATTGTAAAAAAATGAAATTGTTTATGCCACTCTTTTGAAATACTAAGTTCACTTTTTGAAATATGAAATATATGAAACTGCTATTTCTAATATCTGTAACTTGTTATTTCAATTAGATATGCATTGAAATAGATTTTCAAATATAAATTGAAATTGTTTCCACCACCTTTGGAATATTCAATTACAATCTTTTTTGAAAAATATGAAATTTTAATAGCTGAAATCACCTTTTAAAGAAATTGTAATTGTATTTTTTTAGGAATGTAACTGTATTTTTTTACCGATCTGAAATAATTAGTTTCACTTCTTTTTTGTGATTTTGGAATTGTGGGATCCAGTGAAATCAATTGGTATAATTGGGAAGTTGATGAATGAATCAACTTTTCTGTCATTTGGTTTTGTGATCTAAAATTGTACAGAATAGTGTGCACATATGCGAAATTGATAGTCCGTGAAATATGAATTTACAGTCCTTTGTAAAAATGTGGTAGTGAAATTTGTTTTTGAAAGGATTTAAATCAGTTCTTTGATGATTGAGATAATGAGTTTCAATCGTTTTGAAATATGGCATTGGCATTGAAATAACTGAAATCACACTGTAAAAAAATGAAATTGTTTATGCCACTCTTTTGAAATAGTAAGTTTCACTTTTTGAAATATGAAATGTATGAAACTGCTATTTCTAATATATGTATCTTGTTATTTTGCTATTTCTAATATATGTATCTTGTTATTTCAATGAGATACGCATTGAAATTGAAATGGTTTCCGCCACTTCTGGAATATTCAATTTCAATCTTCTTTGAAGAATATGAAATTTTAATAGCTGAAATCACCTTTTAAAGAAATTGAAATTGTATTTCTGTTACCCATCTGAAATAATTAGTTTCACTTCTTTTTTTGTGAGTTTGGAATATATGAAATAAATGTTTTCTAAAATTCAAAATTGTTGTAAAAGATTTCAAATCAATTTAAAGTGAGAGGGGTTGATCCTTTGAAAAAATGAAGTATGTACTTCTGTAGTGCATGTGTGCGTATTTGTAAAGTGAGAGGCGTGGCAGGCGTGGCTGAAATCACATGGGTGGGTCCAGCTGGTCAAATCACATGGGTGGTCCCAATCTGATGAAACACAGAGGTTTAAGTAAAGAATAGATTGGAATACAAGGATACAAATTCTGACAACTTTTGAGATTGCCAGATCCTATTGGCTGGAGAAGCACCGGTAGATACCGGCCGGACCGGCGAATTCTATACGACCAATCATGCGTGGAAGGAAACCAATCTGTGTGATCTCTTTCTATATCACGTAGGCGGTGCACCTCTTGTTACATGCAACTCCTCCGTAAATATATAGTTACCTTTTCTTTCCGACTTGACAGCCTCGTAGGCATCCCTGCCACATACAAAATGATGGCACGGAACTTCTGCTTGCTTAGCCGATACAAATCTATATTGGACCGTGCTGCACCACTAAGCATGGCCCCCAATTTCTTTAACATGAGTATCTTGTAGTATGTGGACCCTCAAATCGTCCGCAAACGTCCAAACCGAACAGTCGGAACGCATTTTTTCAACGAACATGATACCCCAATTGTCCGTAGACGCATCCAGTTGTTTGAAATCCCGTAAACCGGACACAAACCAAGGGAGCTTTACGAGCGTCCGGACCGCCGCCATGTGCGCGTCTAAAACCACAGTCCCACCCAAAATCATCTCCCGCGCCCGTGCACTATCCGCTCTGCGTCGCATTCATGCGGTTCAGAGCTGACGTGACCAATAACTAGAATCAACATTGAAGCGGCGCGCCCACCAAGAGCGTCACCCATGTTGTGTCTTGGTCTCCACGCATGTACAATGCGAGAGAGAAGTGACTGGACGGGATGGATATTTACTGCATTCAAACCGGCTACACGTTCATCTGTCTAATTCATCTGTCTAACGGCATTAAACAACTGCACTAAAGCAAAGGCTCTCTATGCTATAAACTCTACTGCTCCCTAACCTACCTTCCCTATTATGTTGAGCGATCACGCACCCATTCTTGTTTCCACAGAATCTCAGTTTCGCAGACCCAAGCTTAACTTTAAGTTCGAGAATTGGTGGACTATGGAGAATGATTTTCATGGCACGGCTAAGTTGGCCTGGCTCTCCTCGGCCAATAAACCTTTCCATACCAGAACTTCTAATCTTGCAGGTACCTTGAAGAGGTGGTGCAAAAAGAAAAAGTCAATCCCTCAACAATTGGACAACATCCAAGAGCAGATTAAGAAGATCCAGATGCAACCCGTTCATATGCAAGATCACTCTCTCGAATTTAGCCTAACTTCCCAATTTGAGGAATGCATGACTAAGTTGACTGAATATTATAGGCAGCGCTCTAAAAAACACTGGGCCACAAAAGGAGATAGAAATACATCTTTCTTTCATAATGCTGTTCTGAAACGTAGAAGGCGCAACCATATTGTTTCCATTAGAGATATGCATGATAAACCTCTTTATGACCCGGATGACATAGCAAATGAATTTGTGACTTATTTTCAGGATATCTTTCGCTCCTCTTGTGCTAACAATGACAGGCCATTCTTGGGCACTACTCATCTGCAAGAGCAGCAGGATTTCACAAACTCTATTCTGGACAAGCAAGAATTATGGGATACACTCAAAGCTATGAGAAAGAATGCTTCTCCAGGCCCAGATGGTTTCAACGTAGCCTTCTATATCTCTGCATGGGAATGGATAGGAGATGATGTAGCCACTCTGGTTAAAGAGTTTTATCTCACAGGTATGCTCTCATTGAAAATCAATGACACCCATATAGTTCTTGTTCCAAAAAAGGTGGTGTGTCGTTATCCTTCTGATTTTCGCCCCATCAGTTTATGTAATGTCATATATAAGCTCATTGCTAAAACTTTGGCTAATCGTTTAAAAGAGCATTTGCCGGACTACATTCACCCCTCGCAACAGGCTTTCATTGAGGGTAGGCGTATTAGTAATAATATTATTGTTGCTCAAGAAATTGCCCACTCGTTCGCTCTTTCTACTCGGAATAGCCATGACTTTATGATCAAAATTGATTTGGCTAAAGCTTTTGACAGAATTGAGTGGCATTTTATTACTTCTGCGCTAGCACGTAAAGGGTTTCATAACCATTTCATAAATCTTATTCATGCTTGCATCTCTTCGCCGAATTTTTCTGTTATCATTAATGGCCAGTCCTTCGCACATTTTAAGAGTAGTAGAGGCATATGACAGGGTTGTCCCTATCGTCATATCTTTTTGTCCTTGCAGTAAATGAACTCTCGCTTAGCCTACAGGATGCTATGCGAACCAACCACCTATCAGGTATTTCTCTTGGACCGAATTGTCCTTCGATTCACTCCTTAATGTTTGCGGACGACTTGCTGGTTTGCGGCAAAGCTAACATGCAGGAAGCTACCACTATTGCTCACATCTTGGATCAGTTTTGCCACAGCTCGGGGCAGGTGCCAAATTGGAATAAATTTGCTATCATGTTTAGCAAAAGTGTTAACTTGCAGGTTAAGCAGGATATCAAGCACATCTTCCAGGTGCCAGACATCGACAACAACACAGTTCATTTGGGCCATCCACTCATACTTCCAGCTAAGGACAGATCTGCAGCTTACAATTTTTTTACGATAAATTTAGATCAAAACTGAGTGCTTACAAAGCTAACAGACTGTCACATGCAGCTAGGCTTACTCTTATAAAATCAGTTTTTTCATCTATACCTGTCTACTATATGTCCAATATTCTTTTTTCTAAAAAAATTCTTGCCAAGCTCACGGCAATTATTAGGAACTTCTGGTGGACAGGTGTGAAAGAAGAACCCTCTACAAAATGCTTGTGCCTTAGGGCATGGGCTGACATTTGTGTAGGAAAAAAATTGGGTGGCCTCGGCATTCGAAACTTGCAGGCAATTAACCAGGGGCTCATTCTCTCTTCGGCATGGAGATTGGCAAAGGAGCCTGATTGCCAGCTAGCTCAGATCCTAAAAGCAAAATACCATGATGACACCTCAATTTGGAGGGCTAAGTCAAACAAGCCCAAATCTGCATTTTGGGCTGCAATTCTTAAGGTCCGTCCTCTTTTAATCTCAGGTTCCTTTTATCAAATCTTTGATGGCAGTAGCTCAATCTGGAGCTCTCCTTGGTTTAAAGGCTGGGAAACCATCTACGATAATCTAATTATTCAGCCTTCTCCTTTCGTGTATCCGGCTACAGTAAAAGACCTTTCGCTCCCACACCGGAAACTTTGGAATGAAAATTTAGTTCGCTCCCTTTTTAATCCTCAGACTGCCAATGAAATTCTCCAAACTCCTATCATAGATGCAAATGAACAAGACACTTTAGTTTGGAAGCTAACCCTTGCAGGTACTTGCTCATCCAAGAGTGCTTACAAGCACTGCTTCAACAACCTCGCTCTCCCTCCAAGTCAGCAACCCAAGGTTGTTCCGCAACAAGTCATTTCATTGCTCAATCAGGTTTGGCAGGACAAAGAGATGGTGCCTCGTGTGCAAACCTTTGCTTGGAGACTTCTTCGCAAGGCTCTCCCCACTGGTAAGCGAGCTAGCAGATTTTCCAAACATATAGATGAATATTGCTCTAGGTGTGGGGGTGTGGAAGATGAGATGCACATGCTCTTTCTTTGTCCATTTTATAAAGCTGCATGGTTTTGCAATCCTTGGCTCATTAAAACAGAGTTGCTTGCTGCTATTCACCACTCCATTTCTGACATGATCAATGCTTTGCTTTCCTCGGACCACCCACGCATAAATGCTACAAATCTGTATACTTTCTTGTGGTGCCTTTGGAAAGCCAGAAATGATACTCTTTTTGGTAGAAAAATTCAAAATCCTGCACAAGTGTTTGTTGTCTTCAGCGCCATTTTGCAGGGAAGTAATTTAGAAGGAATGATGCCTAATGCTGACCACTCTCAGCCGTGCAAGGATCAACTGCAGCAGCTTCAACCTATCATCGCGGCATCACAGGTCCCCTCTTTAGTTGCAGGTTGTACCATTTTTTGCGATGCGGCATGGAAGATTGACGGGAATGCCCAACAAGCTCCTGCTGGAATTGGGATTTATATTCAGGTGGATAATAACCGGCATTTCAAGCAGCTGCATATTGCAGCTGTATCCCCACCTGCTACATCTGCTCTTTAGGCTGAAGCTCTTGCTCTTGTTCTCTCTACGAAATTGGCTGATGTTATCCAGGTACAAGAGCCCCAATTCTTCACAGATAGCCATGTCTTGGCTCAGGCAGCTTCTACCAGATGCATCTTATCTGCGCCAGCCCATTGGGAGATCAGACTGCAGTTGGCGACCATTCAGGCATCCTCTTCTTTTCAAGCAAACAGGATCAGCCATATCTCTAGAAGTTTGAATGTTAAAGCTCATCATTTTGCTAGATTAGCCACAAGGATTAACTCTACATCTCTAGCTATTAGATGCCTATGTCAGGATATTTGTCTTTGTCCAGGCAGAGATATCCTCTCTGATCTTTGCGTGAGTCCTTTCACGCTTCTTTCTGTAAAATGCTGCTGACTTTAATATATTCTCTCTGTTCAAAAAAAAACCTACCTTCCGGTCGATCTGTCCTCTTCACTACAGTTTCAAGTACTCCGTCAATCAAGTTAGTCACACCTCAGATTCACTCCTCGAGGCTAGGAAAACATGTGCGGTGACCAAGAAACCAAGTCAAGGCAGGGCCCACATTGACACATCCCGCCATATGTCGTGGCCGACGCCCGCTATTTATACATGTACATGCCCGACATGATCTGTACCGCACCACGTCCGATTCCATTCCTCCTATGTGCAACCCCTCCGTCATGATCGCAAGCTCTAGGGCAATGTGGGAGCGGCTCTCGACGAAGCAAAAGCACAAGTTAGATGGCCCCTGTGACCGGCTGGGAGGCCCATCATGCGCGACGGATAGAGGCCGGCCTGCCGGCAAGCTCGCCGGAGGTGAGCGACAATGACCTCACAATGGAGGAGCATCCGAAGATGAGGCAGTGCCTCCACCCATATCGGTTCATGCCGACTCGGCCATGGAGCAGGCGTAGACGTAATTCAAGGCCATCATGGTGTAGGAGCAGCCGGCGCCACAACTTGTGTTTGCGTTCCGGCAGACACTAGAGGAGCAGCGCTCCAACCTCACCCTCCTCGCGCATTACCAGCTGGTGGAAGGCCAAAAATACGACGAGTTCATGAGCTAGGAGGCTATGGCAGCGGAGAACCCGAACTTCGTCACAGCGTAGTCGAACGCTCTATAAGGTCGCGCGTAGCGGCCGCGATGCTGGCGGTGCAGGCGATCACGGATGGGAACATTTGCTGTTGTGCACCGTTTGCATCATCAATGTGGTTCGCGCCCAGCCGCTATGACCATGAAGTCGGCCCGTCCATGTCCATTGTGGACCTCACCTCTACCGGCGATGTCCAGGTCACCGCCTCTGTTGACACCAGATTATGGCACGGTCAAGAACTTAATTACGATGGCCTCAAATGGAGAAGTGATCTACATGAAAAAGTTTCATATTGTCGATGTGAACATCTTTGAAGTTTGGGTCATCGCGATCCGATCTCATCTCAAGGGCCGAAACTATGCTCAAAGTACTAAGATTTTGTAGTCGGAGTATTGTTCGGCCAACTAAGCCTCCAAGATGGCCTCATATGAGAAAAGTTTCTACACGGATTGTTTTTGCCTGGTCGAACCGATGGATTTTGATATAAAAAATGTCTCAATCGGAGTTCGTATGCAAAAGTTAGAGCCAAAACAGTGTGCTGCAGAAGTCTGCTGCGGAAGTTCCGGGCAAATCTTCCGGGGAGGTTCCGGGCTAAACAGAGACTTTGCACGCAGTGCGCCCCGAAAACTGGCATTTCAACATTATTTGCAGATTTGCACGCCCGAATTCGACCTCAAGATGACCTCGGATTAAAAAGTGATCAACTGACGAGTTTTTCTCCATTGCAAGATCTACAACTTTGCTTTTTGGACCATCACGATCCTCGCCATATGCGACCTGCAGGAGCGGTGCAAGGGGGCTACTTGATGTAATTTTAGCCCGGAAGTTCCGGGCTGACCAGAAGTTCTGGCCCTCGTAGTCCGAGTTAGGTTAACTTTTGATGTTTTGTACGGGATTTGAGTCCTTTTCTTGTACAGAAAGTCCAGCCGCCTCATATATATGTAAGAGGTGACGGCCGATTGAATAATAACACACAATCGAACAATCAATCTACCTTTTATCCTAGTTTTACATCTCTCCCTTGTTCTTTCTCTCTCATTCTTTGTTGAAGGGCAGCAATCCTCGAGGCTCTAGGGGCGGGCGAACCGACCTAGGGCATCCATAGCCGCCGCGCGTCCAGACGGGGTCCCTTCCGGGCGCGTGGGGTCCTGAAAAGCACCCACCGGATTGCTTGCGTACCATGCTTCCAGACGGGTCTCCTTCGACGTGAGCTGCGGTGCATCACCCTCGGCGTTGGAGGTACACGGTGACGTGTTCGTGTGCGAACACACTTTTTGGGAACTCCGCTGGGGACGAAAGATCAAAAATCATCATCAACCATGTCTAATCTCCCCAAGCCCTCAGAAGTTGACGCCGATAACATCATTAAGCCCAGTCTTGATGAACTATCGGAGGAACATCGCCAAGCCTATGAAACACGCAAGAAGCAGCGTGAAGAGGCTTTGAAGCACTCAAGCAGAAGCGCGAGGAGGAGGATTTGGAGGCGTTTCTTGCAAGTTTCAAGAAGGACCGTCAAGGCAACATCACTGCAGTTGGAAACGTCAAATTTCCTCCTCTCATTGACGAACAAGATGAAAGCACTGTGAGTAAAGTTTTTTCTCCTGACCAAGTGGTTGTGATTGAAAGTCTTGTTAGTAAGGGTAATGTGATGACATACAATTCTTTTGTGGCAAATACTAATGCTAAGAAAAATATACCTCTGTCATCTAGTGGTACTGTTGGTATAGCTGAAAACCCTAGTCCCACTTTCCCTATTTCATCGGCACCTCCTATACAACAACAATATAGTATGCCTTTGAATTTTTACCTAGTCAAACCAACCAGCTTGTGGCTACACCTGCATATCCTGATCCTATTATGAGTGTGCCTAATTCAGCGTCAACGCTGAATCACTTTGTCACACCATCCATAGGCACAAGCATGTTTGGTCTTCCACCGAATTATGGTTCGGCGACCATCCCACAAGTTGCACCACTAGCTAGTACTCAGGTTGGTCCTATGTCGTTGCCACAAGCATCTTCATCTACCTTGGATCCAATTTTAGGCAAATTAAGGGAGGATTTGCATAAGATGTTTCTAGAAACTTTCAGAAACAAGCCGAAAGTAAAGAGTCATGTGTACCCAAAGCCTTATCCTGAACACTTTGATGCAGTTTTGTACCCTCAAGGTTACAAGGTTCCTGATTTTGTTAAATTTAGTGGAGAGGGCACAAAAACAACATGGGAGGATGTTAGTCAGTATCTAGCGCAGTTAGGTGAAGAATTGAAAGTGCATTTATTTCCCTTATCTTTAACTGGCACCGCATTTTCATGGTTTGCTGCTTTACCACATGGTTTAATTCTCTTATGGTCGCAATTAGAGCAAAAGTTCCACGATCACTTTTATAGCGGTGATAATGAGCTTAAGTTGTCACATCTTACATCAGTTAGGCAAAAACTTGATGAATCGGTCACCGATTATGTCAAGAGATTTAGATATATAAAAAATCGATGTTATAGCTTAGTGATAACTGAGAGAGACTTGGCGGATCTTGTTCTTAATGGTTTAAAAACTCACATTAAAGAGAGGCTAGAAAGTTATGAATTTTTGAATATTAACCAGGTCTTGCAAAAAGATTTGGCTCAAGAGAGTAGAAGTAAAGATGTTCATAGATCTACAACCGATCGTCCTAGAATGCATATGGTTGAATAGAATGATGATAATTCAGACGATGAGGTTGATGTCTATACTACTGAGTTTGTTTGGTCCTCAAAGTCCAAACCCTATACATGCAATGCTCTTAAGCCGATTCGCAAGAATCGTGATGAGGAGATGAAATTTAATTTTGATATATCCAAGTGTGATAAAATATTCGATGCTCTGTTGGAAGATAAGATGATTAGAATATCACACACCATACCGACGTTTGACGAGCTGAAACGGCATGCTTATTGCAAGTACCATAATTCATTTTCTCATGCTACTAACGATTGCAATGTTTTTCGACGACAGATACAATCGGTCATTAATGAAGGACGATTGAATTTTGCTGAGATGCAAGTTGATAAACAACCCTTCACGATAAACACCATGGACTTGGAGGAAAGAAAATGTTAATTCGGCCTAGCATAGCTGAATCTGCTAATAAAGATAATGTTGTTATTGGTGAACCCGAGGGCAAGGAGGGCGACAAAGTCTTGGGAAGAGAGGTTGAGCAACCCGAGGGCAAGGAAGTGTTGAAGATCACCATAAAAAATCCTGCACTCGGGGGGCAACACAAGTACAAGAAGATACTCATGTTATATTAATCAAGCCCAAGAATTCAGAAGTTGGCAAGTGGGAAAAGAGTGAAGCTAAGCGCAAGCGAATCAAGCCAACTTTTGATATGCTGCTATCCAAATATGCAAGTCAAGCGGCCGGTTCTAGCTCTAATCGGCCATCAAATTCAAAGCGTTCAAGATCGCCTCCGAAACAAGAGTTTCGACACTATGCAAGGCCATATGGGTCATGGGCACCGACACCATGGATGTCACAACCCCCCTATGCGCTATATTACATGGGAGACTTCAATGGAGGTTGGGGGCAGCCCCCAATGGCTCCTTATGCTTTTCATATAGGGTGGGCGGCACCTAGAAGGCCTGCTCGTGAGAGGCTTTATTATCCCACACAAGGCCGTTCGAGCCATGGTGCTAATCGGCCAACAAAAATTTCTCCAAGCAAGGTAAATAAAAAGGGTTCCATGGCTGATAATCATGAGGCTAGCACAAGCAAGGCCAAACCTAGGGATCCAAAATATACTCAACCTAAGTGGTGTCCTCCTGGTTTAACTAAGACCATGAAAAGGATATTACAACGCATGAGGAACCATGAGGAGGTAGAGCGCAAAGAAGAGAAGCAAAGGGACGAATTATTCAATGAAATTCGGCCCATGGCACTCACAAAACAAGTATGGAGGCCTAAACAAAAAGAAAATGCAGATGCTTCTACATTGGCTATAGCAACAAGTACACCAACAAAAGAGGATGATGCGACCCCTATTACATCGTCCACGCCACCTGAAACATCCCCTTCTATTGAGGAAACTTCAAGTCGAATATACACATTGGAAGATGAAGATGAGATGGTGGATTACGAATCTACGCCGGTTCGGGAAGGTATGGATATTAATATGGTGTATTACTTACCTGTCGAGTTTCCTGCTATAGGTGAAGAAGGGGAGGTGGCTCAGCTAAATTTTGGTCCTAAGAACGCTGTCTTCGAGAAGCCAAAAGAACCGGACACTTGAAGCCATTGTATCTCAAAGGTCATACTAACGGATCGCCGGTTGCTAAGATGCTTGTTGATGGTGGTGCCGTGGTAAATCTTATGCCCTATTCGGTCTTCAAGAAGTTGCGTTTACATGATGATGCATTGATGAAGACCAATATGGTGCTTAACGGATTTGACGGTAAAGAAAAGATGGAGGCCAAAGGAGTGATGTGCATGGAACTCACTGTGGGAAGCAAAACTTTGGCCACCACATTCTTCATCATCGAGG
This sequence comes from Thinopyrum elongatum, assembly GCA_011799875.1. NCBI lineage: Eukaryota > Viridiplantae > Streptophyta > Magnoliopsida > Poales > Poaceae > Thinopyrum > Thinopyrum elongatum. Next base: position 29,608,509 of record CM022301.1, read on the forward strand.
TGCAAGGTAATTATAATATTATATTAGGTCGTGATTGGGTTCTTGCTAACCAGTACGTGCCATTTGTTGGGAAACGTAGCATGCAATTTCAAAAAAATTCCTATGCTCACGCAAGATCTATCTAGGAGATGCATAGCAATGAGAGGGGGAGAGTGTGTCCACGTACCCTCATAGACCGAAAGCGGAAGCGTTTGACAACGCGGTTGATGTAGTCGAACTTCTTCTCGTTCCGACCGATCAAGCACCGAACGTACGACACCTCCGAGTTCTGCACACGTTCAGCTCGATGACATCCCTCGAACTCTTGATCCAGCAAAGTGTCGAGGGAGATGAGTTCCGTCAGCACGACAGCGTGGTGACGGTGATGGTGAACTGATCCGCGCAGGGCTTCACCTAAGCACTACGAGATTATGACCGGAGGCGTAAACTGTGGAGGGGGGCGCCGCACACGGCTAACAATTGTTGGTGTGTGTTCTAGGCGCCCCCTCCCCATGTATATATAGGTGGGAGGGGGAGGAGGACAGCCAAGAGGCGCCCCAAGTAGGAGGAATCCTACTTGGGGGCCTTGTCCAATTTGCCCCCCCCTTACCATATCCACCGGAGGGAGAAGGAAAGAGGAGGGAGGAGGGAAGGAAGGGGGAGGCCGAATCCCTCCCCTTCCTTCTCTCTTCCCCCCTTTCCTTCCTCCTAAGGTGCGGCCCATATGGGGGGCGCAGCAGCCCCTGCTGGCTGCTGTGTTTCCCCTCTTGGCCCATTAGACCCATATCTTTGCCGGGGGTGTCCGGAACCCCTTTCCGGTGACCCGATATGTACACGGTACTCCCAGAACACTTCCGGTGTCCGAATACCATCGTCCTATATATGAATCTTTACATCTCAACCATTTCAAGACTCCTCGTCATGTCCGTGATCTCATCCGAGACTCCGAACAACATTCGGTCACCAAATCACATAACTCGTATAATACAAAATCGTCATCGAACGTTAAGCGTGCGGACCCTACAGGTTCGAGAACTATGTAGACATGACAGAGACACCTCTCCGGTCAATAACCAATAGCGGAATCTGAATGCCCATGTTGGCTCCCACATATTCTACAAAGATCTTTATCGGTCGAACCGTTATGACAACATACGTTATTCCCTTTGTCATCGGTATGTTACTTGCCCGAGATTCGATCGTCGGTATCTTTATACAAAGTTCAATCTCGTTATCGGCAAGTTTCTTTACTTGTTCCGTAATACATCATCCTGTGACTAAGTCACTTTGCTTGCAAGGCTTCTTATGATGTGCATTACTGAGAGGGCCCAGAGATACCTCTCCGATACTCGGAGTGACAAATCCTAATCTCGATCTATGCCAACCCAACAGACACCTTCGGAGATACCTGTAGAGCAACTTTATAATCACCCAGTTACGTTGTGATGTTTGATAGCACACAAGGCATTCCTCCGGTATCCGGGAGTTGCATAATCTCATAGTCGAAGGAATATGTATTTGACATGAAGAAAGCAGTAGAAATAAAACTGAACGATCATTATGCTAAGCTAACGGATGGGTCTTGTCCATCACATCATTCTCCTAATGATGTGATCCCGTTCATCAAATGACAACACATGTCTATGGTTAGGAAACTTAACCATCTTTGATTAACGAGCTAGTCTAGTAGAGGCTTACTAGGGACACGGTGTTTTGTCTATTTATCCACACATGTATCAAGTTTCCGGTTAATACAATTCTAGCATGAATAATAAACATTTATCATGATATAAGGAAATATAAAATAACAACTTTATTATTGCCTCTAGGGCATATTTCCTTCAGTCTCCCACTTGCACTAGAGTCAATAATCTAGTTCACATCGCCATGTGTTCTAACACCAATAGTTCACATCTTTATGTGATTAACACCAATAGTTCACATCGCCATGTGACCAACACCCAAAGGGTTTACTAGAGTCAATAATCTAGTTCACATCGCCATGTGATTAACACCCAAAGAGTACTAAGGTGTGATCATGTTTTGTTTGTGAGAGAAGTTTAGTCAACGGGTCTGCCACATTCAGATCCATATTTATTTCGCAAATTTCTATGTCTACAATGCTCTGTATGGAGCTACTCTAGCTAATTGCTCCCACTTTCAATATGTATCTAGATTGAGACTCAGAGTCATCTGGATCGGTGTAAAAGCTTGCATCGACGTAACTCTTTACGATGAACTCTTTATCACCTCCATAACCGAGAAATATTTCATTAGTCCTCTAAGGATAATTTTGACCACTATCTACTGATCTACTCCTGGATCACTATTGTTTCTCTTTGCCAAACTCATGGCAAGGTACACAATAGGTTTAGTACACAGCATGGCATACTTTATAGAACCTATGGCTGAGGCATAGGGAATGACTTTCATTCTCTCTCTATCTTCTGCCGTGGTCGGGCTTTGAGTCTTACTCAACTTCACACCTTACAATACAGGCTAGAACTCTTTCTTTGACTGATTCATTTTGAACTCCTTCAAAATCTTGTTAAGGTATGTATTCATTGAAAATCTTATCAAACGTCTTGATCTATCTGTATAGATCTTGATGCCCAATATGTAAGTAGCTTCACCGAGGTCTCTCATTAAAGAACTCTTATTCAAGTATCCTTTTATGCTATCTAGAAATTCTAATATCATTTCCAATCAGCAATATGTCATCCACATATAATATCAGAAATGCTACAGAGCTCCCACTCACTTTCTTGTAAATATAGGCTTCATCATAAGTCTGTATAAAACCATATGCTTTGATCAACTCATCAAAGCATATATTCCAACTCCGAGATGCTTGCACCAGTCCATAGATGGATCGCTGGAGCTTGCACACTTTGTTAGCACCTTTAGGATTGACAAAACCTTCTGGTTGCATCATATACAACCCTTTAAGAAATCCATTAAGGAATGCAGTTTTGACATCCATTTGCCAGATTTCATAAAATGCGGCAATTGCTAACATGATTCGGACAAACTTAAGCATCGCTACGAGTGAGAAAATCTCATCGTAGTCAACACCTTGAACTTGTCGAAAACCTTTTGCGACAATTCGAGCTTTGTAGATAGTAACACTACCATCAGCGTCCATCTTCCTCTTAAAGATCCATTTATTCTCTATGGCTCGCCGATCATCGGGCAAGTCCACCAAAGTCCACACTTTGTTCTCACACATGGATCCTATCTCAGATTTCATGGCCTCAAGCCATCTATCGGAATCTGGGCTCATCGTAGCTTCTTCATAGTTCGTAGGTTCGCCTTGGTCTAGTAACATGACTTCCAGTACAAGATTCCCGTACCACTCTGGTGCGGATCGTGTTCTGGTTGACCTACGAGGTTCTGTAGTAATTTGATCTAAAGTTTCATGATCATCATCATTAGCTTCCTCTCTAGTTGGTGTAGGCATCACGAGAACGGATTTCTCTGATGAGCTACTTTCCAATTCGAGAGAAGGTACAATTACCTCATCAACTTCTACTTTCCTCCCACTCACTTCTTTCGAGAGAAACTCCTTCTCTAGAAAGGTTCCATTCTTGGCAACAAAGATCTTGCCTTCGGATCTGTGATAGAAGGTGTACCCAACAGTTTTTTTGGGTATCCTATGAAGACACACTTCTCCGATTTGGGTTCAAGCTTATCAGCCTGAAGTTTTTTCACATAAGCATCGCAACCCCAAACTTTAAGAAACGACAGCTTAGGTTTCTTGCCAAACCATAGTTCATACGGTGTCGTCTCAACGGATTTAGATGGTGCCCTATTTAACGTGAATGCAGCTGTCTCTAATGCATAACCCCAAAATGATAGTGGGAAATCGGTAAGAGACATCATAGATCGCACCATATCTAATAAAGTACGATTACGACGTTCGGACACACCATTACGCTGTGGTGTTCTAGGTGGCATGAGTTGTGAAACTATTCCACATTGTTTTAAATGAAGGCCAAACTCGTAACTCAAATATTCGCCTCCGCGATCAGATCGTAGAAACTTTATTTTCTTGTTACGATGATTCTCCACTTCACTCTGAAATTCTCAGAACTTCTCAAATGTTTCAGACTTATGTTTCATCAATTTGATATATCCATATCTGCTAAAATCATCTATGAAGGTCAGAAAATAATGATACCCATCGTGTGCCTCAAACACTCATCGGACCGCATACATCGGTATGTATTATTTCCAATAAGTCATTGGCTCACTCCATTGTTCCGGAGAACGGAGTTTTAGTCATCTTGCCCATGAGGCATGGTTCGCAATTATCAAATGATTCATAATCAAGTGATTCCAAAAGCCCATCTACATGGAGTTTCTTCATGCGCTTTACACCAATATGACCTAAACGGCAGTGCCACAAAAATGTTGCACTATCATTATCAATTTTGCATGTTTTGCCATCAATATTATAAATATGTGTATCACTACGATCGAGATTCAATAAACCATTTATATTGAGTGTATGACCATAGAAGGTTTTATTCATGTAAACAGAACAACAATTATTCTTTGACTTAAATGAATAACGGTATCGCAATAAACATGATCCAATCACATTCATGCTCAACGCAAACACCAAATAACATTTATTTATTTAGGTCCAACACTAATCCCGAAGGTAGAGGGAGTGTGCGATGGTGATCTTATCATCCTTGGAATCACTTCCAACACACATCGTCACATCGTCATTAACTAGTCTCTGTTCATTTTGCAACTCCTGTTTCGAGTTACTAATGTTAGCAACTGAACCGGTATCAAATACCCAGGGGCTACTATGAACACTAGTAAAATACACATCAATAACATGTATATCAAATATACCTTTGTTCACTTTGCCATCCTTCTTATCCGCCAATTATTTGGGGCAGTTCCGCTTCCAGTGACCATTTCCTTTGCAGTAGAAGCACTCAGTTTCAGGCTTGGGTCCAGCTTTGGGCTTCTTCCCGGGAGTGGCAACTTGCTTGCCATTCTTCTTGAAGTTCCCTTTCTTTCCCTTGCCCTTTTTCTTGAAACTAGTGGTCTTGTCAACCATCAACACTTGATGCTATTTCTTGATTTCTACCTTCGCCAATTTCAGCATCGCGAAGAGCTTGGGAATCATTTTCGTCATCCCTTGCATATTATAGTTCATCACGAAGTTCTAGTAGCTTGGTGATAGTGACTAGAGAACTTTGTCAATCACTGTCTTATCTGGAAGATTTACTCCCACTTGATTCAAGCGATTGTAGTACCCAGACATTCTGAGCACATGCTCACTGGCTGAGCTATTCTCCTCCATCTTGTAGGCAAAGTACTTGTCAGAGGTCTCATACCTCTCGACATGGGCATGAGTCTGAAATACCAATTTCATCTCTTTGGAACATCTCATATGCTCCGTGGCGTTCAAAATGTTTTTGAAGTCCCAGTTCTAAGCCGTAAAGCATGGCGCACTAAACTATCAAGTAGTCATCATATCGAGCTTGCCAAATGTTCATAACGTCTGCATCTGCTCCTGCAACAGGTCTGTCACCTAGCGGTGCATCAAGGACATAGTTCTTCTATGCAGCAATGAGGATAATCCTTAGATCACGGACCTAGTCCGCATCATTGCTACTATCATATTTCAACTTAGTTTTCTCTAGGAACATATCAAAAAAATAGGGGAGCTACAACGCAAGCTATTGATCTACAACATAATTTGCAAATACTATCAGGACTAAGTTCATGATAAATTAAGTTCAATTAATCATATTACTTAAGAACTCCCACTTAGATAGACATCCCTTGAGTCATCTAAATGATCACGTGATCCAAATCAACTAAACCATGTCCAATCATCACGTGACATGGAGTAGTTTTCAATGGTGAACATCTCTATGTTGATCATATCTACTATATGATTCACGTTCGACCTTTCGGTCTCAAGTGTTCCGAGGCCATGTCTGTACATGCTAGGCTCGTCAAGTTTAACCCGAGTATTCCGCATGTGCAAAACTGTCTTTCACCTGTTGTATGTGAACATAGAGCCTATCACACCCGATCATCACGTGGTGTCTCAGCAAGATGAACTGTCGCAACGGTGCATACTCAGGGAGAACAGTTATACCTTGAAATTTTAGTAAGGGATCATCTCATAATGCTACCGCTGTACTAAGCAAAATAAGATGCATACAAGATAAACATCACATGCAATCAAAATATGTGACATGATATGGCCATCATCATCTTGTGCCTTTGATCTCTATCTCCAAAGCACCGTCATGATCTCCATCGTCACCGGCTTGACACCTTGATCTCCATCGTAGCATCGTGGTTGTCTCGCCAACTATTGCTTCTACAACTATCGCTAACGCATAGTGATAAAGTAAAGCAATTACATGGCGTTTGCATTTCATACAATAAAGCGACAACCATAAGACTCCTGCCAGTTGCCGATAACTTTTACAAAACATGATCATCTCATACAACAACGTATATCACATCATGTCTTGACCATATCACATCACAACATGCCCTGCAAAAACAAGTTAGACGTCCTCTACTTTGTTGTTGCAAGTTTTACGTGGCTGCTACGGGCTTCTAGCAAGAACCGTTCTTACCTATGCATCAAAACCACAACGGTGTTTCGATTCGACTAAAGTTGGAGAAACAGACACCCGCCAGCCACCTTTATGCAAAACTAGTTGTATGTCTGTCGGTGGAACCGGTCTCAGGTCTCATGAACGTGGCCATGTAAGGTTGGTCTGGGCCGCTTCATCCAACAATACCGCTGAATCAAAATAAGATGTTGGTGGTAAGCAGTATGACTATCACCGCCCACAACTCTTTGTGTTCTACTCGTGCATATCATCTACGCATAGACCTGGCTCGGATGCCACTTTTGGAAAACGTAGCATGCAATTTCAAAAAAATTCCTACACTCACGCAAGATCTATCTAGGAGATGCATAGCAACGAGAGGGGGAGAGTGTGTTCACGTACCCTTGTAGACCGAAAGCGGAAGCGTTTGACAACGCGGTTGATGTAGTCGAACTTCTTCTCGTTCTGACCGATCAAGCACCGAACGTACGGCGCCTCCAAATTCTGCACATGTTTAGCTCGATGACGTCCCTCGAACTCTTGATCCAGCAAAGTGTCGAGGGAGATGAGTTCCGTCAGCACGACGGCGTGGTGACAGTGGTGGTGAAGTGATCCGCGCAGGGCTTCGCCTAAGCACTACGAGAATATGACCGGAGGCATAAACTGTAGAGGGGGCCGCCGCACACGGCTAACAATTGTTGGTGTGTGTTCTAGGCGCCCCCTCCCCACGTATATATAGGTGGGAGGGGGGAGGACAGCCAAGGGGCGCCCCAAGTAGGAGGAATCCTACTTGGGGTGAAGGAAATATGCCCTAGAGGCAATAATAAAGTTGTTATTTATATTTTCTTATATCATGATAAATGTTTATTATTCATGCTAGAATTGTATTAACCGGAAACTTGATACATGTGTGAATACATAGACAAAACACCGAGTCCCTAGTAAGCCTCTACTAGACTAGCTCGTTGATCAAAGATGGTTAAGTTTCCTAACCATAGTCTGAAGGAAATATGCCCTAGAGGCAATAATAAAGTTGTTATTTATATTTCCTTATATCATGATAAATGTTTATTATTCATGCTAGAATTGTATTAATCGGAAACTTGATACATGTGTGAATACATAGACAAAACAAAGTGTCCCTAGTATGCCTCTACTTGACTAGCTCGTTAATCAAAGATGGTTAAGTTTCCTGACCATAGACATGTGTTGTCATTTGATGAACAGGATCACATCATTAGGAGAATGATGTGATGGACAAGACCCATCCATTAGCTTAGCATAATGATCGTTAAGTTTATTAATATAGCTTTCTTCATGACTTATACATATTCCTCTGACTATGAGATTATGCAACTCCCGAATACCGGAGGAACACTTTGTGTGCTATCAAACGTCACAACGTAACTGGGTGATTATAAAGATGCTCTATAGGTGTCTCCGAAGGTGTTTGTTGGGTTGGCATAGATCAAGATTAGGATTTGTCACTCCGTGTATCAGAGAGGTATCTCTGGGCCCTCTCGGTAATGCACATCACTATACGCCTTGCAAGCAATGTGACTAATGAGTTAGTTACGGGATGATGCATTACAGAACGAGTAAAGAGACTTGCCGGTAACGAGATTGACCTAGGTATGATGATACAGATGATCGAATCTCGGGCAAGTAACATACCGATGACAAAGGGAATAACGTATGTTGTTATGCGGTTTGACCGATAAAGATCTTCGTAGAATATGTAGGAGCCAATATGAGCATCCAGGTTCCGCTATTGGTTATTGACCGGAGAAGTGTCTCGGTCATGTCTACATAGTTCTCGAACCCGGAGGGTCCGCTGTAGGAAATATGCCCTAGAGGCAATAATAAAGTGGTTATTATTATATTTCCTTGTTCGTGATAATTGTCTATTGTTCATGCTATAATTGTATTAACCGGAAACCGTCATACATGTGTGAATACATAGATCACAGCATGTCCCTAGTGAGCCTCTAGTTGACTAGCTCGTTGATCAATAGATGGTTGTGGTTTCCCGACCATGGACATTGGATGTCGTTGATAACGGGATCACATCATTAGGAGAATGATGTGATGGACAAGACCCAATCCTAAGCATAGCACAAGATCGCGTAGTTCGTTTGCTAGAGCTTTTCTAATGTCAAGTATCATTTCCTTAGACCATGAGATTGTGCAACTCTCGGATACCGTAGGAATGCTTTGGGTGTATCAAACATCACAATGTAACTGGGTGACTATAAAGGTGCACTACAGGTATCTCCGAAAGTGTCTGTTGGGTTGGCACGAATCGAGACTGGGATTTGTCACTCCGTATGACGGAGAGGTATCTCTGGGCCCACTCGGTAATGCATCATCATAATGAGCTCAATGTGACTAAGGAGTTAGCCACGGGATCATGCGTTACAAAACGAGTAAAGAGACTTGCCGGTAACGAGATTGAACAAGGTATAGGGATACCGACGATCGAATCTCGGGCAAGTAACATACCGATGGACAAAGGGAATTGCGTGCGGGATTGATTGAATCCTCGACATCGTGGTTCATCCGATGAGATCATCGTGGAACATGTGGGAGCCAACATGGGTATCCAGATCCCGCTGTTGGTTATTGGCCGGAGAGATGTCTCGGTCATGTCTGCATGGTTCCCAAACCCGTAGGGTCTACACACTTAAGGTTCGGTGACGCTAGAGTTGTTATGGGAAATAGTATGTGGTTACCGAATGTTTTTCGGAGTCCCGGATGAGATCCCGGACGTCATGAGGAGTTCCGGAATGGTCCGGAGGTGAAGAATTATATATGGGAAGTCCAGTTTCAGTCACCGGAATGGTTTCGGGGGTTATCGGTATTGTACCGGGACCACCGGAAGGTGTCCGGGGGTCCACCGGGTGGGGCCACCTGCCCCGGTGGGCCAAGTGGGCTGAGCAAGGGAGGGAACCAGCCCCTAGTGGGCTGGTGCACCCCCCCAAGGGGCCCAAGGCGCCTAGGGTTGGAAACCCTAGGGGGTGGGGGCGCCTCCCACCTTGCTTGGGGGGCAAGTCTCCCCCCCTTGGCCGCCACCCCCCCCCCCTTAGATGGGATCTAAGGAGGCCGGCCCCCTCTCCCCTTCACCCTATAAATAGAGGGGGGTGGGAGGGCAGTAGCACCTCATCCCTAGCGCAGCCCTCCCCCTCTCCAACACCTCCTCCTCCTCCGTAGTGCTTGGCGAAGCCCTGTCGGAGAACCACGAGCTCCTCCACCACCACGCCGTCTTGCTGCCGGAGCTCTCCCTCAACTTCTCCTCTTCCCTTGCTGGATCAAGAAGGAGGAGACGTCCCCGGGCTGTATGTGTGTTGAACGCGGAGGCGCCGTTGTTCGGCGCTTAGATCGGAATCGACCGCGATCTGAATCGCTGCGTGTACGACTCCTCCAACCGCGTTCTTGCAACGCTTCCGCATCGCGATCTTAAAGGGTATGAAGATGCACTCCCCTCTCTCTCGTTTCTAGTCTCTCCATAGATTGATCTTGGTGAAGCGTAGAAAATTTTGATTTATTACTACGTTACCCAACAGTGGCATCATGAGCTAGGTCTATGCGTAGTTTCTATGCACGAGTAGAACACAAGTTGTTGTGGGCGTCGATTTTGTCAATTTACTTGCCGTTACAAGTCTTATCTTGATTCGGCGGCATCGTGGGATGAAGCGGCCCGGACCGACCTTACACGTACGCTTACGTGAGACAGGTTCCACTGACTGACATGCACTAGTTGCATAAGGTGGCTAGCGGGTGTCTGTCTCTCCCACTTTAGTCGGATCGGATTCGATGAAAAGGGTCCTTATGAAGGGTAAATAGAAATTGGCATATCACGTTGTGGTTTTGGCGTAGGTAAGAAACGTTCTTGCTAGAAACCTATAGCAGCCACGTAAAAATTTGCAACAACAATTAGAGGACGTCTAACTTGTTCTTGCAGCATATGCCGTGTGATGTGATATGGCCAAAAGGATGTGATGAATGATATATGTGATGTATGAGATTGATCATGTTCTTGTAATAGGAATCACGACTTGCATGTCGATGAGTATGACAACCGGCAGGAGCCATAGGAGTTGTCTTAATTTATTGTATGACATGCGTGTCAATGAAAACGCCATGCAATTACTTTACTTTATTGCTAACCGTTAGCCATAGTAGTAGAAGTAATAGTTGGCGAGACAACTTCATGAAGACATGATGATGGAGATCATGATGATGGAGATCATGGTGTCATGCCGGTGACGATGATGATCATGGCGCCTCGAAGATGGAGATCAAAAGGAGCAAAATGATATTGGCCATATCATGTCACTATTTGATTGCATGTGATGTTTATCATGGTTTTTACATCTTATTTGCTTAGAACGACGGTAGCATAAATAAGATGATCCCTCGCTAAAATTTAAAGAAAGTGTTCCCCCTAATTGTGCACCGTTGCGAAGGTTCATTGTTTCGAAGCACCACGTGATGATCGGGTGTGATAGATTCTAACGTTTGAATACAACAGGTGTAAGCCAGATTTACACATGCAAAACACTTAGGTTGACTTTATGAGCCTAGCATGTACAGACATGGCCTCGGAACACGGAAGACCGAAAGGTCGAACATGAGTCGTATAGAAGATACGATCAACATGGAGATGTTCACCGTTGATGACTAGTCCGTCTCACGTGATGATCGGACACGGCCTAGTTGATTCGGATCATGTATCACTTAGATGACTAGAGGGATGTCTATCTGAGTGGGAGTTCATTGAATAATTTGATTAGATGAACTTAATTATCATGAACTTAGTCTAAAATCTTTACAATATGTCTTGTAGATCAAATGGCCCACGCTAAGGTTGCCCTCAACTTTAACGCGTTCCTAGAGAAAACCAAGCTGAAAGACGATGGTAGCAACTACACGAACTGGGTCCGTAACTTGAGGATCATCCTCATAGCTGCCAAGAAAGCATACGTCCTTGAAGCACCGCTAGGTGACGCACCTGTTTTCCCAGCAACTCAAGACGTTATGAACGCCTGGCAGTCGCGTAGTGATGATTACTCCCTGGTTCAGTGCGGCATGCTTTACAGCTTAGAACCGGGGCTCCAAAAGTGTTTTGAGCAACACGGAGCATTTGAGATGTTCCAAGAGCTGAAAATGGTTTTCCAAGCTCATGCCCGAGTCGAGAGATATGAAGTCTCTGACAAGTTCTACAGTTGTAAGATGGAGGAGAATAGTTCTGTCAGCGAGCACATACTCAAAATGTCTGGGTTGCACAACCGCTTGTCTCAGCTGGGAGTTAATCTCCCGGATGACGCGGTCATTGACAGAATCCTTCAGTCGCTTCCACCTAGCTACAAGAGCTTTGTGATGAACTTCAATATGCAGGGGATGGAAAAAACCATTCCTGAGGTATATTCAATGTTGAAATCAGCGGAGGTGGAGATCAAAAAGGAACATCAAGTGTTGATGGTGAATAAAACCACTAAGTTCAAGAAAGGCAAGGGTAAAAAGAACTTCAAGAAGGACGGCAAAGGAGTTGCTGCCCCCGGTAAGCAAGCTGCCGGGAAGAAGCCAAAGCATGGACCCAAACCTGAGACTAAGTGCTTTTATTGCAAGGGAAACGGTCACTGGAAGCGGAACTGCCCCAAGTACTTAGCGGATAAGAAGGCCGGCAATACCAAAGGTATATATGATATACATGTTATTGATGTGTACCTTACCAGCACTCGTAGTAGCTCCTGGGTATTTGATACCGGTGCGGTTGCTCATATTTGTAACTCAAAACAGGAGCTGCGGAATAAGCGAAGACTGGCGAAGGATGAGGTGACGATGCGCGTCGGGAATGGTTCCAAGGTCGATGTGATCGCCGTCGGCACGCTACCTCTACATTTACCTACGGGATTAGTTGTAAACCTCAATAATTGTTATTTAGTGCCAGCTTTGAGCATGAACATTGTATCTGGATCTTGCTTAATGCGAGATGGCTACTCATTTAAATCTGAGAATAATGGTTGTTCTATTTATATGAGAGATATGTTTTATGGTCATGCCCCGCTGGTCAATGGTTTATTCTTATTGAATCTCGAATGTGATGTTACACATATTCATAATGTGAATGCCAAAAGATATAAGGTTGATAATGATAGTCCCACATACTTGTGGCACTGCCGCCTTGGTCACATTGGTGTCAAACGCATGAAGAAACTCCATGCAGATGGACTTTTGGAGTCTCTTGATTATGAATCATTTGACACGTGTGAACCATGCCTCATGGGCAAAATGACCAAGACTCCATTCTCCGGAACAATGGAGCGAGCAACCAACTTATTGGAAATCATACATACTGATGTGTGTGGTCGAATGAGTGTTGAGGCTCGCGGTGGCTATCGTTATGTTCTCACCCTCACTGATGACTTAAGTAGATATGGGTATGTCTACTTAATGAAACACAAGTCTGAGACCTTTGAAAAGTTCAAGGAATTTCAGAGTGAGGTTGAGAATCAACGTGACAGGAAAATAAAGTTCTTACGATCAGATCGTGGAGGGGAATATTTGAGTCACGAGTTTGGCACGCACTTAAGGAAATGTGGAATTGTTTCACAACTCACGCCGCCTGGAACACCTCAGCGTAATGGTGTGTCCGAACATCGTAATCGCACTCTATTGGATATGGTGCGATCTATGATGTCTCTTACCGATCTACCGCTATCATTTTGGGGTTATGCTTTAGAGACTGCCGCATTCACTTTAAATAGGGCTCCGTCGAAATCCGTTGAGACGACACCATATGAATTATGGTTTGGGAAGAAACCTAAGCTATCATTTCTGAAAGTTTGGGGATGCGATGCTTATGTCAAGAAACTTCAACCTGAAAAGCTCGAACCCAAATCGGAAAAATGCGTCTTCATAAGATACCCTAAGGAAACTATCGGGTATACCTTCTACCTCAGATCCGAAGGCAAGATCTTTGTTGCCAAGAATGGATCCTTTCTAGAGAAAGAGTTTCTCTCGAAAGAAGTAAGTGGGAGGAAAGTAGAACTTGATGAGGTAACCCCTCTTGAACCGGAGAGTAGAGCAACTCAGGAAGATGTTTCTGTGGTGCCTGCACCAACTAGAGAGGAAGTTAATGATGATGATCATGAAACTTCGGATCAAGTTGCTACTGAAATTCGTAGGTCCACGAGGACACGTTCCACACCAGAGTGGTACGGCAACCCTGTCCTGGAAATCATGTTGTTAGACAATGGTGAACCTTCAAACTATGAAGAAGCGATGGCGGGCCCGGATTCCAACAAATGGCTTGAAGCCATGAAATCCGAGATAGGATCCATGTATGAAAACGAAGTATGGACTTTGACAGACTTGCCCGATGATCGGCAAGCCATAGAGAACAAATGGATCTTTAAGAAGAAGACAGACGCGGATGGTAATGTGACCATCTATAAGGCTCGACTTGTCGCTAAGGGTTATCGACAAGTTCAAGGGGTTGACTACGATGAGACCTTCTCACCCGTAGCGAAGCTGAAGTCCGTCCGAATCATGTTAGCAATTGCCGCATTCTATGATTATGAGATATGGCAAATGGACGTCAAAACGGCATTCCTTAATGTTTTCCTTAAGGAAGAATTGTATATGATGCAGCCGGAAGGTTTTGTCGATCCTAAGAATGCTGACAAGGTATGCAAGCTCCAGCGCTCAATCTATGGGCTGGTGCAAGCATCTCGGAGTTGGAACATTCGCTTTGATGAGATGATCAAAGCGTTTGGGTTTACACAGACTTATGGAGAAGCCTGTGTTTACAAGAAAGTGAGTGGGAGCTCTGTAGCATTTCTCATATTATATGTGGATGACATATTATTAATGGGAAATGATATAGAATTCTTGGAAAGCATAAAGGCCTACTTGAATAAGTGTTTTTCAATGAAGGACCTTTGGAGAAGCTGCTTACATATTAGGCATCAAGATCTATAGAGATAGATCGAGATGCCTCATTGGTCTTTCGCAAAGCACATACCTTGACAAGATATTGAAGAAGTTCAATATGGATCAGTCCAAGAAGGGGTTCTTGCCTGTATTGCAAGGTGTGAGATTGAGCACGGCTCAATGCCCGACCTCGGCAGAAGATAGAGAAAAGATGAGTGTCATCCCCTATGCCTCAGCCATAGGGTCTATGATGTATGCCATGCTGTGTACCAGACCTGATGTGAACCTCGCCGTAAGTTTGGTAGGGAGGTACCAAAGTAATCCCGGCATGGAACACTGGATAGCGGTCAAGAACATCCTAAAGTACCTAAAAAGGACTAAGGATATGTTTCTCGTTTATGGAGGTGACGAAGAGCTCGTCGTAAAGGGTTACGTCGATGCTAGCTTCGACACAGATCTGGATGACTCAAAGTCACAAACCGGATACGTGTATATTTTGAATGGTGGGGCAGTCAGCTGGTGCAGTTGCAAGCAAAGTGTCGTGGCGGGATCTACATGTGAATCGGAGTACATAGCAGCCTCGGAGGCAGCACAGGAAGCAGTCTGGATGAAGGAGTTCATCACCGACCTAGGAGTTATTCCCAATGCGTCGGGCCCAATGACTCTCTTCTGTGACAACACTGGAGCTATTGCCCTTGCCAAGGAGCCCAGGTTTCACAAGAAGACCAGGCATATCAAGCATCGCTTCAACTCCATTCGTGAACATGTTCAAGATGGAGACATAGATATTTGTAAAGTGCATACGGATCTGAATGTCGCAGATCCGTTGACTAAACCTCTTCCACGAGCAAAACATGATCAACACCAGAACTCTATGGGTGTTCGATTCATCACAATGTAACTAGATTATTGACTCTAGCGCAAGTGGGAGACTGTTGGAAATATGCCCTAGAGGCAATAATAAAGTGGTTATTATTATATTTCCTTGTTCGTGATAATTGTCTATTGTTCATGCTATAATTGTATTAACCGGAAACCGTAATACATGTGTGAATACATAGATCACAGCATGTCCCTAGTGAGCCTCTAGTTGACTAGCTCGTTGATCAATAGATGGTTGTGGTTTCCTGACCATGGGCATTGGATGTCGTTGATAACGGGATCACATCATTAGGAGAATGATGTGATGGACAAGACCCAATCCTAAGCATAGCACAAGATCGCGTAGTTCGTTTGCTAGAGCTTTTCTAATGTCAAGTATCATTTCCTTAGACCATGAGATTGTGCAACTCTCGGATACCGTAGGAATGCTTTGGGTGTATCAAACATCACAACGTAACTGGGTGACTATAAAGGTGCACTACAGGTATCTCCGAAAGTGTCTGTTGGGTTGGCACGAATCGAGACTGGGATTTGTCACTCCGTATGACGGAGAGGTATCTCTGGGCCCACTCGGTAATGCATCATCATAATGAGCTCAATGTGACTAAGGAGTTAGCCACGGGATCATGCGTTACGAAACGAGTAAAGAGACTTGCCGGTAACGAGATTGAACAAGGTATAGGGATACCGACGATCGAATCTCAGGCAAGTAACATACCGATGGACAAAGGGAATTGCGTGCAGGATTGATTGAATCCTCGACATCGTGGTTCATCCGATGAGATCATCATGGAACATGTGGGAGCCAACATGGGTATCCAGATCCCGCTGTTGGTTATTGGCCGGAGAGATGTCTCGGTCATGTCTGCATGGTTCCCGAACCCGTAGGGTCTACACACTTAAGGTTCGGTGATGCTAGAGTTGTTATGGGAAATAGTATGTGGTTACCGAATGTTGTTCAGAGTCCCGGATGAGATCTCGGACGTCACGAGGAGTTCCGGAATGGTCCGGAGGTGAAGAATTATATATGGGAAGTCCAGTTTCAGTCACCGGAATGGTTTCGGGGTTTATCAGTATTGTACCGGGACCACCGAAAGGTGTCCGGGGGTCCACCGGGTGTGGCCACCGCCCCGGTGGGCCAAGTGGGCTGAGCAAGGGAGGGAACCAGCCCATAGTGGGCTGGTGCGCCCCCCATGGGGCCCAAGGCGCCTAGGGTTGGAAACCCTAGGGGGTGGGGGCGCCTCCCACCTTGCTTGGGGGGCAAGTCTCCCCCCCTTGGCCACCACCCCCCCCCCTTAGGTGGGATCTAAGGGGGCCGGCCCCCTCTCCCCTTCACCCTATAAATAGAGGGGGGGTGGGAGGGCAGCAGCACCTCATCCCTGGCGCAGCCCTCCCCCTCTCCAACACCTCCTCCTCCTCCGTAGTGCTTGGCGAAGCCCTGTCGGAGAACCACGAGCTCCTCCACCACCACGCCGTCGTGCTGCTGGAGCTCTCCCTCAACTTCACCTCTTCCCTTGCTGGATCAAGAAGGAGGAGACGTCCCTGGGCTGTACGTGTGTTGAACGCGGAGGCGCCGTTGTTCGGCGCTTAGATCGGAATCGACCGCGATCTGAATCGCTGCGTGTACGACTCCTCCAACCGCGTTCTTGCAACACTTCCGCATCGCGATCTTCAAGGGTATGAAGATGCATTCCCCTCTCTCTCGTTGCTAGTCTCTCCATAGATTGATCTTGGTGAAGCGTAGAAAATTTTGATTTATTACTACGTTTCCCAACATCCGCACGCTTAACGTTCGATGACGATTTGTATTATGAGTTATGTGATTTGATGACCGAAGTTTGTTCGGAGTCCCGGATGAGATCACGGACATGATGAGGAGTCTCGAAATGGTCGAGAGGTAAAGATTCATATATTGGAAGGCTATATTCGGACATCGGAAAGGTTCCGAGTGATTCGGGTATTTTTCGGAGTACCGAGGAGTTACGGGAATTCACCGGGAGAAGTAATGGGCCTTATTGGGACATACGGGAAATAGGAGGCAGCAGCCAGGAGGTGGCGCCCCCCCCCCCCCCCAAGCCCAGTCCGAATTGGACAAGGGGTTGAGGGCGCGGCCCCCCCTCTCCCTTCCTTCCCCCTTCTCCTTTAGGTGGAAACCTACTAGGACTTGGAGTCCTAGTAGGATTCCCCTCCTCCTGGCACGCCCTACAGGGCCGGCCGGCCTCCTCCCTCTCTCCTTTATATACGGGGGAGGGGGGCACCCCATAGACACACAAGTTGATTGTTTTAGCCGTGTGCGGTGCCCCCCTCCACAGATTTCCACCTCGGTCATATTGTCGTAGTGCTTAGGCGAAGCCCTGCGTCGGTAACTTCATCATCACCGTCACCACGCCGTCGTGCTGACGAAACTCTCCCTCAGCCTCAACTGGATCAAGAGTTCGAGGGACGTCACCGAGCTGAATGTGTGCAGATCATGGAGGTGCCGTACGTTCGGTACTTGGATCGGTTGGATCGTGAAGACGTTCGACTACATCAACCACGTTACTAAACGCTTCCGCTTTCGGTCTACGAGGGTACGTGGACACACTCTCCCCGCTCGTTGCTATGCTTCTCCTAGATAGATCTTGCGTGATCGTAGGATTATTTTTGAAATACTACGTTCCCCAACATAGTCATGTGTTGTCATTTGATGAACGGGATCACATCATTAGGAGAATGATGTGATGGACAAGACCCATCTGTTAGCTTAGCATAATGATCCTTAAGTTTTATTGCTATTGCTTTCTTGATGACTTATACATATTCCTTTGACTATGAGATTATGCAACTCCCGAATAGTGGAGGAACACGTTGTGTGCTCTCAAACGTCACAACGTAACTGGGTGATTATAAAGATGCTCTACAGGTGTCTCCGAAGGTGTTTGTTGGGTTGGCATAGATGGAGATTAGGATTTGTCACTCCGAGTATCGGAGAGGTATCTCTGGGCCCTCTCGGTAATGCACATCATGATAAGCCTTGCAGGCAATGTGACTAATGAGTTAGTTACGGGATGATGCATTACGGAACGAGTAAAGAGACTTGCCGGTAATGAGATTGAACTAGGTATGGAGATACCGACGATCGAATCTCGGGCAAGTAACATAACGATGATAAAGGGAATGACGTATGTTGTCATTACGGTTTGACCGATAAAGATCTTCATAGAATATGTAGGAACCAATATGAGCATCCAGGTTCTGCTATTGGTTATTGACCGGAGATGTGTCTCGGTCATGTCTACATAGTTCTCGAACCCGTAGGGTCCGCATGCTTCACGTTCGATGACGATTTGTATTATGAGTTATGTGTTTTGGTGACTGAAGATTGTTCAGAGTCCCGGATGAGATCACGGACATGACGAGGAGTCTCGAAATGGTCGAGAGGTAAAGATTGATATATTGGACGATAGTATTCGGACACCGGAAGTGTTTCAAAATGTATCGGGTCCGTATCGGAGTACGCGGGGGGGGGGGGGGGGTTAGTGGAACCCCCGGGGGAAAGATATGGGCCATAGGAGGGAGGCTATGCAGCCCACAAGGGTGGCCCGCCCGCCCCCCCCCCCCCCCCCATGGGGAGTCCAAATTGCACAAGGGGAGGGGGCGACGCCACCCTTTCCTTCTCCTCCTCCCTCTCCTTCCCCCTTTCCCCTTCCGGTAAAAGGAAAGGGGGCGGCGAATCCTACTAGGAGCCCAAGTGGAACTCCTCCCACTTGGGGCGCCCCTAGGCCGGCCTCCTCCCCTCTCCCTCCTTTATATACGGGGGCGAGGGGCGCCTCCAAGGACACACCAATTGTTCTTAGCCGTGTGCGGCGCCCCCCTCCACCGTTTACTCCTCCGGTCATATTGTCGTAGTGCTTAGGCGAAGCCCTGCGCGGATCACTTCACCATCCCCGTCACCACGCCCTCGTGCTGACAAAACTCTCCCTCGACACTTTGCTGGATCAAGAGTTTGAGGGACGTCATCGAGCTGATAGTGTGCAAAACTCGGAGGCGCCATACGTTCGGTGCTTGATCGGTTGAATCGAGAAGACGTTCGACTACATCAACCGCATTAAGCTAACGCTTCCGCTTTCGGTCTACGAGGGTACGTGGACACACTCTCCCCCTCTCGTTGCTATGCATCTCCTAGATAGATCTTGTGTGAGCATAGAATTTTTTTGAAATTGCATGCTACATTCCCCAACAGTGGCATCCGGGCCAGGTCTATGCGTAGATGATATGCACGAGTAGAACACAAAGAGTTGTGGGCGATGATAGTCATACTGCTCACCACCAACGTCTTATTTTGATTCGCTGGTATTGTTGGATGAAACAGCCCGGACCAATCTTACATGACCGCGTTCATGAGACCGGTTCCACCGACAGACATGCAACTTGTTGCATAAAGGTGGCTGGCGGGTGTCTGTTTCTCCAACTTTAGTTGAATTGAATTTGACTACGGCCGGTCCTTGTTGAAGGTTATGTAGGAGATATGCCCTAGAGGCAATAATAAATGTTATTGATTATCTCCCTGTTCATAATTAGGTTTCTGTTCCATGCTATAACTGCTATGGTTCTCGAGTCTGCAAATAAAACGAGGCTCGGAGGAAGACTCATATGCATGTGTGGAATAATAAAGGGTAAAATGTATTCATAGTCTGGCCTCTAAGACTAGCTCAAGTGTTGCATGATGGTTCTGTTTTCCTGATCATGGGCATGTCTATGCCAGCAACGTTGAGGGCACAATGTTAGCAGAACATTTGTGTTGAATCGACCCGAATTGATGTTATGCTATGAGTTACTTTCGTCACAAATTAATGGTTAATAACACAGAGATGGTTAACGTTTGCATGATTCCTTAGACCATGAGAGTATCGAGTTTCTTCATGCTTGCTTCATGAACTTTGGGGTTTGTTAAACGTCATCCGTAAATGGGTGGCTATTACGGCGGCTTACGGGTTCATGGAAAAGTATGTCAAGTAACTTGATAGCTCAAGATTGGGATTTGCTCCTCCGACGATGGAGAGATATCTCTGGGCCCTCTCGGTGTTACGGTATCCATCATCGTCTGGCCAGACACTTTGTGATTTGATCACGGGGATGCCGGAACACGGTAACGAGAAAAGAGAACAATACCGGTAACGAGGAAACTAGCATAGTGGACAAGTTGTTGATCCACGGGAATGCCAACATGTCTAACCTCGGGTATTTGTAACATATCGTGAAGCAACAGGAATATCACACGGCAACTGGAGGTTCACTCGAATATTCATTCGTGTGGGTATAGGGATCAATATGGGTGTCCACGGCTCCGATGCTGATCATTGATCGGAAGGTCTTCCGGTCATGTCTATACTTCACCGAACCTATAGGGTCACACGCTTAAGGGTCATTTATCTGCTGAATACTAGACAGGGAGTCCGAGAGAAAGTCACTAGAAAAGTTTCAGAGACAACGGAAAAGTTCCAGAGAGAACACCGAAAAAGTTTCGGTAAAACCGAAAAGTTTTTTCGGATAAAACCATTGATCCAAAAATGTTTCGGCAAGCACCGGGAATGTTTTGGAGGTTGACAGATTGGTCTGGTAACTTCTGGAATTTTTCTGGAGAAAAAACCGAAAAAAAGTTTTCGGAGCTGCCGGAATTGTTTACCGGGTAAACGAAGATGGTTTTAAATTAAACCACCATACTGGAAATGTTCCGGAGCGCGTCCGGGTAATTTTAGAGGGTGCCAGAAATGTTCAGGGACCTTCGGGAATTTTTCTGGAAATTTCACGCGGGAAAACATCTTGTCCCAGCGAGAGGGGACAAGATCCCACGTTTCGTGGGGGCTGTTTTTGGGCTGTTTTTTGGGGGGGGGGGGCTTTGGGGGCAGCCCCCTTGTTGGTGGACAAGGTGTTGGGCCCCCCCCCCCATGGTGGGGGGCAGCCCCCACAAATGGTGGAACATGTTGGGAGGAGGTGGCAGCCCCATGGTGGTGGCGCCATGGATGTTGGGGGGACCCCCCATGGGACATCTCCCCACCTTTGGTGGGTGCATGTTTTTGGGGAGGGGCCCCCTCATGTGGGCTGAAATTTTCAGCCCCCCTCCACCCCTTCCACCACTATAAAAGGAGGTGGAGAGGAGCTCTCCACCCCCTCTCCAACTCTCTCACACAAGCCATGCATGATCTGGCATTCTCTCTCCCTCCCATGAAATAGTTTCGTAGTGCCGAAAGGCTGTCTGGGTTCCGGTGGGAACTAGTTCTGGACGGCGAAGCCCTGCCGGATAGATGACACCGTATGTGTGCAACTCTGTAGAGAGGTCGTAGTTTCGATCTTAATGCCCGAGGGGCTATTCAAGAGTGCCTCCCGAAGGGCTTTCCAAGTGACGGTCCGAGTTCTGTGAGTCCTCCCGAAGGGCTGTCCGAGTGACCGTTTGAGCTTCGAAGGTCCTCCCGAAGGGCTGTCCGCGACACCGTCTGGGGGACTGTCTGACTGCCTCCCGGAGGGCTGTCCGAGGAGTGGATGAGGGTATACATCCTCGTGGTTGGGAGGTTGTAAAATCCTAGTTGCGGGGATCTGCACCGACGATCGTCATCGACTCTACTTCCGCTGCGCTACGAGTCGGTAACGAAACTGATCAAACCTTGTATGCAGTCTCCATAGTGGTCCTGGGCTGGTGCGTAGGTCGGAAAATTTTTGTTTTCTGCTGCATTACCCTACAGTGGTATCAGAGCCGTGCTATGCGTAGATGCAGGTTGCGATCTAGAATACATAGAGATGTATGGGTGTTGCACAATATAATTAGGTAGTAGATGAGTTCTATTACTGAAAATTATTTGTGCGGGTAGCAGATGAAATCTGTTACCCGATGTTCTTGTTGCTTCCCTGGAATTTGCATATTTCTAATCTTGATAACAGTATGGTGGAGTTTCAAAGTTCTGGCAATCCGCGATCCTGATTGATCAACAAAGTGCTAACAGTTCATTGAATTCCACCTTAGTTAAAAAGAAAGATGAAATTTTGCAGACGAAAGGGCAATGCAGATATGATCTGCACGGGGGTCATGCGTATGATGAAGTTTAGTATGGGGCTCAAGATTTTATTATCTCGGTTTTCATACACCCTGGAAAGTTAATCTAGCGACTTGAATTATCATACTTGATGATGGACGTTGGTAGCTTCGGTTTGTTTCGAAACCTTAGAAGCCACGAAAAACAAGTTTTTGCATGAACCGATTAGAGGCGTCTAACTTGGTTTTGCAGGAGGGTTTGCATGTGCATATGATGTGGTATAGCAGTGCTCATAATAATTTGATTATGTATGAGATGTCTATATAATGTAAATTTATTAAACATGACCTGCGTGTCATGATTCGGCATGATGGCTGGAGCCATATGATTGCACTTAAATGACCTGCGTTTCAACCTTGTTGTAAGGCATTATTTTATTAGCTATAGAGATAGCAATATTATTTGGTGCATCGACAAGGTGGTGGCAATCTTCGTGAAGGTGAACACCGACGCAAATGCCGAAGACGAAGAAATACAAGACTTCTCCGTCAGAAAGGGCTATACCATATCATGCTATTATGAATTGCCTGAGATGTTTATCCCTTATGATGCACCCTTTTGATTGCGCGGTAGTCGCTTTTTATTAGGGTGATCTCTCACAAAAATATCAAGTAGTTAGTGTTCTCCCAAGTGTAGCACCGGCACGGCACCTAACTTTTCAGGGTATCACATGGATGCATGGGTACGAACGATTAGGGAAGTGTGAGGCGGGTGAGTTGAGACCTCGCAGCGTGATCACTTGGTTGTCTTGACGTTCAGGCATGAAAGTCATGAGCTCAGAACACAGGCATCGAAAGATGAACAAGAGTCACATAGAGATGTGATTGGCAAGTTGGCCTACCGATTGCAATTCTCGTCACTTGAGATGGATGCATCCTTGGCGTTGAATTGTAATATGGATCTTGAATCACTCACAATCAATTTTGAGAGATATTGATTTGAGTGGGAGCGCACTTTTGGATTGACTTGTTTAATTCTCAGTGCAATTAATTATGAACATTGTCTAAGTGTGGTTTGCATAATAGTTGTAGAATAATGGCTCGCATTTCCACCTTCCCTATTAAAATTGAATAGCTGTTAAATATCTGGTTAATTCTTTAAGGTTGGTAACGTAATGTGAGGATTGTCCTCCAGAGTGCCGAGAAGGACTTTGTCCTATCGCATACTTTCGGTATTCTCTCGCTTATGCTATGGATCATGGGACTCTCGTCCTTCGATCCAAAAGCTAGAATTCCGTTTTCAGTCAAGTGCAATAAGTTAGCTTCCATGAGACCCGAACTTCGAAAGTTTGGATAGTTATGTGATATTCATGGAATCTGAAAATCATTTTCAGAGACAGACAAAGGCTAAAAGATATGAGATATCCAAAGCAATGTTTGTTTGCAAACTATTAGTAAGGGAGTTTACTATGCATTAGACTGATAAGAGAGGGATCCAGTAGAACGCCTATCATATGATGAAAGGTGAATAAAACAACAACTTAAAGAAAATGGAAGTGTCCGAAGGGTGTTAGTGAAACTTTCACGCCTAGGAAGTCCGGGGCTAACGCCACTCTTAAGTTGGGTGCTTCTTCTGAGAGTAGGAGAAATACTAAAAGTTAAACTGTTAGAAGTATAATGGCAGAAAGAAAGAAGACTGGAATATCCAGCTCATGTATGAATGTCATACAAGTTTTTGATGTATAGAAGGCTGGTCAAAGATATAGTTCTTGGGAATTATGGTTAAACAAGTTAATCACTAATTCTTGGGTATTGTGAGTTAATCAAAAAGATACCCGCTCGATTGCATTCTGTTGCAACTCGATGTAAGAACTACTATGGCCTGAAAGACTAGCCAGGAATGAGGTTTAGGTATACACAGGGAACATAGTAAATATTACTATACCTTCCATCGGTGTATTACCGTCTGTATTTATTTTCATAATTCATTTAGTGTTTTACAAACTCTAGCCCATTGCATAAGGTATCTTGCAAGAAGGTTGTTCATAAGAGAACTTTTTATGTTCGATGTTTTGAATAACATAAGGGCCATACTTTCATTGAGAATGAGATGTATGTTATGAATAATGATAATAATATATTACCTCAGTATTTACTTTCATAATTCATTTTAGAGTTTTACACACTCTAGCACATTGCACAATGTTTGTTGCAAAAGAGTTGTTCATAAAAACAACAATTGTTGTTCAGTATTATGAATAACATGAAGGGCCATGCTTCCATCCAAGATAGGATGTATGTTATGAATATTGATGGAAATATGATACATCCTTAACACTGACGCTAAATGTCGCAAGACAAAAAGAATACCACACAAGTGTGGCACTGCATTTGGTCACATTGGAGAAACCCGCATGGAAAATTCCATTATGATGGATTTTGAAGTCGTTTGGTTTTGAATCATCTGACACTTGCAAATTAACTCTGAAAAGTGAAGTGACTGAAATACCGTTCACAGGCCATAAGGAATGAGCAACAAACTTCTTGGTGATCATACATTTTGATATGTGTAGTTCAATAAATGTTGTTGCAAGTAGTGGATTTATCTATCTTTAGAAATGACTCAAGTAGATATATGGATATTTACTTGATGAGACGTAAGTCTGGATCTTTTGAAATCATTCGAAAGGTTTTCAAAAATGAAATAGAAGTTATTGTAACAAGAAAATTATGTTTCTACAATTCGATTGCAGAAAGGAATATTTGAGTTACAAGTTTAGCGAATGTCTGATGAGTTGTGAAATAGTTTCATAACTTGCACCTCCCGGAACACCACTGCAAGTGGAAAGTCCGTGAAGATGTAATCGAACCATTTATGACATGGTAAGATCAAAGATGGCATAAATAAATTTGCCATTATCCCTTTTGAAAGTGATGCTTTAGAGACTGCGGCTTTTACACTAAAAAGAGCTCCATCAGGTCTGTTGAAATGACGCCATGGTATGGTATGCCCAACCATGTTATATCTTTTCTTAAACATTTGGAATATGGGGCTTGTGTAAAAGGTTACAAACCTATTCCAAATCAGACAAGTGCTACTTTGTAGGTTATCCCAAGCAATTGGGTATTCCTCCCTCACTATACCGAGGCAAATAGATTTGCCACAAAGAACGGTATGCTTTTTGAAGAAAATGGTTCTTTCAAAAAGGTGAGTGGGAGAATAGTGCAACTCGACGAGATAAACAGTATCTTCGTCATCAGGTCAAAGGAAAGAGACCTTGGAAGTAATTCCGGAGTTTCCTACTGCGACTGATACGGAAGTCTCTACAATAAAATGTATGGACTTCGGTCGAACTTGCAGCTGAACCACGTAGGCAAGGCTCGTGCAAACCTCTCAGGTGCGCAAACGAGATATTGTTGTTAGACAACAGTATACCTATAATACACAAGGAAGCGTTGATGGGCCCTGACTCCGGAATTGGCTAAATGCCAATACAATCCGAGATAGTTTCCATATAAGTGATTCAAGATTAAAACCTTGATACACCTTTCGGAAGACTTAGAGTCTGACGAATATTTATGGAACTATAACTGATACGAATAAAAATGTTTTATCCATAAAGCTCGACTTGTTGCAATATACAAGTTCAAGGAGTTGACTACGATGAGGTTGCTTCACCGTAGCGATGCTTAAAGTCGGTTCGGGTTGAACTAGCAATTAATACGTATTTCAATCATGAGATATGAAACATGGATGATAAAAGAATTTCCATCTAATGGAAATGAAACCAAGGACTTGCATGTGTTACAGTCCAAGGTATTTTGTCATTCCAGAGGATGCTAGTGAGTGTGCAAACTTCAGAGTTCCAGCGATGGACAGAAGAGAGCAAAATGGAGTTGGAATCTTCGTGTTTTGATGAAATGGTCAAAAAGGGTTTTTGACTTCATCAATGGGCAACGAAGATGCTTATGATTCAAGAAAGTAAGTGGGAGCATAATAAAATTTCTAAAAAACGTTGTGTGCTTGACACATTGTTAATTGGAAATAAATTTCTTGACACGAATTCGGACTTCATTTGAAAATAGTTTTTCGATGAAGTGCTTGGGCTAAATAGCTTTTATATTAGGCATGATGATCTATGGAGATAGATTTACCTAATGGGGCTGAGACAAGATACATATTGACAAGATGCTGAAACCTTTTAGCATTAAAAACGTCAAGGACTGATTCTTGCCGAAGTCACATGGAAAGAGTTTTTGCAAGACTCGGTGTCCCAAAACAGTGATGAGCAAAATACATGATGGAGATTCCACACACTCTTGTGTTTGGATTAATCATGTATTCCATGGTATGTAAAAACAACCAGATATGTCCAATACTCCCAAAGTTGTTGCGAGTATAGATACCAAAGTGATCAAAAGTACTGATCATGGGACAACAGTGAAAAAGGGTCATTGAGTACTATAGTAGCACTGATGACATGTTTTCTCGCAAGCGGAGATCGTGAAGAGTTCGTTGTAAAAGGTTACATCGATACAGTCTTCATCCATGCTCCAAGCGTTTTCGATTTAAGTTAAGGGTTTTGTGTAACACACAATGTGGTGGCACAGTTAGTTGGAAAATGTTCCAAACAAGTTACTGTGGCGAATTCTATAACAGAGGCAAAGTATGTTGCCGCTTTTAAAGCGACAAAGAAGATGTTGAATCATATAGTTCATTCATGAACTTAGTATGGTTCCAAGATGGCTTTTGTCAATGGGACACTACTGCAAGTAGTTGCTCCATAACTCAGTCTGAGGAATCCAGGTTCGACCTGTGATTCGCATACATACCAAGCCAAGTCCACACAAAATATGAATTTTGTGAAAGCGTGAAGACGCGAGGATATGCAAAGATACACACGGAGCTGAAGTCGTCAGATCCGTTGGACATTCAGGCTATACCACAAGCGAAGCATATTTACACCGGTGTGCCACAGGTGTAAAGTGCATTAGCATTAACTAGATTATTGACTCTAGTGCAAGTGGGAGTCTGTAGGAGATATGCCCTAGAGGCAATAATAAATGTTATTGATTATCTCCCTGTTCATAATTAGGTTTCTGTTCCATGCTATAACTGCTATGGTTCTCGAGTCTGCAAATAAAACGAGGCTCGGAGGAAGACTCATATACATGTGTGGAATAATAAACGGTAAAATGTATTACTAGTCTGGCCTCTAAGACTAGCTCAAGTGTTGCATGATGGTTCTGTTTTCCTGATCATGGGCATGTCTATGCCAGCAACGTTGAGGGCACAATGTTAGCAGAACATTTGTGTTGAATCGACCCGAATTGATGTTATGCTATGAGTTACTTTCGTCACAAATTAATGGTTAATAACACAGAGATGGTTAACGTTTGCATGATTCCTTAGACCATGAGAGTATCGAGTTTCTTCATGCTTGCTTCATGAACTTTGGGGTTTGTTAAACGTCATCCGTAAATGGGTGGCTATTACGGCGGCTTACGGGTTCATGGAAAAGTATGTCAAGTAACTTGATAGCTCAAGATTGGGATTTGCTCCTCCGACGATGGAGAGATATCTCTGGGCCCTCTCGGTGTTACGGTATCCATCATCGTCTGGCCAGACACTTTGTGATTTGATCACGGGGATGCGGGAACACGGTAACGAGAAAAGAGAACAATACCGGTAACGAGGTAACTAGCATAGTGGACAAGTTGTTGATCCACGGGAATGCCAACATGTCTAACCTCGAGTATTTGTAACATATCGTGAAGCAACAGGAATATCACACGGCAACTGGAGGTTCACTCGAATATTCATTCGTGTGGGTATAGGGATCAATATGGGTGTCCACGGCTCCGATGCTGATCATTGATCGGAAGGTGTTCCGGTCATGTCTATACTTCACCGAACCTATAGGGTCACACTCTTAAGGGTCATTTATCTGCTGAATACTAGACAGGGAGTCCGAGAGAAAGTCACTGGAAAAGTTTCAGAGACAACGGAAAAGTTCCAGAGAGAACACCGAAAAAGTTTCGGTAAAACCGAAAAGTTGTTTCGGATAAAACCATTGATCCAAAAAGGTTTCGGCAAGCACCAGGAATGTTTTGGAGGTTGACAGATTGGTCTGGTAACTTCTGGAATTTTTCTGGAGAAAAAACCGAAAAAAAGTTTTCGGAGCTGCCGGAATTGTTTACCGGGTAAACGAAGATGGTTTTAAATTAAACCACCATACTGGAAATGTTCCGGAGCGCGTCCGGATAATTTTAGAGGGTGCCAGAAATGTTCAGGGACCTTCGGGAATTTTTCTGGAAATTTCACGCGGGAAAACATCTTGTCCCAGCGAGAGGGGACAAGATCCCACGTTTCGTGGGGGCTATTTTTGGGCTGTTTTTTGGGGGGGCCCCCTTTCGGGGCAGCCCCCTTGTTGGTGGACAAGGTGTTGGGGGGCCCCCCCATGGTGGGGGGCAGCCCCCACAAATGGTGGAACATGTTGGGAGGAGGTGGCAGCCCCATGGTGGTGGCGCCATGGATGTTGGGGGGACCCCCCATGGGACATCTTCCCACCTTTGGTGGGTGCATGTTTTTGGGGAGGGGCCCCCTCATGTGGGCTGAAATTTTCAGCCCCCCTCCACCCCTTCCACCACTATAAAAGGAGGTGGAGAGGAGCTCTCCACCCCCTCTCCAACTCTCTCACACAAGCCATGCATGATCTGGCATTCTCTCTCCCTCCCACGAAATAGTTTCGTAGTGCCGAAAGGCTGTCTGGGTTCCGGTGGGAACTAGTTCTGGACGGCGAAGCCTTGCCGGATAGATGACACCGTATGTGTGCAACTCTGTAGAGAGGTCGTAGTTTCGATCTTAATGCCCGAGGGGCTGTTCGAGAGTGCCTCCCGAAGGGCTGTCCAAGTGACGGTCCGAGTTCTGTGAGTCCTCCCGAAGGGCTGTCCGAGTGACTGTTTGAGCTTCGAAGGTCCTCCCGAAGGGCTGTCCGTGACACCGTCTGGGGGACTGTCTGACCGCCTCCCGGAGGGCTGTCCGAGGAGCGGATGAGGGTATACATCCTCGCGGTTGGGAGGTTGTAAAATCCTAGCTGCGGGGATCTGCACCGACGATCGTCATCGACTCTACTTCCGCTGCGCTACGAGTCGGTAACGAAACTGGTCAAACCTTGTATGCAGTCTCCATAGTGGTCCTGGGCTGGTGCGTAGGTCGGAAAAGTTTTGTTTTCTGCTGCGTTACCCTACAGGTTAAAACAGCAAACTTGACGAAACATCGTTGTGGTTTTGATGCGTAGGTAAGAACGGTTCTTGCTAGAAGCCCATAGCAGCCTCGTAAAACTTGCAACAACAAAGTAGAGGACGTCTAACTTGTTTTTGCAGGGTATGTTGTGATGTGATATGGTCAAGACATGATGTGATATACGTTGTTGTATGAGATGATCATGTTTTGTAAAAGTTATCGGCAACTGGCAGGAGCCTTATGGTTGCCGATTTATTGTATGAAATGCAATCGTCATGTAATTGCTTTACTTTATCACTATGCGTTAGCGATAGTTGTAGAAGCAATAGTTGGCGAGACGACAACGACGCTACGATGAAGATCAAGGTGTCATGCCGGTGACGACGGAGATCATGACGGTGCTTTGGAGATGGAGATCAAAGGCACAAGATGATGATGGCCATATCATGTCACATATTTTGATTGCATGTGATGTTTATCTTTTATGCATCTTATTTTGCTTCGTATGGCGGTAGCATTATAAGATGATCCCTCACTAAAATTTCAATGTATAAGTGTTCTCCCTGAGTATGCACCATTGCGACAGTTCGTCGTGCCGAGACACCACGTGATGATCGGGTGTGATAAGCTCTACGTTCACAAACAACGGGTGCAAGATAGTTTTGCACGTGCGGAATACTCGGGTTAAACTTGACGAGCCTAGCATGTACATACATGGCCTCGGAACACTGGAGACCGAAAGGTCGAACGTGAATCATATAGTAGATATGATCAACATAGAGATGTTCACCATTGAAAACTACTCCATCTCACGTGATGATCGGACATGGTTTAGTTGATATGGATCATGTGATCATTTAGATGACTCGAGGGATGTCTATCTAAGTGGGAGTTCTTAAGTAATATGATTAATTGAACTTAATTTATCATGAACTTAGTCCTGATAGTTTTTTCATATCTATGTTGTAGATCAATGGCCCGTGCTACCGTTCCCTTGAATTTTAATGCGTTCCTAGAGAAAGCTAAGCTGAAAGATGATGGTAGCAACTACACGGACGGGGTTCGTAACTTGAGGATTATCCTCATTGTTGCACAGAAGAATTATGTCCTTGATGCACCGCTAGGTGAAAGACCTGCTGCAGGAGCAGATGCTGGTGTTATGAACGTCTGGCAAGCTCGATCTGATGACTACTCGATCGTTCAGTGTGCCATGCTTTATGGCTTAGAATCAGGACTTCAAAGACGTTTTGAACGTCATGGACCATATGAGATGTTCCAAGAGTTGAAGTTAATATTTCAAGCAAATGCCCGAGTTGAGAGATATGAAGTCTCCAACAAGTTCTATAGCTGCAAGATGGAGGAGAACAGTTCTGTCAGTGAACACATACTCAGAATGTCTGGATATCATAATCACTTGACTCAGCTGGGAGTTAATCTTCTGGATGATAGTGTTATTGACAGAGTTCTTCAATCACTGCCACCAAGCTACAAAGGCTTCGTGATGAACTATAACATGCAAGGGATGGATAAGACAATTCCTGAGCTCTTCGCTATGCTCAAAGCTGCGGAGGTAGAAATCAAGAAAGAGCATCAAGTGTTGATGGTTAACAAGACCACTAGTTTCAAGAAAAAGGGCAAAGGAAAGAAGGGGAACTTCAAGAAGAATGGCAAGGAAGTTGCCACTCCCGGGAAGAAGCCCAAGTCTGGACCTAAGCCTGAAACTAAGCGCTTCTACTGCAAAGGGACTGGTCACTGGAAGCGGAACTGCCCCAAGTATTTGGCGGATAAGAAGGATGGCAAAGTGAACAAAGGTATATTTGATATACATGTTATTGATGTGTACCTTACTAATGCTCGTAGTAGCGCCTGGGTATTTGATACTGGTTCTGTTGCTCATGTTTGCAACTCGAAATAGGGGCTACGGATTAAACAAAGATTGGCTAAGGACGAGGTGACGATGCGCGTCGGAAATGGTTCCAAGGTAGATGTGATCGCCGTCGGCACGCTACCTCTACATCTACCTTCGGGATTAGTTTTAGACCTGAATAATTGTTATTTGGTGCCAGCGTTGAGCATGAACATTATATCTGGATCTTGTTTGATGCGAGACGGTTATTCATTTAAATCAGAGAATAATGGTTGTTCTATTTATATGAGTAATATCTTTTATTGTCATGCACCCTTGAAGAGTGGTCTATTTTTGTTGAATCTCGATAGTGGTCATACACATATTCATAATATTGATGCCAAAAGATTCAAAGTTGATAATGATAGTCCAACATATTTGTGGCACTGCCGTTTAGGTCATATTGGTGTAAAGCGCATGAAGAAACTCCATGCGGATGGACTTTTGGAATCACTTCATTATGAATCATTTGATGCTTGAGAACCATGCCTCATGGGCAAGATGACTAAGACACCATTCTCCGAAACAATGGAGCGAGCCACTGACTTATTGGAAATAATACATACCGATGTATGCGGTCCAATGAGTGTTGAGGCTCGCGGCGGGTATCATTATTTTCTGACCTTCACAGATGATTTGAGCAGATATGGGTATATCTACTTAATGAAACACAAGTCTAAAACATTTGAAAAGTTCAAAGAATTTCAGAGTGAAGTGGAAAATCATCGTAACAAAAAAATAAAGTTTCTACGATCTGATCGCGGAGGCGAATATTTGAGTTACGAGTTTGGCCTTCATTTAAAACAATGTGGAATAGTTTCACAACTCCCGCCACCTGGAAAACCATAGCGTAATGATGTGTCCGAACATCGTAATCGTACTTTATTAGATATGGTGTGATCTATGATGTCTCTTACCTATTTACCACTATCGTTTTGGGGTTATGCATTAGAGACAGCTACATTCACGTTAAATAGGGCACCATCTAAATCCGTTGAGACGACACCGTATGAACTGATGTTTGGCAAGAAACCTAAGCTGTCGTTTCTTAAAGTTTGCGATTGCGATGCTTATGTGAAAATCTTCAGCCTGATAAGCTCGAACCCAAATCGAAGAAGTGTGTCTTCATAGGATACCCGAAAGAAACTGTTGGGTACACCTTCTATCACAGATCCGAAGGCAAGATCTTTGTTGCTAAGAATGGATCCTTTCTAGAGAAGGAGTTTCTCTCGAAAGAAGTGAGTGGGAGGAAAGTAGAACTTTATGAGGTAATTGTACCTTCTCTCGAATTGGAGAATAGCTCATCATAGAAAACAGTTACCATGATGCCTACACCAATTAGTGAGGAAGCTAATGATGATGATCATGAAACTTCAGATCAAGTTTCTACAGAACCTCGTAAGTCAACCAGAGTACGTTCTGCACCAGAGTGGTACGGTAATCCTGTTCTGGAAGTCATGTTACTAGACCATGACGAACCTACGAACTATGAGGAAGCGATGATGAGCCCAGTTTCCGCAAAATGGCTTGAGGCCATGAAATCTGAGATGGGATCCATGTATGAGAACAAAGTGTGGACTTTGGTTGACTTGCCCGATGATCGGCAAGCCATAGAGATCTTCAAGAAGAAGACTGACGCTGATGGTAATGTTACTGTCTACAAAGCTCGACTTGTTGCAAAAGGTTTTCGACAAGTTCAAGGAGTTGACTACGATGAGACCTTCTCACCCGTAGCGATGCTTAAGTCTGTCTGAATCATGTTAGCAATTGCCGCATTTTATGATTATGAAATCTGGCAAATGGACGTCAAAACTGCATTCCTTAATGGATTTCTTAAAGAAGAGTTGTATATGATGCAACCAGAAGGTTTTGTTGATCCTAACGGCGCTAACAAAGTGTGCAAGCTCCAGCGATCCATTTATGGTCTGGTGCAAGCATCTCGGAGTTGGAATATACGCTTTGATAGTGTGATCAAAGCATATGGTTTTATACAAACTTTTGGAGAAGCCTGTATTTACAAGAAAGTGATTGGGAGCTCTGTAGCATTTCTAATATTATATGTGGATGACATATTGTTGATTGGAAATGATATAGAATTCCTGGATACCATAAAAGGATACTTGAATAAGAATTTTTCAATGAAAGACCTCGGTGAAGCTGCTTATATATTGGGCATCAAGATCTATAGAGATAGATCAAGACGCTTAATTGGACTTTCACAAAGCACATACCTTGATAAAGTTTTGAAGAAGTTCAAAATGGATCAGTCAAAGAAAGGGTTCTTGCCTATGTTGTAAGGTGTGAAGTTGAGTAAGACTCAATGCCCGACCACTGCAGAAGATAGAGAAATTGAAAGTCATTCCCTATGCTTCAGCCATAGGTTCTATCATCTTTGCTATGCTGTGTACCAGACCTGATGTGTGCCTTGCCATAAGTTTGGCAGGGAGGTACCAAAGTAATCTAGGAGTGGATCACTGGACATCGGTCAAGAACATCCTGAAGTACCTGAAAAGGACTAAGGATATGTTTCTCGTTTATGGAGGTGACAAAGAGCTTGTCGTAAATGGTTACGTCGATGCTAGCTTTGACACTGGTCCGGATGACTCTAAGTCACAAACCGGATACGTATTTATATTGAATAGTGGAGCTGTCAGTTGGTGCAGTTCTAAGCAAAGCGTCGTGGTGGGATCTATGTGTGAAGTGGAGTATATAGCTGCTTCGGAAGTAGCAAATGAAGGAGTCTGGATGAAGGAGTTCATATCCGATCTAGGTGTAATACCTAGTGCAACGGGTCCAATGAAAATCTTTTGTGACAATACTGGAGCAATTGCCTTGGCGAAGGAATCCAGATTTCACAAGAGAACCAAATACATCAAGAGACGCTTCTACTCCATCTGTGATCAAGTCAAGGAGGGAGGCATAGAGATTTGCAAAATACATACGGATCTAAATGTAGCAGACCCGTTGACTAAGCCTCTTCCACGAGCAAAACAAGATCAACACCACTCTAGTGCAAGGGAGAGACTGAAGGAAATATGCCCTAGAGGCAATAATAAAGTTGTTATTTATATTGTCTTATATCATGATAAATGTTTATTATTCATGCTAGAATTGTATTAACTGGAAACTTGATACATGTGTGAATACATAGACAAAACACCGAGTCCCTAGTAAGCCACTACTAGACTAGCTCGTTAATCAAAGATGCTTAAGTTTCCTAACCATAGACATGTGTTGTCATTTGATGAACGGGATCACATCATTAGGAGAATGATGTGATGGACAAGACCCATCCGTTAGCTTAGCATAATGATCGTTAAGTTTTATTGCTATTGCTTTCTTCATGACTTATACATATTCCTTTGACTATGATATTATGCAACTCCCGAATACCGGAGGAACACCTTGTGTGATATCAAATGTAACAAGGTAACTGGGTGATTATAAAGATGCTCTACAGGTGTCTCCGAAGGTGTTTGTTGGGTTGGCATAGATCGAGATTAGGATTTGTCACTCCGAGTATCGGAGAGGTATCTCTGGGCCCTCTCGGTAATGCACATCATGATAAGCCTTGCAAGCAATGTGACTAATGAGTTAGTTACGGGATGATAAATTATGGAATGAGTAAAGAAACTTGCTAGTAACGAGATTGAACTAGGTATGGAGATACCGACGATCGAATCTCGGGCAAGTAACATACCGATGACAAAGGGAAT
This sequence comes from Thinopyrum elongatum, assembly GCA_011799875.1. Classification (NCBI taxonomy): domain Eukaryota; kingdom Viridiplantae; phylum Streptophyta; class Magnoliopsida; order Poales; family Poaceae; genus Thinopyrum; species Thinopyrum elongatum. The sequence continues at coordinate 29,643,784 of CM022301.1, forward strand.
GACGTATGTTGTCATTACGGTTTGACCGATAAAGATCATCGTAGAATATGTAGGAACCAATATGAGCATCTAGGTTACGCTATTGGTTATTGACCGGAGATGTGTAGGAGATATGCCCTAGAGGCAATAATAAATGTTATTATTTATCTCCGTGTTCATAATTAGGTTTATGTTCCATGCTATAACTGCTGTGGTTCCCGAGCCCGTATATCCATAAAGGCTCTAGGGAAAACCCATGTGCATGTGTGGAATAATAAACGGTAAAATGTATTCCTAGTCATGCCTCTAAGACTAGCTCAAGTGTTGCATGATGATTATGTTTTCCCAATCATGGGCATGTCTATGCCATCAACTTTGAGGGCACAATGTTAGAAGAACATTTGTGTTGAATCGACCCGATTGGTGTTATGCTATGAGATTCATTCGTCACAAGTTAATGGTTAATAACACAGAGATGGTTAACGTTTGCATGATTCCTCAGACCATGAGAGTATCGAGTTTCTTCATGCTTGCTTCATGAACTTTGGGGTTTGTTAAACGTCATCCGTAAATGGGTGGCTATTACGGCGGCTTACGGGTTCATGGGAAAGTATGTCAAGTAACTTGATAGCTCAAGATTGGGACTTGCTCCTCCGACGATGGAGAGATATCTCTGGGCCCTCTCGGTGTTACGGTATCCATCATCGTCTGGCCAGACACTTTGTGATTTGATCACGGGGATGCCGGAACACGGTAACGAGAAAAGAGAACAATACCGGTAACGAGGTAACTAGCATAGTGGACAAGTTGTTGATCCACGGGAATGCCAACATGTCTCACCTCAGGTATTTGTAACATATCGCGAAGCAACAGGAATAGCACACGGCAACTGGAGGTTCACTCGAATATTCATTCGTGTGGGTATAGGGGTCAATATGGGTGTCCATGGCTCCGATGTTGATCATTGATCGGAAGGGGTTCCGTGTCATGTCTATACTTCACCGAACCTATAGGGTCACACGCTTAAGGGTCATCTATCTGCTGAATACTAGACAGGGAGTCTGAGAGAAATTCACCGAAAAAGTTTCGGACAGCGGAAAAGTTCCGCAGAGAGAGGTCACCGGATGAGTTCCGGTGAAACTGAAAAGTTGTTTCAGAGGATACCATTAAGTCAAATTGGTTTCGGCACATGCCTGATAATTCTTGGAGGGTGCCAGAATCATTCTGGAAACTTCTGGGAATTTTCTGGAAGAAAAACCGGAAATGTTTCGGAGCTGCCGGAACCGCTTCAGATGCTTTTCGCAGATGAAAATCACTAATCTGGAATTGTTCCAGAACGCATTGAAAATTATTTTAGTGGGTACTGGAATTGTTCTAAGCCCACATAAATATTTTCAGTTCGAACGGATGCTGAAAAATGTCGTCGTGAATAGTGAAAGTGCTTTTTGGATAATTTTTGGAAGCCACCTTTTAGGGCTTTTGCTAAAGGCTTCTAGAAGGTGATGTGGATGGATGAGAACCCCCTTTGGGGGGGCCCTCATGGGGGAGTGGCCGGCCACACTAGGGGCTCCACCTTGGACCCCCTCTTGTTCCTTGGTTTCTCCTTTAGGTCCTTGTGGAAGGACTTCCCTCATATGCCTTTGGGTTTTATTGGATAACTACCCTACCCCTTGGCTTTCCTATAAATAGAGGTGGAGGGGCAGCCCTCCACACTCATCCCTTCTCACATACAAGTGCCATGCAATGATCTGGCTTCTCTCTCCCTCCCACGAAAAGAGTTTCGTAGAGCCGAAAGGCTGTCTGTGTTCCGGTGGGAACTAGTTCTGGACGGCGAAGCCCTGCCGGATAGATGACACCGTTTGTGTGCAACTCTGTAGAGAGGTCGTAGTTTCGATCTTAGTGCCCAAGGGGCTGTTCGTGAGTGCCTCCTGAAGGGCTGTCCAAGTGACGGTCTGAGTTCTGTGAGTCCTCCCGAAGGGCTGTCCGAGTGACCGTTCGAGTTTCGAAGGTCCTCCCGAAGGGCTGTCCGCGACACCGTCCGGGGGACTGTTCGACCGCCTCCCGGAGGGCTGTCCGAAGGGAAGACGAGGGTATACATCCTCGTGGTTGGGAGGTTGTAAATCCTAGCTGCGGGGATCTGCACCACCGATCGTCATCGACTCTACTTCCGCTGCGCTACGAGTCGGTAACGAAAATGATCAAACCTTGTATGCAGTCTCCATAGTGGTCCTGGGCTGGTGCGTAGGTCGGAAAATTTTTGTTTTCTGCTGCGTTACCCTACAGTGGCATCATGAGCCGTGCTATGCGTAGATGCAGGTTGCGATCTAGAATACATGGAGATGTATGGGTGTTGCACAATATAATTAGGTAGTAGATGAGTTCTATTACTGAAAATTATTTGTGCGGGTAGCAGATGAAATCTGTTGCCCGATGTTCTTGTTGCTTCCCTGGAATTTGCATATTTCTGATCTTGATAACAGTATGGTGGAGTTTCAATGTTCTGGCAATCCGCAATCCTGATTGATCAACGAAGTGCTAACAGTCCATTGAATTCCACCGTAGTTAAAAAGAAAGATGAAATTTCGCAAACGAAAGGGCAATGCAGATATGATCTGCACGGGGGTCATGCGTATGACGAAGTTTAGTATGGGGCTCGAGATTTCATTATCTCGGTTTTCATACACCCTGGAAAGTTAATCTAGCGACTTGAATTATCATACTTGATGATGGACGTTGGTAGCTTCGGTTTGTTTCGAGACCTTAGAAGCCACGAAAAACAAGTTTTTGCATGAACCGATTAGAGGCGTCTAACTTGGTTTTGCAGGAGGGTTTGCATGTGCATTTGATGTGGTATAGCAGTGCTCATATTTAATTTGATTATGTATGAGATGACTATATGATGTAAATTAATTAACATGACCTGAGTGTCATGATTCGGCATGATGGCTGGAGCCATATGATTGCACTTTAAATGACCTGCGTGTCAACCTTGTTGTAATGCATTATTTTATTAGCTATAGAGATAGCAATATTATCTGGTGCATCGACAAGGTGGTGGCAATCTTCGCGAAGGTGAACACCGACGCGAATGCCGAAGACGAAGAAATACAAGACTTTTTCGTCAGAAAGGGCTATACCATATCATGCTATTATGAATTGCCTGAGATGTTTATCCCTTATGATGCACCCTTCTTGATTGCACGGTAGTCGTTTTTATTAGGGTGATCTCTCACAAAATATCAAGTAGTTAGTGTTCTCCCAAGTGTAGCACCGTCACGGCACCTAACTTTTCGGGGCATCACATGGACACATGGGTGCGAACGATTAGGGAAGTGTGAGGCGGGTGAGTTGAGACCTCGCAGCGAGATCACTTGGTTATCTTGACATTCTGGAGGAGCGTCCTGAGCTCGGAACACGCCCATCGAAAGATGAACAAGAGTCACATAGAGATGTGATTGGCAAGTTGGCCTACCGATTGCAATTCTCGTCACTTGAGATGGACACATCCTTGGCGTTGAATTGTAAAATGGATCTTGAATCATTCACAATCAATTATGAGAGATATTGATTTGAGTGGGAGCGCACTGTTGAATTAACTTGTTTAATTCTCAGTGCAATTAATTTTGAACTCTGTCTAAGTGTGATTTGCATAATAGTTGTAGAATAATGGCTCGCATTTCCACCTTCCCTATTAAAATTGAATAGCTGTTAAATATCTGGTTAAAACTTTACGGTTGGTAACGTAATGTGAGGATTGTCCTCAAGAGTGCCGAGAAGGACTTTGTCCTATCACATACTTTCGGTATTCTTTCGCTTATGCTATGGATCATGTGACTCTCGTCCTTCGATCCAAAAGCTAGAATTCCGTTTCAGTCAAGTGCAATACATTTGCTTCCATGAGACCCGAACTTCGAAAGTTTGGATAGTTATGTGATATTCATGGAATCTGAAAATCATTTTCAGAGACAGACAAGGGCTAAAAGATATGAGATATCCAAAGCAATGTTTGTTTGCAAACTATTAGTAAAGGAGTTTACTATGCATTAGACTGATAAGAGAGGGATCCAGAAGAACGCCTGTCATATGATGAAAGGTGAATAAAACAACAACTTAAAGAGAAAGGAAGTGTCCGAAGGGTGTTAGTAAGACTTTCACGCCTAGTAAGTCCGGGGCTAACGCCACTCTTAAGTTCGGTGCTTTTTCTGAGAGTAGGAGAAATACTGAAAGTTAAACTGTTAGAAGTATAAAGGCAGAAAGAAAGGAGACTGGAATATCCAGCTCATGTATGAATGTCATACAAGTTTTTGATGTATAAAAGGCTGGTCAAAGATATAGTCCTTGGAAATTATGATTAAATTGTTAATCACTGATTCTTGGGTATTGTGAGTTAATCACAAAGATACCCGCTCGATTGCTCTCTGTTGCAACTCGATGTAAGAACTACTATGGCCTGAAAGACTAGCCAGAAATGAGTTTTAGGTATACACGGGGAACATAGTAAATGTTACTATACCTTCCATCGGTGTATTACCGTCTGTATTTATTTTTGTAATTCGTTTGGATTTTCACAAACTCTAGCCCATTGCATAAGGTATCTTGCAAGAAGGTTGTTTATAAGAGAACTTTTGATGTTCGATGTTATGAATAACATAAGGGCCATACTTTCATTATGAATGAGATGTATGTTATGAATATTGATAATAATACATTACCTCTGGGTTTACTTTCATAATTCATTTTAGAGTTTCATACACTCTAGCCCATTGCACAATGTTTGTTGCAAAAGAGTTGTTCATAAAAACAACAATTGTTGTTCAGTATTATGAATAACATGAAGGGCCATGCTTCCATCCTAGATGGGATGTATGTTATGAATATTGATGGTAATATGATACATCCATAACACTAACGCTAAATGTCGCAAGACTAAAAGAATACCACACAAGTGTGGCACTGCATTTGGTCACATTGGAGAAACCTGCATGGATAAATTCCATTATGATGGATTTTGAAGTCGTTTGATTTTGAATCATCTGACACTTGCAACTTTCCTCCGAAAAGAGAAGTGACTGAAATATCGTTCACAGGCCATAAGGAACGGACAACAAACTTATTGGTGATCATACATTTGATGTGTGTAGTATGATAAAGGTTGTTGCAAGTAGTGGATTTATCTATCTTCAGAAATGACTCAAGTAGATATGTGGATATTTACTTGATGAGACGTAAGTCTGGATCTTTTGAAATCATTCGAAAGGTTTTCAAATATGAAGTAGAAGTTATTGTAACAAGATAATTATGTTTCTACAATTCGATTGCAGAAAGAAATATTTGAGTTACAAGTTTAGCGAATGTCTGATGAGTTGTGAAAAGAGTTTCATAACTTACACCTCCCGGAACACCACTGTGAGTGGAAAGTCCGTGAAGATGTAATTGAACCATTTATGACATGGTAAGATCAAAGATGACATAAATAAATTTGCCATTATCCCTTTTAAAGTGATGCTTTAGAGACTGCGGCTTTTACACTGAAAAGAGCTCCATCAGGTATGTTGAAATGACGCCATGGTATGGTACGCCCAACCATGTTATATCTTTTCTTAACATTTGGAATATGGGGCTTGTGTAAAAGGTTACAAACCTATTCCAAATCAGACAAGTGCTACTTTGTAGGTTATCCCAAGTAATTGGGTATTCCTCCCTCACTATACCGAGGCAAATAGGTTTGCCACAAAGAACGGTATGCTTTTTGAAGAAAATGGTTCTTTCAAAAAAGGTGAGTGGGAGAATAGTGCAACTCGATGAGATAAACGGTATCTTCGTCATCAGATCAAAGGAAAGAGACCTTGGAAGGAATTCCAGAGTTTCCTACTGCGACTGATACGGAAGTCTCTACAATAAAATGTATGGACTTCGGTCGAACTTGCAGCTGAACCACGTAGGCAAGGCTCGTGCAAACCTCTCAGGTGCGCAAACGAGATATTGTTGTTAGACAACAGTATACCTACGATACACAAGGAAGCGTTGATGGGCCCTGACTCCGGAATTGGCTAAATGCCAATACAATCCGAGATAGTTTCCATATAAGTGATTCAAGATTAAAACCTTGATACACCTTTCGGAAGACTTAGAGTCTGACGAATATTTATGGAACTATAACTGATACGAATAAAAATGTTTTATCCATAAAGCTCGACTTGTTGCAATATACAAGTTCAAGGAGTTGACTACGATGAGGTTGCGTCACCGTAGCGATGCTTAAAGTCGGTTCGGGTTGAACTAGCAATTAAGACATATTTCAATCATGAGATATAAAACAATGGATGACAAAAGGATTTCCACCTGATGGAAATGAAACCAAGGACTTGCATGTGTTACAGTCCAAGGTATTTTGTCAATCCAGAGGATGCTAGTAAGTATGCAAACTTCAGAGTTCCAGCAATGGACAGAAGAGAGCAAAATGGAGTTGGAATCTTTGTGTTTTGATGAAATGGTTAAAAGGGTTTTGACTTCATCAATGGGTAACGAAGATGCTTGTAATTCAAGAAAGTAAGTGGGAGCATAATAACATTTCTAAAAACCTTGTGTGCTTGACACATTGTTAATTGGAATTAAAATTCTTGACACGAATTAGGACTTCATTTGAAAATAGTTTTTCAATGAAGTGCTTGGGCTAAATAGCCTTTATATTAGGCATGATGATCTATGGAGATAGATTTACCTAATAGGGCTGAGAAAAGATACATATTGACAAGATGCTAAAACCTTTTTAGCATTAAAAACGTCAAGGAGTGATTCTTGCCGAAGTCACATGGAAAGAGTTTTTGCAAGACTCGGTGTCCCAAAACACTGATGAGCAAAATACATGATGGAGATTCCACACACTCTTGTGTTTGGATTAATCATGTATTCCATGGTATGTAAAAACAACCAGATATGTCCAATACTCCCAAAGTTGTTGCGAGTATAGATACCAAAGTGATCAAAAGTACTGATCATGGGACAACAGTGAAAAAGGGTCATTGAGTACTATAGTAGCACTGATGACATGTTTTCTCGCAAGCAGAGATCATGAAGAGTTCGTTGTAAAAGGTTACATCGATACAGTCTTCATCCATGCTCCAAGCGATTTTCGATTTAAGTTAAGGGTTTTGTGCAATACACAATATGGTGGCACGGTAGTTGGAAATTGTTCCAAACAAGTTACTGTGGCGAATTCTATAACAGGGGTGAAGTATGTTGCCGCTTTTAAAGCGACAAAGAAGATGTTGAATCATATAGTTCATTCATGAACTTAGTATGGTTCCAAGATGGCTTTTGTCAATGGGACACTACTGCAGGTAGTTGCTCCGTAACTCAGTCTGAGGAATCCAGGTTCGACCTGTGATTCACATACATACAAAGCCAAGTCCACACAAAATATGAATTTTGTGAAAGCGTGAAAATGTGAGGATATGCAAAGATACACACGGAGCTGAAGTCGTCAGATCCGTTGGACATCAGGCTATACCACAAGCGAAGCATATTTACACCGGTGTGCCACAGGTGTAAAGTGCATTAGCATTAACTAGATTATTGACTCTAGTGCAAGTGGGAGTCTGTAGGAGATATGCCCTAGAGGCAATAATAAATGTTATTATTTATCTCCGTGTTCATAATTAGGTTTATGTTCCATGCTATAACTGCTGTGGTTCCCAAGCCCGTATATCCATAAAGGCTCTGGGGAAAACCCATGTGCACGTGTGGAATAATAAACGGTAAAATGTATTCCTAGTCATGCCTCTAAGACTAGCTCAAGTGTTGCATGATGATTATGTTTTCCCAATCATGGGCATGTCTATGCCATCAACTTTGAGGGCACAATGTTAGAAGAACATTTGTGTTGAATCGACCCGATTGGTGTTATGCTATGAGATTCATTCGTCACAAGTTAATGGTTAATAACACAGAGATGGTTAATGTTTGCATGATTCCTCAGACCATGAGAGTATCGAGTTTCTTCATGCTTGCTTCATGAACTTTGGGGTTTGTTAAACGTCATCCGTAAATGGGTGGCTATTACGGCGGCTTACGGGTTCATGGGAAAGTATGTCAAGTAACTTGATAGCTCAAGATTGCGATTTGCTCCTCTGACGATGCAGAGATATCTCTGGGCCCTCTCGGTGTTACGGTATCCATCATCGTCTGGCCAGACACTTTGTGATTTGATCACGGGGATGCCGGAACACGGTAACGAGAAAAGAGAACAATACCGGTAACGAGGTAACTAGCATAGTGGACAAGTTGTTGATCCACGGGAATGCCAACATGTCTCACCTCAGGTATTTGTAACATATCGCGAAGCAACAGGAATAGCACACGGCAACTGGAGGTTCACTCGAATATTCATTCGTGTGGGTATAGGGGTCAATATGGGTGTCCACGGCTTCGATGTTGATCATTGATCGGAAGGGGTTCCGTGTCATGTCTATACTTCACCGAACCTATAGGGTCACATGCTTAAGGGTCATCTATCTGCTGAATACTAGACAGGGAGTCTGAGAGAAAATCACCGAAAAAGTTTCGGACACCGAAAAGTTTCGGACAGCGGAAAAGTTCCGCAGAGAGAGGTCACCGGATGAGTTCCGGTGAAACTGAAAAGTTGTTTCAGAGGATACCATTAAGTCAAATTGGTTTCGGCACATGCCTGATAATTCTTGGAGGGTGCCAGAATCATTCTGGAAACTTCTGGGAATTTTCTGGAAGAAAAACCGGTAATGTTTCGGAGCTGCCGGAACCGCTTCAGATGCTTTTCGCAGATGAAAATCACTAATCTGGAATTGTTCCAGAACGCGTTGAAAATTATTTTAGTGGGTACTGGAATTGTTCTAAGCCCACATAAATATTTTCAGTTCGAACGGACGCTGAAAAATGTCGTCGTGAATAGTGAAAGTGCTTTTTGGATAATTTTTGGAAGCCACCTTTTAGGGCTTTTGCTAAAGGCTTCTAGAAGGTGATGTGGATGGATGAGAACCCCCTTTGGGGGGGCCCTCATGGGGGAGTGGCCGGCCACACTAGGGGCTCCACCTTGGAGCCCCTCTTGTTCCTTGGTTTCTCCTTTAGGTCCTTGTGGAAGGACTTCCCTCATATGCCTTTGGGTTTTATTGGATAACTACCCTACCCCTTGGCTTTCCTATAAATAGAGGTGGAGGGGCAGCCCTCCACACTCATCCCTTCTCACATACAAGTGCCATGCAATGATCTGGCTTCTCTCTCCCTCCCACGAAAAGAGTTTCGTAGAGCCGAAAGGCTGTCTGGGTTCCGGTGGGAACTAGTTCTGGACGGCGAAGCCCTGCCGGATAGATGACACCGTATGTGTGCAACTCTGTAGAGAGGTCGTAGTTTTGATCTTAGTGCCCGAGGGGCTGTTCGTGAGTGCCTCCTGAAGGGCTGTCCAAGTGACGGTCCGAGTTCTGTGAGTCCTCCCGAAGGGTTGTCCGAGTGACCGTTCGAGTTTCGAAGGTCCTCCCGAAGGGCTGTCCGCGACACCGTCTGGGGGACTGTTCGACCGCCTCCCGGAGGGCTGTCCGAAGGGAAGACGAGGGTATACATCCTCGCGGTTGGGAGGTTGTAAATCCTAGCTGCGGGGATCTGCACCACCGATCGTCATCGACTCTACTTCCGCTGCGCTACGAGTCGGTAACGAAAATGATCAAACCTTGTATGCAGTCTCCATAGTGGTCCTGGGCTGGTGCGTAGGTCGGAAATTTTTTGTTTTCTGCTGCGTTACCCTACAAGATGTTTCTCGGTCATGTCTACATAGTTCTCGGACCCGTAGGTTCCGCATGCTTAACGTTCGATGACGATTTGTATTATGAGTTATGTGTTTTGGTGACCGAAGATTGTTCGGAGTCCCGGATTGGATCACGGACATGACGAGGAGTGTCAAAATGGTCGAGAGGTAAAGATTGATATATTGGACGATAGTATTCGGACACCGGAAGTGTTTTGAAATATATCGGGTACGTATCGGAGTAGCGGGGGGGTTAGCGGAACCCCTGGGGAAAAGATATGGGCCATATGGGCCATAGGAGGGAGGCTAGGCAGCCCACAAGGGGTGGCCGCCCCCCCCCCCCCCATGGGGAGTCCGAATTGGACAAGGGGAGGGGGCGGCGCCCCCCTTTCCTTCTCCTCCTCCCTCTCCTTCGCCCTTTCCCCTTCCGGTAAAAGGAAAGGGGGGGGCTGAATCCTACTAGGAGCCCAAGTGGAACTCCTCCCACTTGGGGTGCCCCTAGGCCTGCCTCCTCCCCTCTCCCTCCTTTATATACGGGGGCGGGGGCGCCTCCAAGGACACACCAATTGTTCTTAGCTGTGTGCGGCGCCCCCCTCCACCGTTTACTCCTCCGGTCATATTGTCGTAGTGCTTAGGCGAAGCCCTGCGTGGATCACTTCACCATCACCGTCACCACGCCATCGTGCTGACAAAACTCTCCCTCAACACTTTGCTGGATCAAGAGTTCGAGGGACGTCGTCGAGCTGAACGTGTGTAGAACTCGGAGGCACCGTACGTTCGGTGCTTGATCGGTTGAATCGAGAAGACGTTCAACTACATCAACCGCGTTAAGCTAACGCTTCCGCTTTCGGTCTATGAGGGTACGTTGACACACACTCCCCCTCTCATTGCTATGCATCTCCTAGATAGATCTTGCGTGAGCATAGAATTTTTTTGAAATTGCATGCTACGTTCCCCAACATGGGAGCCTTGTCCAATTCGCCCCCCCCCCCTTACCATATCCACCGGAGGGAGAAGGAAAGAGGAGGGAGGAGGGAAGGAAGGGGGAGGCCGAATCCCTCCCCTTCCTTCTCTCTTCCCCCCTTTCTTTCCTCCTAAGGTGCGTCCCATATGGGGGCGCAGCAGCCCCTGCTGGCTGCTCTGATTCCCTTCTTGGCCCATTAGGCCCATATCTTTGCCGGGGGTGTCCGGAACCCCTTTCCGGTGACCCGATATGTACCCGATACCCCCAGAACACTTCCGGTGTCCGAATACCATCGTCCTATATATGAATCTTTACATCTCGACCATTTCAAGACTCCTCATCATGTCCGTGATCCCATCCGGGACTTGACATGAATCTTGACATCTCGACCATTTCGAGACTCCTCGTATTTAACATGAAGAAAGCAGTAGCAATAAAACTGAACAATCATTATGCTAAGCTAACGGATGGGTCTTGTCCATCACATCATTCTCCTAATGATGTGATCCCATTCATCAAATGACAACACATGTGTATGGTTAGGAAACTTAACCATCTTTGATTAACGAGCTAGTCTAGTAGAGGCTTACTAGGGACACGGTGTTTTGTCTATTTATCCATACATGTATCAAGTTTCCGGTTAATACAATTTAGCATGAATAATAAACATTTATTATGATATAAGGAAATATAAAATAACAACTTTATTATTGCCTCTAGGGCATATTTCCTTCACCATTTACTATGCATCAATTCTTAATACAATGGGTCGATGATGAAGTAGAAGTCATTCATGCTGATAATTCGGCTTGTGTTGCTTTGGCCTATGCATCGGTGGATTGGAATCATCCCGATGTTACTTCCTTAACAGGGCGTGACCTCTCGGAGTTTGATTTCCTTAGTGCTACGAGGAATGAGTTCATTCCCATCTCTTTAAAGCCAATTGGTGGTAATCGGTTCCAAGGTAATGTAAACAAAAAATTAAAATCAAAGGCCGATATGGAATTATCGCCCTAAGCATAAACATAGCCGATATATAATTATTGCCCTAAGCACATACAAATTGCTGATGGAGTGTTGACATCGTCCTTAGAAAAAGCATTATGCAAGTTATTTTTCGGCACACCAGTTTTGCCGAAAAACAGGGGGGCATGTGTTGACACCAGATTTTGGCACGGTCTGGAACTTAATTAAGATGGCCTCAAATAGAGAAGTGATCTACATGAAAAAGTTCCGTATTGTCGATGTAAACATCTTTGAAGTTTGGGTCATCGCCATCCGATCTCATCTCAAGGGCCGAAACTATGCTCAAAGTACTAAGATTTTGTATTCAGAGTATTGTCCGGCCTATCAAGCCTCCAACATGGCCTCATATGAGATAAGTTCATACACGGATTGTCTTCGCCTCGTCGAAATGATCGATTTTGATATAAAAAACGTCTCAATCGGACTTCGTATGCAAAAGTTAGAGCCAAAACAGTGTGCTGCAGAACTCTGCCCCGGAAGTTCCGGGCAAAACTTCCGTGGAGATTCCGGGCTAAAGAGAAACTTTGCACGTGGTGCGCCTCGAAAAGTATAATTTCAACATTATTTACAGATTTGTGGGCCCAAATTCGACCTCAAGATGACCTCGGATGAAAAAGTGATCAACTGACGAGTTTTTCTCCATTGCAATTTCTACAACTTTGCTTCTTGGACTATCGCGATCCAATACTATATGCCACCTGCAGGAGCGGTACAAGAGGGCTACTTGATGTAATTTTAGCCCGGAAGTTCCGGGCTGACCGGAAGTTCCGGTCCTCGTAGTCCGAGTTAGGTTCACTTTTGATGTTTTGGACGGGATTTGAGTCCTTTTCTTGTACAGAAAGTCTAGCCGCCTCATATCTATGTAAGAGGTGACGGCTGATTGAATAACAACACACAATCGAACAATCAATCTACTTTTTACCCTACTTTTACATCTCTCCCTTGTTCTTTCTCTCTCGTTCTTCGTTCATTTTTCGTTGAAGGGTAGCGATCCTCGAGGCTCTAGGGGCAGGTGAACCGACCTAGGGCAGCCCATAGCCGCCGCGCGTCCAGATTGGGTCCCTCTGGGCGCGTGGGGTTTCGGGTCCTGAAAAGCACCCGCCGGATTGCTTGTGTACCACGCTTCCGGACGGGTCTCCTTTGACGTGAGCTGCGGTGCATCACCCTCGGCATTGGAGGTACACGGTGACGTGTTCATGTGCGAACAGACTCCGATGAGGAAGAGTAAGACATGGGAACGGAGGCGTTCGTGTCCCATGTGTTACTCTTACTCGCCGGGCTTCTCAAGGCTCATGGCCGGTGATGATGTCAGACATAGGGAACAACAAGACTTGAAGGACAGACTTAGACTAGGTTAACTTTGGAGCGCATTTGTTAATTATCCAAAATGTAATGAATGTGGTCCGATTCAAATGAAAATCATCCGGCTTATTCAATTTTCGTTTGAAATGCATGTCGACCTTTGAGGTACACGGTTCGATCATCGGCTCCCATATCACTATCCGCGGAATGCATCCACGAACGTATACCATGTTCGTTTATTGGGTCCGTGTTGGAGCTGCCTTAAGCCATTGCCTGGAACAAAAACAGAGAGAAAAAACGACCAACCATAAAAGCAGGCAGTAGAGCGGACGAGCTCGGAAACCAAGCCGAGCAGCACTTCCTTGTCCAACTTCTGTGAATCACAAAGGCACGGGCTCTTAAATATAACACACAGTAAATAATTCTGCACTGACACAAGCATGAAGGAACATTCTCCTCTCGAGGAAGCTGACTTGGTTTATGTTTGGGGAGGCCCAAACATACAAAAATAGCACCACCCTGGACGATATTTCAGAACAGATGACCAGTGCGGTGGTGGTCGATTGCGGCTCATAGATGGGGCTGGCACATGGTAGTTTGGTGGTCTGGACGGTCTCGTTGCTCGGGTGGGCGAAGGGTGAGACAACACCAAGCTGTGCCCTTGGCTGTTGGCCGAGGCACATGATGGTGATGCCTTCGGGCCCCTCTTTCTACTTGGAGACGTCGTCGACATGTGGTGCTCGCTCTCCACATGGACCACTCCAGGGTCAGGATGTGATTGGGATTAAGCTGCATGTAGAAACAATCAATAACGAGCAAGAAAATAGACGTGCTAGCACACAACGGCTTTCATTTCATGCTAGTTGCTTGATCTGTTGCTCACGCAAGTGACTTCGGTTCGCCAGTTCAGGCTCAACTTGTCACATTATGTTACACGATTTACAGGTCGGGCCTCATATCTCCTCGGGATTGGATGATGGTGAAGTTTTGCATCTTTCTTGGAGTGGTTACTAGTTGGAGGCACCCGGTGCATGCATGAGGATGGTGAGGGTCATCGCGGCGGTGGCCGGTCCAAGTTGGTGGTGATGGTGTCGACGCTTCTATGGTGACAATGACGGGGGTGAACGATGTCGGGGTTGTAGTCGGGCATTCTCCGGTGTGTCCGCGGGATTGTCCTAGGTTGTTTGTTGCTGCGAAGTCAGAGTTGTAGTGGTGGAGTCCGGTTGGCGATGATGACAGGCATCAGGTGGTCTGTTTGGTGATTTTTCGTGGCTCCAGCCTTGTATTGTTTTCCTTTGTAGATCTTTGTCAGAATTGGGGTTTGTTGTCCTCGTCGCGGGTGGCTGAGTGGTTGGCATGGATCTTCACGTGGCTTCACACGGCCATACTATGTGGTCTGGGTCGACGGTTGTATGCCTCGAAGTCGGAGTCGCTTGCTCGGGGACAAGTGATGATGATGACACTTGTTCAAGAGAGAAGGGATGACGATGACACTTGCTCGGGGGAGAAGGGATGATGGTGACACTTGCTCAGGGGAGAAGTGATGACCATGATACGGTTGGAAATATGCCCTAGAGGCAATAATAAAGTGGTTATTATTATATTTCCTTAATCATGATAAAGGTTTATTATTCATGCTATAATTGTATTGACCGGAAACTTAAATACATGTGTGGATACATAAACAAATACCGTGTCCCTAGGGAGCCACTACTAGACAAGCTCGTTGATTAAAAGATGGTTAAGGTTTCCTAACCATAGACATGTGTTATCACTTGATAACGGGATCACATTATTAGGAGAATGATGTGATGGACAAGACCCATCCGTCAGCTTAGCATATGATCGTTCAGTTTATTGCTACTGCTTTCTTAATGTCAAATACATATTCCTTCGACCATGAGATCATGCAGCTCCCGGGTACCGGAGGAATACCTTGTGTGCTATCAAATGTCACAACGTAACTGGGTGATCATAAAGATGCTCTACAGGTATCTTCGAAGGTGTCTGTTGAGTTGGCATGGATCGAGATTGGGATTTGTCACTCCGTGTATCGGAGAGGTATCTCTGGGCCCTCTCGGTAATACAGCATCACAAGAAGCTTGCAAGAAAAGTGAGTAATGAGTTAGTTACGAGATGATGTATTACGGAATGAGTAAAGAGACTTACCGGTAACGAGATTGAACTAGGTATAGAGATACCGACGATCGAATCTCGCACAAGTAACAAACCGACAGACAAAGGGAATTACGTACGTTGTCATAAAGGTTCGACCGCTAAATATCTTGGTAGAATATGTACAAACCAATATGGGCATGCAGGTCCCGCTATTGGTTATTGATCGGAGAAGCGTCTCGGTCATGTCTACATCATTCACGAACCCGTAGGGTCCGCACGCTTAACGTTCGTTGATGATATAGTATTATATGAGTTATGTGAAATAGTGACCGAATGTTGTTCGGTGTCCCGGATGAGATCACGAACATGGCGAGGAGCTCCGGAATGGTCTGGAGGTAAAGATTGATATATAGGATGATACTATTTGGTCTCCGGAAAGGTTCTGGAATGCACCGGGTATTCATCGGATCACCGGAAGGGGTTACGGGAGACCTAGGGGAGGAACACACCAGCTCATAAGGGACTGGCGCACCCTCTCCCTGGCCACCGTCCCTCTTGGGAAGGAAAGGGGGGTGCCTAAGGCAAGGGAGCCGCCGGCCCCCCTCCTGCCTTCTCCTCCACCCCCTAGGAAGGAAAGGGCGCGCCTAGGGTAGGCGCCCTAGGGCTGGCCACCGGCCCCCTTGGGGTGCCCTAGGCTGGCTTCCCTCCTCCCCCCACCTATATATATGAGAGGAGGGAGAGAGGCAACACACACCATGATCCCCAAGCCATGTGCGGCACCCCATGTCCCTCTAGTTCTACTTCCTCCTCCGTCCACGTCTGTTGTGCTTGGCGAAGCCCTGCGGATAGTTTCACCACCTCCGTTACCACGCCATCGTGCTGCCAGAACTCATCTACTACTTCACCTCTTTTGCTGAATCGAGAGGCGAGGACGTCATCGAGCTGAACGTATGCTGAATGCGGAGGTGCCGTACGTTCAGTACTTGATCGGGACGGATCGTGAAGGTGTACCACTACATCAACCGCGTTAATAAACGCTTCCGCTTAGCAATCTACAAGGGTATGTAGAGGCTCTCCCCCTCTTGTAGCTATGCATCTCCATGGATAGATCTTGCGTGTGCGTAGAATTTTTTTGTTTTCCATGCAACGTTCCCCAATAGTGGCATCATGAGCCAGGTCTATGCATAGATGATATGCATGAGTAGAACACAAAGGAGTTGTGGGTGGTGAGGTTCATATTGCTTCCCACCAATGTATTATTTTGATTCGGCGGCATTGTGGGATGAAGCGGCCCGGACCAACCTTACATGTCCACGCACATGAGACCGGTTCCACCGACTGACATGCAACTTGTTTTGCATAAAGGTGGCTAGCGGGTGTCTGTTTCTCCTACTTTAGTTGAATCAGATTTGACTACGGAAGTCCTTGCAGAAGGTCAAATAGCAACTTTATAATCACCGTTGTGGTTTTTGCGTAGGTAAGAACGGTTCTTGCTAGTTGCCCATAGCAGCCACGTAGAATTTGCAACAACAAAGTAGAGGACGTCTAACTTGTTTTTGCAAGGCATGTTGTGATGTGATATGGTGTGGATATGATGTGATATATGTTGATGTATGAGATGATCATGTTTTGTAATAAGTTCACGACTTGCATGTCGATTAGTACGACAACCGGCAGGAGCCTTAGGGTTGTCTTTAATTATTGTATGACATGCGTGTCATTCATTTAAGCGCCATGTAATTTCTTTACTTTATCGCTATGTGTTGGCAATAGTTGTAGAAGCAATAGTTGGCGATACAACCCTGGTGCTACGATGGGGATCAAGGTGTCGTGCCGGTGACGATGAAGATCATGCCGATGCTTTGGAGATGGAGATCAAAAGCACAAGATGATGATGGTCGTATCTTGTCACATATTTTTGATTGCATGTGATGTTTATCCTTTATGCATCTTATTTTGCTTAGAATGATGGTAGCATTATAAGATGATCCCTTCACTTAATTTCAAGATAAAAGTGTTCTCCCTGAGTATGCACCGTTGCCAAAGTTCATCGTTTCGAAGCACCTCGTGATGATCGGGTGTGATAGACTCTACGTTCACATACAACGGGTGTAAGCCAGTTTTGCACATGCAGAATACTTGGGTTAACCTTGACGAGCCTAGCATGTACAGTCATGGTCTCGGAACGCTGGAGACCGAAAGGTTGAACGTGAGTCATATAGTAGATATGATCAACATAGAGATGTTCACCATTGAAGACTACCCCATCTCACGTGATGACCGGACATGGGTTAGTTGATTTGGATCATGTATCACATAGACAACTTGAGGGATGTTGATTTAAGTGGGAGTTCATGGAGTGGTATATTGTTAATAGTAAAGATACTCTCCTCTCAGTTGACCAACAGCTTGTCTTCCACATCTAATTCACGGGATCTCCGATCACATAGACTAGGTTACCACTGTGAACAACTCATATTGTGGATCTCATACCCATCTCCTTCGATGCATTATCTATCACATTACGTGATAGACCCTTAGTAAAAGGATCTGCCATATTTTTAGACGTTTGGATATAATCCAATGCAATAACTCCGGAGTTTTTCATTTTTCTGACAGACTTCAACCTTCTCTGAATGTGTCTTGATGACTTCATGTTATCCTTTGAGTTGCTCACTTTCGTGATCACAGTTTGATTGTCGCAGTTCATAAGAATACCCGGTAAAGGTTTCTCAACAACCGGCAAGTCATTCAAGAGCCGGCGAAGCCAATCTACTTCGACCGTAGCTGTATCTAGTGTTGTGAGTTCTGCTTCCATTGTTGACCTCATTAAGATGGTCTGCTTGCAAGACTTCCAAGAAACAGCGCCACCTCCATGAGTGAATACATATCCGCCCATGGCCTTTATCTCATCAGCATCAGAGATCCAGTTTGAGTCACTATACCCTTCCAGTACCTTTGGGTACATAGTGTAGTGAATTCCATAACTCGCAGTACCTTTCACGTAACGCATAACTCTCTCTAGAGCTTTCCAATGCACATCTCCTGGTTTTGAGACAACCCGGCTCAGTTTGCTAACAGCAAAAGAGATGTCAGGTCTTGTAGCACTGGCTAAGTACATAAGCGAGCCAATAATCTGAGAATATTTCAATTAATCTCTAGCAATTCTTCGATTCTTTCGAAGCAACACGCTAGCATCATATGGTGTTGGAGAGGGATTGCAGTCACTATAGCCAAAGCGACTCAAGATCTTTTCCACATAGTGAGATTGAAGCAATGCAATCCCACCATCATCGTCTCTCAATAACTTGATGTTCAGAATGACATTAGCCACTCCTAAATCCTTCATCTCAAAACAACGAGATAGGAAATCCTTGACCTCCTTAATAACATTCAGATTTGTTCCGAAAATCAGTATGTCATCAACATACAAGCAAAGGATAACTCCCTCGCCCCCACCATGGCGATAGTACACACATTTATCAGCTTCGTTTACAACAAAGCCTGCAGTTGTTAAAGTTCTTTCAAACTTCTCATGCCACTACTTGGGTGCTTGCTTAAGTCCATACAAAGACTTCGGCAACTTGCACACTTTTCCTTCCTGACCATCTACTACAAACCCATCTGGTTGTTCCATGTAAATTTCCTCATCCAACTCTCCATTTAGGAAAGCAGTCTTAACATCCATTTGATGAACGAGAAGACCATGTGAGGCCGCTAGTGAAAGTATTACTCGAATAGTGGTTAATCAAGCCACAGGTGAGTAAGTATCAAAGAAGTCTTCACCTTCCTTTTGGGTATAACCCTTAGCCACGAACTGTGCCTTGTACTTTTTGATAGTACCATCAGGCCTAAGCTTCTTCTTGAATACCCATTTGCACCCTATAGGTTTGCACCCATAAGGACAATCAGTTATCTCCCAAGTTTCATTTGCCAAGATGGAATCCATCTCACTACGGACTGCTTCCTTCCAGTAGTTAGCATCTTCAGATGCATAGGCCTCTGAAATAGAACTGGGAGTGTCATCTATGAGATACACAAGAAAATCATCACCAAAAGACTTTGCAGTCCTCTGTCTCTTGCTCCTAGTAGGAACTTCATTGTTCTCCTCCACAGGATTTTCAAAGTGTTCCATCAAAATGGCAGGTTCAGTAATTGTAATTAATTCCTGATTCGGGGAAATAGGCATCTCCTGATTTGATGAGCTCGCTGTAGGAGATATGCCCTAGAGGTAATAATAAATGTTATTATTTATCTCCGTGTTCATAATTAGGTTTATGTTCCATGCTATAACTGTTGTGGTTCCCAAGCCCGTATATCCATAAAGGCTCTGGGGAAAACCCATGTGCATGTGTGGAATAATAAACGGTAAAATGTATTCCTAGTCATGCCTCTAAGACTAGCTCAAGTGTTGCATGATGATTATGTTTTCCCAATCATAGGCATGTCTATGCCAGCAACTTTGAGGGCACAAATGTTAGAAGAACATTTGTGTTGAATCGACCCGATTGATGTTATGCTATGAGATACATTCGTCACAAGTTAATGGTTAATAACGCAGAGATGGTTAATGTTTGCATAATTCCTTAGACCATGAGAGTATCGAGTTTCTTCATGCTTGCTTCATGAACTTTGGGGTTTGTTAAACGTCATCCGTAAATGGGTGGCTATTACGGCGGCTTACGGGTTCATGGAAAAGTATGTCAAGTAACTTGATAGCTCAAGATTGGGATTTGCTCCTTCGGTGATGGAGAGATGTCTCTGGGCCCTCTCGGTGTTACGATATCCATCATCGTCTGGCCAGACACTTTGTGATTTGATCACGGGGATGCCGGAACACGGTAACGAGAAAAGAGAACAATACCGGTAACGAGGTAACTAGCATAGTGGACAAGTTGTTGATCCACGGGAATGCCAACATGTCTCACCTTGGGTATTTGTAACATATCGCGAAGCAACAGGAATAGCACACGGCAACTGGAGGTTCACTCGAATATTCATTCGTGTGGGTATAGGGGTCAATATGGGTGTCCACGGCTCCGATGCTGGTCATTGATCGGAAAGTGTTCCGGTCATGTCTATACTTCACCGAACCTATAGGGTCACACGCTTAAGGGTCATCTATCTGTTGAACGCTGGACAGGGAGTCTGAGAGAAAGTCACCGAAAATGTTTCGGAGACAACGGAAGAGTTCCGAGAGAGAGAACACCGAAAGAGTTTCGGTAAAACCGAAAAGTTGTTTCGGAATATATTATTTGGTCAAAAAAGGGTTTTGGCACCGCCTGGAAATTTTCAGAGGATGCCAGAATTGGTCTGGGAACTTCTGGGAATTTTCGGAGAGAAAAATCGGAAATGTTCCGAAACTGCCGTAACCGCTGTTAATGCTTTCCGCTGATGAAAACCACCGCATCGAAAATGTTTCGGATCATGCCCAGAATAATTTTAGAGGGTGCCAGAAATGTTCTGGGACTTTTTGGAATTTTTCAGAAAAAGTTTCGCGGAAAACATCTTGTCTCAGCGCGAGGGGACAAGATCCCACGAATCGGGGGTTGCATGTTTGGTGGCTTTTTGTCTAGGGAGCATGCATGTTTCATGGAGACATGTTGGTGGCTTGTTGGGGGGGGGGGCCTCCCCCATGGGGAGACAAGGTGTGGGCCGGCCCAAGGGCTGCCATGGTGGTGTCCCCTTGGTGCCCCCCTTGTGTTACCATTATGCCCTTTCATGTGTGACATAAAGCTTGGGTATTTTGGTATTTCAACATCCCACCCCACCCCTTGCCTTGGCCTATAAAAGGAGGAGAAGGGGCTGCCATTCTCCCCATCCCTTGCTCTCATACACATGCCAAGATGTTATCTGGCTTCTCTCTCCCTCCCACGAAAAGAGTTTCGTAGAGCCGAAAGGCTATCTGGGTTCCGGCAGGAACTAGTTCTGGACGGCGAAGCCCTGCCGGATAGGTGACACCGTATGTGTGCAACTCTGTAGAGAGGTCGTAGTTTCGATCTTAGTGCCCGAGGGGCTGTTCGAGAGTGCCTCCCGAAGGGCTGTCCAAGTGACGGTCCGAGTTCTGTGAGTCCTCCCGAAGGGCTGTCCGAGTGACCATTCGAGTTTCGAAGGTCCTCCCGAAGGGCTGTCCGCGACATCGTCCGGGGGACTGTTCGACCGCCTCCTGGAGGGCTGTCCGAAGGGAAGACGAGGGTATACATCCTCGCGGTTGGGAGGTTGTAAATCCTAGCTGCGGGGATCTGCACCGCCGATCGTCATCGACTCTACTTCCGCTGCGCTACGAGTCGGTAACGAACATGATCAAACCTTGTATGCAGTCTCCATAGTGGTCCTGGGCTGGTGCGTAGGGCGGAAAATTTTTGTTTTCTGCTGCGTTACCCTACAGTGGTATCAGAGCCGTGCTATGCGTAGATGCAGGTTGCGATCTAGAATACATAGAGATGTATGGGTGTTGCACAATATAATTAGGTAGTAGATGAGTTCTATTACTGAAAATTATTTGTGCGGGTAGCAGATGAAATCTGTTACCCGATGTTCTTGTTGCTACCCTGGAATTTGCATATTTCTGATCTTGATAACAGTATGGTGGAGTTTCAAAGTTCTGGCAATCCGCGATCCTGATTGATCAACGAAGTGCTAACAGTTCATTGAATTCCACCGTAGTTAAAAGGAAAGATGAAATTTCGCAGACAAAAGGGCAATGCAGATATGATCTTCACGGGGGTCATGCATATGACGAAGTTTAGTATGGGGCTCGAGATTTTATTATCTCGGTTTTCATACACCCTGGAAAGTTAATCTAGCGACTTGAATTATCATACTTGATGATGGACGTTGGTAGCTTCGGTTTGTTTCGAAACCTTAGAAGCCACGTAAAACAAGTTTTTGCATGAACCGATTAGAGGCGTCTAACTTGGTTTTGCAGGAGGGTTTGCATGTGCATATGATGTGGTATAGCAGTGCTCATAATAATTTGATTATGTATGAGATGACTATATAATGTAAATTTATTGACCTGCGTGTCATGATTCGGCATGATGGCTGGAGCCATATGATTGCACTTTAAATGACCTGCGTGTCAACCTTGTTGTAATGCATTATTTTATTAGCTATAGAGATAGCAATATTATCTGGTGCATCGACAAGGTGGTGGCAATCTTTGCAAAGGTGAACACCGACGCGAATGCCGAAGACGAAGAAATACAAGACTTCTCCGTCAGAAAGGGCTATACCATATCATGCTATTATGAATTGCCTGAGATGTTTATCCCTTATGTTGCACCCTTCTTGATTGCGCGGTAGTCGCTTTTATTAGGGTGATCTCTCACAAAAATATCAAGTAGTTAGTGTTCTCCCAAGTGTAGCACCGTCACGGCACCTAACTTTTCGGGGCATCACATGGACACATGGGTGCGAACGATTAGGGAAGTGTGAGGCGGGTGAGTTGAGACCTCGCAGCAAGATCACTTGGTTGTCTTGACGTTCTGGAGGAGCGTCCTGAGCTCGGAACACGCCCATCAAAAGATGAACAAGAGTCACATAGAGATGTGATTGGCAAGTTGGCCTACCGATTGCAATTTTCGTCACTTGAGATGGACACATCCTTGGCGTTGAATTGTAATATGGATCTTGAATCGCTCACAATCAATTATGAGAGATATTGATTTGAGTGGGAGAGCACTGTTGAATTAACTTGTTTAATTCTCAGTGCAATTAATTTTGAACACTGTCTAAGTGTGATTTGCATAATAGTTGTAGAATAATGGCTCGCATTTCCACCTTCCCTATTAAAATTGAATAGCTGTTAAATATCTGGTTAAATCTTTACGGTTGGTAACGTAATGTGAGGATTGTCCTCCAGAGTGCCGAGAAGGACTTTGTCCTATCGCATACTTTCGGTATTCTCTCGCTTATGATATCGATCATGTGACTCTCGTCCTTCGATCCAAAAGCTAGAATTCCGTTTCAGTCAAGTGCAATATGTTTGCTTCCATCAGACCTGAACTTCGAAAGTTTGGATAGTTATGTGATATTCATGGAATCTGAAAATCATTTTCAGAGACAGACAAAGGCTAAAAGATATGAGATATCCAAAGCAATGTTTGTTTGCAAACTATTAGTAAAGGAGTTTACTATGCATTAGACTGATAAGAGAGGGATCCAGTAGAACGCCTGTCATATGATGAAAAGTGAATAAAACAACAACTTAAAGAGAAAGGAAATGTCCGAAGGGTGTTAGTGTGACTTACACACCTAGGAAGTCCGTGGCTAACGCCACTCTTAAGTTGGGTGCTTCTTCTGAGAGTAGGAGAAATACTGAAAGTTAACCTGTTAGAAGTATAAAGGCAATAAGATAGAAGACTGGAATATCCAGCTCATGTATGAATGTCATGCAAGTTTTTGATGTATAGAAGGCTGGTCAAAGATATAGTTCTTGGGAATTATGGTTAAACTTGTTAATCACTAATTCTTGGGTATTGTGAGTTAATCACAAAGATACCCGCTCGATTGCATTCTGTTGCAACTCGATGTAAGAACTACTATGGCCTGAAAGACTAGCCAGGAATGAGGTTTAGGTATACACAGGGAACATAGTAAATGTTAGTATACCTTCCATCGGTGTATTACCGTCTGTATTCATTTTCATAATTCATTTAGAGTTTCACGAACTCTAGCCCATTGCATAAGGTATCTTGCAAGAAGGTTGTTCATAAGAGAACTTTTGATGTTCGATGTTATGAATAACATAAGGGCCATACTTTCATTATGAATGAGATGTATGTTATGAATATTGATAATAATATATTACCTCTGGGTTTACTTTCATAATTCATTTTAGAGTTTCATACACTCTAGCCCATTGCACAATGTTTGTTGCAAAAGAGTTGTTCATAAAACAACAATTGTTGTTCAGTATTATGAATAACATGGAGGGCCATGCTTCCTTCCAAAATTGGACGTATGTTATGAATATTGATGGTAATATGATACATCTATAACACTGACGCTAAATGTCGCAAGACTAAAAGAATACCACACAAGTGTGGCACTGCATTTGGTCACATTGGAGAAACCCGCATGGAAAACTCCATTATGATGGATTTTGAAGTCGTTTGATTTTGAATCATCTGACACTTGCAAATTTCCTCCGAAAAGTGAAGTGACTGAAATACCGTTCACAGGCCATAAGGAATGAGCAACAAACTTATTGGTGATCATACATTGTGATGTGTGTAGTTCAATAAATGTTGTTGCAAGTAGTGGATTTATCTATCTTCAGAAATGACTCAAGTAGATATATGGATATTTACTTGATGAGACGTAAGTCTGGATCTTTTGAAATCATTCGAAAGGTTTTCAAATATGAAGTAGAAGTTTCCGTGCTATGCGTAGATGCAGGTTGCGATCTAGAATACATAGAGATGTATGGGTGTTGCACAATATAATTAGGTAGTAGATGAGTTCTATTACTGAAAATTATTTGTGCGGGTAGCAGATGAAATCTGTTACCCGATGTTCTTGTTGCTACCCTGGAATTTGCATATTTCTGATCTTGATAACAGTATGGTGGAGTTTCAAAGTTCTGGCAATCCGCGATCCTGATTGATCAACGAAGTGCTAACAGTTCATTGAATTCCACCGTAGTTAAAAGGAAAGATGAAATTTCGCAGACAAAAGGGCAATGCAGATATGATCTTCACGGGGGTCATGCATATGACGAAGTTTAGTATGGGGCTCGAGATTTTATTATCTCGGTTTTCATACACCCTGGAAAGTTAATCTAGCGACTTGAATTATCATACTTGATGATGGACGTTGGTAGCTTCGGTTTGTTTCGAAACCTTAGAAGCCACGTAAAACAAGTTTTTGCATGAACCGATTAGAGGCGTCTAACTTGGTTTTGCAGGAGGGTTTGCATGTGCATATGATGTGGTATAGCAGTGCTCATAATAATTTGATTATGTATGAGATGACTATATAATGTAAATTTATTGACCTGCGTGTCATGATTCGGCATGATGGCTGGAGCCATATGATTGCACTTTAAATGACCTGCGTGTCAACCTTGTTGTAATGCATTATTTTATTAGCAATAGAGATAGCAATATTATCTGGTGCATCGACAAGGTGGTGGCAATCTTCGCAAAGGTGAACACCGACGCGAATGCCGAAGACGAAGAAATACAAGACTTCTCCGTCAGAAAGGGCTATACCATATCATGCTATTATGAATTGCCTGAGATGTTTATCCCTTATGTTGCACCCTTCTTGATTGCGCGGTAGTCGCTTTTATTAGGGTGATCTCTCACAAAAATATCAAGTAGTTAGTGTTCTCCCAAGTGTAGCACCGTCACGGCACCTAACTTTTCGGGGCATCACATGGACACATGGGTGCGAACGATTAGGGAAGTGTGAGGCGGGTGAGTTGAGACCTCGCAGCAAGATCACTTGGTTGTCTTGACGTTCTGGAGGAGCGTCCTGAGCTCGGAACACGCCCATCGAAAGATGAACAAGAGTCACATAGAGATGTGATTGGCAAGTTGGCCTACCGATTGCAATTTTCATCACTTGAGATGGACACATCCTTGGCGTTGAATTGTAATATGGATCTTGAATCGCTCACAATCAATTATGAGAGATATTGATTTGAGTGGGAGAGCACTGTTGAATTAACTTGTTTAATTCTCAGTGCAATTAATTTTGAACATTGTCTAAGTGTGATTTGCATAATAGTTGTAGAATAATGGCTCGCATTTCCACCTTCCCTATTAAAATTGAATAGCTGTTAAATATCTGGTTAAATCTTTACGGTTGGTAACGTAATGTGAGGATTGTCCTCCAGAGTGCCGAGAAGGACTTTGTCCTATCGCATACTTTCGGTATTCTCTCGCTTATGCTATGGATCATGTGACTCTCGTCCTTCGATCCAAAAGCTAGAATTCCGTTTCAGTCAAGTGCAATATGTTTGCTTCCATCAGACCTGAACTTCGAAAGTTTGGATAGTTATGTGATATTCATGGAATCTGAAAATCATTTTCAGAGACAGACAAAGGCTAAAAGATATGAGATATCCAAAGCAATGTTTGTTTGCAAACTATTAGTAAAGGAGTTTACTATGCATTAGACTGATAAGAGAGGGATCCAGTAGAACGCCTGTCATATGATGAAAAGTGAATAAAACAACAACTTAAAGAGAAAGGAAGTGTCCGAAGGGTGTTAGTGTGACTTACACACCTAGGAAGTCCGGGGATAACGCCACTCTTAAGTTGGGTGCTTCTTGTGAGAGTAGGAGAAATACTGAAAGTTAAACTGTTAGAAGTATAAAGGCAATAAGATAGAAGACTGGAATATCCAGCTCATGTATGAATGTCATGCAAGTTTTTGATGTATAGAAGGCTGGTCAAAGATATAGTTCTTGGGAATTATGGTTAAACATGTTAATCACTAATTCTTGGGTATTGTGAGTTAATCACAAAGATACCCGCTCGATTGCATTCTGTTGCAACTCGATGTAAGAACTACTATGGCCTGAAAGACTAGCCAGGAATGAGGTTTAGGTATACACAGGGAACATAGTAAATGTTACTATACCTTCCATCGGTGTATTACCGTCTGTATTCATTTTCATAATTCATTTAGAGTTTCACGAACTCTAGCCCATTGCATAAGGTATCTTGCAAGAAGGTTGTTCATAAGAGAACTTTTGATGTTCGATGTTATGAATAACATAAGGGCCATACTTTCATTATGAATGAGATGTATGTTATGAATATTGATAATAATATATTACCTCTGGGTTTACTTTCATAATTCATTTTAGAGTTTCATACACTCTAGCCCATTGCACAATGTTTGTTGCAAAAGAGTTGTTCATAAAACAACAATTGTTGTTCAGTATTATGAATAACATGGAGGGCCATGCTTCTTTCCAAAATTGGATGTATGTTATGAATATTGATGGTAATATGATACATCTATAACACTGACGCTAAATGTTGCAAGACTAAAAGAATACCACACAAGTGTGGCACTGCATTTGGTCACATTGGAGAAACCCGCATGGAAAACTCCATTATGATGGATTTTGAAGTCGTTTGATTTTGAATCATCTGACACTTGCAAATTTCCTCCGAAAAGTGAAGTGACTGAAATACCGTTCACAGGCCATAAGGAATGAGCAACAAACTTATTGGTGATCATACATTGTGATGTGTGTAGTTCAATAAATGTTGTTGCAAGTAGTGGATTTATCTATCTTCAGAAATGACTCAAGTAGATATATGGATATTTACTTGATGAGACGTAAGTCTGGATCTTTTGAAATCATTCGAAAGGTTTTCAAATATGAAGTAGAAGTTATTATAACAAGAAAATTATGTTTCTACAATTCGATTGCAGAAAGAAATATTTGAGTTACAAGTTTAGCGAATGTCTGATGAGTTGTGAAAAGAGTTTCATAACTTACACCTCCCGGAACACCACTGTGAGTGGAAAGTCCGTGAAGATGTAATCGAACCATTTATGACATGGTAAGATCAAAGATGACATAAATAAATTTGCCATTATCCCTTTTAAAAGGTGATGCTTTAGAGACTGCGGCTTTTACACTGAAAAGAGCTCCATCGGGTCTGTTGAAATGACAGCATGGTATGGTACGCCCAACCATGTTATATCTTTTCTTAACATTTGGAATATGGAGCTTGTGTAAAAGGTTACAAACCTATTCCAAATCAGACAAGTGCTACTTTGTAGGTTATCCCAAAATGTTGGGTATTCCTCCCTCACTATACCGAGGCAAATAGGTTTGCCACAAAGAACGGTATGCTTTTTGAAGAAAATGGTTCTTTCAAAAAGGTGAGTGGGAGAATAATGCAACTCGACGAGATAACCAGTATCTCCGTCATCAGGTCAAAGGAAAGAGACCTTGGAAGTAATTCCAGAGTTTCCTACTGCGACTGATACGGAAGTCTCTACAATAAAATGTATGGACTTCGGTCGAACTTGCAGCTGAACCATGTAGGCAAGGCTCGTGCAAACCTCTCAGGTGCGCAAATGAGATATTGTTGTTAGACAACAGTATACCTACGATACACAAGGAAGCGTTGATGGGCCCTGACTCCGGAATTGGCTAAATGCCAATACAATCCGAGATAGTTTCCATATAAGTGATTCAAGATTAAAACCTTGATACACCTTTCGGAAGACTTAGAGTCTGACGAATATTTATGGAACTATAACTGATACGAATAAAAATGTTTTATCCATAAAGCTAGACTTGTTGCAATATACAAGTTCAAGGAGTTGACTACGATGAGGTTGCTTCACCGTAGCGATGCTTAAAGTCGGTTCGGGTTGAACTAGCAATTAATACATATTTCATATCATGAGATATAAAACAATGGATGACAAAAGGATTTCCATCTGATGGAAATGAAACCAAGGACTTGCATGTGTTACAGTCCAAGGTATTTTGTCAATCCAGAGGATGCTAGTAAGGGTGCAAACTTCAGAGTTCCAGCGATGGACAGAAGAGAGCAAAGAGGAGTTGGAATCTTCGTGTTTTGATGAAATGGTCAAAAAGGGTTTTGACTTCATCAATGGGTAACGAAGATACTTGTAATTCAAGAAAGTAAGTGGGAGCATAATAACATTTCTAAAAACCTTGTGTGCTTGACACATTGTTAATTGGAATTAAAATTCTTGACACGAATTAGGACTTCATTTGAAAATAGTTTTTCAATGAAGTGCTTGGGCTAAATAGCCTTTATATTAGGCATTATGATCTATGGAGATAGATTTACCTAATAGGGCTAAGCAAAGATACATATTGACAAGATGCTAAAACCTTTTAGCATTAAAAACGTCAAGGAGTGATTCTTGCCGAAGTCACATGGAAAGAGTTTTTGCAAGACTCGGTGTCCCAAAACACTGATGAGCAAAATACATGATGGAGATTCCACACACTTGTGTTTGGATTAATCATGTATTCCATGGTATGTAAAAACAACCAGATATGTCCAATACTCCCAAAGTTGTTGCGAGTATAGATACCAAAGTGATCAAAAGTACTGATCATGGGACAACAGTGAAAAAGGGTCATTGAGTACTATAGTAGCACTGATGACATGTATTCTCGCAAGCAGAGATCATGAAGAGTTCGTTGTAAAAGGTTACATCGATACAGTCTTCATCCATGCTCCAAGCGATTTTCGATTTAAGTTAAGGGTTTTGTGCAATACACAATATGGTGGCACGGTAGTTGGAAATTGTTCCAAACAAGTTACTGTGGCGAATTCTATAACAGAGGCGAAGTATGTTGCCGCTTTTAAAAGCGACAAAGAAGATGTTGAATCATATAGTTCATTCATGAACTTAGTATGGTTCCAAGATGGCTTTTGTCAATGGGACACTACTGCAGATAGTTGCTCCATAACTCAGTCTGAGAAATCCAGGTTCGACCTGTGATTCACATACATACAAAGCCAAGTCCACACAAAATATGAATTTTGTGAAAGCGTGAAAACGTGAGGATATGCAAAGATACACACGGAGCTGAAGTCGTCAGATCCGTTGGACATCAGGCTATACCACAAGCAAAGCATATTTACACCGGTGTGCCACAGGTGTGAAGTGCATTAGCATTAACTAGATTATTGACTCTAGTGCAAGTGGGAGTCTGTAGGAGATATGCCCTAGAGGTAATAATAAATGTTATTATTTATCTCCGTGTTCATAATTAGGTTTATGTTCCATGCTATAGCTGCTGTGGTTCCCGAGCCCGTATATCCATAAAGGCTCTGGGGAAAACCCATGTGCACGTGTGGAATAATAAACGGTAAAATGTATTCCTAGTCATGCCTCTAAGACTAGCTCAAGTGTTGCATGATGATTATGTTTTCCCAATCATAGGCATGTCTATGCCAGCAACTTTGAGGGCACAAATGTTAGAAGAACATTTGTGTTGAATCGACCCGATTGATGTTATGCTATGAGATACATTCGTCACAAGTTAATGGTTAATAACGCAGAGATGGTTAATGTTTGCATAATTCCTTAGACCATGAGAGTATCGAGTTTCTTCATGCTTGCTTCATGAACTTTGGGGTTTGTTAAACGTCATCCGTAAATGGGTGGCTATTACGGCGGCTTACGGGTTCGTGGAAAAGTATGTCAAGTAACTTGATAGCTCAAGATTGGGATTTGCTCCTCCGGCGATGGAGAGATATCTCTGGGCCCTCTCGGTGTTACGGTATCCATCATCGTCTGGCCAGACACTTTGTGATTTGATCACGGGGATGCCGGAACACGGTAACGAGAAAAGAGGACAATACCGGTAACGAGGTAACTAGCATAGTGGACAAGTTGTTGATCCACGGGAATGCCAACATGTCTCACCTTGGGTATTTGTAACATATCGCGAAGCAACAGGAATAGCACACGGCAACTGGAGGTTCACTCGAATATTCATTCGTGTGGGTATAGGGGTCAATATGGGTGTCCACGGCTCCGATGCTGATCATTGATCGGAAAGTGTTCCGGTCATGTCTATACTTCACCGAACCTATAGGGTCACACGCTTAAGGGTCATCTATCTGTTGAACGCTGGACAGGGAGTCTGAGAGAAAGTCACCGAAAATGTTTCGGAGACAACGGAAGAGTTCCGAGAGAGAGAACACCGAAAGAGTTTCGGTAAAACCGAAAAGTTGTTTCAGAATATATTATTTGGTCAAAAAAGGGTTTTGGCACCGCCTGGAAATTTTCAGAGGATGCCAGAATTGGTCTGGGAACTTCTGGGAATTTTCGGAGAGAAAAACCGGAAATGTTCCGAAACTGCCGTAACCGCTGTTAATGCTTTCCGCTGATGAAAACCACCGCATCGAAAATGTTTCGGATCATGCCCAGAATAATTTTAGAGGGTGCCAGAAATGTTCTGGGACTTTTTGGAATTTTTCAGAAAAAGTTTCGCGGAAAACATCTTGTCTCAGCGCGAGGGGACAAGATCCCACGAATCGGGGGTTGCATGTTTGGTGGCTTTTTGTCTAGGGAGCATGCATGTTTCATGGAGACATGTTGGTGGCTTGTTGGGGGGGGCCCTCCCCCATGGGGAGACAAGGTGTGGGCCGGCCCAAGGGCTGCCATGGTGGTGTCCCCTTGGTGCCCCCCTTGTGTTACCATTATGCCCTTTCATGTGTGACATAAAGCTTGGGTATTTTGGTATTTCAACATCCCACCCCACCCCTTGCCTTGGCCTATAAAAGGAGGAGAAGGGGCTGCCATTCTCCCCATCCCTTGCTCTCATACACATGCCAAGATGTTATCTGGCTTCTCTCTCCCTCCCACGAAAAGAGTTTCGTAGAGCCGAAAGGCTGTCTGGGTTCCGGAGGAACTAGTTCTGGACGGCGAAGCCCTGCCGGATAGGTGACACCGTATGTGTGCAACTCTGTAGAGAGGTCGTAGTTTCGATCTTAGTGCCCGAGGGGCTGTTCGAGAGTGCCTCCCGAAGGGCTGTCCAAGTGACGGTCCGAGTTCTGTGAGTCCTCCCGAAGGGCTGTCCGAGTGACCATTCGAGTTTCGAAGGTCCTCCCGAAGGGCTGTCCGCGACATCGTCCGGGGGACTGTTCGACCACCTTCCGGAGGGCTGTCCGAAGGGAAGACGAGGGTATACATCCTCGCGGTTGGGAGGTTGTAAATCCTAGCTGCGGGGATCTGCACCGCCGATCGTCATCGACTCTACTTCCGCTGCGCTACGAGTCGGTAATGAACATGATCAAACCTTGTATGCAGTCTCCATAGTGGTCCTGGGCTGGTGCGTAGGGCGGAAAATTTTTGTTTTCTGCTGCGTTACCCTACACTCGCCCTATCCTTCATGGGAAAGATATATTCAAAGAAAGTCGCATCATTCGACTCCATGATTGTACCGACATGTATGTCAGACACCTCAGATTTTACAACCAAGAATCTATAGCCAATGCTATGAAAAGCATATCCCAGGAAAACACAATCCACAGTTTTTGGTCCCAGCTTGCGCTTCTTCGGAATTGGCGCATTGACTTTCGCCAAACAACCCCAGGTTCATAGATAAGAGAGTTTAACCTTTTCTTCTCCCATTCCTCGAATGGAGTTATCTCTTTGTTCTTTGTGGGAACTCGGTTTAGGACACGGCATGCAGTTAATATCGCCTCCCCCCACCATGCCTTGGAGAGACCCGATGTGTCTAACATGGCATTATCCAAATCAGATAGAGTATGGTTCTTTCTTTCGGCTACCCCATTTGACTTAGGTGAATAGGGAGGCGTCCTCTCCTGGATTATACCATGTTCCGCACAAAAGGAATCAAATTCATTTGAGAAATACTCTCCACCATGATCGGACCAGAGCCTCTTGATCTTTCGATCAAGTTGGTTTTCTGCTTCAGCTTTATAGAGCTTGAAATAGCTCAAAGCCTCATCCTTAGATTTCAGAAGATACACATGGCAGTATCTAGTGGAGTCATCAATTAACGTCAGGAAATATTTCTTTCCACCTTTTGTCAAGATACCATTCATTTCACATAGATCTGAATGTATGAGCTCTAGTGGTGCAAGATTTCTCGTTTCCGTAGTCGTGTGAGACTTATGAGATTGCTTAGCTTGCACACAAACTTGACACTTAGATCCCTTGATAGTAGTGAAACTAGGGATTAAGTTCAATTTGGCTAGTCGCGACATGCAACCAAAATTAACATGATAGAGACGTGAATGCCACACATTTGGTTCACTATTGTTGCAAACATGATTAACAACTTTATTGCAAACATCTGACAAGGATAAACAAAACAGGCCTCTTAACTCATAGCCTTTAACAACAATGGTTCCATACTTGGATATTACAAATTTATTTGACCCAAAGACAAGCTTGTAGCCATCTCTACTCAGAAGAGATCCGCTATCAAGATTTTTATTGACGGAGGGGACATAATGCATGTGCTTCAGCTGCACGATCTTCCCCGAAGTAAACTTCAGATCGACCATGCCAACACCACGAACATAAGCACTTGAACCGTTGCCCATCAGCACGGTTGAAGTCCCGGCGGTCTAATAAGACGAAAACATGGAAATATCACCGCATACATGCACATTAGCACCCGTGTCAATCAACCAATTGGGAGAATGACATACTGAAAGAATAGTGGGAAATATACCATACCCAGCATCCTTCATGTCAGTGTCACCAATGACAACATTAGCGGTCTTGCCACCTTTCCCAAGATGATGCTTGTCATAATGATTAGGGCAACTAGGAGCCCAATGATCAGGATCTCTGCACACATGACAAACACCTTTCTTCTTGTCATTCTTCTTCCTGAAGTTGGTGTGCTGTACAGCCTTGTTCTTCCCATCAAACTTTGCTTTACCATCAAACTTGCCCTTGTTCTTGAACTTGCAGGGCTGGAAGTTTTTCTTCTGTACCAGATTGGCACTAGATCCTCCCTCAATACCTCGAGCACGTGTGTCTTTTGCTCTCGCCTTTTCTTCCACATCAAGAGTACCAATGAGATCCGGAACGGAAAACTCCTGCCTCTTATGCTTCAGTAAGGTAGCAAAGTTCCTCCACGAGGGAGGAAATTTAGTGATGATGCCTCTGGCAACAAACTTGTCTGGTAACATACAATTGAAATGCTCAAGTTCTCTAGCAAATGACTGTACCACGTGAGCTTGCTCAACCATGGAGCGCTCTTCAGTCATCCTGTAGTCATAGAATTGCTCCATGATGTACAGCTCAGTGCCGGCATCCGAGACCCCAAACTTGGCCTCGAGTGCGTCCCACATATCATTTCCATTGTCAATTGACGCATAAGCATCAACTATGTTCTCACCAGGAACACTCAAAAGAGCAGCCTTAAACAGGGTATCCATTTTCCGAAAAGCTTATTCCTGTTGAGCATTATACTCTCCTTCAGGTTTGCCAAGGGTGGCGTCATAGCAACTCATGGTTTGAAACCATAAGACTGCTCTCCCGCATCACCTTTTATAGTGGATACCCTCAAACATATGAGGTCTCATGGAAGCAGCAAAACCACTCAGGGTAAATTGCCTATAATAAGGTTTTTGGATTGTTGGAAATATGAGCAATTTACCAAATGATTTTATTAACAGAAATACTAGATAAAGCATGACTAATATAGCAGAGATGAAACAAGTCATGCAATCTGATAGAGAGAAGGTAAATAGCATCTACACATCTGAACTAGAACCGAACACATCTAGAGCAAACATATGTAGAGCAAATAGTAGAGCAAGAAACTGTGGCAGAAACTCAAACAGAAAGAGCATAAGAACGTACGGAATAGCAGCAGAAGCACTGCTCTTGGGGTCGACATCCTCGCCAGCCATGTCGTCGAAGAGGTTGTCGACGTCGAGGAAGAAGTCGTCGTTGGGGAAGTGGTCATCGGTGTCCAGAGCGTTCGTGATGGACAGGTCAGTAGTCGTGCGGAGCGCTCCCCAAAAACCTTATCAACCTTCTCCCGTACAGGACTCAAAGCGGTGGGGTTTCAGAGGCCTACTGTCCAGACCTTCGGTGCACGCCGCAAGCCGGGATGGGGAAGATCGTAGCAACACCTCAGAGATTGGAACTTGGTGGTGAGAGGGAGATGATCTTCTAGTCTGTCTCTCTGGGAGGAGCGACCTCTCTTTTATAGGCACACGGGAAGGAGGTGAATAGGCTACGTCGGTAGCTGAAGAGAAAGAGGGAGACAAAATGAACAGACAGCAGCCGAAGGGTGCAGCGTTTGTATTCAATACCCACTACAGCAAAACTTTCTAGCTCCCGAGTGACCTTTCATATACCCGTCGTGCATGGCAAAAATTTAGGCATCGGCTCGGCTCGGCTCGTGATGAGGTGGGCGTGGCGAGGCGGGCGACGTAGGAGGAGCGCGTGTGAATGTCCCTCTTGTTCTCATGCTTATACATGTGCGGAAACAACCTGCCGTATGAGGAGGTCCAACTCCCACCAAACTAGCAATGTGGGACTAAACTTTGGTTCCACCTCTTGCCTTGCATGAATGGGCTACGTGGGCCTCTAGGATTTATTAGGAATTTCTGAAATTGTTATTGGGCTGGCCCAAAATAGATAAAATTCCACCATTTAGGACATGGCATTTTCTCCATTGCATCAACTTTAGCTTTATCCACCTCAATACCTCGTTCAGAAATTTTATGCCCCAAGACAATACCTTCATTAACCATCAAGTGGCACTTCTCCCAATGCAAGACAAGATTAGTTTGTTCACATCTCTGCATAACTCGATCAAGGTTGCTTAAGCAATCATCAAAAGAAGTTCCGTAAACGGATAAAATCGTCCATGAAAACCTCAACAATCTTTTCACAAAAATCAGAGAATATAGCAGTCGTACATCTTTGAAAGGTAGCAGGTGCATTGCATAAACCAAAAGGCATACATCTATAAGCATAGGTTCCAAAGGGACTAGTAAAGGTGGTTTTCTCTTGATCAGGTTATGAAACAGGTATTTGAGAGAAACCAGAATATCTATCAAGAAAGCAAAAGTGTGTGTGCTTAGATAATCTTTCCAACATTTGATCAATAAAAGGCAAAGGGTAATGATCTTTTCTAGTAGATTTATCTAATTTTCTAAAATCAATTACCATTCTATAGCCAGTAACAATTCTTTGTGGGATAAGTTCATTTTTATCATTAGGAACAACAGTAATACCTCCTTTCTTAGGGACACAATGAACAGGACATACCCATCTACTATCAGCTATGGGATAGATTATACCTCCTTCCAGAATTTTTAATATTTCAATTCTTACCACTTCTTTCATCTTAGGATTCAATCGTCATTGGTGATCAACAACGGGTTTAGCATCAGGTTCCATATTAATTTTGTGCTGACAGAGAGTGGAACTAATGTCCTTAAGATCATCAAGAGTATATCCAATAGCAGCACGGTGCTTGTTCAGAATTTTTAATAATCTTTCTTCTTCATGTTCTGAAAGGTTAGCACTAATAATAACAGGATATATCTTTTTCTCATCAAGATAAGCACATTTCAAAGTGTCAAGCAATTGTTTTAATTCAAACACAGGATCACCTTTAGGTGGAGGAGGACCTCCAAGAGTTTCAATAGGCAAATTGTGTTTTAGGAGAGGTTGTTGTTCATAGAATATTTTATCTATTTCATTTCTTTCATGCAAGTGCATATCATTTTCATGGTCTAGAAAATATTGTTCTAGTGGATCAATAGGAGGCATGGCAATAGAAGCAAGACCAATAATTTCATCCTTACTAGGTAATTATTTATTACGGGGTTGTCCACTAAACTTGGAGAAATTTAATTCATGACACTCTTCACCAAAGCTAACACTGACAGTTTGTTTATGGCAATCTATGGTAGCATTGACAGTGTTCAAGAAAGGTCTACCGAAGAAAATGGGAAAGAGTCATCTTGTGGGGAACCAAGAACTAGAAAATCAGTAGGGTATTTTATTTTCCCACACAAGACTTCAACATCTCTAACAATCCCAAGTGGTGTGATGGTGTCTCTATTAGAAAGTTTAATAGTAACATCTATATCTTCTATTTCAGCGGGTGCTATATCATTCATAATTTCTTGATATAAGGTAAAAGGAATAGCACTCACACTAGCACCTAAATCA
The DNA here is from genome assembly GCA_011799875.1 of Thinopyrum elongatum. Taxonomy (NCBI): domain Eukaryota; kingdom Viridiplantae; phylum Streptophyta; class Magnoliopsida; order Poales; family Poaceae; genus Thinopyrum; species Thinopyrum elongatum. The sequence goes on from CM022301.1 coordinate 29,680,605, forward strand.
CATAAACCATGATAATAGTGATCTCCTATTTTAACTGAGACAACATGCATGCCAACAATAGGTCTATGTTTATCTTCTTCACCGGGTTTGGCAATTCTAGCAGCTTCATCACAGAAGTAAATAACATGCCCATCAATATTTTCTACTAGGAGATCTTTAACCATAGCAACACTAGGTTCTACTTTGATTTGCTCAAAGGGTTTAGTTGCTTTAATATTGCTTTTGTGAACCACAGTTAATACCTTAGCATGTTCCTTTATCCTAACAGGGAAAGGTGGTTTCTCAATATAAGCAGTAGGCACAACTGGATCAACATTGTAAATGATAGTTTCATCTTTAGCTATTACCAGTTCTTTAATCTCTTCTTTAATAGGGGGATGATATTTAAACCACTTCTCCTTAGGGAGATCAACATAAGTAGAAAATGATTCACAAAAAGAGGCTACTATCTCAGAGTCAAGTCCATATTTAGTGCTAAACTTGTGAAAAGCATCGGTATTCATAAAAGATTTAACACAATCAAACTCAAGCTTAATACCTGACTCTTTACCTTAGTCAACTTCCCAATCTTCAGAGTTGCGTTTAATTCTTTCTAAAATATCCCACCTGAATTCAATTGTCTTCTTCATAAAGGAACTAGTACAGGAAGTATCGAGCATGGATTGATCATCACAAGAAAGCCGAGCATAAAATTCCTGAATGATAATTTCTCTAGAGAGCTCATGGTTGGGGCATGAATATAACATTGACTTCAGCCTCCCCCAAGCTAGAGCGATACTTTCTACTTCACGAGGCGAAAAATTATATATATAATTCCGATCACGATGAACTAGATGCATAGGATAATTTTTTTGGGGAAATTCCAATTTCAATCGATTCCAGTTCCAAGATCCAATATCATTGCTTAGCCTATACCATGTCAATGCTTTTCCCTTCAAAGATAAAGGGAAAACCTTCTTCTTAGCTTCATCTCTGGATAAACCTGCAAGCTTAAATAATCCACAAATTTCATCCACGTATATCAAATGCATATCAGGATGTTCTGTTCCATCTCCTGCATAAGGATTAGCTAGCAGTTGTTCTATCATACCCGAAGGAATTTCATAACCAATATCTTAAGTAGGTGCAGTAGGTTGAGGGGAAACTAATTGTGCTTCCGTTCAAGGTGAAGATACCCCAAACAAACCCCTCATAGGATGGTTTTCCATAGTAACAAGTGACAATAAATTTCAGCACGTAGTATAAATTTTTCCTTACCGATTTCCACTTACCAAGAGTGCTTCACTCCCCGGCAATGGTGCCAGAAAAGAGTCTTGATGACCCACAAGTATAGGGGATCAATCGTAGTCATTTCGATAAGTAAGAGTGTCAAACCCAACGAGGAGCAGAAGGAAATGACAAGTGGTTTTCAGCAAGGTATTTTCTGCAAGCGCTGAAATAGTCGGTAACAGGTAGTTTGATAGCAAGATAATTTGTAACAGACAAGTAATGGTAATGGTAAATAAAGTGCAGCAAGGTAGCCCAATCCTTTTGTGGCAGAGGACAGACCAAAACGGTCTCTTATAATAAGCAAAGTGTTCTTGAGGGCACACGGGAATTTCATCGAGTCACTTTCATCATGTTGGTTTGATTTGTGTTCGCTACTTTGATAATTTGATATGTGGGTGGACCGGTGCTTGGGTGCTGTTCTTAATTTAACAAACCTCCCACTTATGATTAACCCCCTCGCAAGCATCCGCAACTACGAGAAAAGTATTAAGATAAAATCTAACCATAGCATTAAACATTTGGATCCAAATCGGTCCCTTACGAAGTAGCGCATAAACTAGGGTTTACGCTTCTGTCACTCTAGCAACCCGCCATCTAATAACTACTCCACAATGCATTCCCTTAGGCCCAAATATGGTGAAGTGTCATGTAGTCGATGTTCACATGACACCACTAAGGGAATTAGAACATACATATCATCAAAATATCGAACACATATCAAGTTCACATGATTACTTGCAACGTGACTTCTCCCGTGACCTCAATAACAAGAGTAACTACTCACAAATGATATTTGTGAAGCCCCTGATTCAATCATACATGCAAATGTGTATGATCAAGATCAGGGACTCACGGGAAGATATTACAACACAACTCTAGACACAAATTGAAATAATACAAGCTTTATATTACAAGCCAGGGGCCTCGAGGGCTCGAATACATAAGCTCGAATACAAATGAGTCAGCAGAAGCAACATTATCTGAGTACAAACATGAGTTAAACAAGTTTGCCTTAAGAAGGCTAGCACAAAAGTATCAACGATCGAAAAGGCAAGGCCTCCTGCCTGGGAGCCTCCTAACTACTCCTGGTCGTCGACGGTCTCCACGTAATAGTAGGCTCCTTTGGGGTAGTAGTAGTCGTCGGCGGTAGCATCTGGCTCTTGGGCTCCACCATCTGGTTGCAGCATCCGAGAAGAATGGAAAGAGGTGGAAAAAGGGGAGCAAAGCAACCGTGAGTACTCATCCAAAGTACTCGCAAGGAAGGATCTACACTACATATGCACTTGTATCAAAGGAAAGGGGCTGTATATGTGGACTATACTGCAGAATGGCAGAATAGAGGGGAAAGCCTAGCCTATCGAAGACTAGCATCTCCTTGAAGCCTCCATCTTGCAGCATTTAGAAGAGCATGGAATATCATTTTATAATTAGCAAGCATGTTGTAGCATTAACGCCTAGAGATCCTTTCTCGACTCCCTGCAAGAAAGCAATCCTGGAGCCATCATATCCATTCCACATCTCTGTATCCAGTTCTAGTTGTAAAGATCGGAATAAAACTCCAAGTCGTCCTGTTACCGTGGACACGACTATTCGAATAGATTAACTTCCCTGGAGGGGTGCACCACATTACCCAACACGCTCGATCACTCTGGCCGAACACACTTTCCTAGGTCATGCCCGGCCTCGAAAGATCAACATGTCGCCGCCCTACATAGGCCCAATAGAGAGGTCAGCACGCCAGTCTAAATTCTATGCGCGCAGATGTAGCGACCCGACCCGAATGGATCGAATCTCTGTGTTCAAGTGTCATCCCTGGATCGGTAATGCTGACACACACAGTACTTGAGGGATTTATAACAGAGTAGCAATCACACACTTATTACATCGAATGTCTCAAAAGAGAACTGATTACAATAAATATGGCTTAAGGCCATCTAAATAAGATAACAGCGGAAGGCTTGGAAGATAAAGTGAGTCCATCAACTCCAACGGCATAGCTGAGTGCACGACAACGACCTAGCACACCTTACTCTTCGTCTGAAAAGTCTGCAACATGATACGTTGCAGCCCGAAACGGGTCAGCACATGGAATATGCTGGCAATATAACACAGTAGAGCAATGAACAGAATAAATGCTAATACTACATGCATACTTGGCTGGTGGAAAAGCTCTAGTGTTATACTGTTTTGCGAAAAGCCAATTTTTCCCTACAACAAAGGAATATATTTTATTTAACTATCATGGTGGTTGTTGAACATTGAGAAGGTAAATCCCCCTCTCAATCCCAATTAAAAATAATCATTAATCCCAACAAATTAATTTAGAGTGATGGGATTCAATATGATGATCCAAGAACCAGATACTCAAGATGTTCATAACCGGGGACACGGCTAATCATGATTAGTTTGTACACTCTGCAGAGGCTTGTGCACTTTTCCCCACAAGACTCGATCTCCTCCGTTGGATTTCTCGCACTACATGGTGTTTGAGAAACGGATGACCGAGACACAGTCTTTCAGAAACATTTACTCTTTACTCTGGGTAGACCGTTACACCTACTTTCCCCTACATCTGCTAGCCTACCACTGAAAGAGGTCATGTAACATACTCAACTATGCTAGAGCCCATAATAGCTTGTGGCTGCACACGGAAGTTTCTAGCATGAATAATCTTATGATCCCTTTGAGCCTGGGTGGCGGACCGTAGGAGGATCACACGGTATATCCCCGGGATCTCCTAGGACAACACTGGTATATCCCCAGGTGCCCAAACAAGCAATCCACCCAGATGTGTATTAAAGTTGCCACCTTAAGTTGAACCATTAATTAAAAATCTCACATCTGTCATGGATACACTCAAACCCAATCCACGTCTACGAGCATAGCATGGCAACATAAGCATAGCGTAGAAGTAACTCCCAAGGGTTTTATAATAAAAGGGCAATAGGTTCTACCTCATCATCTACTTCCCAGTACCCACAAGTTAATCACATCCTAGTCATGCAATGTTTGAGGGTCGAAACTAATGCATAAAAACTGGGTAACGAAGAAGTATGATCAAGGTGTTACTTGCCTTGCTGACGATCCGCAAAACCTAGGGACTCGTAGTAGCACGCTTCGCACTCCGGGTACTCTATCGCAAATAAACAATAGCATACATAAGCAATCAAGCGAAGATGCACGGGTAAAACCCAAATGAGAAGACCTAACCAGAAAGTTCAACTGAAGAACTCCGGTTTGCAAAAAGAATCGAATCAAACGGAGCAACGAAACTCAAACTGCGAAAGAAACAAGCTTCGATTACTAATCTGGACTAAAGTCAAATTTTACAGTAGCAAAAACTTGTTTAAGTTGGTTAAACAGAAAGAGGGCTTCGAGACGAAGATCTAGGCGCTTGAATCGCCTGATTCCGACAAACGAGCGAAAAGTTATACTAAAACGAAAATCGGATCAGAAATCGCGATCGAAAATAATCGCAGAAAATCCGAGAAAAAGAAAAACTAACGAACAGGCTAACGAACAAACGTTCGCTGTCTGTGTTTAAACGGTGAAAACCGTTCGTTAAAACGAACGTACGGACGAACGTCCGCTAAATAACTAAACCGACGGAAAACCGATCTAAAAAGAATAAACCGGTATTTAAAAAAAACCGAATCTGATAAAAAAATCGGATCTAGGGTTCCGAAAAAAAACGAAATGTTTTCTCGCGAAAACCGAGGCGGCTACCTCGGGTCCGGCGGGTCGGCGGGTCGGCGGCAGCGTGGCTCCGGCGGGCGGCGGCGGCTCCGGCGAGGGGCGGCGCGGGGCGGCGCGGCGGCGGTGAGGCGGTGGCGAGGCGGCGGCGGCGTCCGGCGGCGGCGGTGGCGGTGGCGAGGCGGCGGCGGCGTCCGGCGGCGGCGGCGGCGAGGCGGCGGCGGCGTCCAGCGGCGGCGGCGGCGAGGCGGCGGTGGCGGCGGCGGTTTAGGGTTTGGGTTTCGGGTGGTGGCGGCGGTAACGGGCCTCGGGGCGGCGGCTTATAAAGGCCTGGCCCGAGAAGTCCTGGCCGAGTACGGCCCTAAGTCGGTCGCGTTTTTTTTTTTAAATTCGGACGTGCAGAAAAAGTAAGAAAAGAAATACTAAACGGACTCCAAAAATCCCGAAATAAATTTTCCCCGTCCTCTAAAAATCTCCCGGACAAGGTAAACATTTATTTGGGACTCTAATGCAATTTTGAAAAATGCATATTTTTCTAAATTCAAATAAAATTGCAATAAAAATCCAAATAAAATATTTATTTGATTTTAATATTTTTCCTCCAATATTCCATTTATTTTGGAGAAGTCATATTATCTCCTCTCATATATTTTTAATATGAAATATTTTCGGAGAGAAAAATAGTTAAACCAAATTGATCCCTGTTTCAATATTTGAGAAAATTCAAATATGAAATCGGTGAAATCCCCAACTCTCTCCGTGGGTCCTTGAGTTGCTTAGAATTTTCGAGGATCGCAAAACGAAATGCAATAAAATATGATATGCATGGATGACCTATGTATAACATTCCAAATTAAAAATTTGGGATGTTACAGCAGGGGTCTTGGGCCCATCGCCCGTTGCACACCTGCCTGTTGCATGGGCGGCCGGTGAGTACACCTGACAGCCTCCATTACAAAAGGAGGGTGCTTTACGCGGTCCAACCCGGCGCGCGCCTCTCAGTCGCTGACGTCTGGAAAGCTTCGGCTGATACTACGACATCGAGTGCCCATAATTGTTCCCGCGTGGTGGTTAGTGCGTATAGGCCAGTGGCCAACTCAGATCAAATACCCAATCTCGTTAGTGGCTTGGGAGCGCGCGGTAATGAGCAGAAACTAACGATCATGTGACCCCGTCACCCCGTCTCATGGACTTACGGTAAGGGCCCAGAATGCCCGGCCGTGCCACGTAGAAATCTCGCGGGTACCCTCCGGTCAACCCGTCTACACATCAACTCGCGGGTACCCCTCAGGGCCGACCCGACTTCAGTAACATGGTTCTGTGGTAAAGTCAAAGTAACCGTGTGTCCAAAACAGCAAGGGGGAAACCCGAGGAATCACCCTCGATGGATTCCCACTCGAGGTAACCATCAAGGTGGAATAGGAGGAATCACCCTCGATGGTCCACACTTGAGGGGTTGCACGACAGAGTCTACATCGGGAGTGGAGAAGGAGGAATGACCCTCCGTAGGCCACGACCAATTAACTACACTACAGAGTTAACATCAAAAGTGTTGTATGAGGTATCACCCTCCGCACTCAATAGTAGCTCTGTAGAGTCGTACAACTAAGGGGTGTGATGTGATGTGCCGGGCCCTGGACGTCAATCACGTTGATCAAGTCACCTGGTAATCCAGCGGGGGCAACAAGAACAAGGTGAGGGGTCACTAATGGATCACTAACCAACCTAAACTAAGCAGTTTAGGATAAGCAGGTATGGTACAAGAGCAGGTTACAAAAAGCAGGCTATGCATCAAATAGGAGCAATCAATTACAGTAGCAAAATCTAATGCAAGCATGAGAGAGAATGGAATGGGCGATATCATAATGATCACGGGGGTTGGCTTGCCTGGAAGCTCTGCATACAGACTCGGACCCTCGTCGGTGAAGTAGTCGGTCACCAGATCAAAAGCGGTCTCGGGGTCTACTGATACGTCTTCAACGTATCTATAATTTTTTATTGTTCCATGCTATTATATTATCTGTTTTGGATGTTTTATATGCATTAATATGCTATTTTATATTATTTTTGGGACTAACTTATTAACCTAGAGCCCAGTGCCAGTTTCTATTCCTTGTTTTTGAGTTTTAATGAAAAGGAATACCAAACGGAGTCCAAATGGAATAAAACTTTCGCGATGATTTTTCTTGGACCAGAAGACACCCAGCAAACTTGGAGTTGAAGGCAGGGGAGACCCGAGGACTCCACAAGCCGGGGGGCGCACCCTGGGGGGCGCCCTGAGGGCTTGTGGGCCCCTCGGAGCTCTCCTAACCCTAATTCCTTCTCTATATATTCCAAAATATTCCCAAACAACTAGAAGCGTCCACCAAAATACGTTTCCGCCGTCGTAACCTTCTGTACCAGTGAGATCCCATCTTGGGGCCTTTTCCGGCATCCTGCCGGAGGGGGATTCAATCATGAAGGGTTTCTACATCAACTCTATTACCCTTCCGATGAAGCGTGAGTAGTTTACCTCAGACCTACGGGTCCATAGCTAGTAGCTAGATGGCTTCTTCTCTCTCTTTGATTCTCAAAACCATGTTTTCCTTGATGTTCTTGGAGATCTATCCGATGTAATATTCTTTTGCGGTGTGTTTATCGAGATCCGATGAATTGTGGATTTATGATCAGTTTATCTATTAATATTATTTGAATCTTCTCTGAATTCTTATATGCATAATTTAATATCTTTGTATTTCTCTTCGAATTATCGGTTTGGTTTGGCCAACTAGATTGGTTCTTCTTGCAATGGGAGAGGTGCTTAGTTTTCGGTTCAATCTTGCGGCGTCCTTGTAGGGGAACGCGACAGAAAACGAAAATTATCGGTATAGCGAGCACGCCCAGGACCACTATGGAGACTGCATACAAGGTTTGATCTGATCCGTACCGACTCGAAGCGCAGCGGAAGAAGAGTCGGTGGAGATCGTTGGTGCAGATCCCCGCAGCTAGGATTTACAACCTCCCAACCGCGAGGATGTACTCCCTCGTCGGACAGCCCTTCGGGAGGCGGTTGGACAGTCCCTCGGACGATGTCGCGGACAGCCCTCCGGGAGGACCCTCGAAACTCGAACGGAGACTCGGACAGCCCTTCGGGAGGACACTTGAACAGCCCCTCGGGCAAAAGACTGAAACTACGACCTCTCTACGGGGTTGCACACATACAGTGTCAGCTATCCGGCAGGGTTTCGCCGTCCAGAACTAGTTCCTGCCGGAACCCAGACAGCCTTTCGGCTCTACGAAACTCTTTTCGTGGGAGGGAGAGAAGAAGCCAGATAATGCATGGCATGTGTATGAGAGCAAGGGATGAAGAGATGGCAGCCCCCATCTCCTCTATTTATAGGAAAGCCAAGGGGTAGGGCTCCTCCACTAATTACCAAAAACCCATGCATTAGGTCACACCTCATGGGCATAAGGGTAAACTTGGGATGCCATGTGGAGCTCCAAGGAGCTCCCCTTACCTTGGCCGGCCACCCCTAGGGGGCCCCCCCATGAGGGGCTCTCATGGCCCCCCAAGCCCTTCTAGAAGCCTTTAGCAAAAGCCCTAAAAGGTGGCTTCCAAAAAATTATCCAAAAAGCACTTTCACTATTCACGACGACATTTTTCAGCGTCCGTTCGAACTGAAAATATTTATGTGGGCTTAGAACAATTCCAGTACCCACTAAAATAATTTTCAACGCGTTCTGGAACAATTCCAGATTAGTGATTTTCATCTGCGAAAAGCATCTGAAGCGGTTCCGGCAGCTCCGAAACATTTCCGGTTTTTCTTCCAGAAAATTCCCAGAAGTTTCCAGAATGATTCTGGCACCCTCCAAGAATTATCAGGCATGTGCCGAAAACAATTTGACTTTATGGTATCCTCTGAAACAACTTTTCAGTTTCACCGGAACTCATCCGGTGACCTCTTTGCGGAACCTTTCCGCTGTCCGAAACTTTTTCTGTGTCCGAAACTTTTTCGGTGATTTTCTCTCAGACTCCCTGTCTAGTATTCAACAGATAGATGACCCTTAAGCGTGTGACCCTATAGGTTCGGTGCAGTATAGACATGACCTGGAACCCCTTCCGATCAATGATCAACATCGGAGCCGTGGACACCCATATTGACCCCTATACCCACACGAATGAATATTCGAGTGAACCTCCAGTTGCCGTGTGCTATTCCTGTTGCTTCGCGATATGTCACAAACACCCGAGGTGAGATTTATTGCATTCCTGTGGATCAACAATTTGTCCATCATGCAAGTTACCTCGTTACCGGTTTTGTTCTCTTTTCTCGTTTCCGTGTTCCGGCATCCCAGTGATCAAATCACAAGGTGTCTGGCCAGACGATGATGGATACCGTATCACCGAGAGGGCCCAAGTATATCTCTCCATCGTCGGAGGAGCAAATCCCAATCTTGAGCTATCTCGTTACTTGCCATACTTTTCCGTGAACCCGTAAGCCGCCGTAATAGCCACCCAGTTACGGATGACGTTTAACAAACCCCAAAGTTCATGAAGCAAGTATGAAGGAACTCGATACTCTCATGGTCTAAGGAATTATGCAAACATTAACTATCTCTGTGTTATTAACCATTAACTTGTGATGAAGTATCTCATAGCATAACATCATATTGGGTCGATTCAACACAAGTGTTCTATCAACATCGTGCCCTCTAAATTGCTGGCATAGCCATGCCCATGATCAGGAAAACAGGATCATCATGCAATACTTGAGCCAGTCTTAGAGGCAAGACTAGGAATACATTTTACCGTTTATTATACCACACGTGCACATGAGTTTCCCTCCAAGCCTCGTTTTATTTGCAGACTCGAGAATCATTGCAGTTACAGCATGGAACATAAACTTTCATTACAAGCCAGGAGATAAAAAATAACTGGTGTTACTACCTCTAGGGCATATCTCCTACAGACTCCCACTTGCACTAGAGTCATAATCCTGTTACATGGCTTCCCTAACACCAATGGCTATCCGGTGTTGCTCATGCTTTGCTCGTGGTAGAGGCTTCGTCATCGGGTCTGACACATTCAGATCCGTGTGAACTTTGCGTACTTTCACTAAACCGTCTTCGACATGATGTCCAATGAGTTTATATTTGCGTTGAATATGTCTTGTCTTATGGTGCGAACTGGGCTCCCTTGCCTGAGCCACGGCGCCACTATTATCACAATAGATCTCCACCGGGTCCTGGGCACTAGAAACCACACCAAGGTCTTCAAGAAATTGCTTGATCCAAACCGCCTCCTTGGAGGCTTCTGAAGCAGCAACATACTCCGCCTCCGTTGTAGAGTCCGCCACAGTCTTCTGTTTGGAACTTTTCCAATCAACTGCGCCGCTGTTCAATATGAAAACATAGCCTGATTGAGATTTGAAGTCATCTGGGTCAGTCATGAAGCCTGCATCAGTGTAACCACTTACAATGAGCTCTTCATCACCTCCGTACACAAGGAGTAAATCCTTGGTCCGTCTGAGGTACTTAAGAATACCCTTGACTGCGGCCCAATGTTCCAATCCTGGATCACTTTGGTACCGGCTGCTAACACTTAGCGCATAGGAAACATCCGGTCTTGTACATAGCATGGCATACATAATAGAACCAACTGCCGAGGCATATGGAACATCATTCATTTGTACTCGCTCATCGAGAGTTCGAGGACTCTGATTCTTGCAAAGCACTGTGCCAGGTGACATGGGGAGTAGGCCTTTCTTGGAGTTCTCCATGTTGAACCTTTTCAACACCTTGTCAATGTACGTGCTTTGGCTAAGCGCTATCAGGCGTTTTGATCTATCTCTATAGATTCTGATGCCCAATACATATGCCACTTCGCCTAAGTCTTTCATTGAAAACCTTTTCTTCAACGAGTCTTTTATTTCACTAAGAAAATTCACGTCATTTCCAATCAACAATATGTCATCCACATACAAGATTAGAAATGCTTTTGCGCTCCCACTAAACTTCTTGTAAACACAAGATTCTTCGTCATTCCTGATGAAGCCAAACTCTTTGACCACTTCATCAAAACGAATGTTCCAGCTCCTTGATGCTTGCTTCAGACCATAAATGGCTTTCTGAAGTTTGCATACCTTTCCAGCATCCTCATGAATGACAAAACCTTCTGGCTGTATCATATATACATCCTCTTTGAGGTTTCCATTTAGGAAAGCCGTTTTGACATCCATCTGCCATATTTCATAATCGAAATAAGCAGCAATTGCTAGTAATATCCGAACAGACCTAAGCATAGCTACGGGCGAGAAAGTCTCGTCGTAGTCCACTCCTGGAACTTGCGTGAACCCTTTCGCGACAAGTCTAGCTTTGTGGATAGTAATGTTACCATCCGCGTCCGTCTTCTTTTTGAAAATCCATTTACAACCAATTGGCTTTACGCCTTCTGGAAGTTCTTCCAAGTTCCAAACTTGGTTTTCGTACATGGATTCCATTTTGGATCTCATGGCCTTGTGCCATTCTTTTGAGCTGGGCCCCGCCATCGCTTCCTTGTAGTGCGCAGGTTCATCGTCTTCAAGAATGAAGATTTCGTTATGAAACCACTCAGGTGGCTGGATAGCCCTTCCTGATCTGCGCGGTTCAGTTTCAACATTGTCTGAAGTCTCCGCATCACATGCGACAACTTCCGGCTCGGTTGTAGGGATAATTAGCGGAATTTCTTCCGGTTCCTTAGCCATATCAACGGTCACCGAAGATTCACTAATCTCATTAAGTTGCACTGTCCTCCCACTTAATTCTTTGGCGAGAAACTCTTTCTCGAGAAAGTGTCCAACTTTTGCGACAAACGTTTTGCCCTCGGACTGGTTGTAGAAGGAATACCCAACGGTGTTTTTTGGATAACCTACAAAGTAACATTTGTCTGATCTGGGATCGAGTTTGCTAGGCTGTAAATGCTTTACGTATGCCTCACAACCCCAAATTTTAAGATGCGACACACAAGATTTCTTCCCATGCCACATCTCATGTGGTGTCGTCTTAACAGACTTAGACGGTGCTTTGTTTAGTGTGTGAGCAGCAGTTTCCAGTGCGTGACCCCAAAAAGATATCGGAAGATCCGTAAGAGACATCATCGACCTTACCATGTCCAACAAGGTTCGGTTACGTCGTTCCGATACTCCGTTTCTCTGTGGAGTTCCGGGAGGCGTAAGCTGTGAAACGATTCCACGGTCACTTAGATGTTGGCCAAACTCATGACTAAGATATTCGCCTCCGCGATCAGACCGCAGAAACTTAATCTTTTTGTCACGATGATTTTCTACCTCATTCTGAAATTCTTTGAACTTTTCAAAGGTTTCCGACTTATGCTTCATCAAGTAGATATAGCCATACCGACTTAAATCATCAGTAAAAGTCACGAAGTAAAAATACCCACCCCGTGCGGCCGTGTTCATTGGACCACATACATCACTATGTATTATTTCCAATAATTCACCCGCCCATTCAGGATGACCCGTGAACGGCGTCTTGGTCATTTTCCCCATCAGACATGCTTCACATGTGTCGAATGATTCAAAATCAAAGGACGGCAAAATTCCATTTGACTGGAGTTTTTGCATGCGTTTCTTTCCGATGTGGCCAAGTCGACAGTGCCACAAGTAAGTGGTGGTGGTAGCAGCCTTCTTAAGGCGTTTAGCATTCACGTTAAAGACATCATTTCCACATTCAAGATTTAGTATGAAAAGGCCCCCAACAATGGGTGCAAATCCATAAAACATATCCTTACAATAAAGTGAACAACCATTGTTCTCAGACTTGTACGAATACCCATCGTGCACTAAACATGATCCGGAGATAATGTTTCTACACAATGCCGGAACAAGATAACAGTTACTAAGTTCCAAAATAAATCCCGAAGGGAGACGTAGAGGCATAATGCCGACGGCTTGCGCGGCGATCCCAGCGCCGTTCCCAACCCGCATCACGACTTCATTCTTTGCCAGCTTGCGCACCTTCTGAAGCCCCTGTATCGAGTTGCAAATGTGAGCAACCGATCCGGTATCAAATACCCAAGACTTAGAATTTTCGCTAGCAAGCAAAACGTCAATGACATTAACTTGTATAACAATTATACCTTTTCCGGTTTTCCCGGACTTCTTATCTTCCAGATACTTCTTGCAGTTTCTCTTCTAGTGTCCTGTGCCCTTGCAGTAGAAGCACTCAGTTCCATTCTTGGCTCCGCCCTTAGAGGTGCTTTGGGATCCGGTCTTACCGGCGCCCTTGCCCTTCTTTGGCTTGCCTTTCTTCTTTTTGAAACTGGCGGTTTTATTCACAAGCAACACTTGCTTGCGATTTTTCCGCAGTCCTCCTTCTGCAGTTTTCAGCATGGCGAGCACCTCTTCCGGTTCCTTCTCCATCCCACTCATGTTGTAGTTTAATACAAAACCGTCGTAAGACGGGGGGAGTGAAGAAAGCAACATGTCCATCGTATGGCCAGGTGGAAGTGGAAATTCCAGGGTTTTAAGCCTTTCAGCATAGCCAATCATTTTGACCACGTGTTCGCCAACTGAACTACCCTCAGCCATCTTGCAATCCATCAAAGCCTTCATGATATCAAATCGTTCAGACTTTGCGGTTTCCTTGTACGGAGCATCCAATTCCCGGATCACATCACGGGGTTTATGGAATTCAAAACGTTTTTGAAGGTCTGTACTCATGCAAGCTAGCATGAGGCACTGCACTAAGTTGTGATCATCATCCTTAGTGGCCGAGACATTTTGTTCATCTTCCGAGGCCTCTGCCGCCGGTTTAGCTGGAAGAGCATTTTCAAGCACATATAGTTTCTTAGCGCTCCTGAGGACAATCCTCAGGTTGCGGACCCAGTCCGCATAGTTGTTTCCAGTCGTAGTTAACTTCTCTTTCTCTAACATCGGGCCTAAGTTGAACACGGTGTTGCGAGCCATTTGATCTACAATGGAAAACACAGGTTTCACTTAGACTTTGTTTATAATGAAAATGCACTAGTGAATAAACAATTTTATTCTAAAGTGCGCTCCCACTCAAATCAATATCTCTCAAAATTGATTATGAGTGATTCAAGATCCAAATTTCAATTCAACGCCAAGGATGCATCCATCTCAAGTGACGAGAATTTCATTTGGTAGGCCAACTTGCCAATCACATTTCTATGTGACTCTTGTTCATCTTTCGATGCGTGTGTTCCGAGCTCATGACTTTCATGCCTGAACGTCAAGACAACCAAGTGATCTTGCTGCGAGGTCTCAACTCACCCGACTCACACATGTCTAATCGTTCGTACCCATGCATCCATGTGATACCCCGAAAAGAAAAGTGCCGTGATGGTGCTACACTTGGGAGAACACTAACTACTTGATATTTTTTTGTGAGAGATCACCCTAATAAAAGCGACTACACGCAATCAAGAAGGGTGCATCAAGAGGGATAAACATCTCAGGCAATTCATAATAGCATGATATGGTATAGCCTCTTCTGACGGAGAAGTTAAGTATTTCTTCGTCTTCGGCATTCGCGTCGGTGTTCACCTTCGCGAAGATTGCCACCACCTTGTCGATGCACCAGATAATATTGCTATCTCCATTGCAAGATAAAATAAATGCATTACTTAAGGTTGACACGCAGGTCATTAAAGTGCAATCATATGGCTCCAGCCATCATGCCGAATCATGACACGCAGGTCATGTTAATTACATCATATAGTCATCTCATACATAATCAAATTGAATATGAGACTTGCTATACCACATCACATGCAAACCATCCTGCAAAACCAAGTTAGACGCCTCTAATCGGTTTATGCAAAATTTTATTTTACGTGGCTTCTAAGGTTTTGACTTAAACCGCAGCTACCAACGTTTTATCATCAAGTATGATTATTCAAGTTGTTAGATTAACATCTCAGGGTGTATGAAACACGAGATAATTAAATCTCGAGCCCCATACTAAACTTCATCATACGCATGACCCCCGTGCAGATCATATCTGCAATGCCCTTTCATTTGCGAATTTCATCTTTCTTTTGACTATGGCAGAACCCAAAGAACTGATAGCACTTCCATGGTCAATCAGGATCACGGATTGCCAGAACTTTGTCAAATTCCACCATGCTATCTCGAGATTGAGCAAACGCAAATTCTAGGGAAGCAACATGAACGTCGGGTCACAGGTTTCATCTGTCACCCGCATAAATAATTTTCAGCAATAGATCTCATCTACTACCTAATTATATTATGCAATACCCATACATCTCCATGTATTCTAGATCGTAACCTGCATCTAAGCATAGCACGGCTCTTAATGCCACTGTAGGGGAACGCGACAGAAAACAAAAAAATTCGGTATAGCGAGCACGCCCAGGACCACTATGGAGACTGCATACAAGGTTTGATCTGATCCGTACCGACTCGAAGCACAGCGGAAGAAGAGTCGGTGGAGATCGTTGGTGCAGATCCCCGCAGCTAGGATTTACAACCTCCCAACCGCGAGGATGTACTCCCTCGTCGGACAGCCCTTCGGGAGGCGGTTGGACAGTCCCCCGGACGATGTCGCGGACAGCCCTCCGGGAGGACCCTCGAAACTCGAACGGAGACTCGGACAGCCCTTCGGGAGGACACTCGAACAGCCCCTCGGGCAAAAGACCGAAACTACGACCTCTCTACGGGGTTGCACACATACGGTGTCAGCTATCCGGCAGGGCTTCGCCGTCCAGAACTAGTTCCTGCCGGAACCCAGACAGCCTTTCGGCTCTACGAAACTCTTTTCGTGGGAGGGAGAGAAGAAGCCAGATAATGCATGGCATGTGTATGAGAGCAAGGGATGAAGAGATGGCAGCCCCCATCTCCTCTATTTATAGGAAAGCCAAGGGGTAGGGCTCCTCCACTAATTACCAAAAACCCATGCATTAGGTCACACCTCATGGGCATAAGGGTAAACTTGGGATGCCATGTGGAGCTCCAAGGAGCTCCCCTTACCTTGGCCGGCCACCCCTAGGGGGCCCCCCCATGAGGGGCTCTCATGGCCCCCCAAGCCCTTCTAGAAGCCTTTAGCAAAAGCCCTAAAAGGTGGCTTCCAAAAAATTATCCAAAAAGCACTTTCACTATTCACGACGACATTTTTCAGCGTCCGTTCGAACTGAAAATATTTATGTGGGCTTAGAACAATTCCAGTACCCACTAAAATAATTTTCAACGCGTTCTGGAACAATTCCAGATTAGTGATTTTCATCTGCGAAAAGCATCTGAAGCGGTTCCGGCAGCTCCGAAACATTTCCGGTTTTTCTTCCAGAAAATTCCCAGAAGTTTCCAGAATGATTCTGGCACCCTCCAAGAATTATCAGGCATGTGCCGAAAACAATTTGACTTTATGGTATCCTCTGAAACAACTTTTCAGTTTCACCGGAACTCATCCGGTGACCTCTTTGCGGAACCTTTCCGCTGTCCGAAACTTTTTCTGTGTCCGAAACTTTTTCGGTGATTTTCTCTCAGACTCCCTGTCTAGTATTCAACAGATAGATGACCCTTAAGCGTGTGACCCTATAGGTTCGGTGCAGTATAGACATGACCTGGAACCCCTTCCGATCAATGATCAACATCGGAGCCGTGGACACCCATATTGACCCCTATACCCACACGAATGAATATTCGAGTGAACCTCCAGTTGCCGTGTGCTATTCCTGTTGCTTCGCGATATGTCACAAACACCCGAGGTGAGATTTATTGCATTCCTGTGGATCAACAATTTGTCCATCATGCAAGTTACCTCGTTACCGGTTTTGTTCTCTTTTCTCGTTTCCGTGTTCCGGCATCCCAGTGATCAAATCACAAGGTGTCTGGCCAGACGATGATGGATACCGTATCACCGAGAGGGCCCGAGTATATCTCTCCATCATCGGAGGAGCAAATCCCAATCTTGAGCTATCTCGTTACTTGCCATACTTTTCCGTGAACCCGTAAGCCGCCGTAATAGCCACCCAGTTACGGATGACGTTTAACAAACCCCAAAGTTCATGAAGCAAGTATGAAGGAACTCGATACTCTCATGGTCTAAGGAATTATGCAAACATTAACTATCTCTGTGTTATTAACCATTAACTTGTGACGAAGTATCTCATAGCATAACATCATATTGGGTCGATTCAACACAAGTGTTCTATCAACATCGTGCCCTCTAAATTGCTGGCATAGCCATGCCCATGATCAGGAAAACAGGATCATCATGCAATACTTGAGCCAGTCTTAGAGGCAAGACTAGGAATACATTTTACCGTTTATTATACCACACGTGCACATGAGTTTCCCTCCAAGCCTCATTTTATTTGCAGACTCGAGAATCATTGTAGTTACAGCATGGAACATAAACTTTCATTACAAGCCAGGAGATACAAAATAACTATTGTTACTGCCTCTAGGGCATATCTCCTACAGTCCTCACCCAGTGACAAAGTAGGGGTAGCGAGGCACGTATTTGTATTGTTGCCATCAAGGGTTAAAAGATGGGGTTTTCATCATATTGCTTGAGTTTATCCCTCTACATCATGTCATCTTACTTAAGGCGTTACTCTGTTCTTTATGAACTTAATACTCTAGATGCATGCTGGATAGCGGTCGATGTGTGGAGTAATAGTAGTAGATGCAGAATCATTTCGGTCTACTTGACACGGACGTGATGCCTATATGCATAATCATTGCCTTGGATATCGTCATAACTTTGTGCTTTTCTATCAATTGCTCGACAGTAATTTGTTCACCCACCATATTATTTGCCTTCAAGAGAGAAGCCTCTAGTGAAACCTATGGCCCCCGGGTCTATTTTTCATCATATATTTTCAGATCTATAAACCAAAAAACCCAAAAATACCTTGCTGCAATTTATTTACTTTTATTTTGTTTTATGTTTTAGTAAGCTTTTATATCTATCTCTATCAGATCTCACCTTTGCAAGTGACCGTGAAGGGATTGACAACCCCTTTATCGTGTTGGGTGCAAGTGTTTGATTGTTTGTGCAGGTGCATAGATTGGAGACTTGCGTGTATCTTCTACTGGATTGATACCTTGGTTCTTAACTAAGGGAAATACTTATCTCTGCTTTGCTGCATCACCCTTTCCTCTTCAAGGGAAAAACCAACGCAAGCTCAAGAAGTAGGAGGAAGAATTTCTGGCGCCGTTGCCGGGGAGATCTACATCAAGCCTACCAAGTACCCACCATAAACTCTCATCTCTTGCATTACATTATTTGCCATTTGCTTCTCATTTTCCTCTCCCCCACTTCTAAACTGATTTCAGAAAAAAAACAAAAAGATTTGCCTTTTTATTCGCCTTCTTTTGTTCGTATTTTTGTTTGCCTTTTATGTCTTACTTGGTTTGTTTGCTTGTTCCCTTGGAATAATTGTGTATTTATTGAAAATCAGAAAGAAAAAAGTTTATGGACCCTCATCCACTTGCTAATCTTTTTAAGAGATCCAATTATGATGTACCAATTGCTAGTGAGTTGCGTGAACTAGATTATCTTTATGAAGTTTTGCTTGAAATTCGTGAATCTGAAAATTGTGATGAAATTTATGAAGTGATTAATGATAGCTCCTTGAATGAAAAGCATGATTGCAATGATGTTATAAATTCTATTAATGTCAATTGTGCTAATAATATGCAAAACCCCAAGCTTGGGGATGCTAGTTTTGCTATGTCCACTACTGATTGCAATGATCATGATTGGGGTGATAATGCTTCTTATGATCTTGAAAATTTATTTAAGCCTCATGATGAATATGTTTGCAATAATATTGAAAGTGGGTTTGGAAGAATGTCAACTCTAGGTAATAATGATCCCACTACTTTGGAGTATGATCAATTTTATGAAATTTTTGATAAAAGTGGGTTTGGAGAAGTCATGACTTTATTTGATGATAATCCCACTATTTTGGAAGAGTGTCAACTTTGCATGCATGTGGATCATATAGAGAAAATTTTATGTGATAGCTATATTGTTCAATTTGATTATGATCCTACATGTAATTATTATGAGAGAGGAAAATATGGTTGTAGAAATTTTCATGTCACAAAATTACCTCTCGTTATGTTGAGATTGCTATTGTTTCTTTCTTCTTCCTTGCATATGCTAGTTTTTGCTTGTCTTGATAATTTGTTTGCTTATAAAATGCCCATGCATAGGAAGTATGTTAGACTTAAACTTGTTTTTCACATCCTACATGATGCTCTCTTTGTGTTTCAATTGCTATCTTTCATGTGAGCATCATTAAAATTATCATTGCCTAGGTAAAAGGCTTTAAAGAAAAGCGCTTGTTGGGAGACAACCCAATATTTTTATTTTCTGTTTTTATGAGAATACACATTATTGACTCTGTAGTAAATGTGTTTTTGTGTTTTAATTAGTGTTTGAGCCAAGTAAGACCTTTGGGATGGCTTACGGTGATACTTGATTTGATCTTGCTGAAAAACAGAAACTTCTGCGTCCAGTAACAGAATTGTTTATATTCACGGGCGTGGAAAAACCTTGCATTTTTTACACACTATTGATATACAAATTTCCTCTGTTGTCCTCATTTTTCAGATGTTTTTGCTTTACATAAGTATTAGAACAATTCAGATCTTCGCAGACTGTTCTGTTTTTGATAGATTCTGTTTTCTATGTGTTGTTTGCTTATTTTGATGAAACTATGGGTAGTATCGGGGGGTATGAACCATGGAGAAGTTGGAATACAGTAGATATTACACCAATATAAATAAATAATGAGTTCACAACAGTACCAAAAAGTGGTGATTTATTTTCTCATACTAACGGATCTCATGAGTTTTCTGTTGAGTTTTGTGTTGTGAAGTTTTCAAGTTTTGGGTAAAGGCTTTATGGACTATGGAATAAGGAGTGGCAAGAGCCTAAGCTTGAGGATGCCCAAGGCACCCCAAGGTAATATTCAAGGACAAACAAGCATCTAAGCTTGGGGATACCCCAGATGGCATCCCCTCTTTCGTCTTCATCTATCGGTAAATTTACTTAAGGTAATATTTTTATTCACCACATGATATGTGTTTTGCTTGGAGCGTCTTATATGATATGAGTCTTTGCTTTTTAGTTTGTCACAATCATCCTTTCTATACACACCTTTTGAGATGGACACGCATGAATCGTGAATTTATTAGAATACTCTTTCTGCTTCACTTATATCTTTTGAGCTAGGCAATTTTGCTCTAGTGCTTCACTTATATCTTTTTAGAGCACGGCGGTGGCTTTATTTTATAGAAATTGTTGAACTCTCATGCTTCACTTATATTATTTTGAGAGTCTCTCTAAACAGCATGGTAATTTGCATAGGTTATGAATTTAGTCCTAATATAATGGACATCCAAGAGGGATATAATAAAAACTTTCATATAAAGAGCATTGAATACTATGAGAAGTTTGATTCCTTATAATTGTTATGAGATATAAAGATGGTAATATTAGAGTCATGCTAGTGAGTAATTGTGGATTGGTAGAAATACTTGTGTTAAATTTTGTGATTCCCGTAGCATGCACGTATGGTGAACCGTTATGTGATGAAGTCGGAGCATGATTTATTTATTGATTGTCTTCCTTATGAGTGGCGGTCGGGGACGAGCGATGGTCTTTTCCTACCAATCTATCCCCCTAGGAGCATGCGTGTAGTACTTTATTTCGATAGCTAATAGACTTTTGCAATAAGTATGTGAGTTCTTTATGACTAATGTTGAGTCCATGGATTATACGCACTCTCACCCTGCCACCATTGCTAGCCTCTATAGTACCGCGCAACTTTTGCCGGTGCACTACACCCACCATATACCCTTCCTCAAAACAGCCACCATACCTACCTATTATGGCATTTCCATAGCCATTCTAAGATATATTGCCATGCAACTTCCACCGTTCCGTTTATTATGACACGCACCATCATTGTCATATTGCTTTGCATGATCATAAGATAGCTACCATGATGTTTTCATGGCTTGTCCGTTTTTTGATGTCATTGCTATGCTAGATCATTGCACATCCTGGTACACCGCTGGAGGCATTAATATAGAGTCATATTTTGTTCTAAGTATTGAGTTGTAAGTAAATAAAAGTGTGATGATCATCATTATTAGAGCATTGTCCCATGTGAGGAAAGGATGATGGAAGCTATGATTTCCTCACAAGTTGGGATGAGTCTCAGAACTTTACAAAAATAAAAGAGGCCAAAAGAAGCCCAAATAAAAAAAGAAAAAAAGAAAAAAATGAGAGAAAAGAGAGAAGGGGCAATGCTACTATCCCTTTACCACACTTGTGCTTCAAAGTAGCACCATGATCTTCATGATAGAGAGTCTCCTATGTTGTCACTTTCATATACTAGTGGGAATTTTTCATTATAGAACTTGGCTTGTATATTCCAATGATGGGCTTCCTCAAATTGCCCTAGGTCTTCGGCAGCAAGCGAGTTGGATGCACACCCACTTAGTTTCCTTTTGAGTTTTCATAAACTTATAGCTCTAGTGCATCCGTTGCATGGCAATCCCTACTCACTCACATTGATATCTATTGATGGGCATCTCCATAGCCCGTTGATACGCCTTGTTAATGTGACACTATCTCCTTCTTTTTGTCTTCTCCACAACCACCATATTCTATTCCACCTATAGTGATATATCCATGGCTCACGCTCATGTATTGCGTGAAAGTTGAAAAAGTTTGAGAACATCAAAAGTATGAAACAATTGCTTGGCTTGTCATCGGGGTTGTGCATGATTTAATACTTTGTGTGATGAAGATGGAGCATAGCCAGACTATATGATTTTGTAGGGATAACTTTCTTTGGCCATGTTATTTTGAGAAGACATGATTGCTTTATTATTATGCTTGAAGTATTATTGTTTTTATGTCAATATTAAACTTTTGTTTTGAATCTTATGGATATGAATATTCATGCCACAATAAAGAAAATTACATGGATAAATATGTTAGGTAGCGTTCCACATCAAAAATTCTGTTTTTATCATTTACCTACTCGAGGACGAGCAGGAATTAAGCTTGGGGATGCTTGATACGTCTCCAACGTATCTATAATTTTTTGTTGTTCCATGCTATTATATTAACTATTTTGGATGTTTTACATGCATTAATATGCTATTTTATATTATTTTTGGGACTAACTTATTAACCTAGAGCCCAGTGCCAGTTTCTGTTTTTTCCTTGTTTTTGAGTTTTACAAAAAAGGAATACCAAACGGAATAAAACTTTCGCGATGATTTTTCTTGGACCAGAAGACACCCAGCAAACTTGGAGTTGAAGGCAGGGGAGTCCCGAGGACTCCATAAGACAGGGGGCGCGCCCTAAGGGGGGTGCGCCTTGAGGGCTTGTGGGCCCCTCAGAGCTCTCCTAACCCTAATTCTTCCTCTATATATTCCCAAATATTCCCAAATGACCGGAAGCGTCCACCAAAATACTTTTCCGCCGCCGTAACCTTCTGTACCCATAAGATCCCATCTTGGGGCCTTTTCTGGCATCCTGCCGGAGGGGGATTCGATCACGGAGGGCTTCTACATCAACTCTATTGCCCTTCCGATGAAGCATGAGTAGTTTACCTCAGACCTACGGGTCCATAGGTAGTAGCTAGATGGCTTCTTCTCTCTCTTTGATTCTCAATACCATGTTCTCCTCGATGTTCTTGGAGATCTATCCGATGTAATATTCTTTTGCGGTGTGTTTGTCGAGATCCAATGAATTGTGGATTTATGATCAGTTTATCTATGAATATTATTTGAATCTTCTCTGAATTCTTATATGCATGATTTGAAATCTTTGTATTTCTCTTTGAATTATCGGTTTGGTTTGGCCAACTAGATTGGTTCTTCTTGCAATGGGAGAGGTGCTTAGTTTTGGGTTCAATCTTGCGGTGTCCTCACCCAGTGACAAAGTGGGGGTAGCGAGGCACGTATTTGTATTGTTGCCATCAAGGGTAAAAAGATGGGGTTTTCATCATATTGCTTGAGTTTATCCCTCTACATCTTGTCATCTTACTTAAGGCATTACTCCATATGAACTTTATACTCTAGATGCATGCTGGATAGCGGTCGATGTGTGGAGTAATAGTAGTAGATGTAGAATCATTTCGGTCTACTTGACACGGACGTGATGCCTATATGCATAATCATTGCCTTGGATATCATCATAACTTTGCACTTTTCTATCAATTGCTAGACAGTAATTTGTTCACCCACCATATTATTTGCCTTCAAGAGAGAAGCCTCCAGTGAAACATATGGCTCCCCGATCGATTTTCCATCATATATTTTCAGATCTATAAACCAAAAAACCCAAAAATACCTTGCTGCAATTTATTTACTTTTATTTTGTTTTACGTTTTAGTAAGCTTTTATATCTATCTCTATCAGATCTCACCTTTGCAAGTGACCGTGAAGGGATTGACAACCCCTTTTGTTGGGAAACGTAGCATGCAATTTCAAAAAAAATCTACGCTCATGCAAGATCTATCTAGGAGATGCATAGCAATGAGAGGGGAAGAGTGTGTCTACGTACCCTCGTAGACCGAAAGTGGAAGCGTTTGACAACGCGGTTGATGTAGTCGAACTTCTTCTCGTTCCGACTGATCAAGTACCGAATGTACGGCATCTCCGAGTTCTGCACACGTTCAGCTCAATGACGTCCTTCGAACTCTTGATTGAGCAAAGTGTCGCAGGAGTAGATGAGTTCCGTCAGCACGACGGCGTGGTGACGGTGATGGTGAAGTGATCCGCACAGGGCTTCGCCTAAGCACCGCGAGAATATGACCGAGGGTGTAATCTGTGGAGGGGGGCGTCGCACATGGCTAACAAATGTTGTTGTGTGTTCTAGGCGCCCCCTCCCCATGTATATATAGGTGGGAGAGGGAGGGGAGCAGCGAGGGGGCGCCCCAAGTAGGAGGAATCCTACTTGGGCGCCTTCCCAATTCGGCCTCCCCCATTCCATAAGTTCCGGAGGGGGAAGGAAGGAGGAGAGAGGAGGGAAGGAAGGGGGAGGCTGTGTAGGGTAATGCAGCAGAAAACAAAAAATTCAGACCTACGCACCAGCCCATTACTACTATGGAGACTGCATACAAGGTTTGATCATTTTCGTTACCGACTCGTAGCGCAGCGGAAGTAGAGTCGATGATGATCGGCGGTGCAGATCCCCGCAGCTAGGATTTACAACCTCCCAACCGCGAGGATGTATCCCCTCACCCGCCATACGGACAGCCCTCCGGGAGGCGGTCGAACAGTCCCCCGGACGGTGTCGTGGACAGCCCTTCGGGAGGACCTTCGAAACTCGAACGGTCACTCGGACAGCCCTTCGGGAGGACTCACAAAACATGGACCGTCACTTGGACAGCCCTTCGGGAGGCACTCTCAAACAGCCCCTCGGGCACTAAGATCGAAACTATGACCTCTCTACAGAGTTGCACACATACGGTGTCATCTATCCGGCAGGGCTTCGCCGTCCAGAACTAGTTCCCACCAGAACCCAGACAGCCTTTCGACTCTACGAAACTCTTTTCGTGGGAGGGAGAGAGAAGCCAGATTATTGCATGGCACTTGTATGTGAGAAGGGATGAGTGTGGAGGGCTGCCCCTCCACCTCTATTTATAGGAAATCCCAAGGGGTAGGGTGGTTTTACAATAAAACCCAAAAGCACATGAAAGAAGTCCTTCCACCAAGGGTATACGGGTGAAACCATGGAACAAGAGGGGCTCCAAGGTGGAGCCCCAAGTGTGGCCGGCCACACCCCATGAGGGCCCCCCCAAGGGGGCTCTCATCCATCCATGTCACCCCAAAATATCTTGGGACAAAGCCCAAAATAATGGCTTTCCATAAAGTAACCCAAAAAGCACTTTCACTATTCACGATGACATTTTTCAGCGTCCGTTCGAACTGAAAATATTTATGTGGGCTTAGAACATTTCCAGTACCCACTAAAATAATTTTCAATGCGTTCTGAAACAATTCCAGTTTAGTGATTTCATCTGCGAAAACCATCTGAAGCGGTTCCGGCAGCTCCGGAACATTTCCGGTTTTCATCCCGGAAAATTCCCAGAAGTTTCCAGAATGATTCTGGCACCCTCCAAGAATTATCAGGCATGTGCCAAAACCAATTTGACTTAATGGTATCCTCTGAAACAACTTTTCAGTATCACCGAAACTCATCCGGTGACCTCTCTCGTCGGAACTTTTCCGCTATGTCCGAAAAACATTTTTCGGAAACTTTCTCTCAGACTCCCTGTCTAGTATTCAGCACATAGATGACCCTTAAGCGTGTGACCCTATAGGTTCGCTGAAGTATAGGCATGATATGGAACCCCTTTCGATCAATGATCAACATCGGAGCCGTGGACACCCATATTGACCCCTATACCCACACGAATGAATATTCGAGTGAACCTCCAGTTGCCGTGTGCTATTCCTGTTGCTTCGCGATATGTTACAAATACCCGAGGTGAGACATGTTGGCATCCCTGTGGGTCAACAACTTGTCCACTATGCCAGTTACCTCGTTACCGGCATTGTTCTCTTTTCTCGTTCCGTGTTCCAGCATCCCCGTGATCAAATCACAAAGTGTCTGGCCAGACGATGATGGATACCGTAACACCAAGAGGGCCCAGAGATATCTCTCCATCGTCGGAGGAGCAAATCCCAATCTTGAGCTATCAAGTTACTTGACATACTTTCCCATGAACCCGTAAGCCGCCGTAATAGCCATCCAGTTACGGATGACGTTTAACAAACCCCAAAGTTCATGAATCAAGCATGAAGAAACTCGATACTCTCATGGTCTGAGGAATCATGCAAACGTTAACCATATCTGTGTTATTAACCATTTACTCATGACGAATGTATCTCAAAGCATAACATCAATTCGGGTCGATTCAACACAAATGTTCTGCTAACATTGTGCCCTCAAAATTGCCGGCATAGTCATGCCCATGATCAGGAAAACAGGATCATCATGCAATACTTGAGCCAGTCATAGAGGCTTGACTAGGAATACTTTTTATTGTTTATTATCCCACACGTGCACATGAGTTTCCCTCCAAGCCTCGTTTTATTTGTAGACTCGAGAATCATTGCAGTTATAGCATGGAACATAAACCTAATTATGAACAGGGAGATAATCAATAACATTTATTATTGCCTCTAGGGCATATCTCCTTATGAACAACCTTCTTGCAAGATACCTTATGCAAAGGGCTAGAGTGTAAAACTCTAAAATGAATTATGAAAGTAAATACAGACGGTAATACACCGATGGAAGGTATAGTAACATTTACTATGTTCCCTGTGTATACCTAAACCTCATTCCTGGCTAGTCTTTCAGGCCATAGTAGTTCTTACATTGAGTTGCAACAGAATGCAATCGAGCGGGTATCTTTGTGATTGTCTCACAATACCCAAGAATTAGTGATTAACATGTTTAACCATAATTCCCAAGAACTATATCTTTTACCAGCCTTCTATACATCAAAAACTTGTATGACATTCATACATGAGCTGGATATTCCAGTCTTCTTTCTTTTTGCCTTTATACTTCTAACAGTTTAACTTTAGCATTTCTCCTACTCTCAGAAGAAGCACCCAACTTAAGAGTGGCGTTTAGCCCTGGACTTCCTAGGCGTGTAAGTCACACTAACACCTTTTGGACACTTCCTTTCTCTTTAAGTTGTTGTTTTATTCACCTTTCATCATATGACTGGTGTTCTTCTGGATCCCTCTCTTATCAGTCTAATGCATAGTAAAACTCCTTTACTAATAGTTTGCAAACAATCATTGCTTTGGATATCTCATATCTTTTAGCCTTTGTCTGTCTCTGAAAATGATTTTCAGATTCCATGAATATCACATAACTATCCAAACTTTCGAAGTTCATGTCTCATGGAAGCAAACATATTGCATTTGACTGAAATGGAATTCTAGCTTTTGGATCGAAGGACGAGAGTCACATGATCCATAGCATAAGCGAGAGAATACCAAAAGTATGCGATAGGAAAAAATCCTTCTTGGCACTCTTGAGGACAATCCTGACATTATGTTACCAACCATAAAGTTTTAACCAGATATTTAACAGCTATTCAAATTTAATAGGAAAGGTGGAAACGCGAGCCATAATTCTACAACTATTATGCATATAACACTTAGACAGTGTCCATAATTAATTGCACTAAGAATTAAAAGAAGTTAATTCTACAGCGCGCTCCCACTCAAATCAATATCTCTCATAATTTATTGTGAGTGATACAAGATCCAAGTCTCGATTGTTCGCCACGATGGTAGCATCACAGATGACGAAAATCTCAACCGGTAGGCCATCTTGCCAATCACATCTCTATGTGACTCTTGTTCATCTTTCGATGCGTGTGTTCCGAGCTCATGACTTTCATGCCTGAACGTCAAGACAACCAAGTGATCTCGCTGCGAGGTCTCAACTCACCCGCCTCACACATCCCTAATCGTTCGTACCCATGGTAGCATGTGATACCCCGAAAAGTTAGGTGCCGTGACGGTGCTACACTTGGGAGAACACTAACTACTTGATTTTTTTTTGTGAGAGATCACCCTAATAAAAGCGACTACCGCGCAATCAAGAAGGGTGCATCATAAGGGATAAACATCTCAGGCAATTCAGAATAGCATGATATGGTATAGCCCTTTCTGACGGAGAAGTCTTGTATTTCTTCGTCTTCGGCATTCGCGTCGGTGATCACCTTCGCGAAGATTGCCACCACCTTGTCGATGCACCAGATAATATTGCTATCTCTATAGCTAATAAAATAATGCATTACAACAAGGTTGACACGCAGGTCATTAAAGTGCAGTCACATGGCTCCAGCCATCATGCCAAATCATGACACGCAGGTCATGTTAATCAATTTACATTATATAGTCATCTCATACATAATCAAATTATTATGAGCTCTGCTATACCACATCACATGCACATCCTGCAAAACCAAGTTAGACGCCTCTAATCGGTTCATGCAAAAACTTGTTTTACGTGGCTTCTACGGTTTCGAAACAAACCGAAGCTACCAACGTCCATCATCAAGTATGATAATTCAAGTCGCTAGATTAACTTCTCGGGGTGTATGAAACAGGAGATAATAAAATCTCGAGCCCCATACTGAACTTCGTCATACGCATGACCCCCGCGCAGATCATATCTGCATTGCCCTTTCATTTGCGAAATTTCATCTTTCTTTTTAACTACGGTGGAATTCAATGAACTGTTAGCACTTCGTTGATCAATCAGGATCGCGGATTGCCAGAACATTGAAACTCCACCATACTGTTATCAAGATCAGAAATATGCAAATTCCAGGGAAGCAAGAAGAACATCAGGTAACGGATTTCATCTGCTACCCGCACAAATAATTTTCATTAATAGAACTCATCTACTACCTAATTATATTGTGCAACACCCATACATCTCTATGTATTCTAGATCGCAACCTGCATCTACGCATAGCACGGCTCATGATGCCACGATAGGGTAACGCAGCAGAAAACAAAAAATTCAGACCTACGCACCAGCCCAGGACAACTATGGAGACTGCATACAAGGTTTGATCATTTTCGTTACCGACTCGTAGCGCAGCGGAAGTAGAGTCGATGACGATCGGCGGTGCAGATCCCCGCAGCTAGGATTTACAACCTCCCAACCGCGAGGATGTATCCCCTCACCCGCCATATGGACAGCCCTCCGGGAGGCGGTCGAACAGTCCCCCGGACGGTGTCGTGGACAGCCCTTCGGGAGGACCTTTGAAACTCAAACGGTCACTCGGACAGCCCTTCGGGAGGACTCACAGAACTTGGACCGTCACTTGGACAGCCCTTCGGGAGCCACTCTCAAATAGCCCCTCAGGCACTAAGATCGAAACTACGACCTCTCTATAGAGTTGCACACATACGGTGTCATCTATCCGGCAGGGCTTCGCCGTCCAGAACTAGTTCCCACCGGAACCCAGACAGCCTTTCGGCTCTACGAAACTCTTTTCGTGGGAGGGAGAGAGAAGCCAGATTATTGCATGGCACTTGTATGTGAGAAGGGATGAGTGTGGAGGGCTGCCCCTCCACCTCTATTTATAGGAAATCCCAAGGGGTAGGGTGGTTTTACAATAAAACCCAAAAGCACATGAATGAAGTCCTTCCACCAAGGGTATAAGGGTGAAACCATGGAACAAGAGGGGCTACCATGTGGAGCCCCAAGTGTGGCCGGCCACACCCCATGAGGGCCCCCCCAAGGGGGCTCTCATCCATCCATGTCACCCCAAAAGATCTTGGGACAAAGCCCAAAATAATGGCTTTCCATAAAGTAACCCAAAAAGCACTTTCACTATTCACGACGACATTTTTCAGCGTCCGTTCGGACTGAAAATATTTATGTGGGCTTAGAACATTTCCAGTACCCACTAAAATAATTTTCAATGCGTTCTGGAACAATTCCAGTTTAGTGATTTCATCTGCGAAAAGCATCTGAAGCGGTTCCGGCAGCTCCGGAACATTTCCGGTTTTCATCCCAAAAAATTCTCAGAAGTTTCCAGAATGATTCTGGCACCCTCCAAGAATTATCAGGCATGTGCCGAAACCAATTTGACTTTATGGTATCCTCTGAAACAACTTTTCAGTATCACCGGAACTCATCCGGTGATCTTTCTCGTCGGAACTTTACCGCTATGTCCGAAAAACTTTTTTCGGAAACTTTCTCTCAGACTCCCTGTCTAGTATTCAGCAGATAGATGACCCTTAAGCGTGTGACCCTATAGGTTCAGTGAAGTATAGACATGATACGGAACCCCTTCCGATCAATGATCAACATCGGAGCCGTGGACACCCATATTGACCCCTATACCCACATGAATGAATATTCGAGTGAACCTCCAGTTGCCGTGTGCTATTCCTGTTGCTTCGCGATATGTTACAAATACCCGAGGTGAGACATGTTGGCATCCCTCTGGGTCAACAACTTGTCCACTATGCCAGTTACCTCATTACCGGCATTGTTCTCTTTTCTCGTTCCGTGTTCCGGCATCCCCGTTATCAAATCACAAAGTGTCTGGCCAGACGATGATGGATACCGTAACACCAAGAGGGCCCAGAGATATCTCTCCATCGTCGGAGGAGCAAATCCCAATCTTGAGCTATCAAGTTACTTGACATACTTTCCCATGAACCCGTAAGCCGCCGTAATAGCCATCCAGTTACGGATGACGTTTAACAAACCCCAAAGTTCATGAATCAAGCATGAAGAAACTCGATACTCTCATGGTCTGAGGAATCATGCAAGCGTTAACCATCTCTGTGTTATTAACCATTTACTCATGACGAATGTATCTCAAAGCATAACATCAATTCGGGTCGATTCAACACAAATGTTCTGCTAACATTGTGCCCTCAAAATTGCCAGCATAGTCATGCCCATGATCAGGAAAACAGGATCATCATGCAATACTTGAGCCAGTCATAGAGGCTTGACTAGGAATACCTTTTATTGTTTATTATCCCACACGTGCACATGAGTTTCCCTCCAAGCCTCGTTTTATTTGTAGACTCGAGAATCATTGCAGTTATAGCATGGAACATAAACCTAATTATGAACAGGGAGATAATCAATAACATTTATTATTGCCTCTAGGGCATATCTCCTACAGGCCGAATCCCTCCCCTTCCTTCTCTCTTCCCCTCTTTCCTTCTCCTCTGGTTCGGCCCATATGGGGGGTGCAGCAGCCCCTGCTGGCTGCTGCGTTTCCCCTCTTGGCCCATTAGGCCCATATCTTTGCCGGGGGGTGCCCGGAACCCCTTCCGGTGACCCGATATGTACCCGGTACCCTCCGGAACACTTCCGGTGTCCGAATACCATAGTCCTATATATCAATCTTTACCTCTCGACCATTTCGAGACTCCTCGTCATGTCCGTGATCTCATCCGGGACTCCTAACAACATTCGGTCACCAAATCACATAACTCATATAATACAAAATCGTCATCGAACGTTAAGCGTGCGGACCCTACGGGTTCGAGAACTATGTAGACATGACCGAGACACATCTCCGGTCAATAACCAACAGTAGAACCTGGATGCTCATATTGGCTCCTACATATTCTACGAAGATCTTTATCGGTTGAATGGTTATGACAACATACGTTATTCCCTTTGTCATCGGTATGTTACTTGCCCGAGATTTGATCATCGGTATCTTCATACCTAGTTCAATCTCATTACCGGCAAGTCTCTTTACTCGTTCTGTAATACATCATCTCACAACTAACTCATTAGTCACTTTGCTTGCAAGGCTTCTTATGATATGCATTACCGAGAGGGCCCAGAGATACCTCTCTGATACTCGGAGTGACAAATCCTAATCTCAATCTATGCCAACCCAACAAACACCTTCGGAAACACCTGTAGAGCATCTTTATAATCACCCAGTTATGTTGTGACATTTGATAGCGCACAAGGCATTCCTTCGGTATCCGAGAGTTGCATAATCTCATAGTTGAAGGAATATGTATTTGACATGAAGAAAGCAATAGCAATAAAACTGAACGATCAATATGCTAAGCTAACGGATGGGTTTTGTCCATCGCATCATTCTCCTAATGATGTGATCCCATTCATCAAATGACAACACATGTCTATGGTTAGGAAACTTAACCATCTTTGATTCACGAGCTAGTCTAGTAAATGCTTACTAGGGACACGGTGTTTTGTCTATGTATCCACACATGTATCAAGTTTCCAGTTAATACAATTCTAGCATGAATAATAAACATTTATCATGATATCAAATAACAACTTTATTATTGCCGCTAGGGCATATTTCCTTCAGTCTCCCACTTGCACTAGAGTCAATAATCTAGTTCACATCGCCATGTGATTAACACCAATAGTTCACATCGCCATGTGACCAGCACCCAAAGGGTTTACTAGAGTCAATAATCTAGTTCACATCGCCATGTGATTAACACCAATAGTTCACATTGCCATGTGACTAACACACAAAGAGTTTACTAGAGTCAATAATCTAGTTCACATCACCATGTGATTA
This sequence comes from Thinopyrum elongatum, assembly GCA_011799875.1. Lineage (NCBI taxonomy): Eukaryota > Viridiplantae > Streptophyta > Magnoliopsida > Poales > Poaceae > Thinopyrum > Thinopyrum elongatum. Next base: position 29,712,664 of record CM022301.1, read on the forward strand.
ACACCCAAAGAGTATTAAGGTATGATCATGTTTTGCTTGTTAGAGAGGTTTAGTCAACGGGTCTGCCATATTCAGATCCGTATGTAATTTGCAAATTTCTATGTCTACAATGCTCTGCATGGAGCTACTCTAGCTAATTGCTCCCACGTTCAATACGTATCTAGATTCAGACTTAGAGTCATCTAGATCAGTGTCAAAGCTAGCATCGACGTAACTCTTTACGACGAACTCTTTATCACCTCCATAATCAAAAAACATTTCCTTAGTCCTCTTAGGTAACTAAGGATAATTTTGACCGTTGTCCAGTGATCTACTCCTGGATCACTATTGTACTTCCTTGCCAAACTCATGGTAAGGTACACAATAGGTCTGGTATACTGCATGGCATACTTTATAGAACCTATGGCTAAGGCATAGGGAATGACTTTCATTATCTCTCTATCTTCTCCCGTGGTCGGGCTTTGAGTCTTACTCAACTTCACACCTTGCAACACAGGCAAGAACCCTTTCTTTGACTGATCCATTTTGAACTTCTTCAAAATCTTGTCAAGGTATGTACTCATCAAAAGTTTTATCAAGCGTCTTGGTCTATCTCTATAGATCTTGATGCCCAATTTGTAAGCAGCTTCACCGAGGTCTTTCTTTGAAAAAATTCCTTTCAAACTCTCATTTATGCTTTCCAGAAAATTCTACATCATTTCCGATCAACAATATGTCATTCACATATACTTATCAGAAATGTTGTAGTGCTCCCACTCACTTTCTTGTAAATACAGGCTTCTCCGAAAGTCTGTATAAAACTATATGCTTTGATCAACTCATCAAAGCATAAATTCCAACTCCGAGATGCTTGCACCAGTCCATAGATGGATCGCTGGAGCTTGCACACTTTGTTAGCACCTTTAGGATTGACAAAACCTTCTGGTTGCATCATATACAACTTTTCTTTAATAAATCCATTAAGGAATGCAGTTTTGACATCCATTTGCCAGATTTCATAAAATGCGGCAATTGCTAACATGATTTGGACAGACTTAAGCATCGATACGAGTGAGAAAATCTCATCGTAGTCAACACCTTGAAATTGTCGAAAACCTTTTGCGACAATTTGAGCTTTGTAGATAGTAACACTACCATCAGCGTCCGTCTTCCTCTTGAAGATCCATTTATTCTTAATGGCTTGCCCATCATCGGGCAAATCCACCAAAGTCCATACTTTGTTCTCATACATGGATCCTATCTCAGATTTCATGGCCTCAAGCCATTTATCGGAATCTAGGCTCATCATAGCTTCTTCATAGTTCGTAGGTTCGTCATGGTCTAGTAACATGACTTCCAGAACAGGATTACTGTACCACTCTGGTGCGGATCATGCTCTGGTTGACCTACGAGGTTCAGTAGCAACTTGATCTGAAGTTTCATGATCATTATCATTTGCTTCCTCTCTAGTTGGTGTAGGCATCACGGGAACGGATTTCTCTGATGTGCTACTTTCCAATTTGAGAGAAGGTATGATTACCTCATCAAGTTCTACTTTCCTCCCACTCACTTCTTTTGAGAGAAAACTCCTTCTCTAGAAAGGACCCATTCTTAGCAACAAAAGATCTTGCCTTCGGATCTGTGGTAGAAGGCATACCCAATTGTTTCCTTAGGGTATCCTATGAAGAAGCACTTCTCTGCTTTGGGTTCGAGCTTATCAGGCTGAAACCTTTTGACATAATTGTCGCAACCCCAAACTTTAAGAAACAACAGCTTAGGTTTCTTGCCAAACCACAGTTCATACGGTGTCGACTCAGCGGATTTAGATGGTGCCCTATTTAACGTGAATGCAGCTGTCTCTAATGCATAACCCCAAAACGATAGTGGTAATTCGGTAAGAGACATCATAGATCGCACTATATCTAATAAAGTACGGTTATGACGTTCGGACACACCATTACGCTTTGATGTTGCAGGGGTGTGAGTTGTGAAACTATTCCACTTTGTTTAAATGAAGGCCAAACTCGTAACTCAAATATTCGCCACCACGATCAAATTGTAGAAACTTTATTTTCTTGTAACGATGATTTTCCACTTCACTCTGAAATTCTTTGAACTTTTCAAATGCTTCAGACTTGTGTTTCATTAAGTAGATATACCCATATCTGCTCAAATCATCTGTGAAGGTCAGAAAATAATGATACCCGCTGCGTGCCTCAACACTCATCAGACCGCATACATCAGTATGTATTATTTCCAATAAGTCATTGGCTCGCTCCATTGTTCCGGAGAACGGAGTTTTAGTCATCTTGCCCATGAGGCATGGTTCGCAAGTATCAAATGATTCATAATCAAGTGATTCCAAAAGCCCATCTGCATGGAGTTTCTTCATGCGCATTACACCAATATGACCTAAACGGCAGTGCCACAAGTATGTTGCACTATCATTATCAACTTTGCATCTTTTGGCATCAATATTATGAATATGTGTATCACTATGATCGAGATTCAATAAACCATTCACATTGGATGTATGACCATAGAAGGTTTTATTCATGTAAATAGAACAACAATTATTCTCTGACTTAAATGAATAACCGTATCGCAATAAACATGATCCAATCATATTCATGCTCAATGCAAACACCAAATAACATTTATTTAGGTCCAACACTAATCCCGAAGGTAGAGGGAGTGTGCGATGGTGATCTTATCAACCTTGGAATCAATTCCAACACACATCATCACCTCACCATTAACTAGTCTCTGTTCATTTTGCAACTCCTGTTTCGAGATACTAATATTAGCAACTGAAACGGTATCGAATACCCAGGTGCTACTATGAACACTAGTAAGGTACACATCAATAACATGTATATCAAATATACTCTTGTTCACTTTGCCATCCTTCTTATCCGCCAAGTATTTGGGGCAGTTCCGCTTCTAGTGACCATTCCGTTTGAAGTAGAAGCACTCAGTTTCAGGCTTAGGTCTAGCTTTGGGCTTCTACATGGGAGTGGCAACTTGCTTGTCATTCTTCTTGAAGTTCCCTTTCTTTCCCTTGCCCTTTTTCTTGAAACTAGTGGTCTTGTTAACCATCAACACTTGATGCTTTTTCTTGATTTCTACCTTCGCCGATTTCAGCATCGCGAAGAGCTCGGGAATCATTTTCGTCATCCCTTGCATATTATAGTTCATCACGAAGTTCTAGTAGCTTGGTGATAGTGACTAGAGAACTCTGTCAATCACTATCTTATCTAGAAGATTAACTCCCACTTGATTCAAGCGATTGTAGTACTCAGACATTCTGAGCGCATGCTCACCGGCTGAGCTATTCTCCTCCATCTTGTAGGCAAAGTACTTGTCAGAGGTCTCATACCTCTCGACACGGGCATGAGTCTGAAATACTAATTTTCAGCTCTCAGAACATCTCATATGCTCCATGGCGTTCAAAACGTTTTTGAAGTCCCGGTTCTAAGCCGTAAAGCATGACGCACTAAACTATCAAGTAGTCATCATATCGAGCTTGCCAAACGTTCATAAAGTCTGCATTTGCTCCTGCAACAGGTCTGTCACCTAGCGGTGCATCAAGGACATAATTCTTCTGTGCAGCAATGAGGATAATCGTCAGATCACGGACCCAGTCCGCATCATTGCTACTATCATCTTTCAACTTAGTTTTCTCTAGGAACATATCAAAAAATAAAACAGGGAAGCTATACGCGAGCTATTGATCTATAACATAGATATGCAAATACTATCAGGACTAAGTTCATGATAAATTAAGTTCAGTTAATCAAATTACTTAAGAACTCCCACTTAGATAGACATCCCTCAAGTCATCTAAATGATACGTGATCCAAATCAACTAAACCATGTCCGATCATCACGTGAGATGGAGTAGTCATCAATGGTGAACATCTCTATGTTGATCATATCTACTATATGATTCACGTTCGACCTTTCGGTCTCCAGTGTTCCGAGGCCATGTCTGTACATGCCAGGCTCGTCAAGTTTAACCCGAGTATTCCGCATGTGCAAAACTGTCTTGCACCCATTGTATGTGAACGAAGAGTTTATCACACCGGATCATCACGTGGTGTCTCAACACGACGAACTGTCGCAACGGTGCATACTCAGGGAGAACACTTATACCTTGAAATTTAGTTAAGGGATCATCTTATAATGCTACCGCCGTACTAAGCAAAATAAGATGCATAAAAAGATAAACATCACATGCAATCAATATATGTGACATGATATGGCCATCATCATCTTTTGCTTTTGATCTCCATCTCCAAAGCATCGTCATGATCTCCATCGTCACCGGCTCGACACCTTGATCTCCATCATTGCGTCATGGTCGTCTTGCCAACTATTGCTTCTACAACTATCGCTAACGCATAGTGATAAAGTAAAGCAATTACATGGCGTTTGCATTTCATACAATAAAGCGACAACCATAAGGCTCCTGCCAGTTGCCGATAACTTTACAAAACATGATCATCTCATACAACAATTTATATCACATCATGTCTTGACTATATCACATCACAACATGCCCTGCAAAAACAAGTTAGACGTTCTCTACTTTGTTGTTGCAAGTTTTACGTGGCTGCTACGGGCTTCTAGCAAGAACCATTCTTACCTACGCATCAAAACCACAACGGTGATTTATCAAGTTTGCTGTTTTAACCTTCAACAAGGACCAGCTGCAGTCAAATTCTATTCAACTAAAGTAGGAGAAACAGACACCTGCCAGCCACCTTTATGCAAAACTAGTTGCATGTCTGTCGGTGGAACCGGTCTCATGAACGTGGTCATGTAAGTTTGGTCCGGGCCGCTTCATCCAACAATACCGCCGAATCAAAATAAGACATTGGTGGTAAGCAGTATGACGATCACCGCCCACAACTCTTTGTGTTCTACTCATGCATATCATCTACGCATAGACCTGGCTCGGATGCCACTGTTGGGAAACGTAGCTTGCAATTTCAAAAAAATTCTACGCTCACGCAAGATCAATCTAGGAGATGCATAGCGATGAGAGGGGAAGAGTGTGTCTACGTACCCTCGTAGATCGAAAGCGGAAGCGTTTGACAATGCGGTTGATGTAGTCGAACTTCTTCTCGTTCCGACCGATCAAGCACCGAACGTACGGCACCTCTGAGTTCTGCACATGTTCAGCTCGATGAAGTCCCTCGAACTCTTGATCCAGCAAAGTGTTGAGGGAGTAGATGAGTTCCGTCAGCACGACGGCATGGTGACGGTGATGGTGAAGTGATCCGCACAGGGCTTCGCCTAAGCACCGCGAGAATATGATCGAGGGTGTAATCTGTGGAGGGGGGGCGCCGCACACAGCTAACAGATGTTGTTATGTGTTCTAGGCGCCCCCTCCCCATGTATATATAGGTGGGAGAGGGAGAGGAGCAGCAAGGGGGCGCCCCAAGTAGGAGGAATCCTACTTGGGAGCCTCCCCAATTCGGCCTCCCCCCCCCCCCCCCCCCCCCCCTTCCATAAGTTCCGGAGGGGGAAGGAAGGAGGAGGGAGGAGGGAAGGAAGGGGGAGGCCGAATCCCTCCCCTTCCTTCTCTCTTCCCCTCTTTCCTTCTCCTCTAGTTCGGCCCATATGGGAGGTGCAGCAGCCCCTACTGGCTGCTGCGTTTCCCCTCGTGGCCCATTAGGCCCATATCTTTGCCGGGGGGGTGCCCGGAACCCCTTCCGGTGACCCGATATGTACCCGGTACCCTCCGGAACACTTCCGATGTCCGAATACCATCGTCCTATATATCAATATTTACCTCTCGACCATTTCGAGACTCCACGTCATGTCCGTGATCTCATCCGGGACTCCTAACAACATTTGGTCACCAAATCACATAACTCGTATAATACAAAATCGTCATCGAACGTTAAGCGTGCGGACCCTACGGGTACGAGAACTATGTAGACATGACCGAGACACATCTACGGTCAATAACCAACAGCGGAACCTGGATGCTCATATTGGCTCCTACATATTCTACGAAGATCTTTATCGGTCGAACCGTTATGACAACATATGTTATTCCCTTTGTCATCGGTATGTTACTTGCCCGAGATTCGATCTTCGGTATCTTCATACCTAGTTCAATCTTGTTACCGGCAAGTCCCTTTACTCGTTCCATAATACATCATCTTGCAACTAACTCATTAGTCACTTTGCTCGCAAGGCTTCTTATGATGTGCATTACGAGAGGGCCCAGAGATACCTCTTCGATACTCGGAGTGACAAATCCTAATCTCGATCTATGCCAACCCAACAAACACCTTCGGAGATATCTGTAGAGCATCTTTATAATCACCCAGTTACGTTGTGACGTTTGATAGCACACAAGGCATTCCTCCGGTATCCGGGAGTTGCATAATCTCATAGTTGAAGGAATATGTATTTGACATGAAGAAAGCAATAGCAATAAAACTGAACGATCAATATGCTAAGCTAACAGATGGGTCTTGTCCATCGCATCATTCTTCTAATGATGTGATCCCGTTCATCAAATGACAACACATGTCTATGGTTAGGAAACTTAACCATCTTTGATTAATGAGCTAGTCTAGTAGAGGCTTACTAGGGACACGGTGTTTTGTCTATGTATCCACACATGTATCAGGTTTTCGGTTAATACAATTCTAGCATGAATAATAAACATTTATCATGATATAAAATAACAACTTTATTATTGCCTCTAGGGCATATTTCCTTCACCTTTATCGCGTTGGGTGCAAGTGTTTGATTGTTTGTGCAGGTGCATAGATTGGAGACTTGCGTGTATCTCCTACTGGATTGATACCTTGGTTCTTAACTGAGGGAAATACTTATCCCTACTTTGTTGCATCACCCTTTCCTCTTCAAGGGAAAAACCAACGCAAGCTCAAGAAGTAGCATCTACCAGAGAAGGAGGGGGGAAGAAACAATAATTAAGAGGCATACAAATGCAACAGAAAGCATGACATGACAGTAGGCTATGCTAGGAATGACCTAACGCGGTACTACACGCTGCAGACGAAGAGGGAAAACATCCGGGAATGTTTTCCCGATGTTTGGCATTTTTTCGGACAGATGAATAGGAGGGGACAGTTCCATGTTTGCAGTGTTATTGGCATGTGACAGGTATGTGGATGGCGTATTCAGGTTCGTCATATTTTTCTGATCGATTTTCATATATAAATTATTTTCATCGGAGTTACGGATTATTTTATATTAATTTTTGAAGTTTTATTGAATTTCCAAATTACTGGGTTTATTTTAAATAAAAAATAAAAGCAGAATAAACTTTTGGAACCTAGATCTACCCTAGCCTATGTGTATGACAGTGGGGTCCAGGGGCCCAGTCAACTAGTCCAGTGAGCGTTGACTGGTCAAAGTGAACAGTGTAGGTGTGACCCGGTTGTCATTGAGTCAGTTTTTTGTAGAGTTAAATTAAACAGTGTTTATTTAATCTATTTAGCATAACTACTAAGTGGGGCCATGTTGTCAGTGACATAGGGGGGTCAATTAACTTAACTAATTTTGAGTTAATCCGGCAGTGGCTGGAAGCCAGCGGCCACACGCTGGCGCACACGCACGTACCAGGGCCGAAGCCATGGCCGGAGCGCGGTCGGCGCAAGCGCGGGCCAAGTGCGGGGCTCGGCCGGCGAGCGGGGTACACAGGCACGAGTTGCCGTCGACGAGCGAGCAGCAGGCGGTTGAGATGGGCGGAGCGGGCACGGTCGGGCGCCGTGGCTGCGGGCGTGGGCGGCCGCGGCCGGTGTGGGCTGGAGTGGTGAGGAATGGGGGCGCACGTAGGGGGGTCCGAGCAATGGCAGGGCACAACCGCTGCGGTGAACGGGGCGGAGGCCACGGCGGCATCAGCCGCAGCGGCCGGTGCAGGGCAAACATGGGGCTACGGGCACGCGTGGCCGAGGTAGCAGACGCAGTGGCAGGAGGGCGAGCGGGGGCAGCGGTCTGCGCGTGCGGGCATGGCTTCGGGCAACAGGGGGCAGCGGCCACGGCAACCAAACAAAGGGGGAAGGGGGAATCGATGATGCTCACAGCGGGAGGGCCGACGGCGAGGTCGTAGAGGCCGGGGATGGTCGAGGTCGAGTGGATCCACCGGCGGTGAGCGGCGGCTGCTATCGGCGATTCTCGATGAAGGTGGCGGCTCGTGGGCGTCCGAGCTCATGCGGGTCCTCGTAGTCGAAGAGGACGATGGCGGCGGTCCTCCTGGACGCCTTGGCTGGCTGTGGGGAGGCCGGTGGCCACGGCAATGAGGGCAACACGGCGGCAATCCATCGGGAGGCTTCGGGTTCGAGCGGAGGAGCGAATGGAAGGGGAAGAAGAAGATAAGGTTCGATCAGGGTACTCGATGTTTCATGATTTGTACTATAGATTTCCTGTTGGTTCGATGAACATAATGAAACAAGGCAGATGAGTGCTCCTCTTCTCTTTCCCCCTCTGCTAAAAATCAGTTCCAACTGCCGTACAATTTCCCCGGTATGGCTTTCTGGATTGGAACTTTCCACTCATTTATTGTTGTTTGGCCTACATCTAGAGGTAAAATGTTTTCTTGAATTCAGTGACTACTTGAAGTCTTGAACTCGGGTTGGACAACATATGTAATGTTGAATTCAGTGAGATATCGCAATTTGATTTCACTTTCTATGTATAGTTGAGATCGTAATTTGGTTGAAATTTTACATCTTTTATAGATATAAACTGCAATATAATGATTAGAAAACGAGAGACCATTTGTTTTATGGATCAGAAGTGATACTTGCTCATGCTCTCACGATGAGAAATGCATGGTTCATTTACTCAAGTGTCTTGATTTGTCTCATGCAGTTACTTTGGCGGACCTGATGAACACTCATTCTTCTCATCTTTGTGTTTTTTGATTTCTTTTGACGCATGGTATTGATGTGTTGTGACATATGAAATATGTGTATTCATCTAATTGTTGTTCCTGTTCTAGCCTGCAGGATCGCGCCGTCAGGAGTTCCGGGATCCAACTGCGTGTCTCCAGATCCCATTATGATGTGGCATGGTGCGCAAATCATGTGTTATTAGTGCGTGATTTGTTGGGCATTGGAATCTAGATTGCACAGCTAGACAAATTTGTCCGAGAAGGGAGCAGGTTTAGTATTCGTTAGCACTCCGACTGGCTTCATGCTATATACCTGGATTGCACAGATTAGCTAGCATCACTTACGCATACACACATATCAGTAGATGTACATACATGCACATTCAGGAAATCCTCGGGGCTTTTGCATGATATGCTACACATCTCCAACTCAGAGCCTTGTCACATGGACCATGGTGCTCCCAACACCAATAGTATGCTAATTTTTGCCCTTGTTACATTTCAGTGTAGCAACAATCTTAGCTTCGGCAACAAATCATGGATAGGCACCACATTATTGTGCGACAGCAAGGCCGCGACGCAGTGGAAGCATGTCTGCAGGTCCGTCCAGCAGTCAAGCAAGAGCAAGGTTTCCATCACGCCACTCAACCCCGGGAGCGCCAAGGAGCCGCCTCTCAACACCTACAAGCCCAAGGGGCCTTACACAGCCACCATCGTCTCGGTAGAGCAGGCAGTAGGCCATAACGCTCTGGGAGAGACGTGCCATGTCGTCATCGACCATGCCGGCAATGTGACATACTGGGAGGGGCATAGCTATGGGATTATTCCTCGGGTAATTGTCTAGCCCTTTCCACCATTTTCAGTTTTCCTCTATTAGAATGCTGAACAGGGAACTCTTGGTGTTATTAAATAGGAGGATAACATATCAAGTTATCACGTACTCAAAGAAATTATGTTCAAAACTTTATACATTGATTTGAGTTCACTGAAACAGGGCTTGAGAGTGCTTCTGGGCTTGCACGCGAATGGCGTCGGGTGTCATGCGGTGCTCGGGAGACGCCGCCACGATGAAGGGATGAACAAGCTGGTCCACGCATGGTTCTGGCAGTACCACAGGTAGGATTGCAAGGTATCCTTTCCACTTCCATCCTGTTTCAGTTGTGCCAATGCCTGCTTATGATACAAGGTTGCAACAAATGATTACAATCAATAGTCATCTCTGTTATTACCTTTCTGTATATGTATGTTCTGTAAGTTGATCTTAGTTCATCTATGTGTTCTTTTAGGAATAGCTCACCGTTGTGTTTTTTGGCACCAATATGTTAGGTTTATAAAGCTAAATGAGATCTATATATAGCAGGAAAATATGCCTATAGCCCAGATGTGATGATTTGAAGATGAAAGGAAGAGCTGAGAAGCTCGAGAGAGCTGGAGGAACAAGGAGAAGCTAAAAGGACAGCAGAAGATGAAGCACTGGGGAGCTCTTAGACATACAATGTTCAACCTTGGTTGCTGAGGATAAATGCAAAAGAAAATTATCAAGGCTATCTTGCAACCATGTCTCTTTGAGGTTCACGTTGAGGTCAGTTTTAATCTCTTGTAATTCAGTGTATTCTGAAAACAAAGAACCTTTTATATTTATTCCGAGTCACCTGTCTAATATTTGTCATGAAGACTCTCTTTGCGGGGATGTGATGCCACCGCTCCACTCCCCGCGACTAGGCGTCATTGTGCATATTACCGCGAGGCACCACTATATCATGCTTGTCATCATCAGCCCGCACCAGTGATTATGCCACACACAAATCGGGGGAATGCCAACACCGCCTCGGCTGAATATTTGTGGTATTTATGAGATGTTTATTTAATAAGGACGTTAGTTTGCATTGAGTGACTGCCGGTTCTTCTGGCTGACAGTGAAAACCACCAGGACATTGAAACTCGATGCCAAGGCATCTAACCCAGCACGTATTTGCTTGGTTTTTATAAGCATCCTCTACTATTAGCAATTAGTGGCTTAATTAGTCTCCAAATGATTCTAACAATCACTCCATCTGTTATGCAGGTTTAACATATATCTTGAGATTAACTGCCGAGAGGAGTTGCTGACGATGTAGCCAGCTGCAACTTAGCAGTCTTTCATAGCTGGTTTAAATTTTAAAAATACCTTCAACTTAATCAGTTATGCTATATTCACTGGTAGGTGATAAATGGCGTATTTGAATAATTAGTTTGCTAAATAGGAAGCTGGGTAAGTGGAGACTTGTACCAAAGTATCATATTCCCACATTGCAACCTGATGTCTTTATTTATTGGGCCCCAAGATATTTAGTTCAACGCTCATTCTGATTTTTCTTTGTTTTCATGTATATAATCTTTTAGTGGAATACTCTTTGAGCTACATAACTTCGACCAATTATTTATATTATTATTATGCAATGGTACGATCCCCTAGCCCCTAGCCTGCTCATCCAGATCTGCATTGGCTTAGGAAACTTCTTAAATGTAAGTGTTGAATCATCACTTGGAGGTGGTAGTATGAGATTTAAAAAATCTGATGGTGTAGGAGATATCTAACTCCATGGCAATGTTCGATGGCTGTTCTGCGAATTGCTCGCAAGCCATGAAAAATTGGGGTTTAACACAGCCTATTTTGTCATACACACTCATGATCTGGTGATAGTTTTAATTGCCTTGATCTTTGTTTTTTAGTACAGACAAGAATAGCTTCAATGATAGCATCTCAAATCATCAAGTTGTGTGACTTCCCTCTTGAGTGGGTGTTGTATTTTAGCAAGCCTATATTTGAAATAGTTGACAGCCACTTTTATTGTTTCTATATGGGTGCACACCAAATTATACCTTCCGAGAAGATTAGTGTGCTCATGATTTACCTTCCGAAAATGGGAACTTGTGATCCTTTTGCGTGCGATGAGCTGGAGATGGGGGGCACAAAGGACACTAAGCCGCCTCAGATTGTTACGGCACAGTGGTGCCACCGTGTGGGCATCAACACGAGGAACTGATGCAACTGCACCACAGGGCGGCAGCGGTATGACGACATCAACACGAGTCCCGGTGAGAAGAACGGGGGAGCTAGGATATAGAGCCAGATGTTGTGTATGTGTAAGAATTTCATCTACGCTTATATTATTTTGCAGGGTCCTAATGCATTCACTACTCTAATTTCTCCCGGATGCATCGGAACGCACTGCTACCAAGTGTAATACTCTTGAAAACGAACACATATAGTTAGTATTGTGGGAAATAAAGGAAACTATGGAATAATGAGGACCCTGGTCTTCTATGTAAACTAGATACTGATAGTACATGGAATTTCTATGTAAAAATTACTGACATAGTGGAGAAGCACACCACTTGATGTCCTAAGCCTTCGCACAGCCAGCAAGTGCTTTGGCTTGGCTGGGCTTGTGTTGGATGGTAGAAAGTTTTGACTCAGGTTGTTGTTTGTTAATTTGGCATGACTACTTGTAGGCGGTATGTTATTGTTAGTTTCAACATTATTTCAACTCCGTTGTTTTGGTCTGTGCTTATTAAAGTATTCCGGCTAGATAGTGTTCACATCGTAGTACCTAATACTTCACATGTACTCCCTCCGTCCCTTGATTTAGTACAACTTTAGTATAGTTACACATGCCGACATGTGTTGTTAGTCATTCTTTCCAGTGTATGCAGTCGTCGCTAGGTGGTCCACGGATCTGGTTGTAATTTCTATTATCTCCGATGTTCTTCGTACTACCATGATTAAAGATGAATAGATTGAATGTTTCCCACGCAGAAAAGTAGTTTTCAATTATTACCATTGTTACTGCTATTTTTTCTATATATGTAAAATTTAACATGCATTATATTTATATATAGAACTCCAAAATATTTTAAATGCCCGTGGCAATGCACGGGCATTCTACTAGTTAGAATATGTGTTCCACCGTTGCTGCAACACATGGGCACTCACCTAGTTCAAATCAAAAAGGCCATGAACAGGCGACCAATCCATTTATAATACAAGAACAAATCACTTTTTCTGCTAATAACTGAAATGCTCATCAAATCAATCTTTGACATTATTGACCTATAATTTATTATGGTTTGCTACATAATATATTCCATAGAACAAATCATAGACTAAGCAATGTGCAGGAACAAACTATTCATACTCCATCTCTCTATCACAAAAATCCACGCCCAGTGTTGCATCCTTGACATAATAAAAGAGCAAATTTGTAGCAAAGTCCATCAGACTTTCACTAACTCAACTTCGTAGATGATTGTTGAATTTCGTGGTCAACCCTGTAGAATTTCACCAACATTAGAACGATGAAATCATGATTGATATAGACCTTACAAGTAAAGCGGGCTTCTTAATTTACATTTCTTCTTTGGGATATATACATTATTAAGTACTGAATGCATACTATAATATGTGAGCATTGTTCATATTATTCTTTTTCCTTATCTTTTTGTTGATTGGAAAGAAGAGGTTGGCCGAGTACATTAGATATAAATGCACAAATATTGCAATCATGAAACTGGATGAAAACACGTCAATGGAAGCTGGGGGTTACCTTCTTTCCATCTGAAGAAAACTCTGCATCGCTGTTTCCTGCTGACAGATCTTCTATGATCATCCCATCTTCCAAAGTTCTTATGTTTTTAGAATGCTTTCCATATTCTGGCTCTAGTGGGGATTTGTTTTCAGGTTCTAGTTCTGGAATCGATGATCCATTAACCATTATTACTTTCCTGCTCATGTCACGTAAGAAGGTACATATCAGTATTCAGTAAACACAATACAAGCAGGTATCAAACTAAAAGTATAGCTAGGGAAACACAGATATACACTGGCGATGCAGGCTCCTGATTGATGGCATCACTTTTCCTTTTCCTGGCACCATTAATCTCTTTCTCGGTCTCATCATGTGATGTAAACTTCTCCGGTTCAATTTCATCAGAAACTTTGCCATTGCTTTTCTTAGACAATGAAACATGCATGTCCACGCTTTTCTCTTCACTTTGGGTTACAAAATCTTTATCTTCACTGCCACTATTAAACATTGAACTAGTGTTGTGTCTCACAGCAGGCTTGTATGGAGAACTATGAATGTTGTCATCAAGGCTATCAACTTGGTGATTTTCTACAAAAGGACAGTTAATTGGACTTTCTACAGAAGATAGAAAAATTTAAACAACGAAACCATTCTTCATTACATCATATCATCCCTAGTATAATGGTGACAATATATGTCATGCCAAGTAGAAGATAAATTACGTGCAAAACAAATAATATTTAAGTTATGAACTTCAAAGGTGCTATGATCCAAGTCCAAAATTCATCATAAACATCATTAAGTTTCACTAAAAGAAAATCCTAGTAAAAGACGTGAGCAGAAATTTATGGACATAATAATTCAATCGCGTACCTTGTTTGCGATCAGGGGTGGAGTACATATCACCATCATGCATAGACTCAGAAACACCAGCGTTGTCGGGCACTTCGACGTCACCATCATCAAGAACGTCAGATTCTGAACTGTCCTCGCTCACGTCCTCGCTCACATGAAGATACTCCCAGTCACTATTATACTCTCCAACATCCCCTCCATGAGATTCAGTAGTTTCCCTATCACTCTCATACTCTCCTCCAACATCACCTCCATGAGATTCACTAGTTTCCCCATCACTCTCATACTCTCCTCCAACATCCTCTCGGTGAAATTCTCTAGTTACAGCAAGGTTAAGAAGAGTGCAGTATCCAAACCCATAATTAACGCCACACAAAAATGAAACAAAGAGTAAATAAGATTAATCTAATTTCAAAAAGGATACGACGACTCCTGGTCTCTTGCATGGCAGTTGCAGCCCCTGAGGTAATATCCTGAGAGATGCACAGAACTCACACCAAGCACCGAGAAGTGAACCTCGTCGTTTTCTTGATATTCCAGCGAAAGATGACACATCTCAGCTAATCCAGGGTTAAGGCTACAAATGATGATTGGTGCACTGTTACCAACTATGCACTGCACCATGGTCCTTTCAGCGATGCTCTTGTTCACCAGTACAGCCTACAAACCATCAAACAATCGTAAAAAAAACATTTAGGGTGCTATAAGACCTGAATATGAACACAAGTACACTTTATCGAAATGATTGTAACCTTTGTAATGCAGAGACGACCTAGTGATGGTGGATGGCGGTGCACGTAGGGTTCCCCGGGCCTGAGTTCCACGCCTGCAGAAATCAGCCGTAGTCCACAGCATATAGCAGATAATTGATTAAGCTACGCCGCCATGGGCATATCCACTACTAGAATATCACATGTAGGAGACTTGTACGGGGGAGGCAGGCTTACCCCAAAACGCCATAAGCAGGGATCGGAGGGGTTCAGCGATGGATCGGTGGTGAGAGAGCGCTGCGGGGCTTCAACAATACACGAACACGAGACAATGTGATTTGCGGCGGTTAGGCGGGGGGTCGGGGCTGGCTTAAAAATCTATTGCCGCTTGCGCTTGCTTGATTAAAGGGCTTGCCTTCCAAACTCCTTTGCACTGCACGTAAAAAGAATAGATTCTTAATTAATGACAATCAAAATCAGGAGATACCCTTCATGACACAAAAATATTAGTGTAACTACGTTTCCTAGTACACTAGTACAGTCCAAATCAGGAGATCCCCTGCTACTTCATGTCCGTTGGAATAACATCATTGTTCTAAGGTTATGTACAATGCAAAGTGCTTGCGGATGTCCTTAAAAAACGTTTTGCTCTCAAGCATCCGTGCTTATTTTATCGGAAAGGATCACTGGAGACCGTTCGTCAGGAGGCCAACCCTAGCGAATGTCTTCCCTGCCGTTCCACGGATCTAGTCGCAAGGCCGATGCGATGTAGATCAGATGGAGTCATTCACTGTAAACCATTTCCTGGCGTACACTAGGTTTTTTTTTCAAACAAAACATTCGTGCAAGGTGCTCGGGCGGGGCACGCCTATGTCTTGCTTATACTGAGACGTAGGGCAGCCTCGCCTGGGCGAGCGCATGACTAGGCCGGCACAGTGCGCGGGAGGCCACATGCCACAACGTCATTTTTTCTGTTTTTATTCATGTTCTTTGATTTTGTATTTTGCTTTCCCTTTTTACGTTTATTTATAGTTCCGGAATATACTAAATATATATATTACAAAAAACACTTTACATAAAACATTTGAAAAATGTTAATCAAGCTTTCGAAAAATATTAAATGTGTATAGACAAAATGCTTCTCATCTATTCGCAAACGTATACAAAAATATACAATGTGTATGAAAAAGGTTGATCATGTAATCAAGTATTTGAAATATTTTAATCATGCATTCAAAAAATATTAATGTATATAAGAAATGTTTCCCATGTTTATGAAAAATGTATACAAAAAATATACAATATGTATGAAACAATGTTGATCATGTATTTAAAAAATGATAAGTGTGTATAAAAAATGTTCTCGATGTATATGAAAAATGTACAACGTACATTAAATAAAAATAAACATAAAAATATGTTTTTAAATTTAATTCTGTATTTAAAAAATATTAAACATGTATATATAATTTTCCTGATGTATACTAAAACATACATTGTGTATGAAAAAAATATTTATTGACATTGAGAAAAAATTATAGTGTATTTGAAAAATGTGGACCATGTATTCCAGAAGTGTTCAAAACTTGTATTTAAGAAAAAAATGTACATCATGTATTTGAAAAATGACCAACGTGTGTCAACTAAAATGTTTCACGTGTACATTAAAAATGTACATTGTGTACTGAAAAAGGTAGACATGTGTTGAACAAAAAGGTAAAGGATGAAAACCAACAAAGAATAAAGAAAAACAAAGAGAACCAATGAAAGCCAAAAAAGAAACAATGGAAAACATGGAGCAAAAGAAAAATGAAACAAGAAAACCGGAGAAAAACTAGTGCAAACAAGGAAAAAAACAAAAATAAAACCGGAGAAACCCGAGGAAGAAACAGAAAACCAAAGAAAATACAAAAACTGATGAAACCCAAGAAAGAAACTAAGGAAAGCAAAAAAAAGACAAAAGAAAACCAATGCAAAAATAGTGCAAGCAGTGGAAATGAGAAAGAAACAAACAAAATCGGAAGTTGGAAGAATATAAGAAAAGCAAATGAAAAACAACAAAAATAAATAAAACACAGAAACCCAACGAGCGAACTTGGGAAACCCGAGCGAACGAGCATCTTGGATCGAAACCCAAGCGAGTCGCCAGAAAGCAAAAAAAAAATGGAACATACCGACCCAATTCCTAAGCGAGGGAGAAAAAGCTTCATGCGAGGCGAAAATATATCTTGCTATAAACAAGATATAACTCCCGCGACATGGGCAGGAGAACTCAAACTCGAAAACTCCTGCAGAGAGGTGGACATGCTTTACCACTTGGGTAGAAGCTAATTTTCTAGAAACATGTACTTAAACTTGTTTTATGTATTTGAAACAAAATTCTTTTAAATTCAATTTTTTATTAAAAACCCTAATATCCAGAATTTTTTTCATTTTTTCAAGAACAAAAATCCTTATTTTTTAGACTGGAAATTTATTAAACTTTTCATGTGCATTTCTATTATAGATAGCATGGCAATTCCAAAGTCTATTGGCAAGCTTAGGGAAATGTTATTACTTACTCATTGCCATTTTGGAATTGTTTTTTTTTTACCTTCTCACATGGCAGTTTTATTAGTAAGAACATGTAATTTAAATAATTAATAACATGGCATTTTTATTATTAAGAGGATGGCAGTTTTATGACTAAGAGCATGAAATTTTATAATTAATAACATGGGATTTATATTATTAAGTGGAGAGCAGTTTTATTATTAAGAGCATGGCATTTTATTATGAATAATATGGCATTTTATTATAAGGAGGATGATAACTTTATTATTAACAAGATGACAGTTCTATTATTGAGAGCCTGACATTTTTATGGAGGGTACGGAGGGTTTGGAATCGCCTAAACAATCCAAAACGTCCACAAAGGACAGCCTTGAAGAATTGATGGTGGTACACATTTTACATTAAACTGGATTTTTTGTTTATGTTTGCTCATATTGCTAGATCACACACACTGCCTTTCGTGTCGCAGGATTACAAGGGTTTCAGGCAGAGAGCTGCTTCCATGAGTGAGAATTTGCAAAATGCCGAAGAAGAGAGAGTAAAGTGAATTGATGAAGAATCTGATACTTACATGTTTGAAGATCATAGCTGTGCAATGAGTAGCAAAAGAAAGTCTGTGGAAAGTTTCGAGCTGAGGTGCCTCGAGGGGCTCCTCGATAACATCGAATTCATCAGGACCGAGGCTTCTATCCTCCTCGGACTCTGGATATTAGTCGACGTCCTTGGGGTCATCATCGCCCGCGTTGATCATACCGTCGTCACTGTTGTTGCCAGCGCCAGTATCAGTGCCGGCATTCTAGTTGTCGGCGTTGTCTTGAGCGGCGTCGTTATCGGCAGTGTCACCGTTTCCAGTACCGCCGTTGCTCGCATCACCATTGCCAGTGCCTCCATTACGGCGGCCCCTGCGTCGGCGTTCAGGGGCGTCATTTGGCTCCTCATCCTCCATCTTTGGGGTTACCACCATATATGCATCGTAGGTGGAGGTGGCTGCCCACTTGCCGGTGTTAGTAGTGGCAAGCGGTGAGTTAGTGTCTGACATCTCATCGACATCTTCATCCATGTCGGCATCTTGTTCGGAACCGTATGCTAAAACGTCAGTTAAGTCTTCGATGATAGAGACTAGATGGGTGGAGGGTGGGTTGAAAATTCCAGCCCCTTCAGGTTTCTTCCAGGTCTGATCGTATGGCGTCTTCTCAAAGGGGATTGTCCAGTCGAGTCGAGGCACTAGATGACCCATTGTGCCAATTGGTACATAGTCCAACTGCAACCCAGATGCTAAGTGAACTATTTGAAACATAAAAAAGAAATTAAGTGCACTATTTCAAGGATGTTTCTTGTGAATGGTCTATCACTAAAATTAATTGGAATATAGACCTTTTTTTCTCCGCCCAACAGGCCAGCCGGACCCGCCTGTTGGCGTCTACCCCTGCATTGGGCCTCCAGCTATCGTTTGTGTCGACGATGAATGCCTGCTTGGCTTTGGTATGTCGCGGGGTATGGCCGGCTAGCGTTGGAGTTGGCCGGTTAGGGCAGATAAAAAGTGAGGAAAACGAACGGGAAATAAAATGTTTGTGGGATAAAAGCCAATCGAGTGTGACGATGAAATGGCCGGGGTACTCTCTACTCCTCTTTGTCACGAAGCTAGGTACTCACTTCGTCCCACAATATAAAACGTTTTTGCAAGCTAAACTAGCTTACAAAAACATGTTACATTGTGGGATCGAAAAAACATGTTACATTGTGGGATCGAGGGAACGGCAAATAGCCTAGGCTAATTAACAGTAATATCCTGAGAGATGCACAGAATTCGCGCCAAGCACCGAGAAGTGAACCTCGTCGTTTTCTTGATATTCCAGCTCAAGATGACACATCTCAACTACTCCAGGGTTGAGGCTACAAATGATGATTGGTGCATTGTTACCAATGATACACTGCACAATGGTCCTTTCAGCAGTGTTCTTGTTCACCAGTACAGCCTACAAACCATCAATCAAATCAAACAATGGTAATGCACACAAATACTAGCTCCGTCTCAAATATAAGACGTTTTTTAACGCTAACTACAGTAGTATATAATTTACTGAAATGATTGTAACCACCTTTGTAATGCAGAGACGGTCGAGTGATGGCGGGTGGCGGTGCACGTAGGGCTCCCCGGGCCTCAGTTCCACGCCTGCAAAAATCAAATCAGCCGTATATACAGTAGATATATACTTGAGTAAGCAACGCCACCATTGAGGCACATTATATGTAGGAGACTTACCCCAGAACGCCATAGGTAGGTAGGGATCGGAGGGATGCAACCGGTGGTGGGAGAGAACTGCGGGGCATGAGACGAGACGATGTGATTTCTGGTGGTGGGGTGGGGAGCGCTTGCTTGATTAAAAGGCTTGCAAGAATGGATTAATTCTTAATTAATGACAATCCAAATCTGTGGATCCCCTTGCCAGTAATTGCTCCTTCTGATTGATTGATTGATTCATTCATATATTCAATCAACCCAAAATATTACAGTTCCAAATCAGGAGACTCCCTCCCTGCTAATACCTGTCTGTCATTCTAAGGGACCCACTATTTACTACTCTAGGTATAAGTTCCATGGAAATTTAAATTGGGTTAAGTCATTTTCTTAGCCGTCCGATTTCAGCCTAACGGCTCCTGTATCTTCCTCCTCTTCTAAACCTCCTTCCACCAGACTGATCCAGCACCGGCAACCCCGCACCATGAACCGTCAAGCCTCAGACTCCCCTCCACGGACGACGCTGTTGCCATGTTATCCCCAGCCTCGGGTCACTCTCAGCTCGGCCTCAGAGCTCCGCCTTGCCTCCCTTCTCCCAGAAAATTGACTTACAACAATTTGTTTTTCAGTCATCTTCTTCTCCCAGAACTTGGATCTCTAATAAAAGTAGTTGAGCAGAAGTGGACCACCGAACGACCAATACCACCGCCAGAATGAGCTAAATGCCCTCACTGTTTGTTCAATCAAATTTCGTAACCAACCTTTTAACTAACGGCACGCGCATATAACAAAAAGCGATGAATCAGTAACAACCTTTGAACCGATGGCACGAATATCTAACAAAAAGCGATGAATCAGTACCAACCTTTGAACTGATGACGCAAGTAAAAAAAAAAAACCTAACGAACGGCAACTGCAAACATAACTCGCTGCATCCATCAAGTGTGCTTGTCAGGTAATATCATCTCAAGGCTTAACACTAATCTAAAGGAGCAAGAGTATCCAAGGTATTTGAACCACGCAAAACCAACCCCAGTTACACTATAAAATTATCCCATCTAGTAGCACTGCATGGCGTCATCCACATCTGCTTCCCCTTGCACTTCACTGAACATGTACTGGAACTGAACTAATCCATCTGCTAGGAAATGAGAAACAGGAGTTACTTATTTGACAGCCTCGTAGCATACATATTTATGGAGAACAAACACAGTTCTCAACGACATTACTTTAAAATTGTTGCAGATCTTCAAAAATCAGGATGATAGGCCTTGGGTGCATTTCATGGATTTGAACTGTTGTTTGACCATGAACAGCAAGGTGGAGCAGCAAGTGCTAGTACGTATATGGAGAAGTTCAGAGAAGCTCATGAGAATTTTCAGCTCATGATTAGCATCACACAAAGCCATGAAACTGTAAAATGTAAGCTCAGAGCAATTCATTAAAATGTATGTATCGAGAATACTACCTGCGTCATGGGCAACTCAAAGCAGACATAGTTCCAGTAATCAACTAACTTGTGATCATCAGGTACCACCTCCCTCGCCCTACCCGCACAAAATATTGCATAAGCATCAGCTGCGTACCTGCAGTAAGAATAACTTCTAGTTACTAATCAGACTGAAAAGGAAACACCATTGTACAAATACTCCATATCCAACAAATGAATTGAGAGGGCAGCACTCACTTGCCGACGCCACAAAGCTGCGTAATATGGGTCCATTCATTTCCAACATACTGCTTGGACAATTTCTTGATATTGCGTGTCCTCACATGCTGCAACCCTAGAGGCGCTAGATACTCCGCCATCCTGTCAGGATCAGCGTTAATTGCAGACCAAGGGTCAGGATAGCGTTCAAAGAAGCCCTCCAATATCCTCTTGACCTACATTAGTTAACAGAGGGGATTTGATCCTTGTATTTAAACTTGAAAATGGTATTGACGGGTCAGGGAACTATTTCTTAAAAAAAATGGAATACTAATCTAAGTACAGCGCTACACTTACACAGCACAAGACAAGCATGATAAATAAATAGGACCATACAACATGCAACTGGTAAATTTGCCTGTGCAGCAATATGGTTCTCCAAAGATCCATCAAAACAAAACAGCAGTTCTCCTTGTATATATAAACTATAAAATGCATCTGACAATTCCAATTTGGTTATCTTCTGGACTTACAAATAGCGACAAACGGCATGATTGGCCAATTTTATATATGAAATAAGTGGGGACAAAGAACGATCACTAAGATTATTCATCACTTTTACAGAAACACATGCGAGTTTATTTTGCTTTCATAGCTATCAGAACTCTCATCGGTCAAATTAGTTGGCAGGATTCAGTTCAATGGTTTTGTTTCCAAAAGTTCACGGGAGAAGACAATTAATCAAACAATCTAGGAGCCTACCTGTATACCCCGTGTTAAGTTGAGGAACATGCATATGAGCATAATCTTCCACGGGTCAGTGGCGTACTTCTCCTGCAAGAGATTATGAGGAGAGCGTGGCGGTGATACCAGCTGGTCCAAGGGAACGCGCCGGTATTTGTCTGAGCGCTTCTCAGCAGTGGTAAACACTGGTCGTGGTTTCCTGATCCTCGTCTTCTTCTCAGGGGTTGTCTTTTCTTTTACATTTTGTTTCTTCTGTGAGCCTGAGGTGGAGCCTGATCCTGAATCTTTCTTCTTTGACTTGGACTCCACAGAATTGTTAGCCTTGAAAACCTTGGAGGTTTCACTCGTAGTGAGCTCAGACAACTCAAATGATGGGTAATGCTGAGGTGGCAGCTTGGATAGATGATCAGTGCTTCTAGAAGGTTGGGGATTGAGATCTTGCCGGGCAGATCTGTAGCAGAACGGATCAAAGGATGCACCAGAAGGCGATGAATAATTGGGACTCTGTTCAGTGCAATTGGGAACCAAATCTTTGGGTGCCAAAAAGCCTTCAGTCATCGTCTGCTCCTTTGTCATCTCCTTGAAGAGTTCGCATTTGCTGGGACCACAGGCATGGGCCTTCTTGCTGTTACTTTTTTCAATATTGTTAATCTTTGGGGCATCAGTTTCTTGGTCCTGTTCTGGTAGAGCTTTGGTTCCTTGTAGCTGAACACAGCAAGTCCGGCTAGAGTCAAATGGCAATCGTGACTTGCCAGGTAGTCTCCTTTGTTTCTTCTCCCTCGTCTTGTTTTCAGGGGTTTCCTTTACTTCTACACTAACTTTCTCTTGTGATCCTGAAGCTGAATCTTGCTGCTTTGTCTTGGACGCTAGAGTGGTGTCCGTCCTGGAAGCTCTGGAAGCTTCATTTGAAGCGAGCTGAGATGACTCAAATGATGAGTAACCCCGAGGTGGCAACCTGGCCAGACAATCAGGGGTGGGAAGTAGGGGTTTGCGATCTTCGCAGACAGGGTTATAGCGGAATTGGTCGAAAAATGCACTGTAAGGCGATGAATGGTCAGGGTTCTGCTCCGTGCAACTGGCAACAAAATCGCTGAACGGCACAAAGCCTTCGGGCAGCGGCCGAGGCTGCTTCCTTGCCTCCTGGATGAGCTCATGCTTACTGAGGACACGTACACGGGTTTTTCTCCCATTGCTCTTTTTAATCCCCTTGCAGCCATCATTCTCTCCCTCTTGTTCTGGTGGAGCTTTGGCTCCTTGAGGTTGAACACAATGACTCTGGCCAGGGTCAAGTCGCAATGCTGACTTGCCAGATGGTTCCTGCCTCTTCTTCTGCTTCTGTTTCTTGGTCACCTTCACCTCCTGCTCCTGAATTGGGGTTTCAGCAGCAACGGATGTAGGAGATGACAATATCTGCTCCACACGCTTGCGCTCCTTTTTAGTCGTCGCAGTCATGGCCTCCTCCCCCTGCTCTTCCTCCAAGGTAGGATTTTGGGCAAAAGACAGCGCAGCCACCTTCTCCTCCTTACGCATCTTCCTCTTACCCATCGTCACCGCCACCGCCGCCTCCCCCAACGTTAGAATTTCGGGAGCAGGTGACTGAGGGAATGGCGCAGCGAGTAGGGGCTTAAAGGCATGGCCAGGGTGAAGTGGCAATGGCGAGTGGCCGGATGGCAAGTCTGACTTGCCGGATGGTTCCTGCCTTCTCCTCTGCTTCTGTTTCTTCACCTCCTGCTCCTGAATCGGAGTTTCTGCAGCAACAGATGAAGAAGGAGGTGACAATATCTGCTCCACGCGCTTGTGCTTTTTCTTTTTCGTCACCATCATGGCCTCCTCCCGCTGCTCCTCCTCTAAGGTAGGATTTTGGGCAAAAGGTAGAGTGTCCACCTTCTCCTCTTTATGCATCTTCCTTTTTCTCATCATCGTTGCCGCCTCTTTCAACGTTAGGATTTCAGGAGCGGCGGCTTGAAGGAATGGGGCAGCGAGTAGGGGCTCGGAGACATGGCCGGGGTGAAGTGGCAACGGCATGTTGCTGGATGCTTCCAGCCCCATCCTCTGCTTTTGTTTCTTGGTCACCTTCTCCTCCTGCTCCTGAATTGGAGTTTCAGCAGCAATAGATGTTGAAGGAGATGACAATATCTGCTCTATGCACTTGCCCTTTTTCTTCTTCTTCGTCGCTATCATGGCCTCCTCCCCATGCTCTTTTAAGGTAGGATTTGGGGCAAAATGCAGCGCATCCACCTTCTGCTCTTTGGGCATCTTCCTTCTCCTCATCATCGCCGCAGCCTCTTCCAATTTTAGGATTTCAGGAGCGGGGGATTGAAGGAGTGGGGCAGCTAGTAGAGGGTTGCAGGCATGGCTGGGATGAAGTGGCAATGGCAAATTGCCGGATGGCTCCTGTGAGTTGCCGGATGATTCCTGCCCCCTCCTCTGCTTCTGTTTCTTGATCACCTTCATCTCCTGCCCTTGAATTGGGGTTTCAGCAGCAGCAGATGTAGAAGGAGATAACAATGTCTGCTCCACGCGATTGCGCTCCTTCTTCTTCCCCCCCTGCTCCTCCTCTAAGGTAGGATCCACCTTCTGCTCTTTACGCATATTCCTCTTCCTCATCATCGCCACCGCCTCTTCCAACATTAGGATTTTGGGCGCGGTGGACTGAAGGAATGGGTTACAGGCATGGCCAGGGTATAGTGGCAACTGCGAGTTGTCGGATGGCTGCTGCTCCATCCTCCTCTTCTGTTTCTTTCTCACCTTCACCTCCTGCTCCTGAATTGGGGTTCCAGCAGGAACAGGTGTAGAAGGAGATAACAATATCTGCTCCACGTGCTTGCGCTCCTTCTTCTTCTTCTTCCCCTGCTCCTCCGCTAAGGTAGGATTCTGGGTAAAAGGCAGCGCGTCCACCTTCTGCTCTTTACGCATATTCTTCTTCCTAATCATCGCCGCCGCCTCTTCCAACGTTAGGATCTCGGGTGCGGGGGACTGAAGGAATGAGTTACAGGCATGGCCAGGCTGAAGTGGCAACAGCAAGTTGCCGGATGGCTCCTGCTCCATCCTCCTCTTCCGTTTCCTTGTCACCTTCTCCTCCTGCTCCAAGATTGGGGTTTTGGCCGCGGAGGCACAAGGAGATGATGGCATAATCTTCACGTGCTTGCACTCCTTGCGCTTCTGCTTCTTCTTCTTCGACGCCATCCTGGCCTCTTCCATCCCTTCCTCCAAATTTGGTTTTGGGGGAAGAAGCAGCGCGGCCACCTTGTGCTGCTTAGGAATGAAACAGAGTGTGCACATAAGCAACACATACAGGTCAACCCCAGATATTTAAATGAAGATATGCAAGATATTCCACAACCTTGTTAATGAAATTTAGACCATTTTTGCTGCCAAGGTTAGAGCACTGCATGTCGTGTTTCTGTCTGAAAAACAATCTGAACCCAACCTGCAGTTGAAGACCGCGAAATAAGATTTAAGAATAAGATCAATAATGAGTACTAGTACGTGATATACAAAGAAATCTTAGCTACAGCAGGAGGTTTGTAAGAAAATAAACACATGGTTAAATGAGTGATAGGACAGTGAGTGGCAGATAGAAGAACATTCTATCCTTAACTATCTATTCAATAAACTGGAAAGAAATGCATATTGTTACAGTACAGGTGTGGGTAGCCAAGTAGAGTTGAAAGCGTGCTCACAAACCTCCACCGACAGAAGAAAGAAAGAAAGAAAGAAGAAACCTGGCGGAGATTGTACAGCGTGCGAGACAAAAGGGAAGAAGCATTTCATCAAACAGCTCGTAGGCAAGGAGAGGAAGGGTGCATTTACTACCTGAGAAAAGCAGCCAAGATCGATGAGAGGGCCAAAGCGGCCGGCCTCGCCACCGCCAGGCCCGGTCGCCAGACCCAGGAGAAAGCCCCAAACCAATCCTAATTGTAGCTAGCGCGGCGCTGCACCTGCACGGTCGAGAGCACGGCGTGGGAGGAGGAGAGACGTGCAGGGGAGATGGAGATGGAGGGAATGTGTGGCTCGAGTGAGTATGGGAGGGATGCACGCTCACGTCGGGTCGGAGTCAGCCAGCAGAGCACCACCGCTTGTTGCTCCCCTCCTCCGTCAACGGCGACAAGCCTCCCCGGGCCGGGGTACCACCGTCGTCGGATGCGAGGAAAGCCAAGGGGCTCCTCAGCGCTTCACACAAGTTTTTTTTTTTGAGGGGTAAAGCGCTTCACACATGTGGGACGGGACGGGCTACGGCCCAGTTCAAATGCTTTTGCTGCTGCTGCTTTTTGCTGTATATATAAAAGCCCGCAAAGTGGCTACGGTTTTTTTTATGAAATGAGAAAATGTTCAGTAATTCAAAAAGTGTGCACGACTTTGAAAAAATTGTGTGCAGGTTCGCAAAATGTTCATGAATTTGAATTTTTTTTTTAATGTGTTCATGGCGCATATCAGATTTTATGCCGATATGCACCTTGTGAGCTACTTGCCTACACTATCATGCATATACATACACAATAATTAAAGCGGCTAAGCTAGCCTTGATGCCATGCAACCGGAGTGCTTGGACGTGAGCTCTCACCCATCGACACGTATTTAGTTTCTATCATTGGCATGTGTTTGCACTCAATTTTTTTTACTGCCCATTTGGAATTTATAGCCAATTAGCGATTTACACCACCGCTTAACATAAATTTTCGTGAAACTACCTCCATTGTATCCTTTTGTCCGCGTCATGCATCTGCTCTTCTTCTCATAGAAATCCTCCCCAAATCACCCATCTCTCTCGCTAACAGCGATGTCCTCTCCTTCGACCTTTCTCGGCAGGTCGGCGTCCCCTCCACACTGCTTCCTCTGGCGGCGGTGGCCCTGCACCCGCTGCGACAAGCATCCTTTTGTCGTTGTCATCGACACCCTGTATGTGACCGCCATCGGTGGAGTAGGACGACATCTCCTCGGCACTCAACATTAATGGCTCGTATTCACCGGCGCACGTCCTCCATCTGCGTCCTCTATGCCAGTCCTCCTCGCGCTCCCTTTCATGTTCTCCACTGACGTCAACCCCGGGCCAATGCCACCTTCTGCTCTCTCCCCGAGGCGCACCAGGCTCCACTCCGTGTGAAACAGAGTCCTATACGTGGAGGGCCACTCTCCGTCCATCCACCCCATTGACACCTCCAACCTCGCATCACACGCTATCTTTGACATCCACAACATGACCACTGAGTCGTCGCCTCTGCCATGTCTCTTTGAGTGCACGACTCCCTCAACGCACCATCCTCGTGCTCCTTGCTGGTGCGGTGCTGGTGCCGTACCTCCGGCCTTGCGCATGCGTCGGGCCAACATAGTCCTACACGCATATGACGGTGCAGGCGATGAGATACACCCTAGGCGTGGTTGGGTTCACGATGGGGCTGGTAATGGGGTTAGCATCCATCAGCCGTGTGCCAACTTGACATTCCCTACCAGGTGCTACCTCCCTCTGACCTCCCTGGATCAACATTGATATGCACTGAGCCCCTCTGGTGAGGGGTGGAAGTAGACATGGTCAAAGGTACGAAGCCGCGGATGCGCGCTAGCCTTTTCTCTTTTTTGATTTTTTACTGCTTTGTGATGATTTACGTGGTAGGATTACGTGGATCTAGGGGGTGTTGCTTTGTTTTACCGATACAAAGGCCTTCTTGAAGCATCCACCACTTCCCAACTCCTCTCTACGAAAAAAATCCTCTAGAAAATGCTCTCTCAGATCCTATCTCTCTCAATTCTTGGCCGGTCGAAAGCAGGAAAAAATTGCATCAGCGGTGGCAACGACAAGGGTAGAGCAACGACGGTGTGCTCAGAGCGACATCATAGCAGCAATATCGCGACCTCTCCAGTCTCCACCCCATCCTCTCCCTCGAGTGCTAGCGGATCCACCGTCAACGACCATCGCTAGAGGAGCCGCGGACTGTTGGGTAACGCAGCAGAAAACAAAAAATTTCCGACCTACGCACCAGCCCAGGATCACTATGGAGATTGCATACAGGGTTTTTGATCATTTCGTTACCGACTCGTAGCGCAGCGGAAGTAGAGTCGATGACGATCGTTGGTGCAGACCCCCGCAGCTAGGATTTACAACCTCCCAACTGCGAGGATGTATTCCCTCATCTGCCCCTCGGACAGCCCTCCGGGAGGCGGTCGGACAGTCCCTCGGACAGTGACACGGACAGCCCTTCGGGAGGACCCTCGAAAATCAGACGGTTACTTGGACAGCCCTTCGGGAGGACACTCGAACAGCCCCTCGGGCAAAAGGACGAAACTACGACCTCTCTACTGGGTTGCACACATACGGTGTCTGTAGGAGATATGCCCTAGAGGCAATAATAAATGTTATTGATTATCTCCCTGTTCATAATTAGGTTTATGTTCCATGCTATAACTGCTATGGTTCTCAAGTCTGCAACTAAAACGAGGCTTGGAGGAAGACTCATATGCACGTGTGGGATAATAAACGATAAAATGTATTCCTAGTCAAGCCTCTATGACTGGCTCAAGTGTTGCATGATGGTTCTGTTTTCCTGATCATGGGCATGTCTATGCCAGCAACTTTGAGGGCACAATGTTAGAAGAACATTTGTGTTGAATCGACCCGATTGATGTTATGCTATGAGTTACTTTTGTCACAAGTTAATGGTTAATAACACAGAGATGGTTAACGTTTGCATAATTCCTCAGACCATGAGAGTATCGAGTTTCTTCATGCTTGATTCATGAACTTTGGGGTTTGTTAAACGTCATCCGTAACTGGATGGCTATTACGGCGGCTTACGGGTTCATGGGAAAGTATGTCAAGTAACTTGATAGCTCAAGATTGGGATTTGCTCCTCCGACGATGGAGAGATATCTCTGGGCCCTCTCGGTGTTACGGTATCCATCATCGTCTGGCCAGACACTTTGTGATTTGATCACGGGGATACCGGAACACGGTAACGAGAAAAGAGAACAATACCGGTAACGAGGTAACTGGCATAGTGGACAAGTTGTTGACCCACGGAGATGCCATCATGTCTCACCTCGGGTATTTGTAACATATCGTGAAGCAACAGGAATAGCACACGGCAACTGGAGGTTCACTCGAATATTCATTCGTGTGAGTATAGGGGTCAATATGGGTGTCCACGGCTCCGATGTTGATCATTGATCGGAAGGGGTTCCGTGTCATGTCTATACTTCACCGAACCTATAGGGTCACACGCTTAAGGGTCATCTATCTGCTGAATACTAGACAGGGAGTCTAAGAGAAAATCACCGAAAAAGTTTCGGACAGCGAAAAAGTTCCGCAGAGAGAGGTCACCGGATGAGTTCCGGTGAAACTGAAAAGTTGTTTCAAAGGATACCATTAAGTCAAATTGGTTTCAGCACATGCCTGATAATTCTTGAAGGGTGCCAGAATCATTCTGGAAACTTTTGGGAATTTTCTGGAAGAAAAACCAGAAATGTTCCGGAGCTGCCGGAACCACTTCAGATGCTTTTCGCATATGAAAATCACTAATCTGGAATTGTTCCAGAACGCGTTGAAAATTATTTTAGTGGGTACTGGAAATGTTCTAAGCCCACATAAATATTTTCAGTTCGAACGGACGCTGAAAAATGTCGTCGTGAATAGTGAAAGTACTTTTTGGAAAGCCACATTTTTTGGCTTTTGCTCCAAAATATCTTGGAGATGACATGGATGGATGTGGCTGAAATTTCAGCCCCTCCACCCCTCCTTCTCCTATAAATAGAGGTGGAGGGGGCTGCCCAAACTCACTCATTCTCACATACAAGTGCCATGCATAATCTGGCTTCTCTCTCCCTCCCATGAAAAGAGTTTCGTAGAGCCGAAAGGCTGTCTGGGTTTCGGTGGGAACTAGTTCTGGACGGCGAAGCCCTGCCGGATAGATGACACCGTATGTGTGCAACTTTGTAGAGAGGTCGTAGTTTCGATCTTAGTGCCCGAGGGGCTGTTCGAGAGTGCCTCCCGAAGGGCTGTCCAAGTGACGGTCCGAGTTCTGTGAGTCCTCCCGAAGGGCTGTCCAAGTGACGGTCCGAGTTCTGTGAGTCCTCCCGAAGGGCTGTCCATGTGACGGTCCGAGTTCTGTGAGTCCTCCCGAAGGGCTGTCCAAGTGACCGTTCGAGTTTCGAAGGTCCTCCCGAAGGGCTGTCCGTGACACCGTCCGGGGGACTGTTCGACCGCCTCCCGGAGGGCTGTCCGAAGGGAAGACGAGGGTATACATCCTCGCGGTTGGGAGGTTGTAAATCCTAGCTGCGGGGATCTGCACCACCGATCGTCATCGACTCTACTTCCGCTGCGCTGAGTCGGTAACGAAAATGATCAAACCTTGCATGCAGTCTCCATAGTGGTCCTGGGCTGGTGCGTAGGTCGGAAATTTTTTGTTTTCTGCTGCGTTACCCTACAGTGGCATCATGAGCCGTGCTATGCGTAGATGCAGGTTGCGATCTAGAATACATGGAGATGTATGGGTGTTGCACAATATAATTTGGTAGTAGATGAGTTCTATTACTGAAAATTATTTGTGCGGGTAGCAGATGAAATCTGTTACCCGATGTTCTTGTTGCTTCCCTGGAATTTGCATATTTCTGATCTTGATAACAGCATGGTGGAGTTTCAATGTTCTGGCAATCCGCGATCCTGATTGATCAACGAAGTGCTAACAGTCCATTGAATTCCACCGTAGTTAAAAAGAAAGATGAAATTTCACAAACGAAAGGGCAATGCAGATATGATCTGCACGGGGGTCATGCGTATGACGAAGTTTAGTATGGGGCTCGAGATTTTATTATCTCGGTTTTCATACACCCTGGAAAATTAATCTAGCGACTTGAATTATCATACTTGATGATGGACGTTGGTAGCTTCGGTTTGTTTCGAAACCTTAGAAGCCACGTAAAACAAATTTTTGCTGAACCAATTAGAGGCATCTAACTTGGTTTTGCAGGAGGGTTTGCATGTGCATGTGATGTGGTATAGCAGAGCTCATAATAATTTGATTATGTATGAGATGACTATATAATGTAAATTGATTAACATGACCTGCGTGTCATGATTTGGCATGATGGCTGGAGCCATATGATTGCACTTAAAATGACCTGCGTGTCAACCTTGTTGTAATGCATTATTTTATTAGCTATAAAGATAGCAATATTGTCTGTTGCATTGACAAGGTGGTGGCAATCTTCGCAAAGGTGAACACCGACGCGAATGCCGAAGACGAAGAAATACAAGACTTCTCTGTCAGAAAGGGCTATACCATATCATGCTATTATGAATTGCCTGAGATGTTTATCCCTTATGATGCACCCTTCTTGATTGCGCGGTAGTCGCTTTTATTAGGGTGATCTCTCACAAAAATATCAAGTAGTTAGTGTTCTCCCAAGTGTAGCACCGTCACGGCACCTAACTTTTCGGGGTATCACATGGATGCATGGGTACGAACGATTAGGGAAGTGTGAGGCGGGTGAGTTGAGACCTCGCAGCGTGATCACTTGGTTGTCTTGACGTTCAGGCATGAAAGTCATGAGCTCGGAACACACGCATCGAAAGATGAACAAGAGTCACATAGAGATGTGATTGGCAAGTTGGCCTACCGATTGCACTTCTCATCACTTGAGATGGATGCATCCTTGGCGTTGAATTGTAATATGGATCTTGAATCACTCACAATCAATTTTGAGAGATATTGATTTGAGTGGGAGCGCACTTTTGAATTGACTTGGTTAATTCTCAGTGCAATTAATTATGAACACTGTCTAAGTGTTGTTTGCATAATAGTTGTAGAATTATGGCTCGCATTTCCACCTTCCCTATTAAAATTGAATAGCTGTTAAATATCTGGTTAAAACTTTATGGTTGGTAACGTAATGTGAGGATTGTCCTCAAGAGTGCCGAGAAGGACTTTGTCCTATCGCATACTTTCGGTATTCTTTCGCTTATGCTATGGATCATGTGACTCTCGTCCTTCGATCCAAAAGCTAGAATTCCGTTTCAGTCAAGTGCAATACATTTGCTTCCATGAGACCCGAACTTCGAAAGTTTGGATAGTTATGTGATATTCATGGAATCTGAAAATCATTTTCAGAGACAGACAAAGGCTAAAAGATATGAGATATCCAAAGCAATGTTTGTTTGCAAACTATTAGTAAAGGAGTTTACTATGCATTAGACTGATAAGAGAGGGATCCAGAAGAACGCCTGTCATATGATGAAAGGTGAATAAAACAACAACTTAAAGAGAAAGGAAGTGTCCGAAGGGTGTTAGTGAAACTTTCACGCCTAGGAAGTCCAGGGCTAACGCCACTCTTAAGTTGGGTGCTTCTTTTGAGAGTAGGAGAAATACTGAAAGTTAAACTGTTAGAAGTATAAAGGCAATAAGAAAGAAGACTGGAATATCCAGCTCATGTATGAATGTCATACAAGTTTTTGATGTATAGAAGGCTGGTCAAAGATATAGTTCTTGGGAATTATGATTAAATTGTTAATCACTGATTCTTGGGTATTGTGAGTTAATCACAAAGATACCCGCTCGATTGCTTTCTGTTGCAACTCGATGTAAGAACTACTATGGCCTGAAAGACTAGCCAGGAATGAGGTTTTGGTATACACAGGGAACATAGTAAATGTTACTATACCTTCCATCGATGTATTACTGTCTGTATTTATTTTCATAATTCATTTAGAGTTTCACAAACTCTAGCCCATTGCATAAGGTATCTTGCAAGAAGGTTGTTCATAAGAGAAATTTTTATGTTCGATGTTATGAATAACATAAGGGCCATACTTTCATTGAGAATGAGATATATGTTATGAATAATGATAATAATATATTACCTCTGGATTTACTTTCATAATTCATTTTAGAGTTTCATACACTCTAGCCCATTGCACAATGTTTGTTGCAAAAGAGTTGTTCATA
Organism: Thinopyrum elongatum; assembly: GCA_011799875.1. Lineage (NCBI taxonomy): Eukaryota > Viridiplantae > Streptophyta > Magnoliopsida > Poales > Poaceae > Thinopyrum > Thinopyrum elongatum. The sequence goes on from CM022301.1 coordinate 29,745,778, forward strand.
AAAGAACAATTGTTGTTCAGTATTATGAATAACATAAAGGGCCATGCTTCCATCCAAGATTGGACGTATGTTATGAATATTGATGGTAATATGATACATCTATAACACTGACGCTAAATGTCGCAAGACTAAAAGAATACCACACAAGTGTGGCACTGCATTTGGTCACATTGGAGAAACCCGCATGGAAAACTCCATTATGATGGATTTTGAAGTCGTTTGATTTTGAATCATCTGACACTTGCAAATTTCCTCCGAAAAGTGAAGTGACTGAAATACCGTTCATAGGCCATAAGGAACGGACAACAAACTTATTGGTGATCATACATTTGATGTGTGTAGTCCGATAAAGGTTGTTGCAAGTAGTGGATTTATCTATCTTCAGAAATGACTCAAGTAGATATGTGGATATTTACTTGATGAGACGTAAGTCTGGATCTTTTGAAATCATTCGAAAGGTTTTCAAATATGAAGTAGAAGTTATTGTAACAAGAAAATTATGTTTCTACAATTCGATTGCAGAAAGAAATATTTGAGTTACAAGTTTAGCGAATGTCTGATGAGTTGTGAAAGGGGTTTCATAACCTGCACCTCCCGGAACACCACTGCAACTGGAAAGTCCGTGAAGATGTAATCGAACCATTTATGACATGGTAAGATCAAAGATGACATAAATAAATTTGCCATTATCCCTTTTAAAGTGATGCTTTAGAGACTATGGCTTTTACACTGAAAAGAACTCCATCGGGTCTGTTGAAATGACGCCATGGTATGGTACGCCCAACCATGTTTTATCTTTTCTTAAACATTTGGAATATGGGGCTTGTGTAAAAGGTTACAAACCTATTCCAAATCAGACAAGTGCTACTTTGTAGGTTATCCCAAAATGTTGGGTATTCCTCCCTCACTATACCAAGGCAAATAGGTTTGCCACAAAGAACGGTATGCTTTTTGAAGAAAATGGTTCTTTCAAAAAGGTGAGTGGGAGAATAGTGCAACTCGATGAGATAAACAGTATCTTCGTCATCAGATCAAAGGAAAGAGACCTTGGAAGTAATTCCAGAGTTTCCTACTGCGACTGATACGAAAGTCTCTACAATAAAATGTATGGACTTCGGTCGAACTTGCAGCTGGACCACGTAGGCAAGGCTCGTGCAAACCTCTCAGGTGCGCAAACGAGATATTGTTGTTAGACAACAATATACCTACGATACACAAGGAAGCATTGATGGGCCCTGACTCCGGAATTGGCTAAATGCCAATACAATCCGAGATAGTTTCCATATAAGTGATTCAAGATTAAAACCTTGATACACCTTTCGGAAGACTTAGAGTCTGACGAATATTTATGGAACTATAACTGATACGAATAAAAATGTTTTATCCATAAAGCTCGACTTGTTGCAATATACAAGTTCAAGGAGTTGACTACGATGAGGTTGCTTCACCGTAGCGATGCTTAAAGTCGGTTCGGGTTGAACTAGCAATTAATACATATTTCAATCATGAGATATGAAACAAGGATGACGAAAGGATTTCCATCTGATGGAAATAAAACCAAGGACTTGCATGTGTTACAGTCCAAGGTATTTTGTCAGTCCAAAGGATGCTAGTAAGTATGCAAACTTCAGAGTTCCAGCGATGGACAGAAGAGAGCAAAATGGAGTTGGAATCTTCGTGTTTTGATTATATGGTTAAAAGGGTTTTGACTTCATCAATGGGTAACGAAGATGCTTATGATTCAAGAAAGTAAGTGGGAGCATAATAAAATTTTTAAAAAAATGTTGTGTGCTTGACACATTGTTAATTGGAAATAAATTTCTTGACACGAATTAGGACTTCATTTGAAAATAGTTTTTCGATGAAGTGCTTGGGCTAAATAGCCTTTATATTAGGCATGATGATCTATGGAGATAGATTTACCTAATGGGGCTGAGCAAAGATACATATTGACAAGATGCTAAAACCTTTTAGCATTAAAAATGTCAAGGAGTGATTCTTGCCGAAGTCACATGGAAAGAGTTTTTGCAAGACTCGGTGTCCCAAAACACTGATGAGCAAAATACATGATGGAGATTCCACACACTCTTGTGTTTGGATTAATCATGTATTCCATGGTATGTAAAAACAACCAGATATGTCCAATACTCCCAAAGTTGTTGCAAGTATAGATACCAAAGTGATCAAAAGTACTGATCATGGGACAACAGTGAAAAAGGGTCATTGAGTACTATAGTAGCACTGATGACATGTTTTCTCGCAAGCGGAGATCATGAAGAGTTCGTTGTAAAAGGTTACATCGATACAGTCTTCATCCATGCTCCAAGCGATTTTCGATTTAAGTTAAGGGTTTTGTGCAATACACAATATGGTGGCACAGTAGTTGGAAATTGTTCCAAACAAGTTACTGTGGCGAATTCTATAACAGAGGCAAAGTATGTTGCCGCTTTTAAAAGCGACAAAGAAGATGTTGAATCATATAGTTCATTCATGAACTTAGTATGGTTCCAAGATGGCTTTTGTCAATGGGACACTACTACAGGTAGTTGCTCCATAACTCAGTCTGAGAAATCCAGGTTCGACCTGTGATTCACATACATGCAAAGCCAAGTCCACACAAAATACGAATTATGTGAAAGCGTGAAAATGCGAGGATATGCATAGATACACACGGAGCTGAAATCGTCAGATCCGTTGGACATCAGGCTATACCACAAGCGAAGCATATTTACACCGGTGTGCCACAGGTGTGAAGTGCATTAGCATTAACTAGATTATTGACTCTAGTGCAAGTGGGAGTCTGTAGGAGATATGCCCTAGAGGCAATAATAAATGTTATTGATTATCTCCCTGTTCATAATTAGGTTTATGTTCCATGCTATAACTGCTATGGTTCTCAAGTCTGCAAATAAAACGAGGCTTGGAGGAAGACTCATATGCACGTGTGGGATAATAAACGATAAAATGTATTCCTAGTCAAGCCTCTATGACTGGCTCAAGTGTTGCATGATGGTTCCGTTTTCCTGATCATGGGCATGTCTATGCCAGCAACTTTGAGGGCACAATGTTAGAAGAACATTTGTGTTGAATCGACCCGATTGATGTTAAGCTATGAGTTACTTTTGTCACAAGTTAATGGTTAATAACACAGAGATGGTTAACGTTTGCATAATTCCTCAGACCATGAGAGTATCGAGTTTCTTCATGCTTGATTCATGAACTTTGGGGTTTGTTAAACGTCATCCGTAACTGGATGGCTCTTACGGCGGCTTACGGGTTCATGGGAAAGTATGTCAAGTAACTTGATAGCTCAAGATTGGGATTTGCTCCTCCGACGATGGAGAGATATCTCTGGGCCCTCTCGGTGTTACGGTATCCATCATCGTCTGGCCAGACACTTTGTGATTTGATCACGGGGATACCGGAACACGGTAACGAGAAAAGAGAACAATACCGGTAACGAGGTAACTGGCATAGTGGACAAGTTGTTGACCCACGGAGATGCCATCATGTCTCACCTCGGGTATTTGTAACATATCGCGAAGCAACAGGAATAGCACACGGCAACTGGAGGTTCACTCAAATATTCATTCGTGTGAGTATAGGGGTCAATATGGGTGTCCACGGCTCCGATGTTGATCATTGATCGGAAGGGGTTCCGTGTCATGTCTATACTTCACCGAACCTATAGGGTCACACGCTTAAGGGTCATCTATCTGCTGAATACTAGACAGGGAGTCTGAGAGAAAATCACCGAAAAAGTTTCGGACAGCGGAAAAGTTCCGCAGAGAGAGGTCACCGGATGAGTTCCGGTGAAACTGAAAAGTTGTTTCAGAGGATACCATTAAGTCAAATTGGTTTCGGCACATGCTTGATAATTCTTGGAGGGTGCCAGAATCATTCTGGAAACTTTTGGGAATTTTCTGGAAGAAAAACCGGAAATGTTCCGGAGCTGCCGGAACCACTTCAGATGCTTTTCGCAGATGAAAATCACTAATCTGGAATTGTTCCAGAACGCGTTGAAAATTATTTTAGTGGGTACTGGAAATGTTCTAAGCCCACATAAATATTTTCAGTTCGAACGGACGCTGAAAAATGTCGTCGTGAATAGTGAAAGTACTTTTTGGAAAGCCACATTTTTGGGCTTTTGCTCCAAAATATCTTGGAGATAACATGGATGGATGTGGCTGAAATTTCAGCCCCTCCACCCCTCCTTCTCCTATAAATAGAGGTGGAGGGGGCTGCCCAAACTCACTCATTCTCACATACAAGTGCCATGCATAATCTGGCTTCTCTCTCCCTCCCACGAAAAGAGTTTCGTAGAGCCGAAAGGCTGTCTGGGTTCCGGTGGGAACTAGTTCTGGACGGCGAAGCCCTGCCGGATAGATGACACCGTATGTGTGCAACTCAGTAGAGAGGTCGTAGTTTCGATCTTAGTGCCCGAGGGGCTGTTCGAGAGTGCCTCCCGAAGGGCTGTCCAAGTGACGGTCCGAGTTCTGTGAGTCCTCCCGAAGGGCTGTCCGAGTGACCGTTCGAGTTTCGAAGGTCCTCCCGAAGGGCTGTCCGCGACACCGTCCGGGGGACTGTTCGACCGCCTCCCGGAGGGCTGTCCGAAGGGAAGACGAGGGTATACATCCTCGCGGTTGGGAGGTTGTAAATCCTAGCTGCGGGGATCTGCACCGCCGATCGTCTTCGACTCTACTTCCGCTGCGCTGAGTCGGTAACGAAAATGATCAAACCTTGCATGCAGTCTCCATAGTGGTCCTGGGCTGGTGCGTAGTTCGGAAAATTTTTGTTTTCTGCTGCGTTACCCTACAGTGTCATCTATCCGGCAGGGCTTCGCCGTCCAGAACTAGTTCCCACCGAAACCCAGACAGCCTTTAGGCACTACGAAACTATTTCGTGGGAGGGAGAGAGAATACCAGATCATGCATGGCTTGTGTGAGAGAGTTGGAGTCAGGATGGAGAGCTCCTCTCCACCTCCTTTTATAGGGGAAGGAGGGGGTGGGGTGGCTGAAAATTTCAGCCACAAAACATGTGGGCCCCCCCCCCACAAAACAAGCTCCCACCAAAGGTGGGGAGTTGTCTCATGGGGGCCCCCCCTTTGCCCCATGGCGCCCCCATGAGGGGCTGCCACCTCCTCCCAATATATCCCATAATATGTGGGGGCTGCCCCCCACCATGGGGGGCCCCCCCAACACCTTGTCCACCAACAAGGGGGCTGCCCCCTAGGGCCCCCCCCAAAACAGCCCAAAAACAGCCCCCACGAAACGTGGGATCTTGTGCCCCCTCGCTGGGACAAGATGTTTTCCCCATGTAATTTCCAGAAAAATTCCCGAAGGTCCCAGAACATTTCCGGCACCCTCTAAAATTATCCGGACGCGCTCCGGAACATTTCCAGTATGGTGGTTGTAGGAGATATGCCCTAGAGGCAATAATAAATGTTATTGATTATCTCCCTGTTCATAATTAGGTTTATGTTCCATGCTATAACTGCTATGGTTCTCAAGTCTGCAAATAAAACGAGGCTTGGAGGAAGACTCATATGCACGTGTGGGATAATAAACGATAAAATGTATTCCTAGTCAAGCCTCTATGACTGGCTCAAGTGTTGCATGATGGTTCTGTTTTCTTGATCATGGGCATGTCTATGCCAGCAACTTTGAGGGCACAATGTTAGAAGAACATTTGTGTTGAATCGACCCGATTGATGTTATGCTATGAGTTACTTTCGTCACAAGTTAATGGTTAATAACACTGAGATGGTTAACGTTTGCATAATTCCTCAGACCATGAGAGTATCGAGTTTCTTCATGCTTGATTCATGAACTTTGGGGTTTGTTAAACGTCATCCGTAACTAGATGGCTATTACGGCGGCTTACGGGTTCATGGGAAAGTATGTCAAGTAACTTGATAGCTCAAGATTGGGATTTGCTCCTCCGACGATGGAGAGATATCTCTGGGCCCTCTCGGTGTTACGGTATCCATCATCGTCTGGCCAGACACTTTGTGATTTGATCACGGGGATACCGGAACACGGTAACGAGAAAAGAGAACAATACCGGTAACGAGGTAACTAGCATAGTGGACAAGTTGTTGACCCACGGAGATGCCATCATGTCTCACCTCGGGTATTTGTAACATATCGCGAAGCAACAGGAATAGCACACGGCAACTGGAGGTTCACTCGAATATTCATTCGTGTGAGTATAGGGGTCAATATGGGTGTCCACGGCTCCGATGTTGATCATTGATCGGAAGGGGTTCCGTGTCATGTCTATACTTCACCGAACCTATAGGGTCACACGCTTAAGGGTCATCTATCTGCTGAATACTAGACAGGGAGTCTGAGAGAAAATCACCGAAAAAGTTTCGGACAGCGGAAAAGTTCCGCAGAGAGAGGTCACCGGATGAGTTCCGGTGAAACTGAAAAGTTGTTTCAGAGGATACCATTAAGTCAAATTGGTTTCAGCACATGCCTGATAATTCTTGGAGGGTGCCAGAATCATTCTGGAAACTTTTGGGAATTTTCTGGAAGAAAAACCGGAAATGTTCCGGAGCTGCCGGAATCACTTCAGATGCTTTTCGCAGATGAAAATCACTAATCTGGAATTGTTCCAGAACGCGTTGAAAATTATTTTAGTGGGTACTGGAAATGTTCTAAGCCCACATAAATATTTTCAGTTCGAACGGACGCTGAAAAATGTCGTCGTGAATAGTGAAAGTACTTTTTGGAAAGCCACATTTTTGGGCTTTTGCTCCAAAATATCTTGGAGATGACATGGATGGATGTGGCTGAAATTTCAGCCCCTCCACCCCTCCTTCTCCTATAAATAGAGGTGGAGGGGGCTGCCCAAACTCACTCATTCTCACATACAAGTGCCATGCATAATCTGGCTTCTCTCTCCCTCCCACGAAAAGAGTTTCGTAGAGCCGAAAGGCTGTCTGGGTTCCGGTGGGAACTAGTTCTGGACGGCGAAGCCCTGCCGGATAGATGACACCGTATGTGTGCAACTCAGTAGAGAGGTCGTAGTTTCGATCTTAGTGCCCGAGGGGCTGTTCGAGAGTGCCTCCCTAAGGGCTGTCCAAGTGACGGTCCGAGTTCTGTGAGTCCTCCCGAAGGGCTGTCCAAGTGACGGTCCGAGTTCTGTGAGTCCTCCCGAAGGGCTGTCCATGTGACGGTCCGAGTTCTGTGAGTCCTCCCGAAGGGCTGTCCGAGTGACCGTTCGAGTTTCGAAGTTCCTCCCGAAGGGCTGTCCGCGACACCGTCCGGGGGACTGTTCGACCGCCTCCCGGAGGGCTGTCCGAAGCGAAGACGAGGGTATACATCCTCGCGGTTGGGAGGTTGTAAATCCTAGCTACGGGGATCTGCACCGCCGATCGTCATCGACTCTACTTCTACTGCGCTACGAGCCGGTAACGAAAATGATCAAACCTTGCATGCAGTCTCCATAGTGGTCCTGGGCTGGTGCGTAGGTCGGAAATTTTTTGTTTTCTGCTGCGTTACCCTACAGTGGCATCATGAGCCGTGCTATGCGTAGATGTAGGTTGCGATCTAGAATACATGGAGATGTATGGGTGTTGCATAATATAATTAGGTAGTAGATGAGTTCAATTACTGAAAATTATTTGTGCGGGTAGCAGATGAAATCTGTTACCCGATGTTCTTGTTGCTTCCCTGGAATTTGCATATTTCTGATCTTGATAACAACATGGTGGAGTTTCAATGTTCTGGCAATCCGCGATCCTGATTGATCAACGAAGTGCTAACAGTCCATTGAATTCCACCGTAGTTAAAAAGAAAGATGAAATTTCACAAACGAAAGGGCAATGCAGATATGATCTGCACGGGGGTCATGCGTATGACGAAGTTTAGTATGGGGCTCGAGATTTTATTATCTCGGTTTTCATACACCCTGGAAAATTAATCTAGCGACTTGAATTATCATACTTGATGATGGACGTTGGTAGCTTCGGTTTGTTTCGAAACCTTAGAAGCCACGTAAAACAAATTTTTGCTGAACCGATTAGACGCGTCTAACTTGGTTTTGCAGGAGGGTTTGCATGTGCATGTGATGTGGTATAGCAGAGCTCATAATAATTTGATTATGTATGAGATGACTATATAATGTAAATTGATTAACATGACATGCGTGTCATGATTTGGCATGATGGCTGGAGCCATATGATTGCACTTAAAATGACCTGCGTGTCAACCTTGTTGTAATGCATTATTTTATTAGCTATAAAGATAGCAATATTGTCTGTTGCATCGACAAGGTGGTGGCAATCTTTGCAAAGGTGAACACCGACGCGAATGCCGAAGACGAAGAAATACAAGACTTCTCCGTCAGAAAGGGCTATACCATATCATGCTATTATGAATTGCCTGAGATGTTTATCCCTTATGATGCACCCTTCTTGATTGCGCGGTAGTCGCTTTTATTAGGGTGATCTCTCACAAAAATATCGAGTAGTTAGTGTTCTCCCAAGTGTAGCACCGTCACGGCACCTAACTTTTCGGGGTATCACATGGATGCATGGGTACGAACGATTAGGGAAGTGTGAGGCGGGTGAGTTGAGACCTCGCAGCGTGATCACTTGGTTGTCTTGACGTTCAGGCATGAAAGTCATGAGCTCGGAACACACGCATCGAAAGATGAACAAGAGTCACATAGAGATGTGATTGGCAAGTTGGCCTACCGATTGCACTTCTCGTCACTTGAGATGGATGCATCCTTGGCGTTGAATTGTAATATGGATCTTGAATCACTCACAATCAATTTTGAGAGATATTGATTTGAGTGGGAGCACACTTTTGAATTGACTTGGTTAATTCTCAGTGCAATTAATTATGAACACTGTCTAAGTGTGGTTTGCATAATAGTTGTAGAATTATGGCTCGCATTTCCACCTTCCCTATTAAAATTGAATAGCTGTTAAATATCTTGTTAAAACTTTATGGTTGGTAACGTAATGTGAGGATTGTCCTCAAGAGTGCCGAGAAGGACTTTGTCCTATCGCATACTTTCGGTATTCTTTCGCTTATGCTATGGATCATGTGACTCTCGTCCTTCGATCCAAAAGCTAGAATTCCGTTTCAGTCAAGTGCAATACATTTGCTTCCATGAGACCCGAACTTCGAAAGTTTGGATAGTTATGTGATATTCATGGAATCTGAAAATCATTTTCAGAGACAGACAAAGGCTAAAAGATATGAGATATCCAAAGCAATGTTTGTTTGCAAACTATTAGTAAAGGAGTTTACTATGCATTAGACTGATAAGAGAGGGATCCAGAAGAACGCCTGTCATATGATGAAAGGTGAATAAAACAACAACTTAAAGAGAAAGGAAGTGTCCGAAGGGTGTTAGTGAAACTTTCACGCCTAGGAAGTCCAGGGCTAACGCCACTCTTAAGTTGGGTGCTTCTTCTGAGAGTAGGAGAAATACTGAAAGTTAAACTGTTAGAAGTATAAAGGAAATAAGAAAGAAGACTGGAATATCCAGCTCATGTATGAATGTCATACAAGTTTTTGATGTATAGAAGGCTGGTCAAAGATATAGTTCTTGGGAATTATGATTAAATTGTTAATCACTGATTCTTGGGTATTGTGAGCTAATCACAAAGATACCCGCTCGATTGCTTTCTGTTGCAACTCGATGTAAGAACTACTATGGCCTGAAAGACTAGCCAGGAATGAGGTTTTGGTATACACAGGGAACATAGTAAATGTTACTATACCTTCCATCGATGTATTACTGTCTGTATTTATTTTCATAATTCATTTAGAGTTTCACAAACTCTAGCCCATTGCATAAGGTATCTTGCAAGAAGGTTGTTCATAAGAGAAATTTTTATGTTCGATGTTATGAATAACATAAGGGCCATACTTTCATTGAGAATGAGATATATGTTATGAATAATGATAATAATATATTACCTCTGGATTTACTTTCATAATTCATTTTAGAGTTTCATACACTCTAGCCCATTGCACAATGTTTGTTGCAAAAGAGTTGTTCATAAAAGAACAATTGTTGTTCAGTATTATGAATAACATAAAGGGCCATGCTTCCATCCGAGATTGGACGTATGTTATGAATATTGATGGTAATATGATACATCTATAACACTGATGCTAAATGTCGCAAGACTAAAAGAATACCACACAAGTGTGGCACTGCATTTGGTCACATTGGAGAAACCCGCATGGAAAACTCCATTATGATGGATTTTGAAGTCGTTTGATTTTGAATTGTGGCACCCCGGCTCAGAGTAAACCGGAACGCCCCGTATTCCAGCCCAAGAACAAGTCTTCTGGAATACGGCACTGTTGGCATAGAACAAATCAGCTCTTTATTGCTCTAAATACGGTTACAAGGGTACAAGGATTACATCGGCACGGCGACACTACACCTGCTCAAAATAGCTCTATGCTAACAGCGGATCGACCTGAGGGAGCGAAGCAACTCTCGGCAGTGGAACAACGTCGGCGGTGATGGACTCCACTCCGCAGGGACTCTGGCTAGAACGCGTATCCTAGCTCGCGCAATCAACATCTTCGACAAACAAGCAGTCATGGCATGACCTGCAAACTGGCATGACACGCCAGGTGAGTACTTTGAATGTACTCGCAAGCTCACAACAAACATCAGCATTACGGCAAGACAACATCACAGCAATCAAGATTAAGTTAAGATTTATTGTTACCGAAGGAATGGTTGAAATGAGCAATAACAAGCTACTCTCCCAGCATTCTGGTGATCAACTCATGATCACTCCCAGAACATCCAACGATCATCCTCGAGATCGTTACCAATACTTGCCCATGGCATGATATCCGACTGTTACCAAACTCAGATGAGTTCTCCCATCATTACTGTCATTATAACGGTTGATCTCCTATAGAGGTCTGGACGGGCTGTCCAATTCCGTGGACACGGCTATTCGAATAGATTTAACACTCTGCAGAGGTTGTACACTTTACCCACACCACGGAACTCATGGCCTCGTGCTCCCATTCGGGTGGACCAACGACGTTCCGACGAAACCCGCCTGACCCGTGACTCTTCCATCGTGTCACAGCTGATACTCCGATATTATAGTAATCCAATAACCGGTATGCTTAGGCTACTGCTACTAGTTCATATCCACAAATTACCGGATGAAGCTCAACATGATCATAGACAGTAATTCTCAACATCATAGCATTAATGAGTGGTAAACTACTAGGCACTAACAATCCGATAATCAGCATAGTAGTCACCTATCCAAGAATTTACTCATGCATTGCATAATCCAGTCCATGTTACAGATAACATTCTTGCTGTTAAAGTAATTAATTAAACTATGATATTGCATTGCAATTATGCAGATGAGGGTTGTGGCTTGCCTAGAGATGAAGGAGTCATCGGGAAGGAGTGCGGTGAGTCCGCGGAAATGATTGCCGGAAACAGTACTCTCTCGGAGGGCTGTTTACGAGCAAGGATAAAATGGTCATTTTCACTATGTCAAAGCATTATGAAAATGATTCCAACAGAACGGGCTCGACGAGACGAAGAAGTAGGCTTTGGAATCACCTCGATCGGAGTTACGGACAAAAAGTTACAACGGTTTGACTGCCAGGGACTGTTCTGCAAAAGAAATAATTGCGTCCGGGTCCCTGCCAGCACAGCGGCTGGCGCCTTCTCTGGAAATACGCTTTCCAGAGTGGAAAGCGTATTTTCAGAGGAGACGTTTCCCAGAGAAGAAAATGCACTACTCAATAATACGTTTCCCGCGGAGGAAAGCGTAAACCCGCAGATGCACATCCACTTATCCACATGGACAGGGCTACGGGCAGCTGACAGGCGGGGCCCACTCCTACTCTCTCTCCTCCCGCGCCTGCTGCCTTCTTCCTCCCAACACAGACAGAGGAGAGGCGCGGCTGCGCGACGCCGGCGACGGGCCCGGTGGCTCCGGCCACCTCCGGCCAAGACGAGACCACCTGCGGTCTCCTGGTGCAGTACCGCATCCGATCAGAGGAAGGGCCAGCGCCGGGGAGGGGCAGAGCAAGGGCGCCATTTGAAGACAGAGAGCGGGAGGGCGGCGGCCGGACTTGGGGAAGGTGCGGCCAGGGCACTCCGGCGGCGAGCTAAGGGGTGGGGGAGAAGCTATGGGGTCCGGGTGGTCCCCTGGTGAGGTCAGGAAGGAGAGGGAGGGCTCGGCTCGTGCCAATTTAGGCGACGGCCGGCGATGGACATGGCGGCGGTGGTGGAGCAGGAGCAGCTCTGAGGCTCCGGGGAGAGGACGAGGAGGATCGGTGGAGTGAGGTGGAGAGGTTCGTCAGGTAGAGAGGGGCTCGGGGAGCCCTTATATAGGCGAGCGACGAGGAGGTCCGGGCACGGCCACGGCGACGCGTGCCCCGGGGTCTCGACTCTTCCAGAGCTCGCCAGGAGAAGGGAGAGGATTCCAGGAGGGTTGAGGGGCGCCGGAGAGGGCTCGGGAGGGGTAGGGAAGGCTCGGGAGAGCTCGGGGCGACGGGACTCGTCGACGGCAGAAGCGGACAGGGTGCGGGCGCGGCTGTTCACTGTGCAGGAAGAGATGGGAGAGGGGGAAGAGGGGTCCAGAGCGAGGGCGACGACGAAACGAAGCCGCTGGACATGATGAGGTGTCGAACGAGCGAGGAAACGGACGAGGCCAAGGGTCCCATGCACAGAGCGCGCGATTTGGCAAGTCAAACACGTGGTCACCACGTGCATATGGTGCCACGGCCACGTCCTTGGCACGAAATCTTGTCTGGTGTGTAGTCCCTCCAAACTACATTGCACCTGAGGTGATAGATCGACTAGAAAAGCTCTGAGGTGGAGTGAGGCTTCAAGCAGAGTTTGCTGCAGCAAACTTGGCTGCGCACTGGTGATCGACAGGCAATTGATTGGGGTCAATGGTGCTGTCTGGGGTGATTAGCTTAGGAAGGACTATGATCCTGGAGGTTTTGGAAGTAATAGGACCAATATACATCATAGTTGCTTTGCAACAACACAATTGGTCCAGAAACTGAATCTTGATGTGCCACTCACATGGAGTATCAAATGGAGCTGAAATTTGGCAAGGCAGAGTTATTTGGGCATATGAAGATGCTGTATAAATTTCATACCAAATGGACAAGCCATAATGGTACTTGCTTCACAAGCATCCTCTCTGTCCAGAAACTTGGGATAATTTTTGAGGAAAATTGGGAAGATTAATTGATCCCAAATTCGGTGGAGATGGATAATATGAGTAGGAGGATGTCCTGGTAAATTTTCAGCTTAAATGAAGCAATATAAATATAATTGCTTCACAACTGAAAATTATGACCAGAAGCTAAGATTTGATGTTGTGCTCACATAGATGACTAGATAGGGTTGAAACTTGGTGGAGAGTCATGATTTGAACAAATGAAGGTGCATGCAAAATTTCAACTTATTTGGATACTCCTAGCTAGTACTTCCTTCATTAAGCTTCCAGTTAACCAGAAACTTAGGAAATTAGCCATGGGAGTTTTATGAACCAAATAAAGTTGAATTTTGGCATGTGGCAATGATATGGATAGTAAAGGATGCCCAAAAAGTTTGAGAGCAAGTGGGCCAATATAAAGGGTACTTGCTTCACAAACTGACAACTGGGGCAGAATCAGAAAAAGATTATTTGTGAATTATTTTTGGACATGGCAAGGAATATTTTGTCATATCTGGATAAGATATGTCCCAAAGGATTTATGAGAATTATTTGGGAATTTTTGGAATGATAGAAATATGAGTTGCTTCACAACTCAGAGCTGACAGGGTTATTCCTTTAATAGAAAAAGGAATATTACCAAGAAAAGAATATTGGGATTGGTCCAAGATGGAAGTGACAAGGTCTTGGGATGATTTTGAGGTTGTCAAGCCACTTGGGAGAGGAATCAAGGGTGATCTCTCCAGGTTTCAGGACTACTAGGCCATGGAAAAGCAAATCCAGACCAAAATAAAAAGGAAAAAAGAAATGGGCAAAATCCAGGGTGTCACATGAATCATCTGACACTTGCAAATTTCCTCCGAAAAGTGAAGTGACTGAAATACCATTCACAGGCCATAAGGAACGGACAACAAACTTATTGGTGATCATACATTTGATGTGTGTAGTCCGATAAAGGTTGTTGCAAGTAGTGGATTTATCTATCTTCAGAAATGACTCAAGTAGATATGTGGATATTTACTTGATGAGACGTAAGTCTGGATCTTTTGAAATCATTCGAAAGGTTTTCAAATATGAAGTAGAAGTTTTTGTAACAAGAAAATTATGTTTCTACAATTCGATTGCAGAAATAAATATTTGAGTTACAAGTTCAGCGAATGTCTGATGAGTTGTGAAAGGGGTTTCATAACTTGCACCTCCCGGAACACCACTGCAAGTGGAAAGTCTGTGAAGATGTAATCGAACCATTTATGACATGGTAAGATCAAAGATGACATAAATAAATTTGCCATTATCCCTTTTAAAGTGATGCTTTAGAGACTATGGCTTTTACACTGAAAAGAGCTCCATCGGGTCTGTTGAAATGACGCCATGGTATGGTACGCCCAACCATGTTATATCTTTTCTTAAACATTTGGAATATGGGGCTTGTGTAAAAGGTTACAAACCTATTCCAAATCAGACAAGTGCTACTTTGTAGGTTATCCCAAAATGTTGGGTATTCCTCCCTCACTATACCAAGGCAAATAGGTTTGCCACAAAGAACGGTATGCTTTTTGAAGAAAATGGTTCTTTCAAAAAGGTGAGTGGGAGAATAGTGCAACTCGACGAGATAAACAGTATCTTCGTCATCAGATCAAAGGAAAGAGACCTTGGAAGTAATTCCAGAGTTTCCTACTGCGACTGATACGGAAGTCTCTACAATAAAATGTATGGACTTCGGTCGAACTTGCAGCTGGACCACGTAGGCAAGGCTCGTGCAAACCTCTCAGGTGCGCAAACGAGATATTGTTGTTAGACAATAGTATACCTACGATACACAAGGAAGCATTGATGGGCCCTGACTCCGGAATTGGCTAAATGCCAATACAATCCGAGATAGTTTCCATATAAGTGATTCAAGATTAAAACCTTGATACACCTTTCGGAAGACTTAGAGTCTGACGAATATTTATGGAACTATAACTGATACGAATAAAAATGTTTTATCCATAAAGCTCGACTTGTTGCAATATACAAGTTCAAGGAGTTGACTACGATGAGGTTGCTTCACCGTAGCGATGCTTAAAGTCAGTTCGGGTTGAACTAGCAATTAATACATATTTCAATCATGAGATATGAAACAAGGATGACGAAAGGATTCCCATCTGATGGAAATAAAACCAAGGACTTGCATGTGTTACAGTCCAAGGTATTTTGTCAGTCCAAAGGATGCTAGTAAGTATGCAAACTTCAGAGTTCCAGCGATGGACAGAAGAGAGCAAAATGGAGTTGGAATCTTCGTGTTTTGATTATATGGTTAAAAGGGTTTTGACTTCATCAATGGGTAACGAAGATGCTTATGATTCAAGAAAGTAAGTGGGAGCATAATAAAATTTCTAAAAAACATTGTGTAATTGACACATTGTTAATTGAAAATAAATTTCTTGACACGAATTAGGACTTCATTTGAAAATAGTTTTTCGAATAAGTGCTTGGGCTAAATAGCCTTTATATTAGGCATGATGATCTATGGAGATAGATTTACCGAATGGGGCTGAGCAAAGATACATATTGACAAGATGCTAAAACCTTTTAGCATTAAAAACGTCAAGGAGTGATTCTTGCCGAAGTCACATGGAAAGAGTTTTTGCAAGACTCGGTGTCCCAAAACACTGATGAGCAAAATACATGATGGAGATTCCACACACTCTTGTGTTTGGATTAATCATGTATTCCATGGTATGTAAAAACAACCAGATATGTCCAATACTCCCAAAGTTGTTGCAAGTATAGATACCAAAGTGATCAAAAGTACTGATCATGGGACAACAGTGAAAAAGGGTCATTGAGTACTATAGTAGCACTGATGACATGTTTTCTCGCAAGCGGAGATCATGAAGAGTTCGTTGTAAAAGGTTACATCGATACAGTCTTCATCCATGCTCCAAGCGATTTTCGATTTAAGTTAAGGGTTTTGTGCAATACACAATATGGTGGAACGGTAGTTGGAAATTGTTCCAAACAAGTTACTGTGGCGAATTCTATAACAGAGGCAAAGTATGTTGCCGCTTTTAAAAGCGACAAAGAAGATGTTGAATCATATAGTTCATTCATGAACTTAGTATGGTTCCAAGATGGCTTTTGTCAATGGGACACTACTACAGGTAGTTGCTCCATAACTCAGTCTGAGGAATCCAGGTTCGACCTGTGATTCACATACATGCAAAGCCAAGTCCACACAAAATATGAATTTTGTGAAAGCGTGAAAACACGAGGATATGCATAGATACACACGGAGCTGAAATCGTCAGATCCGTTGGACATCAGGCTATACCACAAGCGAAGCATATTTACACCGGTGTGCCACAGGTGTGAAGTGCATTAGCATTAACTAGATTATTGACTCTAGTGCAAGTGGGAGTCTGTAGGAGATATGCCCTAGAGGCAATAATAAATGTTATTGATTATCTCCCTGTTCATAATTAGGTTTATGTTCCATGCTATAACTGCTATGGTTCTCAAGTCTGCAAATAAAACGAGGCTTGGAGGAAGACTCATATGCATGTGTGGGATAATAAACGATAAAATGTATTCCTAGTCAAGCCTCTATGACTGGCTCAAGTGTTGCATGATGGTTCTGTTTTCCTGATCATGGGCATGTCTATGCCAGCAACTTTGAGGGCACAATGTTAGAAGAACATTTGTGTTGAATCGTCCCGATTGATGTTATGCTATGAGTTACTTTCATCACAAGTTAATGGTTAATAACACAGAGATGGTTAATGTTTGCATAATTCCTTAGACCATGAGAGTATCGAGTTTCTTCATGCTTGATTCATGAACTTTGGGGTTTGTTAAACGTCATCCGTAACTGGATGGCTATTACGGCGGCTTACGGGTTCATGGGAAAGTATGTCAAGTAACTTGATAGCTCAAGATTGGGATTTGCTCCTCCGACGATGGAGAGATATCTCTGGGCCCTCTCGGTGTTACGGTATCCATCAT
Source organism: Thinopyrum elongatum (assembly GCA_011799875.1). Taxonomy (NCBI): domain Eukaryota; kingdom Viridiplantae; phylum Streptophyta; class Magnoliopsida; order Poales; family Poaceae; genus Thinopyrum; species Thinopyrum elongatum. Next base: position 29,762,966 of record CM022301.1, read on the forward strand.
CGTCTGGCCAGACACTTTGTGATTTGATCACGGGGATACCGGAACACGGTAACGAGAAAAGAGAACAATACCGGTAATGAGGTAACTGGCATAGTGGACAAGTTGTTGACCCACGGAGATGCCATCATGTCTCACCTCGGGTATTTGTAACATATCGCAAAGCAACAGGAATAGCACACGGCAACTGGAGGTTCACTCGAATATTCATTCGTGTGAGTATAGGGGTCAATATGGGTGTCCACGGCTCCGATGTTGATCATTGATCGGAAGGGGTTCCGTGTCATGTCTATACTTCACCGAACCTATAGGGTCACACGCTTAAGGATCATCTATCTGCTGAATACTAGACAGGGAGTCTGAGAGAAAATCACCGAAAAAGTTTCGGACAGCGGAAAAGTTCCGCACAGAGAGGTCACCGGATGAGTTCCGGTGAAACTGAAAAGTTGTTTCAGAGGATACCATTAAGTCAAATTGGTTTCGGCACATGCCTGATAATTCTTGGAGGGTGCCAGAATCATTCTGGAAACTTTTGGGAATTTTCTGGAAGAAAAACCGGAAATGTTCCGGAGCTGCCGGAACCACTTCAGATGCTTTTCGCAGATGAAAATCACTAATCTGGAATTGTTCCAGAACGCGTTGAAAATTATTTTAGTGGGTACTGGAAATGTTCTAAGCCCACATAAATATTTTCAGTTCGAACGGACGCTGAAAAATGTCGTCGTGAATAGTGAAAGTACTTTTTGGAAAGCCACATTTTTGGGCTTTTGCTCCAAAATATCTTGGAGATGACATGGATGGATGTGGCTGAAATTTCAGCCCCTCCACCCCTCCTTCTCCTATAAATAGAGGTGGAGGGGGCTGCCCAAACTCACTCATTCTCACATACAAGTGCCATGCATAATCTGGCTTCTCTCTCCCTCCCACGAAAAGAGTTTCGTAGAGCCTAAAGGCTGTCTGGGTTCCGGTGGGAACTAGTTCTGGACGGCGAAGCCCTGCCGGATAGATGACACCGTATGTGTGCAACTCTGTAGAGAGGTCGTAGTTTCGATCTTAGTGCCCGAGGGGCTGTTCGAGAGTGCCTCCCGAAGGGCTGTCCAAGTGACGGTCCGAGTTCTGTGAGTCCTCCCGAAGGGCTGTCCAAGTGACGGTCCGAGTTCTGTGAGTCCTCCCGAAGGGCTGTCCATGTGACGGTCCGAGTTCTGTGAGTCCTCCCGAAGGGTTGTCCGAGTGACCGTTCGAGTTTCGAAAGTCCTCCCGAAGGGCTGTCCGCGACACCGTCCGGGTGACTGTTCGACCGCCTCCCGGAGGGCTGTCCGAAGGGAAGACGAGGGTATACATCCTCACGGTTGGGAGGTTGTAAATCCTAGCTGCGGGGATCTGCACAGCCGATCGTCATCGACTCTACTTCCGCTGCGCTACGAGTCGGTAACGAAAATGATCAAACCTTGCATGCAGTCTCCATAGTGGTCCCGGGCTGGTGCGTAGGTCGGAAAATTTTTGTTTTCTGCTGCGTTACCCTACAGTGGTTTAATTTAAAACCATCTTCGTTTACCCGGTAAACAATTCCGGCAGCTCCGAAAACTTTTTTTGGTTTTTTCTCCAGAAAAATTCCAAAAATTACCAGACCTATCTGGCAACCCCCAAAACATTCCCGGTGCTTGCCGAAATCTTTTTGGATCAATGGTTTTATCCGAAACAACTTTTCGGTTTTACCGAAACTTTTTCGGTGTTCTCTCCGGAACTTTTCCGTTGTCTCTGAAACTTTTCCAGTGACTTTCTCTCGGACTCCTTGTCTAGTATTCAGCAGATAGATGACCCTTAAGCGTGTGACCCTATAGGTTCGGTGAAGTATAGACATGACCGGAACACTTTCTGATCAATGATCAGCATCGGAGCCGTGGACACCCATATTGACCCCTATACCCACACGAATGAATATTCGAGTGAACCTCCAGTTGCCGTGTGCTATTCCTGTTGCTGACATTGTGCCCTCAAAGTTGCTGGCATAGACATGCCCATGATTGGGAAAACATAATCATCATGCAACACTTGAGCTAGTCTTAGAGGCACGACTAGGAATACATTTTACCGTTTATTATACCACACGTGCACATGTGTTTTCCCCAGAGCCTTTATGGATATACGGGCTCGGGAACCATAGCAGTTATAGCATGGAATATAAACTTAATTATGATCAGGGAGATAATTAATAACATTTATTATTGCCTCTCGGGCATATCTCCTACACGGACGACATGGGAAGACGCCTACGGTGGATGGAGGGACACCGTCCGCTTCTTGGGAATGACCCTAGAGAAGCCTCAATCGACGGTACAAACCGTCCAACTACCTCCGATCCCCTCCTCAGTCCCAATTGGCGGCACCCTTTGCTCCCCCGATTTCTTTCCATTAGTGTCCATAATCTCTTAGTCTAGCGTGGGAAGCAAGCCCGTCACAGTAGTAGTAGCAGAGCGGCTACCAAGTCGGTCAAAACTAGAACACAAGATAGTAAGCTAGACATACTAAAAAACAGGCAAAATGGCAACAAGGACCTGTATGCACAACACAATAAAAAGCAATGACTTGCATTAATCCTCAAAGTAAACAAAAAGTATCACTCCGCTAGCTCCCATTAAAAGCCACCACGTCTTTTTTCTCTCATGCAAAACAAGCAACAAAGGCACACATACGGGCTTCCCGACTGGCGCGGCGTGTCACCGCGCCTTCGCCCCCTAGTAAATTATAAGAGATGATGGAAATTTCCCTTCATTCCGTCGGCCTACAACTTTAGGTAGCTCAGGGCGTCCCGTTGCGCCTACGCCAAGAAGAGATTTTTTCAGGACTTCTTGGCTGCCCGGCGGCGCAGGGTGGATGCGGCCTTGGACAACATGACAGACATTTCTTCCTCAGTCCCCTGCACCATGATGGCATTGGCCAAAGTGTTGGGGACTGCCGGCGGCCGAGGTTGAGTCTCTGAAGAAATCCTCGGTGGACGGCCCCGGCTACGAAGCCGGTGGTTGGCCATGCTTGAAGTTGTGGTCTGCCGCTGCAAGCTCGGATTTGGAAGTATGCCGGGAAAATGTTTGGGCTTGCAGCGGCAGAATTCCATAGGTGAGGGCCACATGCATGACGTGCACTAGCGTTAGACGTTGGTCAGCCAGCTTGGTCACCTTTTGGCTCAGCTTCTTGATTGTCTTGGACCCTGGCACGTTTTTCTTCAGGCTCCAGGAGTGTCGCTTGACCGGGGAAGCCAGGTTGAATGGTGTGATGTTGCTGGCCCAAGTAGGATCTTGTAGTTCTACATCTGGGTTGTAGAGCCACTCCTTCCGCCACTTTTTTCGTATCGACGAACACCTCGAATAAGTACTGGGAGCCGGGTTACCCATTTGTGCCGGCTCCGGTGCATTCGTAGGTCTCGTCGACGTTGGTCTGGAGGTGCTACTCCTGTAGGAGTTGTTGGATTCACAAAGAGGAAAGGTGATGTAGCATAGCAGCAGAAAGTATTTCTCTCAGTTAAGAAGCAAGGTTTATCGAACCAGTAGAATTCACCAAGCTAACAATGTAAATAGCACTTGCACACAAACACAAAACAAATACTTGCACCCAACTTGGTAAGGGGGTTGTCAGTCCCCTTATTTTGACGGTTAGAAGATTAAAAGCAAATGGATAGTGATAATGGTAAACAACAAAAAAGTAAAGCAAAATAAAAATAAAGAAAATTGAAAGAGCTTTGTATTAATGGATAATTGACCCGGGGGCCATAGGTTAAGTAGTGGCATCTCTCTCGAAAAAAGGTAGTGGCATGAACACATTACACCTCAAGACCGCTATCCAGCATGCATCTCAAAGTAATAAGTTTGTAATAAACAGAGTAACACAACAAGCAAGATGACATAATGTAAAAAAGAAGAAATTTATTAATAAGATTAAACCTCATCGTTTTATACTTAGTGGCAACAATGCAAAGATGTGTATTTCCCTTTTTTGTCACTCGGGTATAGAAAACCACCGCTAGATTGACTCATAGATCAGAAACTATACATAACTATTTAATTATGCAGCAAAGAAACTTGAAGAGATACATGGTATTGAAGATTCAAAAGAGAAAGAGACAAAACCATCTAGCTACTCATATGGATCTGTGGGTCATGAAGGAACTACTAACACACCATCACGGAGGCAACATGGTTGATGAAAATGGCCGCCCCAATGGCTTCCCCCTCCGACAGAACTCTGGAACAGGGCTCCAGACGGGATCGCTCCGGAATAGAGGCTTACAGTGGCGATAAAATTGTTTGGGGTCTCACCCTGAGGGTTTCTAAATATTTGGGAATTTATAGGCCAGGAGTAAGGGCAAATGGAGGCTTGTGGGCCCCACAAGCCTGCCCCCCAGGTCGCATCCCCTAGCCCTGTGGGAGCCCTGTGGGTCTAATGGTCTCTCCTGGAAGCTTCTAGGGTCTCTTATGTTTAAAAAAAATCATCAAAAAGTTACATCATGTTTGGACCTTCGTAGGTATCGATTTTCTATAAAACCAAACAAGCATAAATCAACAACTGTCATTGGGCACTGAATTAATATATTAGTCCAAAAAAATAATATAAAATAATGTAAAAATGATGGGCAAAGTATGTAAGAATGATAATATAATAGCATGAAAAAAAATTATAGATACGACAGAGATGTATTAGGAGCTTGATGCAAAAGTATTCCTCCACAACCCGAAGTGCGGCTCTACGCAGAGGAAAGCCTCCCCAAGCATGATAAAACATGCGATGCGGCGAATGAAATTGGGGGGGGGGATGATGGTGGAGTTGCAAATAGTAGCAGGCATTAAACCCCGAAAAATAGGTGGATTGGGAACCCTGATCCAAAAATAAGGAAGAGGGTGAAGAAACCTGTTCATTAGGGTCCGTGCACGACACCATCTCGGCCCAGATGTCGCCGTTGTTGATGATGATGGGAGAATCCGGTATATGGCAGATATCTTTGGCAACCCTATAAATAACAATAAATTCAAAGGCCGTAAAAAATTAAATAGCAATTAATTTGTTATCTTTGGCAACTCAGTAAAGCAGATCAATCACAGGCATATACATATTCGATCAGTTTAAGCAAATGGCAGAAACCAAAACAAAATATTATTTATCTATTTTTTAAATTATCTTATTTTTGTTTTATTTGTTTTGCATCAAGATTTATTTCTTATGGTTCTCTTATTGCGTTAAAAATATAAATGGTCTCCATGGCAACGCATAGATCCATGCCATGTCCTAATATATCTTTACCTAATAATAAAGCACGGAGTGTTTCTGTCCCCTCACCATCGCTTCATTTTAAAAATACCCCCTCTATTTTCTCTAAATTAACCCGCGGTACATGTTTAAATCAAGGCAGATGCTACAAATCATCCGGATGATTTCTCTAGGAAATCATCCGCCTAGCCAGCCGTCGGATCAACGTGCTGGTGGCTGTTCGATGCAGCAACCCCACAGCAGCAGACCAGCTCCAACGCAGCGCTACTGGCTCCCCGGCAAAGCTCCACTGCAGCACTGTGCGGCGTGTCTATAGCTCCAACGCAGCCCGACGGCATCCGGCGAAGCTCCATTGCAGCCCCAGCGGAGCTCCAACGCAGCACCGATGGAGTCCGGCGAAGCTCCATTGCAGCCCCGGCGGAGCTCCAACGCAGCATCGATGGAGTCCGGCGAAGCTCTATTGCAACTCCGGCGGAGCTCCAAGGCGGCACCGCGGACTCCGGCGAAGCTCCATTGCAACTCCGGCGGAGCTCCAACGCAGCACCGACGGAGTCTGGCGAAGCTCCATTGCAGCGTCGTCTATGCTTCCGCCGGAGTTGAGGGAGATGCCCCGACGCACCATTCCGACGAGCCGCACGACCACCCTTAGAGTAGCAGTGGTGTTGTTGCAAAAAAGCAGCAGCATCAAACGTGCTCACCGCAGCCTCTTCACTGTCAGCACTGGTGGCGTTGCAACGCAGCACCGCCGGTGGCGACGGCCGGAGTTGAGGAAGATGCTCGTCACAGCAATGGTGCTGCTACAAAAAACATGGATTGTAGCGTGGAGTGGCAGTGAAGAGCAGGAACCTTACAGCCGTGCTGGCCAGAGATGCCCTCCGCCCGACCTTGCTGCAACCGCGCTGTAGCGTTCCCGGTGTCGACCTTCGCCTGCTTGCATCAATGGCGGCTGCGGGCCATGCGTGAATGCCACAGTAGTGTGGCTGCTTTGCAACATGGGTGGTGTTGGTGCAGAGTAGCATTATAAGGCCGCCGGTGGCGGCCACTTCCGGTTCCCAGCTTTGGTGGTTGGTGGTGCTGGCCAGGGGATCGATGGCCTCTTCTAGCAGTGTCGCCTAAGGATGAAACGGGGAAAAGAAGAAAACGTGTGGAGGGGAAGATACATAGCGAGAAGATAAGGCTGGGTCCGCTGGGATGGAGCGGTGGCGGCCCCGCAGGGGACACGTGGTGTGCACAGGACGCGGTTTACGGAGGGAAGAAATCATCCGGATTAAACCAAATGTTTTCCTTAAATCAAAGCCAAACCATTTTTTTTGCATTCTAACCTATAAGGATGCTAGCTGTCGGGGAAACGATACCTATGGGATCACGTGGATCCCTTCTACGGTTCGGCAGGGAAAGAAGTGTGCGCGAAGAGCGGATCCAATGATCAACACGAGGGATTTTTACCCAGGTTCGGGCCGCTGAGGAGCGTAAAACCCTAGTCCTGCTTTAGTGTATTGAGAGTTCTTGAGCTCTGGCTAGCTGCTACGCATGCAAACTGGGCCAGAAAGTCCAAAAGTCCCCCTTTGTATCGCCTTGGGCCTCCTTTTATACCAAGGGGCTACCACAGTGGCGCATAGGAGGTGTAAAGCTGCTACAGTGCACATACTTATCCCTGAGTCTTAGGACAAACGCATTTAATGCGCTGTTTATGTGTCCCTAACTTTATCGGGGACGGAAACAGAGCCCGTCCCGTCCGTCGCCGCCTCACCCCATCTCGACACGCATCCAGGATGATGAGGCTTGTGGGGCCAGGCTGGCAGGCTAGTCGCTGCGCTGGAGCGGTGGCAGGGCGGTGGGATCCTTGTCGGGGGCGGATCTTGCCGCGGCTTCGCAAGCGTCCCCGGCAAGATTCTTGCCGGGGCCGCGCAAACGTTCCCGGCAAGAAACTTGCTGGGAACTTTGCCTTTTGGTCTTCCCAAAGATCTGCATGCCACCATGTAGATGCCCCTGGATCTTGGTCTTGACATTGTCGATGGTGTCAGAGCTCTCAACCTCAAGGGTGATGGTCTTGCCAGGGCTCCGCTAACCATCCCGGCAAGAATCTTGCTGGGAGCCCAGCTCGTGGTCTTCTTTGATCCTCTCGTGTTCGCTTGCAGCTGTCCCCGTCAGGCCTTGCCGCGGGTATGGCTACAACTGCCCGTGCACAAGTATGGGGTACTAAAGGGCCCAAACTTTAGTACACAGACAGGAGCCCCTGATACGTCTCCAACGTATCTATAATTTTTTATTGTTCCATGCTATTATATTATCTGTTTTGGATGTTTTATATGCTTTAATATGCTATTTTATATTATTTTTGGGACTAACCTATTAACCTAGAGCCCAGTGCCAGTTCCTGTTTTTTCCCTGTTTTTGAGTTTCGCAGAAAAGGAATACCAAACGGAATAAAACTTTCGCGATGATCTTTCTTGGACCAAAAGGAAACCAGAGGACTTGGAGTGCAAGTCAGGGAAGCCACAAGGCGGCCACAAGGACGGAGTGCGCGCCCAGGGGGGTAGGGCACGCCCCCCATGTAGGAGATATGCCCTAGAGGCAATAATAAATGTTATTGATTATCTCCCTGTTCATAATTAGGTTTATGTTCCATGCTATAACTGCTATGGTTCTCGAGTCTGCAAATAAAAAGAGGCTCGGAGGAAGACTCATATGCACGTGTGGAATAATAAACGGTAATATGTATTCCTAGTCTGGCCTCTAAGACTAGCTCAAGTATTGCATGATGGTTCTGTTTTCCTGATCATGGGCATGTCTATGCCAGCAATTTTGAGGGCACAGTGTTAGAAGAACATTTGTGTTGAATCGACCCAAATTGATGTTATGCTATGAGTTACATTCGTCACATATTAATGGTTAATAACACAGAGATGGTTAATGTTTGCAAAATTCCTTAGACCATGAGAGTGTCGAGTTTCTTCATACTTGCTTCATGAACTTTGGGGTTTGTTAAACGTCATCCGTAAATGGGTGGCTATTACGGCGGCTTACGGGTTCATGGAAAACCGTGTCAAGTAACATGATAGCTCAAGATTGGGATTTGCTCCTCCGACGATGGAGAGATATCTCTGGGCCCTCTCGGTGTTACGGTATCCATCATCGTCTGGCCAGACACTTTGTGATTTGATCACAGGGATGCCGGAACACGGTAACGAGAAAAGAGAACAATACCGGTAACGAGGTAACTGGCATAGTGGACAAGTTGTTGATCCACGGAAATGCCTACATGTCTAACCTCGGGTATTTGTAACATATCGTGAAGCAACAGGAATAGCACACGGCAACTGGAGGTTCACTCGAATATTCATTCGTGTGGGTATAGGGGTCAATATGGGTGTCCACGGCTCCGATGTTGATCATTGGTCGGAAGGTGTTCCGTGTCATGTCTATACTTCACCGAACCTATAGGGTCACACGCTTAAGGGTCATCTATCTGCTGAATACTAGACAGGGAGTCTGAGAGAAAATCACCAAAAAGTTTCGGAGACAACGGAAGAGTTCCGGAGAGAGAACACTGAAAAAGTTTCGGTAAAACCGAAAAGTTGTTTCGGATAAAACCATTGATCCAAAAAGGTTTCGGCAAGCACCGGGAATGTTTTGGAGGTTGCCAGATTGGTCTGGTAATTTCTGGAATTTTTCTGGAGAAAAAACCGAAAAAAAAGTTTCGGAGCTGCCGGAGTTGTTTACCGGGTAAACAAAGATGGTTTTAAATTAAACCACCATACTGGAAATGTTCCAGAGCGCGTCCAGATAATTTTAGAGGGTGCCGGAAATGTTCTGGGGCCTTCTGGAATTTTTCAGAAATAATAGTCGCGGAAAACATCTTGTCCCAGCGTGAGGGGACAAGATCCCACGGATCGTGGGGGCTGTTTTTGGGCTGTTTTTGGGGGGGCCCCCTTTGGGAGCAGCCCCCTTGTGGCTGGACAAAATGTTGGGGGGGGGGCCCATGGTGGGGGGCAGCCCCCACAAATGGTGGAGAGTGTTGGGAGGAAGGTGGGGCCCCATGGGGGAACACCATGGACAAGGGAACATGTTTTTCCCTTGTTTGGTGGGAACATGTTCTCCTTGTTTTGTGGGAACATGTTTTCCCTATGTTTAGTGGGCTGAATTTTCAGCCCCCTCCACCCCTTCCACCACTATATAAGGAGGAGGAGAGGTGCTCTCCAACTCCACTCCAACTCTCTCACACAAGCCATGCATGATCTGGCATTCTCTCTCCCTCCCACGAAATAGTTTCGTAGTGCCGAAAGGCTGTCTGGGTTCCGGTGGGAACTAGTTCTGGACGGCGAAGCCCTGCCGGATAGATGGCACCGTATGTGTGCAACCCCGTAGAGAGGTCGTAGTTTCGTCCTTTTGCCCGAGGGGCTGTTCGAGTGTCCTCCCGAAGGGCTGTCCGAGTGACGGTCCGAGTTCTGTGAGTCCTCCCGAAGGGCTGTCCACGACACCGTCTGGGGGACTGTCCGACCGCCTCCCGGAGGGCTGTCCGAGTGGCGGATGAGGGAGTACATCCTCGCGGTTGGGAGGTTGTAAATCCTAGCTGCGGGGATCTGCACCGACGATCGTCATCGACTCTACTTCCGCTGCGCTACGAGTCGGTAACGAAAATGATCAAACCTTGTATGCAGTCTCCATAGTGGTCCTGGGCTGGTGCGTAGGTCGGAAATTTTTTGTTTTCTACTGCATTCCCCAACAGTGGCATCAAGAGCCATGCTATGCGTAGATGCAGGTTGCGATCTAGAATACATAGTGATGTATGGGTGTTGCACAATATAATTAGGTAGTAGATGAGTTCTATTACTGAAAATTATTTGTGCGGGTAGCAGATGAAATCTGTTACCCGATATTCTTGTTGCTTCCCTGGAATTTGCATATTTCTGATCTTGATAACAGCATGGTGGAGTTTCAAAGTTCTGGCAATCCGCGATCCTGATTGATCAACGAAGTGCTAACAGTTCATTGAATTCCACCGTAGTTAAAAGGAAAGATGAAATTTCGCAGACAAAAGGGCAATGCAGATATGATCTGCACAGGGGTCATGCGTATGACGAAGTTTAGTATGGGGCTCGAGATTTTATTATCTCGGTTTTCATACACCCTGGAAAGTTAATCTAGCGACTTGAATTATCATACTTGATGATGGACGTTGGTAGCTTCGGTTTGTTTCGAAACCTTAGAAGCCACGAAAAACTAGTTTTTTTTGCATGAACCAATTAGAGGCGTCTAACTTGGTTTTGCAGGAGGGTTTACATGTGCATGTGATGTGGTATAGCGGTGCTCATAATAATTTGATTATGTATGAGATGACTATATAATGTAAATTGATTAACATGACCTGCGTGTCATGATTCGGCATGATGGCTGGAGCCATATGATTGCACTTTAAATGACCTGTGTGTCAACCTTGTGTAATGCATTATTTTATTTGCTATAGAGATAGCAATATTATCTGCTGCATCGACAAGGTGGTGGCAATCTTCGCGAAGGTGATCACCGACGTGAATGCCGAAGACGAAGGAATACAAGACTTCTTCGTCAGAAAGGGCTATACCATACCATGCTATTATGAATTGCCTGAGATGTTTATCCCTTATGTTGCACCCTTCTTGATTGCGCGGTAGTCGCTTTTATTAGGGTGATCTCTCACAAAAATATCAAGTAGTTAATGTTCTCCCAAGTGTAGCACCGTCACGGCACCTAACTTTTCGGGGTATCACATGCTAACATGGGTACGAACGATTAGGGATGTGTGAGGCGGGTGAGTTGAGACCTCGCAGCGAGATCACTTGGTTGTCTTGACGTTCAGGCATGAAAGTCATGAGCTCGGAACACACGCATCGAAAGATGAACAAGAGTCACATAGAGATGTGATTGGCAAGTTTGCCTACCGATTGAGATTTTCGTCATCAGTGATGCTACCACCAATGGCGTTGAATTGAAATGCGGATCTTGAATCACTCACAATCAATTATGAGAGATATTGATTTGAGTGGGAGCGCAGTGTAGAATTAATTCTTTTAATTCTCAGTGCAATTAATTTTGAACACTGTCTAAGTGTGATTTGCATAATAGTTGTAGAATAATGGCTCGCATTTCCACCTTCCCTATTAAAATTGAATAGCTGTTAAATATCTGGTTAAAACTTTACGGTTGGTAACGTAATGTGAGGATTGTCCTCAAGAGTGCCGAGAAGGACTTTGTCCTATTGCATACTTTCGGTATTCTCTCGCTTATGCTATGGATCATGTGACTCTCGTCCGTTGATCCAAAAGCTAGAATTCCATTTCAGTCAAGCGCAATATGTTTGTTTCCATGAGACCCAAACTTCGAAAGTTTGGATAGTTATGTGATATTCATGGAATCTGAAAATTATTTTCAGAGACAGACAAAGGCTAAAAGATATGAGATATCCAAAGCAATGTTTGTTTGCAAGCTATTAGTAAAGGAGTTTACTATGCATTAGACTGATAAGAGAGGGATCCAGAAGAACGCCTGTCATATGATGAAAGGTGAATAAAACAACAACTTAAAGAGAAAGGAAGTGTCCGAAGGGTGTTAGTAAGACTTTCACGCCTAGGAAGTCCGGGGCTAACGCCACTCTTAAGTTCGGTGCTTTTTCTGAGAGTAGGAGAAATACTGAAAGTTAAACTGTTAGAAGTATAAAGGCAGAAAGAAAGGAGACTGGAATATCCAGCTCATGTATGAATGTCATACAAGTTTTTGATGTATAGAAGGCTGGTCAAAGATATAGTCCTTGGGAATTATGATTAAATTGTTAATCACTGATTCTTGGGTACTGTGAGTTAATCACAAAGATACCCGCTCGATTGCTTTCTGTTGCAACTCGATGTAAGAACTACTATGGCCTGAAAGACTAGCCAGAAATGAGTTTTAGGTATACACGGGGAACATAGTAAATGTTACTATACCTTCCATCGGTGTATTACCGTCTGTATTTATTTTTATAATTCGTTTGGAGTTTCACACACTCTAGCCCATTGCATAAGGTATCTTGCAAGAAGGTTGTTTATAAGAGAACTTTTGATGTTCGATGTTATGAATAACATAAGGGCCATACTTTCATTATGAATGAGATGTATGTTATGAATATTGATAATAATTTACCTCTGGGTTTACTTTCATAATTCATTTTAGAGTTCCATACACTCTAGCCCATTGCACAATGTTTGTTGCAAAAGAGTTGTTCATAAAAACAACAACTGTTGTTCAGTATTATGAATAACATGAAGGGCCAAGCTTCCATCCTAGATGGGATGTATGTTATGAATATTGATGGTAATATGATACATCCATAACACTGACGCTAAATGTCGCAAGACTAAAAGAATACCACACAAGTGTGGCACTGCATTTGGTCACATTGGAGAAACCCGCATGGATAAATTCCATTATGATGGATTTTGAAGTCGTTTGATTTTGAATCATCTGACACTTGCAACTTTCCTCCGAAAAGAGAAGTGACTGAAATACCGTTCACAGGCCATAAGGAACGGACAACAAACTTATTGGTCATCATACATTTGATGTGTGTAGTCCGATAAAGGTTGTTGCAAGTAGTGGATTTATCTATCTTCAGAAATGACTCAAGTAGATATGTGGATATTTACTTGATGAGACGTAAGTCTGGATCTTTTGAAATCATTCGAAAGGTTTTCAAATATGAAGTAGAAGTTATTGTAACAAGAAAATTATGTTTCTACAATTCGATTGCAGAAAGAAATATTTGAGTTACAAGTTTAGCGAATGTCTGATGAGTTGTGAAAGGGGTTTCATAACTTGCACCTCCTGGAACACCACTGCAAGTGGAAAGTCCGTGAAGATGTAATCGAACCATTTATGACATGGTAAGATCAAAGATGACATAAATAAATTTGCCATTATCCCTTTTAAAAGGTGATGCTTTAGAGACTGCGGCTTTTACACTGAAAAGAGCTCCATCAGGTCTGTTGAAATGACACCATGGTATGGTACGCCCAACCATGTTATATCTTTTCTTAACATTTGGAATATGGGGCTTGTGTAAAAGGTTACAAACCTATTCCAAATCAGACAAGTGCTACTTTGTAGGTTATCCCAAGTCATTGGGTATTCCCCCACCACTATACCGAGGCAAAAGTTTTTGCCACAAAATGGTATGCTTTTTGAAGAAAATGGTTCTTTGAAAAAGGTGAGTGGGAGAATAGTGCAACTCGACGAGATAAACAGTATCTTCGCCATCAGATCAAAGGAAAGAGACCTTGGAAGTAATTCCGGAGTTTCCTACTGCGACTGATACGGAAGTCTCTAAAATAAAATGTATGGACTTCGGTCAAACTTGCAGCTGAACCACGTAGGCAAGGCTCGTGCAAACCTCTCAGGTGCGCAAACGAGATATTGTTGTTAGACAACAGTATACCTACGATACACAAGGAAGCGTTGATGGGCCCTAACTCCGGAATTGGCTAAATGCCAATACAATCCGAGATAGTTTCCATATAAGTGATTCAAGATTAAAACCTTGATACACCTTTCGGAAGACTTAGAGTCTGACGAATATTTATGGAACTATAACTGATATGAATAAAAATGTTTTATCCATAAAGCTCGACTTGTTGCAATATACAAGTTCAAGGAGTTGACTACGATGAGGTTGCTTCATCGTAGCGATGCTTAAATTCGGTTCGGGTTGAACTAGCAATTAATACATATTTCATATCATGAGATATAAAACAATGGATGACAAAAGGATTTCCATCTGATGGAAATGAAACCAAGGACCTGCATGTGTTACAGTCCAAGGTATTTTGTCAATCCAGAGGATGCTAGAAAGGGTGCAAACTTCAGAGTTCCAGCGATGGACAGAAGAGAGCAAATTGATGTTATGCTATGAGTTACATTCGTCACATATTAATGGTTAATAACACAGAGATGGTTAATGTTTGCAAAATTCCTTAGACCATGAGAGTGTCGAGTTTCTTCATACTTGCTTCATGAACTTTGGGGTTTGTTAAACGTCATCCGTAAATGGGTGGCTATTACGGCGGCTTACGGGTTCATGGAAAAGTGTGTCAAGTAACTTGATAGCTCGAGATTGGGATTTGCTCCTCCGACGATGGAGAGATATCTCTGGGCCCTCTCGGTGTTACGGTATCCATCATCGTCTGGCCAGACACTTTGTGATTTGATCACAGGGATGCCGGAACACGGTAACGAGAAAAGAGAACAATACCGGTAACGAGGTAACTGGCATAGTGGACAAGTTGTTGATCCACGGAAATGCCTACATGTCTAACCTCGGGTATTTGTAACATATCGTGAAGCAACAGGAATAGCACACGGCAACTGGAGGTTCACTCGAATATTCATTCGTGTGGGTATAGGGGTCAATATGGGTGTCCACGGCTCCGATGTTGATCATTGATCGGAAGGTGTTTCGTGTCATGTCTATACTTCACCGAACCTATAGGGTCACACGCTTAAGGGTCATCTATCTGCTGAATACTAGACAGGGAGTCTGAGAGAAAATCACCAAAAAGTTTCGGAGACAACGGAAGAGTTCCGGAGAGAGAACACTGAAAAAGTTTCGGTAAAACCAAAAAGTTGTTTCGGATAAAACCATTGATCCAAAAAGGTTTCGGCAAGCACCGGGAATGTTTTGGAGGTTGCCAGATTGGTCTGGTAATTTCTGGAATTTTTCTGGAGAAAAAACCGAAAAAAAAGTTTCGAAGCTGCCGGAGTTGTTTACCGGGTAAACAAAGATGGTTTTAAATTAAACCACCATACTGGAAATGTTCCAGAGCGCGTCCAGATAATTTTAGAGGGTGCCGGAAATGTTCTGGGACCTTCTGGAATTTTTCAGAAATAATAGTCGCGGAAAACATCTTGTCCCAGCGTGAGGGGACAAGATCCCACGGATCGTGGGGGCTGTTTTTGGGCTGTTTTTGGGGGGGCCCCCTTTGGGAGCAGCCCCCTTGTGGCTGGACAAAATGTTGGGGGGGGGCCCCATGGTGGGGGGCAGCCCCCACAAATGGTGGAGAGTGTTGGGAGGAAGGTGGGGCCCCATGGGGGAACACCATGGACAAGGGAACATGTTTTTCCCTTGTTTGGTGGGAACATGTTCTCCTTGTTTTGTGGGAACATGTTTTCCCCATGTTTAGTGGGCTGAATTTTCAGCCCCCTCCACCCCTTCCACCACTATATAAGGAGGAGGAGAGGTGCTCTCCAACTCCACTCCAACTCTCTCACACAAGCCATGCATGATCTGGCATTCTCTCTCCCTCCCACGAAATAGTTTCGTACTGCCGAAAGGCTGTCTGGGTTCCGGTGGGAACTAGTTCTGGACGGCGAAGCCCTGCCGGATAGATGGCACCGTATGTGTGCAACCCCGTAGAGAGGACGTAGTTTCGTCCTTTTGCCCGAGGGGCTGTTCGAGTGTCCTCCCGAAGGGCTGTCCGAGTGACGGTCTGAGTTCTGTGAGTCCTCCCGAAGGGCTGTCCACGACACCGTCCGGGGGACTGTCCGACCGCCTCCCGGAGGGCTGTCCGAGTGGTGGATGAGGGAGTACATCCTCGCGGTTGGGAGGTTGTAAATCCTAGCTGCGGGGATCTGCACCGACGATCGTCATCGACTCTACTTCCGCTGCGCTACGAGTCGGTAACGAAAATGATCAAACCTTGTATGCAGTCTCCATAGTGGTCCTGGGCTGGTGCGTAGGTCGGAAAATTTTTGTTTTCTACTGCGTTCCCCAACACCCCACCCTTGTGGGCCCCTCGTGCACTTCCTGACCTAATTCTTTCGCCTATATATACTCTTATATGCCCAAACCACCAGAGGCATCCACGAAAAGACTTTTCCACCGCCGCAACCTTCTGTACCCGTGAGATCCCATCTAGGGCCCTTTTCTGGTGTCCTGCAGGAGGGGGATTCGATCACGGAGGGCTTCTACATCAACACCATTGCCCTTCCGATGAAGCGTGAGTAGTTTACCTCAGACCTACGGGTCCATAGCTAGTAGCTAGATGGCTTCTTCTCTCTCTTTGATTCTCAATACCACGTTCTCCTAGATGTTCTTGGAGATCTATTCGATGTAATACTTTTTTGCGGTGTGTTTGCCGAGATCCGATGAATTGTGGATTTATGATCAGCTTATCTATGAATATTATTTGAATCTTCTCTAAATTCTTTTATGCATGATTTGATATCTTTGCAAGTCTCTTCGAACTATCGATTTGGTTTGGCCAACTAGATTGGTTTTTCTTGCAATGGGAGAAGTGCTTAGCTTTGGGTTCAATCTTGCGGTGTCCTTTCCCAGTGACAGTTGGGGCAGCAAGGCACATATTGTATTGTTGCCATCGAGGATAAAAAGATGGGGTTTTCATCATATTGCTTGAGTTAATTCCTCTACATCATGTCATCTTTCTTAATGCGTTACTCTGTTCTTCATGAACTTAATACTCTAGATGCAGGCAGGAGTCGGTCGATGTGTGGAGTAATAGTAGTAGATGCAGAATTGTTTCGGTCTACTTGACACGGACGTGGTGCCTATATTCATGATCATTGCCTTAGATATCGTCATAACTTTGCGCTTTTCTATCAATTGCTCGGCAGTAATTTGTTCACCCACCGTATTATTTTCTATCTTGAGAGAAGCCTCTAGTGAAACCTATGGCCCCCGGGTCTATTTTCCATCATATTACTTTCCGATCTACTATTTTGCAATCTTTTATTTTCAGATCTATAAACCAAAAAACCCAAAAATATTTACTTTATCTTTTGTTTAGTTTTATCTATCTCTATCAGATCTCACTTTTGCAAATAACCGTGAAGGGATTGACAACCCCTTTATCACGTTGGGTGCAAGTTTGGTGTTTGTTTGTGCAGGTATTCGGTGACTTGCGTGTTGTCTCCTACTGGATTGATACCTTGGTTCTCAAAACTAAGGGAAATACTTACTCTACTTTGCTGCATCACCCTTCCCTCTTGAAGGGAAAAACCAACGCAAGCTCAAGAAGTAGCAGGAAGAATTTCTGGCGCCGTTGCCTGGGAGGTCTACACCAAGTCAAGACATACCAAGTACCCATCATAAACTCTCATCTCTCGCATTACATTATTTGCCATTCGCCTCTCATTTTCCTCTCCCCCACTTCTAAAACGATTTTCGAAAAGTTTGCCTTTTCTTCGCCTCTCTCTTTGCCTTTTCTTCGCCCCTCTTTCGTTCGTCTTCTTCGCTTGCCTTCGGTTTATTCGATTTGCTAGATTTGTTGCTGCCACCATATCTGAAATCGGGGAGGTTATCGTCAAAAATCTTGAGGAAAAACTTGAATCTAATTCTTTGGATCATGAAACTGAAACTCCTCCTAATTACAAAACAAAAATCTTTCGTGTGGGGGATGGTAATATTATTGGAAAGAGTATTATCCAAGAATTCTTTGATTGTACGGGGTCCATGCCTATTAATAAAAGATCTATTCTCCTTGAGACAAATTGTTATGCGGATGCTATTGTTATGCTTGTTGAGAAATTAGAAAGAAAATTTGTGCATCTTCATCCTGCTTTGCAAAAGGTGTTTTATGAACTTCCCAATATTAATCATCCGATAGCTAAAAAGATTGCCACTATTATCCTTATGCGTGAATTTGATTTTATAATACAAGAAGCTAGGGATATTTTTGCTTTCTATAAAAAGGATGTTGAACACCCTCCAATTATAGATATCCTCCATGATAAAGAAACTATGAGTAGTTTGAATCTAGGGATTATCAGTCTTATAGTGAAAATCTTAGGAGAAGAGTTCCTTATTTAGAAATATCTCAATCTTTATACCTCGAGGCTTTTGAGGAGTTTGATTGGATTACAAGGGGAATTTATGTGGGATTTGATAGGGATTGGTTGAATAAGATGTTGAAGGAACCCGTTAGAAGCGAGTTACGTGTTTTATATAATGATATATATGGTGACGATCCCGATTATGGGTTTATGAATGTTAAAAGTACCCACCAAAGTCCTTTTCATGATTTGAGTTCTTCTACTAGGAGGGAAATAAAGGAAAGGATAGATTTGTTAAGATGAGTTTTGGAGGATCTAATGAGAAAAGAATTGCATACCAAAGATGACAATACTTAGATCTATTCTTGTTTTTGTGCCTAACTAAGGGCGTTAAACAATAGCACTTGTTGGTAGGCAACCCAATTTTATTTTTGCTTTTGCTTTTTAGGTTCTGTTTTGCAATAAATAATTCATCTAGCCTCTGATTATATGTGGTTTTATGTTTTAATTAGTGTTTGTGCCAAGTAAGACCTTTGGGATAGCTTATGGTGATAGTTGATTTGATCTTGCTGAAAAACAGAAACTTTTGCGTCCAGTCTCAGAATTTTAATATTCACTGGAGCGTTGAAAAACCCTGAATTTTTTATACGAGATTGATTTACAAATTTCCTCTGTTTTCCAACATTTTCAGAATTTTTGGAGTTACATAAGTATTAGAACAATTCGGATCTTCACAGACTGTTCTGTTTTGACAGATTCTGTTTTCTTTGTGTTGTTTGCTTATTTTGATGAATCTATGGGTAATATCGAGGGGTATGAACCATGGAAAAGTTGGAATATAGTAGATATTACACCAATATAAATAAAGAATGAGTTCACAACAGTACCAAAAGTGGTGATTTATTTTCTTATACTAACGGAGCTTATGAGATTTTCTGTTGAGTTTTGTGTTGTGAAGTTTTCAAGTTTTGGGTAAGGATTTGATGGACTATGGAATAAAGAGTGGCAAGAGCCTAAGCTTGGGGATGCCCAAGGCACCCCAAGGTAATATTCAAGTACAACCAAGAGCCTAAGCTTGGGGATGCCCCGGAAGGCATCCCCTCTTTCGTCTTCGTCTATCGGTAACTTTACTTGAGGCTATATTTTTATTCACCACATGATATGTGTTTTGCTTGGAGCGTTTTCTATGATTTGAGTCTTTGCTTTTTATTTTGCCATAATCATCCTTGCTGTACACACCTTTTGAGAGAAACACACATGAATCATGATTTATTAGAATACTCTTTGTGCTTCACTTATATCTTTTGAGCTAGGCAATTTTGCTCTAGTGCTTCACTTATATCTTTTTAGAGCACGGCGGTGGCTTTATTTTATAGAAATAGATGAACTCTCATGCTTCACGTATATTATTTTGAGTGTCATTAAAACAGCATGGTAATTTGCTTTGGCTATAAATTTAGTCCTAATATGATAGGCATCCAAGAGGGATATAATAAAAACTTTCATATAAAGTGCATTGAATACTATGAGAAGTTTGATTCCTTATGATTGTTTTGAGATATGAAGACGGTGATATTAGAGCCATGCTAGTGAGTAGTTGTGAATTTGAGAAATACTTGTGTTAAGGTTTGTGAGTCCCGTAGCATGCACGTATGGTGGACCGTTATGTAACGAAGTCGGAGCATGAGATATTTTTTGATTGCCATCCTTTGTGTGGAGGTCGGGATCGCGCGATGGTTAACTCCTACCAACCCTTCCCCTAGGAGCATGCGTCTAGTACTTTGTTTCGATGACTAATAGATTTTTGCAATAAGTATGTGAGTTCTTTATGACTAATGTTGATTCCATGGATTATACGCACTCTCACCCTTCCACCTTTGCTAGCCTCTCTAGTGCCGCGCAATTTTCGCCGGTACCGTAAACCCACCATATACCTTCCTCAAAACAGCCACCATACCTACCTATTATGGCATTTCCATAGCCATTCCGAGATATATTGCCATGCAACTTTCCACCGTTCCATTTATTATGACACGCATCATCATTGTCATATTGCTTTGCATGATCATGTAGTTGACATCGTATTTGTGGCAAAGCCACCGTTCAGAATTCTTTCATACATGTCACTCTTGATTCATTGCACATCCCGGTACACCGCTGGAGGCATTCATATAGAGTCATATTTTGTTCTAGTATCGAGTTGTAATTTTTGAGTTGTAAGTAAATAGAAGTATGATGATTTTCATTATTAGAGCGTTGTCCCATGTGAGGAAATAAAAAAAGAGAAAAGAAAGAAAAAAAGAAAGAAAGAAAAAAAGAGAAGAAAGAAAAAAAAGAAAAAAAGAGAAAAGAAAAAAAAGAGAAGAAAGAAAAAACAAGGAAAAAGAAAAAAGTGAGAGAAAAAGAGAGAAGGGGCAATGTTACTATCCTTTTTCCATACTTGTGCTTCAAAGTAGCACCATGATCTTCATGATAGAGAGTCTCCTATGTTGTCACTTTCATATACTACTGGGAATTTTTCATTATAGAACTTGGCTTGTATATTCCAACGATGGGCTTCCTCAAATTGCCCTAGGTCTTCATGAGCAAGCAAGTTGGATGCACACCCACATAGTTTTCTTTTGAGCTTTCATAAACTTATAGCTCTAGTGCATCCGTTGCATGGCAATCCCTACTCACTCACATTGATATCTATTGATGGGCATCTCCATAGCCCGTTGATACGCCTAGTTGATGTTAGACTATCTCCCTCTTTTTGTCTTCTCCACAACCACTTTCTATTCCACCTATAGTGCTATGTCCATGGCTCACGCTCATGTATTGCGTGAAAGTTGAAAAAGTTTGAGAATACTAAAGTATGAAACAATTGCTTGGCTAAAACCGGGGTTGTGCATGATTTGAGTATTTTGTGTGATGAAGATAGAGCATAGCCAGACTATATGATTTTGTAGGGATAAGCTTTCTTTGGCCATGTTATTTTGAGAAGACATAATTATCTTGTTAGTATGCTTGAAGTGTTATTGTTTTTATGTCAATATTAAACTTTTGTTTTGAATCATACGGACCTGAACATTCATGCCACAATAAAGAAATTACATGGATAAATATGTTAGGTAGCATTCCACATCAAAAATTCTGTTTTTATCATTTACCTACTCGAGGACGAGCAGGAATTAAGCTTGGGGATGTTTGATACGTCTCCAACGTATCTATAATTTTTTATTGTTCCATGCTATTATATTATCTGTTTTGGATGTTTTATATGCTTTAATATGCTATTTTATATTATTTTTGGGACTAACCTATTAACCTAGAGCCCAGTGCCAGTTCCTGTTTTTTCCCTGTTTTTGAGTTTCGCAGAAAAGGAATACCAAACGGAGTCCAAACGGAATAAAACTTTCGCGATGATCTTTCTTGGACCAAAAGGAAACCAGAGGACTTGGAGTGCAAGTCAGGGAAGCCACGAGGCGGCCACAAGGACGGAGGGCGCGCCCAGGGGGGTAGGGCACGCCCCCCACCCTTGTGGGCCCCTCGTGCACTTCCTGACCTAATTCTTTCGCCTATATATACTCTTATATGCCCAAACCACCAGAGGCATCCACGAAAAGACTTTTCCACCGCCGCAACCTTCTGTACCCGTGAGATCCCATCTAGGGGCCTTTTAATGTATCCTGCCGGAGGGGGATTCGATCACGGAGGGCTTCTACATCAACACCATTGCCCTTCCGATGAAGCGTGAGTAGTTTACCTCAGACCTACGGGTCCATAGCTAGTAGCTAGATGGCTTCTTCTCTCTCTTTGATTCTCAATACCACGTTCTCCTCGATGTTCTTGGAGATCTATTCGATGTAATACTTTTTTGCGGTGTGTTTGCCGAGATCCGATGAATTGTGGATTTATGATCAGCTTATCTATGAATATTATTTGAATCTTCTCTGAATTCTTTTATGCATGATTTGATATCTTTGCAAGTCTCTTCGAACTATCGATTTGGTTTGGCCAACTAGATTGGTTTTTCTTGCAATGGGAGAAGTGCATAGCTTTGGGTTCAATCTTGCGGTGTCCTTTTGAAGGAAATATGCCCTAGAGGCAATAATAAAGTTGTTATTTATATTTCCTTATATCATGATAAATGTTTATTATTCATGCTTGAATTGTATTAACCAGAAACTTGATACATGTGTGGATACATAGACAAAACATAGTGTCCCTACTAAGCCTCTACTAGACTAGCTCGTTAATCAAAGATGGTTAAGTTTCCTAACCATAGACATGAGTTGTCATTTGATGAACGGGATCACATCATTAGGAGAATGATGTGATGGACAAGACCCATCCGTTAGCTTAGCATAATGATCGTTAAGTTTTTATTGGTATTGCTTTCTTCATGACTTATACATATTCCTTTGACTATGAGATTATGCAACTCCCGAATACCGGAGGAACACCTTGTGTGCTATCAAATGTCACAACGTAACTGGGTGATTATAAAGATGCTCTATAGGTGTCTCCGAAGGTGTTTGTTGGGTTGGCATAGATCGAGATTAGGATTTGTCACTCCGAGTATCGGAGAGGTATCTCCGGGCCCTCTCGGTAATGCACATCATGATAAGCCTTGCAAGCAATGTGACTAATGAGTTAGTTACGGGATGATGCATTACGGAACGAGTAAAGAGACTTGCCGGTAGCGAGATTGAACTAGGTATGGAGATACCGACGATCGAATCTCGGGCAAGTAACATACCTATGACAAAGGGAATGACGTATGTTGTCATTGCGGTTTGACCGATAAAGATCTTCGTAGAATATGTAGGAACCAATATGAGCATCCAGGTTCCGCTGTTGGTTATTGACCGGAGATGTGTCTCGGTCATGTCTACATAGTTCTTGAACCCGTAGGGTCCGCACGCTTAACGTTCGATGATGATTTGTATTATGAGTTATGTGTTTTGGTGACTGAAGATTGTTCGGAGTCCCGGATGAGATCACGGACATGACAAGGACTCTCGAAATGGTCGAGAGGTAAAGATTGATTTATTGGACGATAGTATTCGGACACAGGAAGTGTTTTGGAATGTATCGGGTACGTATCGGAGTACCGGGGGGGTTACCGGAACCCCCCGGGGGAAAGATATGGGCCATAGGAGGGAGGCTATGTAGGGTAACGCAGCAGGAAACAAAAAATTTCCGAACTACGCACCAGCCCAGGACCACTATGGAGACTACATACAAGGTTTGATCATTTTCGTTACCGACTCGTAGCGCAGCGGGAAGTAGAGTCGATGACGAACGGCGGTGCAGATCCCCGCAGCTAGGATTTACAACCTCCCAACCACGAGGATGTACTCCCTCATCTGCCCCTCGGACAGCCCTCCGGGAGGCGGTCGAACAGTCCCCCGGACGGTGTCGCGGACAGCCCTTCGGGAGGACCCACAGAACTCGGACCGTCACTTGGACAGCCCTTCGGGAGGCACTCTCGAACAGCCCCTCGGGCACTAAGATCGAAACTACGACCTCTCTACAGAGTTGCACACATACGGTGTCATCTATCCGGCAGGGCTTCGCCGTCCAGAACTAGTTCCTGCCGGAACCCAGACAGCCTTTCGGCTCTACGAAACTCTTTCGTGGGAGGGAGAGAGAATGCCAGATCATGCATGGCTTGTGTGAGAGAGCAAGGGATGAGGAGAATGGCAGCCACTCCTCCTCCTTTTATAGGCCAAGGCAAGGGGTGGGGTGGGGGTGAAAATACCAAAATACCCAAGCTTCATGTCACACATGAAAGGGCATAATGGTAACACAAGGGGGGCACCAAGGGGACACCACCATGGCAGCCCTTGGGCCGGCCCACACCTTGTCTCCCCCCATGGGGGGGGGGGGGCCCAACAAGCCACCAACATGTCTCCATGAAACATGCATGCTCCCTAGACAAAAAGCCACCAAACATGCAACCCCCGATTCGTGGGATCTTGTCCCCTCACGCTGAGACAAGATGTTTTCCGCGAAACTTTTTCTGAAAAATTCCAGAAGGTCCTAGAACATTTCTGGCACCCTCTAAAATTATTTTGGGCATGATCCGAAACATTTTCGGTGCGGTGGTTTTTATCAGCGGAAAGCATCAACAGCGGTTACGGCAGTTTCGGAACATTTCCGTTTTTTCTCTCTGAAAATTCCCAGAAGTTCCCAGACCAATTCTGACATCCTCTGAAAATTTCCATGCGATGCCGAAACCCTATTTGACCTAATAATATATTCCAAAACACCTTTTCGGTTTTACCGAAACTCTTTCGGTGTTCTCTCTCTCCAGAACTCTTCCGTTTTCTCCGAAACATTTTCGGTGACTTTCTCTCAGACTCCTTGTCTAGTATTCAGCAGATAGATGACCCTTAAGCGTGTGACCCTATAGGTTCGGTGAAGTATAGACATGACACGGAACCCCTTCCGATCAATGATCAACATCGGAGCCGTGGACACCCATATTGACCCCTATACCCACACGAATGAATATTCGAGTGAACCTCCAGTTGCCGTGTGCTATTCATGTTGCTTCGCGATATGTTACAAATACCCGAGGTGAGACATGTAGGCATTCCCGTGGATCAACAACTTGTCCACTATGCTAGTTACCCCGTTACCGGTATTGTTCTCTTTTCTCGTTACCGTGTTCCGGCATCCCCGTGATCAAATCACAAAGTGTCTGGCCAGACGATGATGGATACCGTAACACCGAGAGGGCCCAGAGATATCTCTCCATCGTCGGAGGAGCAAATCCCAATCTTGAGCTATCAAGTTACTTGACATACTTTCCCATGAACCCGTAAGCCGCCGTAATAGCCACCCATTTACGGATGACGTTTAACAAACCCCAAAGTTCATGAAGCAAGCATGAAGAAACTCGATACTCTCATGGTCTGAGGAATCATGCAAACGTTAACCATCTCTGTGTTATTAACCATTAACTTGTGACGAATGAATCTCATAGCATAACACCAATCGGGTCGATTCAACACAAATGTTCTTCTAACATTGTGCCCTCAAAGTTGATGGCATAGACATGCCCATGATTGGGAAAACATAATCATCATGCAACACTTGAGCTAGTCTTAGAGGCATGACTAGGAATACATTTTACCGTTTATTATCCCACACATGCACATGAGTTTCCCTCCAAGCCTCGTTTTATTTGTAGACTCGAGAATCATTGCAGTTATAGCATGGAACATAAACCTAATTATGAAAAGGGAGATAATCAATAACATTTATTATTGCCTCTAGGGCATATCTCCTACAGACTCCCACTTGCACTAGAGTCAATAATCTAGTTAATGCTAATGCACTTCACACCTGTGGCACACCGGTGTAAATGTGCTTCGCTTGTGGTATAGCCTGATGTCCAACGGATCTGACGACTTCAGCTCCGTGTGTATCTTTGCATATCCTCGCGTTTTCACGCTTTCACAAAATTCATATTTTGTGTGGACTTGGCTTTGTATGTATGTGAATCACAGGTCGAACCTGGATTCCTCAGACTGAGTTATGGAGCAACTACCTTCAGTAGTGTCCCATTGACAAAAGCCATCTTGGAACCATACTAAGTTCATGAATGAACTATATGATTCAACATCTTCTTTGTCGCTTTTAAAAGCGGCAACATACTTTGCCTCTGTTATAGAATTCGCCACAGTAACTTGTTTGGAACAATTTCCAACTACCGTGCCACCATATTATGTATTACACAAAACCCTTTATTTAAATCGAAAATCGCTTGGAGCAATGATGAAGACTGTATCGATGTAACATTTTACAATGAACTCTTCATGATCTCCACTTGCGAGAAAACATGTCATCAGTGCTACTCTAGCATTCAATGACACTTTTCACTGTTGTCCTATGATCAGTACTTTTGATCACTTTGGTATCTATACTCGCAACAACTTTGGGAGTATTGGACATATCTGGTTGTTTTACATACCATGGAATACATGATTAATCCAAACACAAGAGTGTGTGGAATCTCCATCATGTATTTTGCTCATCAGGGTTTTGGGACACCGAGTCTTGCAAAAACTCTTTCCATGTGACTTCGGCAAGAATCACTCCTTGACGTTTTTTAATACTAAAAGGTTTTAGCATTTTGTCAATATGTATCTTTGCTCAGCCCCATCAGGTAAATCTATCTCCATAGATCATCATGCCTAATATTAAGGCTATTTAGCCCAAGCACTTCATCAAAAAACCCCTTTTTAAATGAAGTCCTGATTCGTGTCAAGAAATTTAATTCCAATTAACAATGTGTCAAGCACACAACGTTTTTAGAAATATTATTATGCTCCCACTTACTTTCTTGAATCACAAGCATCTTCGTTACCCATTGATGAAGTCAAAACCCTTTTAACCATATTATCAAAACACGAAGATTCCAACTCCATTTTGCTCTCTTCTATCCATCGCTGGAACTCTGAAGTTTGCATACTTACTAGCATCCTTTTGACTGACAAAATACCTTGGATTGTATCACATGCAAGTCCTTGGTTTTATTTCCATCAGATGGAAATCCTTTCGTCATCCTTGTTTCATATCTCATGACTGAAATATGTATTAATTGCTAGTTCCACCCGAACTGACTTTAAGCATCACTACGGTGAAACAACCTCATCGTAGTCAACTCCTTGAACTTGTTATTTCAACAAGTCGAGCTTTATGGATAAAACATTTTTATCCGTATCAGTTTTTAGTTCCATAAAATTCGTTAGACTCTGAGTCTTCCGAAAGGTGTATCAAGGTTTTAATCTTGAATCACTTATATGAGAACTATCTCGGATTGTATTGGCATTTAGCCAATTCCGGCGTCAGGGCCCATCAACGCTTCCTTATGTATCGTAGGTATACTGTTGTCTAACAACAATATCTCGTTTGCGCACCTGATAGGTTTGCACGAGCTTTTCCTACGTGGTTCAGCTGCAAGTTCGACCGAAGTCCATACATTTTATTGTAGAGACTTCCGTATCAGTCGCAGTGGGAAACTCTGGAATTTCTTCCAAGGTCTCTTTCCTTTGATCTGATGATGAAGATACTGTTTATCTCGTCGAGTTGCACTATTCTCCCACTCACCATTTTGAAAGAACCATTTTCTTCAGAAAGCATACCGTCCTTTGTGGCAAACCTATTTGCCTCGGTATAGTGAGGGAGGAATACCCAACATTTTGGGATAACCTACAAAGTAGCACTTGTCTGATTTGGAATAGGTCTGTAACCTTTTACACAAGCCCCATATTCCAAATGTTAAGAAAAGATATAGCATGGTTGGGCGTACCATACCATGGTGTGATTTCAACAGACCCGATGGAGCTCTTTTCAGTGTAAAAGCCGCAGTCTCTAAAGCATCACTTTAAAAGGGATAATGGCAAATTTATTTATGTCATCTTTGATCTTACCATGTCATAAATGGTTCGATTACATCTTCACGGACTTTTCACTTGCAGTGGTGTTCCGGGAGGTGCAAGTTATGAAACCCCTTTCACAACTCATCAGACATTCGCTAAACTTGTAACTCAAATATTTCTTTCTGCAATTGAATTGTAGAAACATAATTTTCTTGTTACAATAACTTCTACTTCATATTTGAAAACCTTTTGAATGAATTCAAAAGATCCAGACTTACGTCTCATCAAGTAAATATCCACATATCTACTTGATTCATTTCTGAAGATAGACAAATCCACTATTTGCAACAACATTTATCGGACTACACACATCAAAATGTATGATCACCAATAAGTTTGTTGCTCATTCCTTATGGCCTGTGAACGGTATTTCAGTCACTTCACTTTTCGGAGGAAATTTGCAAGTGTCAGATGATTCAAAATCAAACGACTTCAAAATCCATCATAATGGAGTTTTCCATGCGGGTTTCTCCAATGTGACCAAATGAAGTGCCACACTTGTGTGGTATTCTTTTAGTCTTGCGACATTTAGCGTCAGTGTTATGGATGTATCATTTTACCGTCAATATTCATAACATACATCCCATCTTGGATGGAAGTATGGCCCTTCATGTTATTCATAATACTGAACAACAATTGTTCTTTTATGAACAACTCTTTTGCAACAAACATTGTGCAATGGGCTAGAGTGTGTAAAACTCTAAAATGAATTATGAAAGTAAATCGAGAGGTAATATATTATTATCATTATTCATAACATGCATCTCATTCTCAATGAAAGTATGGCCCTTATGTTATTCATAACATCGAACATAAAAAGTTCTCTTATGAACAACCTTCTTGCAAGATTACTTTATGCAAAGGCTAGAGTTTGTAAAACTCTAAAATGAATTATGAAAATAAATACAGACGGTAATACACCGATGGAAGGCATAGTAACATTTACTATGTTCCATGTGTATACCTAAACCTCATTCCTGGCTAGTCTTTCAGGCCATAGTAGTTCTTACATCGAGTTGCAACAGAATGCAGTCGAGCGGGTATCTCTATGATTAACTCACAATACCCAAGAATCAGTGATTAACAAATTAATCATAATTCCCAAGAACTATATCTTTGACTAGCCTTCTATACATCAAAAACTTGTATGACATTCATACATGAGCTGGATATTCCAGTCTTCTTTCTTTCTGCCATTATACTTCTAACAGTTTAACTTTTAGTATTTCTCCTACTCTCAGAAGAAGCACCCAACTTAAGAGTGGCGTTAGCCCCGGACTTCCTAGGTGTGAAAGTTTTACTAACACCCTTCGGACACTTCCTTTCTCTTTAAGTTGTTGTTTTATTCACCTTTCATCATATGACAGGCGTTCTTCTGGATCCCTCTCTTGTCAGTCTAATGCATAGTAAACTCCTTTACTAATAGTTTGCAAACAAACATTGCTTTGGATATCTCATATCTTCTAGCCTTTGTCTGTCTCTAAAAATGATTTTCAGATTCCATGAATATCACATAACTATCCAAACTTTCGAAGTTTGGGTCTCATGGAAGCAAACATTTTGCACTTGACTGAAACGGAATTCTAGCTTTTGGATCGAAGGACGAGAGTCACATGATCCATAGCATAAGCGAGAGAATACCGAAAGTATGCGATAGGACAAAGTCCTTCTCGGCACTCTTGAGGACAATCCTCACATTACGTTACCAACCGTAAAGTATTAACCAGATATTTAACAGCTATTCACTTTTAACAGGGAAGGTGGAAACGCGAGCCATTATTCTACAACTATTTTGCAAATCACACTTAGACAGTGTTCAAAATTAATTGCACTGAGAATTAAACAAGTTAATTCAAAGTGCGCTCCCACTCAAATCAATATCTCTCATAATTGATTGTGAGTGATACAAGACCCGCATTTCCATTCAACGCCATTGAACGAGATGAACACTGATGGCGCGAACTTCAATCGGTAGGCAAACTTGCCAATCACATCTCTATGTGACTCTTGTTCATCTTTCGATGGGCGTGTTCCGAGCTCAGGGAGATCCTTCCAGAACGTCAAGACAACCAAGTGATCTCGCTGCGAGTTCTCAACTCACCCGCCTCACACATCCCTAATCGTTCGCACCCAGGGAGATCCTGTGATGCCCCGAAAAGTTAGGTGCCGTGACGGTGCTACACTTGGGAGAACACTAACTACTTGATATTTTTGTGAGAGATCACCCTAATAAAAGCGACTACCGCGCAATCAAGAAGGGTGCATCATAAGGGATAAACATCTCAGGCAATTCATAATAGCATGATATGGTATAGCCCTTTCTGACGGAGAAGTCTTGTATTTCTTCGTCTTTGGCATTCGCGTCGGTGTTCACCTTTGCGAAGATTGCCACCACCTTGTCGATGCATCAGATAATATTGCTATCTCTATAGCTAATAAAATAATGCATTACAACAAGGTTGACACGCAGGTCATTTAAAGTGCAATCATATGGCTCCAGCCATCATGCCGAATCATGACACGCAGGTCAATAAATTTACATTATATAGTCATCTCATACATAATCAAATTATTATGAGCACTGCTATACCACATCATATGCACATGCAAACCCTCCTGCAAAACCAAGTTAGACGCCTCTAATCGGTTCATGCAAAAACTTGTTTTACGTGGCTTCTAAGGTTTCGAAACAAACCGAAGCTACCAACGTCCATCATCAAGTATGATAATTCAAGTCGCTAGATTAACTTTCCAGGGTGTATGAAAACCGAGATAATAAAATCTCGAGCCCCATACTAAACTTCGTCATACGCATGACCCCCGTGCAGATCATATCTGCATTGCCCTTTTGTCTGCGAAATTTCATCTTTCCTTTTAACTACGGTGGAATTCAATGAACTGTTAGCACTTCGTTGATCAATCAGGATCGCGGATTGCCAGAACTTTGAAACTCCACCATACTGTTATGAAGATCAGAAATATGCAAATTCCAGGGAAGCAACAAGAACATCGGGTAACAGATTTCATCTGCTACCCGCACAAATAATTTTCAGTAATAGAACTCATCTACTACCTAATTATATTGTGCAACACCCATACATCTCTATGTATTCTAGATCGCAACCTGCATCTACGCATAGGACGGCTCTGATACCACTGTAGGGTAACGCAGCAGAATTTTTTTTTTCCGAACTACGCACCAGCCCAGGACCACTATGGAGACTGCATACAAGGTTTGATCATTTTCGTTACCGACTCGTAGCGCAGCGGAAGTAGAGTCGATGACGATCGTCGGTGCAGATCCCCGCAGCTAGGATTTACAACCTCCCAACCGCGAGGATGTACTCCCTCATCCGCCACTCGGACAGCCCTCCGGGAGGCGGTCGGACAGTCCCCCGGACGGTGTCGTGGACAGCCCTTCGGGAGGACTCACAGAACTCGGACCGTCACTCGGACAGCCCTTCGGGATGACACTCGAACAGCCCCTCGGGCAAAAGGACGAAACTACGACCTCTCTACGGGGTTGCACACATACGGTGCCATCTATCCGGCAGGGCTTCGCCGTCCAGAACTAGTTCCCACCGGAACCCAGACAGCCTTTCGGCAGTACGAAACTATTTCGTGGGAGGGAGAGAGAATGCCAGATCATGCATGGCTTGTGTGAGAGAGTTGGAGTGGAGTTGGAGAGCACCTCTCCTCCTCCTTATATAGTGGTGGAAGGGGTGGAGGGGGCTGAAAATTCAGCCCACTAAACATGGGGAAAATTCACTCCCTCATCTGCCCCTCGGACAGCCCTCCGGGAGGCGGTCGAACAGTCCCCCGGACGGTGTCGCGGACAGCCCTTCGGGAGGACCCACAGAACTCGGACCGTCACTTGGACAGCCCTTCGGGAGGCACTCTCGAACAGCCCCTTGGGCACTAAGATCGAAACTGCGACCTCTCTACAGAGTTGCACACATACGGTGTCATCTATCTGGCAGGGCTTCGCCGTCCAGAACTAGTTCCTGCCGGAACCCAGACAGCCTTTCGGCTCTACGAAACTCTTTCTTGGGAGGGAGAGAGAATGCCAGATCATGCATGGCTTGTGTGAGAGAGCAAGGGATGAGGAGAATGGCAGCCACTCCTCCTCCTTTTATAGGCCAAGGCAAGGGGTGGGGTGGGGGTGAAAATACCAAAATACCCAAGCTTCATGTCACACATGAAAGGGCATAATGGTAACACAAGGGGGGCACCAAGGGGACACCACCATGGCAGCCCTTGGGCCGGCCCACACCTTGTCTCCCCCCATGGGGGGGGGGGGGGCCCAACAAGCCACCAACATGTCTCCATGAAACATGCATGCTCCCTAGACAAAAAGCCACCAAACATGCAACCCCCGATTCGTGGGATCTTGTCCCCTCGCGCTGAGACAAGATGTTTTCCGCGAAACTTTTTCTGAAAAATTCCAGAAGGTCCCAGAACATTTCTGGCACCCTCTAAAATTATTCTGGGCATGATCCGAAACATTTTCGGTGCTGTGGTTTTTATCAGCGGAAAGCATCAACAGCGGTTACGGCAGTTTCGGAACATTTCCGTTTTTTCTCTCTGAAAATTCCCAGAAGTTCCCAGACCAATTCTGACATCCTCTGAAAATTTCCATGCGATGCCGAAACCCTATTTGACCTAATAATATATTCCAAAACACCTTTTCGGTTTTACCGAAACTCTTTCGGTGTTCTCTCTCTCCAGAACTCTTCCGTTTTCTCCGAAACATTTTCGGTGACTTTCTCTCAGACTCCTTGTCTAGTATTCAGCAGATAGATGACCCTTAAGCGTGTGACCCTATAGGTTCGGTGAAGTATAGACATGACACGGAACCCCTTCCGATCAATGATCAACATCGGAGCCGTGGACACCCATATTGACCCCTATACCCACACGAATGAATATTCGAGTGAACCTCCAGTTGCCGTGTGCTATTCCTGTTGCTTCGCGATATGTTACACATACCCGAGGTGAGACATGTAGGCATTCCCGTGGATCAACAACTTGTCCACTATGCTAGTTACCTCGTTACCGGTATTGTTCTCTTTTCTCGTTACCGTGTTCCGGCATCCCCGTGATCAAATCACAAAGTGTCTGGCCAGACGATGATGGATACCGTAACACTGAGAGGGCCCAGAGATATCTCTCCATCGTCGGAGGAGCAAATCCCAATCTTGAGCTATCAAGTTACTTGACATACTTTCCCATGAACCCGTAAGCTGCCGTAATAGCCACCCATTTACGGATGACGTTTAACAAACCCCAAAGTTCATGAAGCAAGCATGAAGAAACTCGATACTCTCATGGTCTGAGGAATCATGCAAACGTTAACCATCTCTGTGTTATTAACCATTAACTTGTGACGAATGAATCTCATAGCATAACACCAATCGGGTCGATTCAACACAAATGTTCTTCTAACATTGTGCCCTCAAAGTTGATGGCATAGACATGCCCATGATTGGGAAAACATAATCATCATGCAACACTTGAGCTAGTCTTAGAGGCATGACTAGGAATACATTTTACCGTTTATTATCCCACACGTGCACATGAGTTTCCCTCCAAGCCTCGTTTTATTTGTAGACTCGAGAATCATTGCAGTTATAGCATGGAACATAAACCTAATTATGAACAGGGAGATAATCAATAACATTTATTATTGCCTCTAGGGCATATCTCCTACAGGCTAGGCAGCCCACAAGGGGTGGTCGCGCCCCCCCCCATGGGGAGTCCGAATTGGACAAGGAGAGGGGGCGGCGCCCCCCTTTCCTTCTCTTCCTCCCTCTCCTTCCCCCTTTCCCCTTCCGGTAAAAGGAAGGGGGGGGGGGGGGCGAATCCTACTAGGAGCCCAAGTGGGACTCCTCCCACTTGGGGCGCCCCTAGGGCCGGCCTCCTCCCCTCTCCCTCCTTTATATACGGGGGCGGGGGGCGCCTCCAAGGACCCAACAATTGTTCTAAGCCGTGTGCGGCGCCCCCTCCACCGTTTACTCCTCCGGTCATATTGTCGTAGTGCTTAGGCGAAGCCCTGCACGGATCACTTCACCATCACCGTCACCACGCCGTCGTGCTGACAAAACTCTCCCTCGACACTTTGCTGGATCAAGAGTTTGAGGGACGTCATCGAGCTGAACGTGTGCAGAACTCGGAGGCGCCATACGTTCGGTGCTTGATCGGTTGAATCGAGAAGACTTTCGACTACATCAACCACGTTAAGCTAACGCTTCTGCTTTCGGTCTACGAGGGTATGTGGACACACTCTCCCCCTCTCGTTGCTTTGCATCTCCTAGATAGATCTTGCGTGAGCATAGAATTTTTTGAAATTGCATGCTACGTTTCCCAACAGTGGTATCAGAGCCAGGTCTATGCGTAGATGATATGCATGAGTAGAATACAAAGAGTTGTGGGCGATGATAGTCATACTGCTTACCACCAACATCTTATTTTGATTCGGCGGTATTGTTGGATGAAGCGGCCCGGACCAACCTTACATGACCGCGTTCATGAGACCGGTTCCACGGACAGACATGCAACTTGTTGCATAAAGGTGGCTGGCGGGTGTCTGTTTCTCCAACTTTAGTTGAATCAAATTTGACTACGGCCGGTCCTTGTTGAAGGTTAAAACAGCAAACTTGATGAAACATCGTTGTGGTTATGATGTGTAGGTAAGAACGGTTCTTACTAGAAGCCCATAGCAGCCACGTAAAACTTGCAACAACAAAGTAGAGGACGTCTAACTTGTTTTTGCAGGGCATGTTGTGATGTGATATGGTCAGGACATGATGTGATATATGTTGTTGTATGAGATGATCATGTTTTGTAAAAGTTATCGGCAACTGACAGGAGCCTTATGGTTGTCGCTTTATTGTATGAAATGCAATCGCCATGTAATTGCTTTACTTTATCACTATGCGTTAGCGATAGTTGTAGAAGCAATAGTTGGCGAGACGACAACGACGCTACGATGAAGATCAAGGTGTCATGCCGGTGACGATGGAGATCATGATGGTGCTTTGGAGATGGAGATCAAAGGCACAAGATGATGATGGCCATATCATGTCACATATTTTGATTGCATGTGATGTTTATCTTTTATGCATCTTATTTTGCTTAGTACGGCGGTAGCATTATAAGATGATCCCTCACTAAAATTTCAAGATATAAGTGTTCTCCCTGAGTACGCACCGTTGCGACAGTTCGTCCTGCCGAGACACCACGTGATGATCGGGTGTGATAAGCTCTACATTCACATACAACGGGTGGAAGACAGTTTTGCACATGCGGAATACTTGGGTTAAACTTGACGAGCCTAGCATGTACAGACATGGCCTCGAAACACTGGAGACCGAAAGGTCGAACGTGAATCATATAGTAGATATGATCAACATAGAGATGTTCACCATTGATGACTACTCCATCTCACGTGATGATCGGACATGGTTTAGTTGATTTGGATCACGTGATCATTTAGATGAATCGAGGGATGTCTATCTAAGTGGGAGTTCTTAAGTAATATGATTAATTGAACTTAATTTATCATGAACTTAGTCCTGATAGTTTTTGCATATCTATGTTGTAGATCAATGGCCCGTGCTACCGTTCCCTTGAATTTTAATGCGTTCCTAGAGAAAGCTAAGTTGAAAGATGATGGTAGCAACTACACGGACTGGGTCCGTAACTTGAGGATTATCCTCATTGCTGCATAGAAGAATTATGTCCTTGATGCACCGCTAGGTGAAAGGCCTGCTTCAGGAGCAGATGCTGATGTTATGAACGTCTGGCAAGCTCGATTTGATGACTACTCGATAGTTCAGTGTGCCATGCTTTACGGCTTAGAATCAGGACTTCAAAGATGTTTTGAACATCATGGACCATATGAGATGTTCCAGGAGTTGAAGTTAATATTTCAAGCAAATGCCTGAGTTGAGAGATATGAAGTCTCCAACAAGTTCTATAGCTGCAAGATGGAGGAGAACAGTTCTGTCAGTGAACACATACTCAGAATGTCTGGATATCATAATCACTTGATTCAGCTGGGAGTTAATCTTTCGGATGATAGTGTTATTGACAGAGTTCTTCAATCATTGCCACCAAGCTACAAAGGCTTCGTGATGAACTATAACATGTAAGGGATGGATAAGACAATTCCCGAGCTCTTTGCTATGCTCAAAGCTGCGGAGGTAGAAATCAAGAAGGAGCATCAAGTGTTGATGGTTAACAAGACCACTAGTTTCAAGAAAAAGGGCAAAGGAAAGAAGGGGAACTTCAAGAAGAATGGCAAGCAAGTTGCCACTCACGGGAAGAAGCCCAAGTCTGGACCTAATCCTGAAACTGAGTGCTTCTACTGCACAGGGACTGGTCACTGGAAGCAGAACTGCCCCAAGTATTTGGCGGATAAGAAGGATGGTAAAGTGAACAAAGGTATATTTGATATACATGTTATTGATGTGTACCTTACTAATGCTCGTAGTAGCGCCTGGGTATTTGATACTGGTTCTGTTGCTCATATTTGCAACTCGAAACAGGGGCTACGGATTAAACAAAGATTGGCTAAGGACGAGGTGACGATGCACATCGGAAATGGTTCCAAGGTCGATGTGATCGCCGTCGGCACGCTACCTCTACATCTACCTTCGGGATTAGTTTTAGACCTGAATAATTGTTATTTGGTGCCAGCGTTGAGCATGAACATTATATCTGGATCTTTTTTAATGCGAGACGGTTATTCATTTAAATCAGAGAATAATGGTTCTTCTATTTATATGAGTAATATCTTTTATGGTCATGCACCCTTGAAGAGTGGTCTATTTTTGTTGAATATCGATCGTGGTGATACACATATTCATAATATTGATGCCAAAAGATGCAAAGTTGATAATGATAATGCAACATATTTGTGGCACTGCCGTTTAGGTCATATTGGTGTAAAGCGCATGAAGAAACTCCATGCGTATGGACTTTTGGAATCACTTGATTATGAATCATTTGATGCTTGCGAACCATGCCTCATGGGCAAGATGACTAAGACTCCGTTCTCCGGAACAATGGAGCGAGCCACTGACTTATTGGAAATAAAACATACCGATGTATGCGGTCCGATGAGTGTTGAGGCTCACGGCGGGTATCGTTATTTTCTAACCTTCACAGATGATTTGAGTAGATATGGGTATATCTACTTAATGAAACACAAGTCTGAAACATTTGAAAAGTTCAAAGAATTTCAGAGTGAAGTGGAAAATCATCGTAACAATAAAATAAAGTTTCTACGATCTGATCGCGGAGGCGAATATTTGAGTTACAAGTTTGGCATTCATTTAAAACAATGTGGAATAGTTTCACAACTCACGCCACCTGGAACACCACAGCGTAATGGTGTGTCCGAATGTCGTAACCATACTTTATTAGATATGGTGCGATCTATGATGTCTCTTACCGATTTACCACTATCGTTTTGGGGTTATGCATTAGTGACAGCTACATTCACGTTAAATAGGGCACCATCTAAATCCTTTGAGATGACACCGTATGAACTGTGGTTTGGCAAGAAACCTAAGCTGTCATTTCTTAAAGTTTGGGGTTGCGATGCTTATGTGAAAAAGCTTCAGCCTGATAAGCTCGAACCCAAATTGGAGAAGTGTGTCTTCATAGGATACCAAAAAGAGACTGTTGGGTACACCTTCTATTGTAGGGTAACGCAGCAAAAAACAAAATTTTTCCGACCTACGCACCAGCCCAGGACCACTATGGAGACTGCATACAAGGTTTGATCATTTTCGTTACCGACTCGTAGCGCAGCGGAAGTAGAGTCGATAACGATCGGCGGTGCAGATCCCCGCAGCTAGGATTTACAACCTCCCAACCGCGAGGATGTATACCCTCGTCTTCCCTTCGGACAGCCCTCCGGGAGGCGGTCGAACAGTCCCCCGGACGATGTCGCGGACAGCCCTTCGGGAGGACCTTCGAAACTCGAATGGTCACTCGGACAGCCCTTCGGGAGGACTCATAGAACTCGGACCATCACTTGGACAGCCCTTCGGGAGGCACTCTCGAACAGCCCCTCGGGCACTAAGATCGAAACTACGACCTCTCTACAGAGTTGCACACATACGGTGTCACCTATCCGGCAGGGCTTCGCCGTCCAGAACTAGTTCCTGCCGGAACCCAGACAGCCTTTCGGCTCTACGAAACTCTTTTCGCGGGAGGGAGAGAGAAGCCAGATAACATCTTGGCATGTGTATGAGAGCAAGGGATGAGTGTGGAGGGCTGCCCCTCCACCTCTATTTATAGGAAAGCCAAGGGGTAGGGTAGTTATCCAATAAAACCCAAAGGCATATGAGGGAAGTCCTTCCACAAGGACCTAAAGGAGAAACCAAGGAACAAGAGGGGCTCCAAGGTGGAGCCCCTAGTGTGGCCGGCCACTCCCCCATGAGGGCCCCCCCAAAGGGGGTTCTCATCCATCCACATCACCTTCTAGAAGCCTTTAGCAAAAGCCCTAAAAGGTGGCTTCCAAAAATTATCCAAAAAGCACTTTCACTATTCACGACGACATTTTTCAGCGTCCGTTCGAACTGAAAATATTTATGTGGGCTTAGAACAATTCCAGTACCCACTAAAATAATTTTCAACGCGTTCTGGAACAATTCCAGATTAGTGATTTTCATCTGCGAAAAGCATCTGAAGCGGTTCCGGCAGCTCCGAAACATTTCCGGTTTTTCTTCCAAAAAATTCCCAGAAGTTTCCAGAATGATTCTGGCACCCTCCAAGAATTATCAGGCATGTGCCGAAACCAATTTGACTTAATGGTATCCTCTGAAACAACTTTTCAGTTTCACCGGAACTCATCCGGTGACCTCTCTCTGCGGAACTTTTCCGCTGTCCGAAACTTTTCGGTGTCCGAAACTTTTTCGGTGATTTTCTCTCAGACTCCCTGTCTAGTATTCAGCAGATAGATGACCCTTAAGCGTGTGACCCTATAGGTTCGGTGAAGTATAGACATGACACGGAACCCCTTCCGATCAATGATCAACATCGGAGCCGTGGACACCCATATTGACCCCTATACCCACACGAATGAATATTCGAGTGAACCTCCAGTTGCCGTGTGCTATTCCTGTTGCTTCGCGATATGTTACAAATACCCGAGGTGAGACATGTAGGCATTCCCGTGGATCAACAACTTGTCCACTATGCTAGTTACCTCGTTACCGGTATTGTTCTCTTTTCTCGTTACCGTGTTCCGGCATCCCCGTGATCAAATCACATAGTGTCTGGCCAGACGATGATGGATACCGTAACACCGAGAGGGCCCAGAGATATCTCTCCATCGTCGTAGGAGCAAATCCCAATCTTGAGCTATCAAGTTACTTGACATACTTTCCCATGAACCCGTAAGCCGCCGTAATAGCCATCCATTTACGGATGACGTTTAACAAACCCCAAAGTTCATGAATCAAGCATGAAGAAACTCGATACTCTCATGGTCTGAGGAATCATGCAAACATTAACCATCTCTGTGTTATTAACCATAAACTTGTGACGAATGTATCTCATAGCATAACATCAATCGGGTCGATTCAACACAAATGTTCTTCTAACATTTGTGCCCTCAAAGTTGCTGGCATAGACATGCCTATGATTGGGAAAACATAATCATCATGCAACACCTGAGCTAGTCTTAGAGGCATGACTAGGAATACATTTTACCGTTTATTATTCCACACGTGCACATGGGTTTTCCCCAGAGCCTTTATGGATATACGGGCTCGGGAACCACAGCAGTTATAGCATGGAACATAAACCTAATTATGAACACGGAGATAAATAATAACATTTATTATTGCCTCTAGGGCATATCTCCTACAGACTCCCACTTGCACTAGAGTCAATAATCTAGTTAATGCTAATGCACTTTACACCTGTGGCACACCGGTGTAAATATGCTTCACTTGTGGTATAGCCTGATGTCCAATGGATCTGACGACTTCAGCTCCGTGTGTATCTTTGCATATCCTCGCGTCTTCACGCTTTCACAAAATTCATATTTTGTGTGGACTTGGCTTGGTATGTATGCGAATCACAGGTCGAACCTGGATTCCTCAGACTGAGTTATGGAGCAACTACCTGTAGTAGTGTCCCATTGACAAAAGCCATCTTGGAACCATACTAAGTTCATGAATGAACTATATGATTCAACATCTTCTTTGTCGCTTTTAAAAGCAGCAACATACTTTGCCTCTGTTATAGAATTCGCCACAGTAACTTGTTTGGAACAATTTCCAACTGCCGTGCCACCATATTGTGTATTACACAAAACCCTTAACTTAAATCGAAAATCGCTTGGAGCATGGATGAAGACTGTATCGATGTAACCTTTTACAACAAACTCTTCATGATCTCCGCTTGCGAGAAAACATGTCATCAGTGCTACTATAGTACTCAATGACCCTTTTTCACTGTTGTCCCATGATCAGTACTTTTGATCACTTTGGTATCTATACTCGCAACAACTTTGGGAGTATTGGACATATCTGGTTGTTTTACATACCATGGAATACATGATTAATCCAAACACAAGAGTGTGTGGAATCTCCATCATGTATTTTGCTCATCAGTATTTTGGGACACCGAGTCTTGCAAAAACTCTTTCCATGTGACTTCGGCAAGAATCACTCCTTGACGTTTTTAATACTAAAAGGTTTCAGCATTTTGTCAATATGTATCTTTGCTCAGCCCCATCAGGTAAATCTATCTCCATAGATCATCATGCCTAATATTAAGGCTATTTAGCCCAAGCACTTCATCAAAAAAACCCTTTTTAAATGAAGTCCTGATTCGTGTCAAGAAATTTAATTCCAATTAACAATGTGTCAAGCACACAACGTTTTTAGAAATATTATTATGCTCCCACTTACTTTCTTGAATCACAAGCATCTTCGTTACCCATTGATGAAGTCAAAACCCTTTTAACCATATCATCAAAACACGAAGATTCCAACTCCATTTTGCTCTCTTCTATCCATCGCTGGAACTCTGAAGTTTGCATACTTACTAGCATCCTTTTGACTGACAAAATACCTTGGATTGTATCACATGCAAGTCCTTGGTTTTATTTCCATCAGATGGAAATCCTTTCGTCATCCTTGTTTCATATCTCATGATTGAAATATGTATTAATTGCTAGTTCAACCCGAACCGACTTTAAGCATCGCTACGGTGAATCAACCTCATCGTAGTCAACTCCTTGAACTTGTATATTGCAACAAGTCGAGCTTTATGGATAAAACATTTTTATTCGTATCAGTTATAGTTCCATAAATATTCGTCAGACTCTAAGTCTTCCGAAAGGTGTATCAAGGTTTTAATCTTGAATCACTTATATGGAAACTATCTCAGATTGTATTGGCATTTAGCCAATTCCGGAGTCAGGGCCCACCAATGCTTCCTTGTGTATCGTAGGTATACTGTTGTCTAACAACAATATCTCATTTGCGCACCTGAGAGGTTTGCACGAGCCTTGCCTACATGGTTCAGCTGCAAGTTCGACCGAAGTCCATACATTTTATTGTAGAGACTTCCGTATCAGTCGCAGTAGGAAACTCTGGAATTACTTCCAAGGTCTCTTTCCTTTGACCTGATGACGGAGATACTGGTTATCTCGTCGAGTTGCATTATTCTCCCACTCACCTTTTTGAAAGAACCATTTTCTTCAAAAAGCATACCGTTCTTTGTGGCAAACCTATTTGCCTCGGTATAGTGAGGGAGGAATACCCAACATTTTGGGATAACCTACAAAGTAGCACTTTTCTGATTTGGAATAGGTTTGTAACCTTTTACACAAGCCCCATATTCCAAATGTTAAGAAAAGATATAACATGGTTGGGCGTACCATACCATGCTGTCATTTCAACAGACCCGATGGAGCT
The DNA here is from genome assembly GCA_011799875.1 of Thinopyrum elongatum. NCBI lineage: Eukaryota > Viridiplantae > Streptophyta > Magnoliopsida > Poales > Poaceae > Thinopyrum > Thinopyrum elongatum. The sequence goes on from CM022301.1 coordinate 29,804,403, forward strand.
CTTTTCAGTGTAAAAGCCGCAGTCTCTAAAGCATCACCTTTTAAAAGGGGTAATGGCAAATTTATTTATGTCATCTTTGATCTTACCATGTCATAAATGGTTCGATTACATCTTCACGGACTTTCCACTCACAGTGGTGTTCCGGGAGGTGTAAGTTATGAAACTCTTTTCACAACTCATCAGACATTCGCTAAACTTGTAACTCAAATATTTCTTTCTGCAATCGAATTGTAGAAACATAATTTTCTTGTTATAATAACTTCTACTTCATATTTGAAAACCTTTCGAATGATTTCAAAAGATCCAGACTTACGTCTCATCAAGTAAATATCCATATATCTACTTGAGTCATTTCTGAAGATAGATAAATCCACTACTTGCAACAACATTTATTGAACTACACACATCAAAATGTATGATCACCAATAAGTTTGTTGCTCATTCCTTATGGCCTGTGAACGGTATTTCAGTCACTTCACTTTTCGGAGGAAATTTGCAAGTGTCAGATGATTCAAAATCAAACGACTTCAAAATCCATCATAATGGAGTTTTCCATGTGGGTTTCTCCAATGTGACCAAATGCAGTGCCACACTTGTGTGGTATTCTTTTAGTCTTGCGACATTTAGCGTCAGTGTTATAGATGTATCATATTACCATCAATATTCATAACATACGTCCAATTTTGGATGGAAGCATGGCCCTCCATGTTATTCATAATACTGAACAACAATTGTTGTTTTATGAACAACTCTTTTGCAACAAACATTGTGCAATGGGCTAGAGTGTATGAAACTCTAAAATGAATTATGAAAGTAAACCCAGAGGTAATATATTATTATCAATATTCATAACATACATCTCATTCATAATGAAAGTATGGCCCTTATGTTATTCATAACATCGAACATCAAAAGTTCTCTTATGAACAACCTTCTTGCAAGATACCTTATGCAATGGGCTAGAGTTCGTGAAACTCTAAATGAATTATGAAAATGAATACAGACGGTAATACACCGATGGAAGGTATAGTAACATTTACTATGTTCCCTGTGTATACCTAAACCTCATTCCTGGCTAGTCTTTCAGGCCATAGTAGTTCTTACATTGAGTTGCAACAGAATGCAATCGAGCGGGTATCTTTGTGATTAACTCACAATACCCAAGAATTAGTGATTAACATGTTTAACCATAATTCCCAAGAACTATATCTTTGACCAGCCTTCTATACATCAAAAACTTGCATGACATTCATACATGAGCTGGATATTCCAGTCTTCTATCTTATTGCCTTTATACTTCTAACAGTTTAACTTTCAGTATTTCTCCTACTCTCAGAAGAAGCACCCAACTTAAGAGTGGCGTTAGCCCCGGACTTCCTAGGTGTGTAAGTCACACTAACACCCTTCGGACACTTCCTTTCTCTTTAAGTTGTTGTTTTATTCACTTTTCATCATATGACAGGCGTTCTACTGGATCCCTCTCTTATCAGTCTAATGCATAGTAAACTCCTTTACTAATAGTTTGCAAACAAACATTGCTTTGGATATCTCATATCTTTTAGCCTTTGTCTGTCTCTGAAAATGATTTTCAGATTCCATGAATATCACATAACTATCCAAACTTTCGAAGTTCAGGTCTGATGGAAGCAAACATATTGCACTTGACTGAAACAGAATTCTAGCTTTTGGATCGAAGGACGAGAGTCACATGATCCATAGCATAAGCGAGAGAATACCGAAAGTATGCGATAGGACAAAGTCCTTCTCGGCACTCTGGAGGACAATCCTCACATTACATTACCAACCGTAAAGATTTAACCAGATATTTAACAGCTATTCAATTTTAATAGGGAAGGTGGAAATGCGAGCCATTATTCTACAACTATTATGCAAATCACACTTAGACAGTGTTCAAAATTAATTGCACTGAGAATTAAACAAGTTAATTCAACAGTGCTCTCCCACTCAAATCAATATCTCTCATAATTGATTGTGAGCGATTCAAGATCCATATTACAATTCAACGCCAAGGATGTGTCCATCTCAAGTGACGAAAATTGCAATCGGTAGGCCAACTTGCCAATCACATCTCTATGTGACTCTTGTTCATCTTTCGATGGGCGTGTTCCGAGCTCAGGACGCTCCTCCAGAACGTCAAGACAACCAAGTGATCTTGCTGCGAGGTCTCAACTCACCTGCCTCACACTTCCCTAATCGTTCGCACCCATGTGTCCATGTGATGCCCCGAAAAGTTAGGTGCCGTGACGGTGCTACACTTGGGAGAACACTAACTACTTGATATTTTTGTGAGAGATCACCCTAATAAAAGCGACTACCGCGCAATCAAGAAGGGTGCAACATAAGGGATAAACATCTCAGGCAATTCATAATAGCATGATATGGTATAGCCCTTTCTGACGGAGAAGTCTTGTATTTCTTCGTCTTCGGCATTCGCGTCGGTGTTCACCTTTGCGAAGATTGCCACCACCTTGTCGATGCACCAGATCATATTGCTATCTCTATAGCTAATAAAATAATGCATTACAACAAGGTTGACACGCAGGTCATTTAAAGTGCAATCATATGGCTCCAGCCATCATGCCGAATCATGACACGCAGGTCAATAAATTTACATTATATAGTCATCTCATACATAATCAAATTATTATGAGCACTGTTATACCACATCATATGCACATGCAAACCCTCCTGCAAAACCAAGTTAGACGCCTCTAATCGGTTCATGCAAAAACTTGTTTTACGTGGCTTCTATGGTTTCGAAACAAACCGAAGCTACCAACGTCCATCATCAAGTATGATAATTCAAGTCGCTAGATTAACTTTCCAGGGTGTATGAAAACCGAGATAATAAAATCTCGAGCCCCATACTAAACTTCGTCATACACATGACCCCCGTGCAGATCATATCTGCATTGCCCTTTTGTCTTCGAAATTTCATCTTTCCTTTTAACTACGGTGGAATTCAATGAACTGTTAGCACTTCGTTGATCAATCAGGATCGCGGATTGCCAGAACTTTGAAACTCCACCATACTGTTATCAAGATCAGAAATATGCAAATTCCAGGGAAGCAACAAGAACATCGGGTAACAGAACTACCTAATTATATTGTGCAACACCCATACATCTCTATGTATTCTAGATCGCAACCTGCATCTATGCATAGCACGGCTCATGATGCCACTGTAGGGTAACGCAGCAAAAAACAAATTTTTTCCGACCTACGCACCAGCCCAGGACCACTATGGAGACTGCATACAAGGTTTGATCATTTTCGTTACCGACTCATAGCGCAGCGGAAGTAGAGTCGATGACGATCGGCGGTGCAGATCCCCGCAGCTAGGATTTACAACCTCCCAACTGCGAGGATGTATACCCTCGTCTTCCCTTCGGACAGCCCTCCGGGAGGCGGTCGAACAGTCCCCCGGACGATGTCGCGGACAGCCCTTCGGGAGGACCTTCGAAACTCGAATGGTCACTCGGACAGCCCTTCGGGAGGACTCACAGAACTCGGACCGTCACTTGGACAGCCCTTCGGGAGGCACTCTTGAACAGCCCCTCGGGCACTAAGATCGAAACTACGACCTCTCTACAGAGCACACATACGGTGTCACCTATCCGGCAGGGCTTTGCCGTCCAGAACTAGTTCCTGCCGGAACCCAGACAGCCTTTCGGCTCTACGAAACTCTTTTCGTGGGAGGGAGAGAGAAGCCAGATAACATCTTGGCATGTGTATGAGAGCAAGGGATGAGTGTGGAGGGCTGCCCCTCCACCTCTATTTATAGGAAAGCCAAGGGGTAGGGTAGTTATCCAATAAAACCCAAAGGCATATGAGGGAAGTCCTTCCACAAGGACCTAAAGGAGAAACCAAGGAACAAGAGGGGCTCCAAGGTGGAGCCCCTAGTGTGGCCGGCCACTCCCCCATGAGGGCCCCCCCAAAGGGGGTTCTCATCCATCCACATCACCTTCTAGAAGCCTTTAGCAAAAGCCCTAAAAGGTGGCTTCCAAAAATTATCCAAAAAGCACTTTCACTATTCACGACGACATTTTTCAGCGTCCGTTCGAACTGAAAATATTTATGTGGGCTTAGAACAATTCCAGTGCCCACTAAAATAATTTTCAACGCATTCTGGAACAATTCCAGATTAGTGATTTTCATCTGCGAAAAGCATCTGAAGCGGTTCCGGCAGCTCCGAAACATTTCCGGTTTTTCTTCCAGAAAATTCCCAGAAGTTTCCAGAATGATTCTGGCACCCTCCAAGAATTATCAGGCATGTGCCAAAACCAATTTGACTTAATGGTATCCTCTGAAACAACTTTTCAGTTTCACCGGAACTCATCCGGTGACCTCTCTCTGCGGAACTTTTCCGCTGTCCGAAACTTTTCGGTGTCCGAAACTTTTTCGGTGATTTTCTCTCAGACTCCCTGTCTAGTATTCAGCAGATAGATGACCCTTAAGCGTGTGACCCTATAGGTTCGGTGAAGTATAGACATGACACGGAACCCCTTCCGATCAATGATCAACATCGGAGCCGTGGACACCCATATTGACCCCTATACCCACACGAATGAATATTCGAGTGAACCTCCAGTTGCCGTGTGCTATTCCTGTTGCTTCGCGATATGTTACAAATACCCGAGGTGAGACATGTAGGCATTCCCGTGGATCAACAACTTGTCCACTATGCTAGTTACCTCGTTACCAGTATTGTTCTCTTTTCTCGTTACCGTGTTCCGGCATCCCCGTGATCAAATCACATAGTGTCTGGCCAGACGATGTTGGATACCGTAACACCGAGAGGGCCCAGAGATATCTCTCCATCGTCGGAGGAGCAAATCCCAATCTTGAGCTATCAAGTTACTTGACATACTTTCCCATGAACCCGTAAGCCGCCGTAATAGCCATCCATTTACGGATGACGTTTAACAAACCCCAAAGTTCATGAATCAAGCATGAAGAAACTTGATACTCTCATGGTCTGAGGAATCATGCAAACATTAACCATCTCTGTGTTATTAACCATAAACTTGTGACGAATGTATCTCATAGCATAACATCAATCGGGTCGATTCAACACAAATGTTCTTCTAACATTTGTGCCCTCAAAGTTGCTGGCATAGACATGCCTATGATTGGGAAAACATAATCATCATGCAACACCTGAGCTAGTCTTAGAGGCATGACTAGGAATACATTTTACCGTTTATTATTCCACACGTTCACATGGGTTTTCCCTAGAGCCTTTATGGATATACGGGCTCGGGAACGACAACAGTTATAGCATGGGACATAAACCTAATTATGAACACGGAGATAAATAATAACATTTATTATTGCCTCTAGGGCATATCTCCTACATCTATCACAGATCCGAAGGCAAGATATTTGTTGCTAAGAATGGATCCTTTCTAGAGAAGGAGTTTCTCTCGAAAGAAGTGAGTGGGAGGAAAGTAGAACTTGATGAGGTAATTGTACCTCCTCTCAATTTGGAAAGTAGCTCATCAGAGAAATCTGTTCCCGTGATGCCTACACCAATTAGTGAGGAAGCTAATGATGATGATCATGAAACTTCAGATCAAGTTTCTACAGAACCTCCTATGTTAACTAGAGTACGTTCCGCACCAGAGTGGTACAGTAATCCTGTTCTGGAAGTCATGTTACTAGACAATGACGAACCTACGAACTATGAGGAAGCGATGATGAGCCGAGATTCCGCGAAATGGCTTGAGGCCATGAACTTTGAGATGGGATCCATGTATGAGAACAAAGTGTGGACTTTGGTTAACTTGCCCGATGATCGGTAAGCCATAGAGAATAAATGGATCTTCAAGAAGAAGACTGACGCTGATGGTAATGTTACTGTCTACAAAGCTCGACTTGTTGTAAAAGGTTTTCGACAAGTTCAAGGAGTTGACTACGATGAGACCTTCACACCCGTAGCGATGCTTAAGTCTGTCCGAATCATGTTAGCAATTGCCGCATTTTATGATTATGAAATTTGGCAAATGGACGTCAAAACTGCATTCCTTGAAGGATTTCTTAAAGAAGAGTTGTATATGATGCAACCAGAAGGTTTTGTCGATCCTAAAGGTGCTAACAAAGTGTGCAAGCTCCAGCGATCCATTTATGGACTGGTGCAAGCATCTCGGAGTTGGAATATACACTTTGATAGTGTGATCAAACCATATGGTTTTATACAGACTTTTGGAGAAGCCTGTATTTACAAGAAAGTGAGTGGGAGCTCTATAGCATTTCTAATATTGTATGTGGATGACATATTGTTGATTGGAAATGATATAGAATTTCTGGATAGCATAAAAGGATACTTGAATAAGAATTTTCAATGAAAGACCTCGGTGAAGCTGCTTATATATTGGGCATCAAGATCTATAGAGATAGATCAAGACGCTTAATTGGACTTTCACAAAGCACATACCTTGATAAAGTTTTGAAGAAGTTCAAAATGGATCAGTCAAAAAAGGGTTCTAGCCTGTGTTACAAGGTGTGAAATTGAGTCAGACTCAATGCCCGACCACTGCAGAAGATAGAGAAAAAAATGAAAGTTATTCCCTATGCCTCAGCCATAGGTTCTATCATGTATGCAATGCTGTGTACCAGACCTGATGTGTGCTAGGAACAGTGTCTTTTACTGACAACTTTTTCGGTGAAGCGTCACACTTGACTTTTTAACATTTTGAACCGTTTTCACGCCTCCCATTTCGCGTTTCGAGGTCTAGCCTTCATTGGCACGTCTCGTCAAAACAGAGATCATGCCCGCCCATTACGGGAATCTCATCAATATGGTTTGGGTAATCCAACCGCACCTTACACACGATTTCGTTGGGAACAGGCGAGGTTTATGGCTTAGGAGGGGGACGTTTGGTATTTTCACCGTCTATAAAAGGGTAAAAACCTCTCCTTTTTCTTTACGCCTTCCTCTAGCTTCTGTCTCCCAATCTCCAAGCTCTAGCACCCATAGCTCCAATCTCCTCCACCGCTGCCACCCACCCCAGCAATGGCCGGGTCCGGCTCCAAGGGCAAGTGGGAGGCCTCTACCGTCACTGAAAAGGACGTCAAGGATCTTCGTAGCGCGTGCTATTTGTCCGCAGATATCGCGCATAGGATCCCTGACAAAGATCAGGTTATTCCTACTCCGGAGCCCGGTGAGAGGGTCGTCTTCATCCCCCATTTCCTCCAGGGGCTAGGGTTTCCCCTCCACCCCTTCGTCCGGGGTCTTATGTTCTACTACGGGCTAGATTTCCAGGATCTAGCCCCAAATTCCTTCCTTCACATATCGGCATTTATCGTCGTGTGTGAGGCTCTTCTCCGCATCCCCCCACACTTCGGCCTATGGCTCAAGGTCTTCAATCTGAAGCCGAAGGTGGTCAACGGACAGCATGCGGACTGCGGCGGGGCTATGGTGAACAAGCTCCCCAACACCGTCTGGCCCAAAGGGGCATTCGTAGAGACGGTTAAGGTGTGGCAGCAGGAGTGGTTCTACATCACCGAACCCCGCGACGCCAACTGGGCGGCCACGCCTGACTTCAGATCCGGACCCCCCACGAGACTCACCTCATGGACCGCTAAGGGTCTTGATTGGGGGTCCAAACCGGAGGTGAAGGTGCTCCAAAAACGCATCTCCGACATGTTGGGTGAGAACACTGGTCTCACAAACATGATTCAAGTGATGCTTTTCCGCCGCATCCTTCCTTGCCAGCTCCGGGCCTCCCCCATGTGGGAGTTCGATCCGGAGAAGCCACGGACCCTGAAGCGCTTCTTCGGCACCACGCACGAAGATATATGGAAGCAGCTCTTCAAGGCTCAGAAAAAGTGGCCGAAGAAGAATGAAGACATCGGGCTCGACATCGAGAACCCAGCCACGGCGGTAAGCATAGTCTTTCCGAAGACCTATCCGGTCAGTATTTCAGATATGATAGAAATTATATTGCCTGCTTTCTTTACAGGCCTGGACGGAAAAGGCGGAGCGGATCAACTGTCCGGCACCGCTGCCTGAGGATCCGGCCATACCCCAGCTAATGGAGATGCTGGTTCCGGTGCCCTATCAGGCGCCGGAGAAGAAAACTAAGAAGAAGAAAGGCAAGGAGGCCAAGGGCGGCCCCCGCCATAAAGGTCCTTTGAAAACAGTGTCCGGAGAGACCGAAGCCCTCTCTCCCCATGAAGGAGATGAGGAAGAAGAGGAGGAGGTGTAGAGCGACTCCCCCCGTAAGGGGAGGAAGAAGAAGAGGGCGGCCTCCGAAGACCCGGAGGGGGAGGCGCCCAAGAGAGGGAAGCTGGCCCTTTCGGACAGTTCGGACTCACAGGCCAAACTAGTCCCCAAGAAACCACCCAGGGTGAAGCCCCTGGCCGAATCGTAAGAATTCGGAAACTTACTGTTTATCTTCGGTCTACCTGCTTCCATTATATAAGTTATTTTGTTATTTGCCTTTCAGCCCTCCCGGCGAGCTCCCGCATACTCCATTATCAGAGGGGAATTCTCTGTCACCCGAAATGGCAGAGAGTGACACACCGCCGCGAGCCGCCCCCCCCGCCTATCGCCCTTGAGGACACCGAAGTGTCGTCCCAAAGGACCTCTCCCGACCGAGGCGAGGCGAACGAAGCCGCCGAGAAAGCGCCCGAGGTTAATACCTCGGTCGCCAAAGACCTAGGGGAGGCGACCCCTATGACAACCGACGGTGGGGAGCCCCAACAATACGGGCCCCCGCCGAACACCATTCTGGAGACCAACGTGGCTCTGGGATTGGATAAGCAGCCCTCTTCGAAGGAGGGGGGAGGAGCATCAGCTCCATCGGCGGCCTCCATTAATCTGGAGGTGCCCAACGCTCTGGAGGGAGCACTACAAAGTGCTTCCATTGTGGAGGAGCACCGCACCCTGATGGGTGCGGTTATGGAGAAGGTTCAGTCTGCTAAAAACGGACTGAATGAGGCCTTTAGTAGCCTACTGACAGGCTTTGAGGTATGCGACGTAATGTTCAAAAAAAACTTTTCATGTAGAAGAATAAACCTGTATATAGACAGTAGCCCCTGAGGCTCTGTCCGGTTTAGAAAAAATTGGACAGAGGATCCATAGAGTAATCTGGATAGTAACGTACTGTGCTACCATTGTAACAGGCCTCCATTTTGGCGGCTACCGCCCAGGCCGCAGAAGTTTCCGAACTCAATCAGAAGCTTCAAGTGGCCAAGGAGGAGCCTGACCGCATCAACAAGCGGTTCGATGAAACGCAAGGTATGCGTACAATGTTAAGAATTTATTTTCATGTCAGGAGTGACATGTATATTGAGAGGTTAACTCATATAATGCTTTGATTATGAGCATAGTTGGCGCAGCCGAGGTCGAGACCCTCAAAGGCACCCTCGCCCAGGCCAAGAGAAAAGCAGAGGCGAACAAGGCAGCCGCTGATAAAGCGGCTGCTGAACTAGAGGCCGAACAAGTTGCCCGCCGTCAACACGAAGCTCGGGTGGCCGAAGTCGAGCAGGAGCTTAAGGATGCCATCAGCAAATGCGAAACCTTGGAGCAGAAGACCTCGGCCCAGTCATCCGAGCTTGCCAAGGCTCTCCATAATACCAAAGAGGCGCGGAGCGAGTCCCGGAGTGCTCGCGAAGAGATCCGTCAGGCGAGGCAGATAGCGGCTGGTAAGGCCTTTCTTTTGCAAAGTGTCTTTGGAGGTCAGAGGTATGCTTTGCTGACCCGAGTGTGGAGTTCTCCAGGCGCGTTTGCGGATCTTCCGAAGAGTGTCGCTGATGCCGCACAGTACTTCCGAGCCCAGGAGGGGAACTCGACCGAGAAGCTGTTCTGGTCGCAATTTGTCGCGCCGGAACACTCGACACCTCTCCTGGGTGACCAACTGAAGCAGCTGATGGAGCTGCATAGGGTGGCAGGTTTGGCCATGAAGGACCTGATAGTCCAGCTCTGGCCAGCCGAGCCAATCCCTAGTAGCTACTTCGGTTTGGTGAAGCGGCTTGTCGACGCGTGGCCTCGGATTGATGCATTGAAGCGCTTAGCCTGCATAGAGGGTGCCCGGATGGCCTTCGCCCGCATCAAGATGCAATGGGTAAAGATGAAGGCCACCAAAGTGGCAACCGCTGGCCCGCCGGAAGGCAAAGATCACTGGAAGCCGGAGAGGTACTTCGATGATGTCCTAGAAGGAGCCCGAGTGATCGAGGGTCAATGCTCTAAGGACGTAATATTTGATTGAGTGTGTTCGGGTTGTACAAACAATGCGATGAACCCATGCTGTTTATATATCTATGTTTGCGCCTTTTCTTTCAAGCGATTTTTCCTCCTGTGCGGCCGTTTATTGTTTTGATTCTGAAAGTTGCCAGTCATCGGCTTCAGCCCCCATGTAGATGATACAGGGGTGTTCGGCGTAACGCGTGACCACACTTTATCCAATGTCTTGGCCCATAAAGGAGGTGTCAGCGTGGTGAACTAGGCAATCAGACTATGCGGCTTTATTACTTTCACTTAGCCATAGGAGTTTGACTGTGGAGCAAAGTACTAGCCCCAGGTGCGTGTGCGGCTATCCAGACTATGGTACCTTTTCCACGCGGCTGGACGAAGACCAGCCCCTCGTATAACACGGAGTGAATCGCTAACAATTTGTAGTATAATACTAAGTCGCCGAATTGCCGACCGGCTCGCGCTTATCATGGCAGTCAGTTTTTGGCTTTCTCTACTGAGGTACTTGACCGGACAAACCAGAAATACAATCGCTGTAGTTCTCCCTTTACTACCTTAGCCGAACGAGCGTTACATAAGGTGGTAAGCACAGGAGCTGGGCAACCCAACTATAGACCAAAGACATGATTTGGAGCCGATGCATATAATGCAATATCCAGGACGCCGAAGAGTACCCTACAGGTGTTCGGACTTTGAAATGTGCAGGACCGAATACAGCCCCCGGTGTTAAGGCTGGACTATAGCACGTGTGGTAGTCTAAAGTAGGGAGGGCATACAGATGACAAAAATAAATGAGTGCCAAATAGAAGTGGTGGTCAACTGCTTCCTTTATACCCTGATGAGTACATCAAGCTGTATTATTATAGATAATGCCATAAATATCGAGGCTATTTTACATGCCAAAATTTTTACACAAGGAAAAGGTTTACACAGGGCCTAAAATTAGTGGTTTGAAGATCCCAATGGTGCCCTGCCGCACGTCTGCGCCGTTTTTCCTTGGTGGGAAATCCTTTAAGAGGAGGAGGTGATGGTCGTCTGTAAGAAAGAGGGACCTGGAAAAGAGCCTCCGTAGATTAGGTAGGTTTTTTAACGAACCTAGAGTGGAAAAAATAGTTGAGGTCCGAATAGGGTCAAACCGTACTATGGACCTTTTTCCGCAGTGTGCCTCCGGCGCTGCCCAAGGTATTTTAAGTCCGTAGTTATGTACGCGCGGTACGTATGCCGCAACCTTATGGGGCGGTCGGCGGAGGCTAAACTGCTATTTGAGCTCCGGCTCCACCGGGCTATCGCATTGTAGTGCGGATCGGACTCGCTTAGCAGAGTCGTGGGTCTTGATGACCGATGGGTTGTCCAGCTTGATGAGGCCACCCTGTACTTCGGCTGCTAGGGCCGCAGTATGCTCCTCAGTACGGAGGGAGCGCTCCATATTCCCATTTACTATGATGACGCCACGAGGTCCAGGCATTGTGAGCTTCAGATAAGCATAGTGCGTGACCGCATTAAAGCGGGCGAAGGCCATTCGTCCGAGCAGTGCATGATAACCACTGTGAAAAGGGACGATGTCGAAGATCAAGTCTTCACTTCGGAAGTTATCTGGAGAGCCGAATAGGACTTCCAGTGTTAAGGAGCCCGTGCAGTGGGCCTCCACGCCAGGTATCACTCCTTTAAAGGTAGTGTTGCTAGGTTTGATTCTTGACGGGTTGATACCCATCTTACGGACAGTATCCTGGTAGAGCAAGTTGAGGTTGCTGCCGCCATCCATAAGGACTCTAGTAAGATGGTATCCGTCAATGATAGGATCGAGTACCAGGGCCGCCGAACCTCCGTGACGGATACTGGTTGGGTGGTCCCTGCGATCAAAGGTGATCGGACAAGCCGACCATGGGTTGAATTTTGGAGCGACAGGCTCTACGGCGTAGACGTCCCTTAATGCGCGTTTGCGCTCACTCTTGGGGATGTGGGTGACGTAGATCATGTTCACCGTTTTCACCTCTGGGGGAAACTGCTTCTGTCCCCCGGTGCGCGGTGGGCAAGGCTCATCATCGTCCTTGCTTGGAGGTCCTTTCCCCTTATGTTCTGTGTTTAATTTACCGGCCTGTCTGAAAACCCAGCAGTTTCTGTTGGTGAATCTTGTTCTCGTGCCTGTGCACAGTCAGGGCAACAGACCCAGGGTTTGTTGTACCGATAGAAGCCCCCGAGCCAGCCTCGATCGCGCTGCCGGGTGTCGTCGGGGTAGGTCCTAATAAGTGCACAGGCAGGGGCACTGAAGAGGCTGATCTCTTGGAGTCTTCTTTGCTTCTTCATTAATCTTGATTCTGGGCCAGTTTTCGGTTTTCCCGTGCATCGTGTAAAGCCAATCGTGGTGGGGCCATCTTTGCAATGGCCCGTGAATGACTTTAATGCACGGGGTAGAAACTGCCAATTCACTCTTCCAACCACACCCTTATCCTTAGCCACGTATGCGGCATGCATTGCGCGGGGTAGGTAACGGAGGCGCGTGGCGCGGGAGAGCATCAAGGCGAGGGCCCGGTCTTCTTGAATTGGCGGAGAGGGGCGGCGATTGCTTGTTGAGGGAGCGGCTCCCTTTCTTGCTCCGCCTATAAAAGGAGGGGCGGAGGGAGAGCCGAGCCATCCATCTCCGGATTGTTTCTTCCCCTGTTTCTGCCTTTCGTTGGTCATGTTGAAGAGAAGGGCCCGGGGCCAAGCTCCGGGCTCCAGCTTGCGCCTAGAGTTGTTGAGTGTTGGCGTTCGGGGAGTGAGCCTGGTCCATGCTCGGAGAAGGCGTCGTGGACGGGCTGCTCGTAGTGCGGTAGATACCAAGCTCTCCCGTTGTGAGGGAATGCTTGCAACTTTTGCCACGGTCGTCTGCCCGTTGGGTAGTGCGGTGTCCAGCCTCGGGTCACCGCTGCTCGTGGTCTTGGGCGATCGGGTCCTTGGCGTCTCTGGGGCGTGCCCGGGACGCAGGGCTGGGAATCATCGGTAAACCCAGCACTGCCCCATCTGGGAGCCGTGGGGATGATGTCGACGAGAGGCGCGCCTTCCTGCCCGCCAAGGCGGGGAGGGGCGTGTCCCGAGCCCCCTGGTCGTCTTGGTCGCTCGCCGTCTCTCCGAGGAAGGCGTCGGGCTGGAGTCCTGGCGCTCCCCGAAGGCGATGGTGACGGAGAGAAAACGAGGGAAGGCGGAGAAGGCGGGTGGTGGGAGGTCAGGTCGGAGTACGATGGCGTGGATGCCTTCGCCTCCGACCGAGGACCTGCCGCCTCGTCTTTCCGCTCTTCCCCTCCCTCCCCTGCACCATCATCACCAGCCTCCTTGGGTGACAGCCGGGGAGGGATGTTCCCTTGGTGTCTTCGCCTCCCCTCCAGCAGTTTTTCGGCTGAGCTTTGGTGGATGACTCCACCAGGGCCCAAGCCGGGGCTTCTTGCTGGTCCTGGAGGTGGTGACCAGGGAACGCCGCCCTGCTCCCGCGCTCCTCCTTCGCAGCCTCGCCACTCCCGGTCTTGTCAGGCTGCGCCAGGTGGGTTGCGACGGGACCGGGATGGGCTCCTGCTTGGGTGCCCTTTCTCGTCTTTTCCTCCTTCCACCGCAGTGCCTGGTGGAGGGAAAACGAAAAGTGGAGATTACAGGGCACTTATCTTTTTTCAATCTTAAACTTGCCGGTACTTGACAAATTTTAGTTCTAATAATGTAATCTCTCGAGTCCATGTCTGTGTTCTATAAGGTTTGTACTTGTATGACCAGCATATTAATGAAAAAGATGAACCTTGCCGGGAACTCATGCATGTATATGTCCATGCAGAGGTGAAATGCCTCTTTATTTTAAATAAATGAGTTTTCCTCAGCAGGCTATCCTGCCGGTACCCTTTCTTCGTTGCCGAGGAATTGAGCCTACCGGCAAGAAATAAAGGGAGCAGCCCCCCGGCAACTTCTTTTCATCAAAGGCCACTACGACCATCCAGGCCGAAGCAACGTTCGAGCCAGGGACGGGCGCACCTAAGTTTCGAAGAGTGGCGGGGTTTTCTTATGCACAAGTTTTAGCTTACAGAACACTTATGGACAAGAGGTAGAACTTATCTGTTTGGTTCGCCGGGGATTGCAGCGTTGGTTCATCTCCCCATCTTCTTGCAGAAACCGAGTTCTTGGCAGGAACCTGCAGCTTTATGCAGATGAGAATGATGCAGGATGCGATCCTATCTATATGCATATGCAAATGCTCATGAAATGCTTATGCAAATGCTCTTGGAATGCTTATGCATGCATGCAACTTGGTCGGGGGCCCCTCAGCGATTTGTTTATTTCTCTGGTGCTCAGGGTCATCGCTTGGCTTTGTACAAGGGGTTACATGCAACTGAGGCAAGGCCTGTACAAAAGGGTGGCTGCCGGGTAGGGCCCGACAGCCGCGCCTTACGGGTAGAACTTGCGGAGATGCTCAATATTCCATGAGTTCTGCAACTGAATGCCATCTCCGATCTCCAGACGGACTGCGCCAGGTCTGGTGACTCGTACAACCCGGTAACGGCCTTCCCACTTCGGCGTCAACTTGTTTGTACCCTTGGCGGACTGAACGCGCCTAAGGACAAGGTCGCCTTCCTCAAAACACCGGGCATGAACCCTGCGGCTATAATTGTGACACAGGGCTTGCTGATAGCATGCAGCACGCGTAACAGCCTGAAGACGGTTCTCCTCGAGTAGCATAGCATCGTCACACCGGTGCTGATCTTGCGCTACTTCATCGTAGGCAAGCACTCAAGGCGACCCGTAAATGAGTTCCGTGGGGATAACTGCTTCCGCCCCATAGACCAGGGAAAAAGGAGTCTGCCCGGTAGCTCGATTTGGTGTCACTCTGAGGGACCATAGAACTACCGGCAGCTCATAGATCCACCGCCTGCCGTGCTTCTGCAGCATATCGAAGGTTCTTGTTTTGAGTCCCCGCAGCACTTCAGCGTTTGCCCTCTCAGCTTGCCCGTTGCTTCTGGGATGTGCGACAGAAGCAAACAAGATCTTGCTTCCGAGGGCATGAACATATTGCATGAAGGCACGGCTCATGAATTGGGTGCCGTTGTCAGTAATGATCCTTGCCGGGATTCCAAAATGACACACCAAATCTTTCAAGAACTTGATAGCTAATTGAGCAGTCACCTTTCTCACGGCAGCAACTTTCGGCCACTTTGTAAACTTGTCGATAGCAACGAACAAGAATTCAAAGCCCCCGATCGCTCGGGGGAAAGGGCCGAGGATATCGAGCCCCCAGACCGAAAATGGCCATGATAAAGGGATTGTCTGAAGAGCTTGGGTAGGTAGGTGGATTTTCTTGGAATGGAACTGACAGGCTTCACATTTGGTGACTAGCTCAACCGCATCTTGGAGGGCTGTGGGCCAATAGAATCCTTGCCGGAATGCTTTCCCAACTAGTGCGCTTGATCCAATGTGGGAGCCGCACATGCCTTTGTGTATCTCAGCCAGCAGTTCCTTCCCTTCTTCCCGGTAGATGCACTTCAATTTCACACCGCTGGGCCTCCTTCTGTATAGAGTGTCATCGAGAAACTGGTACATACTGGCCCTCCGGGCTACTCTTTCAGCCTCATCTTGGTCATTGGGGAGTTCTCCGGTTTGGAGAAAGTGGACTATGTGCCTTGCCCAAGTTGGAGCCTGGGGCTCGGCAACAAGGACTAGCGGCACCTCCTCAACTGCGGGGGAACATTCTTCGTTCGCAGGGACCATGGGTCCGGTTGGAGGGTGCGGTCCGGCAAGTTGTGAGGAGTTGTTTCCGGCAGGGTCCCTGCCAAGAGCGGATGGCTCTATTGGGAGAGGCTTACCGGAGTCCAGCTTTCTCCTTTTCCGGGCCATTGTTGCTGGAGATACAGAGGGCTGAGTAAGATGGAGAGCAAAAGTTCCTAGTTCCACAGGAAGCTTTTGGGCAGCACACTTTGAGAGGTGATCAGCTATGCTGTTTTCCACACGAGGTATGTGCTCTGTTTGCAACCCGTCAAAGCGCTCCTCTAATCTTCTCACTTCCTCAACGTATGCCTCCATCAATGTACTTTGGTAATCCTTGTTGACTTGTCTCACCACAAGCTGTGAGTCTCCTCGAATGTTCAGCTTCTTGATTCCCAATTCTACGGCAATCCTGAGCCCGGCAAGGAGCCCTTCATACTCTGCTGTATTGTTGGTTGCCTCTTCCTGGGCAAAATGCATCTGGACGACGTACTTCAAGTGTTCCCCGGAGGGAGCGACGAGAAGCACGCCAGCCCCTGCACCTTGTAGGGAAAAAGCACCATCAAAATACATGATCCATTCTTGGGGCACCTCCTTGCCGGGGATAACTGTTTCTAGCACTTCCTCATCGGGGGTTCGCGTCCATTATGCAATAAACTCTGCCAATGCCCTGCTCTGGATTGTTGATGTGCTCTCAAACTTTAAACCAAAACTGGATAACTCCAAAGCCCACTCCACTATTCTGCCAGTAGCCTCAGGGTTCCGGAGTATCCTTTGCAACGGGAAGCGAGTGACAACCGTGATCTCATGGGCTTGGAAGTAGTGGCGCAGTTTCCTTGAGGCCATGATGAGGCCAAAGATCAACTTTTGCACGCTAGAGTACCTCGATCTAGCCCCCTGTAGCAGGGAACTGACGAAGTACACTAGGCGCTACACCACTTTCTTCCTTGCCATGTCCTTGGGGTTGTCTTCGCTGCCGTGCTTATCTCTGTCCTGATCCCTATCTGACTCTGCCGGTCTTTGCTCACTCTATGTTTCATCCACATCTCGCTGCGCCACCAAGGCTGCACTAACCACTTGATTGGTTACCGCCAAGTATAACAGCAACGGCTCTTGCGGTTTGGGAGCAACCAAGGTGGGCACAGAAGATAAGTAGGCCTTCAACTCTTGCAAAGCCGCATCTTCTTCTGGAGTCCACTTCATGGGCCCTGCCTTCTTCAAGATTTTGAAGAACGGCAAGGCGCGCTCGGCAGACTTGGAAATGAATCTGCTTAGCGCGGCAACACACCCTGTCAGACGCCTTACATCTTTGACCGTCTTTGGTGCTTGGATCTGTTCAATGGCCTGGATCTTATCAGGGTTGGCTTCGATCCCCCGATGGGATACAAAGTACCCGAGCAGCTTGCCGGAGGGAACACCAAATACACACTTCTCTGGGTTGAGCTTCAAGTTGATCTTGCACAAATTGGCAAATGTCTCCTCCAAATCCTGGATAAGGGTTGATCTGTCCTTTGTTTTGACCACAATATCATCCATATAAGCCTCAATGTTTCTGTGCAGCTGTGGCCCAAAACCAATCCGAAAGGCATGCGGATAAAACAGTACGCACCACACGGGGTGATGAACGAGGTCTTCTCTTCATCTTCCTTGGACATGAAGATTTGATGATACCGAGAATATGCATCCAAAAAGGAGAGCAAATCGCAGCCTGAAGTGAAGTCCACGATCTGGTCGATGCGCGGCCAGGGAAATGGTACTTTCGGGCAAGCCTTGTTGAGATCTGTGAAGTCTATGCAAAGTCTCCATTTCCCATTGGCCTTCCGGACAACCACTGGATTTGCTAACCACGTTGGATGCAGCACTCCTCTGACCAAACCAGCTGCCTCAAGTTTCTTAATCTCCTCTGTAATGAACTGCTGCCTCTCCAAGGCCTGCTTCTGGACTTTCTGCTTGACAGGTCGGGCATGTGGGCAGACAGCAAGGTGGTGCTCGATTACCTCCCTGGGAACACCGGGGATATCAGATGGTTGCCAGGCAAACACATCGATATTCGCCCACAGGAAGGCAATGAGCACGCTTTCCTATTTGTCATCGAGGGTGGCGCTGATGGTGAAAGTACCATCAATGCCAGCCAGCCCTGCCGGGACCTTCTTCACTTGTGGAGCAACAACCTTGGATTTCTTGCTGTTGGAACTCTCCGGCAAGTCATCAATAGGCGCAGCGCACTCCGAAGAGGCGCGCTTCCCGAATTCCTTGCCGGAGCCCTTACTACCCTTCTTCTTCCCTCTGTTCTCCTTGGCAGGAACTGCCGCTGCTGCTGCCTCTGCCGCGACTGCATCCCGGTACATCTTGTCCACACAAATGATTGCGTCTTTCTCATCTGATGGGACGAAAATGACTCCAACTGGCCCTGGCATCTTCAAGACATTGTAGGCATAGTGGGATGCCGCCATGAACTTAGCCAGGGCTGGGCGTCCAAGGATTCCATTGTACGGCAAGGGGAGGTCAACCACATCAAACACAATCTTTTCAGTCCGGTAGTTCAGCTCTCCCCCAAACGTCACAGGCAATGTGATCTTTCCCTTAGGATGACTCTTGCCGGGATTAACTCCTTGAAACATGCCGGTGGCTTTTAACTCATCGTCTGTTATCTGAAGCTTGCTGATAACCTTTGGGGAAATCAGATTCAACCCGGCCCCGCTGTCCACCAACATCTTCGTGACCTTGAGGTTGCGGATTGTTGGAGAGACCAACAACGGCAAACATCCTACCGCGGTGGTGCGGTCAGGATGATCCTCTTTGCCAAAAATGATGGGCGTGCATGACCATTTGAGTGGTTTCCAGGCCCCTGGCGCTGGTTCCACGGCATTAACCTCACGCGCCCACCACTTGAGTTGGCGGTGAGAGGCGTGTAGGGATGCACCCCCGTCAATGCACATGGCGTCAATAGCCTTCTAGAACTCCTGCTCACTGGTTTCCTCTTCATCCCCTTCATCACTCTCATCACCGCAGGCTTCCTTCTCTCGATCCCTGGCGGGTTTCCCGTTGTTCCGAAGAGGTCTGCCGGGGCGATTTACTTCACCGCCATGACCCTTACCGCCAGCAACATCCTGTCCCTTTTCCTTGTCATGCTTGTCATATTCTGCTTTCTGTCTCTTGACAAGCTGCTCAACCTGATAACACTCTTGGGGGTCGTGGCGCTTGGTTCGATGGATCTTGCAGTATGGTCCATCACCTTTCCCAGCCTTTTCGGCAGCCGCGGCCTCCCGGCAGTCAGATCATACGGCAGCTTCCTTGCCGGGGGCTTCGGCCTTAACCTTCTTGCCGGTACTAGGGATACCCGACCCTTCAACAGACATTACCGTCTTATCCTTGCGCTTGTTGCTCTTCTTCTGATTGGTGGACTCGTCATCATCCTCTGAACCAACATTAATGCAGTCCTCCTCTCCGGGCAGTTTTCTTCCCTCCTCCATCTGAGCACACTTATCCACCAAGGTGTAAAGTTCCTTCATAGTCTTGGGCAACCGTACATTCATCTTGGAACGAATCTTCCGGTTGCGCACATTGGACTGGAAGGCGGCTATCACAGCTGCTGGATGGATATTTGGGATGTTTCTGTGGACTCTGCTAAATCTCTGCAAATACTTTCGGAGGGTCTCTCCTTCTTTCTGCTGAAGAAGCTGCAGATCGCTGGGCCGACCTGGCTCTTGATGGCCGCCAGTGAAGGCGCCAATGAACTAATGGCACAAATCAGCCCATGACGAAATGGAGTTCTCTGGCAGGTGCATCAGCCAAGACCTCACATTGGACATGAGAGACAAAGGGAAGTAGTTGGCGAATACCTTCTCATCTCTTCCCCCGGCAGCTTGAACAGCGATGGTGTAGATGCTCAGAAACTCTACCCATCGTACTTCTCGGGTATCTCTGGCTTGAACATGCAGACGGACGGCCAACGGACTTGCCGCAGCTCACGAGTAACGGCAGGGCACCCAACCTCGAAAGGTAGGTACCCGCCAGTATCGAGTGCAGGCTCGTCGACGTCGGGACCGTCACACCCATTGGCCCGGCGGTGGGCGTAGCGGCGTTGCTCAACGACAACAAGAGCGTCTCCCCTCCGCCTGTCCTCCGGGGCATGCTGCCGGCCTGGACGCGCTCGAGGGTCAGAAGAGGCCGTCGAGACGCCATCAGGTTCTTGATTCCGCTGCGCCCGCGCTAACTGCCGTGGCGGGGATTTTACCGTGGGGGTGGCCCCTTCCGTACGACCAGCAGCACGGGCCATTGTCGTCGCTTGGGGAGACCGTGGCGGGCCAGCTCGTTGCGAGCCCCCAGCCTCGGCAAAGCCAAGCATGCTCTGGATGGTGGCACGCCATTCATCCATCTGCTCGGGCACTGGCGGAAACCTCAGTAGCAGTTGAGCCCGCGCCATGGCCTCCATAGCAGTACTTGGTATGGGCGATGATGACACAGATCATGCCGTCGCTCGGCTCCTGACTGGGCCAGCAGCGACCGTATCACGTCCCCGCTATTGCGGGGCGGCCACCTGGATGGCATGGTGGCGCGGTGATGGCGCTTGAGTGTCAGCAGCTCCACTAGGCACAACAACCTGGTCGACTCGGCCCAGGGGAGGTGCATGCGCTGTGGCCACCCCCGTGGTGGGGGCGGCCGGAGGGCGGCGATTCGCCCCGGACCGATCGCCATTGCTGCGGCTATGCCTGTCGGCGAGGGGAAGGAGTGTGGATGGAGTAGCCCCTTCACCCGTACCTCGCGGAGCGTGGCCATCGGGGTGTTGCTGATGTTGCTCTCCTCTGGCGTCTCCTGCTCCTGCTTCGACCATAGGGGAAGTGGTGACGGTGCCGCCTGCCTCGACCACAGCCGCAGCGGCGTCCACACTTTCGTGTGCCTCCGCGTTCCCCGCAGCATTGGTGGCTACGGGCGGCGGCACCTTCGAAGTGGATGGGTGAGCAGCAGCACCGGGCTTCTTCTTGGGCACCATTGCTGACGGCGCCGTCGAAGATGAAGATGGTGATAAAGATGACGTGCTGCACACGCTTTCAGGTTCGCGCAAGCGATCCCCCTACCTGGCGGGCCAAAGATGTCGCGGGAAACCACGGCCACCTATGGGGCCAAGGGGCCCCTTGCTGGTTCGGCAGGGGGATGTCGCGTTGCACAAAGAGCAGAAGAACATGGGGCAGCACAGCAGAGATCACTTGGGCAATTTTACCCAGGTTCGGGCCGCCGCGAGGCGTAAAACCCTACTCCTGCTTTGGTGGATTGATGGTGGAAAAGTGGTGGTGGAGCGTAGTACACTTGCCCGACAGGCTCGCCCTGGGGAGGCAGTCACTACGCGCGTACGAACGTGGGGATGTTCAACTTTCCAACCCTTGCTACGGTTGCCATGGGCATCCTTTTATAGGTTAAGGGGTCACCACAGTGGCAAAATAGTCATTATGCACTGATAAGATAGCAAACAGTGCTATCATACCTAATTCTGCAGGCTGACAGAGTGCATTAAATGCAACGCTCAACGTCACATCATTGCTCGCCCGGCAAGCCTTGTCAGGCTCGTCTTGCCAGCTCCATGTCTGCTTGCTTGACACGTCGCAAGACAGGTGTCATCTGTTGGTATTTCCTGTAGAAAGAGGTCGCCATGTGGCGAATGGCTGCCACTTAGTCACTTTGCGGCTTGACACCGCATTGATCAACGACGTGGGTCATGGTGAGATGGCTTGGTGAGGTGTCTTTGCCCTCGTGAGTCCCGGCAGGCCCTGCCGGGACGTCTTGAATGCTTTCTTCCGGGGGAGCCCTTGTCCTTGCCAGGTCCGCCTGGCCAGCAAGGGAGGCTTTTCTCCTGGTGGTGTCTCGCTTCTCTATCTTGGTCTTGGCCTTCTTAATCAGCATGCTGGTTCTTCGAAGATCTTGGTCTCTTGTATCTTGACACGGCCTTGGTGTTGTAATCTTGTTCTCGTGCCTGTGCACAATCAGGGCAACAGACCCAGGATTTGTTGTACCGACAATAGGTCCTGAAAGAATTGGTCTAAGAAATTAGATGATGCACTTTGGGCTTACAGAACAGCATATAAAAATCCTATGTGTATGTCTCCTTATAAAATGGTTTATGGAAAAGCTTGTCATTTGCCTCTTGAGTTAGAACATAAAGCATATTGGGTAATTAAAGAACTCAACTATGATTTCAAACTTGCCGGTGAAAAGAGGTTATTTGATATTAGCTCACTAGATGAATGGAGAACCCAAGCTTATGAAAATTCCAAGTTATTTAAAGAAAAAGTTAAAATATGGCATGACAAAAGAATCCAAAAGCGTGAGTTTAAAGTTGGAGAATATGTTCTTTTGTACAACTCTTGTTTCAGATTCTTTGCAGGAAAACTCCTCTCCAAATGGGAAGGACCCTATGTTATCGAGGAGGTTTATCGATCTGGAGCCATCAAAATAAATAATGCCGAAGATACCAACCCGAAGGTTGTCAATGGGCAAAGAATAAAACATTATATCTCAGGTACACCCATTAATGTCGAAAGCAGTATTATCCAAACTATGACACCGGAAGAACACATAAAAGAAACCTTCCGGAACACTCTAGAATCATGAAAAAAGAGGAAGTAAGTGATATGGTAAGTAAACGGACTCCGAAAAATCTGCAAAAATATTTTCTATCGGTTTTGGAATATAACAAAAATTAGGAAAATAAGAAACAACCAGGAAGGCACCCCTGGTGGGCACAAGACACCAGGGCGCGCCTGGCTTGGTAGGCGCGCCCAGGTGGGTTGTTCCCACCTCGGGTACCTTCCGGACTCCGTTTTTCTTCTGTTTGCTTGTTTCCCAAGATAAAAAATCTTTATATACCCCCAGAACCTATTGACCACCGTATCACGGAGAAATCTTTTGTTTTCTTTTCTTGCTGTTTTCTGTCAGATCTGTTGAGCTAGGCATCATGTCTTCTCCCTCCTCCAACAACATAGAAGAGGATGCTTGGTTGATGAAGATTGAATTGAAGAGAGAAGAACCCAAAGAATCCTTCAAGGGGGACAAGAGCAAGGAAGCTACTGGAGATCAAGCGCCGGTGGTCGAGCAAGCCTTGCCTGCTGCGGAGGAAGAAGAAGATATCCTTAAACTTTACTATGATCATCTTACCCCCACTGAGATTGAAGCTTTCCGGATCATGTGAAACGGTTCATGTTCAAAACAAGTATCTCACTCGTGAAAATATTCTATTGCAAGAGCATATCATCGCCCTCCAGAGCGTCATCCGTAGATTGGAGTATCTTTTGAGCTTGAAGGATAAAATTGCTACTACTTCATCACCACCACCTCCTTCTTCATCACCAAAGGAAAATTGAGCATCGGGTATGGGTACTCCCCTTGGCTTGTGCCAAGCTTGGGGGAGGTGCCCTGGTATCGTATCACCTCCACTATCTTTTGTCTTTACTTATCTTAGTTCGATCCATAGTTATTTTTTGCTTTAGATGAATAAAAGTTTAGTTCGATCCTTTCTTTTTGAGTGTTTGCTTAGAGATCTATCCTTGTAATCGTGTGCGAGATATATAATAAAGAGTAGTTTGAGTTTTGTTTATTTACTTTTCTTGTTCAATAAAAAGAAAGGAAATAAATGAAAAAGATCATATGCTAATCTTATGGTAAGTAATGACATCACATAAGGAAGAGTATAAGTAGAAAATTTTATTGGAGATTTACAAATATAGCATTGGTCAATGATGCAATTCATGAAAGAATTAATAAGGGAAGAGAAGATTCACATGCAAATACACTATCTTGGACATCTTTTGTGATTGTGAGCCCCCATCAAAATATTATATGCCAAAATTGTTGACGTTGGACAAGGAAGACAACGTAATGATTTATGTTTGTTCATATTCACATAGAAGTTATATTGTCATAGATCCTTCAACATGTGGTGCTTGTCCCCCATCTTTGGTAGCCAAAAATTCCGCACTAAGTAGAGATATTACTTGTGCATCCAAAACCCTTAAACCCAAATCTTGTTTTGAGAGTCCACCATACCTACCTATGGATTGAGTAAGATCCATCAAGTAAGTTTTCATCAATGCAATAAGGCAATAAAAATTGCTTCTAAAAGTGTTGGATCATTTAGTGTAAGAGAAAATTGAGCGTTGTACGAACTTGTGATGGCAAAGAATAAAAGCGACAGACTGCATAATAAAGGTTGCTATCATAAGGGGTAATATAACGTGACCTTCGTTTACACTAAGAGATTGAGCATACAAACAAAAAGCGCATGGCAACCTCTGCTTCCCTCTGCGAAGGGCCTATCTTTTACTTTTATGCAAGAGTCAAAATTCTTCTCGCTATTCCTTTTTATTTTTCTCTTGTGGCAAGCATCATGTGGTGAGGAAAGATCTAGGCACATATATCCAGTTGGATATGGGTAGCATGAGTTATTATTGTTGACATCACCCTTGAGGTGAGTATATTGGGTGGCGAAAACTATAAGCCCCTATCTTTCTATGTGTCCGGTTGAAACTTTTTGCTCATGTGTATGAGGTGAGTGTTAGCAATCATAGAAGATTATATGATGGTTGAGTATGTGGACTTGCCAAAAAGGCTCCGATACATGACCCTTCCTGAAAAGATGATGAATTGTAGTTGCAAAGTTGACTGCGAACACAGTGTGTTGGTTTTCAATAGAGTTTATGCTTTACACTTCGATGTTGTGATGAACTGTTACTTGTTCATGAGAAGTCTATGATAAAAGTTCTATGATAAAGTTTTATGTTAAAGTTTGTTGCTGTTATAATAATATACATGATGCTTCTATGTCCGTATTTTGTTTTTATCGACACCTCTCTCTCTAAGCTTGTGGACATGTTTTTTGATTTCAGTTTTCGCTTGAGGAGAAGCGAGGTCTAAGCTTGGGGGAGTTGATACGTCCATTTTGCATCATGTTGTTCTACTGTTATTTATATTGTTTTTATGTATAATAATTCTTTTTGGAGTAATTCTAATGCCTTTTCTCTCATAATATGCAAGGTTCACACAAAGAGGGAGAATACCGGCAGCTAGAATTCTGGACCTGAAAAAGCTACATCAGGCCACCTATTCTGCACAACTCCTAATGAGTTGAAACTTCACGGAGAATTTTTATGGAATATATAAGAATTATTGGAGCAAATAAGTACCAGAGGGGGCCCACCAGGTGGGCACAACCCACCTGGGCACGCCAGGGAGCCTAGGCGCGACAGGGAGCCCAGGCGCGCCCTGCTGGGTTGTGCCCTCCTCGGCCCACCTCTGGTGCCCCTCTTCTGGTATATAAGTCATTTTAACCTAGAAAAAATAAGGAGAGGACATTCGGGACGAAGCGCCGCCGTCTCGAGGCGGAACTTGGGCCCAGGCGCGCCCAGGTGGGTTGTGCCCACCTGGTGGGCCCCTCTGGTGCCCCTCTTCAGGTATATAAGTCATTTTAACCTAGAAAAAATAAGGAGAGGACATTCGGGATGAAGCGCCGCTGTCTCGAGGCGGAACTTGGGCAGAAGCACTTTTGCCCTCCGGCGGAGCGATTCCGCCAGGGAACTTCCATCCCGGAGGGGGAAATCATCGTCGTCATCATCACCGACAACTCTCCTATCTTGGGGAGGGCAATCTCCATCAACATCTTCAACAGCACCATCTCCTCTCAAACCCTAGTTCATCTCTTGTGTTCAATCTTTGTATCGGAACTATAGATTGGTGCTTGTGGGTGACTAGTAGTGTTGATTACATCTTGTAGTTGATTACTATATGGTTTATTCGGTGGAAGATTATATGTTCAGATCCATTATGATATTTAATACCCCTCTGATCTTGAGCATGATTATCATTTGTGAGTAGTTACTTTTGTTCTTGAGGTCACGGGAGAAATCTTGTTGCAAGTAATCATGTGAACTTGATATGTGTTCGATATTTTGATGGTATGTATGTTGTGATTCCCTTAGTGGTGTCTTGCGAACGTCGACTACATGACACTTCACCATATTTGGGCCTAAGGGAATGCATTGTGGAGTAGTTATTAGATGATGGGTTCCGAGAGTGACAGAAACTTAAACCCTAGTTTATGCGCTATTCCGTAAGGGACCGATTTGGATCCCAAAGTTTAGTGCTATGGTTAAATTTATTCTTAATACGTTTCTCGTAGTTGCGGATGCTTGCGAGGGGGTTAATCATAAGTAGGAGGCTTGTTCAAGTAAGAACAGCACCTAAGCACTGGTCCACCCACATATCAAATTATTAAAGTAGCGAACACAAATCAAACCAACATGATGAAACTGACTAGATGAAATTCCCGTGTACCCTCAAGAACGCTTTGCTTATCATAAGAGACCGTTTTGGCCTGTCCTTTGCCTCAAAAGGATTGGGCTACCTTACTTCCCTTTTGTTACCATTACCATTACTTGCTCGTTACAAATTATCTTGCTGTCAAACTACTCGTTACTTATAATTTCAGTGCTTGCAGAGAATACCTTGCTGAAAACTACTTGTCATTTCCTTCTGCTCCTCGTTGGGTTCGACACTCTTACTTATCGAAAGGACTACGATTGATCCCCTATACTTGTGGGTCATCAATCATCATCTTGTGCTTTTGATCTCCATCTCCAAAGCATTGTTATGATCTCCATCATCACTGGCTCGACACCTTGATCTCCATCATTGCGTCGGGGTTGTCTCGCCAACTATTGCTTCTACAACTATTGCTAACGCATAGCGCTAAAGTAAAGCAATTACATGGCGCTTGCATTTCATACAATAAAGAGACAACCCTAAGGCTCCTGCCAGTTGTCGATATTAAAAAACATGATCATCTCATACATCAACATATATCACATCACGTCTTGACCATATCACATCACAACATGCCCAGCAAAAACAACTTAGACGTCCTCTACTTTGTTGTTACAAGTTTAACGTGGCTGCTACGGGCTTCTAGCAAGAACCGTTCTTACCTATGAAAAACCACAACGGTGATTCATCAAGTTTGCTGTTTTAACCTTGTTCAAGGACCGGCCATAGTCAAATTCGATTCAACTAAAGTAGGAGAAACAGACACCCGCCAGCCACCTTTATGCAAAACTAGTTGCATGTATGTCGGTGGAACCGGTCTCATGTGCATGGACACGTAAGGTTGGTCCAGGCTGCTTCATCCCACAATACCGCCGAATCAAAATAAGACATTGGTGGTAAGAAGTATGACTATCATCACCCACAACTCTTTGTGTTCTACTCATGCATATCATCTACACATAGACCTGGCTCGGGTGCCACTACTGGGAAACGTAGCATGGAAAACAAAAAAATTCTACGCACACGCAAGATCTATCCATGGAGATGCATAGCAACGAGAGGGGAGAGTGTGTCTATGTACCCTCGTAGACCGTAAGTGGGAGCGTTTGTTAACACGGTTGATGTAGTCGAACTTCTTCGCGCTCCAACCAATCGAGTACCGAACGTACGGCACCTCCGCATTCAGCACACGTTCAGCTCGGTGATGTCCTCCACCTTCTTGATCCAGCAAGACGATGAGGTAGTGGATGAGTTCCGGCAGCACGATGGCGTGGTGACGGTGATGGCGAAGTGATCTTCGCAGGGCTTCACCTAAGCACTACGAAAATATGACTGAGGGTGTAAACGGTGGAGGGGGGCGCCGCACACGGCTAAGCAATTGTTGTGATTGTGCTAGGCGCCCCCCTCCCACATATATAGGTGGGGGGAGGAGGGAGCAGCCAGGAGGTGCCCCCAAGTAGGCCGAATCCTACTTGGGGTCCTTCCCA
Organism: Thinopyrum elongatum; assembly: GCA_011799875.1. Classification (NCBI taxonomy): domain Eukaryota; kingdom Viridiplantae; phylum Streptophyta; class Magnoliopsida; order Poales; family Poaceae; genus Thinopyrum; species Thinopyrum elongatum. Next base: position 29,832,129 of record CM022301.1, read on the forward strand.
AGTGGCGTCCCCCCCTTACCATATTTGTCGAAGCGGGAAGGAAAGGGGGAAGAGGGAAGGAAGGGGGAGGCCGAATCCCCCCTTTCCTTTCCCCCACTTGGGCGGCTGCCATAGGGGGTGCGCCAGCCCTTGTGGGCTGGTGTGCTCCCCTCTAATGGCCCAATAGGCCCATTACCCTCACGGGGGTGTCCGGTACCCCCTCCGGTATTCTGATGACTACCTGGTACACTCCGAAACACTTTCGGTGTCCGAATACCATCATCCTATATATCAATCTTTACCTCTCCCCCATTTCAAGACTCCTCGTCATGTCCGTGATCTCATCCGGGACTCCGAACAACATTCGGTCACCAAATCATATAACTCATATAACACTATATCGTCAACGAACGTTAAGCGTGCGGACCCTATGGGTTCGAGAACTATGTAGACATGACCGAGACTCCTCTCCGGTCCATATCCAATAGCGGAACCTGGATGCCCATATTGGCTCCTACATATTCTACGAAGATCTTTATCGGTCGAACCTTATGACAACATATGTAATTCCCTTTGTCCATCGGTATGTTACTTGCCCGAGATTCGATCGTCGGTATCTTCATACCTAGTTCAATCTCATTACCGGCAAGTCTCTTTACTCGTTCCGTAATAAATCATCTTGCAACTAACACCTTAGTCACTTTGCTTGCAAGGCTTCTTATGATGTGTATTATCGAGAGGGCCCAGAGATACCTCTCCGATACTCGGAGTGACAAATCCTAATCTCGATCTACGCCAACTCAACAAACACCTTCGGAGATACCTGTAGAGCATCTTTATGATCACCCAGTTATGTTGTGACGTTTGATAGCACACAAGGTATTCCTCCGGTATCCGGGAGTTGCATAATCTCATAGTCGAAGGAATATGTATTTGTCATCAAGAAAGCAATAGCAATAAACTTAACGATCAATATGCTAAGCTAACGGATGGGTCTTGTCCATCACATCATTCTCCTAATGATGTGATCCCGTTATCAAATGACAACACATGTCTATGGTTAGGAAACCTTAACCATCTTTGATCAACGAGCTAGTGTAGTAGAGGCTTACTAGGGACACGGTATTTGTTTATGTATTCACACATGTATTTAAGTTTCTAATCAATACAATTCTAGCATGAATAATAAACCTTTATCATGTATAAGGAAATATAAAATATCAACTTTATTATTGCCTCTAGGGCATATTTCCTTCAGAATGCTACCTAACATGTTCATCACATATTCTTTTCTTTTGTAGCATGGACATTTGGACTTTTAGATGGTTCAAAGCAATAGTCTATAATTGACATGAAGACTTCAATACTCAAGCGTATCAACAAGCAACCATGTCTTTCAAAATATCAACACTAAAGAAAGCTATCCCTAGCCCATCATGCTCAATCATTGATCCATTCATGAAACACACTCGAATATTAGCTACATCCAATGCACAAGTATGATCATAGTGCTCCCTAGTTGGTGCTTTATAAGAGATGATGGCGACTCAAATAAAAATAAAAATTGCATAAAAGTAAATAGATAGACCCTTCGCAGAGGGAAGCAGAGATTTGTAGAGGTGCCAGAGCTCAAAGCTTAAATTGAGAGATATTTTTTTTTGAGAGGCATGCTTTTCCCATCAACGAAAACGACCGAGTAATTCGCAATACTTTCCATGCTAGATACATCATAGGCGGTTCCCAAACATAAAATAAAGTTTAGTCCTTTTTCCACCATTCTTTCACAATACATGGCTAGCCGTATCGACGGGTGCCTTCCATACCAACACTTTCCAAGGAATTTATTATTTGACAACATAAAGTAAATTTCTTTTCATTTCGGGACCGGGCGTCCCTATTACCGCCATACTCTCATGCAATGACAAGTGAATAAACACTCATCTTGAGAATAAGACATCTAGCATGGAAAAATATTGGCCACCCCCTGCCGCTTCATGAGCGGTACGGGCACACAAAAAGGAAATTCATTTTGAAAATTTAGAGTTGGCACATACAAATTTACTTAGAACGGCACGAAAATACCGCATATAGGTAGGTATGGTGGACTCATATGGCATAACTGGGTTTAAGGATTTTGGATGCACAAGTAGTATTCCCACTTAGTACAAGGAAAGGCTAGCAAATAGATTGAGAAGTAACCAACCAATAAACGAAAATTCTCATAAACGAGCATTAAGCATAACTAACACCGAATAATGCACCACAAGTAGGATGTAATTTCATTGCATAACTATTGACTTTCGTGCTTGCATAGGGAATCACAAACCTTAACAGCTATATTCTTACTAAAGCATAATTACTCACCAACATGACTCACATATTACTATCAGCATATCTCAAAAGTATTACAAAGAATCAAGTTTATTTTGTCCAATGATCTTCATGAAAGTTTTTATTATATCCCTCTTGAATATCTATCACTTTGGTACTAGTTTCATATATTACCATTGCTTTTGACAAGCTCAAACAAATTTAAGTGAAGAACATGAGCATAAAAAATTTCATCTCTCAAAATAATATAAGTGAAGCATGAGAGGATTTCTTCAAAAAAATTACTAACTCTCAAAATAATCTAAGTGAAGCATGAGAGTATTTCTTCAAAAATTAAAGCACCACCGTGCTCAAAAAGATATAAGTGAAGCACTAGAGAAATTCCATAGCTCAAAAAATTTAAGTGAAGCACATAGAGCAATTCTAACAAATCATAACATAATTATGGCTCTCTCAAATAGGTGTGTCCAGCAAGAATGATTGCGAAAAACTAAAAAGCAAAACAAGCAAAGACTCATATAATACCAGACGCTCCAAGCAAAACTCATGGTATGTGACGAATAAAAATATAGCTGCAAGTAAAATTTTCAATGGTTCTTAGAAGAAAGAGGAGGCATCCCCAAGCTTAGTTGCTTGGTTCTCCTTGAATATTACCTTGGAGTGACATGGGAATCCCTAAGCTTAGGCTCTTTTCACTCCTTATTCCTTCATCCATCGAGATCTCACCCAAAACTTGAAAACTTCAATCACACAAAACTTAACAAAACCATCGTGAGATCCGTTAGTATAAGAAAACCAATCTTTACTTTAAGTACTATTGAAAACACATTCATATTTTGTTATTTAATTATACCTACTGTATTCTAACTTTACATGGCTTATACCCCCCGATACAATCCATAGATTCATCAAAATAAGCACACAATGCAACGAAAACAGAATCTATAAAAAACAGAACAGTCTGTAAAGACTCGAATTTTACTCATGCTTCTGTAACTCCAAAATTTCTGAAAAATGAGGAAAACATATATAATTTGTATATTAATATGTTGTAAAAAATTCAGAGTTTTTCATCGCTTCAGTGATTTTTAACAATTCTGTTACTGGACGTAAAAGTTTCTGTTTTCCAACAAGATCAAATCAACTATCACCCAAAGCCATCCTAAAGGCATTACTTGGCACAAACACTAATTAAAACATAAAAAGCACAATCATAACAGTAAAATAATTGTGTGAACACAAAAAAAAGAAATAAAAAGAGAAAAAATATATTTTATTCATTGGGTTGCCTCCCAACAAGCGCTATCGTTTCACGCCCCTAGCTAGGCATAAAGATTTCGATGATGCTCACATGAAACATAATAATTGAAACACAAAGAGAGCATCACAAAACATGTGAAAAACAAATTTAAGTCTAACATACTTCCGATGCATACGGATTTTATAAGAAAACAAATTTAAGTCTAACATACTTCCGATGCATACGGATTTTATAAGAAAACAAATTATCAAGACAAGAAATATATAGAATATGCAAGGAAGAAGAATGAAACAATAGCAATCTGAACATAACGAGAGGTAAATTAGTAACATGAAAATTTCTACAACCATATTTTGCTCTCTCATAATAATTACATGTAGGATCATAATCAAATTCAACAATATAGCTATCATATAAAATTTTCTATTCATGATCCACATGCATAAAAGTTTTATAATCTTCCAAAATAGTGGGATTAACATCAACTAAAGTCATGACCTCTCCAAACCCACTTTCATCAAAAAATTCGTAAGATTGAACACTCTCCAAATATGTGGGATTATTTTTACCTAAAGTTGATGCTCTTCCAAACCCACTTTCAATATTATTGCAAACATTATTATCAATATCATATTCATCATGAGGCTTAAATAAATTTTCAAGATCATAAGAAGAATCACCCCAATCATGATCATTGTAATAAGTAGTGGACATAGCAAAATTAATTAGCATCCCTAGGCTTGGGGTTTTGCATATCATTACCACAATTGACATTAAATTTTTTATAGTAAAATCATTGCAATCATGCTTTTCATTCAAGGAGCTATCATGAATCACTTCATAAATTTCTTCATCACAATTTTCAGATTCACGAATTCAAGCAAAACTTCATAAAGATAATCTAGTGCACTCAACTCACTAGCAATTGGTTCATAATGATTGGATATTTTAAAAAGATTAGCAAGTGGATGGGGATCCATATCAATAGATTTTTAGCAAGTGAAGATGCAAGCATATACAAGGCACATGGTAACACAAGCAAACAAAAGATCAAACAAGAAAAAGGCAAATATTTTTGTGCTTTTCGCAAAAACGTTTTAGAAGTGGGGGAGATGAAACCGAGTGGCAAATGGAAAATAATGTAAATTGCAAGGAGATGAGATTTGTGATTAGGAACCTGATAGATGTTGATGATGTCTCCCCGACAACGGCGCCAGACATTCTTCCTGATTGCTTGTATCTGTGTTGGTATTTCCCCGAAGAGGAGAGGATGATGCAACACAACAACGGTAAGTATTTCCCACAGTTATGAAACCAAGGTTATCAATCTAGTAGGAAAACCAAACAACACTATGTAAACGGTACCTGCACACAAAGAACAAATAATTGCAACCCAACGTGTAAGAGGGGTTGTCAATCCCTCCATGGTAAAAAGATAGATAAAATTGTATGACATTGGATAAATAGATCTAGCCAAAAGACAAAATAAAATAAGTAAAGAAAAAGTGCAGCAAGGTTTTTTTTGGGTTTTTGGAATAATAGATCTGAAAACAATATGATAAAAGATATACCTGGGGGCCATAGATTTCACTGGTGTCTTCTCTCGAGAAAATAGCATACGGTGGGTAAACAAATTATTGTTGGGCAATTGATAGAAGAGCAAATAATTATGAGGATATCCAAGGCAATGGTCATGTATATAGGCATCACGTCCAAGATTAGTAGACCGACTCCTGCCTGCATCTACTACTATTACTCCACACAGCGACCGCTATCTAGCATGCATCTAGTGTATTAAGTTCATGGAGAAACGGAGTAATGCAATAAGAACGATGACATGATGTAGACAAGATCTATTCATGTAGGAATAAAACCCATCTTTTAATCCTTAATAGCAATGATACATGTGTGCCTTGCTATCCCTTCTGTCATTGGGTGAGGACACCGCAAGATCGAACCCATCACAAAGAACCTCTTCCCATTGCAAGAAAAATCAATCTAGTTGGCCAAACCAAACCAAAGTTTCGGAGAAGAAATACGAGGCTATAAAAATCATGCAAATAAGAGATAAAAGGAAACTCAAATAATATTCATAGATAGATCTGATCATAAACACGCACTTCATTGGATCCCAACAAACACACCGCAAAAAGTCATTACATCAAATAGATCTCCAAGAACACCGAGGAGAACATTGTATTGAGAATAAAAAAGAGAGAAGAAGCCATCTAGATACTGCCTACAGACCCATAGTTCTATGGTGAACTACTCACGCATCAATGAGGATTATGAGCCCCTCCATGATCGTGTTACCCTTCGGCAAGGTTCCAGAATAGGTCTCTAGATTGGATCTCATGGTTCTGTAACTTGCGGCGGCTGGAATTGTGTTTCGATGACTCCCCTAGGGTTTTTGGATTATCTGAGTATTTATAGAGCTGAGAGGCAGTGGAGGAGACCTCTATGGGCCCCACCGCCGATCAGGGCGTGCTAGGGGCCTCTGGCGCGCCCAGGTGGGTGGTGGGTCCCACGGGCCTCCCCTTGTGCACTTCCTTGGCTCCCAAGTTTTCTTCTGGGCTGAAAAAATCTCCAAAAAGTTTCACTGGGTTTGGACTCCATTTGATATGGATATTCTGCGAAGTAAAAAACAAGCAAAAAACAGCAACTGACACTGGGCACTATGTCAATAGGTTAGTCCCAAAAAATGATATAAAGTTGCTACAAAATGAATATAAAACATCCAAGAATGATAATATAACAACATGGAACAATCAAAAATTATAGATACGTTGGAGATGTATCAGCATCCCCAAGCTTAATTCCTGCTCGTCCTCACATAGAGAGGAAACTTGGTATTATTGAGATACGTAAAAGCATATGTTCCTCTCATATAATAATTTTCAGTAGTATCATGAATGAATTAAACAATATAGCTATCACATAAAGCATTCTTTTCATGATATATAAGCATAGAAATTTTATTGCTCTCCACATAAGCAAATTTATTCTCATCAATTGTAGTGGGAGCAAAATCAACAAAATAACTATCATGTGATAGAAAATTAAAATCATGATGACAAGTTTCATGGTTATCATTATTCAATATAGCATACATGTCATCACCATAATCATCATAGATAGGAACTTTGTTTTTATAATCAATTGAAACCTCTTCCAAAATAGTGGATTCATCACTAAATAAAGTTATGACCTCTCCAAATCCACTTTCATAATTATTATAATAAGATTCAACACACTCCAAAATAGTGGGATCATCATTACCTAGAGTTGATACTCTTCCAAACCCACTTTCATCAATATAATCATCATAAATAGGAGGCATGCAATCATCATAATAAATTTTCTCATCAAAACTTGGGGGACTAAAAATATCATCATCATCAAACATAGCATCCCGAAGCTTATGGCTTTGCATATCATTAACATCATGGATATTCAAAGAATTCAGACTAGCAACATTGCAATCATGCTCATCATTCAAATATTTTATGCCAAACATTTTATTGAATTCTTCTTCTATCAATTGAGCACAATTTTCCAATCCATCATTTTCAAGAAAGCATGATAAAGACGAATAATATGAGGCAACCTCAATTCCATTTTTTTGTAGTTTTATTTTATAAACCAAACTAGTGATAAAACAAGAAACTAAAGATTCAATTGCAAGATCTAAAGATATACCTTCAAGCACTCACCTCCCGGGCAACGGTGCCAGAAAAGATCTTGATGTCTACTACACAACTTGTTCTTGTACACTCATGATGGGCCTCCAAGCGCAGAGTTTTGTAGGACAGTAGCAAATTTCCCTCAAGTGGATGACATAAGGTTTATCAATCCGTGGGCGGCGTAGGATGAAGATGGTCTCTCTCAACAACCCTTCAACCAAATAACAAAGAGTCTCTTGTGTCCCCAACACACCAAATACAATGGTAAATTGTATAGGTGCACTAGTTCGGTGAAGAGATGGTGATACAAGTGTAGTAATGATAGTAGATATTGATTTTTGTAATAGGAACAATAAACAATAGCAAGGTAGCAAGTAACAAAAGTGAGCACAAACGGTATTGCAATGCTTAGAAACAAGGCCTAGGGTCCGTACTTTTGCTAGTGCAATCTCTCAACAATGCTAATATAATTGGATCATATATCATCCCTCAACGTGCGATGAATAATCACTCCAAAGTTCTTATCTAGCGGAGAACATAAGACGAAATTGTTTGTAGGGTACGAAACCACCTCAAAGTTATCCTTTCCGATCGATCTATAGAGCTATCCCTATAAGTGCCACAAACAGCCAAGAGTTCGTACTAAAATAACATCATATGGTACACATCAACCAACTCTAATATCACCTAGATACTCCAATGTCACCACGAGCATCTGTGAGTTGATCATACGATATACATCAAACAATTTCAGATTCATAATACTCAATCCAACACAAAGAACCTCAAAGAGTGCCCCAAGATTTCTACCGGAGAAACAAGGATAAAAACGTGCATCAACCCCTATGCATAGATTATCCCAATGTCACCTCGGGAATCTGTGAGTTCAGTGCCAAAACATATATCAAGTGGATCAATATGATACCCCATTGTCACCACGAGTACTCATAGCAACACATACATCAAGTGCTCTCAAATCCATAAAAGTATTCAATCCGATAATAACGAAATCTCAAAGGGAAAACTAAATTCATCACAACAAGATAGGGAGGGAGAAACGCCATATGATCCAACTATATTAACAAAGCTCATGATACATCAAGATCGTGCCAAATCAAGAACACGAGAGAGAGATCAAACACATAGCTACTAGTACAAACCCTCAGCCCCGAGGGTGGACTACTCCCTCCTCATCATGGTGGCCGCCGGGATGATGAAGATGGCCTCCGGTTGTCGGGGTACACAAATAGGGGTGTATGTTTCCCCTGACTTGTGCATGGACAGTAGGCCTCCGTCCAAGCAAAACCAAGCATTCAAGACAGAAACCAGCCAGAGAGAGAGACCTCTTTGAGGAATCAAAGGGTGGATCAAGAAGACCAAGACAAGCCAAGACAGCAAGATATCACTAAGGAAAAACCTCCCTTGCTGGGCAGGCGTGCCTGGTCAGGTCGAGGCCACCCCGAAGACAAGTCCCAAGACTTCCCTGGCAAGGATTGCCGGGGGCGCTGGCGGCCTACATCCCCGCCAGGGCTCCACCGCTCCACCGAATCGCAACGCAAGTCACTCATCGGTGCGGTGTCGAGCCCCCAGATAACTAAGTGGCAGTCATTTGGCACATGGCGGCCACTTAGGAGGAAGATCACCTCCATATGACACCCGTCCAGAAGCGTGTCAAGCAAACAGGTGGAAGATGACTAAAGCGGCGCGGCAGGCCTGCCGGGCCGTATCCACAACATGACACATGGCAACGCATTTAATGCGCTTTGTCCTAACTGCCAGAGTTAGGTATGATAGCACTGTTGGCTATCTAATCGCTGGATAATGACCATTTTGCCATTGTGGTAACACCTTGGCCTATAAAAGGAGGACCGTGGCAACCTTAGAAAGGATTCGGACCCTCGTGTACTCATACGCGCGTAGCTGCTCTCCCCAAGGCGACCTTGCCGGGCTCGAGCGCCGCGCGTCCTTCACGGTCTCCACATCAATCCACCAAAGCAGGAGTAGGGTTTTACGCTTCTCAGCGGCCTGAACCTGGGTAAAAAGCACCAGCGTCATCACTGTCGTGCTGTCCCACGACCTCCGCTCTTTGTGCAATGCGCCTTCCCCTGCCGAACCCCAAAGGGGTCGAAGGCCTCATAGGTGGTCGTGTTCTACCACGACATCTTTGGCGCGCCAGGTAGGGGCGCAGCGCTTGTGCGGACCCGAGGTCATGATCAGCGTGTCAAGCGACATCGGCGTTAGCATCGACGCTTGCATCATCAGCGGCTCCCGAGGAGAGAGGCGATGCCGCTCCCTCGGCCCACCTTGCCTGAGCCCTGTCGCCCGCGCCCGCTGCAATCGCGGCAACGGCGGAAACGGGAGGTGGGGGCGGTGCGACGGTCCCGAGCCGCTCGGGTGGCGCGACCACCGCACTTCCCCTATCTCTAGAAGAAGGATGAGACACGCGGCGACGCCGTCCTCCTGGTGGGTTCCCACCAAGCATGCCTGATGACTGAGAAAATCGCTAAGGTGAGCGGATAGTATGGTATGTGGCCTCTTCCTCCACTTTTGCTCGTCGATGGTCGAAGCTGCTCATTGGGTGACATCTTCGACGTCGATAAGCCCACGTGGAACTCGGTGCAGCATTTACCCCGACGAGGGAAAATCCTGAGTGAAGCGCTGGTGCAAACCCGTTAATTGATGCCTCGACGAGCGCGCTCTGGCAGGCTGTCCGCGCCTGCATGACCTTATGCCTACAGTCGTGGTATCGTCGATAGCAAAAGGGAGAGGAGAAAGGAGTCGACCCTTCCTTTTTTGCTATGCGTTGTCACCTGCAGGCGTTCGATTATCCCCCTCCGGCCCTTGTCGGGGGCCGGCATGCAACTAATAAACTGCCAAGTTTCCCTCTTGCACGCGTTTTCCATGTTGATTCAGCAGACTTGAGGCAGGTGCGCGAATGCTGTACCCTCGAGGTATGCGGGCGCGACGAACAGCCGCGGTAATGGAAAAAGGGGAACATGAACAAAAAAAGAAGCTAAGTTAACATGCTCACCAACTCTTCCTCCGGAGCTTTGCATTTGCTTATCCCTCGGACACCCAAGTTTTCTTTGTATGGTTGAATCTTTCGTGTGATGGCACCTTGCCGGATTTATCCACGCCCCTGCTTTGTTTCGAGCCTGCTCAACAAGTGGGCAGCTGCGTCAAAGACTCCTAAGGAAAAACCTGTCGGGGCATGTCCTTGCCAGCTGAATGCTAAGGACCCATTCCTCACAGCAATCGCGGCAGCATGCTACTGGCGGGCAGCCAAAACACACAAAAAGAAGCCAACCATACGAACATCCATGGGTAAAACACAAGAGGGATAACATGCACTTAAGCTTAATTAAATACGAGTTCAATGAGTGCAAAAGCAAATATAATACGGGGCCTAAACATGAGACATGCATGATGTTTTCGTTACAGGGCACCACGGCAACAAGAATGGTTCGCGGTTGTGCCTGACGGTCTTCTCAGACCCTGGGGATGGAAAGAACCTTGTCGGTGAAGGAAGCAGCTTTCTCCTCGGTAGCAGAAACATTGGCGCCCGTTGGCAGCCTCCTGAAGCCATCGGCAAGACCGAGGTCCAGATGGTGGAAGGCGAGATTGCTCAAGACCATGAAGAGGGCATTGCGGGCGAGCTTTTGGGACTCGTGGACGAAGCATCCGTCCCTTTCGTCCTCATACGTCTTCAACCCTTCGATCAACCCCTCGAAGAAGAGTGACAACTTGACACTGGGAACCTCATGTTGGCTCACGGAGAAAGCCCAGCTCTTCATCTTCATTGTTGCAATCTGGGCAGAGAGGCGCTCGGCAATATCCACCAGATTCTTGATCCAGAGGTCACGCTGCCCAACTTGGTTCGCCAGCTTGTCCTCTGCATCTTTTTGGTGGAGTCTTGAGTTGTCCAGGTCCTTTGTCAGCTGCCTCTCACGGGCATCGACAGACTCAATCTTGCTTTCCAGAGTGCCAAGCCGTGCCCTCATATTAGTGATGGAGATGTTGGCAGTGTTAAGGTCCTGGCTCTTGGATGAAAGCTGCGATTGCACCTCTTTCAGAAGGACTTCTGCCTTCTGCTCTTCCTCCTTGAGAGCCGCTGTTTCCTTGGCACTCCTGGCAAGCTCCTCTATCAGCTTGGCCACCTGTTGGTCGAGATCAGCTTTGGCATTGGACGTGGTAGCAAGGTCATCGGCAATCTTCTTTAGCTGGGCAGCAAAATCATGGGTGAGCGCGTCGAGGGCTGCCTTGTGCTTGTCCTCTAGATCCTTGGTACGTTGTTGGACAAGGACCTCCAGCTCCTCGTCCTTGTTACGGACGGTGGTTTTGAGGTTCTCTTCCCGGGAAGAGATTTCCTTCTCTTTGGTGTTCAGAAGCGCTGCGCGCTCCACCAAACGAGCTTCCCGGGCGGCGACGTCCTTGTAGGGTAACGCAGCAGAAAACAAAATTTTTCCGACCTACGCACCAGCCCAGGACCACTATGGAGACTACATACAAGGTTTGATCATTTTCGTTACCGACTCGTAGCGCAGCGGAAGTAGAGTCGATGACGATCGGCGGTGCAGATCCCCGCAGCTAGGATTTACAACCTCCCAACCGCGAGGATGTATACCCTCGTCTTCCCTTCGGACAGCCCTCCGGGAGGCGGTCGAACAGTCCCCCGGACGATGTCGCGGACAGCCCTTCGGGAGGACCTTCGAAACTCGAACGGTCACTCGGACAGCCCTTCGGGAGGACTCACAGAACTCGGACCGTCACTTGGACAGCCCTTCGGGAGGCACTCACGAACAGCCCCTCGGGCACTAAGATCGAAACTACGACCTCTCTACAGAGTTGCACACATACGGTGTCAGCTATCCGGCAGGGCTTCGCCGTCCAGAACTAGTTCCCACCGGAACCCAGACAGCCTTTCGGCTCTACGAAACTCTTTTCGTGGGAGGGAGAGAGAAGCCAGATAACATCTTGGCATGTGTATGAGAGCAAGGGATGAGTGTGGAGGGCTGCCCCTCCACCTCTATTTATAGGAAAGCCAAGGGGTAGGGTAGTTATCCAATAAAACCCAAAGGCATATGAGGGAAGTCCTTCCACAAGGACCTAAAGGAGAAACAAAGGAACAAGAGGGGCTCCAAGGTGGAGCCCCTAGTGTGGCCGGCCACTCCCCCATGAGGGCCCCCCCAAAGGGGGTTCTCATCCATCCACATCACCTTCTAGAAGCCTTTAGCAAAAGCCCTAAAAGGTGGCTTCCAAAAATTATCCAAAAAGCACTTTCACTATTCACGACGACATTTTTCAGCGTCCGTTCGAACTGAAAATATTTATGTGGGCTTAGAACAATTCCAGTACCCACTAAAATAATTTTCAACGCGTTCTGGAACAATTCCAGATTAGTGATTTTCATCTGCGAAAAGCATCTGAAGCGGTTCCGGCAGCTCCGAAACATTTCCGGTTTTTCTTCTAGAAAATTCCCAGAAGTTTCCAGAATGATTCTGGCACCCTCCAAGAATTATCAGGCATGTGCCGAAACCATTTTGACTTAATGGTATCCTCTGAAACAACTTTTCAGTTTCACCGGAACTCATCCGGTGACCTCTCTCTGCGGAACTTTTCCGCTGTCCGAAACTTTTCGGTGTCCGAAACTTTTTCGGTGATTTTCTCTCAGACTCCCTGTCTAGTATTCAGCAGATAGATGACCCTTAAGCGTGTGACCCTATAGGTTCGGTGAAGTATAGACATGACACGGAACCCCTTCCGATCAATGATCAACATCGGAGCCGTGGACACCCATATTGACCCCTATACCCACTCGAATGAATATTCGAGTGAACCTCCAGTTGCCGTGTGCTATTCCTGTTGCTTCGTGATATGTTACAAATACCCGAGGTGAGACATGTTGGCATTCCCGTGGATCAACACTTGTCCACTATGCTAGTTACCTCGTTACCGGTATTGTTCTCTTTTCTCGTTACCATGTTCCGGCATCCCCGTGATCAAATCACAAAGTGTCTGGCCAGACGATGATGGATACCGTAACACCGAGAGGGCCCAGAGATATCTCTCCATCGTCGGAGGAGCAAATCCCAATCTTGAGCTATCAAGTTACTTGACATACTTTCCCATGAACCCGTAAGCCGCCGTAATAGCCATCCATTTACGGATGACGTTTAACAAAACCCAAAGTTCATGAATCAAGCATGAAGAAACTCGATACTCTCATGGTCTGAGGAATCATGCAAACGTAAACTATCTCTGTGTTATTAACCATTAACTCATGACGAATGTATCTCATAGCATAACATCAATCGGGTCGATTCAACACAAATGTTCTTCTAACATTTGTGCCCTCAAAGTTGCTGGCATAGACATGCCTATGATTGGGAAAACATAATCATCATGCAACACTTGAGCTAGTCTTAGAGGCATGACTAGGAATACATTTTACCGTTTATTATTCCACACGTGCACATGGGTTTTCCCCAGAGCCTTTATGGATATACGGGCTCGGGAACCACAGCAGTTATAGCATGGAACATAAACCTAATTATGAACACGGAGATAAATAATAACATTTATTATTGCCTCTAGGGCATATCTCCTACAGACTCCCACTTGCACTAGAGTCAATAATCTAGTTAATGCTAATGCACTTTACACCTGTGGCACACCGGTGTAAATATGCTTCGCTTGTGGTATAGCCTGATGTCCAACGGATCTGACGACTTCAGCTCCGTGTGTATCTTTGCATATCCTCGCGTCTTCACGCTTTCACAAAATTCATATTTTATGTGGACTTGGCTTGGTATGTATGCGAATCACAGGTCGAACCTGGATTCCTCAGACTGAGTTATGGAGCAACTACCTGTAGTAGTGTCCCATTGACAAAAGCCATCTTGGAACCATACTAAGTTCATGAATGAACTATATGATTCAACATCTTCTTTGTCGCTTTTAAAAGCGGCAACATACTTTGCCTCTGTTATAGAATTCGCCACAGTAACTTGTTTGGAACAATTTCCAACTACCGTGCCACCATATTGTGTATTGCACAAAACCCTTAACTTAAATTGAAAATCGCTTGGAGCATGAATGAAGACTGTATCGATGTAATCTTTTACAACGAACTCTTCATGATCTCTGCTTGCGAGAAAACATGTCATCAGTGCTACTATAGTACTCAATGACCCTTTTTCACTGTTGTCCCATGATCAGTACTTTTGATCACTTTGGTATCTATACTCGCAACAACTTTGGGAGTATTGGACATATCTGGTTGTTTTAAATACCATGGAATACATGATTAATCCAAACACAAGAGTGTGTGGAATCTCCATCATGTATTTTGCTCATCAGTGTTTTGGGACACCGAGTCTTGCAAAAACTCTTTCCATGTGACTTCGTCAAGAATCACTCCTTGACGTTTTTAATGCTAAAAGGTTTTAGCATCTTGTCAATATGTATCTTTGCTCAGCCCTATTAGGTAAATCTATCTCCATAGATCATCATGCCTAATATAAAGGCTATTTAGCCCAAGCACTTCATTGAAAAACTATTTTCAAATGAAGTCCTAATTCGTGTCAAGAATTTTAATTCCAATTAACAATGTGTCAAGCACACAAGGTTTTCAGAAATTTTATTATGCTCCCACTTACTTTCTTGAATCACAAGCATCTTCGTTACCCATTGATGAAGTCAAACCCTTTTGACCATTTCATCAAAACACGAAGATTCCAACTCCATTTTGCTCTCTTCTGTTCATCGCTGGAACTCTGAAGTTTGCAAACTTTACTAGCATCCTCTGGAATGACAAAATACCTTGGACTGTAACACATGCAAGTCCTTGGTTTCATTTCCATCATATGGAAATCCTATTGTCATCCATGTTTCATATCTCATGACTGAAATATGTATTAATTGCTAGTTCAACCCGAACCGACTTTAAGCATCGCTACGGTGAAACAATCTCATCGTAGTCAACTCCTTGAACTTGTATATTGCAACAAGTCGAGCTTTATGGATAAAACATTTTTATCCGTATCAGTTTTAAGTTCCATAAATATTCGTCAGACTCTAAGTCTTCCGAAAGGTGTATCAAGGTTTTAATCTTGAATCACTTATATGGAAACTATCTCGGATTGTATTGGCATTTAGCCAATTCCGGAGTCAGGGCCCATCAACGCTTCCTTGTGTATCGTAGTTATACTGTTGTCTAACAACAATATCTCGTTTGCGCACCTGAGAGGGTTGCATGAGCCTTGCCTACGTGGTTCAGCTGCAAGTTCGACCGAAGTCCATACATTTTATTGTAGAGACTTCCGTATCAGTCGCAGTAGGAAACTCCGGAATCACTTCCAAGGTTCCTTTCCTTTGACCTGATGACGAAGATACTGGTTATCTCGTCGAGTTGCACTGTCCTCCCACTCACCTTTTGCAAGAACAATTCTCTTTAAAAGCATACCGTTTTGTGGCAAAAACCTTTGCCTCGGTATAGTGGTGGGGGAATACCCAATGACTTGGGATAACCTACAAAGTAGCACTTGTCTGATTTGGAATAGGTTTGTAACCTTTTACACAAGCCCCATATTCCAAATGTTAAGAAAAGGTATAACATGGTTGGGCGTACCATACCATGGTGTCATTTCAACAGACCCGATGGAGCTCTTTTCAGTGTAAAAGCCGCAGTCTCTAAAGCATCACTCTTTAAAAGGGATAATGGCAAGTTTATTTATGTCATCTTTGATCTTACCATGTCATAAATGGTTCGATTACATTTTCACGGACTTTCCACTTGCAGTGGTGTTCCGGGAGGTGCAAGTTATGAAACCCCTTTCACAACTCATCAGACATTCGCTAAACTTGTAACTAAAAAATTCCTTTCTGCAATCGAATTGTAGAAACATAATTTTCTTGTTACAATAACTTCTTCTTCATTTATGAAAACCTTTCGAATGATTTCAAAAGATCCAGACTTACCTCTCATCAAGTAAATATCCATATATCTACTTGAGTCATTTCTGAAGATAGATAAATCCACTACTTGCAACAACATTTATTGAACTACACACATCAAAATGTATGATCATCAATAAGTTTGTTGCTCGTTCCTTATGGCCTGTGAACGGTATTTCAGTCACTTTACTTTTCGGAGGAAAGTTGCAAGTGTCAGATGATTCAAAATCAACCGACTTCAAAATCCATCATAATGGAATTTCCATGCGGGTTTCTCCAATGTGACCAAATGCAGTGCCACACGTGTGTGGTATTCTGTTAGTCTTGCGACATTTAGTTTCAGTGTTATGGATGTATCATATTACCATCAATATTCATAACATACATCCCATCTTGGATGGAAGCATGGCCCTTCATGTTATTCATAATACTGAACAACAATTGTTGTTTTTATGAACAACTCCTATTGCAACAAACATTGTGCAATGGGCTAGAGTGTATGAAACTCTAAAATGAATTATGAAAGTAAACATAGAGGTAATATTTTATTATCATTATTCATAACATACGTTTCATTCATAATGAAAGTATGGCCCTTATGTTATTCATAACACCGAACATCAAAAGTTCTCTTATGAACAACCTTCTTGCAAGATACCTTATGCAATGGGCTAGAGTTTGTGAAACTCTAAATGAATTATGAAAATAAATAAAGATGGTAATACACCGATGGAAGGTATAGTAACATTTACTATGTTCCCTGTGTATACCTAAACCTCATTCCTGGCAAGTCTTTCAGGCCATAGTAGTTTTTACATCGAGTTGCAACAGAATGCAATCGAGCAGGTATCTTTGTGATTTAACTCACAATACCCAAGAATTAGTGATTAACAATTTAATCATAATTCCCAAGGACTATATCTTTGACCAGCCTTCTATACATCAAAAACTTGTATGACATTCATACATGAGCTGGGTATTCCAGTCTTCTTTCTTATTGCCTTTATACTTCTAATAGTTTAACTTTTAGTATTTCTCCTACTTCCAGAAGAAGCACCCAACTTAAGAGTGGCGTTAGCCCCGGACTTCCTAGGCGTGAAAGTTTCACTAACACCCTTCGGACACTTCCTTTCTCTTTAAGTTGTTGTTTTATTCACCTTTCATCATATGATAGGCGTTCTTCTGGATCCCTCTCTTATCAGTCTAATGCATAGTAAACTCCTTTACTAATAGTTTGCAAAACAAACATTGCTTTGGATATCTCATATCTTTTAGCCTTTGTCTGTCTCTGAAAATGATTTTCAGATTCCATGAATATCACATAACTATCCAAACTTTCGAAGTTCGGGTCTCATGGAAGCAAACATATTGCACTTGACTGAAACGGGATTCCAACTTTTGGATCGAAGGACGAGAGTCATATGATCCATAGCATAAGCGAGAGAATACTGAAAGTATGCGATAGGACAAAGTCCTTCTCGGCACTCTTGAGGACAATCCTCACATTACGTTACCAAGCGTAAAATTTTAACCAGATATTTAACAGCTATTCAATTTTAACAGGGAAGGTGGAAACGCGAGCCATTATTCTACAACTATTTTGCAAATCACACTTAGACAGAGTTCATAATTAATTGCACTGAGAATTAAACAAGTTAATTCTACAGCGCGCTCCCACTCAAATCAATATCTCTCATAATTGATTGTGAGTGATTCAAGATCCGTATTTCAATTGTTCGCCATTGGTGTAACACCACTGATGACGAAAATCTCAACCGGTAGGCCAACTTGCCAATCACATCTCTATGTGACTCTTGTTCATCTTTCGATGCGAGTGTTCCGAGCTCATGACGGTCATGCCTGAACGTCAAGACAACCAAGTGATCTCGCTGCGAGGTCTCAACTCACCCGCCTCACACATCCCTAATCGTTCGTACCCGTGTGACACGGCGCACCCCGAAAAGTTAGGTGCCGTGACGGTGCTACACTTGGGAGAACACTAACTACTTGATATTTTTGTGAGAGATCACCCTAATAAAAAGCGACTACCGCGCAATCAAGAAGGGTGCATCATAAGGGATAAACATCTCAGGCAATTCATAATAGCATGATATGGTATAGCCCTTTCTGACGGAGAAGTCTTTCATTTCTTCGTCTTCGGCATTCGCGTCGGTGTTCACCTTCGCGAAGATTGCCACCACCATGTCGATACACCAGATAATATTGCTATCTCTATAGCTAATAAAATAATGCATTACACAAGGTTGACACGCAGGTCATTTAAAGTGCAATCATATGGCTCCAGCCATCATGCCAAATCATGACACGCAGGTCATGTTAATCAATTTACATCATATAGACATCTCATACATAATCAAATTATTATGAGCACAGCTATACCACATCATATGCACATGCAAACCCTCCTGCAAAACCAAGTTAGACGTCTCTAATCGGTTCATGCAAAAACTTGTTTTACGTGGCTTCTAAGGTTTCGAAACAAACCGAAGCTACCAACGTCCATCATCAAGTATGATAATTCAAGTCGCTAGATTAACTTTCCAGGGTGTATGAAAACCGAGATAATGAAATCTTGAGCCCCATACTAAACTTCGTCATACGCATGACCCCCGTGCAGATCATATCTGCATTGCCCTTTCGTTTGCAAAATTTCATCTTTCTTTTTAACTACGGTGGAATTCAATGGACTGTTAGCACTTCGTTGATCAATCAGGATCGCGGATTGCCAGAACATTGAAACTCCACCATACTGTTATCAAGATCAGAAATATGCAAATTCCAGGGAAGCAACAAGAACATCGGGCAACAGATTTCATCTGCTACCCGCACAAATAATTTTCAGTAATAGAACTCATCTACTACCTAATTATATTGTGCAACACCCATACATCTCCATGTATTCTAGATCGCAACCTGCATCTACGCATAGCACGGCTCTGATACCACTGTAGGGTAACGCAGCAGAAAACAAAATTTTTCCGACCTACGCACCAGCCCAGGACCACTATGGAGACTACATACAAGGTTTGATCATTTTCGTTACCGACTCGTAGCGCAGCGGAAGTAGAGTCGATGACGATCGGCGGTGCAGATCCCCGCAGCTAGGATTTACAACCTCCCAACCGCGAGGATGTATACCCTCATCTTCCCTTCGGACGGCCCTCCGGGAGGCGGTCGAACAGTCCCCCGGACGATGTCGTGGACAGCCCTTCGGGAGGACCTTCGAAACTCGAACGGTCACTCGGACAGCCCTTCGGGAGGACTCACAGAACTCGGACCGTCACTTGGACAGCCCTTCGGGAGGCACTCACGAACAGCCCCTCGGGCACTAAGATCGAAACTACGACCTCTCTACAGAGTTGCACACATACGGTGTCAGCTATCCGGCAGGGCTTCGCCGTCCAGAACTAGTTCCCACCGGAACCCAGACAGCCTTTCGGCTCTACGAAACTCTTTTCGTGGGAGGGAGAGAGAAGCCAGATAACATCTTGGCATGTGTATGAGAGCAAGGGATGAGTGTGGAGGGCTGCCCCTCCACCTCTATTTATAGGAAAGCCAAGGGGTAGGGTAGTTATCCAATAAAACCCAATGGCATATGAGGGAAGTCCTTCCACAAGGACCTAAAAGAGAAACCAAGGAACAAGAGGGGCTCCAAGGTGGAGCCCCTAGTGTGGCCGGCCACTCCCCCATGAGGGCCCCCCCAAAGGGGGTTCTCATCCATCCACATCACCTTCTAGAAGCCTTTAGCAAAAGCCCTAAAAGGTGGCTTCCAAAAATTATCCAAAAAGCACTTTCACTATTCACGACGACATTTTTCAGCGTCCGTTCGAACTGAAAATATTTATGTGGGCTTAGAACAATTCCAGTACACACTAAAATAATTTTCAATGCGTTCTGGAACAATTCCAGATTAGGGATTTTCATCTGCGAAAAGCATCTGAAGCGGTTCCGGCAGCTCCGAAACATTTCCGGTTTTTCTTCCAGAAAATTCCCAGAAGTTTCCAGAATGATTCTGGCACCCTCCAAGAATTATCAGGCATGTGCCGAAACCAATTTGACTTAATGGTATCCTCTGAAACAACTTTTCAGTTTCACCGGAACTCATCCGGTGACCTCTCTCTGCGGAACTTTTCCGCTGTCCGAAACTTTTCGGTGTCCGAAACTTTTTCGGCGATTTTCTCTCAGACTCCCTGTCTAGTATTCAGCAGATAGATGACCCTTAAGCGTGTGACCCTATAGGTTCGGTGAAGTATAGACATGACACGAAACCCCTTCCGATCAATGATCAACATCGGAGCCGTGGACACCCATATTAACCCCTATACCCACACGAATGAATATTCGAGTGAACCTCCAGTTGCCGTGTGCTATTCCTGTTGCTTCGCGATATGTTACAAATACCTGAGGTGAGACATGTTGGCATTCCCGTGGATCAACAACTTGTCCACTATGCTAGTTACCTCGTTACCGGTATTGTTCTCTTTTCTCGTTACCGTGTTCCGGCATCCCTGTGATCAAATCACAAAGTGTTTGGCCAGACGATGATGGATACCGTAACACCGAGAGAGCCCAGAGATATCTCTCCATCGCCGGAGGAGCAAATCCCAATCTTGAGCTATCAAGTTACTTGACATACTTTTCCATGAACCCGTAAGCCGTCGTAATAGCCACCCATTTACGGATGACGTTTAACAAACCCCAAAGTTCATGAAGCAAGCATGAAGAAACTCGATACTCTCATGGTCTGAGGAATCATTCAAACGTTAACCATCTCTGTGTTATTAACCATTAACTTGTGACGAATGTATCTCATAGCATAACATCAATCGGGTCGATTCAACACAAATGTTCTTCTAACATTTGTGCCCTCAAAGTTGCTGGCATAGACATGCCTATGATTGGGAAAACATAATCATCATGCAACACTTGAGCTAGTCTTAGAGGCATGACTAGGAATACATTTTACCGTTTATTATTCCACACGTGCACATGGGTTTTCCCCAGAGCCTTTATGGATATACGGGCTCGGGAACCACAGCAGTTATAGCATGGAACATAAACCTAATTATGAACACGGAGATAAATAATAACATTTATTATTGCCTCTAGGGAATATCTCCTACAGTCCTCCTTGGCCATGATCATCACCTCCTGTTGCCGCTGAAGGATTTGGAACTGCTTGCCGAGCCACTCATGCAATTTGTTGCCCTTGTCCCTCAGCTTCTGATCCATGAGGTTGGCAGAGTTGCGTTGCTCCTTGAGAGCCTGCCCCTTCTGGTTGTACCTGTTTTGAATCTCCTTGATGCCTGCTGCCATGGACTCCAGAAAGGACAGGTCCAAGACTACGCTAACCGAGTCATCAGTCTCTACAACTCGCTGGGACAATGGTACCATGATGCGCTGGATCTCTTCAGCGAGGTTGGCACTTACTGCCGTGGATGAAGCGGGAGCTCCACGACCAGGTTTGGCAAGGACCAATGCCAGACTGCTCGAAGATGGTTGCGGGGCTGCGGCCGAGGTGCCAAACTGGGGAGGAGGGCTCATGGTCTGAACCGAAACCTTCTCTTCGACCACTACCCCCCAGTCCGGGCACACTGCCGGAGGCCTTCTCTGGGGCCTCGCGGGTATCCCCGATAGTATGTTCCTGGCCCTCCGCGGCAGCAATCTTGGCGGCCTTTTCGGCAGCGTCCTTACCAATGCTGGCAACATCCTCCAATAGCTATGGTTCCTCAGCCACTAGGACTGCAAGCGAGATTGGCAAGGGACGGCAAGGAAATAATATGCATCAGAAAGTCAGAGACTTGAAGCAAAACTAAAACAGACGACAGAAGGCGAAGAGCGAGTAGATTACCTGGAGATGCTTGCCGTGGAAGGGCATCAGTTTCCCCGGCGACACCCGTTGCCGGGACATGACCCTCGCCCCCTTCCCCGGTAGTCACTACGTCAGCATGGGCCGATCCTTCCGTGGAGGCCCTTGCCGGGGATTTCTCGACTTGGACGTCGGGTAGGGTGAGCCCCTCCTGGGGCACCTCGCTCTAGACGAGCTCACCCTTTCCCTTGACGGAAGAAGGGACTCGCTCTCCCATGCCCTCGCTGGCGGGGAGGGCCTGCCCCATACCTTCATACTGGGGGCTGGGCCGGGGGCTTGACGCGGGATCATCCATATTGCCTCCCGCCGAGCCCGTGCCCTCCGGAGGCCCCGACGCATCCACTTGCTTGGCTCGCTTGACCCGGTGGGCGTGAATCTCTCCCTCATCTCTCCCAAAACCAACAAAGCAAGATTGGGTCAGCAAATCTACAAGTGCATGAGGCATCGACAAGAAGAGATGGCATTTTCCTTACTCTGAGTCAATGAGCAGGACCCCTTCGCGTTTTTTCCTCTTTTATGAGGAACGAACATGGGGGGTGGCTCCTCGCCGCTTCCTCTCAGGAAGTTACCATTTTACATTAACTGCTACAGTCCCATGACCCCACGACCTGCGGTAATTGCATGGACTGGACGTTGAGGCGACTGGTCATCATAACAAACCGCTGCACGCGCAGCGTTAATTTCCTTCGACATGTGTCCGTGCACTGTTTGGGACCTAACCCATAGTGCCCGGTGACATGTATGGCTCAGGCCCGGGGCTTCTGTCGGGGTACACAAATAGGGGTGTATGTTTCCCCTGACTTGTGCACGGACAGTAGGCCTCCGTCCAAGCAACACCAAGCATTCAAGATAGAAACCAGCCAGAGAGAGAGAGAGCTCTTTGAAGAATCAAAGGGCGGATCAAGAAGACCAAGACAAGCCAAGACAGCAAGATATCACTAAGGAAAAACCTCCCTTGCCGGGCAGGCGGGCCTGGTCAGGTTGAGGCCACCTCGAAGACAAGTCCCAAGACTTCCTTGGCAAGGATTGCCGGGGGCGCTAGAGGCCTACATCCCCGTCAGGGCTCCACCGCTCCACCGCATTGCAACGCAAGTCACTCATCGTTGCGGTGTCGAGCCCCCAGATAACTAAGTGGCAGTCATTTGGCACGTGGCGGCCACTTATGAGGAAGATCACCTCCATATGACACCCGTCCAGAAGCGTGTCAAGCAAACAGGTGGAAGATGACTAAAGCGGCGCGGCAGGCCTGCCGGGCCGTATCCACGGCATGACACATGGCAACACATTTAATGCGCTTTGTCCTAACTGCCAGAGTTAGGTATGATAGCACTGTTCGCTATCTAATCACTGGATAATGACCATTTTGCCATTGTGGTAACCCCTTGGCCTATAAAAGGAGGACCGTGGCAACCTTAGAAAGGATTCGGACCCTCGTGTACTCATACGCGCGTAGCTGCTCTCCCCAAGGTGACCCTGCCGGGCTCGAGCGCCGCGCGTCCTTCACGGTCTCCACATCAATCCACCAAAGCAGGAGTAGGGTTTTACGCTTCTCAGCGGCCCCAACCTGGGTAAAAACCACTAGCATCATCACTGTTGTGCTGTCCCACAGCCACTGCTCTTTGTGCAATGCGTCCTCCCCCCAGCCGAACCATAAAGGGCCGATGGCCTCATAGGTGGCCGTGTTCTACCACGACACCGATGATGATTTCCCCCTTTGGCAGGGTGCCGGAATAGGATCTAGATTAGTTTTTCGTGGCTACAGAGGCTTGCGATGGCGGAATTTTTGATCTAGGGTTATTTCTGAGTGTTTCTGTATTTATAGGATTTTTTGGCGTCGGTCTCACGTCCATATGGGCTATGAGGGGCCCACTCCTTCACGAAAACATGCATCAACCCCTATGCATAGATTAACCCAATGTCACCACGGGAATCCGCAAGTTGAGTGCCAAAACATACATCAAGTGAATCAATAGAACATCCAATTGTCACCACAGATGTCCCATCGCAAGACATACATCAAGTGTTCTCAAATCCAATACTCAATCCAACATAACGAAATCTCAAAGAGCAAGACTCAATTCATCACAAAAAGATAGAGGGGGAGAAACACCATATGATCCAACTATAATAACAAAGCTCGCGGTACATCAAGATCGTGCCAAATCAAGAAGACGAGAGAGAGAGATCAAACACATAGCTACTGGTACATACCCTCGGCCCCGAGGGTGAACTACTCCCTCCTCGTCATGGAGATCGCCGGGATGATGAAGATGGCCACCAGTGATGGTTTCCCCCTCCGGCAGGGTGCCGGAACGGGCTCCCGATTGGTTTTTCGTGGCTACAGAGGCTTGCGGCGGTGGAACTCCCGATCTAGGTTTATTTCTGGAGGTTTTGGTATTTATAGGAGGTGTTGGCGTCGGGGACAAGTCAAGGGGCCCCATGAGGCGACGACAAGACAGGGGCGCGCCCTAGGGGGGGCGCCCTCCACCCTTGTGGTTGCCTCGGGACTCCTCTCCGATATCTTTTTGTTCCAGTATTTTTTATATTTTACAAAAATATTCTCCGTAAATTTTCAGCTCATTCCGAGAACTTTTATTTCTGCACAAAAAACGACACCACGGTAGTTCTGCTGAAAATAGCTTCAGTTTGGGTTAGTTCTAATCAAATCATACCAAAACCATATAAAATTGTTGTAAAGATGGCATGAATACTTCATAAATTATAGATACATTGGAGACGTATCAGCATCCCCAAGCTTAACTCCTGCTCGTCCTCGAGTAGGTAGATGATAAAAGAAATAATTTATGAAGTGTGAATGCTAGCATAGTGCATAAGTTTGATCAATGATAGTTCCAAACACTTTTTCTAGCATCATTATATATCATAACAGTAGCTCATATCATAAAACATCTCATGATCATGTAGCACGCTATTCACATATTAAAGCATAGACCATAAACTTTCTTGAAAACTAACAAACTATGTTCTCAGTCATCAAACAATTGCAATTCATCTTATTTTCAGGAAGGGTTTATGTAAGAGCTTTGATTTAGAAAATTCCACATACTCAACTATCATATAGTCTTCCATGATTGCTACCACTCAAAGCATATTTTTAGAACAAATTGCATCCATTGAACACAGAGAAAGATGGGGGCTTAATGTTTCGCCTCCCAACTTATTTATCATATAGATAATTGTCAATAATAATAATTCATGATCAAATATATTTGAATGGCCATATATGCTTGGATCTTTCCCCACCACATGATGCTTGCCAACTAAAGAGGAGGTTGGAATGAGAAGGAATACTACTGACTCTTGCATAAAAGTAAAAGATAGGCCCTTCGCAGAGGGAAGCAGGGATTTGCAGAGGTGCCAGAGCTCGAAGCTTTTAAAACAGAGATGAATATAATTTTGAGAGGTATGCTTTCATTGTCAACATAACAACCAAGAGTTCTCACTATCTTCCATGCTAGATACATTATAGGCGGTTCCCAAATAGAATGGTAAAGTTTTTACTCCCCCTCCACCAACAATCACACTCCATGGCTGGTCCGAAACAACGGGTACCGTACATACCAACAACAATCATGGGGGAGTTTTGTTTGATGATTATATTTCGATTTGATTTCGAGCATGGAACTGGGCATCCCGATTACCAGCCACTCTCTCGTGAATGACAAGTGAATCAACACTCAACGTGAGAATAACCCACCTAGCATGGAAGATACTGACAGCCCCTAGTCGCTACATGAGCGATTCGGGCATACAAAACAGATTATTATTTGAAGGTTTAGAGTTTGGCACATGCAAATTTACTTGGAACGGCAGGTAAATACCGCATATAGGTAGATATGGTGGACACTCATGGAAGAGACTTGGTTCAAGGATTTTGGAATAACAAGCAGTATTCCCGCTTAGTACAGAAATTTTGGCTAGCAAAAGATTCTAAATAGCAAGCACCACATGTTGGAGGATCCATAACAATATAACTTCTATACAAATTTACCCAAACATAACTCATTATGTTGTCTTCCTTGTTCAACTTCAACTAATATTCTCAAGTTTGAAAATAATTAATGGGGCTCACAATCATAGAAGATGTCCAAGATAGTATATTTATATGTGAAACTTCTCTTCCTTCAATATTCTTTCATGAATTGTTCAAGTGACCAATACTATGTTTGCTAACTTTCAATAAATTTACCACCTCTACTTCTTATATGTGAAGTCATTACTCCCCATGGGATAAGCATATGAAACATATATAAATTCAGATTTATGATATTCAATTCATTCAACCATTTACTCATAGGATATAAGTGAAGCACGAGAGTAAATGATAAACTACTCCAAAAAGATATAAATGAATATCAATGAGTAGTTGAATAATTATGTAGCTATATGAAGAATCTCTCTCATAAATAAAATTTCAGATCTTAATATTTTATTCAAACAGCAAGCAAAACAAAATAAAATGACATTTTAAGAATAGCACACATCAAGTGAAGAAGCAAAAACTTAGGCTCGACCGATGCTAACCGATAATTCTTGATGAAGAAAGGTGGGATGCCTACCGGGGCATCCCCAAGCTTAGATGCTTGAGACTCCTTGAACATCAACCCCTATGCATAGATTACCCCAATGTCACCACGGGAATCCGCAAGTTGAGTGCCAAAACATACATCAAGTGAATCAATAGAACATCCCATTGTCACCACAGATATCCCATCGCAAGACATACATCAAGTGTTCTCAAATCCAATACTCAATCCAACATAACGAAATCTCAAAGTGCAAGACTCAATTCATCACAAAAAGGTAGATGGGGAGAAACACCATATGATCCAACTATAATAACAAAGCTCACGGTACATCAAGATCGTGCCAAATCAAGAACATGAGAGAGAGAGATCAAACACATAGCTACTGGTACATACCCTCAGCCCTGAGGGTGAACTACTCCCTCCATGTCATGGAGACCGCCGGGATGATGAAGATGGCCACCGGTGATGGTTTCCCCCTCCGGCAGGGTGCCGGAACGGGCTCCCGATTGGTTTTTCATGGCTACACACTACAACAAGACCCCCGCTATAGCAACGCTTTTTTCTGTATCTAAAAGCCCATATATGCGTTGCTAGTGTCTTTACCAACGGTTTGAGATGCGTAGCCTTATCCAGTGTTGCTAGCGCATAATGCAACGCTTATATTGCCGTTGGTAAAAGGAACCGTTGCAAGACTACAACAGATAAAGCGGACTTCTACAACAATTTTATATGTTGGTGGTTAATGCACAAGAATCAAAATCCCATTACTTGCAACGGAGAATTTCCAACGCTTCAAGTGTTGGCACGGATATAGTGTGATTATTATTATTATTATTATTATTATTATTATTATTATTATTATTATTATTATTATTATTATATCTATATCTAATCAATGCTCCATGTAATTGTGTATTTCAAGTGAAGAGAAACAAGAGAATATACTGACAAGACGAAGAAATCATATATCATATATGAGATAAAATTGTTGGATTATAATAGTGGATATTACAAGAGGAACATCATCCAAATGTGATGCATAATCTAACTATTTTCTTGACAGTGAAACTTAAACTAAAAGCATCCATCAACATCCCTACAACTTAACTAAAACTTAATCGAGGAACAACATCCAACAAGAACATCATCCCCACAACATAACTAAAACTGGAAACATCCATCATGGTCACCATCATGAAACAGAACATCAACATCATCATTGCAGTACACTTGCCACGCACCCATATACTCATCCATTTATCTTTTGAATCTACAAACAAGAAAACAAAATGAACTGTTAACAAACAATGCATTGACATGATGCAAGTAATAATAGAGGCAAGATATTATTCACGTACAAAGGTTAAGGGCCATGCAATCTTTGTTTTTTCTGCATTACCAAGAGTATTGCAGTTTTTGCGACTCCGCACCAAATTTTCAGTTTTCACAAGTGCCATATCAACATGCACCGCCCAGAATTCATTCCTAATTTCAGCACCATCAAGTTTAAATTTAGGATCACAACTTACAATTGTAGCAAGAGCTACATCCTTGCTATGGTTTTTCAGGCTCTTCAAGAATACTTTAGTTCCTGGCTGTTAGAGAAAATGAAAGTAGCCATATGAAAAAACAGAAACGAAACAGAGGAACAAATGAAATGAATGAGCACTCTTACAGGTAATTCACTAGCACCCAACCAGCTCAGCGAACCACTTTGAGCACTCTTACTGCTTGCATTAGCACCTTTTGTTGTTTTTTTGGTCTGGACAACAGTCTGATAGCAAAGAAGAAGTAATAAACAAATAAACAAGCTAGCATTATAGTTTGAACAGAAATGTGATGTGATTATGAAAAGATACCAGTTTTTTTGCAGCAGAAGTTTTTTCTCCCTGACGTGCACTGACATTCTCAAGCAAAGTTTCTTTGTTCTGAACGGCATTCTGATAGCAAGACGGCCAGTAGATACATAACCATCGGAGCAATGTATTTTGAACATATTGTATATGGTAACGAAAATATACCTTATGTGCAGCAGAATTTATTTCCCCTTGCTGAGTACTGAAATTATGATCAGAAGTTTCTTGGTTCTGGACAACATTCTGATAGCAACAAGTAAACACATAAAGATGGGAGCACTATAGTTTGATCATTATTTCGTATATAGGACTATGATGATACCTTGTGTGCAGCAGAACATTTTTCTAGTTGTCGTGCACTGGCACCATTATGAACCATAGTTTCTTTGTTCTAGGATAAAATGATACACATCAAGTTTTGGGTATTGTATATGCAATTGCAAAAAGTGCAAGCACAACAACTTAAAACTCACTAATGACAGGTTCTAAAGAGTATTTAAGTAGACAAATCTTATCTGAAATAGAATTCTTGTTTGATGCTTGCAAATCTGCATCGTTTGATCCACTTGGTTTGTTCTGTAAATTATTTGATTGTTTTTTAACAAGTTGGAGTCCATCAACCGGAGGAGCAAGCACTCTCTACAGATAGCATGACATAAATATTAATTGAGAGATAATTTCCAGACATAAATTTGAGGAATTTTATTGTGTACTTTGCCAAGATACAAACTTTTCTGTTTGAGTTGTGTCCATCAACCGAAGGTTCAAGCCCAACTGTAGCCATTGGATCTGAAATTTCCTATGATAGGAATACAGAAAGGTTAGTCCAAAAAATAAATGAAGCTTACAGTTGTTAGAAATTTACCTGATTTGGTTGTCTTTCCATTCTTCTCATCTTCTCCTCTAGTTCCATAATTTTAGCATCCCGATTTTTATTTACTTGATGTAATTTTTCCATTTCAACTCTAAAAGCTAGCATATCTTCATTTGGTGTATCCTCCACCGAAGTAAAATGTGTATCCTGGAATACACGTGAAGTAGAAACATCAAAAAGTTTTTTTGGGTTTGGAACTAGTCCCAAGCCATGTACATGGCCAGGCTTGTCATCCCCTAATACTTTGTTCAACGCATCTCCTTTCCATGCAGTCTTTCCATCCCTGTTATCTGCTAATTCAGGGTTCTTGTCCATAATATCTTTCAACTCTTCCTAAATACAGGAACAATGTGAATAATAAGAATATATATAATATCAAATTCAAATACGAATGGTTGAGAGTTGTAAATGTACCACATGAGCATTAATGATTTTGTTCTTGCAAGTTTTCGGCTTGTGCGTATGGATGAACAAGTGAGCCCTATGAGGGTACTTCTTATCAGGATCTGCATCTTTCTGTTGATATGTAATGTAAACATGAATTGCATTAGAAAACATGAATGGAAGAGAGATGCATGAAGTAAGTATAATTTACCATTTCTTCCCTCTGACGAGAGAAACTTTTTGTCCCACTAGTATGTGTAGACTTCCTCATTGAACAATTATTTCTATTTGTAGCACTAACCCCCTACCAAAGAATGAATCGAAACAATTATGTGCATATCTTTCATCGTATCCACACAGCAATATGTAAAGTCCAACAAGGAAAGTTGAAAATGGAATTCTTTTAAGTACCTTTGCTTTCTGGGTTGTCCAATGATTAACTAGAGATCTCCACTGATCCGGAGTCACATATGTTGGTTTATTGTTGTAATTGGCTTCGGTGCTTTTTTTCTCATCAAAATACATTGCTTTCAGATCGGACTTATGTTGCCTCCATCTGTCTCCAATTGTCTTCAATATATATTTTTCCATGCGAGGAGGGTAAAGGAACCTCATCTACAAAACAATTACAACATAAATATGGTGAGTGCAATGTAAGGCAACATAGAACAAGCTAGTAAAGGATATTCAGTGGATTAAATTTTACCTTCACTTGATCTAGTATAGCCTTTACATTTGTTTTAGTTTTGAGCAATCTCCAATCCTTGTAGCTCAAGCAACACAATGATCCATTCCTTGCAACTGAGCCAAGAAAGTCCCCAAGATGTTTAGCCTCTTTTCCAATTGACTGATCTATGTCATTGCAGCGAACCATTATCCTTTTCCCTTTTGGAAGGTTCCAAATATATTTCAGCTTCCTCTTCTTACGCTCTTTTGTTTCTGCATTTTCAGCTGAATATATAGAACCATGAATTATATGTTACGATCAAGAATAATCAAATATTGTAAACGATAAGTAATGAGCAACAAACTTACCATCTTCATTTTCATCAGCATCATCACAATCTGTGAAGCCTTCTTCATCATTAGTAGCTCTTTCATGGACATCGGATGATTCGACATCTTTTTCAGTAGAATTATGATGTTCGATCGGTTCTTCCATCATATATTCTTCATTGGATTCAACAACGTTAATTTTTGTCCGTGACATATCTGCTGCAACATTAAAATGACCAAAAGTTTAAATAATTTTTGCAAAAGACAATATTTTGTGGTCCTACTCGACCTTATGACAGTCATCCCAACAGATGTGAAGATGATTAGTTCAGATTTCAGCTTAAACAATCATATTTTCAAGTAATTACTACCCCTGCAATCAACAAAATAAGTCTGACCACATTGTACTTGATGTGGTATGGTGCTTAACTTGGTGTTTGCTGGGGGGAGGGGGGCACACATGTTCAGGTATAACACTATCCATAGATAGTAAGAGGATGACAAGGTCAAGGACACTCAAGTTTATTTTCTTTTCTGTTAAGGAGGTTTGGTTCATGCACAACCAATATAGCGCTGATGCTATGTTATTCTCAAGTCACTAACATTTATTTTCAGAACAAGTGCGTCGTTCTGCAGACTGGACAGTTAGTTGTGCTGCTGCACATCATGTTCTGATATTTATAAAAAAAATTAACATTCAAATTATTGGGCGCTGCAGATCATGTTCTGATACTCATAAGAACTAACCCAACTATATATACTACCCAACAAGAACATGATAGTCAGAAATTGAGTTCCATAAAGAAAGTTTATGAAGAGATTGAACTCACCAAGGTAGTAATGGTGCAGAACTAGATTGAAATACTGCACGCGTCCGCACCTGACACCCCAACAGTTACCAGAAGCAATCCACTCTATCTGAAGGCTCCCCGAAATTCTAAACCAATAACAGAGGACAACTATCAAACACTTGGTGTGCACTATCAAATTCAATCAAGAGAAGAGTACTTAGAAAGCATAGAAGGGATAGATCTGAACCGAGACGGGGGGAGGAGGCAAAATCACCAATTTTGCTTTTTACTTCAATTTTATGTCTACCGCTCAAAAATGAAATAAATTATGCCTGGGTATGAAATTTTGTCAAAAAAACAACCCTGCTGAAATTCGAACCTGGCCCTACGCCTCCAACCAGACACAGCAGCGATGCTGTCTGGTGTCGCGCGTGACACCTCCGGCCTACATCCTGGTCGCGCGCTCCACCAGACACAGGAGGCGGCGGTGTCTGATCCACCGCGAGGCCCCTCCTCCTGATGGCGCGTTGTACCAGACAAGGAGATCGTGAAGTCTGATCCCCCGCGAAGCTCTTTGCTGCTGTTCTGCTCTTCGGCCATGCTCCGCTGTCATGCGTCCCCAAGCTCTCAACTGCACCACTCCTCTTCCTCCTGTGCTGCAGATCGTCTCCAAAAACGAGCCCCTGCAGATGTGTGTGATGGATAAATCCTGCTCCTATTTACTATTCTGTTATTGAGATCCACTGTTGTGCTGAGTGTTGGCCAATAAAGCCACGGCGACCGCGTCAGGTACATGTGCGTGCGCGAGCTGGGCGCGTCGGGTGCTGACCGAGCAGCACCGGGACCGTGGCGTGTGTGCGTGAGTGTGTAGCACGGGGGTGTCCGTGTGGGTGTGCACCGTGCGCATGAGTGTAGGAGCAGTCAGTTGGCGAGCGGAGGAGGCGCGATGAGCTGGTCAACAGCGGGCTCGCCGCGAACGGGACGTGTGCGTGCATGTCGTGGGCGCGGCCAGAGCGGGCAGGGCCGAGAGCTCCGAGTGGGGCGGGACGTGGGTTCGTGCCCTGGTGGTGCCCTGGTATAAAGCCCCGTCCGTGTGCGTTGTAACTGTGTGTGGTGTCGAGTTTGTGCTCGGGAAAAAAAGGCCATTGTTGCGGCGGCGTTCGTGCGCCGGAAAAGCTCGCCGTGTCCACCGTGTGCTCCATGTTCCTCCTCCTTCTCGGTTCGTGCTAGAGAGAGAGAGAGAGAGAGAGGTGATTACAGAGAAGAGATGGCGCTGAGACAATCTTAAAATTTCACATTTATGTAACTATATGCTTCTTATTTCTCTCTTTTTCTCTTTCTCACTCTGTTTTCTGAACCAAAAACATTATGCAACTCACACTTTATAGATACTGCAAGTCATGATGTATTGGAAAGAAGACAACCAACACCAATGTATTGATCGAGTTCGTGGAACCAGCCTATTAGACACTTCTATGCTATTCGTGCAACCAACATATTTGGGATCAAGTATTGACACTTTAGGCCTGTCACACCTACAAATCTTCTTGTCTGAATTATAAAGTACATAAACATCAAAGAAAAAATAGCAATAACACTAATGAATTTGTCACTTCAACTAAGCTCCACATATGATAGGTGACTTTTTCATTATCAATCGAACCTGCATTCAGAAGCAATAGTGGTAAGTTTCATGTCCAGAATGACACAAGTTGCAGCAATGATACTAAGAATGTAAATAACAGAATCACATTGGAACCTGACCTTTATTCAGGTACTGTGTCATCACTTGACACTATAGGAGCATCTACAGTTTCTCCCTCTATATCTCTTCTCATCCAATTCTGTTTCTGATGGGCAGTATCAAAAAGCTGAAAGAATTTACTGACATGATAAGGTTCTGTTTCCACATCATTCCATTCTTCACCCATATCAAAATTATCTCGAGGCATCATCTTCAAAACAATTGACCATCCTGGATAAAGATGGTCATCCACGTAGAATACTTGGTCAACTTGATTGGCAAATACAAAAGGTTCATCCTCTGCCTTTTTACCAGTGTGAGTTAGACTAGAGAAATTCACAAGTCTACACCCATACTTATCTATTTGCATACCTTTTCCTTCGGTAACATCAACCCATTCACATTTAAATAGCACCACAGAAAATTTTCGGAAATAGTCTAACTCAATTATGTCCACAATCCTTCCAAAGTACATGACATTTCCAAGAATAGGATTTTTATCACGTGCAGAAGAGTAGCTTGACGTTTTTGCTGTCACAACAACTCCACTATTTTGAGTTACTTTGTCATAACGCTTCGGCCTAAATCTGTATCCTTGAATATTGAATGCTCTATGTTTCGTTGCAACCTCAAGTGGACCACGGGCCAGCCATCTAATTTCCTCACTGATGTTGTCACTACCTTTCTCCCTCTCCAACTGCATCACCTACAGGAACACAAATAATAGAGTGCATAAGCTACATTCTAATTCTAAATAAATTGAATCATTGTACTTACATGATCCTTGAACCATTCAGGAAATTGTTCATGCTGCATCTTCTCAAAGGTCCTTGGATCTATGCGCTTCTTGCGATTCTTCCTTCTCAAATAAGCCCCATGTTCTCTACAAAATACAAAGACCACTATTTCATTTTAAAACTTATTAATTAACAAATGAAGAGGTAGTGGCATGATATTTACTCCAAATATGGCTTCACAGCATCACAGTTGAACAACACATATCTGTGGGCTTGTGTTGCCTCCTTATCCGTTAAAGTGTATGCCATTGGTCTTCCCAATGATTTCCCTACTGGAGGAAACAACATAGATTGTTGTGAAAATATTGAAGATTCAGAGTCCTCTGGGTTGTCATCATTCCTTGATGGTTGGTTATGCTTGGTGGAGAAACCCTGTAGATATCTTGAACAAAATGTCATGCACTCATCCGATAAAAATGATTCTGCAATTGAACCCTCTGGACGAGCTTTGTTCCGAACAAAGGACTTTAGCTCACCAAGATACCTATAGCACATATATATCCAATAAGTTATAAATGTATATGCAAAAAAAAAGGATTGTAATAAATTTAGGAGAGAAAGATTGTAATAAGTTAACAATGTATATTCAATAAATTACCTTTCAATGAAGTACATCCACCGATATGCAACTGGTCCTGCTATTTTACATTCACTTGCTAAATGGACAACTAAGTGCACCATAACAGTGAAAAAACCAGGAGGAAATATCATCTCCATTTTGCAGAGTGTAAGTTTGATTCTTTCTTCCAAACGGTCAAGCTCATCAACATGAAGAACTTTTGAACATATGCCTCGAAAATATGATGACAGTTCAAATAGTACTGCTGTAACATCATCTGGAAGAATACCTCTCGCAGCAATTGGCAGAAATTGATGCAATAGGACATGACAATCATGTGTTTTGAGGCCACTAATTTTTCCTTCAGTAAAATTCACACACTTCGATATATTTCCACAATATCCATCAGGAACTTTTATACCATGAATAACTTTGCAGAATAATTGCTTTTCTTTCTTAGACATGGTAAAGATAGCTGGTGGCAAGTAATACTTGCCTGAAGGTTTTTTTTGTGGATGGAGCTCCCCTCTAATATTCATATCTTCAAGATCTTGACGAGCCTGTACATTATCTTTTGACTTCCCATCCAAATTGAGAAGTGTGCCAATAATATTATCACACACATTCTTCTCTATATGCATCACATCCAGATTATGTCGAAGTAGATTACTGTCCCAATATGGTAATGTGAATAGACTACTTTTTCCTTTGTAAGTTTTTGAGGTACTAAAATCTCCACATGCAGCTATGTCATCTAATACGGAACGACCGTAATAGGTTATAGGCTCTGTTCTATTCTCAGTTGTTCCATCAAAAGCAGAAGCATCATTACGAAATTCATGATCAGGTGGCAGAAATCGCCGGTGACCCATAAAACAAGCTTTCTTGCCATACTTCAAGCGCTTGGTCCATACATTTGCACCACAAGGTGGACATGCATAATCTCCATGCACCATATATGAAGCAAGCATTCCTAATGCTGGGAAGTCATTTATGGTCCACAAGACAGCCGCTCTGAGTTTAAATGTTTTCTGTTCGGATGCATCATAGGTTGTCATCCCATTCACAAAAAGATCTCTCAGATCTTCTAAAAGAGGTTGCATAAAAACATGAATCTTATCTCCAGGGCTCTTAGGCCCAGGAATAATCAAAGGCAATGACAGATAAGATTTCTTCATGCATAGCCATGGAGGCAGGTTATACATGACTAGCACAACTGGCCAACAACTATATTTATTGCTCAGCATCCCATATGGATTAAATCCATCTGTTGCTATGGCAAACCGAATATTACGACAATCATCTGCAAATCCATGCTTCTCATCAAATTTCTTCCATGCCTCGGAATCTGCTGGATGCCGTATCACTCCATGCTGCTTGGTGCGCCCTTCATCGTGCCATCGAGCTAGAGTTGCTGTTTCTTTGCACATGAATATCCTTTTGAGCCACTCTTTGATTGGAAAGTATCTCAGAACTTTCATTGGCGTAGCTCTCTTTCTTTCCTTTTTAGTTAACTTGGTTTCGGGCAATTTATCTTTCCACCTAGAAGCCTTGCATTTAGAGCAAAAATCATCATTTTCTGTCTCTTTCCAGAACAACTGACAGTTATTTGGGCAGACATGAATTTTCTGATATCCTAATCCAAACTTCGATATGATCTTCTTGGCCTCGTAAAAATTTTGGGGCAGAGCTTTTCCATTTGGAATAGCCATGTGCAGAATATTAAGTAGATCTCCAAATGACTTATCAGACCATTTGTTCATGGATTTTGTATTGAACAAAAGCGCAAGTAAGGAAAGCTGAGACAATTCACATCCTGGCCACAAAGGCTTCTCTGAATCTTGAATTAATTTGTACAATGCCTCTGCTTCTTTAGTTGCTCCATCTGGAAGTGGATTTGAAAAATCTGTACTATCACTCATAGGCACATCACCATCATATATTTTCCTAATTGAATCCATAATCATTTCATGCATATTAGCATTTCCTTCAGTTTCAGGTTGTGGTTGTTGATCATCATTGTGATCGGATGAAGACTCACCGTGAAAAACCCATTTGTCATAGCTCTGAAGCATTCCATTCCACATCAAATGGCCACGGACATCATCCCTTGATAGTACTTCAGTGTGAACACAATCTTCACATGGACATCGGATCATTGTATCCGCTGGTATATCTTTATATGCAAACTCCAGAAATTCATCTACACCAGCTGAGTATTGTGTACTTTCTCTTGGAAATCGCAATAGTAATTTGGTGGATTCTAAATCCATTGCACACTGCATAAAAATAACAAATATTATTGCAGTTGTAAATATGAAAGAATTGCAAAAGCTTAGCTTGTAAATATCTGATTTGCGATTTAAGTTCCTAACGTTGTACAACAGAAATTCACAATTATATCATTTTTCAACAATATATATAAGAAATGTGTACCTGTTTCTTGTTCATAAACTGCAGGCTATAGGCAAACATGATTGCAAGTTATTTAGGCCACAAAACTAGTGAAATCATCTGAATATATCTTTGGTTCATGCTACAGGCAACCAGATTGTACACTATTTCCTAACACTGGTGAACTTGACATCCAACAACTCAAAATGACAGTAAATTTGTGAACACATAGTACAGCTAGGTAGAATCTGCGAACAAATAGTACATCACAAGCAGTAAATGGTATAACTAGCCTTCACCTCTTGTACGTACGACAGCAGCTAGCAAGTTCAAATAGTCCAATTCAATTGTTGACCAACTGAATTTTCATCATGATACAACACCAGCAGCAGCTGCCAAAGTTCAGCTAGTCCCAAACACCTGGAACCATATTGTACAATCCGAATCCTTTGATCTAACAATTCACTAGAAGAAAAAATTATATTCTAAACATATGACATACAAGTGCCCAAATAACATCAATGATGCACACAGAACATATTTAGTTACATCAGCAATTCCATCTCAAAAGACGCTAAGAAACTGACAAGATCATGTAACTGATGCCAATATTAGCCAATTCAGAGTAACACTTGTTCATCCATCAGGCATAAGTCACTACTGTCAATGAAATAGCATGATCTAAGTCATTGTTTTTCTAACATCGATAAAGCGCGGATAAATCGTCAGCCAACATCCTTTTCGGTGCTAG
Organism: Thinopyrum elongatum; assembly: GCA_011799875.1. Classification (NCBI taxonomy): domain Eukaryota; kingdom Viridiplantae; phylum Streptophyta; class Magnoliopsida; order Poales; family Poaceae; genus Thinopyrum; species Thinopyrum elongatum. The sequence continues at coordinate 29,869,924 of CM022301.1, forward strand.
GCTAACAGAATGCGGTTGGGAGTTGGAACATCAAGGTTTGAAGTTCTGGTGAGAGCAGATCAATATAGGCTAGAAAATCCCTAAAAAACACAAGAGATTAGAAACAAACAGAGTGGACACGTTCTTCAATAATCTGTACTCCAACTGTCCAGAAACAAAGCAGTTGAACGTCTCCTGGGCACACTTTCTAGTCAGAAGTACCCAAATAAAATCAACGAAATACTCAGACAGCAGCACACCAAATTAGAGCACTACTCCAATAGTAATCTGTACTCAAAGCGCAACTAGAAAAAAAGTGGCACATTCATCGTTTGTAGTATCTGTTTATGAAACAAACACGAGTTTCCATTGCCCGGCAGACTGCAGTTGTGAACTGGACAGCAAGCTTAAAATGTGGAGAGAAAAGATAAACGGAAACTATACACAAAGCATATCATTGGCATCTATGCTCGACATGTTCCTCGAAAAATCATACGAGTCATTTCTCCAATTGTTCAGAAAATCAATACAACCGAAATCTGAAGTCGACTGCACTTTCGAGAAGACAATACCCAATTAACACCAATGATGTCCTAAAACAACAGATTTAGTTACATAGCTACCCCTATAATTCAGTTACATCAAAGTTGAAGTTCTACAAAGAGCAGAGCAATAGAGACGTTTCTAAAAATTCTATAATCTAGTCAGAAGTACCCAAATAACATCAGTGAAATACTCAGACGGTAACACGTCTAGTTACAACACTACTCCAGTAGTAATCTACACACAAAAAGTAACTATATAACAAAACAGCACAGCCAGGGTAGCCAGGTTAGCTTCAAATTTCATGGCACTAATGCTGACAGTCACGGGAGCTGATGGAGTAGACCAAACAACTATAGAACTTATGTTGGTAATAGTTGCTTCACGGACTATTGGAATTGGTCTGAACAGCAAGGGTAGTCCAAACAACTGAACATAGCCCAGGTGGTACTGTACAGCTCTGAAATCCATCCCCTTCGTCATCTACCAAATCACCCTACATCCCACGGCCATGTCTCGAGGTTCCCACAAATAAGTTGACTGATGAGAGGAGAAGGGAAGGAGGGAGAGTTACCTCGGATGTCAGTCTCGCCGTCCTACACGGCGAGGGAGAATAGGGGCGGCCGGAGGAGCAGCGCGCCGACGATGAGCAGGTCGGAGTGGCGGCCGGAGGAGCAAGGGACGCTAGCAGACGACTTCCAGCCCTCCTACCGCGGCGTTGCTGCTTCTCTTTTCTGTGCTGTCCGCAAAGCCGCCGCTCCCCTGTCCATCGCCGCCTTCCCGCCGCTCCCCAGTCCGTCGCCGCCTTTCCGCCGCTCCCCTTTCCGTCCGCCTTCAAGCCTTCCCACTTAACGAGAGGAGATTGGATGATTGATTTGTGTCAAATTTGGAGGGAGAGACCTAGATCGATCTGGATATGAAGGCGAATATCAATCTGGATTGGAGAATAGAAGAGGACGATTTGGTACTTCATGCGATCTGGTTTCGCTAGGACGGTTAGCACAGATTTTCGCGCCACATTAATTAATTATGTGTACCGGCATGTCTTTTTTTGCGCCGAATTGATTTTTATTTATAATTATGTATATTTGCAGTCTTACAACACATATAATTTGCAACCAATACATGGCAACATATAAGATCTGTTGCACCCAATAGGGTCACGAGCTACAAATCTGCAACGCATATACTGCACCGCTTATATCCGTATCTATCGTGATTTTTGCATCATATAGTCAAAACGTTGTAGAACATGTGTTGCTTTATAGAGGGTATCCTTGTAGTGACAGAGGCTTGCGGCGGCGGAACTCCCGATCTAGGTTTATTTCTGGAGGTTTTGGTATTTATAGGAGGTGTTGCCATCGGGGACAAGTCAAGGGGGCCCATGAGGCGACGACAAGGCAGGGGGGCGCGCCCTAGGGGGGGGGGGGGGGGGGGGCGCCCTCCACCCTTGTGGTTGCCTCGGGACTCCTCTCCGATATCTTTTCGTTCCATTATTTTTTATATTTTTCAAAAATATTCTCCGTAAATTTTCATCTCATTCCAAGAACTTTTATTTTTGCACAAAAAATGACACCACAGTAGTTCTGCTAAAAATAGCATCAGTCCGGGTTAGTTCTAATCAAATCATACCAAAACCATACAAAATTATTGTAAACATGGCATGAATACTTCATAAATTATAGATACGTTGGAGACGTATCACTATGGGACGTTCATCTCAAACTACCATATGCATGGGATGGAAAAGAAGCTCACTGAATTGCATGGGGTGCTCAAGGTGGCAGAGAAGGATATCAAGAAAGGTATGCATCGTCAAGTGTTGTTGGTGCAGAACTCGGCTAAGTGCAAGAAGAGCTGGTCCAAGAAAAAGGCTAAGGCAATGGGCAAGGAAAAGGAGGCAACTCCAACTGCCGCTGCTGCGCCTAAGTCAGGGACGGCCTCGGGGACTGTTTTCTTTCATTGCAAGGAACCCGGACACTGGAAAAGGAACTGCAGCAAGTGGCTTGCCGAGAAGGGCAAGAAGACTGGAAGTATGACTTCTTCTTCAGGTACACTTGTTGTATATGTTATAGACATTTATCTTGCTGATGTTTCTAGTACGTCTTGGGTATATGATACCGGATCGGTTGTTCACATATGCAACTTGATGCAGGGGCTAAGCAGAACTAGGAATGTCGCAAGAGGAGAAGTTGACATACGCATCGGGAATAAAGCAAGAGTTGCTGCATTGGCCGTCGGCACTATGCAACTTAATTTACCTTTAGGATTTGTAATGGAACTTGATAATTGTTATTATGTTCCTGCTTTGAGTCGAAACATTATTTTTTCCTCATGTTTGATGAGACAAGGTTGAGAATTCAGTATTAAGGACAATGGTTGTTCTATTTACTTGAATAATATGTTTCATGGCTTTGCACCCGTTGTGAATGGGTTATTTATCTTAGATCTTGAAGGTGAATCAGTCTATAACATAAATGTCAAGAGGCATAAGCCTAATGAGATAAATCCGACTTACATCTGGCATTGTCGACTAGGACACATTAGTCAAAAGCGCATGAAGAAGCTCCATGATGATGGAATTCTAACTTCGTTTGAGTTTGAATCATTCGAGACATGCGAGTCTTGCCTACTCGGCAAGATGACTAAGACTCCTTTTGCAAAGAGTTGCGAGAGTGCGTCCGAGCTGTTGGAACTTATACATAGTGTTGTATGTGGACCAATGAGCACGACAGCTAGAGGTGGTTTCCAATACTTCGTGATTTTTACCGACGACTTGAGTAGATATGGATATGTCTACTTGATGAGGCACAAGTCAGAAACTTTTGAAAAGTTCAAGCAGTTTCACAATGAAGTGGAAAATCAACTCGGCAAGAGAATCAAACTTCTACGATATGATCGTGGTGGTGCGTATATGAGCCAGGAGTTTGATGATCATCTGAAGAGTCATGGAATAGTACCACAACTGACTCCTCCGGGTACGCCACAGAGAAATGGTGTGTCGGGATGAAGAAATCGGACCCTGTTGGACATGGTCTGATCAATGATGAGTCAGTCAGATTTAACCTTGTCATTTTGGGGATATGCTCTATAAACTACAGCTTTCACACTAAATAGGGTACCATCTAAGTCCGTAGATAAGACACCATATAAGATATGGACTGCGAAGAGTCATAGTTTGTCTATTCTGAAAGTTTGGGGATGTGAAGCATATGTCAAGCGACTCTAGTCGGACAAGCTCACACGCAAATCAGACAAGTGCATATTCATGGGATATCCAAGGGAAACCTTGAGATTTTACTTCTACAATCATGAAGAGGGCAAAGTGTTTGTCGCTCAACATGGAGTTTTCCTTGAGAAAGAGTTTCTCAATCGGAAGGATAGTGGGAGGACTGTCTGACTCGAAGAAATTCGAGAACCACATGGGGACGTTCCGGTAGGTGATTCTGTCACAACAGAATTAGTCAGGGAACCCGTGGTGGAGTCGACGCCGGTTTCACGGAGGTTGGAAAGGTTACGCAATTTGCATGACTGCAATGTGTTGTTCTTGGAGAATAACGAGCCGACTACGTATGCAGAAGCGATGGAGAGCCCTGATTCCGAGTTATGGCTTGAGGCCATGAGATCCGAATTAAAGTCCATGGATGACAATCAAGTTTGGAACTTGGTTGATCTGCCAGATGGCGCTCGAGCCATTGAGTGCAAGTGGATCTTTAACAAGAAAACTGATATGGACGGAAATTTCACAGTCCATAAGGCTCGACTTGTCGCTAAAGGTTATCGACAAGTTCAAGGAGTTGACTACGATGGGACTTACTCACCGGTAGCGATGCCTAAATAAATTTGGATCATTCTTGCTATAGTAGCATATTTCGACTATGAGATATGGCAGATGGATGTCAAAACGGCTTTCCTTAATGGAAATTTAACCGAGGATGTGTATATGACACAGCCTGAGGGTTTTGTCGATCCAAAGAAGTCTAGCATGGTATGCAAGCTTCAGCGATCCATTTATGGATTGAGGCAAGCATCTCGGAATTGGAACATTCGTTTTAATGAAGCGGTCAAAGAGTTTGGCTTCATCAAGAACGATTGTGATCATTGTGTATTCAAAAAGGTTAGTGGGAGCTCAGTCGCATTTCTGATCTTATTTGTGGATGAAATATTATTGATAGGAAATGATGTTCAAATGCTTGAATCTGTCAAGGACTCATTGAAAAATAGTTTTTCGATGAAGGACTTGGGAGAAGCAGCTTACATTTTGGGAATCAAGATCTATAGAGATAGATCGAGAAGGCTTATTGGATTAAGCCAGAGTGTATATATTGACAAGGTGTTGAAGCGTTTCAACATGCAAGATGCCAAGAAGGGTTTCTTGCCCATGTCACATGGCATTAATCTTAGCAAGACTCAGAGTCCTTCGACTTCTGATGAGCGAAGATGCATGGATGGGATTCCATATGCTTCGGCTGTTGGGTCCTTAATGTATGCTATGGTATGTACTCGTCCCGATATTAGCTTTGCTCTCAGTGTGGTGGGCAGATACTAGGCTGATCCAGGTGAGAGTCACTGGACAGCGGTTAAGAATATCCTTAAGTACTTGAGAAGGACTAAGGATATGTTCCTGGTTTATGGAGGTGAGGATGAGCTCATTGTAAAGAGTTACACCGATGCTAGTTTCCAAACCGATAGGGATGATAGTCGATCGCAATCTGGGTTTGTGTTCATTCTAAACGGAGGAGCAGTGAGCTGGAGGAGCAACAAGAAAGATACGGTAGCTGATTCTACAACAGAGGCCGGGTACGTTGCGGCTTCTGAAGCTGCAAAAGAACGTGTTTGGGTGAAGAATTTTATTTCTGATCTTGGTGTGGTTGAGAGCGCGTCCAAGCCATTGGACCTCTATTGTGATAATAGTGGTGCCATCGCGCAAGTCAAGGAACCATGGAACCATCATAAAACCCAACAAATACTCAGGCTTTTTAACCTTATTGGCGACATTGTCGAAAGAGGTGATGTAAACATATGCAAGGTACACACGGATGCAAATGTTGCTGATCCATTGACGAAGCCTCTCCCACGGTCGAAGCATGAGGCGCACATGAGCTCCATGGGCACATGATGCCTAAATGATTGACTCTAGTGCAAGTGGGAGACTGTTGGAGATATGCCCTAGAGGCAATCATGTGATGATGATATTTCCCTATGTATTCGTGAGTCCTTTGTATTGTCCTTGAACATCATCAATGATATGTATCAATAAGTATGTGACTTGTTTGTGGAACTATGTATTGTATGATGATTTCTATAATGTTCCCTAGTTGGTAAGGTTATGCAGACACATATCCTTGACTAGTATACGACTCGGTTGATGACTATGTTTCACAAGTCATGTGCATGGAGATGCTAAACCGATAGTATGGGCTCAGGGATGGAGATCACCGAGTCGGACAGACCCACTTTGAGACGCAGTGACATATAGTCATCCGTTAGTCTCAAGTACAATGTCTATGCCATGTCCTAGACCTGAGATCCTCGCATGTTCTCAGGATGAGGATCGACTCACTTAGGGTCTATCAAATGCTACTCCGTAACCGGGTAGTTATAAAGGTAGCTTTCGGGTGAGTCGTGAGACATGCCGCAAGACATGGCTGACCAAGATGGGATTTGCCCCTCCTATATGGATAGATATTCTCTGGACCCTCTCGAGTGATCAGATTTGGAAAGCATGGCCATGTGACTTGGGTTAAGTGTTAACCTAGTTCGGGAATCTGTATCGTGGTTTCGAGAAGAGAGGTCGAGCTATCACAAGGGTGACAGGTACTCACCTTGAGCTCGACAACATATATCGTGAGGCAAAAGGAATGTTGCAAATGACACATTGTCGAGGTTCGTCAAACGACTTTACGCACACATGGGAGTTGGCACGTTCTGCTAGGAGCCACTACCAACTATTGACTTGGTCGTGTCCATGTGTACATGAACCTATAGGGTCACACACTTAAGGGGTTGCAGCCCATTTGGATTGGATCCGAGTGGAAAATGGATTTGGACTCCTAGTGGGCTCAAGTATTGAGCCCACCTCGGAGGTCTATATAAAGGGGAGTGGGCGCACCACTTAGGGTTAATCTTTTTCCACCCTAGATAGCCACCGCCATCAGTCCCCACGACCGTGTCGTGCGACTGAACCTAGCAGTCCGCCGCCCGACGCTGCACCCGGCACATGTGGATACCTTAGAGGCATTGCACTTGCGGTGCTCGGACGAACCGTTCGAGGGATCTGCGAGGAACCGTTTGCGGGAGATCACCGTTCGCGGGAGATCGGCGACGCGAGGAGGAGACGACCTGGGAGATCGACTACACGCATCACCAACTCTACTTCCACTGCGGTGACTGTGCGTCTAGTGGTAACCCCGATGTCATAATCTATTTCCAGCAGCATGATCTTGGGTGCGCAGTAGAAAATTGTTATTTGGCGCTAGCGTAGCTTACCGCGTGTTCCAACACATTGTTATTAAAATTGTTTCGCGAGCCAAAGTTCACATCTACGGGATCATTATTTTGCTCAATCAAAGTAGATAAAGGTGTAGGAGATATGCCCTAGAGGCAATAATAAATGTTATTGATTATCTCCCTGTTCATAATTAGGTTTATGTTCCATGCTATAACTGCTATGGTTCTCGAGTCTGCAATAACCACGAGGCTCGGAGGAAGACTCATATGCACGTGTGGGATAATAAACGGTAAAAAGTATTCCTAGTCTGGCCTCTAAGACTAGCTCAAGTGTTGCATGATGGTTCTGTTTTCCTGATCATGGGCATGTCTATGCCAGCAACCTTGAGGGCACGATGTTAGAAGAACATTTGTGTTGAATCGACCCGAATTGATGTTATGCAATGAGATTCATTCATCACAAGTTAATGGTTAATAACACAGAGATGGTTAACATTTGCATGATTCCTTAGACCATGAGAGTGTCGAGTTTCTTCATGCTTGCTTCATGAACTTTGGGGTTTCTTAAACGTCATCCGTAAATGGGTGGCTATTACGGCGGCTTACGGGTTCATGGAAAAGTATGTCAAGTAACTTGATAGCTCAAGATTGGGATTTGCTCCTCCGACGATGGAGAGATATCTCTGGGCCCTCTCGGTGTTACGGTATCCATCATAGTATGGCCAGACACTTTGTGATTTGATCACGGGGATGCCGGAACTCGGTAACGAGAAAAGAGAACAATACCGGTAACGAGGTAACTGGCATAGTGGACAAGGTGTTGATCCACAGGGATGCCAACATGTCTCACCTCAGGTATTTGTAACATATCGCGAAGCAACAGGAATAGCACACGGCAACTGGAGGTTCACTCGAATATTCATTCGTGTGGGTATAGGGGTCAATATGGGTGTCCACGGCTCGGATGTTGATCATTGATCGGAAAGGGTTCCGGTCATGTCTATACTTCACCGAACCTATAGGGTCACATGCTTAAGGGTCATCTATTTGCTGAATACTAGACAGGGAGTCTGAGAGAAAGTTTCCGGAAAAAGTTTTTCGGAGACAGCGGAAAAGTTCCGAAGAAAGAGGTCACCGGATGAGTTCCGGTGATACTGAAAAGTTGTTTCAGAGGATACCATTAAGTCAAATTGGTTTCGGCACACGCCTGATAATTCTTGGAGGGTGCCAGAATCATTCTGGAAACTTCTGGGAATTTTCTGGAAGAAAAACCGGAAATGTTCCGGAGCTGCCGGAACCACTTCAGATGCTTTTCGCAGATGAAAATCACTAAACCGGAATTGTTCTGGAACGCATTGAGAATTATTTTAGTGGGTACTGGAAATGTTCTAAGCCCACATAAATATTTTCAGTTCGAACGGACGTTGAAAAATGTCGTTGTGAATAGTTAAAGTGCTTTTTGGATTACTTTATGGAAAGCCATTTTTTTGGGCTTTTCTCAAAAGATCTTGGTGTGTGACATGGATGGATAGGAGCCCCTTTGGGGGCCCCACATGGGGGAGTGGCCGGCCACACTTGGGGCTCCACCATGGAGCCCCTCTTGTTCCTTGGTTTCACCCTTATGCCCTTGAGGAAGGACTTCATTCATGTGCACTTTGGTTTTTTTTGTTAAACTACCTTACCCCTTGGGATTTCCTATAAATAGAGGTGGAGGGGCAGCCCTCCACACTCACTCCTTCTCACATACAAGTGCCATTGCAATGATCTGGCTTCTCTCTCCCTCCCCGCGAAATAGTTTCGTAGAGCCGAAAGGCTGTTTGGGTTCCGGTGGGAACTTGTTCTGGACGGTGAAGCCCTGCCGGATAGATGACACCGTTTGTGTGCAACTCTATAGAGAGATCGTAGTTTCGGTCTTAGTTCAAGAGTGCCTCCCGAAGGGCTGTCCGTGTGACCGTCCGAGTTTTGAACGTCCTCTCGAAGGGCTGTCCGAGTGACCGTCCGAGTTTCGAAGGTCCTCCCGAAGGGCTGTCCGAGACACCGTCCGGGGGACTGTTCGACCGCCTCCCGGAGGGCTGTCCGAGGGGCAGATGAGGGTATACATCCTCACAGTTGGGAGGTTGTAAATCCTAGCTGCGGGGATCTGCACCGCCGATCGTCATCGACTCTACTTCCGCTGCGCTACGAGTCGGTAACGAAATGATCAAACCTTGTATGCAGTCTCCATAGTGGTCCTGGGCTGGTGCGTAGGTCAGAATTTTTTTGTTTTCTGCTGCGTTCCCCTACAGTGGCATCATGAGCCGTGCTCTGCATAGATGCAGGTTGTGATCTAGAATACATAGAGATGTATGGGGGTTGCACAATATAATTAGGTAGTAGATGAGTTCTATTACTGAAAATTATTTGTGCGGGTAGCAGATGAAATCTGTTACCCGATGTTCCTGTTGCTTCCCTTGAATTTGCATAATCCTGATCTTGACAGCATGGTGGAATCTCACAAAGTTCTGGCAATCCGCGATCCTTTCATGCTGCTCCTGAGTATGCTGATTGACAGATCAACGAAGTGCTAACAGTTCTTTGGGTTCCACCATAGTTAAAGAAAGATGGATGTTTCGCAGACAAAAGGGCAATGCAGATATGATCTGCACGGGGGTCATGCGTATGACGAAGTTCAGTATGGGGCTCGAGATTTTATTATCTCGTGTTTCATACACCCCGCAAAGTTAATCTAGCGACTTGAATTATCATACTTGATGATGGACGTTGGTAGCTTCGGTTGTTTCGAAACTTTAGAAGCCACGAAAAACAAGTTTTTGCTGAACCGATTAGAGACGTCTAACTTGGTTTTGCAGGATGGTTTGCATGTGCATGTGATGTGGTATAGCAGTGCTCATAATAATTTGATTATGTATGGGATGACTATATGATGTAATTTGATTAAACATGACCTGCGTGTCATGATTCGGCATGATGGCTGGAGCCATATGATTGCACTTTAAATGACCTGTGATTCAACCTTGTGTAATGCAGTTATTTTATTAGCTATAGAGATAGCAATATTATCTGGTGCATCGACAAGGTGGTGGCAATCTTCGCGAAGGTGAACACCGACGCGAATGCCGAAGACAAAGAAATGAAAGACTTCTCCTTCAGAAAGGGCTATACCATATCATGCTAATTACGAATTGCCTGAGATGTTTATCCCTTATGTTGCACCCTTCTTGATTGCACAGTAGTCGCTTTTATTAGGGTGATCTCTCACTTAAAATATCAAGTAGATAGTGTTCTCCTAAGTGTAGCACCGTCACAGCATCTATACTTTCAGGGTGCGCCATGGATACATGGGTAGAAACGATTGGGGAGGTGTAAGGCGGGTGAGGTCAGACCTCGCAGCAAGATCACATGGTTGTCTTGATGTTCATGGCAGGATCATCCTGAGCTTGGAACACACGCATCCAAAGATGAACAAGAGTCACATAGAGATGTGATCGGCAAGCTGGCCTAGCAATTGTAATTCCCGTCATCAGTGATGCTTACATCAATGGCGTTGAATTACAATATGGATCTTGAATCACTCAAAATCAATTATGAGAGATATTGATTTGAGTGGGAGCGCACTTTAGAATTAACTTGTTTAATTCTTAGTGCAATTAATTTTGGACACTGTCTAAGTGTGATTTGCATAATAGTTGTAGAATAATGGCTCGTGTTTCCACCTTCCTTGTTAAAATTGAATAGCTGTTAAATATCTGGTTAAAACTTTACGGTTGGTAACATAATGTGAGGATTGTCCTCAAGAGTGCCGAGAAGGACTTTGTCCTATCGCATACTTTCGGTATTCTCTCGCTTATGCTATGGATCATGTGACTCTCGTCCTTCAATCCAAAAGCTAGAATTCCGCTTCAGTCAAGTGCAATATGTTTGCTTCCATGAGACCCGAATGTCGAAAGTTTGGATAGTTATGTGATATTCATGGAATCTAAAAATCATTTTTAGAGACAAACAAAAGCTAAAAGATATGAGATATCCAAAGCAATGTCTATTTGCAAACTATTAGTAAAGGTGTTTACTATGCATTAGACTGATAAGAGAGGGATCCAGGAGAATGCCTGTCATATGATGAAAGGTGAATAAAACAACAACTTAAAGAGAAAGGAAGTGTCCGAAGGTTGTTAGTGAAACTTTCACGCCTAGGAAGTCCGGGGCTAACGCCACTCTTAAGTTGAGTGCTTCTTCTCAGAGTAGGAGAAATACTGAAAGTTAAACTGTTAGAAGTATAAAGGCAATAAGAGAGAAGACTGGAATATCCAGCTCATGTATGAATGTCATACAAATTATTGATGTATGGAAGGCTGGTCAAAGATATAGTTCTTGGGAGTTATGGTTAAACTTGTTAATCACTAATTCTTGGGTATTATGGTTTAATCACAGAAAAACCCGTGCGATTGCATTCTTTTGCAATTCGATATAAGAACTATGGCCTAAAAGACTAGCCAGGAATGAGGTTAAGATACACACAGGGAACATAGTAAATGTTACTATACCATCCATCGGTGTATTACCTATGTATTTACTTTCATAATTCATTTTAGAGTTTCACACTCTAGCCCTTTGCATAAGGTATCTTGCAAGAAGGTTATTCATAAGAGAACTTTTGATGTTCGGTGTTATGAATAACATAAGGGCCGTACTTTCATTGAGAATGAGATGTATGTTATGAATAATGATAATAATATATTACCTCTGGATTTACTTTCATAATTCATTTTAGAGTTTCATACACTCTAGCCCATTGCACAATGTTTGTTGCAAAAGAGTTGTTCATAAAAACAATAATTGTTGTTCAGTATTATGAATAGCATGAAGGGCCTTGCTTCCATCCAAGATGGGATGTATGTTATGAATATTGATAGTAATATGATACATCCATGACACTGATGCTAAATGTCGCAAGACTAAAAGAATACCACTTGGCACTGCATTTAGTCACATTGGAGAAACCCGCATGGATAAATTCCATTATAATGGATTTTGAAGTCATTTGATTTTGAATCATCTGACACTTGCAACTTTCCTCTGAAAAGAGAAGTGATTGAAATACCGTTCACGGGCCATAAGGAACGGACAACAAACTTATTGGTGATCATACATTTGATGTGTGTAGTCCGATAAATGTTGTTAGTAATGGATTTATCTATCTTCAGAAATGACTCAAGTAGATATATGTATATTTACTTGATGAGGCGTAAGTTTGGATCTTTTGAATTCATTCGAAAGGTTTTCAAATATGAAGTAGAAGTTATTGTAACAAGAAAATTATGTTTCTACAATTCGATTGCTGAAAGGAATATTTGAGTTACAAGTTTAGCGAATGTCTGATGAGTTGTGAAAAGAGTTTCATAACTTGCACCTCCCGGAACACCACTGTGAGTGGAATGTCCGTGAAGATGTAATCAAACCATTTGTGACATGGTAATATCAAAGATGACATAAATCAATTGCCATTATCCCTTTTTAAAGTAATGCTTTAGAGACTGTGCCTTTTACACTGAAAAGAGCTCCATCAGATCTATTGAAATGACGCCATGGTATGGTACGCCCAACCATGATATATCTTTTCTTAAAATTATGAATATGGGGCTTGTGTAAGATGTTACAAACCTATTCCAAATCAGACAAGTGCTACTTTGTAGGTTATCCCAAAATGTTGGGTATTCCCCCACCACTATATCGAGGCAAAGGTTTTGCCACAAAGAACGGTATGGTTTTTGAAGAAAATGATTCTTTCAAAAAGGTGAGCGGGAGAACAGTGCAACTCGACGAGATAAACAGTATCTTCGTCATCAGATCAAAGGAAAGGAACCTTGGAAGTGATTCCGGAGTTTCCTACTGCGACTGATACGGAAGTCTCTACAATAAAATGTATGGACTTCGGTCAAACTTGCAGCTGAACCACGTAGGCAAGGCTCGTGCAAACCTCTCAGGTGTGCATACGAGATATTGTGGTTAGACAACAGTATACCTACGATACACAAGGAAGGGTTGATGGGCCCTGACTCCGGGATTGGCTAAATGCTAATACAATCCGAGATAGTCTCCATATAAATGTTTCAAGATTAAAATCTTGATACACCTTTCGGAAGACTTAGAGTCTAACGAATATTTATGGAACTAAAAACTAATACGGATAAAAATGTTTTATCTATAAGCTCGACTTGTTAAAATATCAAGTTCAAGGAGTTGACTACGATGAGGTTGTTTCACCGTAGCGATGCTTAAAGTCGGTTCAGGTTGAACTAGCAATTAATACATATTTCAAATCATGAGATATGAAACAAGGATGACAAAAGGATTTCCATATGATGGAAATGAAACCAAGGACTTGCATGTGTTACAGTCCAAGGTATTTTGTCAGTCCAGAGGATGCTAGTAAGGGTGCAAACTTTAGAGATCCAGCGATGGACAGAAGAGAGCAAAATGGAGTTGGAATCTTCATGTTTTGATGAAATGGTCAAAGGGGTTTGACTTCATCAATGGGTAACGAAGATGCTTGTAATTCAATAAAGTAAGTGGGAGCCTAATAATATTTCTAAAAACCTTGTGTGCTTGACACATTGTTAATTGGAAATAGATTTCTTGACACGAATTAGGACTTCATTTGAAAATAGTTTTTCGATGAAGTGCTTGGGCTAAGTAGCCTCAATATTAGGCATGATGATCTATGGAGATAGATTTACCTAATGGGGCTAAGCAATAAATACATATTGACAAGATGCTAAAACCTTTTAGCATTTAAAACATCAAGGAGTGATTCTTGCCGAAGTCACATGGAAAGAGTTTTTGCAAGACTCGGTGTCCCAAAACACTGATGAGCAAAATACATGATGGAGATTCCACACACTCTTGTGTTTGGATTAATCATGTATTCCATGGTATGTAAAACAACCAAATATGTCCAATACTCCCAAAGTTGTTGTGAGTATAGATACCAAAGTGTTCAAAAGTACTGATCATTGGACAATAGTGAAAAAGGGTCATTGAGTAATATAGTAGCACTGATAACATGTTTTCTCACAGGCGGAGATCATGAAGAGTTCGTTGTAAAAGGTTACATCGATACAGTCTTCATCAATGCTCCAAGCGATTTTTGATTTAAGTTAAGGGTTTTGTGTAATACACAATATGGTGGCACGGTAGTTGGAAATGTTCCCAACAGGTTACTGTAGCGAATTCTATGACACATGGCTAAGTATATTGACGCTTTAGAAGCGACAAAGAAGTTGTTGAATCATATAGTTCATTCATGAACTTAGTATGGTTCCAAGATGGCTTTGGTTAATGGGACACTATTGCAGATAGTTGCTCCATAGCTCAGTTTGAGGAATCAGGTTTCGACCAATGATTCACACATATGCAAAGCCAAGTCCACACAAAATATGAATTTTGTGAAAGCGTGAAAACGCGAGGATATGCAAAGATGCACACGTAGCTGAAGTCGTCAGATCCGTTGGACATCAGGCTATACCACAAGCGAAGCATATTTACACTGGTGTGCCACATGTGTAAAGTGCATTAGCATTAACTAGATTATTGACTCTAGTGCAAGTGGGAGTCTGTAGGAGATACGCCCTAGAGGCAATAATAAATGTTATTGATTATCTCCCTGTTCGTAATTAGGTTTATGTTCCATGCTATAACTACTATGGTTCTCGAGTCTGCAATAACCACGAGGCTCGGAGGAAGACTCATATGCACGTGTGGGATAATAAACGGTAAAAAGTATTCCTAGTCTGGCCTCTAAGACTAGCTCAAGTGTTGCATGATGGTTATGTTTTCCTGATCATGGGCATGTCTATGCCAGCAACTTTGAGGGCATGATGTTAGAAGAACATTTGTGTTGAATCGACCTGAATTGATGTTATGCTATGAGATTCATTCATCACAAGTTAATGGTTAATAACACAGAGATGGTTAACATTTGCATGATTCCTTAGACCATGAGAGTATCGAGTTTCTTCATGCTTGCTTCATGAACTTTGGGGTTTGTTAAACGTCATCCGTAAATGGGTGGCTATTACGGCGGGTTACGGGTTCATGGAAAAGTATGTCAAGTAACTTGATAGCTCAAGATTGGGATTTTCTCCTACGACGATGGAGTGATATCTCTGGGCCCTCTCGGTGTTACGGTATCCATCATCGTCTGGCCAGACACTTTGTGATTTGATCACGGGGATGCCGGAACACGGTAATGAGAAAAGAGAACAATACCAGTAACGAGGTAACTGGCATAGTGGACAAGGTGTTGATCCACAGGGATGCCAACATGTCTCACCTCGGGTATTTCTAACATATCGCGAAGCAACAGGAATAGCACACGGCAACTGGAGGTTCACTCGAATATTCATTCGTGTGGGTATAGGGGTCAATATGGGTGTCCACGGCTCCGATGTTGATCATTGATCGGAAAGGGTTCTGGTCATGTCTATACTTCACCGAACCTATAGGGTCACACGCTTAAGGGTCATCTATCTGCTGAATACTAGACAGGGAGTCTGAGAGAAAGTTTCCGGAAAAAGTTTTTCGGAGACAGCGGAAAAGTTTCGAAGAAAGAGGTCACCGGATGAGTTCCGGTGATACTAAAAATTTGTTTCAGAGGATACCATTAAGTCAAATTGGTTTCGGCACATGCCTGATAATTCTTGGAGGGTGCCAAAATCATTCTGGAAACTTCTGGGAATGTTCTGGAAGCAAAACCGGAAATGTTCCGGAGCTGCCGGAACCACTTCAGATGCTTTTCGCAGATGAAAATCACTAAACCGGAATTGTTCTGGAACGCGTTGAGAACTATTTTAGTGGGTACTGGAAATGTTCTAAGCCCACATAAATATTTTCAGTTCGAACGGACGCTGAAAAATGTCGTCGTGAATAGTGAAAGTGCTTTTTGGATTACTTTATGGAAAGCCATTTTTTGGGCTTTGCTCAAAAGATCTTGGGATGTGACATGGATGGATAGGAGCCCCTTTGGGGGCCCCACATGTGGGAGTGGCCGACCACACTTGGGGCTCCACCGTGGAGCCCCTCTTGTTCCTTGGTTTCACCCTTATGCCCTTGAGGAAGGACTTCATTCATGTGCACTTTGGGTTTTTGTGTTAAAGTACTCTACCCCTTGGTATTTCCTATAAATAGAGGTGGAGGGGCAGCCCTCCACACTCACTCCTTCTCACATACAAGTGCCATTGCAATGATCTGGCTTCTCTCTCCCTCCCCGCGAAATAGTTTTGTAGAGCCAAAAGGCTGTCTAGGTTGTGGTGGGAACTAGTTCTGGACGGCGAAGCCCTGCCGGATAGATGACACCATATGTGTGCAACTCTGTAGAGAGATCATAGTTTCGGTCGTAGTTCGAGAGTGCCTCCCGAAGGGCTGTCCGTGTGACCGTCCGAGTTTTGAAGGTCCTCTCGAAGGGCTGTCCGAGTGACCGTTCGATTTTTGAAGGTCCTCCCGAAGGGCTGTCCGAGACACCGTCCGGGGGACTGTTCGACCGCCTCCCAGAGGGCTGTCCGAGGGGCAAATGAGGTTATACATCCTCGAAGTTGGGAGGTTGTAAATCTTAGCTGCGGGGATCTGCACCATCGATCGTCATCGACTCTACTTCCGCTGCGCTACGAGTCGGTAACGAAATGATCAAACCTTGTATGCAGTCTCCATAGTGGTCCTGGGCTGGTGCGTAGGTTAGAATTTTTTTGTTTTCTGCTGCATTCCCCTACAAAAGCCACATCATTAAGATCAATAGGAGCATTTTTACTAGCAACCAATTTCATAAATGCATGAAAATTTTCACTCAAAATACTAATTTCTTCAACAGAATTGACCTTTTTACTAGTAGGTGCTCTTTCGGTATGCCATTGTGAATAATTTACCATAATATTATCAAGCAATTTAGTAGCTTCACCCAATGTAATTTACATAAAAGTACCACCCGCGGCGGAATCAAAAGATTTCTAGAAACAAAATTCAATTCGGCATATTTTTTTTAATAATCATCCATAGATTTAAACCATCAGTAGGACAATTTATTAGCATTAATTTCATTCTTTCCCAAGATTGTGCAACACGTTCATGCTCAAGTTGCTTGAAATTCATAATTTGGTTCCTAAGGGAAATAATTTTCGCAGGAGGAAAATACTTAGTAATAAAAGCATCTTTGCACTTATCCCAAGAAACAATACTATTTCGTGGCAAAGATGAAAACCAAAATTTTGCATGATCCCGCAAAGAGAAAGGAAATAATTTTAATTTCACAATATCATTGTCCACATCCTTTTTCTTTTGCATATCACATAATTCTACGAAAGTGTTTAGATGCGACGCGGCATCCTCATTAGGATTACCGGAAAATTGCTCTTTCATAACAAGATTCAACAAAGCGGCATTAATATCATAAGTCTCCGCACTAGCAGCGGGAGGAGCAATAGGAGTACTAATAAAATAAATATTATTATTATTGGAAAAATCACACAATTTACTATTTTCTTGAGACATCGTGACTACGCAAACAAGATCGCAAGCAAACAAAAGATCAAACAAGAAAAAGGCAAACGGATAATATTTTTGTATTTTTGCAAAAACTTTTTAGAAGTGGGGGAGATGAAAATGAGAGGCAAATGGCAAATAATGTAATTGCAAGGAGATGAGAGTTTATGCGTAGGTACATGATAGATATTGAAGATGTCTCCTCGGCAACGGCGCCAGAAAGTCTTCCTGATTGCTTGTATCTGTGTTGGTATTTCCCCGAAGAGGAGAGGATGATGCAGCACAACACAGGTAAGTATTTCCCTTAGTTATGAAACAAAGTTTATTACTGTTGGGAAACGTAGTAGAAAAACAAAAAAATTCGCCCTACGATCACCCAGTAACAATATGAAGATGCATAACGGGTTGTGATCAACAATCGTTACCGACTCCGGGAGTGCAGCGGAAGTAGATGAGTTGGTGTAGATCATACATGGAGTCCCTCGAACATTGATGACGATCACGCGAACCGCCCTCGAACGAAAGACCGAAAGCACGGCCTCTCTACTTGGTTGCAAGCGTACGGTCTTCACGATCTGGCAGCGCTCTGCCGTCTAGAGCTAATCATCGCCAGAGAATTAGAGGGAGGAGATTATAACCACACGGGGCTTCTAATTATGACGATTAGAGGTGGCTAGGGCTAGCTTTAATTAGTCAACTATTACCAACAAGAACTAGAACTAGATCAACTAGAGGAGGCTACAAAACTTATGTTGCATAGGGTGGAAATCCTCTAGTATATATAGGTTAGAGGGGAGGGAGAGGGCAGCCACCAAATGGGAAGGAGCCCCCTTGGTGCGCCAGCCTTGGGGGTGGATTCCTACTCCCTCCCGAAGTAGGATTCGGCTCCCCCACTAGGAAAGGGGGGCGCCACTTCCACTTTGGCCCTTGTGGCCCAAGTTGACTTCCACCTCTTGCCCTTATTAGGCCCATTGATATTAAACTAAATATATATTTGTTCTAAATATTTTCAGTGCATTATATATAAAATTTAACATCCCCGGAAACATTTTCCACATTTATATATATATATATATATATATATATATATATATTAATCAGTAATACCCGGTATTACCCGATATTCACCGAAACCCTTCTAGTGACCCCGAAGCATTCTGGAACCGCTCGAAACTATTCCGGATATTAATGAAACAATTCCACAAATATATTCTCATCACTCCTGTCCTACTAACACTCAGCAGATCGTGATTACCTTCAGCTTGTGACCCCGTAGGTTTGGTAACCATAGACATGAATGAAACCCCTTCGTTCAATGACCGATAGCGGAACCGTGGACATCCATATCGGTCCTTATGATTACACGAATGATATTCAAGTGAACCTTTGGTCATCATGTGATGTTCCCTTTGCTTGATACTTCACAAAACCTGGTGTGCATCGGTATCCTCCAGAGTCATCACCATGCTCACTATACCGTTGCTCCCGTTACCGGTTTTATTATTTTTTCTCGTTGACGTGTTTCGGCATTCCCGTGACGTAGTCACCTGTGTCTGGCCAGATGATGATGGATGCCGTCACACCAAGAGGGCCCTAAGAATATCTCTCCATTGTCAGAGAAGCAAATCCCACTCTCGAGCTGTCCGATCACTTGTATTTGTCGTTATGATCACCTTGTTACAGATGACATTTAAGCAACCCCAAAGCCCACCGTCCGGTAGGAAGTGACCGAGACACTCTCATGGTCTGAGGAACTAAAACACATGCTAAGACTCCGTGTTATAATAGATGATTTTAAACGATATGATCACATAGTATAACATACAAGTATTGAGTCGATTCAATATGATCGTTCTTCTAACGTCATACCCTCAATGTTGTTTTAGGACTATCGTTACACTTAACGATATACTAAGATCCGGAAAACATGATCACCAACCACAATTGAGTCGGTCTTAGAGGCGAGACCGGGGACCTATTGTTTACCGTTTATCAGTCCACACGTGCATATGAGTTTTCCACTGAATCGCATATTCAAGGATCATAGCAGTTATAGCATGGAATATAAACTCTCAACTATTAATAATGGAAATATAATAATAAAATATTATTGCCTCTATGGCATATTTCCAATAGTCTCTCACTTGCACTAGAGTCAATAATCTAGTTAGCACTTTTTACTTTTACACCAATGGCAATCCGGTGTCAGTCCATGCTTTGCTTGTGGTATAGACTTCGTCCTATCAAATCTGACAACTTCATATCCACGTGTATCATTTTCATTTCTACGCATCTATAATGCTTTCACAAGAATTCATAATTTGTGTGAAACCCGCTTTGTATACATATTGAATCACTGGTAGAACCTTTGATTCCATAGATTGAGTTTTGGAACCACTATTAAGAATAGTGTTCCAATGATACAATCATCTGGAAACCATACCAAGCTCATGAATGAACTTTCGATTTGTCACCATTCACTTTTGCTTCTAAAGCAATAATATACTTAGCATTTTGTTATAGAATTCACCACAGTAACTTTTGGGACCAATTCCAACTTACTGTGCCACCATAAATCACTTTTAAATTGAAATCAAAAAATCACTTGGAGCATAGATGAAGATTTTATCGATCTACTACTTACAACGAGCCTTCATTGATGTAACTCCTTACAACAATCTCTTCATTTTCTGTGTGTGTGAGAAACATGTCGTTAATCCTTCACGACATTTTTCATTGTTGTCCTATGATCAGCAATTTGACCATACCAGTAACTTTTACTTACAACTAAATTGGAGTATTGGAAATATCTGGTTGTTTACATACCATGGAATACAAGTGTGATTGAAATCATATTTCGCTCATCAGTATTTCAGGATACCAACTCCTTCCATGTGACATTGACAAGAAACTCTTCTTGACATTTTACATACTAATTTTTTTTGACAGAAAGACTATAAGGGAACCCCCTATAGTATAATTGATGCAACAAACCCAAATTGCAAGTACCATGCCTTGAACCTAGGTGGGTGGGAAGGCATCAGCCCCTTCCCACCACTAGGCTATGCCTTAGCCTGGATTTTACATACTAAATTGCTTTAGTATTCTTTCAATATGTATTTTGGCTAAGTCTGATTAGACACTATTATCTCCATAGATCATTATGTCTAATACCAAGACTATTCATTGCCTAAGAATTTTACTGAAAAACTAGTTTCAATAAAGTCTTAATCCGTGTCAAGAAAATAACTTCCAATCAATAATATGTTATGTACATATAGTGTTTAGAAATATTATCATGCTCCCACTTACTTTCTTGTAAATACAAGCATCTTAGCTTTACTCAATGAAATCAATTTATTTGACCATTTCATCAGTACGAAGATTCCAACTCCACTATGCTTGTTTCAGATCATTATAGGATCTCTTGAAGTTTGAATACTTACTAGCATCCTCTGGATCGACAAAATTACCTTGGATCGTATCAAACATGCAACCTTGGTTCTATCTCCATCTCATGGAATCATTTTGACATCCATCTGTTTTATTGATTTTTTTTTAATAATTGCTAGTTTAACCCGAACTGACTTTAAGTATTGCTATGATGAGACAATCTCGTCATAGTCAATTCTTTGATCTTGTCATAAACTATTTGTAACAAGTCAAGCATTATAAAACATTTTTTCTTTGTCAGTTTATAGATCCATTACTATTCTTTAGACTCTAAGTCTTTCGAAGGGTTAATCAAGTTCTAAGCTTGAATTATGTGAATGGATACTATCTCGGATTATATTGGCATGTAGCCAATTTCCGGAGTCAGGGCCCATCAACGCTTCTCTGTAATTTATAGATTCATTGTTTGCCCAACAATATTTCGTCTGCATACCACAAAGGTCTACATGAATTTTCCCAACCTATATAGTTCAACTACAAGTTCGACTGTAGTCTCTACATCTCATGTAGAGGCTTTTGTATCAGTCACAGTAAGAAATTCTAGAATTACTTCAAGTGTTTCTTTTCTTTGAGCTGATTACGAAGATTCCGCAATCTTGTCGAGTTGCACTGTCCTCCCACTCACTCTTTTGTAGAAAATGTTTTCTTCAAAACTTCCACACTCTATGGCAACACTTTGCCTCGGCGTAGTGATAGAGGAATACCCAACTATTTGGGATAACCTACAAAGTAGCACTTATTTCAATAAATTTGATGGCGCTCCCTTTTTCAGTGTGAAAGCCACAGTCTCTAAAGCATCACTTTGGAAGTATATTGGCGAAATAATTAATGTCATCTTTGATCTCACCATGTCATACATAGTTTGATTGCATCTACTTAAAACAATCTACTCTTAGTAGTGTTTCTAGAAGGTGCAAACTTTAAAATTCTTTTATAGCTCATCAGGCATTCGCTAAATTTGCAACTCAAATATTCTTTTCTGCAATACAATTGTAGAAACATAATTTTCTTGTTAAAATAATTTCTACTTCATTCTGAAAACCTTTTGAAATACTTCAAAAGATCCAGATTTATGCCTCAATTAGTAAATACAAATATCTACTTGAGTCATCCTTGAAGATAGATAAATCCACTGCTTGCAACAACACTTATTGGACTACACACATTGATATGCATATTGCCAATTATTTTGTTGCTCGTTCTCTATCGCCCGTGAATGGTATTTTAGTTTAATTCACTAATTAGATGAAACTTGCAAGTGTCATATGATTCTCAATCAGATGACTTCAAAATTCATCAGTATGAAATTTCTCCATGCTAGTTTCTTTTAGTCTTGTGACATTTAGCATCAGTGTTATGGATATTCAATTTTATTATCAATATTCATAACATACATCTTATTCATGATAAGAGTATGCCCTCGTATTGACAATAAGAGTATGCCCTTTTGTTCATAACATTGAACAACTATTATTCTGTCATGGACAACCTCCTTCATAGTATCGAACAACTATTGTTCTGTCATGAAGAATCTCATTGCAACTTCTACGCCATGGGCTAGAGTGTACAAAAACTCTAAAATGAATTATGATAACAAATACAGAGGTAATACACTGATAGAAATATTGTAACCTTTTACAATCCATAAAAATATTTTAACCTCATTATTTGTTGGTCATTAGGCCGTTCGAAGTTTCTTGCAATGATTTGCAATAATATGCAATGGAGTCGGTATCCTGGTGATTAAACTTTTAACCACAATACCGAAGAATCACTTATCAACAAATTGATCATTTTTTCCAAGAACTACACTTTACTTGACCAACCACCTCTGCATCTCATAACATGTATGACATTCATACCTGAGCTAGACATTCCAGTCTTGTTTTCTTTCTGCCTTTTACTTCTTATATTTTTACTTCAATATTTCTCTTACTCTCAGAAGAAACAACAATTTTAAGAGTGGCGTGAGCCCTGAACTTCCCTAGGCATGTAAGTCTCATTACATCCTTTGGTTTTGTTCTTTCTCTACAAGTTTTCACCATCAACACATGACTGGCTTTCTTCCGGATCTTAGGCATTTCAGTCTTAAACATAGTTGAACACTTCACTAGAATTTGCAAAAAAAACACTTCTTTAGATATCGCATATCTTTTAGCCTTTGTTTGTTTCTGAAAAAAAAATTCAGTTCCAAGAGTATCACATAACTATCCCAAACATTTTGAAGTTCAGGTTTCTCGGAAGTAAGCAGACTGTAATGCAATTCTAGCTTTTGGATCGAAGGACATGAGTCTCGTCATCAATAGCATCATCAAGAGAGTATTATAAACATGCAGTAGGACAAAATCCTTTTTGGCACTTTTAGAGGATGATCCTCTCAAACATAAAGTTTAAACCAGATAAATAACAATCAATAAATTTCAAAAAGAAAGGTGGAATTGTGAGCCATAATTCTACAACTATAATGCAAACTACACACATTGTTCATAATTAATTTGCACTAGTTATTTAAACTTTATTAATACATAAATGTGCTCCCACTCAAATCAATATCTCTCATAATTGATAGTGAGTGATACAAGATCTAAGCCTAGTTCTTAGTCATTGATGTGGACATCACTAATGACGAGAATTTTGACCGGTGAGCAAACTTTTTCCGATCATATCTCCATATGACTCTTGTTCATCTTTTGATGCTTTGTGCTCCGAGCTCAGAATGATTCTGCTAGAACTTCAAGACAACCGAGTGCTATCTGCAAGCATGGTCTGACCATCCCCGTCTTACACCTCATGTCCCGTTTGTGCTCATGTGAGTGACCCACTCCGGAACGCTACGTGTTATAGGCGGTTGCAACACTTGGAAGAGCACCTTTTAACTTGATATTTACTGTGAGAGATCAACCTAATAATTGACTATTGCACAATCAAAGGGTGCAAACAACAAAGGGATAAACATCTCAGGAAATTCATAATAGCATGATATGGTTTAGCCCTGGGTGCCGGGAGTTCTCTGTGATCGTCTTCAATCTCCAGTTGAAGCGACGTGACGGCCAATATTTTGTTACCGTGACAAACGTTTCAAAAACATTGCCTTGGCGGCAATCTCAGAAAACGTTGCCGTGGCGACTATTTCAGAAAACGTTGCCGTGACACCGGAAATCTGAAATTCTACCGTGGCGCAAAATTATAGCTCCTCGTCCCGCACCTTGGTACACCTTCTCCTTGCCGGGGTCCTCCGTGTACATCTTGCCACCATCACCTATAACCTATCTCTACGATAATTACATTAAGGTGGCAATCTCGTGGCTCCAACCATCATGCTGTGATGAGCATGCCACTTAACATTACACCATATAAGCATCTCATACATAAACTCATTATCATGACAAAGGCTATACCACATCATATGCAAACCCTGCAAAACCAAGTTAGACGTCCTCTAATCAGTTTTAGCAAAATTTTATTTACGTGGTTAACCAGTTTTATCAATAAAGTCTAGCTACCTACGCAAGCACAACAAGGCGACATTCTTGATGCTAGATTAAGTTTCGGGGTGTGTGAAAGAGAGACTTAATTAAAAGTCTCATCCCCCACACTAAACTTCGTTAATACGCATGACCCCCTAGAAGATCATTCATCTTCGGCACCCTCTTGTGTACACAACAGTTCACTATTCCCGACTATGATGTAGCCCAAGAAACTGTTAGCCAATCGATTGTGAGAACCTTGTAGCAAAAGTATATCATTCTGCCCCTGAACTGAACCGAAGCAACACTCATGGGAAGCATGGCAAGAACATCAACCCTCACATATCAGATGTGATCTAGATCGCAACCTACATCTACTCATAAACCTGCTCATGATGCCACTATTGGGAAACGTAGTAGAAAAACAAAAAAATCGCCCTACGATCACCCAGGAACAATATGAAGATGCATAACGGGTTGTGATCAATGATCCTTACCGACTCTGTGAGTGCAGCGGAAGTAGACGAGTCGGTGTAGATCATACTTGGAGTCCCTCGAACATTGATGATGATCCCGTGAACCACCCTCGAACGATCCCTCGAACGGAAGACCGAAAGCACGGCCTCTCTACTTGGTTGCAAGCGTACGGTCTTCACAATCCGGCAGTGCTTCGCCGTCCAGAGCTAATCATCACCGGAGAATTAGAGGGTGGAGATTAGAACCACATGGGTCTTCTAATTATGAGGATTAGAGGTGGCTAGGGCTAGCTCCAATTAGTCAAATAGGACCAACAAGAACTAGAACTAGATAAACTAGAGGAGGCTACAAAACTTATGTTGTATAGGGTGGAAATCCTCTAGTATATATAGGTTAGAGGGGAAGGAGAGGGCAGCCACCAAAGGGGAAGAAGCCCCCTTGGTCCGCCGGCCTTGGGGGGGAGTCCTACTCCCTCCCCAAGTAGGATTCACCCCCCTCCCCACTAGGAAAGGGGGGCGCCTGTCGGGGATATCGTGCGACATATGCCAGGGGGTGGCTTATCATGGATGGGGACAAGAGTACGTCGCCGGGCTCTAGAAGCGGGAGTGAGCGAGACCGCATACGCCTGCGAATCTTACCCAAGTTCGGGCCTCTCCTAGGAGATAACACCCCTAGTCCTGCTCTGCGGGGTCTCCGCATGATGACTATGATCACCAAAGTAGCTACAAGCTTGCTCCTTGAGCTGTTTCGGCTAGAGGAGGGAGAAGGGCAAGGCTAGCTCTACTCCTCTCTCTACGTGAGTGTGTGTGAATGGAGTGGGTGCTGAACCGAACCCCCTGCATGGGTGAGCCTGGGGGGTTTATATAGGCC
Organism: Thinopyrum elongatum; assembly: GCA_011799875.1. Taxonomy (NCBI): domain Eukaryota; kingdom Viridiplantae; phylum Streptophyta; class Magnoliopsida; order Poales; family Poaceae; genus Thinopyrum; species Thinopyrum elongatum. Next base: position 29,895,690 of record CM022301.1, read on the forward strand.
TACCCCCCAGGGGTACAATGGTAATCCGGCCGGGTGTAGGACCCGGCCGTCAGCGTCTCTGGTTGCCGTCTTCTCCGCCGACCGCTGGGGCCTGCCGCCTGGTGGGCCCCGCCGACTACCATGATCTCAGCCGTCAGGTGGGGCCCGCCGCCTGCGGGCCATGTTCACTGCTTTATACTATAGCCTCACCCCTGATGACGAAGGCTTTGTCGGAGGGAGCGTGGCTACAGTCCGCCGCCTGACGAGCGCTCACTGTAGCCATACCCTGTCTCATCTAGTTGATGGTGCACAGACTTCAAGGGGGAGAAGGGCCGCCTGCTAGGAGTCGGCCCTCCCTTATTGCCGCCTGCTTGAGGTGGGCCGCCTTCGGGTGGCTCGCGGACAGGTAGGGCCCACCGCCTGCGGGCCGTATTGACCGCCCGTCGTGGGAGCGTGGCTCCCTCTGGCGCTAGTGCTGTCACGGACTGCGTGGTTACAGTGTCGCGCTGGGCGGCGGGTATCCGCCCAGTACACGGCTCTGCGGCCAAGTCCCATCCTGGGTTCAGGGGTGGCAGGCCGTACTATAGCCATGCCTTGTCTTGTCATGGTAATGTGGTGCTGACTTCGAGGGGGCGAGGGGCCGTCTGCCAAGAGTCGGCCCCCTTGCGGCCGCCTTCTGTGGTCTTGCCGCTTTCTAGTAGCCGGCCCTTTGGACCAGCCGGCCCAAGAAGGCGGTCGTGCTTCCGGAGGGCGTGAGCGGCGCGGCTGGCCCCAATGTCTTGAAATACCATGGGGGGCTGATGTGGCTACCCGTGGTCATTTACTCCGACAGTAGTCCCCGAAGTTGGTGGGGCACCGCGGCTGAAAAGCAAGGAGCCTCAGCAGCTTCCTACCCTGAGTGGCCTGGTAGTTGGGCTTCGTCCGTCTTCTGGAGAGGCCGATTGCCAGGAGCCGGCCAAGGCCAGGCCGCCTGCCTGGCGAATTCGAATCGTCGTGGCGGAGGCCGGGTTAGATGCCAGCCGGACGACAGGCTTGGCGCCCGTGGCTCGCCCGCCACGCGGCGCCAGCAGGCCAGGCCGGCCTGCCAGCCCGCGTGCGCGATGAGACGTCGCCGCAGGCCAGGGCCTGCCACTACAGGGACTCGGCACGCGTGCGGATCCGCTGCGGCTGAGGCGGGCGGTTGCGATTCCCGGGTGTGATTAATACACGCCATCACAGCGCTGTAATTGCGAGGTCATGGGGGGAGTGGGCGCAATTAATCTTGCGCCCCCCCACGTTTCGCCCCCTCGGCTCCGCCGTCAGAGGGCTATAAGTAGGGGGAGGGGGGCGGCAGAACGAACGCGCGCCCTCCTCTCCCTTCTCTTTGCTTTTTTCCTTCCTCTTCTTCTTGCTGTTGCCGCGGCCTCTCCTCTCGCCGGAGTGCTGCCGTAGCCCGCCATCGCCGGACCTCCACGCGTCGCAGCCACCTTGCGCCACCACCGAGCATGGAGCCCATGGCGCCAAGCGGCCGCGCGGGCGACTGGGACGGCTCCAACATCCACGATGGGCACTTGGAGTTCCTCCGCCAGACGCAGTGGCTCCCCAACGCATCGAACATCAAGGTGCGTGTCCCCCCCGAAAGGGAGATCTTGCCGGCGCTGGAAGGTAGCGAGCGCGTCGTCTTTCGGTCGCATTTCCTCCATGGCTTCGGCCTTCCGGAGAGCGGATTCTTCCGCTCATTTTTGGACTTCTACGGAGTGCAGCCCCACCATCTTATTCCGAATACGGTGGTGCTGCTCTCCGCCTTCGTCACCTTGTGAGAGGGCTACCTCGGCACGCTCCCCACACTCGAGCTGTGGGGAGAGCTTTTCTATCTCAAGCTCGGCATCGCCGCCAAGAACGAGGCAGCCTAGTGCGGAGCCTGCGTCGTGGTGCGGCGCATAGGATCCGGGGTCTGCTTCCCGAGTCTCGCCCTGCTGCAGTCAGCCAAGCTGTGGCAGAAGTCATACTTCTACGTCGAGAACATCCACTCGACGCGGGACTACGTCAACCTGCCGGCCTACGCAGCCGGTCCGCCTGTCGAGCCTTGCACCAACTGGAAGTTCCGGCCGAGAACCCTGTCGGCCGCGTACTCCACCACGCTCCTCCGGCTCCAGGAGATGACGGCGTCAGAGGGCCTCAAGGCCTCAGACCTGTTGACCGTGTTTGTGAAGCGCCGAGTGCTGCCCCTCCAAGCCCGGCCCCACTTGATCAGCGACATGAGTGGGCGTCGGGATCCATGCTGGATGTCCACCAAGGTGATGCCGGACGTGGAGGTGGTCCCCATGGTGAACTTCTTCTCCGACTGCAAGCTGTCGGAGATGAAGTGGCAATTCGGCAAGCCGCCGTACAGCCGGGCCAACCCGCCGCCTCCGGTACGTCTCCTTATTCTTTTTTCCTTTGTTCGTCCGGGTTCTTTCTTGACGCCTGACCAGTCGGCCCTGGTGCAGCGCTTCCCAGGCCAGACGGCCACTGACACGCCGGCCCCGGGTCACCAGTACATGGCGGACCGGTCGGTGAGTGACGTGGACGACCCCGACTTGGGGGCGGCCGCTCAGGAGGAGGACGACGCCACAGGCGGTGGCGGCGAGGGAGCAGGCGGCTCCTTAGGAGGCGGCCTCGGGGATTGGCCGGACGACGACGAGGAGGACGAAGAGCCGCGTCGTGCCCATGGCGCCAACAGGGCGGGCGCCAGCTCCTCGGCCACGCCGACGGCAGCAGCCGGCACACCGATGCGCCGGGCCGACGCCGGGTTGTTCGGCAGCCGGCCCAAGAAGGCCAAGACCTCGGCCGCCGTGACCAAGCGGCAAGAGGCTGCCGCGAAGGCGGCCCTCTTCCAGAAGGCCCCAAAGCTGCTCCCGCTGGTGTCCGCGTAAGTGCCTTGTCCTTTCTTGCATCTTGCTTTGCGTTTGCTTTTCTTCTATCTTTGCAATCTTTTTACTCTCTTCCTCCATTGGCGCGCAGTGCCCCACTTTCCTTGTCGCGAGCCCCGTCCGGCTCGGTGATTGGGGTGGCAGACGACATCGTGGGCCCCCGCCGCGTGGATCCGCTTGCCGCCCTCCAGGAGGCGACGGAGAAGAACGCGCGGGAGGCGCGAGAGGAGCGGGAAGCTGCGGCCCGGGAGAAGGCGGAGGCCGACGCGGCGGCCAAGTCCCAAGCCGACACCGTGGCCAAGGAGCAGGCGGACGCGGCCGCCAAGGCGCAGGCGGAGGAGGCATCCCGCAGCCGGGCTTTGGAGTCCACCGGTCCGCAATTTGCGGAGCCGGTGGTGCTGGAGGTCCAGGCTCCGACTGGAGGGGCCGGCGATGACTAGCCGGTCCAAGAGAGGGGAGGGGACCCTGTTATCCCGGAGGCGGAGGTGCCCCCGCACACGCCGGCTACCGACGCCCAGGGCAGTCGTCCTGACGCATCGCTGGTGCCTCCAGTCAGCGGCGAGTTGATGGTGGGTCCGACTCCCGCAACCCGTATCCCGGCGCGTCGGCGTGTGGGGAAGGCGGCCTCAGCACCGCGGCCATTGGAGGTCGGGGCCGCTAGCTCGTCGGCCCCCGGTGCCGAGGCTACCAGCGCTGCCCCACCGGATTGGACGTCTGGGGGTGGTACGGGTGTTTTGAACGCGGCCTCGCAGGAAGTCCTGGCCCGGTTCAACGCCCAAGGCGCCGCTCTCCAGCAGTACACGCAGGAGTTCCTGGCGACGCGGGCGGCCGTCCGGGTACGTTTCTTGTTTTTGTTTCTTTGTAATCTTCCGTGGGGGCGCGCCAGCGCACCCACTGGTTGTAGTCCCCGAGTTTCGGGCTGGCTGCTGAGCAGGCGGCTCGGAACTTCAGGTCGAGCTCCGAGTACTGACTCGTTACCTTCTTCTGTTGTCTTTGTTGCAGGATTACCACAACATCCATGCGGCCGCCTACAACTCTCAGCTCCAGGAGTTGACCAAGCGGACCGCCGATCTGACGGAGAGCCGAAGTAAGTACTAGGTCTTCTTCCTTGCTGGGTGTAGTCCCCGAGATTCGGGCCGACTGCTGAGCAGTCGGGCCGGATCTCCCGGCAACTACTTTCCATTGGTGTTGATGGTTTTATTTTTTCTTCGTTTTTGGCAGAGGCTGCCGCAGATCTACGGTAGCGCCTGGGCGAGGCCGAGTCTGCGCTCCATACCAAGGAGCAGGAGCGCAGCTAGGCGGCCCAGGAATGCGATCAGCTGGCCAAGGAGCTGGCAGACCAGGCAGAGCGGCACAAGGCGGAGCTCCGGAAGCTGAAGGAGGAGGAAGACTCCCTCAAGGCCGAGTTCGAGACTCAACGCTTGAACTGGGCTGAGAAGGAGAGACTCCTGACCGACGGCTACGGCGAGATTGAAGACATGATTGATGGTAAGTTACTTCTTCTTTTGAACAGCCGTCGACTGCAGCAGGAGTCGGACTCTGGCTTCTAATCTTTAATCTTCTTCTTGTGCAGAATACTTTCCAGGTCACTCCGTCGCCGTCAGCCAGGCCATCGAGGCACGTCGCGACATGCGGAGGAAAACGGGCGCGGACATTGCGCCGAACGCGCCCCGGAATCTCGGCGAGCAGCTTCTGGCTGTCAAGACGCGCCTGCAGCCGGCTCACGGGATGCTTCGTCGCCTGCAGCGCACGGGGGCTCAGGTGTTGGCCGCCTTTTGGCCCGACGCTCAAATTCCACGCACCCCCAGTCGGACTGCCGACTGGCTGGAGGTAGTGGTCGGCCGCTTCGAGGCTTGGAAGGGCGCCGTGGCTCGGGCGGGTGTGCAGACGGCCTTGGAGTTCGCCAAGGCGTGGTATCCTGGGCTGGACCTGGCCCAGCTGGCCACCTTCCGGCAGGAGGCCGGACCGGAGCTGGCGGCGGTCGGCCCTGCGCTTACTCAACGTGCGGCAGCGATCGCCGAGTACGCCGACACCACCGTTTTCATCCCCGAGCTGGACGAGGAAGGCACTGAGGTGCTGCCCGACTGGTTCGGGCTGAACCCGGGGGATGCGGGGGACTCGGCGGAAGAGATCGCCTCCAGCGATGAGGGCGAGGATGAAGAGGACAAGGACGGCGAAGACGACGCACCGGACGACGGAGCGGATAGCCGGCCTCAGCCCGACCAAGCCTCGACCAACGAGCTGCGTGCTACCGCACCGACTGCTGCCGGGGGCGATCAGGCTGAGACCCTTCAGTCGGCCGCTCCACCATCCGGCGCCGCTGCCTCTACCAACCCGTTGGACCCGCCTGCTGCTCCTTTGGCCTAGATGGCCACTTTGTCTTATCTTTCCTGTTCTTGTAATCTTTTGAACAAGCATGTTAAATTCACGCAATTCCACCCGCTGGGGGTGTATTCAAACTTTGTTGAATGCTGGCTATGAGCTTTGCTATGTAAATCAACTTTATTGGCACAAGTTGTGCTCTGCCGGGTTCTGACTTTGCCTTGTTTTTCTGCTCTTTTTTGGCTTTTTCCTTTGCCGCCTTCCTTTGGCTACCGCCCTGCCAGCCGGACAGCCGCTCTGCGGTCTGTGGCTAGGTCCGGTGCTTGGCCGTTTAGGAAGACAAGTACTTTGGCCATTTTAGAACGTAACAAGTCAAGTGAGAAGCTGGCCGGCCGGCTGCTCAGCAGCCGGAGGGTGAGGCGAGGAGCCGGCTTAGCCTATGTTGATGCTTTTTTCCTTAGTCATTTTTCATGTGGACACCGTTTCCTACCTTTAGCTCTTGCCAGCTGGGCAGTCGCTCTGCGAGCTGCGGCTTAAGGCAAGAGAGGGCTTAGATGTCTGCACACTACTTGTCCGACTGCAGGTGGCACCAACATAGGACAAGGCGGCGAGCCCCCGGGCCGACTGGTCGGAACCCGGTGCCAGGCAGAGGAATGAAACAACACATTCTCAGGCATAAACTTATTGTACAGATAAAAAGGGTAGTCCCCGATTGCTCCTCGAGGGACCCGATGCCTTCGCTCTTAATACGCAAGGTAGCGTGGTACATACTGCTTTAGCTGTAAAATCTTCGGAGGAGATTTGCGTTCCATGGGCGCTCCGTTTCCTTGCTGGAATTGTCCCTCTTGCGTGCCCTGGGCTTCTGCGCGTCGATGAGGTAGTAGGAATCATTGCCCAAGGCTTTGCTGATGACGAAGGGTCCTTCCCTAGGGGCCGAGAGCTTGTGCTGGCCGGCTGTTCGCTGTATCAGCTGGAGCACAAGGTCTCCCTCTTGGAAAGATCGTGGCTTGACCTTCCGGCTGTGGTAGCGGCGTAGGGCCTGCTGGTAGATGGCGGACCGGCTGAGTGCCAGCAGCCGGCCTTCTTCCAGCAGGTCGACGCCGTCTTCTCGTGCCTCCCTTGCCTTCGTCTCCGTGTACATGGCGACGCGAGGCGAGTCAAACTCGATGTCAGTTGGGATGACAGCCTCGGCCCCGTACACGAGGAAGAAGGGAGTGAAGCCGGTCGATTTGTTTGGCGTGGTCTGGAGACTCCAGAGGACGGCCGGTAGCTCCTCGATCCAGCAGCCGGCCGAGCGCTCCAGCGGCTCGACCAGTCGGGGCTTGATGCCGGACAAGATGAGGCCGTTTGCTCGCTCAACTTGGCCGTTTGACTGCGGATGGGCAACAGACGCTTAATCCAGTCGGATGCCCTGCATCGCACAGAAACGGGCCAAGGCACCTTTGGCAAAGTTTGTGCCATTGTCGGTGATGATGCTGTGCGGTATGCCGTACCGGACGGTGATATCAGTGATGAAGGTCACCGCAGTTGGACCGTTCAGCTTCTTAATTGGCTTTCTTCAATCCACTTGGTGAATTTATCCACAGCGACCAGCAGATGGGTCATGCCGCCGAGTGCCGTTTTGAACGGGCCCACCATGTCCAGCCCCCAGACGGCAAATGGCCAAGTGAGGGGGATGGTCTTGAGTGCGGAAGCCGGCAGGTGTTGCTTGGAGCTGAATTTCTGGCACCCTTTGCACTTCTTGACCAAGTCCTTAGCGTCGTCCAAAGCAGTCGGCCAGAAGAATCCATGGTGGAAAGGTTTGGCGACAAGGGATCTGGAGGCCGCGTGGTGGCCGCATTCGCCTTGATGGATGTCTCTGAGGATTGCCTTGCCTTTTTCTGGCTCAACGTAGCGCTGGAAGACGCCAGTCACGCTGCGTCTGACAAGCTCTCTGTTCACTATCTTGTACGCTACTGCCCGGCGTTGCACTTGCCGGGCCAAGGTCTCATCGGCTGGTAGCTCTCCGCTTGCCAGGAAGTTGAGGATGGGCTGCGCCCATGACGGTGCTTTGACCATTGTCATCACGGCTAGTGGAACCAGGGCGGTTGGGTTGGGAGGAGGCGGGTTGGAGTCGGCCACCGCTTGTTGTGTCGCTGAAGTCCCCGGGCCGACTGCTAAAGCCCCCGGGCCGGGTTCTGAAGTCCCCGGGCTGGGTGCGACTGCTGCACTCCCCGAGCCGCCTGCCAGCATCCCTAGGCCGACTGCCATAGCCCTCGGGCCGGGTGCGACTGCTGCAGTCCCTGAGCCGCCTGCCAAAGTCCCCAGGCCGGCTATTGCAGCCCCTGAGTCGGATCTGACTGTCTCGGGAGCAGCCGGCACAAAGATGGACTCTGATTCCGACGAAGGATTGATAGACGGCTTGCGGAGGCATTGAAGGGAAACGCCGGCTGGTATCGCTTGGCGGGTGGAGCCGATTCTTGCTAGGGCATCAGCTTGCTCGTTCTCGGCTCGTGGTACGTGAAGGAACTCGCACCCGTCAAAGTATCCACTGATCTGCTGGACAAGGAAGCGGTAGCTCGCCATGTTTGCATCCTTGGCATCCCAGTCGCCAGACGATTGCTGGACTACCAAGTCCAAGTCGCCGTAGCATAGAATCCGGCGTATGCCAATCTCTTTGGCCAGTCGGAGTCCGTGTACAAGCGCCTCGTACTCGGCCATGTTGTTGGAGGCGGCAAAGTGAATCTGCAACGTGTACTTGAGCTTGTCGCCTTTGGGAGAGGTGAGGACGATGCCGGCTCCCAGACCGGTGCGCATCTTTGAGCCATCAAAGTGCATTCGCCAATGGGTGGAATCCGCCGCCGGCGGCAGGTACTGGATCTCGGCCCAGTCGACGAGGAAGTCGGCCAGTGCTTGGGACTTGATGGCGGTGCGGGGCTGGTAGAGGATGGTGTGGGGAGCTAGCTCGATGGCCCACTTGGCCACCCGGCCTGATGCGTCTCTATTGCCTATGATCTCGGCAAGTGGGGCAGTGCAGACAACCGTGATGGAGTGCTCTTGAAAGTACTGCTTGAGCTTCTTGGCGGCGAAGTATACACCGTAGCACATCTTCTGGTAGTGGGGGTAATTCTGCTTGGAGGCCGACAGCACTTCGCTCAGGTAGTAGATGGGCCTCTGGACCGGCTGTGCCTTGCCGTCCTCCGGGCGCTCGACCACAATGACAGTGCTGACCACCCGGCTGGTGGCGGCGATGTAGAGGAACATGGGCTCCTTGGTAGCCAGGGCTGACAGGACAGGCGGCGTAGTCAGCATTTTCTTGAGCTGGAGGAAGGCCTCGTCCGCCTTGTCGTTCCACTCGAAGTGAGTGGTTTTCTTCATCAGCTGGTGCAGGGGAAGAGCCTTCTCGCCCAGCCTACTGATGAAACGGCTGAGGGATGCCAAGCACCCGGTGAACTTCTGGACGTCTCGCAGCCGGGTGGGCCTCTCCATCCGCTCAATGGCCTTGATCTTCACAGGGTTGCACTCGATGCCGCGTTCTAAGACAAGGAAACCAAGGAGCTGGCCGGCTGGGACTCCGAAGACACACTTTTCTGGGTTTAGCTTGATTTGAAAATGGCGTAGATTATCGAAGGTCTCCTTGAGATCCTCCAGGAGGGTACCGCGCTTCTCCGTCTTCACCACAATGTCATCTACATAGACGTGGGCATTTCTGCCGAGTTGCTTGAGGAGGCACTTCTGCATGCAACGCTGAAACATGGCACCGGCATTTCTCAGGCCGAATGTCATGGTCAGGTAGCAGAAGGCTCCGAATGGTGTGATGAAGGCGGTCTTCAGCCGATCGGCCGGGTTTAGCTTGATCTGGTGGTAGCTAGAGTAGGCATCCAAAAAACTCAACAGCTCACATCCGGCTGTGGAGTCAGTCACTTGGTCTATCCGAGGCAGAGCAAACGGATCTTTGGGGCAAGCTTTGTTGAGGCTGGTGTAATCAATGCACATGCGCCACTTGTTGTTTTCTTCAGTACAAGGACTAGGTTGGCAAGCCATTCTGGAAAGAACACTTCCATGATGAAGCCGGCCGCCAGAAGCCGGGCGATCTCTTCACCAACGATTCTTCTCTTCTCTTCTGACAGGCGGCGGAGGGGTTGCTTAACTGGTTTTGCATCCGATCTGACATGTAGCTTGTGCTCGGCAAAATCAATCGGAACACCCGGCATGTCCTTGGGAGACCATGCGAAGATGTCCCGATTCTCACGGAGGAAATCGACGAGCTCGCTTTCCTATTTACTGTCGAGGTGGGCCCCCACGACAGCGAATCTCTCCGGGTGCTCAGGGTCCAAGGGAATCTTCTTGGTTTCTTTGGCCGGATGGAAGGAGCCCTAGGCCTCTGACTCCTTGGGATCTGGTGACAGGTCCGGCTGCTTGCCGGCCATGGCCACAACCCTGTCAAGGAGCTGCCTTTCCGTAGCGATGACAAGGGACTCGGCCAGCCGACTGCTGGCAACAGCACACATGGCCGACTTCTGGTAGTCGCCGGCTACGGTGATAATGCCCTTGGTACCCGGCATCTTCATCTTGAGGTAAGCGTAGTGTGGCACCGCCATGAACTTGGCCAGAGCAGGTCAGCCAAGGAGCGCGTGGTAGGGGCTCTCCAGGTCCACCACCTCAAACCAGATTGGCTCGTGACGGAAGTGATCTTTGTCTCCGAAGAGGACATCTATCTTGATCTTGCCGATAGGAGAGCAGGAAAGGCCAGGTACAACGCCATGGAAGACAGTCCGACTGGGTTGGAGCTGCTTCTCCTTGATGCACAGCTTCTCCAGGGTGTCACGGTAGAGGATGTTGATGCTGCTACCGCCGTCTATCAGAACTCGGGAGAAGCAACAGGCTCGCCGCTCCGTTGAAAAGGTGGCATCCAGCACCAGGGCATAGGAACCCGGAGAAGGCATCACCTCCGGGTGGTCAGCGCGGCTCCAGCTGATAGGCCTCTTGGACCAGTGCATGAACTCTGGGACCTCAGAAGCGACCGTGTTCACCTCACGGTGCTGCTGACGCCGGCTGTGCCTGTCGTCGGCCACACTGGTGAAGACGACGTAGGCTCCGTGTTCTTTGGGGAATTCATCTTGGATTGCGCCGACGGGGCGGGCCTCCGGCTGCTGAGGAGGCGGAGCCGGCGGGCCAGCAGGCGGAGGGGGCAGTCCTTCACCTTTGGCAATGCGAGTGAGCCAGTGGCACTTCCGGGTGGAGTGATTGGACGGCTTCGGGCCGCTGTGGAACTTGCAGGGAGCATCAAGGGTTTGCTCGAAGGAGAAGGCGGGCAACCAAGCAGGCTTGCCGCCTTTTTGACGCTTGGGGCTGCGCTGCTCTTCTGGCTGTTGGTCTTCAACTGCTGCCACCTGCCGGCTGGTGGAAGCCGGCTGCTGGGCCTTGCGTTTGTTGTCGTTCGACTGCTGGCGCCGACTGGAGTCACCGGCAGGCGTCTGAGGGGCCGGAGGGAGCATCTTTCTAGATGCGTCCACTCGGAGCTCCGACTTCATGCAGGAGTCGGCGGTGGCGTACTTCTCCGCTATGATCAGCAGCTCGTCGAGTGTGGCCGGCTCGTCGCAGAGGAGTCGGTGCTTGAGTAAGGTGCCCTCTCGGCACCCGATAGGGAAGTACTCTATGGCCTGCACCTCATGCACCCCTTCGCAGGAGTTGCGCAGTTCGGCCCACCTCGTCAAGTACTCGTGGGTGGACTCGATTGGGTCTTGGACGCACAGGGAGAGCTGGCGAGGCTTGGGCGGCCGCTTGTAGGTGCTGGTGAAGTTGCGGATGAAAACTTTGGTGGAGTCCAACCAGCTGTTGACGCTGTAGGGCTTGAGGCTGTTCAGCCATGTCTGGGCCGTGCCCTGGAGCATGAGCGGAACGTACTTCACGGCAACGCGCTTGTTGCCGTTTGCTATGCTGACAGCGGTGGATTAGTCAACCAGCCAATCCTCCGGCTTCACGGAACTGTTGTACTTGGGGGTGTCTCGAGGAAGCAAGAACCCTTTGGGGAAGGGCTCGTCGCGAATGCGGGGGCCGAAACAAGGCGGGCCGATCGCATCTTCTTCTTCTAACGCCAGGGATCGAGCCAAGCGGTCGATCTGGAGGCGGGCGTCGTTCTCTCCGACTCCTTCATGGGGTCGCAGCCTGTCTCCGAGAATCGTATGCTCAACAGGTGGGGGGAGGCGCGCCTTTCCCTGCGCGGGGGAGGCGGTCGATCGTCTCGCCGTTCCACTGCTCGTGGGCGGCCGTCTTGGTCACGCTCGATGGTGACGCATGTGCGGCCGTGGCTAACAGCCGGCTCTTGATTTCCTCGGTCGCGGGCGCCGGCTGTCGGCGTCCGGGAGGTCGCGCCGTGCTCTCGGCGAGAGGGAAGGTTCTCGTCCTACAAGCCGGGTTCCACCACACGGCGGCCGGCCTCTTGCTGCGCGGCGGCCGCGTCGATGAGCTGCTGGACGCGCTCCGTCATGCAGCGGCGCTCGTCGCCCTCCAGGCGGTCTAGCTCATCTGCTGCCGCCTGGGCGGCACGTAAGTTCTCCATTGGCGTGGCGTAAACCGGGCGGTCGGCCCCCAGCATGCTGGCAATGGCTGCGCCGCGCTGCCGGACCATGCCCACGCGGCTGGGTTCGCCGGCAGCCGGCGTGCCGCAGACGACGCGATCGATCTCGCGCTGGTAGGCCTCGGTGAGGCGTCTCCTGGCTGCCAACTTGTTGGCACTGTCGAGGAGTGCAACGCGGCACGCTTCCAGTGTTTTGCCGTTCGCACTGGGCGCTATGGGCGCGGACAGGTCCCGCATTGCCGCCTGCAACGGGTCCCGGCCGGCCTCGCTGGAGGCTCCATCATGGCTGATGACTAGCACCTCGGTAACGGTGCTGGCGCTGGCGCTGTTGTCTGCAACAGGAAGCGGGTCGTCGAAGATCACCACGTCACCGGGGAAGGCATCAGAAGACGCGGCCTCGGTGTCAATGACCATGTCGACGGGCGGGTCGGTGGAGCCAACGGACTCCAGGTCAGAGGCCGGATCGTTGGCGATATGAAGCTTGCCGAGGAGGTCGACAAGGCAGCTCTCGGAGCTGGCAGCGCCCGCGTCGGGTGCGGGCTTGTCGGGTAGGCGGATCCCGCCGGTGAGATCAGCAAGGCAGCTCGCGGCACAGGCGGCTTCCGCGCCACGCAGCATGTCGGCGCAAACGCCGTCAGGCGTGCCGGGCTGGCTGCACTCGCCAGGAAGGAAGAGGGTTCCTGTCCAGAACGTGTTTCCGGACGACGGTGCACCTTGCCCCACGGTGGGCGCCAAATGTCGGGGATATCGTGCGACATATGCCAGGGGGTGGCTTATCATGGATGGGGACAAGAGTACGTCGTTGGGCTCTAGAAGCGGGAGTGAGCGAGACCGCATACGCCTGCGAATCTTACCCAGGTTCGGGGCTCTCGTAGGAGATAACACCCCTAGTCCTGCTCTGCGGGGTCTCCGCATGATTACTATGATCAACAAAGTAGCTACAAGCTTGCTCCTTGAGCTGTTTCGGCTAGAGGAGGGAGAAGGGCAAGGCTAGCTCTACTCCTCTCTCTACGTGAGTGTGTCTGAATGGCGTGGGTGTTGAACCGAACCCCCTGCATGGGTGAGCCTGGGGGGTTTATATAGGCCTACCCCCCAGGGGTACAATGGTAATCCGGCCGGGTGTAGGACCCGGCCGTCAGCGTCTCTGGTTGCCGGCTTCTCCGCCGACCGCTGAGGCCCGCCACCTGGTGGGCCACGCCGACTGCCTTGATCTCAGCCATCAGGTGGGGCCCGCCACCTGCGGGCCATGTTGACTGCTTTATACTGTAGCCTCGCCCGTGATGACAAAGGCTTTGTCGGAGGGAGCGTGGCTACATTCCGCCGCCTGACGGGCGCTCACTGCAGCCATACCCCGTCTCATCTGGTTGATGGTGCACAGACTTCAAGGGGGAGAAGGGCCGCCTGCTAGGAGTCGGCCCTCCCTTATTGCCGCCTGCTTGAGGTGGGCCGCCTTCGGGTGGCTCGCGGACAGGTAGGGCCTGCCGCGTGCGGGCCGTACTGACCGCCCGTCGTGGGAGCGTGGCTCTCTCTGGCGCTAGTGATGTCAGAGACTGCGTGGTTACAGTGTCGCGCTGGGCGGGGGGTGTCTGCCCAGTACACGGCTCTGTGGCCAAGTCCCATCCTAGGTTCGGGGGTGGCAGGCCGTACTATAGCCATGCCTTGTCTTGTCATGGTAATGTGGTGCTGAATTCGAGGGGGCGAGGGGCCGTCTGCCAGGAGTCGGCCCCCTTGCGGCCGCCTTCTGTGGTCTTGCCGCTTTCTAGCAGCCGGCCCTTTGGACCAGCCGGCCCAAGAAGGCGGTCGTGCTTCCGGAGGGCATGAGGGGCGCGGCCGGCCCCGATGTCTTGAAATACCATGGGGGGCTGATGTGGCTACCCGTGGTCATTTACTCCGACAGCGCCACTTCCACTTGGGCCCTTGTGGCCCAAGTTGCCTTCCACATCTTGGCCTTATTAGGCCCATTGATATTAAATTAAATATATAATTTTCTAAACATTTTTGAAGCATTATATATGTAATTTAACATCCCCAGAAACATTTTCCACCTATATATATTAATCGATAATACCCGGTATTACCCGATATTCACCGAAACCCTTTCGGTGACCCCGAAACGCTTCCGGAATCTCTCGGAACTATTCTGGATATTAATGAAACAATTCCACAAATATATTATCATCACTCCCATCCTACTAACACTCAGTAGATCATGATTACCTTAAGCTTGTGACCCCGTAGGTTCGGTAACCATAGACATGAACGAAACCCCTTCATTCAATGATCGATAGCGGAACCGTGGACATTCATATCTATCCCTATGATTACACGAATGATATTCGAGTGAACCTTTGGTTATCATGTGATGTTCCCTTTGCTTGATACTTCAAAAAACCTAGTGTGCATCGGTATCCTCCAGAGTCATCATCATGCTCACTATACCGTTGCTCGCTTTACCAGTTTTGTTCTTTTTTCTCATTGATGTGTTCCGGCATCCCTGTGACGTAGTCACCTGTGTCTGGCCAGACGATGATGGATGCCATCACACCGAGAGGGCCCTAAGAATATCTCTCCACCGTCGGAGGAGCAAATCCCACTCTTGAGCTGTCCGATCACTTGTCAAACTTTCGGGCGAGCTTAAAAGTTGTCGTTATGATCACCTTGTTACAGATGATGTTTAAGCAACCCTAAAGCCCACCGTCCGGTAGGAAGTGACCGAGACACTCTCATGGTCTGAGGAACTAAAACACATGCTAAGACTCCATGTTATAACAGATGATTTTAGACGATATGATCACATAGTATAACAGACAAGTATTGGGTCGATTCAATATGATCGTTCTTATAACGTCATACCCTCAATGTTGTTTTAGGACTATCGTTACACTTAGCGATATCCTAAGATCCGGAAAACATGATCACAAACAACACTTGAGTCGGTCTTAGAGGCGAGACCGGGAACCTATTGTTTACCATTTATCATTCCACACGTGCATATGAGTTTTCCACTGAATCGGATATTCCAGGATCATAGCAATTATAGAATGGAATATAAACTCTCAACTATGAATAATGGAAATATAATAATACAATATTATTGCCTATAGGGCATATTTCCAACAATTAATCTAGTAGGAGAACCAAGCAACACTATGTAAACAACACCTACACACAAACAACAAAAACATGCAACCCAACGCGTAAGAGGGGTTGTCAATCCCTCAACGGTATTGAGATAGATAAAATTGTACAGGTTTTGGCAAATAGATCTAACAAAAACACAAAATAAAATAAATAAAGAAAAATTGCAACAAGGTATTTTTGGTTTTAATATGATAGGAAATAGACTCGGGGGCCATAGTTTTCACTAGAGGATTCTCTCGAGAAAATAGCATACGGTGGGTAAACAAATTACTAATGGGGAATTGATAGAAAAGCGAATAATCATGACGATATACAAGGCAATGATCATGTATATAGGCATCACGTCCAAGATTAGTAGACCGACTCCTGCCTGCATCTACTACCATTACTCCACACATCGACCGCTATCCAGCATGCATCTAGTGTATTAACTTCATGGAAAACGGAGTAATGCAATAAGAACGATGGCATGATGTAGACAAGATAAACTCACATATGAATAAACCCCATCTTGTTACCCTTAATAGCAACGATACATGCGTGTCATGTCTCTATCTATGACTGAGATTGAGCACCGCAAGATCGAACCCATCACAAAGCACCTCTTCCCATGGCAAGATAAATCAATCTAGTGGCCAAACCAAACCAATAAATCGGAGAAGAAATACGAGGCTATAACAATCATGCATAAAAGAGTTCAGCAAAGACTCAAATAATATTCATGGATAGAACTGATCATAAACTCACAATTCATCGGATCTCAACAAACACACCGCAAAAAAGAGTTACATCAAATAGATCTCCAAGAACATCGAGGAGAACATTGTATTGAAGATCAAAAAGAGAGAAGAAGCCATCTAGCTACTAACTACAGGCCCGTAGGTCTGTGGTAAACTACTCACGCATCATCGGAGGGGCACCAAGGATGATGAAGAACCCCTCCGTGATCGTTTCCCCCTCCGGCAGAGTGCTGGAAAAGGCCTCTAGATTGGATCTCATGGTTCTGGAACTTGCGGCGGTGGAAAAGTATTTCGTCGACTCCTCTAGGGTTTCTGGGATTTTAGAGTATTTATAGAGGCGGAGGTAGGTCAATACGGTTCCCGTGGGCTCCACTACCCACCAAGGCATGCACTGGTGCCTAGTTGGCCCCACAGGCCTCCTCTTGTGTGCTCCTTTGGCTCCCAGGGTCTCTTCTAGCCAGAAAAAAATCTCCAAAAAGTTTCGTGGCATTTGGACTTCGTTTGGTATTGATATTCTGCAAAGTAAAAAACAAGCAAAATAATAGCAACTGGCACTGGGCACTATGTCAATAGGTTAGTCCCAAAAATGATATAAAGTTGATAGTAAATGTATATAAAACATCCAAGATTGATAATATAACAACATGGAACTATCAAAAATTATAGATACGTTGGAGATGTATCACCTTCTTCCCGAGGATTACCCTGTGGAACTGCATGCTACTTTTGCTGAGTCGGGACATCAGAATGCCCATCGCCTCCAGAGTGTCGACGTAGATGATGTTGACCCGCTGCCGCCATCCATGAGAACTTTGCGCAGTCGGACTCCTCCAACAGCCGGGTCAACCACCAAAGCCTGCCGCCCACGGGTCGGTATGTGGGCCGGGTGATCCGACTGATCGAAGTTCATGTGCGTCTTGGCCCAGTCGAGATATTTGGTGATAGTCGGAACTACCATGTTGAGCTCTTGGTTTATAACCTTGAGGCGGCTCTTGCTTTCGACGTCGGCAAAGATCATAAGGACTTTCTCGATGTTGGGATACCCGGAAGTACCCTTGCCTCCGTCATCATCTTCGTCCTCGTCCTTGTCCTCGGAGGCGTCTTGCCGTGTCTCTTGCTTCAGGAGTCGCCACTCCTAAGTGGTATGCTTGGGCAAAATCAGATTGCCCTCTTCATCTTTCTTTGTGTGAATCTGGCAGGGCTGGTCGAGGGTGTCACTCTTCTGCGTGACTTGCTTCTTGCCCTTCTAGTCCTTCTTCTGCTTCTGCGAGCCGCACCCTCAGCGTTACCAGCCGCTTCTGCTTTTCGCTTGTGCTTCTTGCCCTTGTTGTTGTCCGACTGATTAGCATCACCTGCTCGGCTCTTGCCACTCCTCAGTCGGTCTTCTTCTTCACTGTTGGCGTACTGATTGGCTATTTCCATAGCCTGACTGAGAGTCGGGATATCAGTACGGCCGAACTTCAGGTCCAGCTCTTGGTAACGGACCCCGGCCTTGAAAGCGCAAATCGCCTGGTGCTCGGTGACGTTCTCCACCGTATTATGCAAGGTGGTCCATCTCTGGATGTACTCTCGGAGGGCCTCGTTCTGCCTCTGCACGCAGTGCTGTAACTCGGCCAATCCACCCGGCCTCTTGTAAGTGCCCTCAAAGGTTTTGACGAATTTACTCGGGTCAGGTTGTCCCGGCTGAATATATTGCCTGGTGGGAGCTGAGTGAGCTAGGCCCAAGCTAAACCTTCGAGCATCAACGGCAAGTGTTTCATAGCCACACTATCGTTGCCGCCGCCGATCTGAACAGCTACCCAGTAATCCTCAAGCCAGATCTCCGGCTTGGACTCGCCGGTGAACTTGCTGATCCCCATGGCCAATCTGAAGTTGTTGGGAATCTCCATGGCCCGAATGTACTGACTGAAGCACTCGGGGCCAGAGGGTATGGAACCACTGGGCATGTTGGCATCCAGGCCCTCTCTTAGAGTTCGACCCCTGTCGACCAGGTTCTGAGCGAGAACGGATCTCGCATTGAATGGCTGGTCTCGGGAGCCCTTCGAGTGACGAGTGGGACTCGGACTTTGGTCCCCGCCGCGCGTCTGCCGATCGTCGTAGGGCTGGCGCCCGTATGTGCCGTCGCGCGGCGGGGGCATCAGGGCGTGATCATGGTCGTCGTGTCGCCTGGGTGGTGCCACCCAGTATCGTCTTCGATCTTCCTAGTGATCTCTCGAGGAGGATGATGTCCGGCGATTCCAGGAGCTGAGTGGGCTGTGAGCCGACTGGTTGGTCGCTGCCCAAACCGAGGCGCTGTGAATGCGATCCCTGGATTGGGACACCGCCGCATTTTCCAACAGTGCCGTCTTTGGGAGCGCTTGGATCTGACGGATCCCCTCTCTAGCGGTGGAACTGGAGGGGTGTATGGAATCAGCGATCCGAGTAGCCGCAGCCAGGTTCTGCAACGGAGTACTGAGGACTTGATACTTCGAGGCTGATCACTCGGGTAAAGACGTCGTTTATGCCGACTAGAACTGGGATGAAGGCGGGTGCGGTCGTCCATCTCCTTCTACAGCCTCTCAAGGCGGTTGCGCTCGACAAGGGTGGTGAGGCATGTAGACTCCATGGCTAGGGCCTTGGGACTCGTTCCGGTGATGGGGGTGTTTAAGACCTACTCGTTCCTATGGCGGAGCTCCTCTCGTTGCTCCCAAGTAAGGGCCTGCGGGACGTACAGCTCATGAGCGGGTGGGACGTCCCCTCCGCCGCCTCCGTTGGTGTTCCCGCGTGAAGTGCCTGCACGACCATCCCGGGGATCCATGAATCCCGGGGATGCACGACGCTCGGAGTTGTGCGCCATGAGGACTTCAGCGGTCGAGTCGACGCTCTTGCACTCGGACTCCTCAGAGTAATCGCCGAGTAAATCGTCGGAGAGGTCGAGGGCGGGCTCGTCAGACTCGAGGGCCGCCACCTGCTCTGCTGCGGCCTGAAGGGCCACAGCGTGCTTGCTCCACCGATGCAGCCGGGAGCGTCCGGAACGCTTGCGACGGTGTGCAGCCGGAAGGCGAGTAGCCACTCGTTATGGGGCCGAGGCTACCGGAGAAGTACTTCGAATAAAGAAGCACGGAAATGCGCCGCGCTGCGGATGGGCAGCGCCTCCACGTCCAGCGGGGCCTCGCGGAGCCATGCTGAGTCGTTGGCGATGAAGCTGAGCGTCCCGAAACGGATTTCACCGCCGACTAACATGGTGATGATGAATCCACCGACGTCGTGAAACTTTGCTAGACGCCTAGCCCCACGGTGGCCGCCAACTGTCGGGGTTACGATCCTGACAATGAGTGCTAGGGGTACGAAAGAGGGGTAGAGCCTAGCTACGGCGCAGGTGTAACACTCGGTGTTTAGCGAGTTCAGGCCCCTCTCGGCGGAGGTAATAGCCCTACGTCTTGTGCCCTGAGGCTTGGTTTTCTTGATGGATATGATTACAAGGATTGCTTAACCCCAGCTCAGGATGAGTGAGGCTTATATAGAGTGCGCCACAGCTCCAACGTCTCCACGTAGCTAGGGCATTTAGTGCACATTACTACGGCAGTTACTGGTATAAAGTGTCACAACTACAACAGTTATAGGTAACGGTAGCCATGATTCTACTTTAAGGGTGACTTAGGATTCCTTGACCATTGCAACGCCCACGCCGTCCTTCCACCTCCCTTGACCGAATGGCGGTTGCCGTGCCGACTGAAGAGTTGTCACCGAGTGCTGTCAAGGTGTCCGAGTGGACTTCCTGATATGCGCATCCGAATGCTAATATGGTCCAGGGACCTACCAATGATGGTGTGGGGCCCCAGGTGGGTCCCATATGATGGGTTCTTGACCCTACCTGTAGTAGGTGACCTCATCACAATGCCACCATGATCCGTTGTCGGCCTTGTAGTAGATGTAACACCGCTCCTCCTCTTGTCCCCTCCAGCCGGCAGTTGCTCCAAAACGATGCCCCCGGGAGGGAGAACGACACTAAAGGCGCCGTCATCGTCCGATCTAGGGTTTCCCCCGGAACATCCCGATCGACTTGACGTGACTTGCAACGACGATGCCTCGACAAGGAAACGCTGCCACCGTCCGTCAAGACGGCAGTCAGACACCGTTTTCACCAGAAGCCGCGTCATCCCGATCTCGCGGCTTGCTGGAACCGCGCGGAGCCTCGCCATGAAGACGTATGTCGTCGGTAGTACTCCGGCGGAGATCCTCCACCCCTCAGCCCTCATCGTGTCGCCGACCATCCACATGAAGGATCGTCGACAGATCTGGCCGACATGCCAGATCCACGGTCGTCGCCACTACCCATCGCAGAGCCAGGGGACCCACCGGAGTACCCCGCCGGCCATGGGGTCATCGATTGACGCCGCACAGCCAAGAAGCCACCTTGGCCGCCGTGCGAAGCACCCTGCCTGAGGCGCCCCAGCCGCCTCCAGGGTTGCCAGCCCATCCTCCTGCCCTAGCGCCTCTGGCACCGGGCGTCGCCACCACCACAGCTAACGGCGCCAGGATCTGCCGAGGTTGGGTTGGGGACAGGCGGCGCTGGGATCTGATCCCCCTGGCGTCGCCCTGGGGTGGCGGAACAAGGGGGTCGGGAGATGGGCAATGAGTTCGCCAAGGAAGGTCGGTCATGTAAGCTATGGATCGGCAAAATAATATTAGGTCAAATTTTGGTTACAGTTTTGATTTCTCATCACTCTATAAATGTGATATCACAAAATTGTTATCATTCTGCGTAATGTCGTACAGATGAGATTGTTTTTCCAGTTCAATGTCTGTTATCTTAAATTTATAGAAGCGGAGTAGTTTAGACAAAAACAATATGCTCCGCAAGACTCGGTGAAGTAAATACCACAAACGGTTTTACTTACAAGATTTTTCATAACCAAGTAAACAATGGGCACCCTCGCGTGCATTTTTACGGGGGCCGCGGCTTTGCCCAGC
The DNA here is from genome assembly GCA_011799875.1 of Thinopyrum elongatum. Taxonomy (NCBI): domain Eukaryota; kingdom Viridiplantae; phylum Streptophyta; class Magnoliopsida; order Poales; family Poaceae; genus Thinopyrum; species Thinopyrum elongatum. The sequence continues at coordinate 29,916,275 of CM022301.1, forward strand.
TAGTGTATACTAGACGCAGAAAACCTGAATTCATGAAGGGCGCCTTGTCCTTGTGTTAACTCTGAAAGCTTTTTGCTGAATAAAGGTTGTGATAGAATCTCGTTTTACAGCAATTCCTTATTTGTTAGGCGCCAGTTTTTAGGTGAAATGCCAAAGAATCAAAAGCAGAATGCGTTTTGATGTCGTGATCAAAAGGCAATATTTTCCTTCCATTCCAGGCTTGATTGACAATTATTTTCTGATTATATCCCTTCCTTGTTTGCTTTCAAAACTGTGGCGGGCAACGAAATAAGGGCATGTACAATGGTTGATAAGATAGTCCTATCTTAAGTCTTGCATGTAATTTAGAGATAACAAAAAAATTGTCTACAATGGGTCATCTCTTAGTCTTATCTTCAATAACTAGTAATTCCTAGAAACGTGGTGAGACATATTGTGCTAAGAGATCATCTCTTGTCTTCTCTTAAATAAGAGAAGACAAACTTTTTTTATGAGTTCTCTCTTCTCCACCTCATCATTTATCCTACATGGCACTCCTAAGATAGCACCGTTGTACATGCCCTAAGAATATGGCGCCAGAACTTTTACTTCTTCCCGCCGGCGACCACTGCACACACTATATATATGCTCATACGTCCGTGCCCAAGCAACATCACCGCAACCAGCCCAAGCTCTCCATATGGCACCACAGCTGCCTTTCTTTGTCTCTCCTCCCGATTTGGTCTTCCTCTTGGATGATGAGGGAGAACAAGAGGTGATCAACATTGAAGATTCTGATGGCGGCGGCGACACGCACATCTATCTCAGCTCTGACAAGGAAGACGATGCGGTGTACGCTGATGACGGCGCCTCCTACGCCAACAGCAAAGCCACGTCCGCGGCTGCCACGTCTTTGGGCGCGGCGAGCTCCGACGACTACGGCGACGGCAACCCCAACGGCGGTGATTCTAATGAAGACGCTGGAGGCTACTTCGACGACGACGACGACCACCACCACCACCACCAATCTGGAGAGAGCGGTGACGACACCACCGATTTTTCATCGGCCACCGCAAGTAAGTCGCAGCGAGCCCCATATAATTATTGGCATCCCACCGACCTCTCCACGCTCGTGGAAATAGACGGGCAGCTCGTCAAGGATTATGAAGGCGCGAGAGTACCATCGTGCTCTATGAGGCGTTTATGGAGGATCCACGGCCGATCCGCCGTGGCGGGCTGACCTCGAGAAAAATTTCTTACAAGAGGTACCAGTTGAGGAACAAATTCCGAGCCTTCTGCAAGTTGGATCCCAGGCGCTACTACCGCAGGCGGCGCACGGATCAAGAAGTCAAGTTCTACGCCTGCTGCAGGGAGGCGTGGCCCGATATTGTCGAAGAGGCCCGCGCCGGCCTTGCTAATAAGTACTCCCTCCGTCCTTTAAAGAATGTACTTCCAACTTTGTTGGAAAGTCAAATTTTTTTATGTTTGACCGTATTTATACAATTATAGACCAACATTCATGGCATCAAATTAGTAGCATTAGATTCATGATAAAATATGTTTTTGCCATATACCTATTTGGTTTCACAAGCATTGACATATTTTTGAACAAACTCGGTCAAACTTTGAGATAGTTTGACCCTCCAACAAAGTTGGAAGTACACTCTTTCAAGGACGGAGAGAGTAGGCCACAGTCAAGTTCAATCCTGTCTTTTTTCGTTTCACCAATAAACAATAGTAGCTTTCTTTCCCATTTCTTCCAGTCAGTATTACTCCGGATTTGATCTGTTTTTCCTTTACTTGTGTGATTTTATTTTCTTTTGCTTTGTACTAGATTGTTCCAGAACAAGAATCATCGGTACTTTTATTTTAGCAGTCCACAATTTTATTTTATTTTATTTCTTGTGTCCACCTGCTCCACATTCCGTTCCAGGTATATGTGCCTACTTTTTTTTAATACTATTTATTAATGGGCAAATTGAATTTATACCCTTAGTTGGGTCACCCTCGACTGATTTGCCCCTAATTTCGCAAAACACGCGGTCTTCCCCAGCTCACGTCGCTTTGCTTGCGTTTTTGCCCTTCCGGCACGTCTCCGTCCAGTCAGCGCCGTTTGACCGCAAACGACGCGTTACTTTGGACATTTTTGCCCCTGTCGGTGCTATACCTAATACCCCTTCGTCCTCAATGTGCTAGCGCAAGGAAACAGAGCAGAACGAGAAAGCCGGCGAGGAAAAAGGAGTGGGAGGCAAGGCGTGGCGCGGTAGAGCAAGGAGCGGCGGCGCATGGCGAGCTCGGGCTCTTCCATCTTCTCGCCGGTGGTCGGAGAGGTAAGTAAAACTCCGGCAATGCTTCTTCCTCCCCCCCAATGTGTTCTAGGGTTTGTGATAATTGGGGAAGTTTCTGATTTAGGTTGATGGGGTCGGGATTGTGGAGCATGTCTCTGAGTTCTATCTTCCAGATGAAAGTTATTGCGGATTGGAGCATTTATCAAAGCATCGCTGCCCTGGTCATGGCCTTGTTCCTGCCTGGCGTGTTGCGTGGGGAGGAGCTAACACTGGCCGCCGTTTTTTAGGGTGTCCTCTAGATGTAAGATCTTGTGAATTATACCATGTTTTAGATGGTGTTTATGCAATCTCTAATGTTTTGTTAATGTGATGTTCAAGCAGTTACCACATGAGTGGCACTGGGTGGTTTGGGTTGATCCTCCTCCTCCATTGCGTGCTGCCCTTGCTTTTGAAGACCTGCACGCAGAGCTAGAACAAAGCTGGATCAGAAGCCACAAAATGCAGAAGCAAAACATGGAGCTGTCAAAGAAAAATCTTGCTTTGAAGAAGACAGTGAGAGAGAGAGATGAGATGCTGCTAGTTCTGGCATTGTTGTTTGTAGGAATGTGTGTTGCTGTGTTTTTTGTGTTGTAGTTTGTAGCAGTTGTTGAAGAAAGTGTGTGAGAGAGAGAGATGTATTGAATGTTGTTTATGATGCACTATTGTATGCTAAATTTGAAGATCATTATTCACTGCTGATGCTTGTGACATTGTACCAAATACATATTTATTCCATATGATAGTGCCAAATTCAGCAAACTGACATTGAACCAAATATATCAACCTGATAGAGCACATAATGTAGCAAATAGAGCAACACACACTAGCAAATAGAGCAACCAATTGTAGCAAATAGAGCACATATTGTACCAAATAGAACAATCTGATATATCAACCTGATAGAGCACATATTGTACCAAATTCAACAAACTGACATTGTACCAAATTCAACAAACTGACATTGTACCAAATATAGCAACTTCATAGTGCATTAAGCACACTTGGTACTAGAACTTAAGTGCATATCAACAAGATAACAGCACTGGCAAATATAACATAGTACTAGAACTTAAGTTTCTTGCTCCTGGTGTTCTTGGCTGGGTTTGGAGCTAGCATTGCCTTGCTTCTAGTGTTCTTTGATGGGTTTGGAGCTTCAACTGTTCTTTTTGGAGAGAAACCTTTGCTTTGAACACTGCTTTCTTGCTCCTGTTCCACAACTGTATTCTGCTTGACACACCTGGGAGAAGCTCCTCTTGCTGCTGCCCTTTTATAATTTTTCCTAGGGCTAAAACAAGTGGAAGCATATCACAGTTTGAAAGATTTTATAAAGCAGTAAGATCAAAACATGTAAGAATTTGTAACATACGCACAAAGCCAAGATTTTATACCTGACTGCACAACTAGCTTCTGTAGATGCATCATGTGAGGGCTCCTTTGGTGGTGGCATCTGCTGCTGAAGAACATCAGGTGCTGTCTCATCCTCCTCCTCCTCTAGTATTTCTGCTTCTGCTGGTTCATTGGCTGTAGGATGATCATCTGCATTGTCTGCTCCCCAGTGTTCATCTTCTCCAAAGGCTGGATCAACAGATTGTTTGCAGCCCTTGGCTTTGTGTCCACATCTCCCACACCTTTTGCACTTGTGCTTCCTAGGACCAAGGCCTTTTCCTTCACTGCTACTTCTAATCCTTTGCTTTCTTGGTCTGCCTGGAGCTCTGTGCTGAACAGGAGCACACAGTTTGAATCCAGGATCTATAATGTCCCACTGTTGCTTGCCTTCTAGAGCTGGGAGGTTCTCAGCATAAGTAGCTCTGAACATGTCAACTGAGTAATATTTGTGGACATACTGATCTATTCCACTTGCTTCACCTCTTAGAGCAGTGACAAAGAAAAGTGCATGGATGCATGGTTTACCAGTGATCTGCCATTGTCTGCAACTGCAAGACCAGTGCTCTAAGTCAACAGGATACCTCCATTCTCTTTTCTCACTGTCAGTAGCAGTCACCTCTGCCTCTGTTGGGCTTCTCCTCACTATACTCATTTGCAAACCTTTTGTTTTCTCCATTAACACCTTCATTACTGCTGGTATGATGTAGTGCCCAATGAAATGGTCAGAGGCAATTCTGTTTCTTAAGTCAAATTTCTCCATGATATACTGCCTTATCTTGTCTAGCAGATCAACTATGTGCAGGCTCTTGTATTTTTTTATTCTAGAGTTGAATGACTCAGCTAGGTTGTTATTGACATAGTCAACTTTGCTCATCTCATTGAAATCAGCTCTTGCCCATATTTTTGTGTGGTGTTCCTCTAGATATTCCTTTACTTTGGGCTTGCTTTTCAACTGGTTCAAGTGATAGCTGTGTTTCTTGATGCTACAAGTTAGTGAGCATGGCCACAAATTATCATCATAAAACTTCCCCTTGAATTTCTTGCTGAAATTTTGGGCCAAGTGCCTCATGCACTCTCTGTGCTCCACTCCAGGGTAAACATCCTCAACAGCACTTTCCAATCCCTTGCAAGCATCAGTATGTATCACTAAACCTTCTGGATGACCTATTACTTTCTTTAGGTTTCTAAAAAACCAAGTCCAACTCTCAATTGACTCCACTTCCAGAACACCATATGCAACAGGAAACAACCAGTTGTGTCCATCTAGGGCACATGCTGCCACAAGTTGCCCTCTGAACCTACCAGTCAGTGCAGTAGCATCTACAGCTAGGTATGGCCTGCACCCCTCCAGAAAACCCTTTTGACATGCTTTGAAGCACACAAACACCCTTCTAAAGCACTCCTTGTAGAACTTCTTGTTATTCATCTTGTACTCAACTATGTGCTTGTCAATTTCCACAATACTGCCTAGTGATGCCCTCTCTACTTCAGCTTTGAAAGTATATAGCAGCTGAAAGCTATCACTATATTTTCCATACAGTTTGTCAAGTGCAATCTCTTTACCATGGTAGCATCTGTCATATGGCACCTCCACACCATATTTCTCTAACAACCTGCTCTGAATTTCCTTAGTACCAATTCCTGGATTTGCTCTCATCCATGTCATAGAAGCATCTGCTATCCATCTTCTTTTTGCAGCTCTCAATCTCTGAGATCTATTCACACTAGGACATGTATGCTGATATGGGTTGACTTTAATCTGAAACAAACCAAAAAAAACAATGAGATTAGTACAGAAAATGCAATACCTGAAAATAAAATAAAACAAAAATACAAATACAATACCTGAAACAGTGTGCTCTTCCTCATTAAAGAGGCATGCAGTCTCCACTTGCATCTCTCATAAGCACATTTGACAGTAAACCTTGTTAGATCACTTTTCAGAGTAAGGAACTCAGTTTCAGACTTGATTGAGAAGCTTGAAACTGCATTTCTGCAGTCAACTGCACTAGGGAAGACCACACCTTCATCAATACATGGATTTTCCCTGTCATACATCTTTACAGGTCTATCCTCTTCTGCATCTTCAAAAACTCCCATCTGAACATCCTCTTGCTTCTCATCATCATCTGCATCTGAAAATTCTGCAGGAATGTACTCTTTATCTGCTGCATCTCCTTCATCATTATTGTGCTGGACATATCCAGGATATAGAACCTCATCCTCCACAGCAGGTGCATCAGGCAATGCCTCCTCCACAACAGGATCAAGTGGCTTCTTTTGGTGTTCTTGGCTTTCATTGACACTTGCAGTTGCATAAGCACTTGGTGTTCTAGGAGCACTTGGTGTTCTACTGCTAGCCCTAGTTCTGGATGCAGATGGCCTGGAACTAGATGTGTTCATAGATCTCTGACCTCTAGTTCTTTGTATAACTGTGATTTCCAAATTGCATGACATAGTTGCTGCATTACTTGCAAACATCAGACCTAACTCTGCATCACACTGCACAGGGACCCAACAAAGTTTGGAACTATCCCAATATCTGTTCTCCACAGAATCAAACAATCCCCATGAATACTTGGCACAAATGGCAGCCCTAAAATTAGTATATGAACTAGTGCTGTCCACAACTAAAGGAAATGTGAATCCACAATCTTTTCCTTTTGTACCAGCAGAAACTAGAACAGTGGTCTCCATTCTAACTGAAAGAAAGAACGCTGTAGCTGGATCCATCCTATCATATAACACACAAATATCCAGTGACAAAACGCACAAACTCTAGCCTAAACCCTAAATCCAAGCAAATCTCCTGTGAAAAAACTGATACTAACCCTGGAGGAATTTGCCGTGCAGATCCGCCCCCGCTTGTCGCCGTTGGTGCAGATCCGCCACCGCTTCTCGCCGTTGGTGCAGATCCGCCACAGGAGCTTCCCTTGTCGCCGTTGGTGCCGCCGCAGCCGCCTTCTCCGCGCTGCAGTGGAGGTGTGTTGTCCCTACCACCGCAGCCGCCACCGCCGACGCTTTCTCCACTCTCCCCCATCACCTTGCAATGGATCTGGCCGCCGCCGCTCGGCGCCGCAATTTAGGGTTCGTGAGAGGGAAAGAAAGAGAGAAAGAGTGTGAGTGAGCGCAGGGGCAAAAATGTCCAAAGTAACGCGTCGTTTGCGGTCAAACGGCGCTGACTGGACGGAGACGTGCCGGAAGGGCAAAAATGCAAGCAAAGCGACGTGAGCTGGGCAAGACCGCGTGTTTTGAGAAATTAGGGGCAAATCAGTCGAGGGTGACCCAACTAAGGGCACAGAAACAATTATCCCTTTATTAATTGTTGTGGCCAACAGGATGATCTTCTCGCCTGAACCGGAAAACATGCATATGTGCTCAATATATGATTCGATGTCCAAATGATTTCGCACGTAGGCATAATGGCATATGCATGGGTGGGCGTTTTCTGAACCGGAAAACATGAGCAATACTAGGTGGATAAAATATGTTTCTTTTTTATTTGTTAATTATATCATGACACCTGACAATAGAGAAGTAGTAATATATCAGAAATGTCCTACATGTCATATCAAGCATTAAGTTCAGATTTCAGCTGTGTTTGCAGGTTCATGAAAGCATCAGGTATAGCTAAGAGATGAACCACATGGTTGGTTTATATTTCTTAGTACAGAAATACTTCCAAATTGGTAAAATCAATACTTCAAGCGAATATGCATGAACCATATGGTTGGTCTATATATCTTAGTACAGAAATTCTTGCAAATTGGTCAAATCAATACTTCAAACAAATTTTCTTAGTACAGAAACTCTTGACCGGAAGACACATCTAAAGATTATTCTCAATACAGGATTCAAGATCTAGATCTGAAAAAAATTGTAGCATGATATCAGTGGTCAGTAGTCACAACAGTAAATTCCTCCTTCCATTACTCTTTCAAAAGAAGCATAGAGAATTCTACAGTTCTATATATAGATTTTTGCTAGTGTTCTCGTTTGTGAGTCCCATGAATCCAGGTGTCAATTTTAGTGACCGAAAGACATAAAGCAGCTATCTCATTAAAAATCAGTGTATTCACATGCTCCTAGGAAGAGTACACAATAAGCCAAGGGACGAGAAATGAAGCGAAACTTACTGTTTGCATCTCATGCAAACTGCAAGATGCGGACCACGGCCCCACTGCAAGTCTGGATTGCTCATCTACATATTATACATCGGTTAACTGAAACAACGCCGAAGCTCAAAAGATCTTCTATCCAGGAAAACCATAGAAGATGGCAAGTGTTGCTTCACAGAATAGGAATCGACATTGTCATCTATTGCTGCTGTTTGATCTGGGAATGAGTGCTCTATTTAACAACAAGTAGCCAGTATATTGTTATTTTTTTTATTGCTGGTGAGTCTGTACCACATTTCACTCATCTTCCATTCAATCATATGCCAATGTTTTCTGTAACACTTGAAAAGAGAAGGAAAAAACAACAATTATTGTCATAGGAAAGATGTTGGAAAATCCCAAGGATTTTCTTCAAGAAAATGTAAGGAACTATTTCCATAACATGAATACAACAGAGGGCCACTGATTTTGATTAGAACTAAATAAACCATACTATTAATGTTCTTTCATTGACAAATTCTCAAACATTCCTTGAACATAAAGGAAAGCTGCCGAATTACCAGTTAACCAATACAACTATTACTACTTGTTTATATACATGTCTCAAAAATGATTTATTTTTTTGTTTGCGAAACATGAAAGGACTCCAGTTAGCTAGCTGGTAAGTGACACAACCACAATGCAACACAGAAGAAACCTTTTTCATTCTCAATCCCACGTAAGATTAGGTCAGCTCCAACGGGCCGACAAAATGGACACAAAATGAGTCCACTTTTTGTCCGTTTAGGTGGTCAGGCGGACCGCCCATGTCCGCTAGTGCACCCAATGAGCGCGGTCCATTCCAAAAAAAAAAAATCAATTTAAAATATATAAATTTGGCCGCCAAAAGCCCTTTACATTAATTAAAATAAGAAATAACAAGAAATTAAATAAAACCCTAGATCTAACTAGGGTGGGGTCGGAGCATGTGCGTGGTGGCGCTGGAGCCTACTCCTCGTCCTCATCGCCGACAAGGTCGATGAAGGTTGGACGTGACTATGGCCACACCGGTGCCGGTGGTTGTGGTGGCCCTACCGCCGACACGCGCAGTGGCATAGATGGTGCCTCCTACTGCTCCTCCGGCGCCGGTGTCGCTGGGAACGTGGAAGTCCAGGTCCACGTCTGCCCCACTAGTCTATGTAGTGGCCACGGCTCTGGCGCGGTGGCGGGCGTGGTGGCCTCCATCGCCGATGTGTTGAGCGCCAGGGCAGGTCAGGTGGGCTCGCCCAGCTTGAAGGCCACAAGGGCATGCTTGATCCCGTTGTCGTCGGGCTCCTCCTTTACCATGGGACCCAGTTGTGTCTCGTACGCTGGAGCATGAGTGCAATTGCGCTAGCTGGAGTACGCACACGCGCGAAGCACAAGCGGCGGCGCTAGTTGTGCTCGTCGCTGAACCACGTGTCCCAGTAGGGCGACTCCTCAGCAAAACTCTGATCATGGAGGTCATCCGCAAGTAGTTACCGACGGCGGCGGACTCCGCCGCCCATGCGCGACCGGAGGCCACTACAGGAACCCTTTCCGGGTAAGTGCAGCCGTTCGGCAGGTGCACATCGGGCCAGGACACTGGGATGGCCGCCTCCTAGTTCCTCTGGTACGTCGGTCCCGCCTCGGCAGTACAGCCCCTCGGTGGCGTCAAGGTGAACGAGGCCGTGTGGCACCGCCCTGAGGAGCCAGATCGTGGTCGTGCTTCCCGAGGGTCCACTTCCACGGCATTGTGAAATATGAAAGAACTTCTATTAACTCGTGGACCCGTTGCGCCAAATGGTGCAGAGGCATGCTAAAGCCATGTCCATGATGAAAAAATTTCTATGGTTTAATCCCCTCTAATAGGGAACACGGTGGATTGCTATGTACAATGAGATGAATATACACATTTTAATTTGATAGTATAGAGTCTCATTTAAAACAAAATATGTCTGGGCAAGCACGTATGATAACAAATGAAATATCATTTAGCCAAAAAATGGTGTGTTGTTGCTTATTTGGTTGTATAAAGAACCAAATGGTACAGAGACCTGCTGAATCCATGTGCACATAGAAAAGAAAATCCATGGTTTAGTTGCTTTAGTTGTGGGCAAGCACATATGGCAACAAATTTAATCTTCTTTAAGAAAAAACATGGCTTGTTCTCTACAATAAGATGTATATACACATTTTAATTTGGTAGGACAGAGTGCATTCAAAACAAAATCCATGATTAGTTGGTTTATTAGTTGTGGGCAAGCACAAATGGCAGCAAATTTAATTTTCTTTAATAGAAAAAATGGTGGCTTGTGGTCTACATGAGATGTATATACACATTTTAATTTGGTAGCATAGAGCCCCGTTCAAAGTTATGTCACCTTGAAAATACGTGTATTTTTTTAGTAATCCCTTGTTTGAGCAAATACATATTCTGCTACTAAGAATATACGTATACCTAGCAGCATGTGTAAACCAGTTAATGGGGCCTTTAAATTTTTTTTAAGTAGTGTTTCTATCAACTTTTTATTGTGCCTATGTGCGAAAAAACATAGGAAGTTGCTGAAAAGTTTGTACGATTGTCGTCTTGGTTCCTAATGAATGCTAATCGTAGAACGTGATAAACCCTTGAACTCTTCTATTATCAATTAGTCATTTATAATATATCAACAATTTTAAGGACTCTTCAGATTATAAGAGAAAACCCACATAGGTCGGGAATGCACAGGAATTCAAAAAAAAAAGGCACGAAAATGAGCTAGGCAGTATGTAAAAAATCATGTGAAACTGAGACATAGGAAAGCATACATAAGAATTTTGCAGGATCATTCCTACGATGTGGAGGGCCATTATAGCCAAATCTATACCTATACCTAATATTAAACGATGGAGGCTTTTATAGTTCTTCATACGTCATCCCATTATATGCGTTGATTGTGTGTTAACCATAAAAATTGACAGCTGAGATTTAAAATAAATCTACACATAATTTTTAGATATGTACAAAAAAAATATCGTTGTCGAGTATGTTCTGCCAAGGCCATACGCACACAGTTTGCTAATAGCAGCCGTAAGTGTATGCATGCACCCGATGCACATTAAAAAAAGAATAAATGTCAGATGTCAATTACAATTCATACTCATCTTATAGCAATAAAGAAAGCCACCAATACCATACGTGTTCCTTGAGGCTGCTGACCCGAAGCTAGCCTCCAGCGAGGGGAATTTGACAAGGGAGACGCGAAGCAGCTCCTTCTGCTGCGCCTAGCATGCCACGGCGCCGACGGAGGACACATCATCAAGACCGTTGACCCAAGGCTCGCCGCTGGCGAGCAGTTTGTAGAGCCGTACATGTCTCGGCTCGCTCATGATCCTGACCAGTCAGGGTCGACGCGGTCCCTTTTCCATGGACAGGCGAGGCGAAAGCTCGATCAGGACCGAGGGACCGAGCGACAGGAGGGGAGCGTGATCAGCGTGCCTGCCCTGCATGCCCCGCATGCGTGTGTCGTCGTTCATGGTGTAGGTGTGCAGCATGTAGAAGCTGGATGACGTGATGCTGCTGCTGCCTGCTACCGATCTGCTGCAGCGTCTTGATGGCGTCTCTTCTTCGACTCCAATATCACTGGCCGTGAACATCATCAGGCAACTTGCGAGATCAACTGTCCTTGCCGAGTAGAGATCTATCTGAAAACAAAAAATTAGGCCACGGCCGAGACATGATCGTTTTAGTTCGTGTCATCGCACGATCTGCTTAAAGCGACGCGCTACGCTAACAAACTAACACCAAGTCGCAGCTTGGCTTGGTCTAGCTGACGAAACTGCACTTTAAAAACTACACCTATGCCTGGCGAAACTGAACTTGAAAAACTACACCAACGCCGTCGCTTCCGTTCGTGTGCAACTGCCGACTACATGCCCGGAGGGCATCGTCCTCGGTGTCGGCGATGATCACGAGTGCAAGGCCGAAGTTTGAGAACTTGGCATGGTAGTATGCGTCGAGGAGGATGCAGGGGCGGAGCCAGGATTTGACCATAGGGGGGGCGAAGAACACATTGAAATACATAGGAGCATAACAGATTGAAATTTGTTGGTGCTTTCCAGGGTCTTGCTCATATAGTGTGCTTCTGATTCTATGTTGTCGTAGAATTTCTACAGAGGCCTCAATATTTTGCTCTTGGGTTTGCATATCAACTGAATTGGGATTGGGGACATTATGTCCAGTGGGTTGCTCTATGACATCTATCTTCCGGTTTGATTTGCATTTTCAATGGTAGAGTTAGAGTTTGTAGCAATTGGGTTGAATTTTTTTTTACTTACCGGTGGTGTCTTCCTCTTCATGGCCTATGCAATTCTAATATAAATACAAAGCAAATATGTAATTTATCTGACAAGTGACAAAATATACTAAGTACTAATAAGGGATTTGTGTAATCAAACGAACTGACAAGTGATAACTACAATGGTATGAATCTGTAGACAATACCTTTGTTTCTGATCCACGGGATCAAGTTAGGAATTGGGTGTGGGCGTGTGGTGTTGCCGTCCGGCTCGTCGTAGTCCGTACTCCGGTACTCGACTGATGCGCGGCAAGCGGCAGTCGGCAGGCCAGTAGCTTTGTTAATCACGAAGCCATGACGGCGCAATACCCGTCGGCCGGTGGCAATGAAGCCCTAGCCGCGTCTCGGAAGAAAGTGTCAGGAAGTCCGAAGTCGCCTCAACCGTATTGATTGCATGCGGGTGCGTTGATTGATTAGCGAGGGCGTGATATCCAGCCGATGAGTGCGGGTGCGTTGATGGATGTGTACCCCTTGCCCTTGTTGCCTTTGTTGCACATTCGTTTTGGGCTGGATACTTGGAGTTTAGCCCATGTCCTTGTTAAATGCTAATGGCCGGATAATTAAAGCCTAATCTCTGTACTAGTCCCCTATGGAACTCGTTGGAGGGGGCCGAACCATAGGGGGGGTCTGGCCCCCGCTCGCCCGCCCACTGCCTCCGCCTCTGGGAGGATGTTGCTGCTCTTAGATTATTGTGCACTAGTAAGTATGCACGTGCAACGCACGTCTATAATATAAACAATAAGTAGCAAAGTTCATCTGTTAAGCAGGTGTTTGTCGGTTTGATGACGGGTCTTCAATGATGGTATTAGGTGTTCATGTTACAAGATGAGTTTAATCTTGTGACCTCTTCTAGGATGGCTGTCCAAAATCACACGATATAACAGTTCACTGTTGTGCTCATCACTTTCATATTTCTACTTCTTACCATGTCATCATTCAATTCTGAGTCCACTAAAATGGTAAATAATTTTGTTCTGAAGTGCTCCTGCCAAATATGTAGTACTCAGAATTACCCAAAAAATAGTAATCAGAATTAATTATAAAAGAATAGTCTAATATGCTTTTGCCAAGTATTAATCAGAATTAGTCCACAAAGAACAATGGTGGGGATTCCGAGTGAAATATACATGCTCAAAATAGTCAAAAGAAATATTCCTTTCCAGAAATTTAACATCCATAAACCCCAATATAATCCACCTACGTGATTACAAAATTTTGATTAGACATTTTAATTTGATCACATGAAAGATAAATAAACATGAATAATTAAATAACTGGTGTTTCAGCTTAAACACACACATGGTGGGCAGCCTGACCGAAACTGAGACTCATTATACCAAATGCCCAATCCCATTCACGTTCCCTTCCGCTCTGTGCAGTGCTCTCCTCCATCCCTAGCGAGCTTGCTGCCACAGTCATCGCGCTCCTGCCAGCAAATTGCTGAAGATATGAGATTTAATGAAAATTTAGTGATTTCTCACTGAATGATAAATCAAGTATTACTTCCACTGCTACTATAGATCAGAACAAAGGCAGATGTCGAATACTCATGCATCTGGACATTCTATTGACTCTCAATTGGCAACAACTAATCTTTAGAAGGCAAAATATATATGGAGAAAGAAAATCGTGGGGTTTTGAGCTAGGTCCATTGATATTCTCACTGGCCGCCACAACTTTCTCTTGCTAGCGGGATATGTATTGCTTCTTTAGATATTTTGCTTTCTTCTTATCAGATGGTCATGGCATATCAGTATATCACCCTTGACTACTCTGTAACTTCAGGTCAGATTGCGTTTCTGTGAACTGATGGTTAGTAATTGCGCCGTTATCGGCTCCAGATTTTAGCCTAACAATGGAGGCAATGAAGTTAGTTATGAGTATTAGATGGTTGGGACAAATAGTAGCAGTACAAGGTTAGACCCTGCGAATTGACTGACCTTTTATCCTGTGTTTATACATTTACATATATGTTGCACACGTCAAAATATTGACAAAATAATATTCTGAGGATGACATAAGTAGTATAAAAACTACAACTCAATTTAAAAACTATGCATGTATACATAGGTATGTCCTGATGCTCCTAGGACCACGTGTCCCCTCGCAAGAGAAACAGGCCAATGGCTCCATTGTTCAAATTGGCGCGGTTTCTAGCGGCCTTTATGGCAGATTGAGCATGGCAAGAGGACAGTGATACCTTTTAAATATCAAATGCCAAGTATATTTGAGTTAAACATACTTACACTGATCTAGGGGATAAGCTGAAACTATGCTTCCTAGCACAGAGAGAATACACGATCAGCAATGGCAAAAGCTCAGTTCACACATTGCCTGATGCGACCAAAATAAACAATAATCAACTCTTCCTACAAAGACACACATATTGTCTTTGCCGATAGCAGCAAGTTTTCAATGTATTACATGCACCTCACTGCCAACAGCAATCAATGAAAATGCAAAAAGGTTGCAATCAATTTCTTGTTCCAATTTAATTAGGAATCGTCCATAAACATTTGTTACTATCCTACCCTCCTTGAATCCTAAGTGGCTGCCGGTGGTGTATGTACGTGCTCATCCATAGAATCAGAGATGGCGCCGGCGATTATCTCATCAAGGGGTCCATTGATCAGCAATGTCCCCTATGGCAACATCAAAGTACTGAGTGCTGGTACCAAAAAAAGAAGAACAAAATGAATAAAATCCAGTATAATAAAGATGGTACAATAGTTTTTCAGACTAAATGATATGGAGATGTTACTCAATTTTTCAGACACCTTCTGTTCAAGGTCACTGTAGCTCGGATTTTTTCAATCCATCTCCAAATAAAACAAAACTGCATCCCACGGAACTGGTCAATATTCTGGTGTAGACTACACTATCCTGAATGATATCTGAAGTGCGAATAATAAGTTCATTTATTACGATGGATAGTGTAAAACCAAAAAATCACAAACCACTTTATTG
Source organism: Thinopyrum elongatum (assembly GCA_011799875.1). Lineage (NCBI taxonomy): Eukaryota > Viridiplantae > Streptophyta > Magnoliopsida > Poales > Poaceae > Thinopyrum > Thinopyrum elongatum. The sequence goes on from CM022301.1 coordinate 29,931,389, forward strand.
TATAATTTATCCAGTAAATTAAGATCAGTGCCAAATACATAATTAAACCAAAAATTAATTTAACTACAACCATAGTAATTAGAGCAGAAGTTCCCACCCAACCTATCACCCCTATACATACTACATACTTCGTCCAAAATACACACTGCCGAATCACAACCATCCAATACTCCTAGTCTTATACATGCTGCATGTATTATCACTTGATTTTGTGAGGGATTGCTAACCAGATAATGATGAGAAAATCAAGTAATCTCCAATTATACATATAACTTACAAAAAGGGTCCACTCCCTCTAGCCCATTGAGCATTTTCAATAGAAAGTAATGGAACCACTAACAAAAAAAAGTAAGATTGTGATCAGAAGACTGTAGTTTACCAAGATTATTCTTTTTTTTCCTGCCTACAATGGGGTCCTGAACTTCTGATCATCACGGCTGCAGTACAGACAACAGAGAAGCTTACACTTGATTAGATTTAGAACTGATTGCCATTACCCCCCTCCTGCGTTGTAGGTACCATGTTACCTTGAAGGTAATATGAACAAAATAAATGTCTTACTCTGAAGTCTCGATGAACATAATAAAGATATATGTAGGATATATACAGTAACCCAAAAAGGAGAACTGATCCAATTGAAAGGGGTCGTGTGAGGAATGAAACAACTCCATTAACACATCAGACCAGGATGAACCAATCTAACAACAGTCAAATAAATAGAGGAGCCGGTATACTTGAATACCACTGTAGAAACAGTGGGTGATTACTTTTCATTCTTATTCCCCAATAGGTATTTTTGTCAGATGGATCAAATGAACTCCGTTGTATTAATCATCACTGCTGTGGCAGGTTAGTTCTTAGTGTTTCAGGCCAAAAGATAAGCTCCAAAGAGTTTCTTAAATCTGTCTAGCACTCGAGCCAGCATAGGATTACACCACCCATCATTCTTCGCATGGTCTGTGGCACAGGATGGCGCTGTCGCACTCCTGCAATTGACGTGTGGTTATAGTATGACCAGCAGCTGCATTCACCTCAAAAGACAAACAATAATTGGTAGAGACCTAGAGGAAATGGAGTGAGAAATGGCTCAGATTAACCATTCGTATTTGGTTTTGCAATAATAATAACATGGTTAGAACATAAATTACCTAATACTCTGATGTATGGAATTGTTCTAACTCCACCGACGAATTGGATCTGGGGCAAGTGTCTTCTAATGCACGAAGTCTGCCACAAGACCGAGCATCAATTTTATGCCAACAATGTATGGATAAAGTAATCCTTACTGAATAGTTATACACAGAAGGCTAGAAAAGCTACATCAATTTTGTGTGTAAATAGAGAGTCCTGCAAGTGATGCTCCAATGGGTAGCCAATGGATAAATCTACACCCATGAGGGCACCTCGTGTGCCAGACTTACTTCATAGAATGCAAACGGTTTCAAGAATTGAGTGAACGGATTGACCAAGGTTGCACCATCCGAAATAAAATGTGGGATAAGAAAATTCGTCAGACGGCATAAGAACTGCGAAAACAAGACACCATCATGTTTCTAATAGAATTTCAGATTCAACCAAAGGATGTGCATGACAACTGCATTTGATTTTGATCCAATTATCAAATTTGTTTGTACTTTCTACAATACTAAGTGGCATATAATGACTTGCAGAAGTGTGAGAGCCGTTGAGGCAGCAGATAAATTATTTTGCTAGGGGCAGTATGGATAGCAGTACAAGCAGACCATCTCGTCACGGATGGGACTTGTGATAGTAGCGTGGTGGACTGCCTGCCAGGCCTCCAGCAACAACAGGTTCTCCTCCATTAGCATGAACCCTGCTTGGGTGGGTCTGAAAACCACAAATCAGCGAGAATTGAAGAGCAGGTCAGTCTGAACAGAAAAAAATAGTTTCCGAGTGTTCGATAATTACATGGGGGCGGGGAGCAGCAGTAGCCGGCGCTTACAGGGACATGCAGAACGTCATCCGCACGATCGCGTGACGGCCGAGACTGGCAGCGTCCGGCGCCACCGTCGAGACACAGTCGACCTGCCTGAACTGGAGCTCGGATTGGCCGCACCCATGGCAGTTCACCGTCGCTGTCGGCGCAGCTCGCCGGAACCTGAGGGAGGAGATGTGCGGGTGGACGGCAAGGCAAGACCGGGCATCGGGTGGAGCATGGGGGCGGCGGCGGAGCCACGGTGAGAAGGGGAGCAGGACGGCCGAAGGGATGGGGCAGTGCGGCGTCGCCCTAAGCCCCTAAACCTAACTTCCACCGCTAACCATGGTTCCTACGCTATCGGGTTGTTTTCCTTCGGGAAGCGATGTATTTTTCTTTTAAGGCAAGCGATATGATAACGACCACATGTGTGGCAGTTTTGCAACTCGCTCAAAAGTCCGTCCCGTAGGGTGACTGTTAGCGTTCCGGCGATTGCGGAGGTGATTAGGGTTTCGAACCCCGTTTCTGGTCCCTCTTACGATCGTCTCCCCTATGGCAGATCGAGGGGATTCCCAGTTCGGTGCGGTGATCTCACCACCAGATTTACCCAATCCACAACCTCTGTGTGACCCTAGGGCACGCAGTCGTAATACTCGGGAAACCCTAGGCGGCGTTTTGGGGCGGTGTGGTGGAAGGGGATGGAAGGTGTCGGCAACATGATGCGGCGGCTGAAGTTATCGGAGGAAGAGAGGAAGGGGGTCAAGATCCGGATGCGGGAGAAGGAGAAGGGGAAGAGCACGGAAGTGCAGGCCGTTGGCAAGGTGATCTCGGAGAAGCCAGCACATCAGGACGCGACCAGCCTCTCACTTGGACGCGTCTGGTGCCCTATCAAGGGAATCGACTGCAGAGAGGTAGGGGACAATATGTTCATGTTCACCTTCAAGCAGGAGTCGGGGAAGAGGAAGGCGCTGGATGATGGACCGTGGATGTTTGACAAGGATCTGGTTGTGGTAGAAGACTATGATCCAGGGAAGTGACTCGAGGACTATGAGTTCAATGAAATCCCCGTTTGGGTGCGCATCTTCAGCCTTCCGTTAGGTATGATGAATGAGGAGGCGGCAGAGGAGATAGGCAATCTTATCGGGCGATTTGTGGAAGTAGATGCTGGGGCTGATGGGAAGGCCATTGGAAAGTATATGAGGGTGAAAGTAAGGATTGTTGGGGAACGTAGAATTTTAAAAAAAAAATCTACGAGCACGCAAGATCTATCTAGGAGAAGCATAGCAACGAGCGGGGAGAGTGTGTCCACGTACCCTCGTAGACCGAAAGCGGAAGCGTTTAGTAACGCGGTTGATGTAGTCGAACTTCTTCGCGATCCAACCGATCCAAGTACCGAACGTACGGCACCTCCGCGATCTGCACACGTTCAGCTCGGTGACGTCCCTCGAACTCTTGATCCAGTTGAGGCCGAAGGAGAGTTTCGTCAGCACGACGGCGTGGTGACGGTGATAATGAAGTGATTCCGGCAGGGCTTCGCCTAAGCTTTCCGAAAATATGACCGAGGTGGAAATCTGTGGAGGGGGGCACCGCACACAGCTAAAAACAATCAACTTGTGTGTCCTAGGGTGCCCCCCTGCCCCCGTATATAAAGGAGCAAGGGGGAGGCCGGCCGGCCCTCCTAGGGCGCGCCCCACCAGGGGAGTCCTGCTAGGACTACTAGTCCTAGTAGGATTCCAACAAGAGGGAGAGAGGGGGAAAGAAGGAGAGGGAGAGGGAGAAGGAAAGTGGGGCGCCGCCCCCCTTCCCTAGTCCAATTCGGACCCAAGGGGGAGGCGGCGCGCGGCCTGCCCTGGCCGCCCCTCTCTCTCTCCACTAAGGCCCATGAGGCCCATTAGTTCCCCCGGGGGGTTCCGGTAACCCCTCCGGCACTCCGGTTTTATCCGAAACTTCACCGAAACATTTCCGATGTCCGAATATAGTCATCCAATATATCAATCTTTATGTCTCGATCATTCCGAGACTCCTCGTCATGTCCGTGATCTCATCCGGGACTCCGAACTACCTTTGGTACATCAAAACACATAAACTCATAATACCGATCGTCATCGAACGTTAAGCGTGCGGACCCTACGGGTTCGAGAACTATGTAGACATGACTGAGACTCATCTCCAGTCAATAACCAATAGCGGAACCTGGATGCTCATATTGGCTCCCACATATTCTACGAAGATCTTTATCGGTCAAACCTCATAACAACATACGTTGTTCCCTTTGTCATCGGTATGTTACTTGCCCGAGATTCGATCGTCGGTATCATCATACCTAGTTCAATCTCGTTACCGGCAAGTCTCTTTACTCGTTCCGTAATGCATCATCCCGTAACTAACTCATTAGTCACATTGCTTGCAAGGCTTCATATGAGGTGCATTACCGAGAGGGCCCAGAGATACCTCTCCGATAATCGGAGTGACAAATCCTAACCTCGATCTATGCCAACTCAACAAACACCATCGGAGACACCTGTAGAGCATCTTTATAATCACCCAGTTATGTTGTGATGTTTGATAGCACACAAGGTGTTCCTCCGGTATTCGGGAGTTGTATAATCTCATAGTCAGAGAAACATGTATAAGTCATGAAGAAAGCAATAGCAACAAACTAAACGATCATCGTGCTAAGCTAACGGATGGGTCTAGTCAATCACATCATTCTCTAATGATGTGATCCCGTTCATCAAATGACAACTCATGTCTATGAGTAGGAAACTTAACCATCTTTGATTAACGAGCTAGTCAAGTAGAGGCATACTAGTGACACTTTGTTTGTCTATGTATTCACACATGTATTAAGTTTCCGGTTAATACAATTCTAGCATGAACAATAAACATTTATCATGATATAAGGAAATACAAATAACAACTTTATTATTGCCTCTAGGGCATATTTCCTACAGTCTCCCACTTGCACTAGAGTCAATAATCTAGATTACACAGTAATGATTCTAACACCCATGGAGTCTTGGTGCTGATCATGTTTTGCTCGTGAGAGAGGCTTAGTCAACGGGTCTGCAACATTCAGATCCGTATGTGTTTTGCAAATCTCTATGTCTCCCTCCTTGACTTGACCGCGGATGGAATTGAAGCGTCTCTTGATGTGTTTGGTTCTCTTGTGAAATCTGGATTCCTTTGCCAAGGCAATTGCACCAGTATTGTCACAAAAGATTTTCATTCGACCCGATGCACTAGGTATGACACCTAGATCAGATATGAACTCCTTCATCCAGACTTCTTCATTCGTTGCTTCCGAAGCAGCTATGTACTCCGCTTCACACGTAGATCCCGCCACGACACTTTGCTTAGAACTGCACCAACTGACATCTCCACCGTTCAATATAAATACGTATCCGGTTTGTGACTTAGAGTCATCCGGATCAGTGTCAAAACTTGCATCGACGTAACCACTTACGACGAGCTCTTTGTCACCTCCATAAATGAGAAACATATCCTTAGTCCTTTTCAAGTATTTCAGGATGTTCTTGACCGCTGTCCAGTGATCCACTCCTGGATTACTTTGGTACCTTCCTGCTAAACTTATAGCAAGGCACACATCAGGTCTGGTACACAGCATTGCATACATGATAGAACCTATGGCGGAGGCATAGGGAATGACTTTCATTTTCTCTCTATCTTCTGCAGTGGTCGGGCTTTGAATCTTACTCAACTTCACACCTTGCAACACAGGCAAGAACCCTTTCTTTGCTTGATCCATTTTGAACTTCTTCAAAACTTTATCAAGGTATGTGCTTTGTGAAAGTCCAATTAAGCGTCTTGATCTATCTCTATAGATCTTGATGCCCAATATATAAGCAGCTTCACCGAGGTCTTTCATTGAAAAACTTTTATTCAAGTATCCTTTTATGCTATCCAGAAATTCTATATCATTTCCAATCAACAATATGTCATCCACATATAATATTAGAAATGCTACAGAGCTCCCACTCACTTTCTTGTAAATACAGGCTTCTTCAAAAGTCTGTATAAAACCATATGCTTTGATCACACTATCAAAATGTTTATTCCAACGCCGAGATGCTTGCACCAGTCCATAAATGGATCGCTGGAGCTTGCACACTTTGTTAGCATCCTTTGGATCGATAAAACCTTCGGGTTGCATCATATACAACTCTTCTTCCAGAAATCCATTCAGGATTGCAGTTTTTACATCCATTTGCCAAATTTCATAATCATAAAATGCGGCAATTGCTAACATGATTCGGACGGACTTAAGCATCGCTACGGGTGAGAAGGTCCCATCGTAGCCAACTCCTTGAACTTGTCGAAAACCATTTGCAACAAGTCGAGCTTTGTAGACAGTAACATTACCGTCAGCGTCAGTCTTCTTCTTGAAGATCCATTTATTCTCTATGGCTTGCCGATCATCGGGCAAGTCAACCAAAGTCCACACTTTGTTCTCATACATGGATCCCATCTCAGATTTCATGGTCTCAAGCCATTTCGCGGAATCTGGGCTCATCATCGCTTCCTCATAGTTCGTAGGTTCGTCATGGTCAAGTAACATGACCTCCAGAACAGGATTACCGTATCACTCTGGTGCTGATCTTACTCTGGTTGACCTACGAGGTTCGGTAGTAACTTGAACTGAAGTTACATGATCATCATCATTACATTCCTCACTAATTGGTGTAGGAGTCACAGAAACTGATTTCTGTGATGAACTACTCACTTCTTTCGAGAGAAACTCCTTCTCTAGAAAGGATCCATTCTTAGCAACGAATGTCTTGCCTTCGGATCTGTGATAGAAGGTGTACCCAATAGTTTCCTTTGGGTATCCTATGAAGACACATTTCTCTGATTTGGGTTCGAGCTTATCAGGTTGAAGCTTTTTCACATAAGCATCGCAGCCCCAAACTTTAAGAAACAACAACTTGGGTTTCTTGCCAAACCACAGTTCATAAGGTGTCGTCACAACGGATTTAGATGGTGCCCTATTTAACGTGAATGCAGCCGTCTCTAAAGCATAACCCCAAAATGATAGCGGTAAATCAGTAAGAGACATCATAGATCGCACCATATCTAATAAAGTGAAGTTACGATGTTCAGACACACCATTACGCTGTGGTGTTCCGGGTGGCGTGAGTTGCGAAACTATTCCGCATTGTTTCAAATGAAGACCAAACTCGTAACTCAAATATTCTCCTCAACGATCGGATCGCAGAAACTTTATTTTCTTGTTACGATGATTTTCCACTTCACTCTAAAATTCTTTGAACTTTTCAAATGTTTCAGACTTATGTTTCATCAAGTAGATATACCCATATCTACTCAAATCATCTGTGAAGGCCAGAAAATAACGATACCTGCCGCGAGCCTCAATATTCATCGGACCGCATACATCGGTATGTATTATTTCCAATAAATCTGTTGCTCGCTCCATTGTTCCGGAGAACGGAGTTTTAGTCATCTTGCCCATGAGGCATGGTTCGCAAGTACCAAGTGATTCATAATCAAGTGATTCCAAAAGTCCATCAGTATGGAGTTTCTTCATGCGCTTTACACCAATATGACCCAAACGGCAGTGCCACAAATAAGTTGCAGTATCATTATCAACTCTGCATCTTTTGGCATCAATATTATGAATATGTGTATCACTACTATCGAGATTCAACAAAAATAGACCACTCTTCAAGGGTGCATGACCATAAAAGATATTACTCATATAAATAGAACAACCATTATTCTCAGATTTAAATGAATAACCGTCTCGCATCAAACAAGATCCAGATATAATGTTCATGCTTAATGCTGGCACCAAATAACAATTATTCAAGTCTAAAACTAATCCCGAAGGTAGATGTAGAGGTAGCGTGCTGACGGCGATCACATCGACTTTGGAACCATTTCCCACACGCATCGTCACCTCGTCCTTAGCCAATCTTCGCTTAATCCGTAGTCCCTGTTTTGAGTTGCAAATATTAGCAACAGAACCAGTATCAAATACCCAGGCACTACTGCGAGCATTAGTAAGGTACACATCAATAACATGTATATCACATATACCTTTGTTCACTTTGCCATCCTTCTTATCCGCCAAATACTTGGGGCAGTTCCGCTTCTAGTGACCAGTCCCTTTGCAGTAGAAGCACTCAGTATCAGGCTTAGGTCCAGACTTGGGCTTCTTCACTTGAGCAGCAAGTTGCTTGCCGTTCTTCTTGAAGTTCCCCTTCTTCCCTTTACCCTTTTTCTTGAAACTGGTGGTCTTGTTGACCATCAACACTTGAAGCTCCTTTTTGATTTCTACCTCCGCAGCCTTTAGCATTGCGAAGAGCTCGGGAATTGTCTTATCCATCCCTTGCATATTATAGTTCATCACGAAGCTCTTGTAGCTTGGTGGCAGTGATTGAAGAACTCTGTCAATGACACTATCAACCAGAAGATTAACTCCCAGCTGAGTCAAGTGATTATGATACCCAGACATTTTGAGTATATGCTTACTGACAGAACTATTCTCCTCCATTTTGCAGCTATAGAACTTATTGGAGACTTCATATCTCTCAATCCGGGCATTTGCTTGAAATATTAACTTCAACTCCTGGAACATCTCATATGCTCCATGACGCTCAAAACGTCGTTGAAGTCCCGGTTCTAAGCCGTAAAGCATGGCACACTGAACTATCAAGTAGTCATCAGCTTTGCTCTGCCAGATGTTCTTAACGTCATCAGTAGCGTCTGCAGCAGGCCTAGCACCTAGCGGTGCTTCCAGGACATAATTCTTCTGTGCAGCAATGAGGATAATCCTCAAGTTACAGACCCAGTTCGTGTAGTTGCTACCATCATCTTTCAACTTAGCTTTCTCTAGGAACGCGTTAAAATTCAAAGGAACGGTAGCACGGGCCATTGATCTACAACAACATAGACATGCAAAATACTATCAGGTACTAAGTTCATGATAAATTAAAGTTCAATTAATCATATTACTTAAGAACTCCCACTTAGATAGACATCCCTCTAATCATCTAAGTGATCACGTGATCCAAATCAACTAAACCATGTCCGATCATCACGTGAGATGGAGTAGTTTTCAATGGTGAACATCACTATGTTGATCATATCTACTATATGATTCATGCTCGACCTTTTGGTCTCAGTGTTCCGAGGCCATATCTGCATATGCTAGGCTCGTCAAGTTTAACCTGAGTATTCTGCGTGTGCAAAACTGGCTTGCACCTGTTGTATGTGAACGTAGAGCTTATCACACCCGATCATCACGTGGTGTCTCGGCACAACGAACTGTAGCAACGGTGCATACTCAGGGAGAACACTTGTACCTTGAAATTTAGTGAGAGATCATCTTATAATGCTACCGCCGTACTAAGCAAAATAAGATGCATAATAGGATTAACATCACATGCAATTCAATATGTGACATGATATGGCCATCATCATCTTGTGCTCTTGATCTCCATCATCGAAGCAACGTCATGATCTTCATCGTCACCGGCGCCCCAGCTCGATCTCCATCGTCACCGGTGCCCCAGCATGATCTCCATCGTAGCATCGTTGTCGTCTCGCCACCTTATTGCTTCTATGACTATCGCTACCGCTTAGTGATAAAGTAAAGCAATTACATGGTGATTGCATTGCATACAATAAAGCGACAACCATAAGGCTCCTGCCGGTAGCCGATAACTCTGTTACAAAACGTGATCATCTCATACAATAAATTATATCACATCATGTCTTGACCATATCACATCACAGCAAGCCCTGCAAAAACAAGTTAGACGTCCTCTACTTTGTTGTTGCAAGTTTTACGTGGCTGCTACGGGCTGAGCAAGAACCGTTCTTACCTACGCATCAAAACCACAACAATTTTTCGTCAAGTGTGTTGTTTTAACCTTCAACAAGGACCGGGCGTAGTCACACTCGATTCAACTAAAGTTGGAGAAACTGACACCCACTAGCTACCAGTGTGCGAAGCACGTCGGTAAAACCAGTCTCGCGTAAGCGTACGCGTAATGTCGGTCTGAGCCGCTTCATCCAACAATACCGCCGAATCAAAGTATGACATGCTGGTAAGCAGTATGACTATTATCGCCCACAACTCTTTGTGTTCTACTCGTGCATATAACATCTACGCATAGACCTGGCTCAGATGCCACTGTTGGGGAATGTAGAATTTCAAAAAAATTCCTACGATCACGCAAGATCTATCTAGGAGAAGCATGGCAATGAGCGGGGAGAGTGTGTCCACGTACCCTCGTAGACCGAAAGCGGAAGCGTTTAGTAACGCGGTTGATGTAGTCGAACTTCTTTGCGATCCAACCGATCCAAGTACCGAACGTACGGCACCTCCGTGATCTGCACACGTTCAGCTCGGTGACGTCCCTTGAACTCTTGATCCAGTTGAGGCCGAAGGAGAGTTTCGTCGGCATGACGGCGTGGTGACGGTGATGATGAAGTGATTCCGGCAGGGCTTCGCCTAAGCTTTCCGAAAATATGACCGAGGTGGAAATCTATGGAGGGGGGCACTGCACACGGCTAAAAACAATCAACTTGTGTGTCCTAGGGTGCCCCCCTGCCCCCGTATATAAAGGAGCAAGGGGGAGGCCGGCCGGCCCTCCTAGGGCGCGCCCCACCAAGGGAGTCCTACTAGGACTACTAGGATTCCACCAAGAGGGAGAGAGGGGGAAGGAAGGAGAGGGAGAGGGAGAAGGAAAGGGGGGCGCCGCTCCCCCTTCCCTAGTCCAATTCGGACCCAAGGGGGAGGGGGCGCACGGCCTGCCCTGGCCGCCCCTCTCTCTCTCCACTAAGGCCGATGAGGCCCATTAGTTCCCCCGGGGGGTTCCGGTAACCCCTCCAGCACTCCGGTTTTATCCGAAACTTCACCGGAACATTTCCGATGTCCGAATATAGTCATCCAATATATCAATCTTTATGTCTCAACCATTTCGAGACTCCTCGTCATGTCCATGATCTCATCTGGGACTCCGAACTACCTTCGGTACATCAAAACACATAAACTCATAATACCGATCGTCATCGAACGTTAAGCGTGCGGACCCTACGGGTTCAAGAACTATGTAGACATGACTGAGACTCATCTCCGATCAATAACCAATAGCGGAACCTGGATGCTCATATTGGCTCCCACATATTCTACAAAGATCTTTATCGGTCAAACCGCATAACAACATACGTTGTTCCCTTTGTCATCGGTATGTTACTTGCCCGGGATTCGATCGTCGGTATCATCATACCTAGTTCAATCTCGTTACCGGCAAGTCTCTTTACTCGTTCCGTAATGCATCATCCCGTAACTAACTCATTAGTCACATTGCTTGCAAGGCTTCATATGATGTGCATTACCGAGAGGGCCTAGAGATACCTCTCCGACAATCGGAGTGACAAATCCTAATCTCAATCTATGCCAACTCAAAAAACACCATCGGAGACACCTGTAGAGCATCTTTATAATCACCCAGTTACGTTGTGACATTTGATAGCACACAAGGTGTTCCTCCGGTATTCGGGAGTTGTATAATCTCATAGTTAGAGGAACATGTATAAGTCATGAAGAAAGCAATAGCAACAAACTAAACGATCATCGTGCTAAGCTAACGGATGGGTCTAGTCAATCACATCATTCTCTAATGATGTGATCCCGTTCATCAAATGACAACTCATGTCTATGGCTAGGAAACTTAACCATCTTTGATTAACGAGCTAGTCAAGTAGAGGCATACTAGTGACACTTTGTTTGTCTATGTATTCACACATGTATTAAGTTTCCGGTTAATGCGATTCTAGCATGAACAATAAACATTTATCATGATATAAGGAAATATAAATAACAACTTTATTATTGCCTCTAGGGCATATTTCCTTCAAGGATGAATATTGAAAAGCTGATTATGAGGGGTTTTGCCCTAGAGGAGGAGGAGGACCAGCACAAACAGAAGCAGAAGAAGAAGATGAGCATTCATGGAATTGAGGAGGAGGGCGAGGAGGAGGGTCTGTGGTGTCGCTTTGAGTATGAGTTCATGCCTGACTTTTGTTATACCTGTGGTATCATTGGACATGGTGAAAAAGATTGCTCGATCTGATTGAAGAAAGGGGAGAAAGCGTAGTTTGGCAGCTGGCTGAAAGCGGATGTAGGGAGGCGAAGAGCTGGTAGTGATGAGAACTGGGGTTGGAAGGGGAAGAATAGAGGAGGGGAGTACACCCGGAGCTATTGGTTTAACAAATCAAGCGGCAGGTCTGGTAGTGGTAGTGATAGCCTCTCATGGCGGAAGGAGGATGGTCGACAGCATGGTGGCAAGGAGGGGGGTACGGAGAAGGGGGAGGAAGTTACCAGCCCTCACAAGCTACTGCGGGCACTGCTACTTCTTGAGCTTGTGTTGGTTTTTCCCTTGAAGAGGAAAGGGTGGTGCAGCACAGTAGAGATAAGTATTTCCCCCAGTTAAGAACCAAGGTATCAATCCAATAGGAGAAACGCGCAAGTCCCCAATAGATGCACCTACACAAACAATCAAACACTTGCACCCAACGCGATAAAGGAGTTTTCAATCCCTTCATGGTCACTTGCAAAGGTGATATCTGATAGAGATAGATAAAACTAAATAAAAGATTTTTTTTTGGGTTTTCTGATTTATAGATCTGAAAGTAAAAGATTGCAAAATAGTTGATCAGAAACAAATATGATGGAAAATAGACCCGGGGGACATAGGTTTCACTAGAGGCTTCTCACTTGAAGGAAAATAATACGGTGGGTGAACAAATTACTATCGAGCAATTGATAGAAAAGCGCAAAGTGATGACGATATCCAAGGCAATGATTATGCATATAGGCATCACATCCGTGTCAAGTAGACCGACTCCTGCCTGCATCTACTACTATTACTCCACACATCGACCGCTATCCAACATGCATCTAGAGTATTAAGTTCATAAAGAACGGAGTAACGCCTTAAATAAGATGACATGATGTAGAGGAATAAACTCAAGCAATATGATGAAAACCCCATCTTTTTATCCTCGATGGCAACAATTCAAAACGTGTCTCGCTACCCCTACTTTGTCACTGGGTGAAATCACGCAAGATTGAACCCAAAGCTAAGCACCTCTCCCATTGCAAGAAAAACCAATCTAGTTGGCCAAACCAAACTGATAATTCGAAGAGAAATAGAAAGATATCAAATCATGCATATAAGAATTCAGAGAAGATTCAAATAATATTCATAGATAAGCTGATCATAAATCCACAATCCATCGGATCTCGACAAACACACCGCAAAAGAAGATTACATCGGATAGATCTCCAAGAACATCGAGGAGAACATGGTATTGAGAATCAAAGAGAGAGAGAGAAGAAGCCATCTAGCTAGTATTATTGATTTATGGTTTGTCGAGATCCGATGAATTGTTGATTTATGATCAGCTTATCTATGAATATTATTTGAATCTTCTCTGAATTCTTTTATGCATGATTTCGTATCTTTGTATTTCTCTTCGAATTATCGGTTTGGTTTGGCCAACTAGATTGGTTTTTCTTGCAATGGGTGAGGTGCTTAGCTTTGGGTTCAATCTTGCGTGATTTCACCCGTCACAAAGTAGGGGTAACGAGACACGTATTGGATTGTTACCATCGAGGATAAAAAGATGGGGTTTTCATCATATTGCTTGAGTTAATTCCTCTACATCATGTCATCTTACTTAAGGCATTACTCCGTTCTTTATGAACTTAATACTCTAGATGCATGATGGATAGCGGTCGATGTGTGGAGTAATAGTAGTACATGCAGGCAAGAGTCGGTCTACTTGACACGGACGTGATGCCCATATGCAAAATCATTGCCTTGGATATCGTCATAACCTTGTGCTTTTCTATCAATTGCTCGACAGTAATTTGTTCACCCAACGTATTATTTGCCTACATGAGAGAAGCCTCTAGTGAAACCTTTGGCCCCTGGGTCTATTTTCCATCATGTTAGTTCTGATCTACTATTTTGCAATATTTTATTTTCAGATCTATATACCAAAAAACCCAAAAATATTTTATCTTTTATTTATCTATCTTTATCAGATCTCACCTTTGCAAGTGACCGTGAAGGGATTGACAACCCCTTTATCGCGTTGGGTGCAAGTGTTTGATTGTTTGTGCAGGTATTGGTGATTTGCACGTTCTTCTCCTACTGGATTGATACCTTGGTTCTTAACTGAGGGAAATACTTACCTCTATTGTGCTCCATCACCCTTTCCTCCTCAAGGGAAAAACCAACGCAAGCTCAAGAAGTAGCAATATATAGGACGAAGAGGTAGGTCAGGGGACTCCCAAGGGGGCCAAAAGGCAGGAGGCACCCCCCCTAGGGCGCGCCCTGCACCCTTGCCGCCGCCTCGTGGGTCTTCTGGCTTGGACTCCAAGTCCTCTGGGTGTCTTCTGGTCCAAGAAAAATCATCGTAAAGTTTTATTCCGTTTGGTATTCCTTTTCTACGAAACTCAAAAACAAGGAAAAAACATAAACTGGCACTAGGCTCTAGGTTAATAAGTTAGTCCCAAAAATAATATAAAATAGCATAATAATGCATATAAAACAACCAAAACAGATAATATAATAGCATGGAACATGTTGGGAAACGTTGCATGGAAAACAAAAAAATTCTACGCACACGCAAGATCTATCTAGGAGATGCCTAGCAACGAGAGGGAGAGTGTGTCTACGTACCCTCGTAGACCGTAAGTGGAAGCGTTTCACAACTCTGTTGATGTAGTCAAACTTCTTCGTGCTTCAACCGATCAAGTACCGAACGCACGGCACCTCCGCGTTCTGCACACGTTCAGCTCGGTGACGTTCCTCGCCTTCTTGATCCAGCAAGACATCGAGGTAGTAGATGAGTTCCGTCAGCACGACGGCGTGGTGACAGTGATGGTCAAGTGATCTCCGCAGGGCTTCGCCTAAGGACTATGAAAATATGACCGGAGGTGTAAACGGTGTAGGGGGCACCGCACACGGCTAACAATTGATCTGGTGTGTGCTAGGCACCCCCTCCCACATATATATATATATAGGTGGAAGGGGGAGGGGAGGCAGCCTGGCACACCACATAGATGGTCGGCTGGCCCTAGGGCTCCTGCCCTGGCCGCGCCCCCCTGCCATGTATTTCCAAGGTGGAAGGAAAGAGGGGGGGAGAGGGAAGGAAGTCGGAATCCTAATCCACACTTTCCTTTCCCTTCTCCCCTTTCCTTCTCCTCCTTAGGCTGGCCCATATGGGGGGCGCACCAGCCCCTTGTGGCTGGTGCATTTCCCCTCTTGGCCCATATGCCCATATCTTTTGCCGGGGGTGCCCGGAACCCCTTCCGGTGACCCGATAAGTACCCAGTACCCCCCGAAACACATCCGGTGTCCGAATACCATCGTCCTATATATCAATCTTTACCTCTCAACCATTTCGAGACTCCTCGTCATGTCCATGATCTCATCCGGGACTCCGAACAACATTTGGTCACCAAATCACATAACTCATATAATACCATATCGTCATCGAACGTTAAGCGTGCGGACCCTACGGGTTCGAGAACTATGTAGACATGACCGAGACACCTCTCCGGTAAATAACCAATAGCGGAACCTGGATGCCCATATTGGCTCCTACATATTCTACGAAGAACTTTATCGGTCGAACCGTTATGACAACATACGTAATTCCCTTTGTCCATCGGTATGTTACTTGCCCAAAATTCGATCGTCGGTATCTTCATACCTAGTTCAATCTCGTTACCGGCAAGTCTCTTTACTCGTTCCGTAATGCATCATCCCGTAACTAACTCATTAGTCACATCACCTCATGACTAACTCCTTAGTCGTTTGCTTGCAAGCTTATGATGTGTATTACCGAGAGGGCCCAGAGATACCTCTCCGATACTCGGAGTGACAAATCCTAATCTTGATCTATGCCAACTCAACAAACACCTTCAGAGATACCTGTAGAGCATCTTTATAATCACCCAGTTACGTTGTGACGTTTGATAGCACACAAGGTATTCCTCCGGTATTCGGGAGTTGCATAATCTCATAGTCGAAGGAATATGTATTTGACATGAAGAAAGCAATAGCAATAAAACTGAACGATCATAATGCTAAGCTAACGGATGGGTCTTGTCCATCACATCTTTCTCATAATGATGTGATCCCGTTATCAAATGACAACTCATGTCAATGGTTAGGAAACCTTAACCATCTTTGATCAACGAGCTAGTCTAGTAGAGGCTCACTAGGGACACGGTGTTTGTTTATGTATCCACACTTGTATTAAGGTTTCCGATCAATACAATTCTAGCATGAATAATAAACCTTTATCATGAATAAGGAAATATAAAATAACAAATTTATTATTGCCTCTAGGGCATATTTCCTTCAGTCTCGCACTTGCACTAGAGTCGATAATCTAGATTACATTGTAATGAATCTAACACCCATGGAGTCTTGGTGCTGATCATGTTTTGCTCGCGGAAGAGGCTTAGTCAACGGGTCTGCCACATTCAGATCCGTATGTATCTTGCAAATTTCTATGTCTCCATCCTTAACTTGTTCACGAATGGAGTTGAAGCGTCTCTTGATGTGTTTGGTTCTCTTGTGAAACCTGGATTCCTTCACGAAGGCAATTGCTCCAGTGTTGTCACAAAAGATTTTCATTGGATCCAATGCACTAGGTATTACACCCAGATCAGATATGAACTCCTTCATTTGCTGCTTCCGAAGCAGCTATGTACTCCGCTTCACACATAGATCCCGCCACAACGCTCTGCTTGGAACTGCACCAACTGATAGCTCCACCATTCAATATAAAGACGTATCCGGTTTGTGACTTAGAGTCATCCGGATCAGTGTCAAAGCTAGCATCGACGTAACCATTTACGACGAGCTCTTTGTCACCTCCATAAACGAGAAACATATGCTTGGTCCTTTTCAGGTACTTCAGGATGTTCTTGATCGCTATCCAGTGATCAACTCCTGGATTACTTTGGTACCTCCCTGCCAGACTTATGGCAAGGCACACATCATGTCTGGTACACAGCTTAGCATACATGATAGAACCTATGGCTGAGGCATAGGGAATGACTTTCATTTTCTCTCTATCTTCTACAGTGGTCGGGCTTTGAGTCTGACTCAACTTCACACCTTGTAACACAGGCAAGAACCCTTTCTTTGACTGATCCATTTTGAACTTCTTCAAAACTTTGTCAAGGTATGTGCTTTGTGAAAGTCCTATTAAGCGTCTTGATCTATCTCTATAGATCTTGATGCCTAATATATAAGCAGCTTCACCAAGGTCTTTCATTGAAAAACTCTTATTCAAGTATCCTTTTGTGCTTTCCAGAAATTCTATATCATTTCCAATCAACAATATGTCATCTACATATAATATCAGAAATGCTACAGAGCTCCCACTCACTTTCTTGTAAATACAGGCTTCACCGAAAGTCCGTATAAAACCATATGCTTTGATCACCTCATCAAAGCGTATATTCCAACTCCGAGATGCTTGCACCAGTCCATAGATGGATTGCTGGAGCTTGCACACTTTGTTAGCACCTTTAGGATTGACAAAACCTTCTGGTTGCATCATATACAACTCTTCTTTAAGAAATCCATTAAGGAATGTAGTTTTGATGTCCATTTGCCAGATTTCATAATCATAAAATGCGGCAATTGCTAACATGATTCAGACGGACTTAAGCATCGCTACGGGTGAGAAAGTCTCATCGTAGTCAACCCCTTGAACTTGTCGAAAACCTTTTGCGACAAGTCCAGCTTTGTAGACAGTAACATTACCATCAGCGTCAGTCTTCTTCTTGAAGATCCATTTATTCTCTATGGCTTGCTGATCATCGGGCAAGTCCACCAAAGTCCACACATTGTTCTCATGCATGGATCCTATCTCAGATTTCATGGCCTCAAGCCATCTGTCGAAATCTAGTCTCATCATAGCTTCTTCATAGTTCGTAGGTTCGCCTTGGTCTAATAACATGACTTCCAGAATAGGATTATCGTACCACTCTGGTGCGGATAGTGCTCTGGTTGACCTACGAGGTTCAGTAGCAATTTGATCTGAAGTTTCATGATCATTATCATTTGCTTCCTCTCTAGTTGGTGTAGGCTTCACGGGAACGGATTTCTCTGATGTGCTATTTTCCAATTCAAGAGAAGGTACGATTACCTCATCAAGTTCTACTTTCCTCCCACTCACTTCTTTCGAGGGAAACTCCTTCTCTAGAAAGGTTCCATTCTTGGCAACAAAGATCTTGCCTTCGGATTTGTGGTAGAAGGTGTACCCAATTGTTTCCTTAGGGTATCCTATGAAGGCGCACTTCTCCGATTTGGGTTCAAGCTTATCAGGCTGAAGCCTTTTGACATAAGTGTCGCAACCCCAAACTTTAAGAAACGACAGCTTAGGTTTCTTGCCAAACCATAGTTCATACGGTGTCGTCTCAACGGATTTAGACGGTGCCCTATTTAACATGAATGCAGTTGTCTCTAATGAATAACCCCAAAATGATAGTGGTAAATCAGTAAGAGACATCATAGAATGCACCATATCCAATAAAGTACGGTTATGACGTTCGGACACACCATTACGTTGTGGTGTTCCAGGTGGCATGAGTTGTGAAACTATTCCACATTGTTTTAAATGAAGGCCAAACTCGTAACTCAAATATTCACCTCCGCGAGCAGATCGTAGAAACTTTATTTTCTTGTTACGATGATTCTCCACTTCACTCTGAAATTCTTTGAACTTTTCAAATGTTTCAGACTTGTGTTTCATTAAGCAGATATACCCATATCTACTCAAATCATCTATGAAGGTCAGAAATTAACGATACCTGCCGCGTGCCTCAACACTCATCGGACCGCATACATCGGTATGTATTATTTCCAGTAAGTCATTGGCTCGCTCCATTGTTCCGGAGAATGGAGTTTTAGTCATCTTGCCCATGAGAAATGGTTCGCAAGTATCAAATGATTCATAATCAAGTGATTCCAAAAGCCCATCTGCATGGAGTTTCTTCATGCGCTTTACACCAATATGACCTAAACGGCAGTGCCACAAATATGTTGCACTATCATTATCAACTTTGCATCTTTTGGCATCAATATTATGAATATGTGTATCACTACAATCGAGATTCAACAAAAATAGACCACTCTTTAGGGGTGCATGACCATAAAATATATTACTCATATAAATAGAACAACCATTATTCTCTGATTTAAATGAATAACCGTCTCGCACTAAACAAGATCCAGATATAATGTTCATGCTCAACGCTGGCACCAAATAACAATTATTCAGGTCTAAAACTAATCCCGAAGGTAGATGTAGAGGTACCGTGTCGACGGCGATCACATCGACCTTGGAACCATTCCCGACGCGCATCGTCACCTCGTCCTTAGCCAATCTTCGTTTAATCCATAGCTCCTGTTTCGACTTACAAATATGAGCAACCGAACCAGTATCAAATACCTAGGCACAACTACGAGCATTAGTAAGGTACACATCAATAACATGTATATCAAATATACCTTTGTTCACTTTGCCATCCTTCTTATCCGCCAAATACTTGGGGCAGTTCCGCTTCCAGTGACCAGTCCCTTTGCAGTAGAAGCACTCAGTTTCAGGCTTGGGTCCAGCTTTGGGCTTCTTCCCGGAAGTGGCAACTTGCTTGCCATTCTTCTTGAAGTTCCCTTCCTTTCCCTTGCCCTTTTTCTTGAAACTAGTGGTCTTGTTAACCATCAACACTTGATGCTCCTTCTTGATGTCTACCTCTGCGGCCTTAAGCATTGCGAAGAGCTCGGGAATTTTTTGTTCATCCCTTGCATATTATAGTTCATCACGAAGCCTTTGTAGCTTGGTGGAAGTGATTGAAGAACTCTGTCAATGACACAATCAACGGGAAGATCAACTCCCAGCTGAGTCAAGTGATTATAATACCCAGACATTTTTAGTATATGTTCACTGACAGAACTGTTCTCCTCCATCTTGCAGCTATAGAACTTGTTGGAGACTTCATATCTCTCAACCCGGGCATTTTCTTGAAATATTAACTTCAACTCCTGGAACATGTCATATGCTCCATGACGTTCAAAACGTCTTTGAAGTCCCGGTTCTAAGCCGTAAAGCATGGCACACTGAACTATCGAGTAGTCACCAGATCGAGCTTGCCAGACGTTCAAAATATCAGCATCTGCTCCTACAGCAGGCCGTTCACCTAGCGATGCATCAAGGACATAATTCTCCTGTGCAGCAATGAGGATAATCCTCAAGTTATGGACCCAGTCCGTGTAGTTGCTACCATCATCTTTCAACTTAGCTTTCTCTAGGAACGCATTAAAATTCAGGGGAACGGTAGCACGGGCCATTGATCTATGACATAGATATGCAAATACTATCAGGACTAAGTTAATGATAAATTAAGTTCAATTAATCAAATTACTTAAGAACTCCCACTTAAATAGACATCCCTCAAGTCATCTAAGTGATACGTGATCCAAATCAACTAACCCATGTCCGATCATCACGTGAGATGGGGTAGTCATCAATGGTGAACATCTATATGTTGATCATATCTACTGTATGATTCACGTTTGACCTTTCGGTCTCCAGTGTTTCGAGGCCATGTCAAGTTTAACCCAAGTATTCTGCATGTGCAAAACTGTCTTACACCTTTGTATGTGAAAGTAGAGTCTATCATACCCGATCATCACGTGGTGTCTCGAAACGATGAACTATAGCAACGGTGCATACTCAGGGAGAACACTTTTAGCTTGAAATTTAGTGAAGGGATCATCTTATAATGCACCGCCGTACTATGAAAAATAAGATGCATAAAAGATAAACATCACATGCAATCAAAATATGTGACATGATATGGCGATCATCATCTTGTGCTTTTGATCTCCATCTCCAAAGCATCATCATGATCTCCATCGTCATTGGCTCGACACCTTGATCTCCATCGTTCCGTCGTGGTCGTCTTGCCAACTATTGCTTCTACAACTATTGCTGATGCATAGCGATAAAGTAAAGCAATTACATGGCATTTGCATTTCATACAATAAAGAGACAACCATAAGGCTCCTGCCGGTTGCCGATAACTTACAAAACATGATCATCTCATACAATAACATATATCACATCATGTCTTGACCATACCACATCACAACATACCCTGCAAAACCAAGTTAGACGTCCTCTACTTTGTTGTTGCAGGTTTTACGTGGCTGCTACGGGTTTCTAGCAAGAACCGTTCTTACCTGCGGCAAGAACCACAATGGTGATTCGCAAGTTTGTTGTTTTAACCTTCTTCAAGGACCGGCCATAGTCAAATTCGATTCAACTAAAGTAGGAGAAACAGACACCCGCCAGCCACCTTTATGCAAAACTAGTTGCATGTCAGTCGGTGGAACCGGTCTCATGTGCATGGACATGTAAGGTTGGTCCGGGCCGCTTCATCCCACAATACCGCCGAATCAAAATAAGATGTTGGTGGTAAGCAGTATGACTAACACCGCCCACAACTCTTTGTGTTCTACTCGTGCATATCATCTACGCATAGACCTGGCTCATGATGCCACTGTTGGGAAACGTTGCATGGAAAACAAAAAAAATTCTACGCACACGCAAAATCTATCTAGGAGATACATAGCAACGAGAGGGAGAGTGTGTCTACGTACCCTCGTAGACCGTAAGTGGAAGCGTTTCACAACGCGGTTGATGTAGTCGAACTTCTTCGTGCTTCAACCGATCAAGTACCGAACGCATGGCACCTCCGCGTTCTCCACACGTTCAGCTCGGTGGCGTTCCTCACCTTCTTGATCTCCACAGGGCTTCTCCTAAGCATGATAACCCACAAGTATAGGGGATCACAACAGTTTTTGAGGGTAGAGTATTCAACCTAAATTTATTGATTCGACACAAGGGGAGCCAAAGAATATTTGCAAGTATTAGCAGCTGAGTTGTCAATTCAACCACACGTGGAGATTAATTATCTGCAGCAAAGTGATCAGTAGCAAAGTAGTATGATAGTTTTGATAGTAGTAGCAACAGCAATAGTAACGGTAACAGTGATAGCAATGATTTTGTAGCAAGTGCAATAGTAACAATAGTAGTAGTAACTTGGCAAGAACAATATGAGAGAAATTCATAGGCATTGGATCAGTGAATTCATTGGATGATATTCATCATATAACAGTCATAATCTAGGGCGATACGGCACTAGCTCCAGTTCATAAATATAATGTAGGCATGTATTCCGTAAATAGTCATACATGCTTATGGAAAGAACTTGCATGACATCTTTTGTCCTACACTCCCGTGGTAGCGGGGTCCTATTGGAAACTAAGGGATATTAAGGCCTCCTTTTAATAGAGAACCGGAACAAAGCATTAACACACGGTGAATACATGAACTCCTCAAACTACGGTCATCACCGGGAAGTGTCTCGACTTCTGTCACTCTGGGTTTGCCGGATCATAACACGTAGTAGGTGAGTATAACTTGCAAGATCAGATCTAGAACATAGATATAATATTGATAACATAAACTGTTCAGATCTGAAATCATGGCACCCGGGCCCAAAGTGACATGCATTAAGCATGGCAAAGTCATAGCAACATCAATCTCAGAACATAATGGATACTAGGGATCAAGCCCTGACAAAACTAACTCGATTACATGATGAATCTCATCCAACTCCTCACCGACCAGTGAGCCTAAGAAGGAATTACTCACTCGCGGTGTGGAGCATTATAGAATTGGCAATGGAGAAGGGTTGGTGATGACGAAGATCGAAGATCCCCCTCTCCGGAGCCCCAAACGGACTCGAGATCTAGCCTCCCGATGAAGAACGGGAGGTGGCGGCGGCTCCGTCTCGTGAAATGCAATAATTCTTCCTCCCTGGTTTTTTTCTCCGAAAATGTGATTTTATAGTATCAGGGTTGAGGTCTGCGGGGCCACCAGGTGGGGACAACCCACCTGGGCGTGCCCTGGAAAGGGGGCCCGCCCTGGTGGGTTATGCCCACCCAGGTGCCCCCCTCCGGTGGTTCTTGGCTCCAGAAATTATCTTTTATTGTATAAAAATTCCTCGCAAAGTTTCGTTCCAATCCGAGAACTTTTATTTCTGCACAAAAACAACACCATGGTAGTTCTGCTGAAAACAGCGTCAGTCCGGGTTAGTTTCATTCAAATCATGCAAATTAGAGTTCAAAACAAGAGGAACAGCGTTAGGAAAAGTAGATACGACGAAGACGTATCAACTCCCCCAAGTTTAAACCTTTGCTTGTCCTCAAGCAGTTCAGTTGATAAACTGAAAGTGAAAAAGAAAAACTTTTATGAACTCTTTTTCTCTTGTTTACATAAATAAGCTTAAGTAGCACCCAGGTTTTCAGCAAAGATTATAACTAACCAAGTCGTCAATAGCTCTTAAAAATTATATTAACTCATATCAATGGCATAATCAACTACCAAGTAATAATAAGATATCTCAAACAACAACACTTTGTCAAAACAACCATGATATAATATGACAATAGTGGTATCTCGCTAGCCCTTTCCGAGACCGCAAAACATAAATGCAGAGCACCTCTAAAGTTCAAGCAGCGACTAAACATTGTAATTCATGGTAGAAAAATTCCAGTCATGATGCGCCCAACATTAGCTACACACAATGCATGAGGATGACAATAGTGCTCTCAGGTTCTGGCGCTTATTTGAGAAGGTGATGACACAACATAAAAGTAAATAGATAGTACCTTCGCAGAGGGAAGCAGTGATTTGCAGAGGTGCCAAAGCTCAAGTTTTTAAAATAGAGTTAAATGAAATTTTGAGAAATGCACCCTTCTTGTTTACTTTGCGACCATTAGTTATCGGTATCTTCCATGCTAAACACACTAGTGGCAGTTCCCAAGCGATAAAAGTAAAGGTTTACTCCCCCTCCCACTACTAGGGAAATGCTTATAGGTAGGGCATCAGTAGTAGCGCTGGAAAAAAGCAAGCGCTGCTGCTAATTAGCAGTAGCGCTGGTCTGCGGCAGCGCTACAAGTAACGGTTTAGCAGTAGCGCTGTAAAAGGAAAAAGTGCTACTACTAAGTGGGACCCAACGAGCCCACCGATGCTCGCTGTAGTAGCAGCACTGTCCAGAAAACAGCGCTACTACTAAGATTTTAGCAGTAGCGCTTTTTTTAACAGCACCGCTACTGATAATGGTCCCCACTTAATAGTAGCGCTTTTCCTGGAAAGCGCTACTACTAAGTGCAATAGCAGCAGCGCTTTCTAGAAAACAGTGCTACTGCTAGGCATGGCTGGTGCCACCTTTTCACCCCCTCTCCCCCTCCTCCCCCCCTTTGCCCTCTCTCCCCCTCCTTTCCCCTCTCCCCTCACCATTGTTGCCCTTCTTCTCTCTTCCTCCTACCTCTCTTCTCTCCCCATTAATGCCCCCCTCCACCATAACTCTCCTCCATAAATGGCCTTCTCATCTCTATCTAGCTACCTCTCATTTATTTGGCTCTCCCTCCATTCCATAGATATAGATCTAGCTAGCTCATCTCTCTCCCTCTCCATTAGTTAGCTAGAGTCATCTCCTCCCCAACAACTAGCTCTAGCTAGCTATTTAGCCATCCACACTTTCGATCCCTATAGCGAAAGGCCTCATCTAACCGTGCTCGGTCTCTCTCATCTAACCACACTTTCAAGAATGGGAATATTTGTGTGAATGGGAATATGTGTGTTTGGGATATGGAGAGATTTGTGCGAGTGACACATGCCCCCGAGTTGCTTATGTTTTGCCGAAATGTCGATTTATTTCTGTTTCGGTGAATTTCGAGCAAACTCGATATGTCCTATTTTTAGGCAAGGTCATGCCAAATTTTTATATGACTTTGATGCATGCGTGAATTTTGTTTATAACCCTTTTGCTTGTTATACCGTGCAGTCGGTCATGAAGGTGAGTGGATTGAAGGTGGAGCGATACTTGCAATCCGCGGTGATGGACATGTATGCAAATAATCAGACTAGGATTAGATGTCCGTGTACAAGATGCAAAGAAGGAGTCCTTTTGGACCCTTTTGATCATGGCAGTTTGAAGGCACATCTGCTGATGAATGGTTTCATGGATGGCTATACTCAGTGGATAAGTGAAGATGATGATGAGGACGTCCACATGGCAGGGAATAACGACATGGGGCTAGACGAAGAGATGACCGATCGACACGAAGACAATGGCGCTAGACATGGCGGTGGGGAAGAGTCTGGAAATGACGGCGGCGGAGAAGATTCCGGACACGGCGAAGAAGAGTTCGGACATGGCGGAGACGAGGCGGCGGTCATGCCGTAGTCTTCGACGCTACTAAGTGCAGTCGTGCAGGACCCTCATGTTCGAGACCTCCTTCGCAAGAGTACGACTAGCGAGAGGGTTGCTTCTAGAGAGGAGGCCAAGCTGGCGCAACTTGAAGTAGACTCGAAGACTCCATTGTATGACGGTTGTGATCCCGAGGCGACCTGCTTGAGTTTCACGCTCGAACTTCTAAAGACGAAGGCCAAAAACAAACGGACAGACAAAAGCCTCGATGAGCATTTGAAGTATCTACATAATAAAGTTCTTCCCGCGGGGAACCTGTGTCCTACTAGTGTCGAGGAGGCCAAGAAAATCGTTTGCCCTTTTGATTTGCCGCACATTAGGTACCACGCATGCATCAACGATTGCATCATTTATCGGGGGGAGCACGCGGAAAACCCAGCTGTTTAGTGTGCAATGCTTCTCGATACAAGAAGGCAGGAAAGAAAGCTCCTCAGAAAGTTGTATGGTACTTTCCGATCACTCCCCGTCGATAGTGGTATTTCGTAGATCCTAAGGAAGCAAAGCTCATGCGCTGGCACGCGGAGAGGAAGAAGCCCGACGATGGAGATGGTAGCCAGTGGAGAGCATTCAACGCCGTATATGGATTTGCTGCAGAAGATCCAAGGAACATCGTGCTTGGTGCAAGCACCGATGGCATGAATCCGTTTGGAAACCGGAACACCAACCACAGCACATGGCCCGTCTTTGTATGGATGTACAACCTCCCCCCATGGAAGTGCATGAAGACAAAGTACATACACATGAGCATGCTGATTCAAGGGCCAAAACAACCAGGAAATAATATTAACCTGTATATGGGGCTTCTGAAAGAGGAGCTAGACATGTTATCGAAAACACCGGCATGGACATGGGACGCCAGCAAAGGAGAGTATTTCCATATGAGAGCCACGCTGATGACAACAGTGCACGACTATCTCGGTTACGGGTACACCTCGGGCCAGGTGTGCCATGGATACTGCGGATGCATGAGGTGCATGGATGATACAATGTCTCAGCAGATTACGTTAACGAAAGATGGCGGGTCCGAGAAAATCATGTACATGGGGCATCGTTGATGGCTCGAGAAGGATGACCCATGGAGAAAGCGTGGAGATCTATTCAATGGGTTGGCTGAGCATCGAGGACCTCCACGTAAGAGGAGCGGCGCCAAAATCAACGAGCTATTGAAAAACTAGGAACAGTGCCCCGCGCCGGGAAAGATGAAAAAGGCGCCGGAGCCACTGCTGAAGGTATGGAAAACGAGGTCTGTTTTCTGGGACTTGGAGTACTGGCCCAATCACGACATGCCTCATTGCCTTGATCAAATGCATATCACGAAGAATGTCCTCGAGAGCTTGCTTGGCACACTGATGAACATGCCGAAGAAGACCAAGGATGGGCCGAAGGCAAGGAAAGACTTGGAAGATTTGAAGATCAGGAAAGATCTCCACCGTAAAAAGTTGACAGAGGAGACGGAGACGGAGACGGAGGAGGGGGAAAGGGGCAGAAAAGTCAACAAGAAGGAGGAGAATTATTGCCCCCCTTCTTGCTTCACCTTAAGAGCGAAGGAGATCGATCAATTCATCAAGTGCCTTATGGGAATCAAAGTTAGTTCCGGTTACTGTGGGAAGATAAGCAGATTTCTAGACACTAAGAAGAAAAGGTCCAGCGGGATGAAGTCTCATGACTGTCACGTGATGATGACGTAGATACTCCCGGTTGCCATTAGAGGGATAATGGACAAGCACATCTGTGGCATGCTTACTGGTCTCTGCAACTTCTTCGACGTTACCTCTCGAAAGTCCATCAGTGTGAAGCAGCTCCGAAGGCTACATGAAGAGATCGTTGTCATACTATGTGAGCTTGAGATGTAGTTCCCGCCCGTGTTCTTTGACGTCATGGTGCATCTGTGTGTCCACATCATGGACGACATCATCGACCTCGGGCCGACATTCCTTCACAGCATGATGCTGTAGGAGATATGCCCTAGAGGCAGTAATAACATTTATTTTGTATCTCCTGGTTTGTAATGAATGTTTATGATCCATGCTATAACTGCTGTGGCTCTCGAGCCCGTATATCCATAAAGGCTCTGAGGAAAACCCATGTGCACGTGTGGGTTAATAAACGGTAAAATGTATTCCTAGTCATGCCTCTAAGACTGGCTCAAGTATTGCATGATGATTATGTTTTCCTGATCATGGGCATGACTATGCCGGCAATTTTGAGGGCACAAATTGTTGGTAGAACACTTGTGTTGAATCGACCCAAATTGATGTTATGCTATGAGATACTTTCGTCACAAGTTAATGGTATTTTACACAGGGAAGTTAATGTTTGCATAATTCCTTAGACCATGAGAGTATCGTGTTCCTTCGTACTTGCTTCGTGAACTTTGGGGTTTGTTAAACGTCATCCGTAACTGGGTGGCTATTACGGCAGCTTACGGGTTCACGGAAAAGTATGGCAAGTAACGAGATAGCTCAAGATTGGGATTTGCTCCTCCGACGATGGAGAGATATACTCGGGCCCTCTCGGTGAAACGGTATCCATCATCGTCTGGCCAGACAACTTGTGATTTGATCACTGGGATACCGAAACACGGAAACGAGAAAAGAGAACAAAAACGGTAACGAGGTAACTTGCATAGTGGACAAATTGTTGATCCACGGGGGTGCAATAAATCTCACCTCGGGTGTTTTGTGACATATCGCGAAGCAACAGGAATAGCTCACGGCAACTGGAGGTTCACTCGAATATTCATTCGTGTGGGTATAGGGGTCAATATGGGTGTCCACGGCTCCGATGTTGATCATTGATCGGAAGGGGTTCCAGGTCATGTCTATGCTTCACCGAACCTATAGGGTCACACGCTTAAGGGTCATCTATCTGCTGAATACTAGACAGGGAGTCTGAGAGAAAGTCACCGAAAAAGTTTCGGAGACAATGGAAGAGTTCCGGAGAGAGAGAACACCGAAAGAGTTTCGGTAAAACCAAAAAGTTGTTTTGGAATATATTATTAGGTCAAAAAGGGTTTCGGCATAGCATGGAAATTTTCAGAGGATGCCAGAATTGGTCTGGGAACTTCTGGGAATTTTCAGAGAAAAAAACTAGAAATGTTCCGAAACTGCCGTAACCGTTGTTGTTGCTTTTCGCTGATGAAACCTACCATACCGGAAATGTTTCGGAAAATTCCCGGAATAATTTTAGAGGGTGCCACAAATGTTCTGGGACCTTCTGAAATTTTTCAGAAAAAAGTTCGCGGAAAACATCTTGTCTCAGCGCGAGGGGACAAGATCCCACGAATCGGGGGTTGCATGTTTGGTGGCTTTTTGTCTAGGGAGCACCCTTGTTCAAGGGAGACATGTTGGTGGCTTGTTGGGGGCCCCCCCCATGGGAGGGGGCAAGGTTGTGGCCGGCCAAGTAGGGGCCCCCTTGGGTGTCCCCTTTGTGCTCCACTTGCATTACCATATTACCCCTCATGTGGGACATGTAGCTTGGGTATTTTGGTATTTTCTCCACCACCCCACCCCTTGCCTTGGCCTATAAAAGGAGGAGAAGTGGCTGCCATTCTCCTCATCCCTTGCTCTCATACACATGCCATGCATTATCTGGCTTCTTCTCTCCCTCCCACGAAAAGAGTTTCGTAGAGCCGAAAGGCTGTCTGGGTTCCGGCAGGAACTAGTTCTGGACGGCGAAGCCCTGCCGGATAGCTGACACCGTATGTGTGCAACCCCGTAGAGAGGTCGTAGTTTCGGTCTTTTGCCCGAGGGGCTGTTCGAGTGTCCTCCCGAAGGGCTGTCCGAGTCTCGGTTCGAGTTTCGAGGGTCCTCCCGAAGGGCTGTCCGCGACATCGTCCGGGGGACTGTCCGACCGCCTCCCGAAGGGCTGTCCGACGAGGGAGTACATCCTCGCGGTTGGGAGGTTGTAAATCCTAGCTGCGGGGATCTGCACCAACGATCTCCACCGACTCTTCTTCTGCTGCGCTTCGAGTCGGTACGGATCAGATCAAACCTTGTATGCAGTCTCCATAGTGGTACTGGGCGTGCTCGCTATACCGAAATTTTTCATTTTCTGTCGCGTTCCCCAACAGTGGCATCAAGAGCCGTGCTATGCGTAGATGCAGGTTACGATCTAGAATACATGGAGATGTATGGGTATTGCATAATATGATTAGGTAGTAGATGAGATCTATTGCTGAAAATTATTTATGCGGGTGACAGATGAAATCTGTTACCCGACGTTCTTGTTGCTTCCCTAGAATTTGCGTTTGCTCAATCTCGAGACAGCATGGTGGAATTTGACAAAGTTCTGGCAATCCGTGATCCTGATTGATCATGGAAGTGCTATCAGTTCTTTGGGTTCTGCCATAGTCAAAAGAAAGATGAAATTCGCAAATGAAAGGGCATTGCAGATATGATCTGCACGGGGGTCATGCGTATGACGAAGTTTAGTATGGGGCTCGAGATTTAATTATCTCGTGTTTCATACACCCCGAGATGTTAATCTAGCAACTTTAATAATCATACTTGATGATAAAACGTTGGTAGCTGCGGTTTGAGTAAAAACCTTAGAAGCCATGTAAAATAAAATTTTTCATAAACCGATTAGAGGCATCTAACTTGGTTTTGCAGGATGGTTTGCATATGATGTGGTATAGCATTGCTCATATTCAATTTGATTATGTATGAGATGACTATATGATGTAATTAACATGACCTGCGTGTCATGATTCGGCATGATGGCTGGAGCCATATGATTGCACTTTAATGACCTGCGTGTCAACCTTAAGTAATGCATTTATTTTATCTTGCTATGGAGATAGCAATATTATCTGGTGCATCGACAAGGTGGTGGCAATCTTCGCAAAGGTGAACACCGACGCGAATGCCGAAGACGAAGAAATGAAAGACTTCTCCGTCAGAAGAGGCTATACCATATCATGCTATTATGAATTGCCTGAGATGTTTATCCCTCTTGATGCACCCTTCTTGATTGCGCGGTAGTCGCTTTTTATTAGGGTGATCTCTCACAAAAATATCAAGTTGTTAGTGTTCTCCCAAGTGTAGCACTGTCACGGCACCTATCTTTTCGGGGTGCGCCATGACTAACATGGGTACAAACGAATTGAGAAGTGTGAGGCGGGTGAGGTCAGACCTCGCAGCAAGATCACTTGGTTGTCTTGACGTTCATGGCAGGATCGTCCTGAGCTCGGAACACGTGCATTGAAAGATGAACAAGAGTCACATAGGTATGTGACTGGCAGGTTGGCCTACCGGTTGAGATTTTCGTCATCAGTGGTGACTAACATCAATGACGAATAATCAAAACACGGGTCTTGAATCACTCACAATCAATTATGAGAGATATTGTTTTGAGTGGGAGCGCACTTTAGAATAAAATTGTTTATTCACTAGTGCATTTTTATTATAAACAAAGTCTAAGTAAAAACTTGTGTTTTCCGTTGTAGATCAAATGGCTCGCAACACCGCGTTCAACTTAGGCCCGATGTTAGAGAAAGAGAAGTTAACTGCGACTGGAAACAACTATGCGGACTGGGTCCGCAACCTGAGGATTGTCCTCAGGAGCGCTAAGAAACTGTATGTGCTTGAAAATGCTCTTCCAGCTAAACCGGTGGCAGAGGCCCCGGAAGATGAACAAAATGTCTGGGCCACTAAGGATGATGATCACAACTTAGTGCAGTGCCTCATGCTAGCTTGCATGTGTACAGACCTTCAAAAACGTTTTGAATTCCATAAACCCCGTGATATGATCCGGGAATTGGATGCTCTGTACAAGGAAACCGCAAAGTCTGAACGATTTGATATCATGAAGGCTTTGATGGATTGCAAGATGGCTGAGGGTAGTTCAGTTGGCGAACACGTGGTCAAAATGATTGGCTATGCTGAAAGGCTTAAAACCCTGGAATTTCCACTTCCACCTGGCCATACGATGGACATATTGCTTTCTTCACTCCCCCCGTCTTACGACGGTTTTGTATTAAACTACAACATGAGTGGGATGGAGAAGGAACCGGAAGAGGTGCTCGCCATGCTGAAAACTGCAGAAGGAGGACTGCGGAAAAATCGCAAGCAAGTGTTGCTTGTGAATAAAACCGCCAGTTTCAAAAAGAAGAAAGGCAAGCCAAAGAAGGGCAAGGGCGCCGGTAAGACCGGTTCCCAAAGCAACTCTAAAGGCGGAGCCAAGAATGAAACTGAGTGCTTCTACTGCAAGGGCACAGGACACTGGACGAGAAACTGCAAGAAGTATCTGGAAGATAAGAAGTCCGGGAAAACCGGAAAAGGTATAATTGTTATACAAGTTAATGTCATTGACGTTTTGCTTGCTAGCGAAAATTCTAAGTCTTGGGTATTTGATACCGGATCAGTTGCTCACATTTGCAACTCGATACAGGGGCTTCAGAAGGTGCGCAAGCTGGCAAAGAATGAAGTCGTGATGCGCGTCGGGAATGGCGCTGGGATCGCCGCTCAAGCCGTCGGCATTATGCCTCTACGTCTCCCTTCAGGATTTATCTTAGAACTAAGTAACTGTTATTTTGTTCCACTGTTGTGTAGAAACATTATCTCCGGATCATGTTTAGTACACGATGGTTATTCGTACAAGTCTGAGAACAATGGTTGTTCACTTTATTGTAAGGATATGTTTTATGGATTTGCACCCATTGTTGGGGGCCTTTTCATACTAAATCTTGAATGTGGAAATGATGTTTTTAACGTGAATGCTAAACGCCTTAAGAAGGCTGATACCACCACCACTTTCTTGTGGCACTGTCGGCTTGGCCACATCGGAAGGAAACGCATGCAAAGACTCCATAAAGATGGAGTTTTACCGTCCCTTGATTTTGAATCATTTGACACATGTGAAGCTTGCTTGATGGGGAAAATGACCAAGACACCGTTCACGGGTCATCCTGAACGGGCGGGTGAATTGTTGGGAATAATACATAGTGATGTATGTGGTCCAATGAACACAGCCGCACTGGGTGGGTATTTCTACTTCGTGACTTTTACTGATGATTTAAGTCGGTATGGCTATATCTACTTAATGAAGCATAAGTCAGAAACTTTTGAAAAGTTCAAAGAATTTCAGAATGAGGTAGAAAATCATCGTGACAAAAAGATTAAATTCCTGCGGTCTGATCGTGGAGGCGAATATCTTAGTCATGAGTTTGGCCAACATCTGAGTGACCGTGGAATCGTTTCACAGCTTACGCCTCCCGGAACTCCACAGAGAAATGGAGTATCGGAACGACGTAACCGAACCTTGTTGGACATGGTAAGGTCGATGATGTCTCTTACGGATCTTCCGATATCTTTTTGGGGTC
Organism: Thinopyrum elongatum; assembly: GCA_011799875.1. Classification (NCBI taxonomy): domain Eukaryota; kingdom Viridiplantae; phylum Streptophyta; class Magnoliopsida; order Poales; family Poaceae; genus Thinopyrum; species Thinopyrum elongatum. The sequence continues at coordinate 29,964,080 of CM022301.1, forward strand.
ACGCACTGGAAACTGCTGCTTATATACTAAACAAGGCACCATCAAAGTCTGTTGAAACGACGCCATTTGAATTATGGTATGGGAAGAAACCCAATATGTCGCATCTCAAGATTTGGGGTTGTGAGGCATATGTAAAGCGTTTACAGCCAACCAAACTCGATCCCAAAGCAGACAAATACTACTTTGTAGGTTACCCCAAAGAAACCATTGGGTATTCTTTCTACCACCCGTCCGATAACAAAGTGTTTGTTGCAAGGTGTGGACAATTTCTCGAGAAAGAGTTTCTCACGAAAAAGGTGAGTGGGAGGACAGTACAACTTAATGAGATTAGTGAATCTTCGGTGACCGTTGATATGGCTAAGGAACCGGAAGAAATTCCGCTAATTATCCCTACAACCGAGCCGGAAGTTGTCGCATGTGATGCGGAGACTTCAGACAATGTTGTAACTGAACCGCGCAGATCAGGTAGGGCTATCCAGCCTCCTGAATGGTTTCATAACGAAATCTTCATTCTTGAAGACGATGAACCTGTGCACTACAAGGAAGCGATGGCAGGGCCCAGCTCAAAAGAATGGCACAAGGCCATGAGATCCGAAATGGAATCCATGTACGAAAACCAAGTTTGGAACTTGGAAGAACTTCCAGAAGGCGTAAAGCCGATTGGTTGTAAATGGATTTTCAAAAGGAAGACGGACGCGGATGGTAACATTACTATCCACAAAGCTAGACTTGTCGCGAAAGGGTTCACGCAAGTTCCAGGAGTGGACTACGACGAGACTTTCTCGCCCGTAGCTATGCTTAGGTCTGTTCGGATATTACTAGCAATTGCTGCTTATTTCGATTATGAAATATGGCAGATGGATGTCAAAATGGCTTTCCTAAATGGAAACCTCAAAGAGGATGTATACATGATACAACCAGATGGTTTTGTCATTAATGAGGATGCTGGAAAGGTATGCAAACTTCAGAAAGCCATTTATGGTCTGAAGCAAGCGTCAAGGAGCTGGAACATTCGTTTTGATGAAGTGGTCAAAGAGTTTGGCTTCATCAGAAATGACGAAGAATCTTGTGTTTACAAGAAGTTTAGTGGGAGCGCAAAAGCATTTCTAATCTTGTATGTGGATGACATATTGTTGATTGGAAATGACGTGAATTTTCTTAGTGAAATAAAAGACTCATTGAAGAAAAGGTTTTCAATGAAAGACTTAGGTGAAGCGGCATATGTATTGGGCATCAGAATCTATAGAGATAGATCAAAACGCCTGATAGTGCTTAGCCAAAGCATGTACATTGACAAGGTGTTGAAAAGGTTCAACATGGAGAACTCCAAGAAAGGCCTACTCCCCATGTCACCTGGCACAGTACTTTGCAAGAATCAGAGTCCTCGAACTCTCGATGAGCGAGTACAAATGAATGATGTTCCATATGCCTCGGCAGTTGGTTCTATGATGTATGCCATGCTATGTACAAGACCGGATGTTTCCTATGCGCTAAGTGTTAGCAGCCGGTACCAAAGTGATCCAGGTTTGGAACACTGGGCCGCAGTCAAGGGTATTCTTAAGTACCTCAGAAGGACCAAGGATTTACTCCTTGTGTACGGAGGTGATGAAGAGCTCATTGTAAGTGGTTACACTGATGCAGGCTTCATGACTGACCCAGATATGCCCTAGAGGCAGTAATAACAGTTATTTTGTATCTCCTGGTTTGTAATGAATGTTTATGATCCATGCTATAACTGCTGTGGCTCCCGAGCCCGTATATCCATAAAGGCTCTGAGGAAAACCCATGTGCACGTGTGGGTTAATAAACGGTAAAATGTATTCCTAGTCATGCCTCTAAGACTGGCTCAAGTATTGCATGATGATTATGTTTTCCTGATCATGGGCATGACTATGCCGGCAATTTTGAGGGCACAAATTGTTGGTAGAACACTTGTGTTGAATCGACCCAAATTGATGTTATGCTATGAGATACTTTCGTCACAAGTTAATGGTATTTTACACAGGGAAGTTAATGTTTGCATAATTCCTTAGACCATGAGAGTATCGAGTTCCTTCGTACTTGCTTCGTGAACTTTGGGGTTTGTTAAACGTCATCCGTAACTGGGTGGCTATTACGGCAGCTTACGGGTTCACGGAAAAGTATGGCAAGTAACGAGATAGCTCAAGATTGGGATTTGCTCCTCCGACGATGGAGAGATATACTCGGGCCCTCTCGGTGAAACGGTATCCATCATCGTCTGGCCAGACAACTTGTGATTTGATCACTGGGATACCGAAACACGGAAACGAGAAAAGAGAACAAAACCGGTAACGAGGTAACTTGCATAGTGGACAAATTGTTGATCCACGGGGGTGCAATAAATCTCACCTCGGGTGTTTTGTGACATATCGCGAAGCAACAGGAATAGCTCACGGCAACTGGAGGTTCACTCGAATATTCATTCGTGTGGGTATAGGGGTCAATATGGGTTTCCACGGCTCTGATGTTGATCATTGATCGGAAGGGGTTCCAGGTCATGTCTATGCTTCACCGAACCTATAGGGTCACACGCTTAAGGGTCATCTATCTGCTGAATACTAGACAGGGAGTCTGAGAGAAAGTCACCGAAAAAGTTTCGGAGACAATGGAAGAGTTCCGGAGAGAGAGAACACCGAAAGAGTTTCGGTAAAACCAAAAAGTTGTTTTGGAATATATTATTAGGTCAAAAAGGGTTTCGGCATCGCATGGAAATTTTCAGAGGATGCCAGAATTGGTCTGGGAACTTCTGGGAATTTTCAGAGAAAAAAACCGGAAATGTTCCGAAACTGCCGTAACCGTTGTTGTTGCTTTTCGCTGATGAAAACTACCATACCGGAAATGTTTCGGCAAATTCCCGGAATAATTTTAGAGGGTGCCAGAAATGTTCTAGGACCTTCTGAAATTTTTCAGAAAAAAGTTTCGCGGAAAACATCTTGTCTCAGCGCGAGGGGACAAGATCCCACGAATCGGGGGTTGCATGTTTGGTGGCTTTTTGTCTAGGGAGCACCCTTGTTCAAGGGAGACATGTTGTTGGCTTGTTGGGGGCCCCCCCCATGGGAGGGGGCAAGGTTGTGGCCGGCCAAGTAGGGGCCCCCTTGGGTGTCCCCTTTGTGCTCCACTTGCATTACCATATTACCCCTCATGTGGGACATGTAGCTTGGGTATTTTGGTATTTTCTCCACCACCCCACCCCTTGCCTTGGCCTATAAAAGGAGGAGAAGTGGCTGCCATTCTCCTCATCCCTTGCTCTCATACACATGCCATGCATTATCTGGCTTCTTCTCTCCCTCCCACGAAAAGAGTTTCGTATAGCCGAAAGGCTGTCTGGGTTCCGGTAGGAACTAGTTCTGGACGGCGAAGCCCTGCCGGATAGCTGACACCGTATGTGTGCAACCCCGTAGAGAGGTCGTAGTTTCGGTCTTTTGCCCGAGGGGCTGTTCGAGTGTCCTCCCGAAGGGCTGTCCGATTCTCCGTTCGAGTTTCGAAGGTCCTCCCGAAGGGCTGTCCGCGACATCGTCCGGGGGACTGTCCGACCGCCTCCTGAAGGGCTGTCCGACGAGGGAGTACATCCTCGCGGTTGGGAGGTTGTAAATCCTAGCTGCGGGGATCTGCACCAACGATCTCCACCGACTCTTCTTCCGCTGCGCTTCGAGTCGGTACGGATCAGATCAAACCTTGTATGCAGTCTCCATAGTGGTCCTGGGCGTGCTCGCTATACCGAAAATTTTCGTTTTCTGTCGCGTTCCCCAACAGATGCCGTTTGAGAGGATGAATGGGGTCATTAAAGGATTCATTTGTAACATGTCCCATCCCGATGGGAGCATCGTCCAGGGGCATCTGATGCATGAGTGCATCTCCTTTTGCGAGAATTATATAGGCGTCGGAGACCCTGTTGTTGGTTTGCCCGTCAAGAAGCACGATGGGAGGCTCGGAGGAGAAGGTCACACCAACGGCTGGAGGGAATTGCACGTGGACTACTCGGATCGACAGAATGACTCTGACAGGGCTAACTTAGTAGTGCTACAACACCTAGATGTGGTAGATGATTATGTGGCACGGCACAAAGAAACCATCGCAAAGAAGTACCGTGATAAGGGGATGCTCAAGACGGACGACGAAGTTACTGTAGAGCACAAAGCCACTATCTTGCGTTGGTTCAAAGAGCAAGTTCTTGCTAATCCCCCGGAAGAGGGCAGTTCGGACGGATTGCTCATACACACCTTAGCACATGGCCCCGCGCCCAAACTCGTGACCTATCAGTCATACGATATCAACGGGTACACATTCTACACGGAGGCCAAAGACATGGACAGTGATTACCAGAACTCCGGGGTGACAATTGAATGCGTGACCGACGCCAATGGTACAACTGAAAGATTCTACGGAAGGGTCGAAGAGATCTGGGAGCTTGACTATGCTCGAATGCATGATGCGATGATGTTCCGTGTCAGCTGGGCTAAGGACGTCGTAAGAGAAAACAAGTATTTCACTACCATGTCTATACCTGACGCGAAGAGCGCTACCGTGAACGTTAACGTCATCACCAAAATTGAGCCATGGGTACACGCTAAGCACGTGACACAATGCTTCTTCATAACCGACCCGACCAATCCCAGTCGTGTTGTCGTGAGGAGAGGCAAAAGGAGCATCGTCGGAATGGATGGAGTCGCCAACGAGGAAGACTACGACCAATACGGCAACCCGATGAGGGAAGATGACGATGATGATGAAGCATACGTGAAAAGAAGAATCAATACTACATTACCTAAGAAAGATCGTACTCCATGGTTTCGGAAAAGTCACAAGGAGGGGCTCAATTATTCGACAACGAACAAGAAAGGGAAGAAGCTCAATGTGAAACGTCGTCGACGCAACTAAGAAACCATCATTTATATATATGTATCTATTTTGTGTACGCACTTAAGTAACTGTTATCCCCTTCAATTACCACCACATATGCATGGTTCCGGTGATATTCGCGCAGTGTGGGAGGGAAACGCCGTCGTCGGGAGAAAAAAACAAAAACAAAAGGGAGAAAGCAATACAAAAGAAAAACAAAAGTAAACAGAAAAGAAAAGGAAAATAATAAAAAGAAAAGAAAACTAAAAACTAGAAATGGAAAATAATAAAAATAAAAGAAAAATAAAAATTGGAATAGTTAGCAGTAGCGTTGGATAGGGAACCAGTGCTATAGCTAAGTTAGTTATAGCGATGGATCCTAAATGAGCGCTACTCCTATTTGTATTTTATAGTTAAAAAACGAATAATTGGAATAGTTAGCAGTAGCGCTGGACTATAGCTATGGTTCCTAGTCCAGCGCTACGGCTATTTTGACTTAACCACCGCGCGGGCTCAAAATTTTGCCAAGTCCCATTCCCCCCCCCCCCCCCCGAGTCTCCCACCTCTCCCCCTCCTCTTTGCTGTCGCGCGCCGCCGTCGCCCTTGCCCGCCGGCCGTCGCCCCTCGACCTGGACCTCGATGCCCGCCCGAGCCCCTGCCCGCCCTCGGCCTCGACACCGGCCCGAGCCCCTGCCCGCTGCTCCGACCTCCTCCTCTTCCGCGCCGCCGCCGCTCTGACCTCCTGCTCGTCCGCGCCGCCGTCGCTTCAGCCTCCTCGTCTGCCCCGCCGTCGCTCCAACCTCCTCCTCGTTCGCGCCGCCGCCGCTCCGACCCCTTCAGGTACTGGCCGACCCCCTGCCCCCCACCTCCCCCTCTCTCTGTCAATTAGGTTTTCTTTTTTTTTTTTGAAATGAAACTAGGTTTTCAATTTAGGGTTCAATTAGGTAGGCAGTAGGAATCAATTTTAGGGTTCAATTTAGGAATTTTTATTAGGACAAAATATTTATTAGCAAAGAAAATTTCTAGGGTTCTAGGGTTCATAAGTCAAAAGTTATAGAAATTTCTTTAACCGCAACAATTAGGTGATGTTGTTGCTGCTAGGGAAATTTTTGAGTTAATAGAGAGTAGTTAGCAGAGAGTAGTTAGCTAGGGAAAATTAGCTATGGCATTTAGCTAGGGCATTTAGCTAGGAAAATTAGCTAGGGCATTTAGCTAGGAAAATTAGCTAGGGCATTTAGCTATAAAAAACAGTAGCATTTAGCTAGGGCAATTTGGATGTAGGTACAATTTGGATGGAAAGAGAGAGAGAGCAATGTATGAACCCTAGCCTAGCTATGTATGAACCCTAGGAGATGTAGCAGAGAGAGACAGAGCAATTTAGTTTAGGGAAATTTAGTTTAGGGTAATTTAGTTTATGGCAATTTAGGTATATATAATAGCTATAAATAAAAAATAGTAGCAATTTTTTTTGCTATAAATAAAAAACAGTAGCAAATTATTTGTAGCTAGGCAATAAAGACCACTATTTTGCAATGTTTAGTGAGGTCATTTCACTCTATGTACTTGCTTGAATGATATATTTTGCAAATGATATATGTCATTGATGTTATATGATTTTGCAATGTTGGTTGAATGTCGAAGAATATCCGAGTGGCCTATGTTTTGCCGGAATGTTGATTCATTTCCGTTCGGCAAATTTCACGCGCTCCATATGTCCACTTTTTAGCAAAGGTCATGCCAAAAATTTCCGTGATTTTATGCATGACTTGTGCTAGAAACTAGGACATATGGAGTGCCCGGGATTTGCCGGGGGGAATGAATCAACATTCCGACCAAATATAGGCTCCTTTTTTCTCTTTATTATATATTTTATCTACAATTGTTGAATAGGAAACATGTCAAGCCATGCCGAAGCCAGGGGTTCTGCTCGCCTCGAAGAAGACCTCATCGAGGCAGCAAATCACTATTTCGATTACCTGGACGAACACCATATGGGGGTGCATGGTGGCAGCAGTGGCACCAACCCCAACACCGACACTGGCACCGGCACCGACACCACCCCCGAGACCGGCAACGATGCTGTCGTAGCCGGTAAAGCACCGAAGCAGAAGAGGTCACGAAGACCAAACAAGCTCAGCATCGGACAAATTGTGGTCACGGAGATGCACCCCAAGAAATTAGATCCAACGGCGCCGAAGGAAGCGCACTCGTGCTGGGGTAATCAACTAGGATGCATCCTCAGGGAAACCGCCAACATCAATGACGAGAAGTTGAAGAAGATACCACATATGAAGAACATGCTCCTAAAGAAGTTACACAATAGGTTCCTATTCCCTGGCCGGGATGAAAGCAAAGAACCATGGGCGATGATGCCATGACAAAGATAAATGACAAGGCGATGGTGACGTTCACCAAAGACTTGTCCGCCTGGAAAGTTCAGGTGAAGAAAGCGATTGCGAAGAATGAACCGTGGTCCAAGATTCATGCTGACAATCCATCAATAAAGGAAGAGGACTTAGAAAAATTCAAGGAGACTTGCGCTAAAGAAGAAGTCAAGCCAAGGTTGGAGAAAATGAAGGCGCTCCAGGCCAGGAACACGCCTCCCCACCGCCTCGGAAGCCGTGGTTATGAGGGGAAGAGGCACGTATGGGCCAAGGAGGACGCCGAACATGAAAGTCACGGAATCCCAAACCCCTTGGCGGAGTTCACCGACCCGCTGGAGCATGACTGGATCAGGGCCCGGTACAAGTGGGACCGTGTCAAAAAGATCTTTTACACGGACCCGAACACAAGGGAGTTCATGAGACTTCTGGTAATTGTTATATTACCACATTATCATATTAGCTTCCAATCAATTCGACTACAAGTTTTGTCACATTAGTAAACCATCCACGTTCCTTTTGCAGAAAGAGCAGCACCAAAAGGCAGCCAAAAGCGATGAGTCATCACAGTCGTCGGCGAGGCCCAAGTGGAACACCCCATTCAACCGGGCCCTGAACATACTGAGAAAGGTCCCGGAGGACAAACCGCCATCCTATGGACGTGTGCACGGCATTGGAGATGGCGCCTCGTGGAAGACGTGCTACCACGAGGAGCCAGAGGAAAGAAGGAAGAGACGGCTACTCAATCAGCAGACCATCGATGAGAAGGTCGTGATTGCGGTCAATAAGACCAAAGCTGAGAGCAAAGAAGAGTTGCTTTTGGTAGTCAATGCAGCGGTCAATGATGCGGTGGCTGGCATCACAGCTCACTTGCAATCTTCAATTATTACCAGCTTGATTCCAGCAATTATCGATTGGTGGAAGAGCAATCCAAATAAAGGGCCGGAGGACTTTCCCCTTCCCAGCTACATCGGGAGCAATTCGGTGAACATCACACCACCAGCACCTGCTCAAGCAACCGCAAAAGGTCCCGCTCCTGTTCATAGCAGCCCGACCTCCGTCTCTGGCATGCTCGGCGGGCCTTCGTCTACGGCTGAGCTCGACGCCCTCACGGTAATTACGCGTCATACCCTTTTCACCAGCACGTCTATAGTCTTCCGTTTCAGTTACCTTTCGGATGTTTGACGTCGCAGACATGTCTTCTTCGCAGGCCGATGATACCCCGTGCACCCTACTCTACGACATCAAGGGCCAGAAGGTGGCCGTGGGAAAGGCAACGATCATGAAGCTGAAGGACCGCATGTTCCACAACTGAGAGATGCCCGATGGCGTCTTCAAGGTTAACGTGGCCACTGTCATAGCGGGCTTCGAGGATTTGCCTCCTCCGGTACCAGTCGATGATGAGGAGATCCCTAAACGGATTGGCACATGCAAGAGCTGGTTCTTGCCTTGGCCGAAGACTCTTCTTTGTGTCGAGGCGCCCAGTATCACACCAACGACAGCTTCTCAAGAAGGTATGAACACCACCCCACCTACCAAATTACCTGCACCTGTCGTGGCAGGTGATAGCGGACAATGCGAGGGAGAGCCTCCATTAGTGCCAGATGACGTCACCCCCATCGTCGAAGAAGCAAATGCTGATGAGTTCATGGAGGAGGAGGATGATGATGACCCTCTCAACTATATCAATACCGCCTATGACGATGGATGATTGATGGCTTGGGACTATGACTCGGGCTATGAGCATGGAGATGATGACTTGATGCTGCCTGATTTGCCAGAGCCGGAACGTCCTAAGGCAGAATGCAAAAAGTCTCTCTTCATGCGATCCTCACAGGAGACGCCTCCAGATGCTGCCTCTACCCAGCAACAACCCGAGGGCCGTCCACTGATTAGCCCGACGACACTGGGGGTGGTGGTTAGGGAAGGTATGGTGGGCTCACTACCGCCACCCGCCAAGAAGCAAAGGAGGAGACCGGACAGGAAAGGCCCTAAAGGCGCTAGAGCTGCTTCAAGCAGCCAGCCGCCTCTGAAGCCCCGGGTGGTAGACAGAATACCTGTCGAAGGTGCGAAGCATTTCCATGTCGCCGGTGACCCGATCCTACCTGCGAAAGCGCTAGAGCACATACTGAACAATGATCTAAGGAGACTCCATGAAGATGTGCTGGCCAGAGAGAAAAGCCTTCTCATCTCGGAAAAACCAGGATACCCGCTTTACGCGGCTCAGGTGCTGGGTGGGAAGTTGTACGTCGAGAGATGGCCCGCGGATAAGTTCATCCTGCGATTTGACTACATCTACGACATGTTCCACATGACCAAGCTGGATTTCCAGTTCATCCGCATGTATGTGCTGTATCTCAACTACTTCATCAGGATCGAGAACATAAAATATATCTGCATCGCGGACCCGTACTATATGCACGAGAGCTTCTTGGCAGTCTGCAAAGAGCACCGTGACTATGCGAGCAAGTACATCGGTGACTTCATGATCGCTAATAAGGACAAGGAAGCAATTCTCCTGCCTTATCATCCCACGTAAGTCATCCATGCATATCCTTTCGTAAGTTTTAATATTTCTTTGCAAGCATGGAGGCTAATTTAAGGTGTACTTAATTTGCGCAGCGGAGGGGGGGTGTCCTCATCGTTCTGTACCTAGAATACTCCCATGCTATGTACTTGGACTCATCGAAGGACATCAAGAAAAAGAATTACACGCGCATAAAGAGTGTTCTCGATAGTGCCCTATTCACCTTCAGCCTGTCTGGTGGATATACCAAGGTGAAAAAGCACAGGAAGAACGGGCTGGCTTTCAGTCATAAGACCGACTTCTGCTACATCCAGCAACCGTACACCAGTAAGGCTTATGGATTCTACCTCATGCATCACCTGATCGAGTACAGAAGGGATAATCAACGCCTTCGCATGTCAGCTACTACCGACGATGCCGAGATTGTCAACTGGGCCACAAGCATAGGAAAGACACCGGATCATGGAATCCGAGCTGAGTTTTATCACGTACAGTGTGAACTTGCCCAAGTGATCATGAAGCAGGTCCTCGAACCAACAGGGATGTTCTACCATGGGCCAATCACGCGGGATGATGTCCGAGCACTGCTACTCGCTCGGCGTCTGGACCTGATGCCTTTCAAGAAGCTCAGGTGCTTCCTCCCGGACTACGAAGATTGGACCGCCGACATGGAGGACTGATTGTCAATGACAATGTGTCACTACTGTCTTTCTATGGAAAAACTTTGAATTTATGCACGGCAAAACTATGTGATGTAATTAAACCGTAGTCCTGAACTAGCGTAGATTGCTCTAGTTAATTAGTTTGGGTATGAGGAACTTCATTATTTATGTTTACTATAGGTTGCTTGTATTTTGCTAATTATGCCTCTTTGTTTTCTTAAGTACATTATGTTGCATATTATCGTTCAATTCATCAACTGACGATGCAGGTACATAGATCAGAGATGGCGAAGGACTGCTACACCGTGTTCGTTGGGAGGGTTCCGGGAGTGTACGACCACTAGCCAGACGCTCAGGACCAGGTGGACAAGTACCCGGGTGCTAGCCATAGAGGGTTCGACAGCAAAGCCGAAGAGGAAAGTAGTTACTTGAGGTGGACGCTCCGGCAAGAGCGGGAGCGAAACCGCCGGTGCCTCAAGAAGTACTACATAGTCGCGCTCTTGCTCATGCTGATCGCTCTTCTCTTCTACATCATGGTTTAGATAGAGACGATGAATCTTGTGTGTGTGCCATGACCATGCAGTTGCATTTATTCGAGACATGACATGACTTGTGTATCGCTATTTTCGAGATGTGATGATATTTGTGTTGAATGATGATGATGATGGTATGACGAGACTACTGTATCACTACTAGGGAAAAGCCTAGCAGTAGCGCGGGTTTTTGGCCTAGCAGTAGCGCGGGTGACCGCGCTACTGCTACGGTGCTACAGCTAAAGGTTAGCAGTAGCGTTGGTTAACCCGCGCTACTGCTATATGCACTTAGTAGTAGCACTTCCTCCAGAAGGCACTACTAGTAATTACGAGTAGCGCGTCTCACTGCCCGCGCTACTACTATTATTCCGTATTCTATTTCTTTTTTATTTTATGTCGTATTCATACACCTTTATACAAGTTTTCATACAGTAGCAATTTAGAGATTGTTTTTACATTATAATGAGTTATTAAATCACTAGGTGAAAGAACCACGGATTAGTTTCAAGTGGATGGATCCTAAGTGACCAAGTCATGGATTATCACGATAATCCATGACTTGATCACTTAGGATCCATCCACTTGAAACTAATCCGTGGTTCTTTCACCCAATGATATAATAAATCATCATCATATTAATATAAAAACTCTTGCATCATATCATCACCAACAACACTAGCTAATAATCATCATAGTCATTACCACCAACACTATTTAATCATCATAGTCATAGTGTAGCTATCTAATCACCACCAACACTAGCTAATAATCATCATCACAGTCATTACCACCAACACTAGCTATTTAATCATCATAGTCATAGTGTAGCACATCATCATCTTCAAACTCATTCTAGCTAGCTAATCACTCCTGCTACTCTCTCTCAGGTAAAATAGCATAGAACATATGTAGCACTCCTGTTTCGTCATATTGGAGCATGTAGATGAACCTGTCTCCTAATTGTGGGCTGCGCTTCTGATTGCTGCCCCCTAGTACTTCTCTGTGATCCTTCACAATTTTGCTCCAGTGTTTGACTATTAAGACTTGCTCGCTTTTAGAAATCCTGAATGCACTCATGTGCAATGTAGGATGTCTTGGCCGTAAGCTAACCATTGCCATGCGACCTTTAGGCTCGATCCAACGAGGCACAACTATCATCGGGAGTCCCTGTTGAAGAACATCATAGTAGCATACTTAGCAATGAAGTTTATCTTAAAAAATAATGTATGCAAAAGATGCACTGAGGACAAATAGTAAAAATCTTACCATCTTTCCTAAATAGATGTGACCGTAGTTCAATACACACTCTAGTGGTCGCACATTTTGAGTACTAAGATTTTCAAGTCCAGGAAAATAATTTGTCTTGATAGTATCAAGATCCTTAAGTCATGAAACATAATGACTTATCACTCGCAGTTTAGTTCAGCCCCGGGACAGTAGTAGGTCATGTCTACCAAGCGCCGGACATGTTTGCTTGAATGGAAATAAGCTGTCAATAGAAATTAGTTGTCAACTATTTTTGAATAAACAATATCCAAGACATAAATATGGTTAAGAAACTCACATAATGGTTGAACTGGAGACGTCTGCACATCGACCCAGATGTCGATATTACCTTCAATATCATCTTCCAAACGAATATCAAAGGTGATAAGAATATCAGGCTCAAATGCATAAGCCTTGCATAGTGATCTCCAATTTTTTTCATTCTAAATAGGTGTAGGTGTCTGCATTGTATAATTTTGCGGCAAAAGTATAACCATGCTCGGTCCTCAAGTGAACTCTCTTTACCTCCATAGTTTCCATAGGACTGAAACCAATCTTATCCAAGACATAAATTCTTGCATGGCAAGGGATACGCTAGTAGAATAGTAAAATATTAAAATTATAAGTTGAAGCAGAAGAAGCAGAAGTCATGCTTAATTACGAAAAAAGACTTGTCGTTGTGACTTACTGTATCCACTTCGAAGGTCTCATCCAGCTTGATGCTGAAGCGCCTACCACCAACTAAGAAATTTCTGTCGCACAGGCCGCGCTCGTCTTCGCAGTATTCGCACATACCGAAATCCTTTTCGTCGTCAGACATTTCCTATGTTCATAGTTGAAACATTAATAAAAAATCGATCGAAGGCAACTACCAGGAAACTCAACACACAGATCACTATTACTCAATATGCAACGGGTTGACTTTAGGTCTGTTGAGTCTTCCTTCCTAAACTCTCATCTCACGTATATGGTGGGCACTCCCTCTCTGATATTGCGACCGTCGGTGATGGTCACTACTCCTCCTTAATTTCCCTAGTGCATTACAAATATCTAGCACAAGGAAAAGAAGGAGAAGCGACCCCCACGACAACAGTCGGCATTCTTCTTCTCGCATATATGGTGGACACTCCCTCACCGTTTCGACCATCGATGAACGTCGCTACTCCTTCTTCCCCTAGTGCGTAACAAAGGTCTAGCACAAAGAGAAGAAGGAGAAGCGACCCCCACGACAACAGTCGGCATTCTTCCTCTCTCAGATATATATATGGTGGACACTCTCCCTCACTGAAAGACACACAAGGAGCCAAAACAGACCTAAAGTCAACACGTTCCATATATCGAGCAATGACATAGAAAAAATGCACTATGTTTTGCCGAAATATCATTGAATTCCCATTCTGGCAAATCACAAGCACTCGATATGCCCTACATTGTAGCACAAGTCATGCTAAAATTCATGAAAAATTTCGGCATGACCTTTGCTAAAGAGAGGACATATCGAGCACCTAAAATTTGCCGGGACGGAAATGAATTAACATTCCGGCAAAACATAGGCCACTCGGAATGCATCATCATCATCATCATCATCTATATTCAGAATGCATCATCATCAACATCAATGACATGGCGACTAGCACTAGCATTTTCATGATCGACATTTACAACACATTATCATCTATATCAACAACATGGGGATTTGGCTATTCTCACCTAGAGGTCTTAAGGGGTCGGCGATGGGGACGACTGCGGGGATGAGGTAGGGGCAAATACTTAATTTCTGCATAAACAAACTAGTTCTATTAAGCACTTACTAAATAAACTAGTTATATTAACTACTTACTAAATAAACTAGTTCTATTAAGCACTTACTATAAATAAGCTAGTTCTATTAAGCACTTACTATAAATAAACTAGTTATATTAAGCACTTACTATAAACAGAACTAGTTATATTAAGCACTTACTATAAGTAAAATTTCTAATCAAAAGACCTAAAATTTCCTATTCTATTCAAAACACCTAAAATAATCTAAAAAAATTATTCTATTAAAAAACCTACATTCTACAATGTCTGCATTCTAAAATCTACATTTAAATTACCTAATTTACAGAACAGAGACAAGGGAGGGGGGAGGAGGGGAGGGGTAGGAAGGAGGGAGGAGGAGGGGTAGGAAGGAGGGAAGGAGGAGGGGGGGGGAGGAAGGAGGGAGGAGGCGGGAAGGAGGTGGAAGGAAGGAGGAGGGAGGGAGGAGGGGGAGGAAGGAGGGAGGAGGCGGGAAGGAGGGGGAGGGAGGAGGAGCTACCTCGATGGCGGTGACGGCGGGGGGGGGGGGCGACAGCGGAGGCGGATGGAGGAGGGGAGCTGGGAGGGAGGGGCGGGAGGGCGGGAGATGGAGGGGAGGAGGGAGTAGGGAGGGAGGGGGCGAGGTGGCTGGATGGTGGAGGGAGGGATGTGAGGGACGAGGGGGGAGACGGAGGAAGCAGCTGGCGCAATGCGCGGCGGCGGACGACGGGGTGAAGGAGGGGATGGAGGAGGGAGTGGAGAGGGGAGAGTGAGGGGCGGGCGGCCGGGCGGAGAAGAACCGCACTGCCTTAGCAGTAGCGCTCTTTAGGGAAAAGCGCTACTGCTAAGATCAATAGCAGTAGCGCTCTTAGAAAACAGGCGCTACTACTAAACCTACTCCGGCGGCAACGTCGTGGCATTTGTAGTAGTAGCGCTGTTTTTTTCTAACGCGCTACTGCTACGAGGATGGTAGTAGCGCAGTTTTTTAAGCGCGCTACTGATAAGTAGCAGTAGCTCCTAGTTTTGAACCGCGCTGCTGGTAAGGTTCTGTGTATAAGGTTTTCCCTAGTAGTGTATGTGTATGATATGATGAGAATAGTGTATGCTTATGATGATCTAATGAAACTACTATATAGAGCATGCACAAATACATCACAAATATGTGGGGGGGGGGGGGAATAAATCTGTGAAAGCAGGAATACTAGCAGTAGCGCTGGAAGGCATCTAGCGGCAACGCTGGAGTAGCAGCAGCGCTTGCTTTGTTGGAGTGCTACAGATAGTTAGCAGTAGCGCTTGTCCGGGCAGCGCTACTGCTAACCATACTTACCAGTAGCGCTGGTCAGGGCAACGCTACTGCTACAACTTAGCTGTAGCGCGTTAGCAGTAGCGCTGGACCCAACGCTACTACTATAGGTATTTCAAGCGCTACTAGTAGGCTTTCTCCTAGTAGTGTCCACCAACAATCACACTCCACGGCTTGTCCGAAACAACGGGTGCCATCCATACCAACAACAGTCCTGGGGGAGTTTTGTTTAATTATTTGCAATTTGAGTTCGGGACTGGGAATCCCTATTACCGCCCCTCTTGTGCAAGGACGAGTGAATAAACACTCATCATGAGAATAACCCACTTAGCATGGAAGATACTGACTACCTCCTGTTGCTCTATGAACAATCCAGGCACACAAAAAAGGATATTTATTTGAAGTTTTTAGAGGTGGCACATGCAAATTTACGTAGGACGGCAGGGTAATACCGCATATAGGTAGGTATGGTGGACTCATCTGGACTAACTTGCGTTTCATGGTTTTGATGCACAAGCAGAATTCCCGCTTAGTATAGGCGAAGGCTAGCAATTAGGTTGAGAAGCGGCCAGCTAGAGAGCGAAAACGGTCATGAACATGCATTATGCATAAGTAACATTGGATACTAGCATGAGTAGGATATGAACACCATGAACATAAATATCATAGAGGCTATGTTGGTTTTGATTCAACTACATGCATGAACATGTGCCAAGTCAAGCCACTCGAACATTCAGAGGAGGATACCATATCATCATACTACATCACAATCATTTTAACACAATGTTGACCTCCAAGATAAATCATTATCCACTCCTAGCTACTTAAGCATGGCATGAGAAACTATAATCTCTAATTGTCATTGCAAACATGGTTGATCATAATGGGCTGAATCATGGATACTAGGTTAAACATATTTACCAAAACAGAACAAGTTGAGTTCATACCCGTTTCTCTCTACCACAGTCAGTTCATCAAATATTGTCATTACTGCCTTTGACTTGCATGACCGAACGATATGAAAATAATAATAGTGCAAGAGTGCCGTGGACTAAGCTGGAATCTGCAAGGATTTTATTCAAAAGAAGAAGACAAGGTAATATGGGCTCTCTGTTAGATAAAAAATAATGCAAATGAGAGCCACTCAACATTTTCATCGTGGTCTTCTCCTCGGTACGACTCAATAGAAAGAAAAGAAATTCAGAGAAACACACTGAAATATTTTGGGAGTTTTTGGTTTTTATCTGGAAGGAAGCAAATTAAAGAAAGAAAAACAAAAACGAGAAAAATTATTTATAGGGGAGAGCTCCCAACAAGTAAAGAGAAGAACATGGAAATCTTTTTGGGTTTTCTTTTTAATACTACAACTAATTACACTAGAAAGAACAATAAAAAAGAAGTGGGATTTTTTTTTGTATTTTCTCAATGTTTTTCAAACAGACAAGAAGAAGGCGAGAAAATAAATCTAGCATGGATAATACAATGAAAAACTGTGGACACCGACAATTGGAATGAAATGTGTGAACACCGACAATTGGAATGAAATGTGTGAACATGAATGTAATGTCGGTGGAAATACGTACTCCCCCAAGCTTAGGCTTTTGGCCTAACTTGGTAATCACCACTCGAAGAAACCATGGGGTCCTATGTTGAAGTGCTGGGGAGCGGGCACCTGAGGGTCCCACTCCTGAGGCTCCTCCTCTGCCGCAGCCAGGTTGTTACGGTAGGCGACAATGTCCAGGCATGATCCTGTATCCGCCCCTGGCAATAGGTTCAAATAAAGCAGGTGCAGGCAACGGAATAACATCACAGGTAATCTCACTAAAGACCAAGTTATAAGGAACATCCATAGTGGTGTTCTCGCTATCAATAAAGTGGTGATGTGCCATAGCCTGACGATCTAAATAAACCTTGTGTAAAGGATAATCATGCTGGCGTATCTGAATGTTAAAGTGACTCGCTAAACGAGTAGCATAAATACCACCATGTATTTTACCCTTGGATCTGTTAATGTGGAGGTGACGTGCCACAATAGCCCCCAAGCTATAAGTGTTGTCGCCGTAAAGTGCATGGCGTAAAACAGGGAAGTCTGGGGCACTGAGTGCACCTACCTTCTCTCTAGCAAGCAAACACTTCGCAATGAATAGAGCAAAATAATGCACGGCAGGAAAATGTAAGCTAGTGGCGGTAACACCTGCCACCCCTCTCTCATCCCCCACTGTCAGAGTGCGGTAAAAACCATCAAACTCTCCGAGCCTAGGCTCTATTAAATCCCCGTCAGAAGGGATCAAGCATATGTCACAAAATTCAGTGAGTGGTATCTGACGGGTTTCAGCATATAAATTAAACTGCACGTCAGGAGGATTATTCCTACATATGAAATGAAAACTTTGCACAAAACAATTTGTGAGGAGATGATACTATTCGCATTCAGCTGCGATGAAGTCAGTGAGGCCGGCATTAGCAGCATATTGTGCAAACTCTTGATGGATTTCGGCTCCTTCCATGAATGGGTGATGCGGCCATTCGCACGGCCGTACCTCCGCTATTCTGCGGGTGCGGAGATCACTGTCAGATGACTCTGCAATAACTCGCTTGGAGTTCTTCTTGGAAGCAAACTTCCTAAAGATACTCATCTTTTTCCTATGAACAAAATTCTGAAATTTTTAGTCCACAAAATTTGTCTCAACAAAACTTTACAAGAATGATAGCAACTACTCATGGGGGGTGCATAGAGGCCATATCAAGCATTCAAACTACTTAGAACTCTAAGAATTTAACATGCAAGCTCATCTACAGCAACACCAAGAGCAACTAATTATTCAAAATATAAACCACTAAAGCAAAAACTAATTGGACCAATGGAGGAGGCACATACCAAGCAACAATCCCCCGAAATAGTTTCGGAAACGGAGCTTCGAGCAAAGAGATCGAAATCCGCGGGTTTGAGAGCAAGAACATGAGAGAGAGAGAGCAATGGTGATTTTTTTCTGGAGGTAGGTGGTGATATGGGATGAAGAGATAAGTGAGGGGGCCCAGGTGGGGACCATGATACGTCTCCAACGTATCTATAATTTTTTATTGTTCCATGCTATTATATTATCTGTTTTGGATGTTTTATATGCATTAATATGCTTTTTTATATTATTTTTGGGACTAACCTATTAACCTAGAGCCCAGTGCCAGTTTCTGTTTTTTCCTTGTTTTTGAGCTTCGCAGAAAAGGAATACCAAACGGAGTCCAAACGGAATAAAACTTCACGATGATTTTTCATGGACCAGAAGACACCCAGGAGACTTGTAGTTGAAGTCAGAAGAGCCATGAGGCCGCGGCAAGGGTGGGAGGCGTGCCCAGGGGGTAGGGCACGCCCCCTACCTTGTGGCCCCTCGGTGACCCCCTGACCTAGATCTTCCTCCTATATATTTGAAAATATTCCCAAACAACCAGAAGCATCCACGAAAACAATTTTCCACCGCCGCAAGCTTCTGTTCCCGATAGATCCCATCTTGGAGCCTTTTCAGGCACCCTGCCGGAGGGGGATTCGATCACGGAGGGCATCTACATCAACTCTATTGCCCTTCCGATGAAGCGTGAGTAGTCCACCTCAGACCTACGGGTCCATACCTAGTAGCTAGGTGGCTTCTTCTCTCTCTTTGATTCTCAATACCATGTTCTCCTTGATGTTCTTGGAGATCTATCCGATGTAATACTCTTTTGCGGTGTGTTTGTCGAGATCCGATGAATTGTGGATTTATGATCAGCATATCTATGAATATTATTTGAATCTCCTCTAAATTCTTATATGCATGATTTGGTATCTTTGTATTTCTCTTTGAATTATCGGTTTGGTTTGGCCAACTAGATTGGTTTTTCTTGCAATGGGAGAGGTGCTTAGCTTTGGGTTCAATCTTGCGGTGTCCTCACCCAGTGACAAAGTAGGGGTAGCAAGGCACGTATTGTATTGTTGCCATCGAGAATAAAAAGATGGGGTTTACATCATATTGCTTGAGTTTATTCCTCTACATCATGTCATCTTACTTAATGTGTTACTCTGTTCTTTATGAACTTAATACTCTAGATGCAGGCAGGAGTCGGTCGATGTGTGGAGTAATAGTAGTAGATGCAGGCAGGAGTTGGTCTACTTGATATGGACGTGATGCCTATATTGCATAATCATTGCCTTGGATATCGTCATAACTTTGCGCTTTTCTATCAATTGCTCGACAGTAATTTGTTCACCCACCATATTTTTTGCCTTCATGAGAGAAGCCTCTAGTGAAACCTATGGCCCCCGGGTCTATTTTCCATCATATTACTTTCTGATCTACTATTTTGCAATCTTTTATTGTCAGATCTATATACCACAACACCCAAAAATATTTTATCTTTTGTTTATCTATCTCTATCAGATCTCACCTTTGCAAGTGACCGCGAAGGGATTGACAACCCCTTTATCGCGTTGGGTGCAAGTGTTTGATTGTTTGTGCAGGTATTGGTGATTTGCGTGTTCTTCTCCTATTGGAATTATACCTTGGTTCTCAAACTGAGGGAAATACTTATCTCTACTTTGCGACATCACCCTTTCCTCTTCAAGGGAAAAACCAATGCAAGCTCAAGAAGTAGCAGGAAGAATTTTTGGCGCCGTTGCCGGAGAGATCTATGCCAAGTCAAGACATACCAAGTACCCATCATAAAACTCTCATCTCTTGCATTACATTATTCACCATTTGCCTCTCGTTTTCCTCTCCCCCACTTCTAAAACGATTTTCGAAAGATTTTCCTTTTTATTCGCCCTTCTTTCGTTTGCCCTTATGTCTTACTTAGTTTGTTTGCTCGTTTGCTTGGCATAATTGTGTATTTTATTGAAAAACAGTAAGCAAAGAGTTTATGGATCCTCATCCACATGCTAATCTTTTTAAGAGATCCAATTATGATGAACCAATTTCTAGTGATTTGAGTGCACTAGATTATCTTTATGAAGTTTTGTTTGAGATTCGTGAATCTGAAAATTGTGATGAAGTGTTAAAAGAAGAAATCTATGAAGTGATTCATGATAGTTCCTTGAATCAAAAGCATGATTGCAATGATGTTATTATAAATTCTATTAATGTCAATTGTGCTAATGATATGCAAAACCCCAAGCTTGGGGATGCTAATTTTGCTATGACCACTACTTGTTGCAATGATCATGATTGGGGTGATTTTTCTTATGATCTTGAAAATTTATTTAAGCCTCATGATGAATATGTTTGCAATAATATTGAAAGTGGGTTTGGAAGAGTGTCAACTCTAGGTAATAATGATCCCACTACTTTGAAGTATGATCAATCTTATGAAATTTTTGATAAAAGTGGGTTTGGAGAGGTCATGACTTTAGTTAATGTTAATCCCACTATCTTGGAAGAGTGTCAACTTTGCATGCATGTGGATCATGTTGAGAATATGTTTTGTGATAGTTATATTGTTGAATTTGAATATGATTCCACATGTAATTATTATGAGAGAGGAAAATATAGTGGTAGAAACTTTCATGTTACTAAATTACCTCTCGTTATGTTGAGATTGCTATTGTTTCTTTCTTTTTCCTTGCTTATGCTAGATCTTGCTTGCCTTGCTAATTTGTTTTCCTATAAAATTCCTATGCATAGGAAGCATGTTAGACTTAGATTTGTTTGTCACATGTTTTATGACGCTCTCTTTGTGTTTCAATTATTATCTTTTATGTGAGCATCATCGAAATCTCAATGCCTAGCTAAAAGGCTTTAAAGAAAAGCGCTTGTAGGGAGACAACCCAATATTTTCTTTTCTGTTTTTATGTAATTACACGTTATTACCTCTGTAGTAATTGTGTTTTGGTGTTTGAATTAGTGTTTGTGCCAAGTAAGACCTTTGGGATGGCTTACGGTGATAGTTGATTTGATCTTCCTGAAAAACAGAAACTTTTGCGTCCAGTCACTGAATTGTTTAAATTCACTGGAGCGTGGAAAAACCCTTAATTGTTTACACAGGATTTATATACAAATTTCCTTTGTTGTCCTCATTTTTCAGAATTTTTGGAGTTACATAAGTATTAGAACAATTCAGATCTTTGCAGACTGTACTGTTTTTGACAGATTCTGTTTTCTTTGTGTTGTTTGCTTATTTTGATGAATCTATGGGTAGTATCAGGGGGTATGAACCATGGAGAAGTTGGAATACAGTAGATACTACACCAATATAAATAAAGAATGAGTTCACAACAGTACCAAAAGTGGTGATTTTATTTTCTTATACTAACGGATCTCACGAGTTTTCTGTTGAGTTTTGTGTTGTGAAGTTTTCAAGTTTTGGATAAAGATTTGTGTGGCACCCCGGCTCAGAGGAAACTGGAACGCCCCGTATTCCAGCCCAGGGACAAGTTTCCTAGAATACGGCACTGTTGGCATAGAACAAATCAGCTTTTTATTACTATGGATAAGGTTACAAGGGTACAATGATTACATCGGCACGGCGATAATACGCCTGCTCAGGATAGCTCTATGCTAACAGCGGATCAACCTGAGGAAGCGGAGTATCTCTCGGCAGCGGAACAACATCGTCGGTGATGGACTCCACTCCGCAGGGACTCTGGCTAGAACGCGTATCCTAGCTCGCAATCTCAACATCTTCAAGCAAACAAGCAAACATGGCATGACCTGCAAACTGGCATGACACGCGAGGTGAGTACTTTGAATGTACTCGCAAGCTCACAACAAACACCAGCATTAAGGCAAGACAACATCATAGAAATCAAGATTAGGTCAAGATTTACTGTTGCCGAAGGAATGGTTGAAATTAGCAATGACAGGCTACTCTCCCTGCATTCTGGTGACCAACTTGTGATCACTCCAAGAACACCCAACCATAATCCTCGATATTGTTACCAAGACTTGCCAATGGCATGATGTCCAACTGTTTCATTTTCAGACAAGTTCCTCCATCATTACTACTATGGTTGACCACCTAGTGAGGTCTCGACGGGCTGTCCAATACCGTGGACGCGGCTATTCGAATAGATTTTACACTCTGCAGAGGTTGCGCACTTTACCCACACTATGGAGCACTGACCTCGTGATCCCATTCGGGTGGACCAGCATTGCTCCAACGAAACCTGCCTGACCCGTGACTCTTCCATCGTACCACCGGCAATCACACTCCCTCGGAGTCAAGCCTTGGGTGGCCCCGTGTCACCTCGTGACACCCTGCCACCGTCGTGGCCAAACTAAACTGTCCCAAACGGGGACGGGATCCCAAACAACTCAACTGGGCTCACAGGGTTATCATCGTCTACCTGATCAGGGCAGCACGCACGCATAACCCTCCCTCTTTGGAGGTACCGGTGAAAGAGCACGCGATCAGACCAAGTCAAGGCCGTCCCATACCGGCAAATGTGGTTGCACGAATAAGCCCGGACAGGTGACTCAAGATCAACCAACTAAGTATCTTATCCCCGAACAATCTTTCTGCCACAACTGATACTCCGATACCATAGTAATCCAATAACCAACATGCTTAAACTACTGCTACAAGTCCATATCCACAAAATTGATGAAGCCCAAAATAATCATAGACGGTAATCTCTTAATCCAACCATGACATAGCATCATCACGTAGGTAAACTACTAGCTCCTAACAATCCAGTCATCAACATGATAGTCACCTATTCAAGAATTTACTCAAGCATTGCAGAATCCAATCCATTATACAAATAATCATATTTGGTATTAGAATACTTAGTTTAACTATGATATTGCAATGCAATTATGCAGATGAGGGTTGTGGCTTGCCTGGAGACGAAGGAACCATCGGGAAGAAGTGCGGAGAGTCTGCGAAAGCGATTGCCGGAAACAGTTCTCTCCCGGAGGGGGCTGTTTACGGCAAGGGCAAATGGGTCATTTCCACTATGTCAAGACAGTATGAGAATGACACCAACATGACGGGCTCGAAGAGACGAAGATGTGGGCGCTAGAATCACCTCAATCGGAGTTACGGATGAAGAGATATAGTGGTTTTTCTGCCGAGGACTTTTCTATAAATATTTTTATTCACAACGGGGTCCCTGATAGTTATTCCACTGATAAGAAGAAATCGCACTGTTCACTTGGGCCGTTCTGGGCCAAAAGCAAACAGCGCCTGAGGCACAGGTCGAGCCGTGCGGCCGATTGCTCCATTTGGGCCAGCCCAGAGCTGCCCTGCCTTTTTAAAAACACGGTGGAGGGGGGGGGGTGGAGCCACTGACGTCCGGGCCCACCTGCAGGGGCATCTCCCTCCTCCCTCGCGCCCGACCAGAACAGAAAGAGGGGCGAGGCAGATGCGCAGCTGGGCCTGGCCGGCGAGGGGCTCGGCGGCTCGGCCATCCCCGGTGAGGGCGCAGACACCGATGGCCTCAGGGAGGAGTGCCGCTCCCGCCTGAGCCTACCAGGGCTACCGGGAAGCAACGAGGAGGGCGAGGCATCGAACACGGTGGACCGCGGTGCCGGGTGCAGGTGGGTTCGCGGCCAGAGGCTGCCGGAGGAGGGGGATGGGCGCTGGGGTGGCTCCGCAGTGGAGGTGGAAGCCTGAGGAGGGGGAGGAAGGAAGAGCAGAACCCCGGCTCGCCGGAATTGAGCCGGGCACCGGCAGCGGCCACGGTGGCGATTTGCGGCGAGGAGAGGTTCCGGGGACGAGAGGAGGGCTCGGGGAGGAGTAGTCGAGGATGGGGAGTGCGGTGGTGAGCTAGGGAGAGGCTCGGAAGGCCCTTATATAGGCGAGCGACGAGGAGGTCCGGGGACGGCCACGGTGCCACGTGCACCGGCGCCCCGATGCTTAGGGAGCTCGCCTGGAGGGGAGGAGAAGCATCCGCGAGCTTCACGAAGGGCAGAGAGGGTTCAGGCGCGGCCGGGGAGGTTCGGGAGGGCTCCATCGACCGGTCTCGTCGGCGACAGGGGCGGCCATGTTACGGGCGCGGCTGTGCACTGCGCGGGAAGAGACGGCAGAGGGGGGAGAGGGGTCCAGAGCGAGGGCGACGACGAAACGAAGCCACTGGATATGATGTGGTGTCGAACGAGCGAGGAAACGGACGAGGCCAAGGGTCCCATGCACAGAGCGCGCGATTTGGCAAGTCAAACACGTGGTCACCGTGTGGACTTGATTGGAGAGGACCAGAGAGGCTGGCTCACTTTGTCTGGGGTGAAGACCTTGCTCCCCAAGGTAGCCTAGAAGAGAAATATCATCAGAAGAAGCCAAGAATTGACTAGAGGGAGCCTGGTTACAACGCACCAGCAAGGTGTTTGTGCTGTGGTGAGGAAAATCCAAGAGGAGATAGAGACTGATCTTTGGCATGGAGTGATCACATGCTAAGGTGATCATCTCTGCAAAGTTTCAGCCTAATTGGATGGAGATGAAGAGCACTTGCAGTTCAAATGCTCTTACTGGCCAGAATTGCAAATCTTGAAGTGGCACTCACCTCAAGTGTTGCCTTAGGCTGAAAATGGGCATAGATTGATTATTTGGTCATATAAAGATTCTGTAAAATTTTCATACCATTTGGACATGCCAAAATAGTACTTCCTTCACAGACATCCTCTCTGACCAGAATCTAAGAAAAATTGCTGAGGAAAACTGGGTAACTAGATTGATCACAAATTTTGTGGAGAGGAATAATATGGGTAGGAGAAGGCTCTGGTAAATTTTCAGAAATTATGAAGCAATATAAAATATAGTTGCTTCACAACAGGAAAATATGACCAGAAACCAAGATTTGATGGTCTGCTCACATAGATGATTGGATAGGGTTTAAACTTGGTGGAGAGTCATGATTTGATCATATGAATGAGCATGCAAAATTTCAACTCATTTTGATACTCCTAGCTGGTACTTCCTTCCTTAGGCCTTCAGTTGGCCAGAAACTTAGGAAATTAGCCAAGGGAGATTTACTAACCAAATGAAGTTGAATTTTGGCATGAGGCAATGATGTGGATAGGAAAGAGTGCACAAAAAGTTTGATAGCAAGCAAGAAAATATAAAGGGTACTTGCTTCACAAACTTCCAGCTGGGGCAGAATCAGAAAAGGAATATTGGTGGAATATTTTTGAACATGGCAAGGAAGGTTTTGACATATCTGAGGAAGATATGACCCAAACAATTTATGAAAATTATTTGGGAATCTTTTGAATGATGGAAATGTGGGTTGCTTCACAACCCAGGGCAAATAGGGTTATTCCTTTAATAGAAAAAGGAATATCCCCAAGGAAAAGAATATTGGGATTAGTCCAGGATGGAAATGGCGAGGTCTTGAGATGATTTTGAGATTGAAAAGCCACTGGGGAGCGGAATCAAAGGTGATCTCTCCAGGTTTCAAGACCACTAAGCCACAGAAAAGCAAAACCAGGCCAAAATCGAAAGAAAAAGAAAATGGGCAAAATCCTGGGTGTTACAAACCTACCGCCCTTAAAGAAATCTCGTCCTCGAGATTTGGTTGCTCAGGGGTCAAACATGAATATTCCCACTTGTGGAAACCATTTCCAACTCGGGTTTCCTTTTTGCCTTTGTGTAATGTTCCCATTAAATTTCATCTGTCTGACTACCTGACTTGAGGGTGGTTTGTTTCACTTGGATCTTCTTCTTTTTTCTGGCAAATCTTACCTCATATATTACTCTGACTTCACTCCTTTTATGTTTGTTGCCTTAACTGGGGTGCGATGAATTATCCTGAAATACCTGTCCTTCTCGCAAGTCAAAGAGTTGTTTCCCCATGAACGTGTTGCAATGAAGTCCAATACGGACAACCGTCCATTGGGTTGTGAACAAATTCTCTCAGTGGACACGAAATCTTTTGCTCATTGCATTGGGTGGCTTCCAATGGTTGTGTGTCCTCCAGGTGTAAAACAGTGCTGTGAATCGTACCGCTCTCTTGGCGGAATCTGACTTTTCGCACGAGTTGCTGAATTATCTTGGGTATCTTCACTGTCTCGGGTATCACATTTGTGCCAAAGATGTGACTGTCACCTGTCGTGACCAGCATAAAGGTGCACTGTCTTATTATGATATTATCCACAGTCTCGACTGACAGTGGTCCTGGCAGCAGAATTTTGTGCACGGCAGGTTCTTCTTTAACTGATTCCCACATGTGAGGACATGTGCTTCGAGACTGTTTTTCATCCTTCTGATTACTCAGTCTGTCGGCATTTCTATGTGGATGGTAGGCCGTGTAATGCTTTAACACTGTTGCTGCAATTGATCTGCTGAGCTGACACTTCGGTCTTACCTGAGAAGCTTGAATATCCCCTTCTGGCTATTCTGAGAATATATAGCTAACTGAGCGGGTTGACTCGATATGGGGTCCTTGCAAATGAGATAGACCCCGTGGGTGTGTACCCATGGTGATCGGTATCGAACCAGACTATCCGGAGGATCTGTACCATGCATCCATTACCATACCTATATGGATGATCTTGTTCTCTTATTGTGGTTTTCTTTGCCTGGATCCTTAGCTGAAAGAGCTTGGCTTTATGTATTCTTGATTCTTCGGGTGACAATGGGTGCTGTCAGGTGCAGTATTCCGGCAGGCATATTACTTTACAAGTTGTAGCTGTAGGGTAACGACCGTCTGAAACCCTTGGATGAAACCAGCAAATAAACCAGTAGCCACCAGAACGGTCTTTACAACTCAGATCTGGGACATTACTGGACTAACTCAACCCTGACTCAAGACGGCTGAAAAGCAGCTCAGAGCATGAGACGATGTCGATAAGAAGAAAGTACCAGTTCCCTAAGACGGCCGAAAAACAGCTCAGAACATAGGGTCACCGCTACGGAAAGAAATTCAGCAGCTGCCCGAGACGGCCGAAAAGCAGCTCGGGACATGGACAGTTGCTGACAAGAGAAATAAAAATCGGCATCCACCCTGGACGACCGTAAACAGCTCAGAACACAGGCGTGGTGCCGTTACTAAAGGAAGGCAGGCAAGGGTTCAGTAGCGTCCCATACAGCTCACGGGCTGTCATCATTATATGAGTAACTCGTGTAACCTTGGCAGCATGTTCACCATATCTATAGAAACATGTGTAGCTGGGCATTTGATTTCTGAGGCAGACTTGTGTCCTGACTGAGTCTTGCATCCCGACCAACGGTTGCAGACCTGACTCCTGGGATGCATTGTCATATGCTGCCAACTGTCTGGGGAATATCTTGTACTGCCACGGATATGATGCCTTGCTGACGGAATTGGCATAGCTTGTGCTGGAAACTATCATGAGTATCTTGCACTAGAAGATATCGTTGTGTTGTATCGAGGAAGACAAAGAAACCTTGCATCATAAGCTTCTCTAATAGCTTGTTGAGAAGGACTGGGTTGGTTACGTCTGAAGCTTTCTCTTTGCCATATGCGGACTGAGTGCACATATATATCCCTTTAATATTTCTGCTGTCAGTTACTTGTTGTAAGCAATAGGGTATTCAGCTATCCTGCTTGCTGAATACCGCACTCATAACACATTCTGGCTTGATTCCGGGATTTATCAGGGTTCAACCTGTACTCATAGCAGACTCAAACCGTATATGGTAACCATACCTTTAACATGAGGTGTAATGTGGATCGGGCACACAATCTGTCGTCTTGCTGATTCGATGATTTCTGCTATGAAGGTTGTACTGATATATGCTTGATGCTGATAATCAATTCAGAATACCATTGGTGGTCAGGCCAGGTATTTCCCGATATCAGGCAGTCAGCGAAAAATTCCATATTGCTGAGCTGAGCCTCCAAATAACTGTCTCTTCACTGATTTCTTTGAGTCCGGTGTCGGTGAGCAACTTCCATAAGGGGAAATAAGGTAACACCAAGGGGCCCAAGCAAAAGAAACGATTAAAACAAAAGCACACAAGCATCAAGATCACACACAAATAATGCCATATATTACAGCTATCCACAGCAATAATATGCATGCCTACTTAAGCACACAAATCTCGTAAGAACTTCGGTATTACGGTCTAACATGCTGTGGCGGTGTGCACGAAAGTGAATTCATGTGTGGAAAGAGTTGGTGTAAACAAAGCTACACCAACCACGGGCTTAACACTAGTTGCAGCCGGAAGGATACAGAGGCGAGGATGGACTTGATGATCATGGACCGAAACACTGAGGTCACGACCACATCATCCTCAAGCGTACGGAAGAAACCGTACTTGTCCAGGGAATGGATAACATGATAGCATAGCGGTGAAAAGAAGGGCTTGCAGGCATTGCCCTTTTCTGATAACTAAGATCAGTAAAGGTTGCCACTGCGGCTAGTGGGACAATGGCAAGATCCGGGATAGAAACATGTCTATCACCGAACAATAGGGGTGGCTGAAGAAAATATTGGTGTGGTACCTGTGCATCAATCCTGCAAGGGATCGATACTACTAGGTGCCTTGGCATCACTCCGCTGGGACAGAGATGACACCAAACACCACGGAACAATATGCAACTGGTGGGTACAGGTAGTGGATTGCCACCTATACCCACCAGATCCATCGTTAGTGATAACTAGTCTATATGCATGCTATGCAGCAAACAAATGCAACAAGCAAGTGCAGCAAACCCACTAAGCTCTATTCTACCGCTTTCTAACGTTCGCTCGGTCTAGGGCATCCTACAGCCAGACCTGCTCTGATACCAACGCTTGTGGCACCCCGGCTCAGAGGAAACCGGAACGCCCCATATTCCAGCCCAGGGACAAGTCTCCTAGAATACGGCACTGTTGGCATAGAACAAATCAGCTTTTTATTACTATGGATAAGATTACAAGGGTACAATGATTACATCGGCACGGCGATAATACGCCTACTCAGGATAGCTCTATGCTAACAGCGGATCAACCTGAGGAAGCGGAGTATCTCTCGGCAGCAGAACAACGTCGACGGTGATGGACTCCACTCCGCAGGGACTCTGGCTAGAACGCGTATCCTAGCTCGCAATCTCAACATCTTCAAGCAAACAAGCAAACATGGCAAGACCTGCAAACTGGCATGACGCGCCAGGTGAGTACTTTGAATGTACTCGCAAGATCACAACAAACACCAGCATTAAGGCAAGACAACATCATAGAAATCAAGATTAGGTCAAGATTTACTGTTGCCGAAGGAATGGTTGAAATTAGCAATGACAGGCTACTCTCCCTGCATTCTGGTGACCAACATGTGATCACTCCAAGAACACCCAACCATAATCCTCGATATTGTTACCAAGACTTGCCAATGGCATGATGTCCAACTGTTTCATTTTCAGACAAGTTCCTCCATCATTACTACTATGGTTGACCACCTAGTGAGGTCTGGATGGGCTGTCCAATACCGTGGATGCGGCTATTCGAATAGATTTTACACTCTGCAGAGGTTGCGCACTTTACCCACACTATGGAGCACTGACCTCGTGATCCCATTCGGGTGGACCAGCATTGCTCCAACGAAACCCGCCTGACCCGTGACTCTTCCATCGTACCACCGGCAATCACACTCCCTCGGAGTCAAGCCTTGGGTGGCCCCGTGTCACCTCGTGACACCCTGCCACCGTCGTGGCCAAACTAAACTGTCCCAAACGGGGACGAGATCCCAAACAACTCAACTGGGCTCACAGGGTTATCGTCGTCTACCTAATCAGGGCAGCACGCACGCATAACCCTCCCTCTTTGGAGGTACCGGTGAAAGAGCACGCGATCAGACCAAATCAAGGCCGTCCCATACCGGCAAATGTGGTTGCACGAATAAGCCCGGACAGGTGACTCAAGATCAACCAACTAAGTATCTTATCCCCGAACAATCTTTCTGCCACAACTGATACTCCGATATCATAGTAATCCAATAACCAACATGCTTAAACTTCTGCTACAAGTCCATATCCACAAATTGATGAAGCCCAAAATAATCATAGACGGTAATCTCTTAATCCAACCACGACATAGCATCATCAAGTAGGTAAACTACTAGCTCCTAACAATCCAGTCCTCAACATGATAGTCACCTATTCAAGAATTTACTCAAGCATTGCAGAATCCAATCCATTATACAAATAATCATATTTGCTATTAGAATACTTAGTTTAACTATGATATTGCAATGCAATTATGCAGATGAGGGTTGTGGCTTGCCTGGAGATGAAGGAACCATCGGGAAGAAGTGCGGAGAGTCCGCGGAAGCGATTGCCGGAAACAGTTCTCTCCCGGAGGGGGCTGTTTACGGCAAGGGAAAATGGGTCATTTCCGCTGTGCCAAGACAGTATGAGAATGACACCAACATGACGGGCTCGAAGAGACGAAGACGTGGGCGCTAGAATCACCTCAATCGGAGTTACGGATAAAGAGATATAGTGGTTTTTCTACCAAGGACTTTTCTGTAAATATTTTTATTCACAACGGGGTCCCTGACAGTTAATCCACTGATAAGAAGAAATCGCCCTGTTCACTTGGGCCGTTCTGGGCCAAAAGCAAACAGCGCCTGAGGCACAGGTCGAGCCGTGCGGCCGATTGCTCCATTTGGGCCGGCCCAGAGCTGCCCTGCCTTTTTAAAAAAACGGTGGAGGGGGGGTGGAGCCACTGACGTCCGGGCCCGCCTGCAGGGGCATCTCCCTCCTCCCTCGCGCCCAACCAGAACAGAAAGAGGGGCGAGGCAGAGGCGCGGCTGGGCCTGGCCGGCGAGGCGCTCGGCGGCTCGGCCATCCCCGGTGAGGGCGCAGACACCGATGGCCTCAGGGAGGAGTGCCGCTCCCGCCTGAGCCTACCAGGGCTGCCGGGAAGCAACGAGGAGGGCGAGGCGTCGAACACGGCGGACCGCGGTGCTGGGTGCAGGTGGGTTCGCGGCCAGAGGCTGCCGGAGGAGGGGGATGGGCGCTGGGGTGGCTCCGCAGTGGAGGTGGAAGCCTCAGGAGGGGGAGGAAGGAAGAGCAGAACCCCGGCTCGCCGGAATTGAGCCGGGCAGCGGAGGCGGCCACGGCGGCGATTTGCGGTGAGGAGAGGTTCTGGGGACGAGAGGAGGGGTCGGGGAGGAGTAGTCGAGGATGGGGAGTGCGGTGGTGAGCTAGGGAGAGGCTCGGAAGGCCCTTATATAGGCGAGCGACGAGGAGGTCCGGGCACGGCCACGGTGCCACGTGCACCGGCGTCCCGATGCTTAGGGAGCTTGCCTGGAGGGGAGGAGAAGCATCCGCGAGCTTCACGGAGGGCGGAGAGGGTTCAAGCGCGGCCGGGAAGGTTCGGGAGGGCTCCATCGACCGGTCTCGTCGGCGACAGGGGCGGCCATGTTACGGGCACGGCTGTGCACTGCGCAGGAAGAGACGGGAGAGGGGGGAGAGGGGTCCAGAGTGAGGGCGACGACGAAACAAAGCCGCTGGACATGATGTGGTGTCGAACGAGCGAGGAAACGGACGAGGCCAAGGGTCCCATGCACAGAGCGCGCGATTTGGCAAGTCAAACACGTGGTCACCGTGTGGACTTGATTGGAGAGGACCAGAGAGGCTGGCTCACTTTGTCTGGGGTGAACACCTTGCTCCCCAAGGTAGCCTAGAAGAGAAATATCATCAGAAGAAGCCAAGAATTGACTAGAGGGAGCCTGGTTACAACGCACCAGCAAGGTGTTTGTGCTGTGGTGAGGAAAATCCAAGAGGAGATAGAGACTGATCTTTGGCATGGTGTGATCACATGCTAATGTGATCATCTCTGCAAAGTTTCAGCCTAATTGGATGGAGATAAAGAGCACTTGCAGTTCAAATGCTCTTACTGGCCAGAATTGCAAATCTTGAAGTGGCACTCACCTCAAGTGTTTCCTTAGGCTGAAAATGGGCATAGATTGATTATTTGGTCATATAAAGATTTTGTAAAATTTTCATACCATTTGGATATGCCAAAATAGTACTTCCTTCACAGACATCCTCTCTGACCAGAATCTAAGAAAAATTGCTGAGGAAAACTGGCTAACTAGATTGATCCCAAATTTGGTGGAGAGGAATAATATGGGTAGGAGAAGGCTCTGGTAAATTTTCAGAAATTATGAAGCAATATAAAATATAGTTGCTTCACAACAGGAAAATATGACCAGAAACCAAGATTTGATGGTCTGCTCACATAGATGATTGGATAGGGTTTAAACTTGGTGGAGAGTCATGATTTGATCATATGAATGAGCTTGCAAAATTTCAACTCATTTGGATACTCCTAGCTGGTACTTCCTTCATTAGGCCTTCAGTTGGCCAGAAACTTAGGAAATTAGCCAAGGGAGATTTACTAACCAAATGAAGTTGAATTTTGGCATGAGGCAATGATGTGGATAGGAAAAAGTGCACAAAAAGTTTGAGAGCAAGCAAGAAAATATAAAGGGTACTTGCTTCACAAACTGCTTGCTATGGCCGAATCAGAAAAGGAATATTGGTGGAATATTTTTGAACATGGCAAGGAAGGTTTTGACATATCTGAGGAAGATATGAACCAAACAATTTATGAGAAATATTTGGGAATCTTTTTAATGATGGAAATGTGGGTTGCTTCACAACCCAGGGCAAATAGGGTTATTCCTTTAATAGAAAAAGGAATATCCCCAAGGAAAAGAATATTGGGATTAGTCCAGGATGGAAATGGCGAGGTCTTGAGATGATTTTGAGATTGACAAGCCACTGGGGAGAGGAATCAAAGGTGATCTCTCCAGGTTTCAAGACCACTAAGCCACAGAAAAGCAAAACCAGGCCAAAATCGAAAGAAAAAGAAAATGGGCAAAATCCAGGGTGTTACAATTTGATGGACTATGGAATAAGGAGTGGCAAGAGCCTAAGCTTGGGGATGCCCAAGGCACCCCAAGGTAATATTCAAGGACAACCAAGAGCCTAAGCTTGGGGATGCCCCGGAAGGCATCCCCTCTTTCGTCTTCGTCTATCGGTATATTTACTTGAGGCTATATTTTTATTCACTACATGATATGTGTTTTGCTTGGAGCGTCTTGTATGATATGAGTCTTTGCTTTTTAGTTTGCCACAATCATCCTTGCTGTAGACACCTTTTTAGAGGGACACACATGAATCGTCATTTATTAGAATACTTTATGTGCTTCACTTATATCTTTTGAGCTATGCAATTTTGCTCTAGTGCTTCACTTATATCTTTTTAGAGCATGGCGGTGGTTTTATTTTATAGAAATTGCTGAACTCTCATGCTTCACTTATATTATTTTGAGAGTCTTTCTAAACAGCATGGTAATTTTCTAGGTTATGAATTTAGTCCTAATATGATGGGCATCCAAGAGGGATATAATAAAAACTTTCATAGAAAGTCCATTGAATACTATGAGAAGTGTGATAACTTATGATTGTTTTGAGATATAAAGATGGTGATATTAGAGTCATGCTAGTGAGTAATTGTGGATTGTAGAAATACTTGTGTTAAAGTTTGTGATTCCCGTAGCATGCACGTATGGTGAACCGTTATGTGATGAAGTCGGAGCATGATTTATTTATTGATTGTCTTCCTTATAAGTGGCGGTCGGGGATGAGCGATGGTCTTTTCCTACCAATCTATACCCCTAGGAGCATGCGCGTAGTACTTTGTGTGGCGACCCCCGGCTCAATCGTACACTAATCATACACGCAATGTGTACGATCAAGCACAGGGACTCACAGGAAGATATCACAACACAACTCTAAACACAAATAAACGGAGGTCCACAATATTACAGACCAGGGATCCGAAGATCCGAATACATAAGTCAGTCATACAAATATTATCTGAGTACAGACATAGTTAGACAAGTTTTGCCTTAAGAAGGCTAGCACAAACAACGACACTAGATCGAAAGGCATTGGCCTCCTGCCTGGGAGCCTCCGATCCTACTCCTGGTCGGCTGGCTCGATCCAGTAGTACGTGCCCTCTGGACCCTCCTGGTAGTAAGCTCCGGTGGTGGCATCTGGCTCCTAGACTCCATCATCTGATGTATCATCAAGGTGGGGTATATGGGGAAAAGAGAAAGTAAAGCAACCGTGAGTACTTATCCGAAGTACTCAGCAAGCAAGGATCTATACTACATATGCCACATTATCAATGGAGAAAGGCTGTATATGTGGACTGGGCTGCAGAAATGCCAGAATAGAGATAAGACCTAGTCCTATCGAAGATAGCATCTTCACGAAGCCATCATCTTGCAGCAGTAGAAGAGAGTAGAATAGCATTTTATTTAGCAAACATGTTGAAGTACAGCTCAAAGATCCTTCCTCGACTCCCAGCGAGAAAGCGATCCTGAAGCTTCAATTAAGTAACAAGTATCCAGTTCAAGTAGTAGATCGGGATACACAAACTGAGCGTCCTTTACCGTAGGACCGGCTATCGATAGATCATTCATCCCTGCAGGGGTGCACTACTGTTACCCAACACGCTCGATCAACTCTGGCCGGACATACTTGCTGGGTAATGCCCGTCCTTGGAAGATCAACACGAAGCAGCGCCCTACCTAGGCTCGGCAGAGAGGTCAGCACGCCGGACTAACCTATGCGCCCAGAGGTCTTGGGCCTTCGCCCTGGGCACCCTGCGCGTTGCGAGACTGGCCGGGGTGCAGGCGCGACACTGAACTCGTTAGTGAAGTATCCAGCCCAATCCCGACAATCAGCCCGCACGGTGAATCGTGACGTCTGACGAGCTTTCAGGAGAAACGTACATCGCAGAGGGCCCCATAACCATTATCCCGCGTGGTGGTAGTGCGTATAGGGCACGTCGACCCACTCAGATCACACACCCAAACCCGATAAGCTGATTTAGTAACACCCGGAGGCGTTCAGAGTTTCTGAAGCTCCGCCACAGTATCAAACTCGAGTGCCCTTCCGGCACACCCGAAAATCATAGATCCCCAGCGGGTTCCCACCAGGGTGGACCCACCTTTAACAAGGTCAAAGTAACCGTGTGGTCATAACATCAAGGGGGAAACCCGAGGAATCACCCTCGGCGATTCCACATGGTGAAATCATCAGGGTGAACGTATGAGGCATCACCCTCGAGGTTCACACTGAGGGTTGCACGACAGAGTCATATCGGAAATGGAGAAGGAGGAATCACCCTCGATGACCACAACCGAACAGCTATGCTGCAGAGTATTCATCAGGAGTGCATTACGAGGTATCACCCTCGGCACTCGATAGTAACTATGCAGAGTCGTACAACTAAGGGGGTGTGAAGTGAGGTGTCGGTCTCTGGTCGACGAACACGTTGATCGAGTCATCGATGATCAAGCAGGGGCAACAAGGAAAAGGTGGTGGGGTCACTGATGGTTCACTACCAACCTATACTAAACAGTTTAACATAGGCAGGTAAGGTAACATTGAACAGGTTACAAAAGCAGGCTATGCATCAGAATAGGAACATACATTAACAGTAGCAAAATCTAATGCAACCAGGAGAAATGGAATGGGCGATATCTGGATGCTCAAGGGGGGGGGGCTTGCCTGGTTGCTCTGGCAAGAGAGGGAGGTCGTCAATGGGCTGCTCGTCGGTAGTGTAGTCGTACCCGGGTGCAGCATCGTCGGTCTCGGCGTCTACCGAGAGAAAGAAGGAGGGGGAGAGAAACAATAAATTCACGGCAATAATGCAAACAATATGTATGCCGGGGTGTTCTACTGCCTAACTAAATGATTTAGTTAATTTAGGAATTTATTCGGATTTATTTAATCAACGTTGGGCACTATTCATTTGCTGAAAACGGTCTAAAAGTTCCATGTTCATATAGCTACGGGCGTCTGACAGGAATACGGAGGACGTATTCGGGTTCGTATCGAAATTCTGAGCAAGTTTCATGTACAAAGTATTTTCATCAGAGTTACGGTTTATTTAATATGTTTTTCTAAAGTTTTTATTAATTTCTGAATTTAATTATTTATTTAAATTAAACATTATCCGAAACAGTAGTTGATGACGTTAGCATGACATCATGCTGACGTCAGCAGTCAATCTGACACGTGGGTCCCACCTGTCATTCACTGGTTAGTTAATTAGTGATTAGCTAATTAATTAATATTTAATTAAACTAATTAACTAAATTAGATTAACCTAATCAGGATTAATTAGATTAATTTAACTAATTAATTAATTAATTATTAATTTTAATTATTTTTATTTTATTTTCATTTCTATTTTTATTTTCATTTTTCTGGGCAGCGGGCCCCGTTCGTCAGCGACCCGGGGGGGTTGGCCCACTGGCCAGTGGCACGGGGCCACGGGCACGGGCGACGGGCGCGGCGCGCGGGCACGAGCGCGGCATGGGCGCGGCGACGGCGTGGGCGAGCGCGGGCAAGCCGGCGGGCGAGCACGGGCGGAGCAGCGGCACGGGGGCGCGGTGGCGCGAGCAGCGGGCGGGTGCGCGCGCGTGCGGGCACGGGGCGGCGCGAGCAGGCGCCGGGGTGGGCCGGCTGGCTGGCCGTGGCCCAGTTTGGCCGGGGTTTTATTTTTTTTATTTTCTGTTTTGTTTTCTTTTGTCTTTTTTTCCTATCTCCTGTTTAGTAAATAGTTAGGCCTCAAAATGATTTTTATAAAACATAGCAATTGTTCCAATAATTACTAGGCATCCTCTACCACTACCAAAAATTGGTTTGGAGTCAATTGGATCTCACACAATTTTATAATAATTAAAATGCATTAATCCTTGCTGTTTTGATAATATTAGAGCCACCTAATTATTTTATTAATTGTTGGTTACAATTTTAGAATAGCCTCAGCAATATTTGCTATTTATTGAACATTTTAGTTTCTATGTTGAACAACTTTTATTTTCCACTTTCATCTAAATTTTAATTTGACTTAGGAGTTGAAATGCAATATGATGCTAACGATGATTATGCACTATTAAACTTGCTGACATGTCATTATCAAAAGTGATTACTGTGGCTAATGACATGGGGTGTTACACTTTGTTTCAATCACGGAGGGCATCTACATCAACTCTATTGCCCTTCCGATGAAGCATGAGTAGTCCACCTCAGACCTACGGGTCCATAGCTAGTAGCTACATGGCTTCTTCTCTCTCTTTGATTCTCAATACCATGATCTCCTCGATGTTCTTGGAGATCTATCTGATGTAATACTCTTTTGCGGTGTGTTTGTCGAGATCTGATGAATTGTGGATTTATGATCATCTTATCTATGAATATTATTTGAATCTCCTCTGAATTCTTATATGCATGATTTGGTATCTTTGTATTTCTCTATGAATTATCGGTTTGGTTTGGCCAACTAGATTGGTTTTTCTTGCAATGGGAGAGGTGCTTAGCTTTGGGTTCAATCTTGCGGTGTCCTCACCCAGTGACAAAGTAGGGGTAGCGAGGCACGAATTGTATTGTTGCATAGAGGATAAAAAGATGGGGTTTACATCATATTGCTTGAGTTTATTCCTCTGCATCATGTCATCTTACTTAATGGGTTACTCTGTTCTTTATGAACTTAATACTCTAGATGCAGGAAGGAGTCGGTCGATGTGTGGAGTAATAGTAGTAGATGAAGGCAGGAGTCGGTGTACTTGATACGGACGTGATGCCTATATTGCATAATCATTGCCTTGGATATCGTCATAACTTTGCGCTTTTCTATCAATTGCTCGACAGTAATTTGTTCACCCACTGTATTATTTGCCTTCATGAGAGAAGCCTCTAGTGAAACCTATGGCCCCCGGGTCTATTTCCCATCATATTACTTTCCGATCTACTATTTTGCAATCTTTTATTTTCAGATCTATATACCAAAAAACCCAAAAATATTTTATCTTTTGTTTATCTATCTCTATCAGATCTCACCTTTGCAAGTGACCGTGAAGGGATTGATAACCCGTTTATCGCGTTGGGTGCAAGTGTTTGATTGTTTGTGAAGGTATTGGTGATTTGCGCGTTCTTCTCCTACTGGATTGATACCTTGGTTCTCAAACTGAGGGAAATACTTATCTCTACTTTGCTGCATCACCCTTTCCTCTTCAAGGGAAAAACCAACGCAAGCTCAAGAAGTAGCAGACCACAACCCACCTGGGCGCGCCTTTGCACCAAAAATTCTTAAATAATAAAAAAAAATCGTATTAAATCTTCAGAGCATTCTGAGTACTTTTATTTTCGGGTCATTTTTTTATTTCACGGGAAATTCAGAAAATAGACAAAACATGGCATTTTATTTCATTTAACTAAGAAAAACAGAAAATAAAAGGTAGGGACAGAAGGTAGTGCTTACTAAATTCATCAAGTTCATACATCTCAAAAATGATCCATTAATAAGGTTGATCAAGTCTTATTAACAACCACTTTCGATTAGCATGAAACCGAAGAACTTTTGTAAAACACTAAGTTACCTCAACGGGGATATGAATGTCCCCAACAATAAGCATTTCATATTTCTTTTTGGCAGTAGGTAGAGGTAGTTGAAAACTTCCAATAGTGATTGTCAGAGATTTTTCAATAACATTAATACCATTCACTTGGAATTGTTTCTTCGGAAAGTGCACCGTGTGCTCATTACCATTGATATGAAAAGTGACCTTGCTTTTATTGCAATCAATAACAGCCCTTGCAGTATTCAAAAAGGGTCTACCAAGGATAATCGACATGTTGTCGTCCTCGGGCATCTCAAGTATAACAAAGTCAGTTAAGATAGTAACGTTTGCAACAACAACGGGCACATCCTCACAAATACCGATAGGTATGGCAGTTGATTTGTCAGCCATTTGCAAAGATATGTCAGTAGGTGTGAGTTTATTCAAATCAAGTCTTTTATATAAAGAGAAAGGCATAACACTAACACCAGCTCCTAAATCACATAAAGCAGTTTTGACATAATTTCTTTTGATGGAGCAAAGTATAGTTGGTATTCCTAGATCTCCAGGTTTTTTAGGCACTTCGTCCTTAAAAGTATAATTAGCAGGCATGGTGGAGATTTCAGCTTCCGGTATTTTTCTCTTATTGGTGATGATGTCTTTCATGTATTTTGCATAAGGAGGCATTTTTAAGATATCAGTCAAGCGGGTACGCAAAAGACTGGCCTAATCATTTCAGCAAAGCGTTCAAATTCTTCATCATCTTTCTTCTTAGTTGACTTAGGTGGAAAGGGCATAGGTTTTTGAACCCACGGTTCTCTTTCCTTACCGTGTTTTCTAGCAACAAAGTATCTTTTATCATATCTTTTATTCTTGGGTTGTGGGTTATCATGATCAACAGCTGGTTCTATTTCAACATCATTGTCTGGTTCTTTATTATTTGTTTGAGTGTCTTCATGAACCTCATCATTATGTTTTTCATTATCAGAAGGTGAGTGTTCATTACCGGATTGAGTTTCAGCATCAGAGATAGAGACTTCATTATCATTATCAAGAGGTTTTTCTACTTTAGGTTCACTAGAGACATGCAAAGTCTAATCATTTTTCTTGTTCTTTTGATTTTTAGAAGGACTAGGTGCATCAGTGTTAACTCTTTGAGAGTCTTGCTCAATTCTCCTTGGGTGTCCCTCAGGATAAAGTGGTTCCTGAGTCATTTTACCTCCTCTAGTTGCTACTCTAACAGCAAAGTCATTTATATTATTGTTCATTTCATCAAGCAATTCTCTTTGAGATTTAGCAACTTGTTCTAATTGAGTTTGAACCATAGAGGCATGTTTTCCTACACCTCTAACATCATTGGTAATTCTAAATAACAAGTCACTCAAGCGAGCAATCATATCAGAATTGTATTTCAACTGTTTCATAGCATTTGCATTGAAGTGATCTTGCTTTCTAATGTAATTATCAAACTCATATAAGCATTGACTAGGATGTTTATTATAAGGAATATCACCTTCGTCAAACTTTAGCAAAGAATTTACCTCTACCACCTTAGGTGGTGGTGGTGTTTCAAGCCCATGTATTTCTTCAATAGGAGGTAAATTTTTAACATCCTCTGCTTTAATACCTTTTTCCTTCATAGATTTCTTTGCCTCTTGCATATCTTCAGGACTGAGATATAAGATACCCCTCTTCTTCGGAGTAGGTTTAAGCGGTGGTTCAGGAAGAGTCCAATCATCATAATTTTTCAATATGTTATTCAATAGTTCTTCAACTTGTTCAACAGTTTGTTCCCTGAAAACACAACCAGCACAACTATCTAGGAAATCCCTAGAAGCATCGGTTAGTCCATTATAGAAGATATCAAGTATTTCATTTTTCTTAAGAGGATGATCAGGCAAAGCATTAAGCAATTGGAGAATCCTCTTCTTTAATTTGCGCAACGTTAAATATTTCCTGTAAGGCAGCTTGTTTCTTATGAGCAGGAAAATATTTTTCAGAGAAGTAATAAATCATATCCTGGGGACTACGCACATAACCAGGACCAAGAGTATTATACCAAGTCTTAGCATCACCCTTTAATGAGAACGGAAATAATTTGAGAATATAAAAATAGCGATTATTCTCATCATGAGCAAAAAGGGTCGCTATGTCATTCAACTTAGTAAGATGTGCCACAATAGTTTCTGTTTCATAACCATGGAAAGGATCAGATTCAACCAAAGTAATTAACTCTGGGTCGACAAAGAATTCATAATCCTTATCATCAACAAAGATAGGTGAAGTAGCAAACTTAGGATCACATTTCATTCTAGCATTCAAAGATTTTTCTTTCAGTTTGCATAATAATTTCTTAAGATCATCCCTATCATTGCAAGCAAGAAAGTCTCCAGTTGTCTCATCATCCATAACATAACCTTCCGGTACCTTTGGCAATTCATATCTAGGAGAACTAGGTCTAATAGGTGTTTCAAGATTTTCAGTTTCAAGTTCTTCATCAGTTTCAACAATTTCAGCAGTTTTAGCATTCTCAAAAGCTTTAGTTCTAGCAAGTTGTTCATCAAGAAATTCACCTAGTGGCACATTATCATCAAGCAAGGTACTAGCATCATCATGAGTATCATTCATAGCAGAAGTAGCATCATCAATAACTTGCGACATATCAGGATTAATAGCATGTGGTGGTATTACAAGTCTACTTATAACAGAAGGTGAATCAAGTGCAGAGCTAGATGGCAGTTCCTTACCTCCCCTCATTTTAGAGGAAAAAATCTTAGTCTTAGCATCCTTCAGATTCTTCATAATGATAATTTGATAATAAGCCCAAGTGACTCATCAAAAATAGCTATGCTCCCCGGCAACGGTGCCAGAAAAAGGTCTTGATAACCCACAAGTATAGGGGATCGCAACAGTTTTCGAGGGTAGAGTATTCAACCCAAATTTATTGATTCGAGACAAGGGGAGCCAAAGAATATTTGCAAGTATTAGCAGCTGAGTTGTCAATTCAACCACACCTGGAGATTAATTATCAGCAGCAAAGTGATCAGTAGCAAAGTAGTATGATAGTTTTGATAGTAGTAGCAACAGCAATAGTAACGGTAATAGTGATAGCAATGATTTTGTAGCAAGTGCAATAGTAACAATAGCAGTAGTAACTTGGCAAGAACAATATGAGAGAAATTCATAGGCATTGGATCGGTGAATTCGTTGGATGATATTCATCATATAATAGTCATAATCTAGGGTGATACAGCACTAGCTCCAGTTCATAAATATAATGTAGGCATGTATTCCGTAAATAGTCATACGTGCTTATGGAAAGAACTTGCATGACATCTTTTGTCCTACCCTCCCATGGCAGCGGGGTCCTATTGGAAACTAAGGGATATTAAGGCCTCCTTTTAATAGAGAACCGGAATAAAGCATTAACACACGGTGAATACATGAACTCCTCAAACTACAGTCATCATCGGAAAGTGTCCCGACTTCTGCACTCCGGGTTTGCCAGATCATAACACGTAGTAAGTGACTATAACTTGCAAGATCGGATCTAGAACATAGATATAATAGTGATAACATAAATGGTTCAGATCTGAATCATGGCACCCGGGCCCAAAGTGACAAGCATTAAGCATGGCAAAGTCATAGCAACATCAATCTCAGAACATAATGGATACTAGGGATCAAGCCCTAACAAAACTAACTCGATTACATGATGAATCTCATCCAACTCCTCACCAACCAGCGAGCCTACGAAGGAATTACTCACTCCCAGTGGGGAGCATCATGGAATTGGCGATGGAGAAGGGTTGGTGATGACGAAGATCGAAGATCCCCCTCTCCGGATCCCCAAACAGAATCCAGATCTGGCCTCCCGATGAAGAACAGGAGGAGGCGGCTGCTCTGTCTTGTGAAACGCGATAATTCTTTCTCCCTGATTTTTTCTCCGAAAATGTGATTTTATAGTATCAGGGTTGAGGTCTGTGGGGCCACCAGGTGGGGACAACCCACCTTGACGCGCCTGGAGGGGGGCGCGCCCTGGTGGGTTGTGCCCACCCAGGATGCCCCCTCTGGTGGTTCTTGGCTCCAGAAATTATCTCTTATTGTATAAAAATTCCTCGCAAAGTTTCGTTCCAATCTGAGAACATTTATTTCTGCACAAAAACAACACCATGGTAGTTCTGCTGAAAACAGCGTCAGTCCGAGTTAGTTTCATTCAAATCATGCAAATTAGAGTCCAAAACAAGAGGAAAAGCGTTAGGAAAAGTAGATACGACGGAGACGTATCAAAGCACTACGAAAATATGACCGGGGGTGTAAACGGTGGAGGGGGGCGCCACACACGGCTAACAATTGATCCGGTGTGTGCTAGGTGCCCCCCTCCCAGATATATATAGGTGGGAGGGGGAGGGGAGGCAGCCTGGCGCACCACATAGGTGGTTGGCCGGCCCTAGGGCTCCTGCCCTGGCCGCGCCCCCCCTGCCATGTATTCCCAAGGTGGAAGGAAAGAGGGGGGAGAGGGAAGGAAGTGGGAATCCTAATCCACACTTTCCTTTCCCTTCTCCCCTTTCCTTCTCCTCCTTAGGCCGGCCCATATGGGGGGCGCACCAATCCCTTGTGGCTGGTGCGTTTCCCCTCTTGGCCCATAAGGCCCATATCTTTTGCTAGGGGTGCCCGGAACCCCTTCCGGTGACCCGATAAGTACCCGGTACCCCCCGAAACACTTACGGTGTCTGAATACCATCATCCTATATATCATTCCTTACCTCTCGATCATTTCGAGACTCCTCATCATGTCCATGATCTCATCCGGGACTCCGAACAACATTCGGTCACCAAATCACATAACTCATATAATACTATACCGTCATCGAACGTTAAGCGTGCGGACCCTACGGGTTCGAGAACTATGTAGACATGACCGAGACACCTCTCCGATCAATAACCAATAGCGGAACCTGGATGCCCATATTGGCTCCTACATATTCTACGAAGATCTTTATCGGTCGAACCGTTATGACAACATACGTAATTCCCTTTGTCCATCGGTATGTTACTTGCCCGAGATTCGATCGTCGGTATCTTCATACCTAGTTCAATCTCGTTACCGGCAAGTCTCTTTAGTCATTCCGTAATACATCACCTCGTGACTAACTCCTTTGTCGTTTGCTTGCAAGCTTATGATGTATATTACCGAGAGGGCCCAGAGATTCCTCTCCGATACTCAGAGTGACAAATCCTAATCTCGATCTATTCCAACTCAACAAACACCTTCGGAGATACCTATAGAGCATCTTTATAATCACCCAGTTACGTTGTGATGTTTGATAGCACACAAGGTATTCCTCTGGTATTCGGGAGTTGCATAATCTCATAGTTGAAGGAATATGTATTTGACATGAAGAAAGCAGTAGCAATAAAACAGAACGATCATAATGCTAAGCTAACGGATGGGTCTTGTCCATCACATCATTCTCCTAATGATGTGATCCCACTATCAAATGACAACTCATGTCAATGGTTAGGAAACCTTAACCATCTTTGATCAACGAGCTAGTCTAGTAGAGGCTCACTAGAGACACGGTGTTTGTTTATGTATTCACACATGTATTAAGGTTTATGATCAATACAATTCTAGAATGAATAATAAACCTTTATCATGAATAAGGAAATATAAAATAAAATTTTTATTATTGCCTCTAGGGCATATTTCCTTCAGAACAATCAAAAATTATAGATACGTTGGAGACGTATCAGGCACCGACCAAGTCAGGCACTCCCAAGATGCTTGACATGGGTGAGAGGGTTACCATAGACGATGGGCAAAGGCAGGAGACAGAAACAGGGTCAAAACCGAGTGTAGCAGAATAGGGTGGGGGATCCACCCATAATGTCACTCCTAAGCAGCCGGTGTCACCAACTGAGGAGAAGAAGGACCACGTCAAATCAAAGGAGGGA
Source organism: Thinopyrum elongatum (assembly GCA_011799875.1). NCBI lineage: Eukaryota > Viridiplantae > Streptophyta > Magnoliopsida > Poales > Poaceae > Thinopyrum > Thinopyrum elongatum. Next base: position 30,008,629 of record CM022301.1, read on the forward strand.
GAGGAGGTGCAGGGGCAAAAGGGAGGGGGTGGTAAACCAGGGCAGGAGCTGACAGGTATAAGAAAGTACGGAGGGAGGGGAGGAAAGTGTTACTGGTAACAAGACCCATGAACAAGTATTTGGCCAGAAGAGGGGTAATGTGGATGAACTTGAGGCTGAGGTAAACGCGAAGAAGGGAAGGGCAGAAGGGGAGAGACCGGAGGGAAGCGAGAAGGTGGGGACGGATGACAAGAAGAACACCAACACTTCATCAGCCGGGCTGCAAGAGCAGCCCCGCCGAGATCAATGAAAATCATTGATTGGAACTGCCGGGGACTCGGGAATGGCCCGACAGTTCGTTCTCTTCTCGAGCTGGGAAGAGTGGAAGATCCCGACATTTTGTTTTTATTAGAGACAAGGCTAAGTGAGAAGGAGTTGGAGAGTTTCAGGTGGAAGTTGGGGCTAGCCAACTTGTCGACGTGGAATCCGGTGGGAAGAAGCAGAGGTATAGCTATGTTTTGGAAGAGGGGGATAGATGTAACACTTCGATCATATGGCAGGAGACATGTTGATGTGGATGTGAAGGAGGAGGATGGTTCGGTATGACGGTTGACGGGGATGTATGGTGAATCAGCAACAGACAGGAAGAAGGAAACTTGGAGAACTCTAAAACTTCTTAAGCAGCAACATCAGCAAGGGCGGCCATGGCATTGTTTGGGAAACTTTAATGAAATCTTTTCAGAAGTGGAGAAAGTTGGAGGTGCTCCAAGGGCACAACATATGATGGATGGGTTCAAAGAAGCTTTGGAGATTTGTGAGCTAGTTGACCAGGGTTTCGAAGGAGATGTTTTCACCTGGAGAAATCCTAGTAAAGATCTGAATACTTACATATGTGAGAGGCTGGATAGGGCTACGGGAAATGAAGAATGGTGTAGGAAGTTTCCTGAGTACACCGTCTTTAATGGACTTCTGTGCCACTCTGACCATAGACCAGTAATTGTACAAACAGAAGGTGGTGATAGAAGCTGGATGAGAGGGGATAGGGGATTCAGATTTGAAGCCCGGTGGCTGCAGGAGGAGGGGTGTGAAGATGTCATCTGCGAAGCGTGTGAGAGGAGCTGGGCAAACAGGCCAGGTGATGTGGTGGAGGCGTTACACACGGTGGCTGATACGTCTCCAACGTATCTATAATTTTTGATTGTTCCATGCTATTATATTATCTGTTTAGGATGTTTTATATGCATTAATATGCTATTTTATATTATTTTTGGGACTAACCTATTAACCTAGAGCCTAGTGCCAGTTTCTGTTTTTTCCTTGTTTTTGAGTTTCGCGGAAAAGGAATATCAAACGGAGTCCAAACGGAATAAAACTTTACGATGATTTTTCTTGGACCAGAAGACACCCACAGAACTTTGAGATGAAGTCAGAAGAGTCCCGAGGGCACCACAAGCCCTCAGGGCGCGCCCTAAGGGGGCGTACCCCTGGCTTGTGGGCCCCTCGGGAGTCCACCGACCTCCCTCTCAGCTCTATAAATCCTCAAATATTCCATTATCAACAGAGGCATCCACGAAAATACTTGGGGACTTTTCCGGCAATCTGCCGGAGGGGGATTCGATCACAGAGGGCATCTACATCAACCCTATTTCCCTTCTGATGAAGTGTGAGTAGTTTACCTCAGACCTACGGGTCCATAGCTAGTAGCTAGATGGCTTGTTCTCTCTCTATGATCTTCAATACCATGTTCTCCTCGATGTTCTTGGAGTTCTATCCGATGTAATATTCTTTTGCGGTGTGTTTATCGTGATCCGATTAATTGTGGATTTATGATCAGATTATCTATGAATATTATTTGAATCTCCTCTGAATTCTTATATGCATGATTTGATATCTTTCTATTTCTCTTCGAATTATCGGTTTGGTTTGGCCAACTAGATTGGTATTTCTTGCAATGGGAGAGGTGCTTAGTTTTGGGTTCAATCTTGCGGTGTCCTCACCCAGTGACATAGTAGGGGTAGCGAGGCACGTATTGTATTGTTGCCATCAAGGATAAAAAGATGGGGTTTTCATCATATTGCTTGAGTTTATCCCTCTACATCATGTCATCTTACTTAAGGCGTTACTCCGTGTCGGTGCAACAAACCCTGGGTCCGGTGCCCAGACTGTGCATAGGCCTAAGGACAAGATTACAGCACCCAAGATCAGATGAAGCACAAGAGATCATTTCTTTGAAGAATCAAAGTGCAGATCAAGAAGACCAAGACGAGCCAGATAAGCAAGATATCACTGAGGGGAAAAACCTCCCTTGCCGGGCAGGCGAGCCTGGCAAGGTTGGGGTTACCCCGGAAGCAAGCTTCCAGATCGTCCCAGCAGGCCTGCCGGGGCTTGCGGAGGCAAACTACTCCACCGCACCACCTCACAGCGACGCGAGTCATCAATCAGTGCGGTGTCAAGCCCCTAAGTGATTAAGTGGCTGCTTCCTGCCACATGGCAGCCACTTCCTATGGAAAATACCTCCAGATGACACCCGTCCTGAGTGTCAAGCAAGTAGGCGCGAAGCTGGCAAAACAGCCTGGAAAGGCTTGTCGGGCGCAATGTGATGTGACACTGAGCGGCGCCTTTAATGCGCTCTGTCCGCCTGCAGAGTTAGGTATGATAGCACTGTTTGTTATCTAATCAGTGTGTAAAAGACTGATTTGCCACTGTGGTGACCCCTTTATCTATAAAAGGAGGCCCATGGCAACCGTAGACAGGATTCGGACCCTCACACATTCATACGCGCGTGGCCACTCTCGCCCCGAGGCAACCCTGCCGGGCAAGAGCGCTGCGTTCTCCACCATTATCCACCATCAATCCACCAGAGCAGGAGTAGGGTTTTACGCCTCACGGCGGCCCGAACCTGGGTAAAAACTGCCCGTGTGATCTCTGCCGTGCTGTGTTGCGCTTCTCCGCTCTTTGTGCAATGTGCCCATTCCCCTCGCCGAACCAAAAGGGGCTCATGGCCCCATAGGTGGCCGTTGTTTCCCACGACATCTTTGGCGCGCCAGGTAGGGGGAATCACTTGCGTGAACCCGAGAGCGTAAGCAGCACGTCATCTTCATCGACATTTCCGTCATCAGCGGCTCCATCGACTATGGCGCCCAAGAAGAAGCCCGGTGCCACAGCCCACCCGTCCACCTCGAAGGCCCCGCCGCCCGCGACCGCTGACGTCACGGGGAATGCGGGGACGCATGAGGATGTGGATGCTGCGGGGGACATGGTCGGCGCAGGCGGCATTGGCACCACCTCCCCCGTGGCCGAAGCAGGAGCGGGAGGCACCGGAGAAGGATAGCACTAGCAACATCCAAGCGACCACGCTCCGCGAGGTACGGGTAGAGAGGTAATTCCTTCTGTCCCTCCCTACCTAGCCACGGCGGTGACGTTCGCCCTGAGGCGAATCGCAATCCTCCGGCCGCCCCCGCCGCGGGCGCGGTCGCAGGACATGCACCATCCCCAGAGCAAACTGGCCCAGCCAATGCTCTGAACGAAGTCATTGGTGCACACGCGCCACTACCTCGTCACCACGCCATTCAAGTGACTGGCTCCCGACGGCGGGAGCCCGGCACAGCCACTGCCGGCACCGTCCGGAGCCGGTCTACGCTGCGTTCTACATCATCCCCACCTATGCCAAGTACCGCTTCGAAGGCCATGGCACGGGCCCAGCTGCTGCTGAGATTTCCGTCGGCAGCTGATCAGATCGATGAGTGGAGAGCCACCATTCAAAGTTTGATTGGCTTTGCCGAGGCTGGAGGCTCACAGCGAGCTGGCCCGCCAGGGCCTCCCCAGAAGACGGTGGTAGCCCACGCTGCTGGCCATGCGGAAGGGGCCACCCCCACGGTGCAATCCCCACCGTGGCAACCAGTATGAGGGCTGCGCGACCAAGAGCTTGACGGTGTCTCGATGGCTTCATCTGATCCTCGAGCATGTCAAGGCCAACGGCGAGCCCCGGAGGACAGCCAGAGGGAAGGCGCGCGCGCCACCATCGAGCGACGCCATGACAACCACCGCCGGTCCGATGGGTGCAATGGCGCCGATGTCGATGAGCCCGTGCATGGTGAAGGCGGGTACCTGCCCTTCGAGGCTGGGTGCCCTGCCTTCACCCATGAGCTGCGGCAAGTCCGTTGGCCATCAGCTCGCATGTTCAAGCCAGAGATACCAGAGAAGTATGATGGGAGACCGAACCCGACAGAGTTCTTGAGCATCTACACCATCGCTGTTCAAGCTGCCGGGGGAAGAGATGAGAAGGTTTTTGCCAACTACTTCCCTTTGGCGCTCAAGACAAACGTGAGGTCTTCGGTCATGCACCTGCCGGAGAACTCCATCTCGACCTGGGCTGACCTGCGCCATTAGTTCGTTGGCGCCTTCACGGGTGGCCACCAAGAACCAGGGTGGCCCAGCGATTTGCAGCTTCTCCCGTAGAAGGAAGGAGAGACTTTGAGGAAGTACATGCAGAGGTTTAGCCCAGTCCACAGAAATATTCCAAATATCCACCCGGCAGCTGTGATAGCTGCGTTCCAGTCCAACGTGCGCAACCATCGAATACGTTCCAAGATGAACGTTCGGTTGCCCAAGACTGTGAAGGAGCTTTACACCTTGGTGGACAAGTGTGCTCGGGTGGAGGAGGGGAGGAAACTCCCTGAGAGGAAGATGGCGTCAACATCGACTCTGAGGATGACGACGAGGCCACCAGCCAGAAGAAGAAGAATAAGAAGCGCAACAAGAGGCGCAAGGATAAGGCAGTAATGACCGTTGAGGGATCGGGCACGCCTAGTACCGGCAAGAAGGCTAAGGCTGAAGCTCCCGGCAAGGAAGTTGCCGCGTGCACTGATTGTCGGGAGGCTGCGGCTGCCGAGAAGGCTGGGAAAGGTGATGGGCCGTACTGCAAGATTCATCGGACCAAGGGCCACGTTCTCCAGGAGTGCCATCAAGTTGAACAGCTCGTCAAGAAGCAGAGGGCTGAGTATGAGAAGCGTGATAAGGAAAAAGGTCAGAATGGCGCTGGTGGGAAGGGTCGAGGCGGCGAAGCAAGTCGCCCCGGCAAGGCTCCTCGGAATCAAGAAAAACCCGCCATAGGTCATGAGAAGGAGGATTGCAATCAGGAAAGTGATGGAGGGGATGAAGAGGAAACCAGCGAGCAGGAATTCCAGAGGGCCACTGACGCTCTGTGCATTGACGGGGGTGCATCTCTGCACTCCTCTCACCGCCAGCTTAAACAGTGGGCACGTGAGGTCAATGCTGTGGAGCCAACGACAGACTCTCGGAAGCCGCTCAAGTCACTACTAGGGAATACCTTATACACAGAACTTTATCAGTAGCGATGGATAAAATTGGGCGCACGTTGCAACAGAAGGCGCTACTCCTATTTACATAGCAGTAGCGTGGCTGGTGCAAAAAGCGGTACTACTAAAATTGCCCCACCGTTGCCGCCAGGCTAAGTATAGTAGTAGCGCGTTCCCCGAACACGCGCTACTGCTAGGTTGTTTAGTAGTAGCGCTTTCCCCGAACACGCGCTACTGCTATGTAGGTTATCTTCTCCACACCGTCGCCCCTCACTCTCCCCCACTCCCACTCTCACTCGATCTCCCACGCACCCCGTCGTCCGCTGCGGCCGACGTTCGGCCCCCCCCCCCCCCCGCCGCATTGCCGCCGCCGTCCTCGCTCCTCCTTCCTCGGTATGCACCCTCCTCCTCCCGCCGCGCCCTCCTCCCTCCTCCTTCGGCCGTCCCTCCTTCCTCCTTCCTCCTCCTCCAGCCAAGCCCTCCGCCGGCAGCCCTCCTCCCTCCTCCCACCGCCCTCCTCCCCCTCCTCCTCTCTCCTCCCTTCTCCTACCCCCTCCTCCCTCCTCCTCCTCCCTCCTCACACCGCCCTCCTTCCCCTCCTCCTCTCTCCTCCCTCCTCCTCATCCCTCCTCCCACCCCCTCCTCCCTCCATCTCTCCTAAACCCTACACTATTTTTTACTGTTCTTGTATAATGTAGTTTTTTTTACTTTTTTTGTAAGTGTTTAATAGAAATAGTTTATTTAGTAAGTGGTTAATAGAACTAGTTTATTTATAGTAAGTGCTTAATAGAACTAGTTTATTTATAGTAAGTGCTTAATAGAACTAGTTTATTTAGTAAGTGGTAAATAGAACTAGTTCATATTTAGTAAGTGGTTTATCTAAGATATTTTGAAATGTTTTTGTTCATATTTTCAACCATTGAAATGCAATGACCATCAAGTTTGAATGCTCATATGATGTAGATATAAACATGTATATCTAGTGTCGCTCAAATAGGATATGTGCTTGCCCAAGTGGCCATGTTTGCAGGGAACACCTCCGAGTGGCCTATGTTTTGCCGGAGTGTTGATTAATTTCCACTCCCGCAAATTTCAGGCGCATGATATGTCCTTTTTTAGCAAAGGTCATGCCGGATTTTTCCGTGAATTTTGGCATGACTTGTGCTAGAATATGTAGGAAATATCGAGTGATCTAATTTAGTTTTTGTAGTACATATATTTAATTTTAGAAGTTTAATCTTTGAATTATGAACATAGGAAATGTCGTCCGACGATGATAGTCTCGCGGAGTGCGACTGGTGCGGCGATGACCGGGGTCTGTGCGACAGGCCTCACCTGGTAGAAGGTCGACGCTTCAGTATTAAACTCCAGGAGACCTTCAATGTTGAAACGGTACGCAACGAGGACAAGTGTTTTTTCGTAATTAAGCACGACTTCTGCTTCTTCAATGTGTAATTTTCGTCTTTTACAATTCGACTAGCTTATCCCATGCCATGCAAGATGCTATGTCTTGGAGAGGATGGATTTTGAAGATCATGAAAGTATGGAAACAAAGATAGTTCATCTAAGGACCCATCATGGTATAGATTTTGCTGTAAATCTATACAATTTTGAGAGCGTATCCCATTTTGATTGCCCGAATTGGGAAGCACTTTGCAAGATGTATGATTTTCATGAGGGTATGCTTGTCACCTTGGATCTTGGTGATCCTACCATCGACGAAGATAATATGGACATTTGGGTCCTTGTTGATACGCCTCCAATTCTACCGCTATGTGAGTTTCTCAAACATAGTTATTAAGTAATTTATATTGTTTATTTCAAAATAGTTGACAGCTTATTTCCATTGATAGCTTATTTTCATTCTTCAAAGAATGTACGGAAGATGGTAGACAGAACCTACTACACCGCTGGCGCAGAATTAACTTATCAGGAGAAAGATCATCTTATCTCATTTATTATTGATGTTGAGAATTACAATATCAATTATCAAATTCCTGCACATTATGGTCAATACGTGCCACTAGTGCATGTGTTGAACTACGATAACATCTCTGGAGATGGCCTAGTAAGATTTTTTACTATTACGACATCTGTGCATCTTTTGCACAAATTCTTCTAAAGCTAAACTACATTGCTAACTACGACGTTATTACTATGTTTTTCAACAGAAAATCCCGAAGGATTGTGTGCCTCATCTCATGCTTCTGAATGGTCACCTTGGTGTTATGAGCTTACGGCCAGTTCTGCCTAGACTTCACTACTGTTCATACTGGATTTCGAAAACCGATGAAGACATGACAATCAAAGCATGGAAAAAATGTATGGACAATCGTACGGAGCTACTTGGATCCAACATTATGTGAAGCACAAGAATTGGCGACAGGATAGTCTCCATTCTCCATAATGGAGAGTCAGGGCCTATCTTGTTTTATGCCATTTTACCTTAGAGGGGGGTAGTAGGTCCTATGAGAGAGGAGTAGGTCCTAGGTACAATGTGTTATTATGTGCTACAATGTGTTAGAGTTGACGATGATGAGGAGGACGAGTTGTGATTATGACTAGTGATCAAGTTGTTATATGATGTCTCATGGACAAAAATGATGATCATGAGGAGTTGTTAATTATATGACAATGATGTATTATGATGATAAGTTGTTAATGATATGATGATGATGATGATGAGTTATTATATCATTGGGTGAAAGAATTGCGGATTAGTTTCAAGTGGATGGATCCTAAGTGACCAAGTCATGGATTATCACGACAATCCATGACATGGTCACTTAGGATCCATCCACTTGAAACTAATCCATGGTTCTTTCACCCAGTGATTTAATAACTCATTATGATGTAAAAACAATCTCTAAATTGCTACTGTATGAAAACTTGTATAATGGTGTATGAATACGACATAAAATAAAAAAGAAATACAATACGGAATAATAGTAGTAGCGCGGGCAGAGAGAAGCGCTACTAGTAATTACCAGTAGCGCCCTTTTCAAGAAGCGCTACAACTACAGGTTAGCAGTAGCGTGGGTTTACCCGTCCTACTACTAGGCTTTTCCCTAGTAGTGAGTGGTCACGCATGCCCATCATCTTTGACGAAGAGGACCACCCTGACCGCACCATCACGGTAGGGTGTTTGCCATTGTTGGTCTCACCAACAATCCGCAACCTCAAAGTCACGAAGATGTTGGTTGACGGCGGGGCCGGGTTGAATCTGATTTCCCCGAAGGTCATCAGCAAACTTCAGATAGCAGAGGAAGAGCTCAAGGTCACAGGCACGTTTCAAGGAATCGACTCATCCTAAGGGAAAGATCACGTTGCCAGTGACATTCGGAGGAGAGTTGAACTACCGGACTGAGAAGGTTGTGTTTGATGTCGTCGACCTCCCCCTGCCGTACAACAAAATCCTTGGATGCCCAGCTCTTGCCAAATTCATGGCGGCATCACACTATGCCTACAACACCTTGAAGATGCCAGGGCTGGTGGGTGTCATTTCTATTCTGTCAGACGAGAAGGACGCAATTATTTGTGTGGATAAGATGTACCGAGACGCAGTTGCGGCAGAGGCTGCTGAAGCCGCAGTTCCCGCCAAGGAAAGCAAAGGAAAGAAAAAGGCTAGCAGGGACGCCAGCAAGGAATCTGGGAAGCGTACCTCTTCAGAGTATGATGCGCCTGTTGATGACTTGCCGGAGAGTTCCAATAGCAAGAGATCCAAGGCTACTACACCCCATGTGAAAAAGGTCCCGACAGGGCTGGCTGGCGCTGATGGTACTTTTACTATCAGTGCCACCCTCGATGACAAATAGGAAAGCGCGCTCATTGCCTTCCCGTGGGCGAATATCGATGTGTTTGCCTGGCAACCATCTGATATCCCCGGTGTTCCCAGGGAGGTAATCAAGCACCACCTTGCTGTCTGCCCACATGCCTGACTCGTCAAGCAGAAGGTCCGAAAGCAAGCCTTGGAGCGGCAGCAGTTCATTGTCCAGGAGATCAAGAAACTTGAGGCAGCTGGTTTGGTCAGAGGAGTATTACATCCAACGTGGTTAGCAAACCCAGTGGTCGTACGCAAGGCTAACGGAAAATGGAGACTTTGCGTAGATTTCACGGATCTTAACAAGGCCTGCCCAAAGGACCCATTTCCCTTGCCGCGCATCGACAAGATTGTGGATTCCACTTCTGGGTGTGATTTGCTCTCCTTTCTGGATGCATACCCTGGATATCATCAAATCTTTATGTCCAAGGAAGACGAAGAGAAGACCTCATTCATCACCCCATGTGGCACATACTACTTCGTGCGAATGCCTATCGGGTTGAAGTGTGCCGGGTCCAGTTTTGCAAGAGCAGTCCAGATTGGTTTTGAATCATAGTTGCACAAGAACGTTGAAGCTTATATGGATGATGTTGTGGTCAAGACCAAGGACAGATCGACCATCATAAAGGACTTAGAAGAGACGTTTGCTAATCTGCGCAAGATCAGCTTGAAGCTGAACCCAGAGAAGTGTGTGTTTGGCGTTCCCTCTGGCAAGCTACTTGGTTTCTTTGTGTCCCATCATGGGATAGAGGACAACCCCGATAAGATCAAGGCTATCGAGCAGATTCAGGCACCCAAGACAGTTAAGGATGTGAGGCGTTTGACGGGGTGCGTTGCCGTGCTTAGCAGATTCATCTCCAAGTCTGCCGAGCGCGCCTTGCCGTTCTTCAAAATTCTGAAGAAGGCAGGACCCATGAAGTGGACTCCAGAAGCAGACGCGGCACTGCAAGATTTGAAGACCTACTTGTCTTCTGTGCCCACTTTGGTTGCTCCTAAACAACAAGAGCCGTTGCTGCTATACCTGGCGGCAACTAATCAAGTGGTTAGTACAGCACTAGTGGCGCAGCGGGAAGTAGAGGAAGCAGCAGCCTCAGCCAGTGTTCCTTCCGGGGGAGAGAATGTGCACAGCACGGCAAGGCCAGACGTAGATCAAGATGGAGAAGAGCACGGCAGCGGAGTCAACCCCAATGACGCGGCAAGGAATAAAGTGGTGCAGTGCCCAGTATACTTTCTCAGCTCTCTATTACAGGGGGCTAGATCCAGGTATTCTGGCGTGCAAAAATTGATTTTTGGCCTAGTCATGGCCTCAAGGAAACTGCGCCACTACTTCCAAGCCCATTAGATCACGGTTCTCACCCATTTCCCTTTGCAAAGGATACTCTAAAACCCTGAGGCTACCAGCAGAATAGTGGAGTGGGCATTGGAGTTATTCAGCTTTGGGTTAAAGTTTGAAAGCACATCAAAAATTCAGAGCAGAGCACTGGCAGAGTTTATTAAAGAATGGACGCCAACCCCTGATGAAGAGGTACTGGAGACAGTTATTCCCCGCAAGGAAGCACCCCAAGAATGGATTATGTATTTCGATGGTGCCTTCTCCCTACAAGGTGCAGGGGCTGGCTTGCTTCTCGTTGCTCCCACTGGGGAGCACCTGAAGTACGTCGTCCAGATGCATTTTCCCTGGGAGGAGGCGACCAACAATACTGCAGAGTATGAAGGGCTCCTTGCCGGACTCAGGATTGCAACAGAGTTGGAAATCAAGAAACTAATCATTCAAGGAGATTCACAGCTTGTGGTACAACAAGTCAACAAGGATTACCAAACTGCATTGATGGAGGCATACGTCGAGGAATTGAGAAGACTGGAGGAGCGCTTCGATGGATTGCAAACAGAGCAGGTGCCCCGTGCGGAAAACAGCATTGCTGATCATCTGTCGAAGTGCGCTGCGCAGAAGCTTCCTGTGGAACCAGGAAATTTTGTTCTCCGACTTACATAGCCCTCCGTATCCCCGGCAACAATGCCCTGAAAGAGGAGGAAACTGGACTCCGGCAAGCCTCTCCTAGTAGAGCCTCCTGGGGCTCCCGGCAGAGAGCTTGACGGGAAGAACTCCCCTTTAGCTAATGAGCTACCCCCTCCCACCAGACCATCGGTCCTCGTGGTCGAAGGGTGCGCTCCAACGAAGGAGGAGGTGCCGCTAGTCCTCGTTGCCGAGCCCCAGGCTCCAACTTGGGCATGGCACATAGTTCATTTCCTCCAAACCGGAGAACTTCCCGAAGAGCAAGAAGAAGCTGAAAGAGTAGCCCGGAGGGCCAGTATGTATCAGTTTGTCGATGACACACTATACAGAAGAAGGCCCAATGGTGTGAAATTGAAGCGCATTTGCTGGGAAGAAGGAAAGAAGCTGCTGGCAGAAATACACAAAGGCATGTGCGGCTCCCACATTGGATCAAGGGCTTTGGTTGGGAAAGCATTCCGGCAAGGATTCTATTGGCCGCAGCCCTCTAAGATGCGGTCGAGCTAGTCACCAAGTGTGAAGCCTGTTAGTTCGATTCCAAGAATATCCATCTGCCAGCCCAAGCTCTTCAGACAATCCCTTTGTCATGGCCATTTTTGGTCTGGGGGCTCGATATCCTCGGCCCTTTCCCTCGAGCTGTCGGGGGCTTTGAATTCTTGTTCATTGCAATCGACAAGTTTACAAAGTGGCTGGAAGTAGAAGCCGTGAGGAAGGTGACTGCTCAGTCAGCTATCAAGTTCTTGAAAGGATTGGTGTGCCGCTTCGGGGTCCCTGCCCGGATCATCACTAACAACGGCACCCAATTCACGAGCCACGCCTTCATGCAATATGTTCATGCCCTGGGAAGCAAGATCTCATTTGCCTCTGTTGCACATCCCAGAAGCAATGGACAAGCTGAGAGGGCGAACGCTGAAGTGTTGCGAGGACTCAAGATGAGAACATTTGATAGACTGCAGAAGTGCGGCAGGCGATGGATCGATGAGCTGCTGGTGGTTCTTTGGTCCCTTAGAACGACACCAAATCGAGCTACCGGGCAGACTCCCTTCTCCCTAGTCCATGGGGCAGAAGCAGTTATCCCCACGGAACTCATTTACTGGTCACCTCGATTGCTTGCCTATGATGCAGTAGCGCAAGGACAGCACCGGCGTGACGATGCTGTGCTTCTCGAGGAGAACCGTCTCCGGGCTGCTACGCGTGCTACACGCTACCAGCAAGCCCTGCGTCGCTATGACAGCCGTAGGGTTCATGCCCGGTGTTTTGAGGAAGGCGACCTTGTCCTTAGGCACGTTCAATCCGCCAAGGGTATAAACAAGTTGACGCCGAAGAGGGAAGGCCCTTACCGGGTGGTGCGAGTCACCAGACCTGGCGCAGTCCGTCTGGAGACCGGAGATGGCATTCAATTGCAAAACTCATGGAATATTGAGCATCTCCGCAAGTTCTACCTGTAAGGCGCGGCTGTCGGGCCCTGCCCGGTAGCCACTCATTTGTACAGGCCTTGCCTCAGTTGCATGTAACCCCTTGTACAAAGCCACGTGCAGACCCTGAGGAATAGAGAAATAAATGAAGCGCTGGGGGGCCCCGACAAGTTGCATGCGTGCATAAGCATATCATGAGCATCGCATGTTCATGTAGATAAGATCGCATATGGCATCATTTTCATCTGCATAAACTACAGCCTCCTGCCGTGGACTTGGTCCCCAAGAGGAGATGAGAAGACAAGCCTACACTGCGATCCCCGGCAAGCCAAACAGATAAGTTCTTTCTCCTAATCCATACGTGTTTTGTAGGTAAAGACTTGTGCATAAGAAAACCTCGCTGCCCTTTGAAACTTAGGTGCTCCCATCCTTTGACTCAAATGTTGCTTCGGTCAAGATGGTCGCAGTGGCCTTTGATGGAAAAGGACTGGCGGGGGGCTAGTCCCTCTTTACGTTTTGGCCCGGTAGGCCTAACTACGCGGCAACAAAACTGATGGTACCTGCAGGATAGCCTACCGGGGGAAACTTGTTTAACTACAAGTATAGAGGCATCCCACCTCTGCATGGACATGCTACATGCACAAGCACCTGGCAAGGTTTATCTTTTTCATTAATATGTGATACGTCTCCAACGTATCTATAATTTTTTATTGTTCCATGCTATTACAATATCTGTTTTGGATGTTTTATATGCATTAATATGCTATTTTCTATGATTTTTGGGACTAACATATTAACCTAGAGCCCAGTGCCAGTTTCTGTTTTTTCCTTGTTTTAGAGTTTTGTAGAAAAGGAATACCAAATGGAGTCCAAACGGAATAAAACTTTCGCGATGATTTTTCTTGGACCAGAAGACACCCAGGAGACTTGGAGTGCAAGTCGGAAGAGCCGCGAGGCGGCCACAAGGGCGGAGGGTGTGCCCAGGGGGGAAGGGCGCGTCCCCCGACCTTGTGGGCCCCTCGTAGCCCCTCTGACCTAGATCTTTCGCCTATATATACTCTTATACCCCAAAAACATCCAGGGGGGCAACAAAACCACTTTTCCACCACCGCAACCTTCTGTACCCGTGAGATCCCATCTTGGGGCCTTTTTCGGCATCCTGCCGGAGGGTGATTCAATCACGGAGGGCTTCTACATCAACACCATTGCCTCTCCGATGAAGCGTGAGTAGTTTATTTCAGACCTACGGGTCCATAGCTAGTAGCTAGATGGCTTCTTTTCTCTCTTTGATTCTCAATACAAAGTTCTCCTCGATGTTCTTGGAGATCTATTTGATGTAATACTCTTTTGCGGTGTGTTTGCCGAGATCCGATGAATTGTGGATTTATGATCAGCTTATCTATGAATATTATTTGAATCTTCTCTGAATTCTTATATGCATGATTTGATATCTTTGCAAGTCTCTTCGAACTATCGATTTGGTTTGGCCAACTAGATTGGTTTTTCTTGCAATGGGAGAAGTGCTTAGCTTTGGGTTCAATCTTGCGGTGTTCTTTCCCAGTGACAGTAGGCGCAGCAAGGCACATATTGTATTGTTGCCATCGAGGATAAAAAGATGGGGTTTTCATCATATTGCTTGAGATTATCCCGCTACATCATGTCATCTTACTTAATGCGTTACTCTGTTCTTATGAACTTAATACTCTAGATGCAGGCAGGAGTCGGTCGATGTGTGGAGTAATAGTAGTAGATGCAGAATCGTTTCGGTCTACTTGACACGGACGTGATGCCTATATTCATGATCATTGCCTTATATATCGTCATAACCTTGCGCTTTTCTATCAATTGCTCGGCAGTAATTTGTTCACCCACCGTAATAATTTCTATCTTGAGAGAAGCCTCTAGTGAAACCTATGGCCCCCGGGTCTATTTTCCATCATATAAGTTTCCGGTCTACAATTTCCGTTTCCTATTTCTTTTACTTTGCAATCTTTACTTTCCGTTCCATAAACCAAAAATACCAAAAATATTACTTTACCGTTTATCATCTCTATCAGATCTCACGTTGCAAATAACCGTTAAGGGATTGACAACCCCTTTATCGCGTTGGGTGCAAGGTTGGTGTTTGTTTGTGCAGGTATTCGGTGACTTGAGCGTTGTCTCCTACTGGATTGATACCTTGGTTCTCAAAAGCTGAGGGAAATACTTACTCTACTTTGCTGCATCACCCTTTCCTCTTCAAGGGAAAAACCAACGAAAGCTCAAGAAGTAGCAGGAAGGATTTCTGGCGCCGTTGCCGGGGAGTTCTACGCCAAGCCAAGACATACCAAGTACCCATCATAAACTCTCATCCCTCGGATTACATTATTTGCCATTCGTCTCTTGTTTTCCTCTCCCCCACTTCTAAAATGATTTTCGAAAAGATTTGCCTTTCCTTCGCACTCCTTTTTGTTCATCTCTTTTTCCATGGTCGAATCTAGAAGAGCTTCCGTTTTTCTCCCAGGTTCAAGTACCTTGGACAACCCATTTGTCCTTTCTAAGCTTATAAATAATGATGCTTTGGAAAAACTTACTGGGATAGTTGAGGAGGACTTCAATCTTGATTAAGATGATCCCGGAATTTTTCGTTATTTGCTTGATGAATCTTCGAAAGATGCTTGGGATCGACTGTTGAGGTTTCGAGCCAGCTATGTGCCCCAATATCAAATAGAGGTTTACTTAAAAAGCTTTTATTTTGGCCTTCCCCCTTCTTTTAAGCAAGTTTTGGATTCTATTTTTGAAAACAGTTTTCTTGGAGGGGATGACATCGATACTTATGAGAAGATGAAATCTATATTCGGGCACCCCAAGGAAAAGGATGTTGAATCTTCCGCCATTATGAGTTTTTATCAAAATGAAATAATCAAAGAGATGAAGGCAAGTTTAGATGCAAATTTTCGCAATGTGCTTAACCTTTCTTCTACGATCAATGGCCATGTGCTCTCACAAAACAGAAAGATAAATGCCATAGATAAGAAATTTTCTCTTTTCTTCCCAAATGCCAAAGATGATAATACTTAGATCTATTCGTGTTTTATGCCTAGCTAAGGGCGTTAAACAATAGCGCTTGTTGGGAGGCAACCCAATTTTATTTTTGTTTTTGCTTTTTAGGTTCTGTTTTGCAATAAATATTTCATCTAGCCTCTGGTTAGATGTGGTTTTGTGTTTTAATTAGTGTTTGTGCCAAGTAAGACCTTTAGGATGGCTTACGGTGATAGTTGATTTGATCCTGCTGAAAAACAGAAACTTTTGTGTCCAGTCCCAGAATTGTTTAAATTCACTGGAGCGTGGAATAACTCTGAATTTTTTACACAAGATTGATATACGAATTTCCTCTGTTGTCCTAATTTTTCAGAATTTTTGGATTTACAGAAGTATTATAACGATTCAGATCTTCGCAGACTGATCTGTTTTTGACAGATTCTGTTTTTTATGTGTTGTTTGCCTATTTTGATGAATCTATGGCTAGTATCGGGGGGTATGAACCATGGAAAATTTGGAATACAGTAGATATTACACCAATATAAATAAAGAATGAGTTCACAACAGTACCAAAAGTTGTGATTTATTTTCTTATACTAACGGAGCTTATGAGAATTTCTGTTGAGTTTTGTGTTGTGAAGTTTTCAAGTTTTGGGTAAGGATTTGATGGACTATGGAATAAGGAGTAGCAAGAGCCTAAGCTTGGGGATGCCCAAGGCACCCCAAGGTAATATTCAAGGATGTCAAAAAGCCTAAGCTTGGGGATGCCCCGGGAAGGCATCCCCTCTTTCGTCTTCATCTATTGGTAACTTTACTTCAGGCTATATTTTTATTCACCACATGATATGTGTTTTGCTTGGAGCGTCTTGTATGATTTGAGTCTTTGCTTTTTAGTTTGCCACAATCATCCTTGCTGTACACACCTTTTGACAGAGACACGCATGAATCGTGATTTATTAGAATGCTCTATGTGCTTCACTTATATCTTTTGAGCTAGGCAAATTTGCTCTAGTGCTTCACTTATATCTTTTTAGAGCACGGCGGTCATTTTATTTTATAGAAATTGATGAAATCTCGCACTTCACTTATATTATTTTGAGAGTCTTTCTAAAAAGCATGGTAATTTGCTTTGGTTATAAAACTAGTCCTAATATGATAGGCATCCAAAAGGGATATAATAAAAACTTTCATATATAGTGCATTGAATACTATGAGAAGTTTGATTCCTTATGATTGTTTTGAGATATGAACATGGTGATATTAGAGTCATGCTAGTGAATAGTTGTGAATTTGAGAAATACTTGTGTTAAATTTTGTGAGTCCCGTAGCATGCACGTATGGTGAACCGTTATGTGATGAAGTCGGAGCATGATTTATTTTCTGATTGTCTTCCTGATGAGTGGCGGTCGGGGACGAGTGATGGTCTTTTCCTACCAATCTATCCCCCTAGGAGCATGCGTGTAGTACTCTGTTTTGATGACTAATAGATTTTTGCAATAAGTATATGAGTTCTTTATGACTAATGTTGAGTCCATGAACAATACGCACTCTCACCTCTCCGCCATTGCTAGCCTCTCTTGTACCACGCAACTTTCGCCGGTGCCATAAACCCACCACATATATTTCCTCAAAACAGGCACCATACCTACCTATTATGGCATTTCCATAGCCATTCCGAGATATATTGCCATGCAACTTTCCACCGTTCCGTTATTATGACACGCTTCATCATTGTCATATTGCTTTGCATGATCATGTAGTTGACATCGTATTTGTGGCAAAGCCACCGTTCATCATATTTATATACTTGTCACTCTTGATTCATTGCACATCCCGGTACACTGCCGAAGGCATTCATATTGAGTCATATCTTGTTCTAGCATCGAGTTGTAAGTAAATAAAAGTGTGATGGTCTTCATTATTAGAGCATTGTCCCATGTGAGGAAAGGATGATGGAGACTATGATTCCCCCACAAGTCGGGATGAGACTCCGGACGAAAAAAAAGAGGCCAAAAAAATGAAAGAAGGCCCATAAAAAAAATTAGAGAAAAGAAAGAAGGGACAATGTTACTATCCTCTTTGCCACACTTGTGCTTCAAAGTAGCACCATGATCTTCATGATAGAGAGTCTCCTATGATATCACTTTCATATACTAGTGGGAATTTTTCATTACAGAACTTGGCTTGTATATTCCAATGATGGGCTTCCTCAAATTGCCCTAGGTCTTCGTGAGCAAGCAAGTTGGATGCACACCCACTTAGTTTTCTTTTTGGGCTTTCATAAACTTATAGCTCTAGTGCATCCGTTGCATGGCAATCCCTACTCACTCACATTGATATCTATTAATGGGCATCTCCATAGCCCATTGATACGCCTAGTTGATGTGAGACTATCTCCTCCTTTTTGTCTTCTCCACAACAACCTTCTATTCCACCTATAGTGCTATGTCCATGGCTGTCGGTGGAAACGACACCTATGGGATCGCGTGGACCCCTTTACGGTTCGGCAGGTATGAGGAGTGCATAAAGAGCAGATCTAACGATCAACACGATGGATTTTTACCCAGGTTCGGGCCGCTGAGAAGCGTAAAACCCTAGTGCTGCTTGGCTGTGTTTATCTTGTGTTCTACTACTCTTGGACTAGCTACTATGCGTGTCTAGTCCAAAAAGTCCGAATCCTTCCACAGTACGCCTCGGGCCACCTTTTATATGTCAAAGGGGTCGCCACAGTGGCACACAGGAGGTGGAAAGTATCTACAGTGTACAAGTTTATCGCCTGACATCATAGGACAAACGCATTTAATGTGCTGCCTACGTGCCTTCTTGCTTTATCGGGGATGGCAACAGAGCCCGTCCCGTCCGTCGCCGCCTCGCCTTGCTTCGATGCGCATCCATGCTGATGAGGCATGCAGCGCCATGCTGGCTGGCTAGCCGTTGTGCTGGTGCGGTGATAGGGCCTTCATGAAGATCTGCCTGCCACCACGCAGGTGCTTGGCTAGTTGGCTTAGAAGCCGCATGCTGCCACGCAGGTGCTCGCCTAGTTGGCGGGCTGGTCGTCGCATCAGAATGGCCGTGGGGTAGTGGAACGTTGGCAGGTGCGGGCCTGGCCGCGGCCCCACTGATGCTCCCGGCAAGGGTCTTGCCGGGGTCTCGCCTCCGTCCCCGGCAAGGATCTTGTTGAGGGTCTTGTGGCCGTCCCCGGCAAGGATCTTGCCGGGGGTCTTGTGGCCGTCCCCGGCAAGGATCTTGCCGGGGGTCTTGCGGCCGTCCCCAGCAAGGATCTTGCCGGGGGTCTCCGTCTTCTGGTCCTTATCTAGACTCGCAGGCCTTTGGTCTTCACAAAGATCTGCATGCCACCACGCAGGCGCCCCTGAGTCTTTCCTTCCACTACCCCGCCGAGCATGGCCGCAGGTGTGGCTACGACTGCCTGTGCACAAGTAAAGGGGTACAAAAAGGCCCCTACTTTTGTACACCGACAGGAGCCCCCGGGCCTGGGCCACACATAAGCGCGAAGCATTGTTGGGCCAGGCCCAGAACGGTGCGCTGGCACGCGTGGCAGAGTTTTAACTATGGTAACTTCTTCGCCAGTTGCGCTTTCCCATGATCCGCATTGAGTGCGTGATGTGGGGGTCGTGCGTGGAACGGTCGCAGCATGCTTGCGTCGCCTCATGGTGAATAGTGAAGAGGCGGCCCGCACCTTCCCCATAAAAAAGAGGAAGCTGCAGGGGCGCTGCTCATTTACAAAGTGGACTCGGGTCATGGGAAACGGTTGTCCCACTTGTCTCCTCAATTTCGGCTCGCCTGCCACGTGTCCTCCATGCCTCATGGAGGGTAGGTGGCAGATACGGAGGGCACGGGCCTTAACACCGAGGCGGGAAGCCGGGCGTTGCTGATTGGAGCAGCGGGTTGGTCTTGATTCCTTGCGCCTCTGGCGGCCGGATTGGTCGAGTGGGGCGGCCGCCCTTAGGTTGGGGGGGGGGGGGCCGAGCCCCAGCCCCGCCCCTCTATAAAAAGGGAAGAGGGACGGTGTTCTTCTGCATTCATCTTCTTCCTGCTTGGTCCCTCTCCTTCACTCGTCATGGTGAGGGTGCGCGCCAGCGCTCCAATGGCGGCGACGAGGGCTTCTGCTCGACAGCGTGTCCCCCCTCCTCCGGAGCTCATGGCGGCAGAGCCCGCCATGAGAGGAAGAGGGAGGGGGCGAGGCCGAGGCCACCGTGGCGCTCGGGGGAGAGGAGGACGGGGCGGCGCACTGGCCGCGCTTCCGCCAATCGCTTCCCCTCCAATGGAAGGCCATGTCGGAGATCAGCCCCGCGAGTTCTTCATCAGGCTGTACAAACCAGTGTGCGGTCACCTCCGCCTCTCCACCCCGTTTGCTCGGGTAATGGAGCTTGACCCGCCACAGGCCTTGAGGATGCATATGAGGGGCTGCGGGAACGGCGGCATGTGGGTCGACGTCGACTTCCCCGCCCCTCACGTCATGTACTTCCGCCGTGGGTGGAAGACCTTTGCCCGTGCCCATAGCCTGTCGGAGGGGCACGTTCTCCAGTTCAAATTAATGGAGAACGGCCTACTCTCCGTCAAGGTCTTCGGGCGCTCGGGAATCCGCTTAGGGTGCTGCGTGGAGAGCTACACTGACAACGAAACCTCCTCCTCGAGCGACAGTGACAAGGAGGACAGCTACAGCGGCGACGATGGTAGCGGGCGGGAGGACGCCGATTCCGACTCCGGCTGACCATCGGTGGCAGCACCATCCTCGGCCTCGTGCCTCGCCGAGGGCAATCCCTGTCATGCTCTCCATCGGCGCGTTCCCCGTCGCCTCTTGTTTGCCTTCACCTACTGCACATGGGAGGAAAATGGCAAGAACAGAGATTACGGGGCACTTATCTTTCTTTTAACTTGTAGGCACTTGCCAAATCTTAATTTCTAAATAATGTAATCTCTCGAGCCCATGCTTGTGTCTTGTAACATTCGTACTTGTATCAGCATGTCAGTGAAAAAGACCAGCCTTGCCGGGAACCCGTGCATGTATACGTCCATGCAGAGGCGAAATGCCTCTTTAGTGCAAATAAACGAGTCCTCTCGGCAAGTTATCCTGCCGGTGCCCTCTGTGCCTGCCGGAGAATCACATCTGCCGGGTTACAGACAAAGGATCCAGCCCCTCGTCACCCTTCTTTTAGCAAAGGCTACTACAACCATCCTGACCGAAGCAGCGTTCGGGCCAGGGATGGGAGCACCCGATTCTAAAAGAGAGTGGTGAGGTTTTCTAATGCACAAGTCACAGGTTACGAACACGAATGGGCAAGAGATGAACTTTATCTGTTTTCTTTTGCCGGGGATCGCTGTGCCGAGCAGTCTTCCCAACTTCTTGCCGGAGCCGAGTCCTTGGCGGAATTGAGTGTCCTTGCCGCGGCTGGAAAGAAGGGAGGATAGGAGTATGGAACCTTGGCAGTCCACTAACATTTATTGGAATCAAAAAGTAGTACAATATCCTGGACAAGCATGCATATACGTATACACATAAACATGGAAATCAATGGGAAACTGTACATACTAAAGGTTTCTCTAACTGTATACACATAAACATGGAAATCAATGGGAAACTGTACATACTAAAGGTTTCTCTAACTGTGCACAAGGTCTGCGCCTGGCTTTGTACATAGGGTTATATGCCTTGCCGGCAAGGCTAGTACAAAAAGGGGGTTGTCGGGGCTCCCGGCAACCGCACCTTAGGGGTAAAACTTGCGAAGATGTTCGATATTCCAGGAATTGCTCACCGGAATGCCATCTTCGGTCTCCAGGCGGACTGCGCCGGGCCTGGTGACTCGTATTACCCGATAAGGGCCTTCCCACTTCGGCGTCAACTTGTTGGAATTCTTGGCCGACTGAACATGCCGAAGAACAAGGTCGCCTTCCTCAAGGCTTCGGGCGTGAACCTTGCGGCTATGATAGCGGCGCAAGGCATGCTAGTAGCGAGGAGCTCGCACGGCAGCCTGAAGATGATCTTCCTCAAGGAGCGTCGCATCATCTTGGCGCAACTGCTCTTGCTCAAGCTCATCATAAGCGAGCACTCGAGGTGACCCGTATATGAGTTCCGTGGGGAGAACTGCTTCTGCCTCGTATACCAGGGCAAAGGGTGTCTGGCCAGTGGCTCGATTTGGCGTCGTTATGATTGACCAAAGAACCGTTGGCAATTCATCAACCCAGCGCCTTCCGCACTTGTGTAGCCTGTCAAAAGTTCTGGTCTTGAGGCCTCGCAACACTTCTGCCTTCGCCCTCTCAACCTGGCCGTTACTTCTGGGATGAGCAACAGAAGCAAAACAAACCTTGCTGCTGAGGTCTTGGATGTACTGCATGAAGGTGTGGCTCGTGAACTGCGTGCCGTTATCGGTGATGACTCTATTTGGCACACCAAAACGGCAGACTAGTCCTTTGAAGAACTTGACGGCTGATTGTGCTGTCACATTTCTCACCGGTTCCACTTCCGGCCACTTTGTGAACTTGTCGATTGCGACGTACAAGTACTCAAAGCCCCCGACAACATGGGGAAAGGGGCCCAGTATGTCGAGCCCCCAGACCGAAAATGGCCAGGAAAGAGGGATTGTCTGAAGAGCTTGAGCTGGTTGGCGGAGTTTCTTTGAATGGAACTGACAGGCTTCACACTTGGTTACTAGTGCAGTTACATCTTGGAGAGCAGTGGGCCAGAAGAAACCTTGCCGGAACGCTTTGCCAGCAAGGGCTCTTGACCCTGTGTGGGAGCCACACATGCCTCCATGTATCTCTGCCAACAGCTCCAGTACGTCCTCCCGAGGAATGCACTTCAATTTCACACCGTTCGGTCTCCTTCTGTATAAGGCATCATCCACAAACTGGTATATGCTGGAACGACGGGCTACCTTTTATGCCTCTTCTTGCTCCTCAAGGAGTTCCCCTGTTTGGAGGAAATAAACAGTGCGCTGTGCCCATGCCGGAGCCTGGGGCTCGACGGCAAGGACTAAAGGCTCATCCCCGGCCGTAGGGGCAGCTGCTTCTACTGTCAGGGCTTGGGGCCCTGTCGGAGGCCGCTGCTCCCCGGCAAGCTTGGGATACCCGGCAACTTCCTTGCCGGTGGCTCCTGGGAGCTCAGCGGGAAAGTACTTGTCGGGGCCTGCCTTCCTTCGCTTGTTCTGTCCCGCTGATGACTCAACGGATGGCTAGGTTAATTGAAGCACAAAAGTACCTGGTTCCACAGGCAACTTGAGGGCAGCACGTTTCGACAAGTCGTCGGCGATGCTGTTCTCCGCTCGGGGAACATGCTCTGCTTGTAGGCCGTCGAAACGCTCCTCCAACCTCCTCACTTCATCCACATAGGCCTCCATCAACGGGCTCTGGTAATCTTTGTTAACTTGTTTGACGACAAGCTGCGAATCACCCCTAACGATGAGCTTCCTGATTCCGAGGTCTGCCGCGATCCTAAGACCAGCAAGCAATCCTTCGTACTCCGCAGTGTTGTCTGTTGATTTTTCCTGGGGAAAGTGCATCTGGACCATGTACTTGAGGCGCTCTCCGGTGGGTGCGACGAGTAGCACACCAGCACCAGCACCTTGCAGTGAGAAAGCTCCATCAAAGTACATAATCCAATCACGGCTCGTCTCCTTGCCGGGAAGGGTGGTTTCCTGAATTTCTTCGTCGGGCGTTGAGGTCCATTCTGCTATGAACTCTGCCAAGGCTCGGCTCTTGATTGTTGAAGTACTTTCAAACTTGAGGCCAAAGCTCGACAGCTCCAACGCCCACTCCACAACCCTCCCAGTTGCATCCGGGTTGTGCAAGATTCGTTGCAAAGGGAGGCGGGTGACGAAGGTGATCTCATGCGCCTGGAAATAGTGACACAGCTTTCTCGAGGCCATAAGGAGGCCGAAAAGTAGCTTCTGTATACCAGAATATCTTGATCTAGCCCCCTGCAAGAGGGAACTGACAAAATAAACCGGGTGCTGCATCACCTTCTTCTTCTGTTTGACTTCGCCCACTTGCGCAGACTCTGTCTTGCCGGGATCGGGCTTTGCTGGGGGTTCCGCCTTGCCGGCATCAGGCCTTGCCGGGGAGAGCTCCGACCCATCATCCGACGGCTTCGCCGCTGCCGCTGCTTCTTCCTCAACTTCTCTCTGCGCTACTAGCGCGGCGCTGACCACTTGATTCGTCGCCGCTAGATATAGCAGCAACGGCTCTTGCGGTTTAGGCGCGACTAGTATTGGCGTGGAGGAGAGGTACCTCTTCAAATCTTGCAGCGCTGCCTCTGCCTCCGGAGTCCATTTCACTGGACCCGCCTTTTTCAAAACTTTGAAAAAGGGGAGGGCGCGCTCAGCAGATTTGGAGATGAACCTACTCAGAGCAGCAACACAGCCTGCGAGCGTACGGACATCCTTGACTCGTCTTGGCGCCTCAATCTGCTCAATTGCTTTGATCTTGTCGGGATTTGCTTCGATTTCACGTTGAGACACAAAGAACCCAAGAAGTTTGCCAGATGGGACGCCGAACACGCACTTCTCTGGGTTGAGCTTGAGGTTGATCTTGCGCAGGTTTGCAAATGTTTCCTCTAAATCCTGCACTAGTGTGGCCTTGTCCTTGGTGCTGACCACTATATCATCCATATATGCTTCCATATTTCTGTGCAGTGGGGGTTCAAAACCAATCTGGACTGCCCTTGCAAATGTCGAACCGGCGCTCTTCAACCCGAAAGGCATTCGTATAAAACAATACGTACCACATTGGGTGATGAACGCGGTTTTCTCTTCATCCTCCTTCATCATGAAGATTTGGTGGTATCCTGAGTAGGCGTCAAGGAATGACAGCAAGTCACACCCGGCAGTGGAGTCCACGATCTGGTCAATGCGTGGCAAAGGGCAAGGATCCTTTGGACAGGCTTTATTGATGTCTGTATAATCAATACACAGCCTCCATTTCCCATTCGCCTTGCGCACCACAACCGGATTGGCCAACCAGGTTGGGTGGAGCACTCCTCTGACTAAACCTGCCGCCTCCAACTTCCTAATCTCTTTGATGATAAACTCTTGCCGCTCCAAAGCTTGCTTCCTGACCTTCTGTTTGACGGGCCGCACATGAGGACAGACAGCAAGGTGGTGCTCAATCACCTCCCTAGGAACGTCGGGGATGTCAGATGCTTGCCATGCAAACACATCGACATTCTCCCGCAGGAAGGCGACGAGCGCGCTTTCCTATTTGCTGTCGAGGGTGGAGCTTATGGTGAAAGCTCCGCCCATGCCATCCTCCTTGATGGGCACCTTCTTGGTCTCTGGTGGCACTGCCTTGGATTTCTTGCTCTTGCCGGTGGAGCTCTCTGGCACGTCCTCCTCGATGAAAGTGCAACACTCCGAAGAGGTGCGCTTGCCGGAGTGGGTGCAGGAGGTCTTGCCGGGGCAAGAGGTCTTGCCGGTCTTCTTCTCCCAGGGAGCTCCAGTGGCAGGAGCGAGTGCCTTGGCGGCCAGTGCTATGACCGCCTCCCGGTAGAGCTGGTCGGCGCAGATGAGCGCGTCTTTCTTGTCAGAGTTGACAGTGATGATGCTCATTGGGCCGGGCATCTTCAGCGTGCTGTAAGCGTAGTGCGATGCCGCCATAAACTTAGCCAATGCTGGACGGCCAAGGATCCCATTATATGGTAACGGGATCTTGGCAACATCAAAGATGATCTTTTCTGTCCTGTAGTTCAGCTCACCACCAAATGTGACTGATAGCGTAATCTTTCCCCTGGGCTGGCTTCTCCCTGGATTGACCCCTTGAAACGTGCCCGTCTCTTCAAGATCTCCATCAGGGATTTGCAACCGCTTGATCACCTTGGGCGAAATCAAGTTCAGGCCGGCCCCACCATCCACTAACATTTTTGTCACCTTGAGGTTGCGAATTGTTGGTGAGACCAACAACGGCAAGCACCCGACCGCAGTTGTGCGGTCAGGGTGATCCTCAGCGTCAAAAATGATAGGCGTGTTGGACCACCTCAATGGCTTCTGGGCATCGATCGACGGCTCTGTCGCATTGATCTCACATGCCCACTGTTTAAGTTGGCAGTGAGAAGAATGTAACGAGCCACCACCATCGATGCACATGGCTTCTGTGGCTTTTTGGAACTCGTGCTCGCTGGAATCGTCGTCCTCTTCATGGTCATCATCTCCCTCTTTCTTGTCGCGGCCTCGAGCAGGCCTCTCTTGTTGCTTATACTTGCCGCGGCGCCCTCCTTGGCCACTGCGCTTCTTGCCGGGCCTGTCAGCACCATCCTGGCCCTTCTCTTTGTCTCGCCTTTCATACTCAGCTTTCTGTCTCTCCACAAGCTGCTCGACCTGCCGGCAGTTCTGGAGGTCATGGCCATTGGTGCGGTGGATCTTGCAGTATTGCTTGTCGGAGCCCTCCGGCTTGTCGGCGGCCGCCAAGTCCTAGCAGGTAGCGCACCCGGCAACCTCCTTGCCGGGGTCGTCAGCCTTGGCCTTCTTGGCGGTGCCGGGGTTGCCAGATTCCTCGACGGCAAGCACGGTCTTGCCCTTGCGCTTTCTGTTGCGTCGTCGGCCCTTCTTTGCTGGGGCGACGACATCCTCGTCTTCAGAGTCACTTCCCACACTGGCATCTTCGCCGGGGTACTTCCTTCCCTCTTCAGCTCGAGCACATCTATCGGCCAGAACATAAAGCTCGGCAACATCCGTGATCTTGTTCATCGCCAGCTCCTCACACATCTTGCGGTTGCGCATGTTCTGATGGAACGCGCTGACGACAGCAGCAGGATGAACATCCGGGATGTTGTACTGCACACGACTGAATCTCTGTATGTATTTGCGCAAGGATTTGCTATCCTTCTGTGGGATGAGATGTAAATCACTTGCCTGGCCAGGAGCCGTATGGCCTCCAGTGAAGGCGCCAACGAACTCATGGCACAGGTCCGACCAAGAGGAGATGGAATCTACTGGCAGGTGCATCAACCACGACCTGACGTTGGGCTTGAGCACCAACGGGAAGTAGTTAGCAAGCACCTTGCCATCCCGAGCTCCGGCAGCTTGCATGGCGATAGTGTAAATGCTCAGGAACTCGAACGGATGAGCTTTGCCGTCGTACTTCTCCGGGACCTCTGGTTTGAACGTGTGGGTAGTGGGCCACTGGAACCGCCGCAGCTCACGGGTAAAGGCTGGACAAGCTACCTCGTAAGGCAGGTCACCAGTATCCCCCGGCGCAGGCCTGTACACAGTGGGCCGTGCACGCCTATCAGATTGCTGGCATGCATCCTGTCGCCGCTCGATGGTAGTTCGAGCGTCCTCCTTGCATCGTTCCCGAAGAACTTGACGTTGGTCACGACGAGTTCGTGGGTTCGACGATGCCGTGGATCCATCATCACGGGCATCGACTTGCCGAGCTGGCGACCGTTGCTGGCGTGGTGGAGGGGAGTGCACCGTGGTTGCGGCGCCTCTGGCCTTTCCGCCGTCGACACGCACCGGCTCGGTGGACCGACGCCGCGAAGGGCCTGCCTCCTGATACCCACCTTATTGGCATGGCCAATAAGGCTGTGGATAGCAGCCCTCCACTCCTCCTGCTTCTCCGCAATAGGAGGAAAGTCGAGGAGCAACGACGCTCGTGCTAGCGCCTCTGCTGGCGTGGGGGGCAGCGACAAGCGTGAGGAACGGGAGGTGCTCGGACTTCCAACCATGTTGGAAGGAGCCCCCTCACGGTTTCGCGGCTGCGCGCCATTTCCACCAGTATCATGGCATGCATGCTGGCCCTATGCATCTCGAGGATGACGCTGAGGGCTCCTTCCGTGGGAACGCCCGTGGTCTCCAACGTCGTGGTGCCGTTCCTTGCGCACGACCTGGGAAGGCCGTGGCGCGGGCGCCGGCCGAGGTGCCCCGGAGGTCACCACGCCGCCCCGAGGCAGCACGGGTCCGTCCCTGGACCTAGCGGCGCGTAGCCCGTCGTCGTGGGCGCGAACGATGCCGCTTGCCTGGCTTTGGTTGCCAGAATGTCGTGGATGCTCGTGATCCGCACCTTCGCCGCCATCCGCGACTGCACCGCCGCCCGTCCGCGCTAGCTCGGGCGGACCGGCTCCAGACGAACCAATCACCGCGATTGCCTTCTTCTTGGGAGCCATGGTGATCCAGGAAAATACGCGCTGATTGCTAGATTAGGTTTGCACCACCTAACACCCCCTACCTGGCGCGCCAAAGATGTCGGTGCAAACGACACCTATGGGATCGCGTGGACCCCTTTACGGTTCGGCAGGGATGAGGAGTGCGCAAAGAGCAGATCTAACGATCAACACGATGGATTTTTACCCAGGTTCGGGCCGCTGAGAAGCGTAAAACCCTAGTCCTGCTTGGCTGTGTTTATCTTGTGTTCTTCTGCTCTTGGACTAGCTACTATGCGTGTCCAGTCCAAAAAGTCCGAATCCTTCCACAGTACGCCTCGGGCCTCCTTTTATATGTTAAAGGGGTCGCCACAGTGGCACACAGGAGGTGGAAAGTATCTATAGTGTACAAGTTTATCGCCTGACATCATAGGACAAACGCATTTAATGCACTGCCTACGTGCCCTCTTGCTTTATCGGGGACGGCAACAGAGCCCGTCCCGTCCGTCGCCGCCTTGCTTCGACGCGCGTCCAAGCTGACGAGGCATGCAGCGCCATGCTGGCTGGCTGGCTGCTGTGCTGGTGCGGTGACAGGGCCTTCACGAAGATCTGCCTGCCACCACGCAGGTGCTTGGCTAGTTGGCTTAGAAGCCACATGCTGCCACGCAGGTGCTCGCCTAGTTGGTGGGCTGGTCGTCGCATCGAAACGGCCGTGGGGCAGCGAAACGTTGGCAGGTGCGGGCCTGGCCGTGGCCCCACTGATGCTCCCGGCAACGGTCTTGCCGGGGTCTCGCCTCCGTCCCCGGCAAGGACCTTGCCAGGGGTCTTGTGGCCGTCCCCGGCAAGGATCTTGCCGGGGGTCTTGTGGCCGTCCCCGGCAAGGATCTTGCCGGGGGTCTCCGTCTTCTGGTCCTTATCTAGACTCGCAGGCCTTTGGTCTTCACAAAGATCTGCATGCCACCACGCAAGCGCCCCTGAGTCTTTCCTTCCTCTGCCCCGCCGAGCATGGCCGCAGGTGTGGCTACGACTGCCCGTGCACAAGTAAAGGGGTACAAAAAGGCCCCTACTTTTGTACACTGACAATGGCTCACGCTCATGTATTGTGTGAAAGTTGAAAAAGTTTGAGAACGTCAAAAGGATGAAACAATTGCTTGGCTTGTCATCGGGGTTATGCATGATTTAAATATTTTGTGTGATGAAGATGGAGCATAGCCAGACCATATGATTTTGTAGGGATAAGCTTTCTTTGGCCATGTTATTTTGAGAAGACATAATTATTTTGTTAGTATGCTTGAAGTATTATTGTTTTTATGTCAATATTAAACTTTTGTTTTGAATCTTACGGATCTGAACATTCATGCCACAATAAAGAGAATTACACGGATAAATATGCTAGGTAGCATTCCACATCAAAAATTCTGTTTTTATCATTTACCTACTCGAGGACGAGTAGGAATTAAGCTTGGGGATGCTTGATACGTCTCCAACGTATCTATAATTTTTTATTGTTCCATGCTGTTATATTATCTATTTTGGATGTTTTATATGCATTAATATGCTATTTTATATGATTTTTGGGACTAACCTATTAACCTAGAGCCCAGTGCCAGTTTCTGTTTTTTCCTTGTTTTAGAGTTTTGTAGAAAAGGAATACCAAATGGAGTCCAAACGGAATAAAACTTTCGCGATGATTTTTCTTGGACCAGAAGACACCCAGGAGACTTGGAGTGCAAGTCGGAAGAGCCGCGAGGCGGCCACAAGGGTGGAGGGCGCGCCCCCCAACCTTGTGGGCCCCTCGTAGCCCCTCTGATCTAGATCTTTCGCCTATATATACTCTTATACCCCAAAAACATCCAGGGGCAACAAAACCATGTTTCCACCACCACAACCTTCTGTACCCGTGAGATCCCATCTTGGGGCCATTTCCGGCATCCTGCCGGAGGGGGATTCGATCATGGAGGGCTTCTACATCAACACCATGGCCTCTCCGATGAAGCGTGAGTAATTTATTTCAGACCTACGGGTCCATAGCTAGTAGCTAGATGGCTTCTTCTCTCTCTTTGATTCTCAATACAAAGTTCTCCTTGATGTTCTTGGAGATCTATTCGATGTAATACTCTTTTGCGGTGTGTTTGCCGAGATCCAAATGAATTGTGGATTTATGATCAGCTTATCTATGAATATTATTTGTATATTCTCTGAATTCTTATATGCATGATTTGATATCTTTGCAAGTCTCTTCGAACTATCGATTTGGTTTGGCCAACTAGATTGGTTTTTCTTGCAATGGGAGAAGTGCTTAGCTTTGGGTTCAATCTTGCGGTGTCCTTTCCCAGTGACAGTAGGGGCAGCAAGGCACATATTGTATTGTTGCCATCGAGGTTAAAAAGATGGGGTTTTCATCATATTGCTTGAGTTTATCCCGCTACATCATGTCATCTTACTTAATGAGTTACTATGTTCTTATGAACTTAATACTCTAGATGCAGGCAGGAGTCGGTCGATGTGTGGAGTAATAATAGTAGATGCAGAATTGTTTCGGTCTACTTGACACGGACGTGATGCCTATATTCATGATCATTTCCTTAGATATCGTCATAACCTTGCGCTTTTCTATCAATTGCTCGGCAGTAATTTGTTCACCCACCGTAATAATTTCTATCTTGAGAGAAGCCTCTAGTGAAACCTATGGCCCCCGGGTCTATTTTTCATCATATAAGTTTCCGATCTACAATTTTCGTTTCCTATTTCTTTTACTTTGCAATCTTTACTTTCCGTTCCATAAACCAAAAATACCAAAAATATTACTTTACCATTTATCATCTCTTTCAGATCTCATGTTGCAAATAACCGTTAAGGGATTGACAACCCCTTTATCGCGTTGGGTGCAAGGTTGGTGTTTGTTTGTGCAGGTATTCGGTGACTTGAGCGTTGTCTCCTACTGGATTGATACCTTGGTTCTCAAAAGCTGAGGGAAATACTTACTCTACTTTGCTGCATCACCCTTTCCTCTTCAAGGGAAAAACCAACGCAAGCTCAAGAAGTAGCAATATGCTGATCAACAAGTACAGACCTTACAGAACACAAACATGGATTAAAGAGATTACATAATTTGAACTAAAATTTGGCAAGTGCCTACAGATTTAAGATTGAAAAAAGATAAGTGCCCCGTGATGCCCTTTCTTGTCCCTCTCCTCCTAGGCACTGCGACAGGAGATGAAGAGGGCAAAAGGAGTGCCTGGGTAGAAGCTCAGCCTGACCTTGTCAGGCTCCAGGAGAGGTAGCCCGGCGGGACGGGAGGGCACAGACGAAGGCGATGGTGAAGAGATCGGTGGAGGTGACCCATCAATCGCCACCACCAGGGCCAGTAGGACACGGCTGGGCAAACGAAGCTGTAGCCCGCGGGGAAGCCTGCCGGGGTCCAGCTGGAAGGCTACTGGAGGAGCCAGGACCACCATCCCCACCCCTGCATCCAACTCCCCGACAAATCATCTTGCCGGAGAGGAGATGCAGGTGCGGATATTAGTGCTGCCGCCTGATGGTGACGGTGCGGCTGGTGTTCAGCCAGAGTCAGAGCCATCGCCCTCCCGGCCGACGCCGTCGTCATCACCGTCACTGTCCTCCTCGTCGCTATCGCTCAAGGAGGAGCTTTCGTCGTCGGTCGAGCTCTCCGTGCAGCACCCTAAGCGAGCACCCGAGCTCCCAAAAACCTTGACGGAAAGGAAATCGGCCTCCATTAACTTAAAATGGAGGACGTGCCCTTCTGACAAGCTATGGGCGCGGGCAAAAGTCTTCCAGCCTCGATGGAAGTACATGACATGAGGAGCGGGGAAATCTACATCCACCCGTATGCTGCCATTCTCGCAGCCCCTCATGTGCAGTCTCAACGCTCACGGCTGCTCGAGCTCCATCACCCTTGAAAATGGAGTAGGGAGGCGGAGGCGGCCATGCGGGGGCCTATATAGCCTGATGACGAACTCCAGAGGCTGATCTCCGACATGGCCTTCCATCGGAGGAGGAGCGTCCAGTGGGGGCGTGATCAGGGCGCCGCCCCGTCCTCCTCCTCCCCGGGCGCCACGATGACCGCGGCCTCGTCCTCTCCCTCCTCCTCTCGCGGCGGGTTCCGCCCCCGCGTTTTCAGGAGGAGGAGGGAGATGCTGTCGAGCAGAAGCTCTCGTCGCCACCACTGGAGTACCACCGAGTCCTCGTCCCCTCACCATGGCGGGTGAAGAAAGTTCGAGGAAAGGGAGAAGGAAAGCGTGCGAGCAAACACACTGCTCCTACCCCCTTTTATAGGGGAACGAGGCAGGGGGCTGGCTTCTCATTCAAAAGGCAACAGCTCTGCTCCGCCAATACGGCTTCCTCGCGCCTTCAACGGCTCGGGAAATCAGAGCCGACCTTCTGCGCCAACCAGCGACGCCTGGCTTTCTGCCATGGCGCCCATTCCCGCGCCCTTCGCATCCGCCACCTACCCTGCGCAATGCATGCAGTACATGTGGCGGATGCACCAAGGGCGGGAGACAAGTGGGATGGCAGTTTCTACCCCGTGATCGTGGGACGTGGGTGATCCATGGGTCGTGGTCCGGATTTTCCCATAACGTTTCGCACGACGTGCGGGAAAACCGGAAACTGACCTGGGCTTAGGTTAATGAAGAAGCAAAGAAAATCTCAAAGGGAGAAACCACCCCTACGCTCCTACCTGTGCACTAGTTAGGGCCTACACCGACGACGTCCGGTAGCGTGTACGGGCCAGGCCCGAGGGCTCCTATCGGTGCAACAAACCCTGGGTCCGTTGCCTAGACTGTGCACAGGCCTAAGGACAAGATTACAGCACCCAAGATCAGATCAAGCACAAGAGATCAGTTCTTTGAAGAATCAACGTGCAGATCAAGAAGACCAAGACGAGCCAGATAAGCAAGATATCACTGAGGGGAAAAACCTCCCTTGCCGGGCAGGCGAGCCTGGCAAGGTTGGGGTTACCCCGGAAGCAAGCTTCCAGATCATCCCGGCAGGCCTACCGGGGCTTGCGGAGGCAAACTACTCCACCGCACCACCTCACAGTGACGCAAGTCATCAATTAGTGCGGTGTCAAAACCCTTAGTGACTAAGTGGCTACTTCCTGCCACATGGCAGCCACTTCCTACAGAAAATACCTCCAGATGACACCAGTCCTGAGACGTGGCAAGCAAGTAGGCGCGAAGCTGGCAAAACAGCCCGGCAAGGCTTGCCGGGCGCACTGTGATGTGACATTGAGTGGCGCATTTAATGCGCTCTGTCTGCCTACAGAGTTAGGTATGATAGCACTATTTGGTATCTAATCAGTGTGTAAAAGACTGTTTTGCCACTGTGGTGACCCCTTTATCTATAAAAGGAGGTCCATGGCAACCGTAGAGAGGATTCGGACCCTCACACATTCATACGCGCGTAGCCACTCTCGCCCCGAGGCAACCCTGCTAGGCAAGAGCGTTGCGTTCTCCACCATTATCCACCATCAATCCACCAGAGCAGGAGTAGGGTTTTCCGCCTCACGGCGGCCCGAACCTGGGTAAAAACTGCCCGTGTGATCTCTGTCGTGCTGTGTTACGCTTCTCTGCTCTTTGTGCAATGTGCCCATTCCCCCGCCGAACCAAAAGGGGCTCATGGCCCCATAGGTGGCCGTGGTTTCCCACGACACTCCGTTCTTTATGAACTTAATACTCTAGATGCATGCTGGATAGTGGTCGATGTGTGGAGTAATAGTAGTAGATGTAGAATTGTTTCGGTCTACTTGACACGGATGTGATACCTATATGCATAATCATTGCCTTGGATATCATCATAACTTTGCGCTTTTCTATCAATTGCCCGACAGTAATTTGTTCACCCACCGTATTATTTGCCTTCAAGAGAGAAGCCTCTAGTGAAACCTATGGCCCTCGGGTCTATTCTCCATCATATATTTTCATATCTATAAACCAAAAATATCAAAAATACCTTGCTGCAATTTATTTACTTTTATTTTGTTTTACGCTTTAGCAATCTTTTATACCTATCTCTATCAGATCTCACCTTTGCAATTGACCGTGAAGGGATTGAGAACCCATTTATCGCGTTGCGTGCAAGTGTTTGATTGTTTGTGCAGGTGCATAGATTGGGGAGTTGCTTGTACCTCCTACTGGATTGATACCTTGGTTCTCTGATACGTCTCCAACGTATCTATAATTTATGAAGTATTCATGCCATGTTTACAATAATTTTATATGTTTTTGGTATGATTTTTATGGAACTTACCCGGACTGACGCTGTTTTCAGCAGAACTACCATGGTGTTGTTTTTTGTGCAGAAATGAAAGTTCTCCAAATGAGCTGAAACTTTTTGACTATTTTTTTGGCACAAAAGAGACCCCCGAAGCTTCGTGGAAGGACCAGAAGGTGAAGGAGTAGGGCACAAGACACCGGGGCCCGCCAGGGGGCCCAGGCGCGCCCCGGTTGGTTGTGCTCGCCTCGAGGCCCATCTTAGCGTGAAACCAACGCCAAAAATTCCTATAAATACAGAAACCCCTAGAAGTAACCCTAGATCGGAAGTTCCATCGCCGCAAGCCTCTGTAGCCATGAAAAACCAATCTAGACCCCGTTCTGGCACCCTGCCGAAGGGGGAAATCATCACCGGTGGCCATCTTCATCATCCCGACGGCCAGCATGATGAGAAGGGAGTAGTCCACCCTTGGGGTTGAGGGTTTGTACCAGTAGCTATGTGTTTAATATCTCTCTCTCTCTCTCTCTCTCTCGTGTTCTTGAGATGGCACGATCTTGATGTATCACGGTCTTTGTTAATATAGTTGGATCATATGGTGTTTTCCCCTCTCTATCTTGTTGTGATGAATTGAGTTTTCCCTTTGAGATTTTGTTTTATCGGATTGAATACTTTTATGGATTTGAGAGCACTTGATATATGTCTTGCATATGAATACCCGTGGTGACAATGGGGTACTATATTGATCCACTTGAGATATGTTTTGGCACTCAACTCGTGGATTCCCGAGGTGACATTGGGGTAATCTATGCATAGGGGTTGATGCACGTTCTCGTCTTTTGTTTCTCCGGTAGAAATCTTGGTGCACTCTTTGAGGTTCTTTGTGTTGGATTGAGTATTATGAATCTGAATTTACTTTGGTGTTATTTTAGTACGAACTCTTGATAGATCAATCGGAAAGAATAGCTACGTGTTATTTTAGTACGAACTGTTGATAGATCGATCGGAAAGAATAACTTGGTGTTATTTTAGTACGAACTCTTGGATAGATCGATCGGAAAGAATAGCTACAAACAATTTCTTCTTATGTTCTCCGCTAGATAAGAACTTTGGAGTGATTCTTCATCGCACGTTGAGGGATGGTTATGTGATCAAATTAGATTAGCATTGTTGAGAGATTGCACTAGCGAAAGTACGGACCCTAGGCCTCATTTTCAAGCATTGCAATACCGTTTGTGCTCCGTTTTATCAATTGCTACCTTGCTGTTTTTTATTGTTCCTATTACAAAATTCAATATCTACTATCATTACTACACTTACATCACCATCTCTTCGCCGAACTAGTGCACCTATACAATTTACCATTGTATTTGGTGTGTTGGGGACACAAGAGACTTTTTATTATTTCGTTGCAGGGTTGTTTGAGAGAGACCATCTTCATCCTACACCTCCCACGGATTGATAAACCTTAGCTCATCCACTTGATGTAAATTTGGTACTGTTGGAAAACGGAGCGTGTAATTCAAAAAAATTCCTACGCTCATGCAAGATCTATCCATGGTGATGCATCACTACGAGGGGGAGAGTGTGTCTACATACCCTTGTAGACCGTTAGCGAAAGCGTCTCACAACGCGGTTGATGTAGTCGAACAATCCTTCGAGCTCCACCGATCAAGTGTCGAACGTACGGCACCTCCGAGTTCTAACACACGTTCAGCTCGGTGACGTCCCCCGCCTTCTAGATCCAGCTAGTAGTCGAGGTAGTAGATGAGTTCTGTCTGCACGACGGCGTGGCGACGGTGACGGTGAAGTGATTCCGGCAGGGCTTCGCCTAAGCACTCCGGAAATATGACGGTGGCTCTAAACGGTGGAGGGGGGCGCCGCACACGGCTAATTGATCATGTCAATTGTGTGCCTAGAGGGGGCGCCCCCCTCCCGTATATAAAGGAGGGAGGGGCCGGCCCCCTAGGGGTGGCGCACCAAGAGAGGGGGGGAGTCCTACTAGGAGTGGGACTCCCACCCCTAGTAGGACTCCTCCTACTTGGGGGGAAAGAAGAGGGAGAGAGGGAGTAGGAGAGGGGGTGCGCCCCCCACCCCTAGTCCAATTCGGACCCAAGGGGGGGCTGGCGCAGGCAGCCCATGGCTGCTCCCCTCTCTTTCCCGTAGGCCCACTAAGGCCCAAAACTTCCTCCCGGTAAATTCCCGTAACTCCCCGGTACTCCGAAAAATACCGGAGTCACTCGGAACCTTTCCGATGTCCGAATATAGCCTTCCAATATATCGATCTTTACCTCTCGGACATTCCGAGACTGATCGTTATGTCCATGATCTCATCCGGGACTCCGAACAACTTCGGTCACCAATCACATAACTCATATGACACTATTACGTCATCGAACCTTAAGTGTGCCGACCCTACGGGTTCGGGAATGATGTAGACATGACCGAGACGGCTCTCCGGTCAATAACCAACAGCGGGACCTGGATGCCCATATTGGTTCCTACATATTCCACGAAGATCTTTATCGGTGAACCTCATATGACAACATACGTTGTTCCCTTTGTCATCGGTATGTTACTTGCCCGAGATTCGATCGTCGGTATCCCGATACCTAGTTCAATCTCGTTTCCGGCAAGTCTCTTTACTCGTTCCGTAATACTTCATCTTGCAACTAACTCTTTAGTCACGGTGCTTGCAAGGCTTCTGTGTGACGCTGTATTACCGAGAGGGCCCAGAGATACCTCTCCGATACTCGGAGTGACAAATCCTATTCTTGATCTATGCCAACACCACATACACCTTCGGAGACACCTGTAGAGCATCTTTATAATCACCCAGTTACATTGTGACGTTTGATAGCACACAAGGTGTTCCTCCGGTAATCGGGAGTTGCATAATCTCATAGTTAGAGGAACGTGTATTTGACATAGTGAAAGCAATAGCAGTAAACTGAACGATCATGTGCTATTCTAACGGTTGGGTCTTGACCATCACATCATTCTCCTAATGATGTGATCCCGTTATCAAATGACAACTCATGTCCATGGTCAGGAAACCATAACCATCCTTTGATCAACGAGCTAGTCTAGTAGAGGCATACTAGGGACACAGTTTTTGTCTATCATCCACACATGCATTTTGTTTCCGGTAAACACAATTTTAGCATGAATAATAAACTGTCATCATGAACGGAGAAATATGATAATAATAAACACTTTATTAATTGCCTCTAGGGCATATTTCCAACAGTCTCCCACTTGCACTAGAGTCAATTACAATGTAATGAATCTAATACCCATCGAGCTTTGATGCTGATCATGTTTTGCTCGTGGAAGAGGTTTAGTCAACGGGTCTGCGACATTCAGATCCGTATGTATTTTGCAAATCTCTATGTCTCCATCCTTTATCAGATTCCGAATGGAGTTGAAGCGGCGCTTGATATGCTTGGTTCTCTTGTAAAACCTGGGCTCCTTTGCGATAGCAATTGCTCCAGTGTTGTCACATAAGATAGTCATTGGACCCGATGCACTAGGTATAACACCTAGATCGGATATGAACTCCTTCATCCAGACTCCTTCATGTGCTGCTTCTGAAGCAGCTATGTATTCCGCTTCACATGTAGATCCCGCCACGACACTCTGCTTGGACCTGCACCAACTGACTGCTCCACCATTAAGAATAAATACGTGTCCAGATTGTGACTTAGAGTCATCTGGATCTGTGTCAAAGCTAGCATCGACGTAACCCTTTACGACGAGCTCTTTGTCACCTCCATAAACGAGAAACATTTCCTTGGTCCTTTTCAGGTACTTCAGGATATTCTTGACCGCTGTCCAGTGATCTACTCCTGGATCACTTTGGTACCTTCCCACCAAACTAATGGCAAGACAGACATCAGGTCTGGTACACAGCATGGCATACATAATAGAGCCTATGGCTGAAGCATAGGGTATGACACTCATCTTCTCTTTATCTTCTGCCGTGGTCGGGCTTTGAGTCTTACTCAATCTCATACCTTGCACTATAGGCAAGAACCCTTTCTTTGACTGATCCATTTTGAACTTCTTCAAAATCTTGTCAAGGTATGTGCTTTGTGAAAGTCCAATGAGTCGTCTTGATCTATCTCTATAGATCTTGATGCCTAATATGTAAGCAGCTTCTCCGAGATCCTTCATCAAAAAACTTTTGTTCAAATAACCCTTTATGCTTTCCAGAAATTCTATGTCATTTCCCATCAACAATATGTCATCCACATATAATATGAGAAATGCCACGGAGCTCCCACTCACTTTCTTGTAAATACAAGCTTCTCCATAAGTTTGTATAAACCCAAACGCTTTGATCACTTCATCAAAGCAAGTATTCCAGCTCCGAGATGCTTGCACCAGTCCATAGATGGATCGCTGGAGCTTGCATACTTTGTTAGCCCCTGTAGGATCGACAAAACCTTCCGGCTGCATCATATACAATTCTTCCTTAAGGAAACCATTAAGGAATGCCGTTTTGACGTCCATTTGCCAAATTTCATAATCATAAAATGCGGCAATTGCTAACATAATTCTGACAGACTTTAGCATCGCTACGGGTGAGAAGGTCTCATCGTAGTCAACTCCTTGAACTTGGTGATAACCTTTAGCAACAAGTCGAGCTTTATAGACGGTGATATTACCCTCAGCGTCCGTCTTTCTCTTGAAGATCCATTTATTTTCAATAGCTCGCCGTTCATCGGGCAAGTCTACCAAAGTCCACACTTTGTTCT
Organism: Thinopyrum elongatum; assembly: GCA_011799875.1. Classification (NCBI taxonomy): domain Eukaryota; kingdom Viridiplantae; phylum Streptophyta; class Magnoliopsida; order Poales; family Poaceae; genus Thinopyrum; species Thinopyrum elongatum. The sequence continues at coordinate 30,047,272 of CM022301.1, forward strand.
CATACATGGATCCTATCTCGGATTTCATGGCTTCAAGCCATTTCTCGGAATCCGGGCTTGCCATTGCTTCTTCATAGTTCGAAGGTTCACCGTTGTCTAGCAACATGATCTCCAAGATTGGATTTCCGTACCACTCTGGTGCGGAACGTGTCCTGGTTGACCTTCGAAGTTCAGTAGCAACTTGCTCCGAAGTTTCATGATCATCATTATCAACTTCTACTCCGGTCTGTGCTGGTGTCACAGAAATTTCTTTCTGTGGCGTGCTACTATCCGGAGGAGGTACAATTACCTCATCAAGTTCTACTTTCCTCCCACTCACTTCTTTCGAGAGAAAATCCTTCTCTAGAAAGGATCCATTCTTAGCAACGAATACTTTGCCTTCGGATCTGTGGTAGAAGGTGTACCCAACAGTTTCTTTTGGGTATCCTATGAAGACGCACTTATCCGCTTTGGGTTCGAGCTTATCTGGCTGAAGCCTTTTCACATAAGCATCGCATCCCCAAACTTTCAAAAACGACAGCTTAGGTTTCTTACCAAACCACAGTTCATACGGTGTCGTCTCAACAGATTTTGACGGTGCCCTATTTAAAGTGAATGCAGCTGTCTCTAATGCATAACCCCAAAATGATAGTGGCAAATCGGTAAGGGACATCATAGATCGCACCATATCCAGTAGAGTACGATTACGACGTTCGGACACACCATTACGTTGTGGTGTTCCAGGTGGCGTCAACTGTGAAACAATTCCACATTTCCTTAAATGATTGCCAAACTCGTAACTCAAATATTCTCCTCCACGATCAGATCGCAAGAACTTTATTTTCTTGTTACGATGGTTCTCTACTTCACTCTGAAATTCTTTGAACATTTCAAATGTTTCAGACTTATGTTTCATCAAGTAGACATATCCATATCTACTCAAATCATCTGTGAACGTGAGAACATAACGATATCCACCGCGTGCCTCAACTCTCATTGGACCGCATACATCGGTATGTATTATTTCCAACAAGTCTGTTGCTCGCTCCATTGTTCCGGAGAACGGAGTTTTAGTCATCTTGCCCATAAGGCACGGTCCGCACGTCTCAAATGATTCATAATCAAGTGATTCCAAAAGCCCATCAGTATGGAGTTTCTTCATGCGTTTCACACCGATATGACCTTGGCGGCAGTGCCATAAATATGTGGTACTATCATTACCAATCTTGCGTCTTTTGGCATCAATATTATGGATGTGTGTATCACTACTATCGAGATTCAACAAGAATAAACCATTCACAAGTGATGCTTGGCCATAAAAGATATTATTCATCCAAATAGAACAACCTTTATTCTCTGACTTAAATGAATAACCGTCTCGCATTAAACAAGATCCAGATATAATGTTCATGCTCAACGCAGGCACCAAATAACAATTATTTAGGTTTATAACTAATCCCGAAGGTAGATGTAGAGGTAGTGTGCCGACGGCGATAGCTTCAACTCTTGAACCGTTCCCGACGCGCATCGTCACCTCGTCCTTAGCCAGTCTTCGCTTGTTCCGCAGCTCCTGTTTCGTGTTACAAATATGAGCAACCGAACCAGTATCAAATACCCAGGTGCTGCTACGAACATTGGTTAAGTACACATCAATAACATGTATATCAAATATACCTTTGTTGACGTTGCCATCCTTCTTATCTGCCAGGTACTTGGGGCAGTTCTGCTTCTAGTGACCAGTCCCCTTGCAGTAGAAACACTCAGTCTCGGGTTTGGGACCAGACTTGGATTTCTTCGTGGGAGCAGCAACTGTTTTGCCGTTCTTCTTGAAGTTCCCTTTCTTTCCCTTGCCTTTCTTGAAACTAGTGCCCTTCTTTACCATCAACACTTGATGCTCTTTCTTGACTTCAACCTCCGCAGCTTTAAGCATTGCGAAGAGCTCGGAAATGGACTTCTCCATCCCTTGCATATTATAGTTCATCACGAAGCCCTTGTAGCTTGGTGGCAGTGATTGAAGAATTCTGTCAATAACCGAATCATCTGGAAGTTTCACTCCCAGCTGAGTCAAGCGGTTATGCAACCCAGACATCTTGAGTATGTGCTCACTGACAGAACTGTTCTCCTCCATCTTACAGCTAAAGAACTTATCGGAGACATCATATCTCTCGATCCGGGCATTGGCTTGAAAAACAAGTTTCAGCTCTTGGAACATCTCATATGCTCCGTGATGCTCAAAACGTCTTTGGAGCCCCGGTTCTAAGCCGTAAAGCATGGCACACTGAACTATCGAGTAGTCATCTTTCCTCGACTGGTAGACGTTCTTAACATCTGCTGTCGAGTCTGCAGGGGGCGCGGCAACCAGCGGTGCATCAAGGACATAAGCCTTCTGTGCAGCAATGAGGATGATCCTCAGATTACGGACCCAGTCCGCATAATTGCTTCCATCATCTTTCAATTTCACTTTCTCTAGGAACGCATTAAAATTCAGTGGAACTACAGCGCGGGCGGCCATTCATCTACAACATACAATTGCAAAGTTTAGACTATGTTCATGATAATTGAAGTTCAATTAATCAAATTACTTAAGAACTCCCACTTAGATTAACATCCCTCAAGTTGTCTAAGTGTAACATGATCCACATCAAACTAATCCACGTCCGATCATCACGTGAGGTGGATCAGTTCATCAATGGTGAACATCTTTCATGTTGATCATATCTACTATATGACTCATGTTCGACCTTTCGGTCTCCGTGTTCCGAGGCCATATCTGCATATGCTAGGCTCTTCAAGTTTAACCCAAGTATTCTGCGTGTGTAAAGCTGGCTTACACCCGTTGTATGTGAACGAAAGGATCCATCACACCCGATCATCACGTGGTGCTTAGAAACGTCGAACTATAGCAACGGTGCATACTTGGGGAGAACACTTATCTTGAAATTTAGTGAAGGGATCATCTTATAATGCTACCGTCGTCCTAAGCAAAATAAGATGCATAAAAGGATTAACATCACATGCAATTCAATATATATGTGACATGATATGGCCATCATCGTCTTGTGCTCTTGATCTCCATCACTGAAGCACCGTCGTGGCCTCCATCGTCACGGGGTTGGCGCCATGATCTCCATCGTAGCGTCGTGACACCTTGATCTCCATCGTAGCGTCGTGGTCGTCTCGCCGACTATTGCTAATACTACTACTGCTAACTCATAGCGGTAAAGTAAAGCAATTACATCGTGTTGGCATTGCATACAATAAAGAGACAACCATATGGCTCCTGCCGGTTGCCTGATAACTTACAAAACATGATCATCTCATACAACAACTTATATCACATCATGTCTTGACCATATCACATCACCAGCATACCCTGCAAAAACAAGTTAGACGTCCTCTACTTTGTTGTTGCAAGTTTTACGTGGCTGCTATGGGTTTGCAAGAACCGATTCTTACCTACGCAAAACCACAACGTGGTGTAGTGATTGCTTTTTGATCTTCTAAAAGAACCCTCTTCATTGAAACCGGTTCAACTAAAGTGAGAGAAACTGACACCCGCCAGTCACCTTTACGCAGCTATGTGCGCCAATGGTGAAACCAGTCTCGCGTAAGCGTACGCGTAATGTCGGTCCAGGCCGCTTCATCTCACAATACCGCTGACCGAGTAACAACTAGTAACGGCAAGCAATATGTATACACCCACGCCCACAACTCCTTTGTGTTCTACTCGTGCAAAACACATCTACGCATAGACCTGGCTCATGATGCCACTATTGGAAAACGGAGCGTGTAATTCAAAAAATTTCCTACGCTCACGCAAGATCTATCCATGGTGATGCATCACTACGAGGGGGAGAGTGTGTCTACATACCCTTGTAGACCGTTAGCGGAAGCGTCTCACAACGCGGTTGATGTAGTCGAACAATCCTTCGAGCTCCACCGATCAAGTATCGAACGTACGGCACCTCCGAGTTCTAACACACGTTCAGCTCGGTGACGTCCCTCGCCTTCTAGATCCAGCTAGTAGTTGAGGTAGTAGATGAGTTCCGTCAGGACGACGGTGTGGCGACGGTGACGGTGAAGTGATTCCGGCAGGGCTTCGCCTAAGCACTCCGGAAATATGACGGTGGCTCTAAACGGTGGAGGGGGGCGCCGCACACGGCTAATTGATCAAGTCAATTGTGTGCCTAGAGGGGGCGCCCCCTCCCGTATATAAAGGAGGGAGGGGCCGGCCCCCTAGGGGTGGCGCACCAAGAGAGGGGGGGAGTCCTACTAGGAGTGGGACTCCCACCCCTAGTAGGACTCCTCCTACTTGGGGGGAAAGAAGAGGGAGAGAGGGAGTAGGAGAGGGGGTGTGCCCCCCACCCCTAGTCCAATTCGGACCCAAGGGGGGGCTGGCGCAGGCAGCCCATGGCTGCTCCCCTCTCTTTCCCGTAGGCCCACTAAGGCCCAAAACTTCCTCCCGGTAAATTCCCGTAACTCCCCGGTACTCCGAAAAATACCCAAGTCACTCGGAACCTTTCCGACGTTCGAATATAGCCTTCCAATATATCGATCTTTACCTCTCGGACATTCCGAGACTGATCGTTATGTCCATGATCTCATCCGGGACTCCGAACAACTTCAGTCACCAATCACATAACTCATATGACACTATTACGTCATCGAACCTTAAGTGTGCCGACCCTACGGGTTCGGGAATGATGTAGACATGACCGAGACGGCTCTCCGGTCAATAACCAACAGCGGGACCTGGATGCCCATATTGGTTCCTACATATTCCACGAAGATCTTTATCGGTGAACCTCATATGACAACATACGTTGTTCCCTTTGTCATCGGTATGTTACTTGCCCGAGATTCGATCGTCGGTATCCCAATACCTAGTTCAATCTCGTTTCCGGCAAGTCTCTTTACTCGTTCCGTAATACTTCATCTTCCAACTAACTCTTTAGTCACGGTGCTTGCAAGGCTTCTGTGTGATGCTGTATTACCGAGAGGGCCCAGAGATACCTCTCCGATACTCGGAGTGACAAATCCTATTCTTGATCTATGCCAACACCACATACACCTTCGGAGACACCTGTAGAGCATCTTTATAATCACCCAGTTATGTTGTGACGTTTGATAGCACACAAGGTGTTCCTCCGGTAATCGGGAGTTGCATAATCTCATAGTTAGAGGAACGTGTATTTGACATAGTGAAAGCAATAGCAGTAAACTGAACGATCATGTGCTATTCTAACGGTTGGGTCTTGTCCATCACATCATTCTCCTAATGATGTCATCCCGTTATCAAATGACAACTCATGTCCATGGTCAGGAAACCATAACCATCCTTTGATCAACGAGCTAGTCTAGTAGAGGCATACTAGGGACACAGTTTTTGTCTATCATCCACACATGCATTTTGTTTCCGGTAAACACAATTTTAGCATGAATAATAAACTGTCATCATGAACGGAGAAATATGATAATAATAAACACTTTATTAATTGCCTCTACGGCATATTTCCAACAGGTACTGCCCTACAAAACTCTGCGCTTGGAGGCCCAACATGAGTCTATGATAACCCACAAGTATAGGGGATCATTTGTAGCCTTCTTCGATAAATAAGAGTGTCGAACCCAACGAGGAGCTAAAGGCAGAACAAATATTCCCTCAAGTTCTATCGACCACCGATACAACTCTACGCACACTTGACGTTTGCTTTACCTAAAACAAGTATGAAACTATTTTGCAAGAATAAAACTATGAGTACTTTGCGAGAATAAAACTATGAATAAATTGCAAGGCAATAAAAGTGGATAGCTTTTGTCAACAAGAAAGTCATTTGTCCCTAGGCAATCGATAACAAGTACCGGTAATCATTCTAGCAATTTTACATGAGGGAGAGGCATGAGCTAACATACTTTCTCTACTTGGATCATATGCACTTATGATTGGAACTCTAGCAAGCATCCAAAACTACTAAAGATCATTAAGGTCGTGAAACCCAACCATAGCATTAAAGATCAAGTCCTCTTTACTCCCATACGCCATAACCCAATTATCCGCGTTTAGGCTGCTGTCACCCCCGCAACACCGACAATAAGCAAACCATGAACATATTGCAACACCCTGCAGCGAGGATCCCTCACATTTGCACGAGATGGAGGGCACCGTAGGACAGCACCATAAATAAAATATACAATCATACCAACCAAGATCACGATTAACCCACAGGACAAAACAGATCTACTCAAACATCATAGGATAACCATAGATCATTGGGAAATAATATATGGAGTTGAGCACCATGTTTAAGTAGAGATTACAGCGGAGAGAAGGGTGTTACACTGCTGCATAGAGGGGGAGAGAGTTGGTGTTGACGGTAGCAAGATTGTTGATGTAGATCGCCGTCACGATCCTAGCCCTGGCGGCACTCCGGCACCACCAGGAGAGAGGGGGAGAGAGCCCCCCTCCTTCTTCTTCTTCCTTGGCCTCCCCCCTAGATGGGAGGAGGATTCCCCCTCTGGTCCATGGCCTCCATGGCGGCGGAGGGGCAGGAGCCCCTCCGAGATTGGATCTCCCTCTCTATTTCACGTTCCCAGATCTGGCCGAAACCGTTTCTTATATTCCCGGAGATCCGTAACTCCGATTGCGCTGAGATTTTAACACGATTTTTTTCCGGATATAAGCTTCCTTGCGCCTGAAGTAGAGCTCCAACCGACATCCAAGGAGGGCACAACCCACTAGGGCGCGCCTGGCCCCTCGGGCGTGCCCTGGTGTCTTGTGGGGGCTGTGGGCCCCCGTTTGTGTTGATTCCAAGTCCCAAAAATCACATATATTCCAAAATAATTCTCCGTAAATTTTTATCGCGTTTGGACTTCGTTTGATATGGATTTTCTGTGAAACAAAAAACATGCAAAAAACAGGAACTGGCACTGGGCACTGGATCAATATATTATTCCAAATAAATCATATAAAATGTAGCCAAAAGTGTTTAAAAGTTGTATAATATTGGCATGAAACAATCAAAAATTAGAGATACGACGGAGACGTATCAGCATCCCCAAGCTTAATTCCTGCTCATCCTCGAGTAGGTAGATGATAAAAAAGATAATTTTTTATGTGGAATGCTACCTAGCATAAACTTGATCATATATCTAGTCATGGCATGAATATTAAGACATAAGTGATTCAAAGCAATAGTCTATAATTTGACATAAATACATTAATACTCAGGCATCCCAACAAACAATCGTGTCTTTCAAAATATCGACGCTAAAGAAAGCTATCCCTACAAAATCATATAATCTTGTCATGCTCTGTCTTCTTAACACAAAGAATTTATCATGCACAACCCTAATGACAAGCCGAGCAATTGGTTCATGCTTTTTAACGCGCTTCAGCCTTTTCAACCCTCATGCAATACATGAGCGCAAGCCATGGATATAGCACTATGGGTGGAATAGAGTATAATGATAGGGGTAAATATAGAGAAGACAAAAAAGTAAGAAAGTCTCACATCGATGCGGCTAACCAACGGGCTATGGAGATGCCCATCAATTGATATCAACGTGAGGAGTAGGGATTGCCATGCAACGAATGCACTAAGAGCTATAAGTGTATGAAAGCTCAATATGAAAACTAAGTGGGTGTGCATCTAATCCTATAATAAAATTCCCACTAGTATATGAAAGTAACAACATAGGAGACTCTCCATATGAAAAACATGGTGCTACTTTGAAGCACAAGTGTGGAACTAGCATGCCCCTTCTCTCTTTTTCTTTTTTTTCTTTTTCTTTTTTTTCTTTCTCTTTTTTTCTTTTTTTTTCTTTTTTTTAATGTCCGGAGTCTCATCCCGACTTGTGGGGGAATCATAGTCTCCATCATCCTTTCCTCACTGGGGCAATGCTCTAATAATGAAAGTTGATGATCATCACACTTCTATTTACTTATAACTCAAAAGAAATAAAAAATTACAACTCGATACATAGAACAAAAAAATGACTCTATATGAATGCCTCTGGCAGTGTACCAGGATGTGCAATGATCTAGCATAACAACGATATCAAAAAACGGACAAGCCATGGAAATATCATGCTAGCTATCTTACGATCATGCAAAGCAATATGACAATGAATGCTCAAGTCATAAAAACAGAGGCGGTGGAAGTTGCATGGCAATATATCTCGGAATGGCTATGGAAAGGCCATAATAGGTAGGTATGGTGGTTGTTTTGAGGAAGATATAATAAGGCTTATGTGTGATAGAGCGTATCATATCACGGGGTTTGGATGCACCGGTGAAATTTGCACCGACTCTCGAGGTGAGAAAGGGCAACGCACGGTACCGTAGAGGCTAGCAAATTGCGGAAAGGTAAGAGTGCGTATAATCCATGGACTCACATTAGTCATAAAGAACTCATATACTTATTGCAAAAGTTTATTAGCCCTCAAAGCAAAGTACTACTATGCATGCCCCTAGGGGGATAGATTGGTAGGAAAATACCATCGCTCGTCCCCGACCGCCACTCATAAGGAAGACAATCAATAATAAATCATGCTCCAACTTCATAGCATAACAAGAGACTATACGTGCATGCTTCGGGAATCACAAACCTTAACACTAATATTCTTACTAACCACAATCGTTTACTAGTACCTCCCACATATTCCATCTCTATATCGCAAAACTATTGCAAGGAATCAAACATATCATATTCAATGATCCATAAGTTTTATGTAAGATTTTATGACTAACCATGCAATTGACCAATTCCTGTTGACTCTCTAAATAGATATAAGTGAAGCATGAGAGTTTAATTCTTTCTACAAAAGACCATGCTCTAATAAATATAAGTGAAGCAAAAGAGCATTCGACAAATAACGATTTTCTATGTGAAGAGAAACAGGCAATCCAAACTTCAAATGATATAAGTGAAGCACATGAAGCATTCTATAAAGCCACACTCAAAAGATATAAGTGAAGTGTAATGAGCATTCTATAACTCAACCATGGACTATCTCATACCAGCATGGTGCATAAAAGAAAAATGAAAAACAAACACAAAAGACACTCCAAGATTCACACATATCACATGAACGAAACGAAGATGAAAACATACCGATACTTGTTGAAGAAAGATGGGATGCCTTCCGGGGAATCCCCAAGCTTAGACGCTTGAGTCTCCTTGAATATTTACTTGGGGTGCCTTGGGCATCCCTAAGCTTGAGCTCTTGCCTCTCCTCCTTCTTCTCATATCGGGACCTCCTCGATATTTGATCACTTCATCCACACAAAACTCAACAGAAACCTCGGTAAGATCCGTTAGTATAATAAAGCAAATCATTACTCTAAGTACTGTTGCAAACCAATTCATATTTTGTTTTTGCATTGTAGCTACTGTATTATAACTTTTCCATGGCTTATACCACCAATAAAAATCGATAGTTTCATCAAAACAAGCAAAACAATGCATCAAAAATAGAATCTGTCTTAAACAGGACAGTCTGTAGCAATCTGAACACCTACCATACTTTTGGTACTCCAAAAATTCTGAAACATTAGGAAAAAGTAAACATTTTGTACATCAAGACTGTGCAAAAAGTTTCAGAAGCTTTTGATGTTCCAGTAAAAAATGTAAAATTGCGCACTACAGCCAAAGTTTCTGTTTTTGCACCGCACATACCAACAAGCAATCTAATCATCCTAAAGGCAAATCTTGGCACATTATTTTTATAATACAATGGATTTGTACAAGGGGATAATTATTTTTGTGAGAACTTTCATGAAAAATTCTACATTGTTTCCATGAGCATGAACACAAGTGTTCAAGGTTGACCCTCACTTCTCCAATGCATCACCTTTCAATCGCTTCTCTTTTTGTGAAGTTTTAGGTTCCCCTCTATATTTTTTTATTTTTAAACTTTATAAAAGCACGCAACAGAAATAAATGACTCTCTAAAACTTCCAGGTTGCCTCCCTGGCAGCGCTTTCTTTAAAGCCATTAAGCTAGGCATAAAGTGCTCAAGTAATGAATCCACCCGGATCCCAAGGTATATCAAAGTCAATTGTAATTAACAATGATTTGGCATTTAGTAGTGAGCACAAAGCAACATATATCAAGCAATGACGAAGTCTAACTCTCTTCCTATACATCGGCATGTCATACAAGAACAATTCATGCACACCAAGTAAAGGCCAATACATAGCATAAGCAGTTTCTTGCAATTTTATCGTGTTGGAAACATAGAGAGGTGGAGATATAGTTCCTCTCTCATAATAATTGCAAGTAGGAGCAGCAAGCACATGCATATTATATTCATCAAAATCATCATGTGTAGTAGCAAAACGCAATCCATCAATATAATCCTTAATAAGAGCAAACTTCTCTGATATAGTGTAGTTTGGAGAATTCAAAAAGTTAATAGGACTATCATGTGTGGGTGAAATAGAAATAATTTCATTCTTAACATAAGGAACTATAGCAAGTTCATCTCCATAAGCATAATTCATATTGGCATCAAGTCCACAAGCATCAAGTTCATCAAAAAGGGATATTTCAAAAGAATCAACGGGATCATAGCAATTATCATAGCATTCATCCTTCGGTAAGCACGAAGGGACATTAAACAATGTATGAGTTGAAGAGTTACTCTCATTAGAAGGTGGGCACGGGTAGCTAATCTGCTCTTCCTCCTTTTGTTCTTCACTCTCCTCATCATCTTTTTCATCCAATGAGCTCACAGTTTCATCAATTTCTTCTTTCTTAGACTCCTGCAAAATATTAGTCTCTTCTTGGGCAGCGGAGAAGTCCTCAATATATGGTTTAATATAAGCATTAGAAGAATAATTTTCATAGCAATATTTAAGTATGGCAAAATTTTCAGATTTGTAAAGAGTAGCATCATACTTTTCAATCAAATAAGCAATTTCATAAGCACCCTTAAAAGCAACAAATTCTTCAATTTCTTCAATATCAAAGTAATTATAAACACCCTTGGCATAAGAAGATAGGATTCCATTATCCTTAAACTCACATTGGAAGAAAAGGTGTTTCTCAGGGTCTTCGAAACAACAAGTAAAATCATGTATTTCACATAAATTCAAAGCATAGCAATACAAACTATTAATCTGATGCCATAAAAGTTTCCCTTTTTGAGATAAGCGGTGTCGCACATAATAAGCATGCTCATTTAATGATTTTCCCTCAACTAAGCTAGTTGGGTTTTTAGCACGAGCATAAATGGATCGAAGATGATCCAAGTAGAAAGCTTCAGTAGTATGATAAATTTTGGGTGGTTCTTCAACCATTGGTTCAGCGGGTACAACTAATTTTTTTGGTATTTTGCGTTTCCTACCCATAACTAGAGATAGAAAACAAGAGCACAAAAAAAACAACTATTTAGTGATAAAGCAAACAAGCACACATGAGAATATTCACCCCACGCTATTGCTCCCCGGCAACGGCGCTAGAAAAAGGTCTTGATAACCCACAAGTATAGGGGATCGTTTGTAGCCTTCTTCGATAAATAAGAGTGTCGAAGCCAACGAGGAGCTAAAGGCAGAATAAATATTCCCTCAAGTTCTATCGACCACCGATACAACTCTATGCACAATTGACATTTGCTTTACCTAAAACAAGTATGAAACTATTTTGCAAGAATAAAACTACGAGTACTTTGCGAGAATAAAACTATGAATAAATTACAAGGCAATAAAAGTGGATAGCTTTTGTCAACAAGAAAGTCATTTGTCCCTAGGCAATCAATAACAAGTACCGGTAATCATTCTTGCAATTTTACATGAGGGAGAGGCATGAGCTAACATACTTTCTCTACTTGGAACATATGCACTTATGATTGGCACTCTAGGAAGCATCTGCAACTACTAAAGATCATTAACGTTGTGAAACCCAACCATAGCATTAAGTATCAAGTCCTCTTTACTCCCATATGCCATAACCCACTTATCCGCGTTTAGGCTGCTATCACCCCCGCAACACCGACAATAAGCAAACCATGAGCATATTGCAACACCCTACAGCGAGGATCCCTCGCGTTTGCGTGAGACGGAGGGCACCGTAGGACAGCACCATAAATAAAATATACAATCATACCAACCAAGATCATGATTAGCCCACAGGAAACAACAGATCTACTCAAACATCATAGGATAACAATAGATCATTGGGAAATAATATATGGAGTTGAGCACCATGTTTAAGTAGAGATTACAGCGGAGAGAAGGGGTGTTACACCGCTGCATAGAGGGGGAGAGAGTTGGTGTTGACGGTAGCAAGATTGTTGATGTAGATCGCCGTCACGATCCTAGCCCCGGCGGCACTCCGGCGCCACCGGGAGAGAGGGGGAGAGAGCCCCCTCCTTCTTCTTCTGCCTTGGCCTCCCCCCTAGATGGGAGGAGGATTCCCCCTCTAGTCCATGGCCTCCATGGCAGCGGAGGGGCAGGAGCCCCTCCGAGATTGGATCTCCCTCTCTGTTCTCTTCTATTTCACGTTCCCCAGATCTGGCCGAAAACCTTTTCTTATATTCCTGGAGATCCGTAACTCCGATTGCGCTGAGATTTCAACATGATTTTTCTCCAGATATAAGCTTCCTTGCACCCGAAGTAGAGCTCCAACCGACATCTGAGGAGGGCACAACCCACCAGGGCGCGCCTGGCCCCTGAGGCGTGCCCTGGTGTCTTGTGGGGGCTGTGGGCCCCCGTTTGCATTGATTCCAAGTCCCAAAAATCACATATATTCCAAAATAATTCTCCGTAATTTTTTGTCGCGTTTGGACTTTGTTTGATATGGATTTTCTGCGAAACAAAAAACATGCAAAAAAATAGGAACTAGCACTAGGCACTGGATCAATATGTTAGTCCAAATAAATCATTTAAAATGTAGCCAAAAGTCTATAAAAGTTGTATAATATTGGCATGAAACAAACAAAAATTATAGATACGACGAAGACGTATCAGTCTACAAGAACAAGTTGTGTAGTAGACATCATTCTCTAACTGAGGGAAATACTTATCTCTACTTTGCTGCATCACCCTTTCCTCTTCAAGGGAAAAACCAACGCAAGCTCAAGAAGTAGTAGGAAGAATTTCTGGCGCCACTGCCGGGGAGGTCTACATCAAGCCTACCAAGTACCCATCATAAACTCTCATCTCTTGCATTACATTATTCATCATTTGCCTCTTGTTTTCCTCTCCCCCACTTCTAATACGATTTTCAGAAAAATACTAAAAGATTTGCCTTTTTATTCGCCCTTCTTCCGTTCGTCTTTTCGTTTGCCTTTTGTTTGCTCATGTGCTAGATCGCTCGATTTGCTTTTATGGCTAGCTCCTCTATCGTAATCGACACCCCAGAAAACAAGGTTCTTAATTTTAAACAAAGGGGTGGGGAGAATCTTAAAGATGTTTGGTATAGAATTTGCAATGCTCAAAATAGATCTACTCGTAAGCAATCTACTACCGTTCTTCTTCACAAAAATTAAGTGGGTGTGACTACTTGGTATAGATATGTGCTAGATACCATTACTGGGGGAAATTTCTTGGGTAGTCACGCTATGGATGCTTACAATGCTATGTTGAATCTAGTAGGATCCCCACCGCTTATGGTTAATGAAACGGTTTTAACTTTGGAACATGTGATGCAACGGCTTGATATTATTGAAAATAAAATCCCCACCGTAGAGCTATTTGAGAGTTTAGATAAAAAGTTCCATAATAACATTACTTAACTTGGATCGGAGGTGGGGGTTACTTTGAAGAACATTAAGGAAAAAGAACCCATGGTTTAGGAGAAAATTGATCAAGATTCCTCTAGAATTGATAAATTAGAAGATATTATTACCAACTTGGGTTCCACTTTTGCCGCTATTAAAACTACTCCAAAACTTCCTCCTATTAAAACTACCAAGTTTATTTATGTTCCTAAAGATAAGGGTGATTTTTCTAGTAAAGAAAACGGAGATCTTAAGATGATAATTGTTCACCCCAACTTTCTCAATATTATTAAGGAACCGATTGCTACTAGTGAATTTCTTGATTTCCTGCCTAGGAGTGTGATTATTGACAAAACCAAAGAATCTCCTAGAGGGTATAAGTATGCAATTGAGGAAGTGCATACCAAAGATGACAATACCTAGATCTATTGCAATATGCCTAGCTAGGGGCGTTAAACAATAGCGCTTGTTGGGAGGCAACCCAATTTTATTTTTGTGTTTTTTGTTTTGCTTCTATTCTTGAATAAAATACACATTATTACCTCTGTAGTAATTGTGTTTTGGTGTTTCAATTAGTGTTTGTGCCAAGTAAGATCTTTGGGATGGCTTACGGTGATAGTTGATTTGATCTTGCTGAAAAATAGAAACTTTTGTGTCCAGTAATAGAATTGTTTAAATTCACTAGAGCATGGAAACACCCTAAATTTTTTACAGAATTTTTGGAGTTACAGAAGTATTAAAACAATTCAGATCTTCGCAGATTGTTCTGTTTTTGACATATTTTGTTTTCTATGTGTTGTTTGCTTATTTTGATGAATCTATGGGTAGTATCGGGGGGTATGAACCATGGAGAAGTTGGAATACAGTAGATATTACACCAATATAAATAAAGAATGAGTTCAAAACAGTACCAAAAGTGGTGATTTATTTTCTTATACTAACAGATCTCATGACTTTTCTGTTGAGTTTTGTGATGTGAAGTTTTCAAGTTTTGGGTAAAGATTTGATGGACTATGGAATAAGGAGTGGCAAGAGCCTAAGCTTGGGGATGACCAAGGCACCCCAAGGTAATATTCAAGGAAAACCAAGAGCCTAAGCTTGGGGATGCCCCAGAAGGCATCCCCTCTTTCGTCTTCATCCATCGATAAATTTACTTGAGGCTATATTTTTATTCACCACATGATATGTGTTTTGCTTGGAGCATGTTGTATGATATGAGTCTTTGCTTTTTAGTTTGCCACAATCATCCTTGCTGTACACAACTTTTGATAGGGACACGCATGATTCGTGAATTTATTAGAATACTCTATGTGCTTCACTTATATCTTTTGAGCTAGGCAATATGCTCTAGTGCTTCACTTATATCATTTTAGAGCACGGCGGTGGTTTTATTTTATAGAAATTGTTGAACTCTCTTGCTTCACTTATATTATTTTGAGAGTATCTAAACAGCATGGTATTTGCTTCGGTTATGAATTTAGTCCTAATATGATGGGCATCCAAGAGGGATATAATAAAAACTTTCATATAAATTGCATTGAATACTATGTGAAGTTCGATTCCTTATGATTGTTTCGAGATATAAAGATGGTGATATTAGAGTCATGCTAGTGAGTAATTGTGGATTGGTAGAAATACTTGTGTTAAAGTTTGTGATTCCCGTAGCATGCACGTATGGTGAACCGTTATGTGATGAAGTCGGAGCATGATTTATTTACTGATTGTCTTCCCTATGAGTGGCGGTCGGGGACGAGCGATGGTCTTTTCCTACCAATCTATCCCGCTAGGAGCATGCGTGTAGTACTTTGTTTCGATAGCTAATAGACTTTTGCAATAAGTATGTGAGTTCTTTATGACTAATGTTGAGTCCATGGATTATACGCACTCTCACCCTTCCACCATTGCTAGCCTCTCTAGTACCGCGCAACTTTCGTCGGTGCACTACACCCACCATATACCTTCCTCAAAACAGCCACCATACCTACCTATTATGGCATTTCCATAGACATTTCGAGATATATTGCCATGCAACTTCCACCGTTCCATTTATTATGACAGGCTTCATCATTGTCATATTGCTTTGCATGGTCATGTAGTTGACATAGTATTTGTGGCAAAGCCATCATTCATATTTTTAATACATGTCACTCTTGAGTCATTGCACATCCCAGTACACCGCCGGAGGCATTCATATAGAGTCATATTGTTGTTCTAAGTATTGAGTTGTAATTCTTGAGTTGTAAGTAAATAAAAGTGTGATGATCATCATTATTAGGGCATTGTCCCATGTGAGGAAAGGATGATGAAGACTATGATTCCCCCACAAGTAAGGATGAGACTTCAGACAAAAAAAGAGAAAAAAAAAGAGGCCAAAGAGCCCAAAAAAAATTTGAGAGAAAAGAGAGAAGGGGCAATGCTACTATCCTTTTTCCACACTTGTGCTTCAAAGTAGCACCATGATCTTCATGATAGAGAGTCTCCTATTTTGTCACTTTCATATCCTAGTGGGAAATTTTCATTATAGAGCTTGGCTTGTATATTCCAATGATGGGGTTCCTCAAATTGCCCTAGGTCTTCATGAGCAAGCGAGTTGGATGCACACCCACTTAATTTCTTTTTGAGCTTTCATACACTTATAGCTCTAGTGCATTCGTTGCATGGAAATCCCTACTCACTCACATTGATATCTATTGATGGACATCTCCGTAGCCCATTGATATGCCTAGTTGATGTGAGATATCGCCTTCTTTTTGTCTTCTCCACAACCACCATATTCTATTCCACCAATAGCGCTATATCCATGGCTCACGCTCATGTATTGCGTGAAAGTTGAAAAAGTTTGAGAACATAAAAAGTATGAAACAATTGCTTGGCTTGTCATCGGGGTTGTGCATGGTTTAATACTTTGTGTGATGAAGATGGAGCATAGCCAGACTATATGATTTTGTAGGGATAACTTTCTTTGGCCATGTTATTTTGAGAAGACATGATTGCTTTATTAGTATGCTTGAAGTATTATTGTTTTTATTTCAATATTAAACTTTTGTTTTGAATCTTATGGATCTCAACATTCATGCCACAATAAAGAAATTACATGGATAAATATGTTAAGTAGCATTCCACATCAAAAATTCTGTTTTTATCATTTACCTACTCGAGGACGAGCAGGAATTAAGCTTGGGGATGCTTGATACGTCTCCAACGTATCTATAATTTTTTATTGTTCCATGCTATTATATTATCTGTTTTGGATGTTTTATATGCATTAATATGCTATTTTATATTATTTTTGGGACTAACATATTAACCTAGAGCCTAATGCCAGTTTCTGTTTTTTCTTTGTTTTTGAGTTTTGCAGAAAAGGAATATCAAACGGAGTCCAAACGGAATAAAACTTTACGATGATTTTTCTTGGAGCAGAAGACACCCACGAAACTTGGAGATGAAGTCAGAAGAGTCCAGAGGGCACCAGAAGCCCTCAGGGCGCACCCTAGGGGGGCGTCCCCTGTCTTGTGGGCCCCTCGGGAGTCCACCGACCTCCCTCTCGGCTCTATAAATCCTCAATTATTCCATTATCAACAGAGGCATCCATGAAAATACTTTTCCGCCGCCGCAACCTTCTGTTCCCGTGAGATCCCATCTTGGGGCCTTTTCCGGCGATCTGCCGGAGGGGGATTCGATCATAGAGGGAATCTACATCAACCCTATTGCCCTTCCAATGAAGCGTGAGTAGTTTACCTCAGACCTACGGGTTCATAGCTAGTAGCTAGATGGCTTCTTCTCTCTCTATGATCTTCAATACCATGTTCTCCTTGATGTTCTTGGAGTTCTATCTGATGTAATATTCTTTTGCGATGTGTTTGTCGAGATCCAAGGAATTGTGGATTTATAATCAGATTATCTATGAATATTATTTGAATCTCCTCTGAATTCTTATATGCATGATTTGATATCTTTGTATTTCTCTTCGAATTATCGGTTTGGTTTGGCCAACTAGTTTGGTATTTCTTGCAATGGGAGAGGTGCTTAGTTTTGGGTTCAATCTTGCAGTGTCCTCACCCAGTGAGATACTAGGGGTAGCGAGGCACGTATTGTATTGTTGCCATCAAGGATAAAAGATGGGGTTTTCATCATATTGCTTGAGTTTATCCCTCTACATCATGTCATCTTACTTAAGGCGTTACTCCGTTCTTTATGAACTTAATACTCTAGATGCATGCTGGATAGCGGTCGCTGTGTGGAGTAATAGTAGTAGATGCAGAATCATTTCGGTCTACTTGACACGGACGTGATGCCTATATGCATAATCATTGCCTTGGATATCGTCATAACTTTGCGCTTTTCTACCAATTGCTCGACAGTAATTTGTTCACCCACCATATTATTTGCCTTCAAGAGAGAAGCCTCTAGTGAAACCTATGGCCCCCGTGTCTATTTTCCATCATATATTTTCAGATCTATAAACCAAAAATACCTTGCTGCAATTTATTTACTTTTATTTTGTTTATGTTTTAGCAATTCCAGAAAATTTCACCAACATCTCCTCCCACCACAAGCTCGTGAGGTACAACGAGGAGTCAAAGGCGAGGAACGGGGAGGGCTATAACCCAAGCCAGCATCCTATTGATCCAGAGCTGCTGATGATATCTGGTGGCTGGAGGCCCCATGGCTCGATAGCCATGGGAGATGGACTGATACGTTGTCCTCTCACTCTCCCGAAGATCAAGGCGCACCAAACGAGCTCCTGTCCTGAGATAAGGACTTGTCCATGGCAAGTCGATCTCGCCATCGATGTTAGTTATACGGACTCAGATATCTTTCCTCCATTACATTGTGTGTGCAGCCATCGATGATTACAATGCTAACGAGGAGTGGTGTTGCAGGCTGCTCTTCAGAAGGAGAGAGCGACAACCCAGGCACTTCTAGAGGAGAGGGACCGGGTGGCGGTGGAGAAGGAACTGCAGGCGGAGGAGAAGACAGCTAGGTTGTTGGAGGAGGAGAGGGCATGGAATGAGGCGGCTCACCGGGCCATGTATGAGCTCCTTGTGGTAAGTTTCTTCTGCATATTAGCCAAATCATGCGCGTAATGTTCGTTTCATTACTAACTAATATAACTGACTCGCCAAAACCAAATGTGCAGTCTGTGTGCGAGAAGACCCCTCCGTCGACGCCAGTAATTACTGCGGCGGGAACAGTAAGTTTCATTTGAATGGTCATTAGTTACTAGTCTTAACATTTGAATGTCATCATGCTAACAAGACATTGCAAATGATCTTTGGTGCAGCATAACTCCCAAGCCGCATCGCACACCCCTTCTCCAGGGCAACCTTCTCCAGGTGACGGCCAGAGCAACCCCGGTGCTTGACCTCCGTGATGACGACGACAGTGAGTTTTCTCTAGTGTTTTGCTTAACAAATGCATACTTAGCTTCGTACATGCTAGTTAGCCCTAATATGCCACATACTTAGCTTATTTTCCCCAAAAAAGACATACTTAGCTAATTATCCTCCAAAATGACATAATTATCTTATTTAGTTCATTTATGACATAATAACCTTGGTTAGCTCATAAAGTCCTAAATGTCGTATACTTAGCTTATTTTCCTCCAAAATGACATAATAAGCTTAGTAAGCTCAATAATGACCTATACATACCTAAGTTAGCTAAAAATGGCATAATTACCTAAGTTAGCACAATTATGACCTATGCTTACCTTATTTTCCTCCAAATTGAAATAATTAGCTTAGTTAGCTCAATAATGGCATAATTACCTAGGTTAGCACAAAAATGACCTATACTTACCTTATTTTCCTCCAAATTAACATAATAAGCTTAGTTAGCTCAAAAATGGCATAATTACCATAGTTAGCTCAATAATGACCTATACTTATTACCTTATTTTCCTCCAAAATGACATAATAAGCTTAGTTAGCTCTAAAATGGCATAATTACCTAAGTTAGCTCTAAAATGACACAAATAAGGAATAAGAAGAAGAAAAACAAGGAAGAGGAGAAAAAGAAAGAATAGAAGAAGAAAAGGAAAGCATAAAAGAAGAAGAATGAGAAGGAAAAGGATAAAAAGATAGAAGAGAAGAAGAAAGATGACACTGGTACAGCGAGGTGCTACAAACGGTTTTTAACCCCTTTCCGCGATGGCATTTGGAACCGTCGCCAAGTGAGTGACTGCGATAGGAGGGGTCCTTCCCACACAACCTAGAAATCATTGGGGATAGGGAGCCTTGATGCATATACAGTACTCGCTACTCGTTTTTGCTCGCATTACCATCGCAGTCGGTATTCTGTGGTGCTACGTTTACGATGCGCGGCCCATCACAAACGGTTCACTATTATAGAACGTGTATGATAAGCAGACAATCACACACATTCGCTTTTCCCAAACCGTATGCGATAACTAATTAAGAAGATTAGCTAATCATCGTATGAGTGTCGGACAGGACTACGAAAGGTCGGACCGTCGTAACATCGTCGTACACGACAACTATCGCACATGCTATTCTGTGGTGCAACATTTACGATGCATACCACATCAGAAACAGTTCATGGTTGCGAATCATGTATGATAAGGCAACTATCACAAACGTTTAGTTTGCCCGCACCATTTGTGATATTGTCTGACATCGCACACGCTTTGCAAACGGCAACTGTGTGCATGCTTGCACATGTTTCCTCTCTGTGAACCGTGTTGGATTATGGTGTATATCGCAAACATTTGTGTTTTTACCAACCGTGTGTGCCGTAACGACCTGCAGAGCATAATTTCACCGTAATTTAATTGCTGCTATTTCAAATTGTACCGGATTTGAATTTGAATGTATGCTATAGCTTTATTCATATCCATCAGGTTCAAACAACCAATGCATTATTCGATTCATAGGTACATATGTTCAAGAATTACATAAGAACCAAATAAAGAATGATGAACCACAGTTGTATACTTGTACTATTAAAGATGGTAAAGAAAGAGGCGAAATACATCCTGGTTGCTGAACAAGGTGAAGCGGAATGCCCATATTGTGCCCTCCTCCATGCAGAAGGCACGCACGACTCTAGTCCAACCCCTTGTGACGGCCGACGGCCCATCCTTCACGGTCTTCATGAAAACATCTAGATAATCATCGTGTTCTGGTAGAAATACTTTAACCTTTGCATGCCCACCAATCATGTAGTTTGAGAGGTAATCTTGAGTAAACTGCTTTGGGAACCACTGCAAAGGAAAAAGATTCAGACATTGTAATCTAACACAACTCATTATGGGCAGTAAAAAGAAGGTTGCAGGGTTCTTACTTACCATCCTGCAGTTCACTGTTGTCTTGGATAAAATGTAAACAAATAGTTTAATTCCCATCTTTTGACCCACTTTACTAACAATCTTTATCAGCTTCCTCACTTGATGCTGGTTCATCGATATCTCATTGCCCCATACGCAGAAAGGGTCGAAGCGCGGATATTTACCAATGACATATGTACCTAAAAGCACCAAGTTAATATTAGAAGCTAAACAGCAATTGCACAATGATGTAGTACAACACTCTTTTATAATATCTTATAACATCCAATATACTCACATATTAGATGAATTAACATCTTATATTATGGGACAGAAGGAGTTTATTGCATTCTTACAAATTATCGGCTGATTAACTGCTGTTGTATCCATGTGTTAGAGTTAGTTTGAGCTAGTTCGGGCTCAGATAGCCCTAAAGTATATCCAAACACGTGGGCTAGTTTGAGCTAGTTGCATCTAACCCACCCAAAAAAACTATCCAACCCAAGAGGTGCTAATTGGAGCTAGTTCTCCTAGTGCATTTATTGTCAATCTAACCCTGTCATCCAAACACCTCTTTGGATGGAGTTAGTTCAGGGTTAGTCATGAGCTAGAAACTAACTCTAACCTCTAGCTAAGTTGAGTATCCAAACAGGGTTGTGTTGTTGTTGTTGCTGCTGCTCTTCTACGTATATCTAGACATCATCAGAACATTAAGGTAACACTCTTCCTTGTTGCTATGTAGCCTAGGATTGCATATTTAGACATTAAGTATAGTGCATGTTGCTATGTAGCCTCAGATATATTACATATGGCCCTAGTTAACCTAACAATAAATGGGTTACAGATATATTCAGTTAAAAGTCCGATTCACCGATTAGTCCCTTATCAGCCCTCGGCCTATATGGTACCAGCTACCGATATCCTGAACAGTGAGTATATAAAATCCATGGGATGAAACTAACCTCGATGGAAAACAGCAGTCGTTCCCAAAATTGTCATTTGTAGGTACATCGAGAGGCATGTTAAGCACAACAGGCTAAGCATCAACCAAACATATCCATGGTAGACAAAATAATCTCCAAAAGATAACTTCAGTGTGCAGGTTTAAGCACGCTAGTAAAGCAAAACAAGAGGAAAGGTGTGTTAACTGCAACAGGCCTAACATTTAACAACAAGCAAACATAGTCATTCAAACTGGTATTGTGCCGGTCTAAGTACACTGGTTATTGTTAAAGAAAAATGGAAAGGCGTGTTAACTACAAGATGCAGCAACCAAATGTAGTCATTCATAGTGGTATTATTGAAACTGGTATTGATGAAATTGAACTGCACAGTTCATTCTTGCACATATAGAACATCACATTGTGAATAACTGGAATAAACAAGGCATACTACGAATAACCAAAGATAACATTTGAAACTGGACATATGCTAACTACAGACAAGAGAACAATCAAAAACTTTAAAAGAGGCATATGCTAGCTATAACAGGCTTAACAGCAAGCAAATATATGCATTCCTATCGGTATGTTTAAAACTGGATTGATGAAATGTACTGCACGGTAAATAATTGCACATATAGAGTATCACATTGTGAACAACTAAAATAAATAAGGCATACTGCAAATAACCAAATATAGCAATTAAAACTGGACATATTCTCACTACACTACAAAAGGGACTCGACAAAACAAATCATGGGTTCCCCCCTGTGAAGAGGCATGGCAAAACAAATCATGGGTTTCCTCACTTGTCACAAATGGTCTCATTC
Organism: Thinopyrum elongatum; assembly: GCA_011799875.1. Classification (NCBI taxonomy): domain Eukaryota; kingdom Viridiplantae; phylum Streptophyta; class Magnoliopsida; order Poales; family Poaceae; genus Thinopyrum; species Thinopyrum elongatum. The sequence goes on from CM022301.1 coordinate 30,070,032, forward strand.
CCGTGGGAAGAGCATGGACCCTAGATGCGCTCCATGTTGTCGCAGATGGGCTCCTTCCCCTTGGAAGAGCACGGCTGTAGGGTGCCCTCCCTGATGTCGAAGACGGGCTCTTTCCCCTTGGAAGAGCAGATGGGATCTTTCCCCTTGGAAGAGCTGGAGAGGGTGCCCTCCTCGTGGTTGCCGTCGATGAGGTCTGACTTGGAAGCTGTGGATCCCAAGCCAGTGTCGCAGAGCGTGTCCTTCAGAAATGACAAAAGGGGCTCGTGAAGGAAATATGCCCTAGAGGCAATAATAAAGTTGTTATTTATATTTCCTTATATCATGATAAATGTTTATTATTCATGCTAGAATTGTATTAACTGGAAACTTGATACATGTGTGAATACATAGACAAAACACCGAGTCCCTAGTAAGCCTCTACTAGACTAGCTCGTTAATCAAAGATGGTTAAGTTTCCTAACCATAAACATGTGTTGTCATTTGATGAATGGGATCACATCATTAGGAGAATGATGTGATGGACGAGACCCATCCATTAGCTTAGCATAATGATCGTTAAGTTTTATTGCTATTGCTTTCTTCATGACTTATACATATTCCTCTGACTATGAGATTATGCAACTCTCGAATACAGGAGGAACACCTTGTGTGCTATCAAACGTCACAACGTAACTGGGTGATTATAAAGATGCTCTACAGGTGTCTCCAAAGGTGTTTGTTGGGTTGGCACAGATCGAGATTAGGATTTGTCACTCCGAGTATCGGAGAGGTATCTCTGGGCCCTCTCGGTAATGCACATCATGATAAGCCTTGCAAGCAATGTGACTAATGAGTTAGTTACGGGATGATGCATTACAGAACGAGTAAAGAGACTTGCCGGTAATGAGATTGAACTAGGTATGATGATACCGACGATCGAATCTCGGGAAAGTAACATACCGATGACAAAGGGAATGACGTATGTTGTTATGCGGTTTGGCCGATAAAGATCTTCGTAGAATATGTAGGAGCCAATATGAGCATCCAGGTTCCGCTATTGGTTATTGACCGAAGATGTGTCTCGGTCATGTCTACATAGTTCTCGAACCCGTAGGGTCCGCACGCTTAACGTTCGATGACGATTTGTATTATGAGTTATGTGTTTTGGTGACCAAAGATTGTTCGGAGTCCCGGATGAGATCACAGACATGACGAGGAGTCTCGAAATGGTCGAGAGGTAAAGATTGATATATTGGAAGGTAGTATTCGGACACCGGAAGGCTTACGGAGTGTATCGGGTACATACCGGAGTACCGGAGGGGTTACCGGAACCCCCCGGTGGAAGATATGGGCCATATGGGCCATAGGAGGGAGGCTAACCAGCCCACAAGGGGCTGGTGTGCCCCACACAAGAGAGGAGGCCGAATTGGACTAGGGAAGGGGGTGGCGCCCCCTTTCCTTCTCCCTCTCCCTCTCCTTCCCTCTTTCCACCTCCGGAAGAAAGGAAAAAGGGGGGGGGCGAATCCTACTTGGACTAGGAGTCCAAGTAGGACTCCCCCCTTGGTGCGCCCCCTCTAGGCCGGCCACCTCCTCCTCCCCTCCTTTATATACGTGGGCAGGGGGCACCCCAAAGGCACATCAGATATTCTCTTAGCCGTGTGCGGTGCCCCCCTCCACAGTTTACTCCTCCGATCATAGTGTCGTAGTGCTTAGGCGAAGCCCTGCGCGGATCACATCACCAACACCGTCGCCACGCCGTCGTGCTGACGGAACTCTCCCTTGACCTTCTGCTGGATCAAGAGTTCGAGGGACGTCATCAAGCTGAACGTGTGTTGAACTCGGAGCTGCCGTACGTTCGGTGCTTGATCGGTTGGATCGCGAAGACGTTCGACTACATCAACCGCGTTAAGCTAACACTTCCGCTTTCGGTCTACGAGGGTACGTGGACACACTCTTCCCCTCTCGTTGCTATGCATCTCCTAGATAGATCTTGCGTGAGCGTAGGATTTTTTTTGAAATTGCACGTTCCCCAACAGCTCGATGGCGATGCAGGATGGCAAATTCTTGACAGCGAGCCAAAGGAGATCAGCGGCGAGGCCATGGATGAGATAGACGGCGGTTGAACCTGAAGGGTTGGGGGTGGGCCACTTAACCTTTGACATAGACCACCTCAGGCCGTCACTATCGACGACTTCGATGTTGTAGCTGGCGTCCGCGACATACCCGCATACTCTAGCCCGCTGATAGAGTGCCTGCGGCCAGTAATGGTCGTTAGCTTCCTCGGCGACGTCGGGCGAAGAGACCGCGATACACCTCTTTTGGGCTAGTCGCTCCTCGAGCTCCACGGGAAGCATAGCCAGGCTTAGGCTATGATGCTCTGGAGTGGGAGATGGGGATGGGGATGGGGATCTCTGGGAAAGGGGGCGTTTGGCAAGCGTCATCTAAGAAACTCAGGGCGGCCTGGGTATGGAGATCGGTGGGTAAGCTGCACGGGCAAACCGGCAGATGTTGATAATGGAGGCCTTGCGGCAGCGGCGGCGGCGGTGACCTTGATAGGGTTTTGAGCGAGGAAGGGGTGTGTGTGTGTGCGCGTGCGCGCGTGCCCAAGGAGGTTTTGGTATGTGTGTGTGTGTGTGGAGGGGGGTGTCGGTGTCAAAACCGGCAGATCTCGGGGTAGGGGGTCCCGAGCTGTGGATTCTCGGATCAATGGTAACAGGACGATGAACACGGTGTTTTACCCAGGTTCGGGCCCTCTTGATGGAGGTAAAACCCTACGTCCTGCTCTTGTTCATATTGATGGAGTATCCAGTACAGAGTTGATCTACCTCAAGATCATATGTTGTGGTCTAAACCCTAGGGGTATGATGAGTAATGTCATAATAATCTATCAACTAGCCTGGCCTTGGCTTATATAATGTACTGGAGGCCTAGGATAACAAGAGTCCTAGTCGGCTACGTCGGTGGAGAGGAGTCCTTGTCTTGATCACCAAGTCTTGTAGAATCTTCCCCGTATATGTCATCGGCTGTCCGAACTGGCCCATTGGTGAACCACCACGGGGATCCTCGGCCCGACCCACTGGTCGAGAGACGACGTGGTGAGTACCCCCTAGTCCAGGACACCATTAGTAGCCCCTGAACCAGTCTTCAAGTTGGGGATGGTCCTCGATTCTTTCGAACTGTTCTTCGTCTTCGGTCGTCGGTCTTGAAAACTGGTTCAACAAATCTTCCCATCTCTGATCTTGAGGATCGCCGAGGTGTATCCGAAGAGTTCATACGTCGGGTATCCAAGGAGTCTTTTAAGTTCTCCGCCCTTGTCAATGCCTTATTATTTTTTATGCCACACATTGGGTTCGAAGTTTTTCTCGCGCGGCGGTGCCCTCTTGCATCCGAAATCCAATGCCGGATTGCATCCGTGGTGTATCTTTGCAGCCAAACTCCAACGCCGGTCTGCATCCGAGCTCCAACGCCGGTCTGTATCTAAGCTCCAACGCCGGATTGTATCCGAGCTCCAGTGTCGGACAGCATCCAAGGAGGCATAAAGTACCTCATCTTTAAAAAAGTTTGGAGGAGGTTATCCAAGCTTAATGCCAAGAAAAGTCCTCTATAGAGCTAGCCACTCGCAGCCGAGTTTTATGCCGAATTGCTTCCGAGGTGGCCTCTCACAGCCGAGCACCAACGCCGGACCACATCCGAGGTGTCATCTCACAGCCGAGCACCAATGCCGGACTGTATCCGAGATGTCATAGATTACCTCGGTCTTGAAAAAGTTAAAAGGGTTAAACCGAGCTTAATGCCGGAGATGTCCTCTATGGAGGCAGCCACATGCATCTGAGCTTTATATCGGACAGCTTTCGAGGTGGTGCACCACCTCGGCTATGGGTTGATTTTTGTGAATTTAATTCCTATTTGTGCAATGTATTCTCTGCCGAGATATATAGCCAGTAGTCCTCAAGGTGCATGCCGACCTAATATCCGGGATGCACCTGAAGGATAAAATCAAACCGCTGATCCCAGTAGCCCCTAAGACTCGGGTCGATTCACGAAATTGGCCTGAGGATCAACTCCTAGCTCGGCGGCATTCTTAGGAATGGAAACGCGGTGTGCATATTCCTCGAGACTCAAGTTGGGTGCGGCCGACCAACCTGAGGATCATAATCTCCTCGAGAACTATTTCGCACTTTGTGAATTGTCTGCATTGAATCGTCGATGCAATAGCCCCCGAGCCAATGGTCGGGTGGCAACACCAGATCAGGGGATCAATGTGCCCCTTTAATATTTGTAAATGAGAAGCGCGAAGCCCAGTAGCCCCCGAGCCTTAATATGGGCACGGGTGGCCGAATTAAGGATAGATGTCCGGAGTATATCACAATTTATGTGTAATGATTCTATGTATCCAAGTACTTTACATCATTAACGCTCAGATCCGCATTGTACAACACTTTGTTGACAGACCATCGGTTTCAACCTCCTCGGCCAGTAGCCAAGGAGTGTTTTCCTACTTTATAAAGCCTTTATAAGGGCAAAGATTTACGGAAAACAAGGCAATCCGGCCATACGGTTTTATATACAAAGGTACGCAGAGAGATATGTTATAAAACATCTTCTGGGAAAAATAGTTCCATTATAAGTTCCTTATCCCAGGCTGTCATGTTGATCATGATCATGAAACCTCAACTCCGATCAATGTGGGAGAAAAATATTGAGGATTTAGTTGGGAAAAAGTTCCTGAACTCTATGGTCTTTAAAGAACCAAAAATTTCACTTTCGTCGTTGCCGACCAATTATGTTCTTAAGATGGCTAGCTTTCGGCTTCACCCAGTCTGAGGTACATGCCCGAATGACTCAGAAGTAACAATCACAGAGGTGCTCCCTTTACCCCCTAGCCGAACAATTGGGAACGTAGGGGTAAGCACAGGAGCCAGGCAACCCAGCTTGGCCAAAATCTTAAGTCAAATTGATGCATATTTATGGCTTTATAACGATAATTACGGAAGGCAGCGCTCGTATATTGAATATAAACGTTGATTGACTCCATTGCGACCGTTTATCATTTGAAAGTGGCCCATCGTTGGCTTCTACCCCTTTGTAGATACTATGCAGGGTGTTTCCGTGGTAACAAGACAACCCTTAGCCGACGTCTCGGTGCCCGGAGGCGGTTATGTTAGCGGAAACGAGGCAATCAGATATCCAGGCTTTATAACTTTCACTTGGTCATAGGAGCTTAAAGTTGGGAGGCCAGTTACTAGCCTCTGGTTAGTGTTCGGCATCAGCCGGGGTCAAGCCGTTAACACTTCGGCCAATTTTATGAAAGGCTCATTGTTTAATAGGGTCATCGGATCGCCGACCAACTTACGCTTATTGTGACAGTCAGTTTTCGGCTTTCTCCACTGAGGTACTTGACCAGTTAAACCGGAAGTACAATCGCAGTGGTTCTTCCTTTGCACTCCTAGCCGAACAAAGCGGAACGTAGGAGGCAAGCACAGGAGCTGGGCGACCCAACTATTGACCAAAGACACAATTCGAAACTGATGCATATAAAGCAATACCCGAGAACGTTTTGCCGAGGACTCCTCAGAGTACCTTGGCTTTTTGGTGGGTTCATCTCTAGCCACAGCCCCCTGTTGATATTGCCGATGCTTTAAAAGTGTCCGACAATGTACTGCGAGATTTATGCTCGGATCCAATGCCAAGGTGTAGGTCGGAAGGAAAAAATGCCGAGCTGTGGGTCGAAAAAGATTTCCCGAGCTGGATTATTACACATGGCACCTCGGTCATGAGGATGTCCCGCCTCCTGAAATAAAAACATACAAATAGCTAAAAAGTGCCATAAGCTCGGGAAAAAAACTTATGTAAAAACTTAACGTCCAGACTAAATTAAGTTTTTTGGTGCCAATCCAAAAATTGGTCTTAAAATTAGTGTGTACTTCCGTCGTGCTTTAACATGATACATCTGATCTCCAGACTTCAAGCGGGTCCGCCTTTGGCTTCAACCTCCTATCCCGAAGGCGGAGTGCTTCTCAGGCCAGTTTAGCGAACTAAACTCGAGCAGCTTTAGAGAGAAGCCAGGCTATCCGGCTATTTACCACACACTCGAGTCGAGAAAGGAGAAGTAGAAAAAGACTTTGCAATGACTAAGAAGAAAAGACATTTATTATAAAATGGCTCATATAAATTTTAAGAGCCCCCAGTTAACATGGATAGAGGGAGTTTCTTTTAACAAGCAACGTATGTGAGCATGGTCAAACCGAACACAAATTAAAATTTTAAAAACTTTGAGCATGAAAGTGACTTAGCTGGTTAATGTGTTCGGCGTTGATGACGCGGGCCGAGCTTGCAGCGGGTCGAGGTCCCAGCTCCCAAGCCAGTTCCGAGGTGCCCGAGCGAAGAGCTTGGCCTGATGAAGTGGCGACGCCGCATAGTCGATGCGGCGAGGCAAGGCCCCTGGTCCAGGCGAGGTGACGAAGTTGTTCAGCTGGTGATGCTGAAGTCCCCGTTCCAGCTAACGTGACGAAGCTAGTCGGCTGGTGAGGCCGAAGTCCCCGGAGTAGGTTGATGAAGAGACGGCGAAGCCCCCAGTCTAGCCGAGGTGTTGGAGCAGACGACGCACACCAGTCGACGTTGATTTACCTGTGCACATAAAAAAGTGCAAACCAAAAGTAATAATAGATAAAGATAATAATATATGTATATTTTAAAAAATCTTCTACTTAATTAATTTAAGTGAAGTAAATAATTAAAGAAATGTGGCCTGAATGCCGAGGTCAGTCCGGTGGAGTGGTCATCGTCTGGATCCAATGTAGTATCTCGTTTGGGAGGGCGAGATCAGCCGGATTGGTATCCAGGATTTCTTTGGGGTCTTCCTCCGGTACGATGGTGCGAGGAGCGAGTCTGGCCAGGGTTGACTCCTGGTGTTCGGATGCCGAAGTCGTGTCCAGGCTTGGAGCTGGATCCGGGATAACAGAGGCGAGTCCGGCTGGAATTGACTCCCGATCTTTGGACGCAGAGGTCGCATTCAGGCTTGAAGCCGGATGCCAGATAAAAAGCCGACCCCGTGATCGGGTCGGAGACAGATCCCTAAGTCAAAGCTTCAGGGTTGGTCAAGTTAGGGTTTCGCGATGCCAAACTCTTGCTCGGTTCGCCGAGGTTATGATCCGAGGAGATGTCGTTGGCTTGATGGAGCGACGGTGCAGTCCATGCTGGCACAGGTCGGCAGCCCTGGAGCAATGTGTTCGGGCCGGTTTGACATTGGCCCGACGATGAAAACCGCCTCAAAAAAAGGCTTTAAAATTTGTCGGCATGTGTTTGAGAACAACACACAATACCCTAGAAAAAGTTTCCTTCCAAAAAGGATGTTCAATATCCCGTTCATGAAGAAAGATGAATTCGGGTCAGATTCGTTTTGGCACAGAAAACAGATCCAAAAATTGACACACTCCTCGGGCCGTTCCCGGAGTTTGAACGGTCGGATCGAGCTGAAAGTTTTAGGGGTGATTGATATGGTAATTATGCAGCCGATCAAAGGTTGGATCTTCCAAATGATGTCCGAGCTCGGCGCTGGACTCCTCGCCCTAAACTCATCCAGATTCCCATCTAGATTTGACAGGGCTTTGGTATATCATAGATTTCCGGAGATTCCTCCATCGAAACATGATGAAATTTTACAGGGTTGTTATATACACAATTCCGCACTATTCCACCAAAGCAATCGTCAAAGCAACACCCGAGGAAGCACCGACGGCGAATACAAATCCTCTGTATAGAAAAGCAGCACGGTCGCCCGAGGTCAATGTTGAAGTTGAGCCCCCGAGCTATCTGAATGATTCCTCCACGATCTTGATAGAGATCGAAGTTGATGTTGATGAAGGCCCTCGTCCGATCATCATGATCTAAGGCAGAGTGCAGTCCTCGGTCGAGCCAAGGTGACCAGTCGAGCCGGAGATGAATATGCTGACGTCGCAGTTGATCTACAGGTGAGCCATTGATCCATTGCCGACCACACAGCGGAACTCTCAATTAAAGCACCATTGTCGGTGTCAAAACCGACAGATCTCGGGGTAGGGGGTCCCAAGCTGTGGATTCTCGGATCAATGGTAACAGGACGATGAACACGGTGTTTTACCCAGGTTCGGGCCCTCTTGATGGAGGTAAAACCCTACGTCCTGCTCTTGTTTATATTGATGGAGTGTCCAGTACAGAGTTGATCTAACTCGAGATCATATGTTGTGGTCTAAACCCTAGGGGTATGATGAGTAATGTCATAATAATCTATCAACTAGCCTGGCCTTGGCTTATATAATGCACCAGAGGCCTAGGATAACAAGAGTCCTAGTCGGCCACGTCGGTGGAGAGGAGTCCTTGTCTTGATCACCAAGTCTTGTAGAATCTTCCCCGTATATGTCATCGGCTGTCCGAACTGGCCCATTGGTGAACCACCACTGGGGTCCTCGGCCCGACCCACTGGTCGGAAGACGACGTGGTGAGTACCCCCTAGTCCAGGACACCGTCAGGGGGCGGGGGTGTGTTTGAGGAAATGACGCGGCTACTGAAAATTTTACTATGCAGGAGTCAAACGCGGGAGTGAAATGCCGGGGCTATTGAAAATTTGGATGATGGTGCATCGCACACAGTCTGGAGAAAACAACCGTGTGTTATGAAACAGAAAAACCCTCGAGGCGGGCAGATATTTTCGAGGGATGCAGGCTGGAGCGGGAGCAAGAAACATCACACACGATCGAAACGTAATAACCGTGTGTTATCAAACAGAAAAAGCTGCAGGCGGGTAGATATTTTTGAGAGGGGAAGCCTCGTGGAGCCCAATGTACTGTGCGGATGTGGGTGACAGGGGCACTGGCATGGCACACGGTTAGTGTGAGTGAACCGTGTCTGTTGCGTCATCCGACTTGTCTAATGTTCATAAATTTGGCGAAAAATGATGTGGGAGAGGGTCAGAACACGAACACACTTGCATGTGGACCAAATATAAGTATGAAAAGGGTGGTTTGATGTTCAAATACTAAATGCAACTTCGATGTGGCACCTATCTCGCAAAGCGCACGGTATTGCTTGCCCCCCCTTCGTGTCGGCAGGAAGGGAATCCTAAGCTATGAATGCATGCCCCCCCCCCATGGAGGTTCACCTACCAAAGTGCGAAGTAGCATTCCCCCCCCCCCACACACACACCCACTTTCAGTCGGCGGGCCAGAGAGGCATCTCACCAAGATGGATCGTAAAACGGACCAAGAATAATCCACCTTGGTCGTACAACCTCTCTCTTGTTGTTGGTCAAAGTGATGGCCGTCCATGCGACCCCGGAGATGGGCTAGCTCGCCAATAATCATGCAAGTAGCTAGTCCCCGAAGACAAACAATGGCTGCGTGTGGCCCAAACATATGTATGGAGAGGTGTGTTTTGAATACACAATGGAACAACTTTGATGTGGCACCGTGATTTCGAACCAGAAATCCCCACACTGAGTGAGGGTTAGGTTGACGATGCATATGTATGTCACACCACACTTCAAGCCGATGATGGGGACTCATGCATGCATGCGTCCATAGTATGCGCTCAAACTTAATTAGGTCTAAATCTCATCATGACCTATACTACGATAACATGAACCAAAGGAAGAATCTGCCATGGTAACCTATCTTGTTGTCGGTCAAGGTGATCATGGATGTCCACACGGGCCCATGAATATATAGGCTTGTCACCGATAACCACGCGAGGGAGTGTACCATTCGAAGACAACCACTACATTCATATGTATGGAAGTGATGCGTGCGTGCATGTTTGAATACCATTTCACAACATTGATGTGGCGCGTGAGTCAAAAATCGTACAGTCCCCACACAGAGCGAGATCGGTTCATGACGTGTCGTGGTACTAGCCACTTCGACTCGATGGGAGGGATTCATGCATACACATGCATGTGTGTGCTCAAACTGTATCATGTCATCCCAGAGCATGACCTATATATATACCGTATTACAAACAAAAAATAATCCCCTCCTAAGTCAAATTAACCTCTCTCGTTGTCAGTCAAAGTAGTGATGGACCAAGCGGGCCCACAGATGGAAAGCATCGATATCGCTGATAATCGCTTAAGTGGGTGCGAGAGGACAACCACCATCTCTTTGCATGTGGGCCAAACATATGTTGAATACCCAAAATGCACAACTTTGATGTGGCACATGCCTCGAAAACCGTAAAGTCCCCACACAGAGCGAGGTTCATGAAGCATACTACATATGATGGTCCCCTTCCCCCTCTTCAATGCATACTATATGCTCCTACCATAATACAACCCAAAAAGAATCCTCCTTGATGGTGAAATTAATTAACCTCTCCCGATGTAGGTCAAAGTGATGCATGCATCGACGATGGCCTCATGGGCCCACAGATGGAAGCGTCACATGTGAGTGTCCTAGGATAACCACCGCTTGCATGCATGTGGCCCAAAGAGGTGTTTGTGTGATGTTTGAATAGCCAATTTCACAACTTTGATGTGGCACGTTCCTCGAAAACCGAAAAGTCCCGACACTGAGTGAGGTGTACTTGTTCACGGACGCGTACGTATAGTATATATGCTAGTCCCCTCCCACCTCTTCGACACGTACTATATATCTACTCCCACCATAACACAAACAAAAAAGATTCTACCTTGCTGGTCAAATTAACCTCACTGCCGGCTGTTCATCAAAGTGATGGATGACGACCTCGCGGGCCCACAGAAAGCGTCACACGCGAGTATCGAGTGTCGTGTAGGACAACCATCGACTGCATGTGGCCAAAAGATGTATGTATGAAAGGGTTGTGTAATGTTTTAAATAACGAATTCATGACTCTGATATGGCACCTGCCTCACAAAACGGCCAACCCACATGGTGGCTCACGACTCGTAGTGTACTGCAAGCCACCCGCCACACACACACACACACACCGCGAATCCACCGCAACTACGATGCATGTTAAATTATCCCGCGGTGAACATATGTTACCAAAGGAGAGACATTTTAATTTTGAAAAAAAAACAGAGATCATTAAGACGTTTTAGTACATTGATTGATTTTCTAGGGTTATAATGTGCAAAAATCAAATTTGAACTACATGCACACGTGATAGTGCACCTAAATGGGTTGCAAAAACACATGTGTCTCACTGGGTGCATGTTTACTCCCCGTGCAAGAAATTTCAAACATTGAGAATCTTGATTTTTAAATACTAGTACATCCAAAACTTATTTGAAATTCATGAAACTTATCATGTTGTCATATGGACACCAATACAAAGTGGCATTGTACTCTTTTTTTGTCAAATTTGAGACCAGTTTTGATGTAATCTTTATCTTCTTACAAACGGGAGATTATTAATAATTGGGAACCAATATCCCAAACAGATTATTTATTCGAACCGTGAGCGTTAGACCAACAATGGATACGTGCCATGCTTCGGTTAAGCAATAAAGCGGCAGCATTAATCATCCAAATAGAAAAACAATATACGTGCTGCCACGCGACCCATGTGCCGTGGGAGCAGGCATGAGTTGACGGGACGCATGCGAGCAGTCCGCCATGTAGGCAGACCGGGAGGCGTGCGTGCAGGTGTGTGAATTGACGGGAGGCGTGCTCGCTGCGCAGTGTCATTGGGAGGCGTGCGAGTAGCTGTGTGAAACGACGGTAGGCATGCTAGCAGTCCGATGCGCAGGCTCATCGGGAGGCGAGCCAGCGGTTTGACCGCCGCCCGCCTCTCTCCCACTACTCCATATTAATGGCGCGCCCGAGCGGCTGCACCCCCCATCCTCGCCACACACACAATCCTCTCTCTCCGCTTGCATCCTCGACGCCGCTCTCAGTCCTCAAAGCCGTCAGTGTATGAGGATGCCACCGAAGCGCCCCATCCAAGGGAGTGCCGACGCCGGGGCTGCTGAAGCACCGGAGCACGGCGTGGAGATGGAGACAGAGGTTGCTGACGGTGTCCTGGACTAGGGGGTACTCACCACGTCGTCTCCCGACCAGTGGGTCGGGCCGAGGACCCCCGTGGTGTTTCACCAATGGACCAGTTCGGACAGCCGATGACATATACGGGGAAGATTCTACAAGACTTGGTGATCAAGACAAGGACTCCTCCCCACCGACGTAGCCGACTAGAAGTCTTGTTATCCTAGGCCTCCGGTACATTATATAAGCCAAGGCCAGGCTAGTTGATAGATTATTATGACATTACTCATCATACCCCTAGGGTTTAGACCACAACATATGATCTTGAGGTAGATCAACTCTGTACTGGATACTCCATCAATATAAACAAGAGCAGGACGTAGGGTTTTACCTCCATCAAGAGGGCCCGAACCTGGGTAAAACACCGTGTTCATCGTCCTGTTACCATTGATCCGAGAATCCACAGCTCGGGACCCCCTACCCCGAGATCTGCCGATTTTGACACCGACAATGGTGCTTTCATTGAGAGTTCCGTTGTGTGGTCGGCAATGAATCAATGGCTCACCTACAGATCAATTACGACGTCGGCATATTCGTCGCCGGCTCGACTGGTCACCTTGTCTCGACCGAGGACTGCGCTCCACCTGAGATGGTCATGATCGGACGAGGGCCTTCATCAACATCAACTCCGATCTCTATCAAGATCGTGGAGGAATCATCCAAATAGCTCGGGGGCTCAACTTCAACATTGTCCTCGGGCGACCGTGTTATTTTTCTATACAGCGGATTTGTATTCGCCGTCGCCACTTCCTTGGGTGTTGCTTTGACGATTGCTTTGGTGGAATACTGCAGAATGGTGTATATAACAACCCTATAAAAATTTGTCGCGTTCCGATGGAGGAATCTCCGGCGATCTACGATATATCGGAGCCCTGTAAAATCTTGATGGTAATCTGGACGAGGTTAGGGTGAGGAGTCCAGCGCCCAGCTCGGACATCATTTGGAAGATCCAACCGTTGATCGGCTGCGGCATTACCATATCAATCACCCCTCAAAAGTTTAGCTAGATCCAACCGTTCAAACTCCGGGAACGGCCCGAGGAGTGCGTCAATTTTCGAAACTGTTTTCTGTGCGAAAACGAATCTGACCCGAATTCATCTTTCTTCGTGAACGGGATATTGAACATCCTTTTTGGAAGGAAACATTTTCTAGGGTATTGTGTGTTGTTCTCAAACACGTTCCGACAAATTTTAAAGCCTTTTTCCGAGGCGGTCTTCATCGTCGGCCAATGTCAAACCGGCCCGAACACATTGCTCCACGGCTGCCGACCTGTGCCAGTATGGACTGCGCCGTCGCTCCATCAAGCCAACGACATCTCCTCGGATCATAACCTCGGCGAACCGAGCAAGAGTTCGGCATCGCGAAACCCTAACTTGAACAACCCTGAAGCTTTGACTTAGGAATCTGTCTCCGACCCGATCCCGGGGTTGGCTTTTATCTCGCATCCGGCTTCAAGCCTGAATGCGACCTCTGCGTCCGAAGATCGGGAGTCAATTCCAGCCGGACTCGCCCCTCTTATCCCGGATCCAGCTCCAAGCCTGGACACGACTTCGGCATCCGAACACCAGGAGTCAACCCTGGCCCGACTCGCCCCTCGCACCATCGTACCGGAGGACGACCCCGAAGAAATCCCGGATACCAATCCGGCTAATCTCGCACTGCCAAACGAGATACTACATCGGATCCAGACGATGACCACTCCATCGGACTAACCTCGGCATTCAGGCCATATTTATTTAATTATTTACTTCACTTAAATTAATTAAGTAGAAGATTTTTTAAAATATACATATATTATTATCTTTATCTGGTATTACTTTTGGTTTGCACTTTTTTATGTGCACAGGTAAATCGATGTCGATTGGTCTGCGTCGTCCGTTCCAACACCTCGGCTAGACCGGGGGCTTCGCCGTCTCTTCATCAACCTACTCCGGGGACTGCGGCGTCACCAGCCGACCAGCTTCGTCACGTTAGCTGGACCGGGGACTTCGGCATCACCAGCCGACCAGCTTCGTCACCTCGCCTGGACCAGGGGCCTTGCCTCGCCGCATCGACCGTGCGGCATCGCCACTTCATCAGGCCGAGCTCTGCGCTCGGGCACCTCGGAACCGGCTTGGGAGCTGGGACCTCAACCCGCTGCAAGCTCGGCCCGCGTCATCAACGCCGAACACATTAACCAGCTAAGTCACTTTCATGCTCAAAGTTTTTAAATTTTTAATTTGTGTTCGGTTTGACCATGCTCACATACGTTGCTTGTTAAAAGAAACTCCCTCTATCCATGTTAACTGGGGGCTCTTAAAATTTATATGAGCCATTTTATAATAAATGTGTTTTCTTCTTAGTTGTTGCGAAGTCTTTTTCTACTACTCCTTCCTCGACTCGAGTGTGTGGTCAATAGCCGGATAGCCTGGCTTCTCTCTAAAGCCGCTCGAGTTTAGTTTGCTAAACTGGCCTGAGAAGCACTCCGCCTTCGGGATAGGAGGTCGAAGCCGAAGGCTGACCCGCTTGAAGTCTGGAGATCGGATGTATCATGTTAAAGCACAATGGAAGTACAAACTAATTTTAAGACCAATTTTCAGATTGTTACCAAAAAACTTAATTTAGTCCGGACGTTAAGTTTTTACATAAGTTTTTTTTCGGAGCTTATGGCACTTTTTAGCTATTTGTATGTTTTTCTTTCAGGAGGCGGGACATCCTCATGACCGAGGTGCCATGCATAATAATCCAGCTCGGGAAATCTTTTTCGACCCGCAGCTCGTCATTTTTTCCTTCCGACCTAAACCTCGGTGTTGGATCCGAGCATAAATCTCGTAGTACATTGTCGGACACTTTTAAAGCATCGGCAATATCAACAAGGGGCTGCGGCTAGGGCCGAACCCACCAAAAAGCCAAGGTGCTCTGAGCAGTCCTCGGCAAAACATTCTCGGGTATTGCTTTATATGCATCAGTTTCGAATTGTGTCTTTGGTCAATAGTTGGGTCGCCCAGCTCATGTGCTTGCCTCCTACGTTCCGCTTTGTTTGGCTAGGAGTGCAAAGGAAGAACCACTATGATTGTACTTCTGGTTTAACTGGTCAAGTACCTCAGTGGAGAAAGCCGAAAACTGACTGTCACAATAAGTGTAAACTGGTCGGTGATCCGATGACCGTATTAAACAACGAGCCTTTCATAAAATTGGCCGAAGTGTTAACGGCTTGACCTCGGCTGACGCCGAACACTAACCGGAGGCTAGTAACTGGCCTCCCAACTTTAAGCTCCTATGACCAAGTGAAAGTTATAAAGCCTAGATATCTGATTGCCTCGTTTCCGCTAACACAACCGCCTCCGGGCACCGAGACGTCGGCTAAGGGTTGTCTTGTTACCGCGGAAACAATTTGCGTAGTATCTACAACGGGGTAGAAGCCGACGATGGGCCACTTTCAAATGATAAACGGTCGCAACGGAGTCAATCAACGTTTATATTCAATATACGAGTGCTGCCTTCCGTAATTATCGTTATAAAGCCATAAATATGCATCAATTTGACTTAAGATTTTGGCCAAGCTGGGTTGCCTGGCCCTTGTGCTTACCCCTATGTTCCTGATTGTTCAGCTATGGGGTAAAGGGAGCACCTCTGTGATTGTTACTTTCGGGTCATCCGGACAAGTACCTCAGACTGGGTGAAGCCGAAAGCTAGCCATCTTAAGAACATAATTGGTCGGCGACGACGGAAATGAAAATTTTGGTTCTTTAAATACCACAGAGTTCGGGAACTTTTTCCCAACTAAATCCTCAATATTTTTCTCCCACATTGATCGGAGTTGAGGTTTCATGATCATGATCAATATAACAGCCTGGGAAAAGGAACTTATAATGGAACTATTTTTCCCAGAAGATGTTTTATAACATATCTCTCTGCGTATCTTTGTTTATAAAACCGTATGGCCAGATTGCCTTGTTTTCTGTAAATCTTTGCCCTTATAAAGGCTTTATAAAGTAGGAAAACACTCCTTGGCTACCGGCCGAGGAGGTTGAAACCGATGGTCAGTCAACAAAGTGTTGTACAATGTGGATCTGAGCGTTAATGATGTAAAGTACTTGGATACAAAGAATCATTACACATAAATTTTGATATACTCTGGACATCTATCCTTAATTCGGCCACCCATGCCCACATTAAGGCTCGGGGGATACTGGGCTTCGCGCTTCTCATTTACAAATATTAAAGGGGCACATCAATCCCCTGATCTGGTGTTGCCACCCGACCATTGGCTCGGGGGCTACTGCATCGACGATTCAATGCAGACAATTCACAAAGTGCGAAATAGTTCTCGAGGAGATTATGATCCTCAGGTTGGTCAGCCGCACCCAACCTGAGTCTCGAGGAATATGCACACCGCGTTTCCATTCCTAAGTATGCCGCCGAGCTAGGAGTTGATCCTCAGGCCGATTTCGTGAATCGACCCGAGTCTCAGGGGCTACTGGGATCAGCGTTTTGATTTTATCCTTCAGGTGCATCCCGGATATTAGGTCGGCATGCACCTTGAGGGCTACTGGCTATATATCTCGGCACAGAATACATTGCACAAATAGGAATTAAATTCACAAAAATCAACCCACGACCGAGGTGGTGCACCACCTCGGAAGCTGTCCGACATAAAGCTCGGATGCATGTGGCTGCCTCCATAGAGGGCATCTCCGGCATTAAGCTCGGTTTAACCCTTTTAACTTTTTCAAGACCGAGGTAATCTATGACATCTCGGATATAGTCCAGCATTGGTACTCGGCTATGAGATGACACCTCGGATGTGGTCCGGCGTTGGTGCTCGGCTGTGAGAGGGCACCTCGGAAGCAATCCGGCATAAAGCTCGGCTGCGAATGGCTAGCTCTATAGAGAACTTTTCTCGGCATTAAGCTCGAATAACCTCCTCCAAACTTTTTTAAAGATGAAGTACTTTATGCCTCCTTGGATGCTGTCCGGCGCTGGAGCTCGGATACAGACCGGCGTTGGAGCTTGGATGCAGACCGGCGTTGGAGTTCGGCTGCAAAGATACACCTCGGATGCAATCCGGCGTTGGAGTTCGGATGCAAGAGGGCACCGCCGCACGGGAAAAACTTCGAACCCAAGGTGTGGCATAAAAAATAATGAGGCATTGATAATGGCCGAGAACTTAAAAGACTCTTCGGATACCCGATGTATGAACTCTTCGGATACACCTCGGCGATCCTCAAGATCGGAGATGGGAAGATTTGTTGAACCAGTTTTCAAGACCGACGACCAAAGACAAAGAACAGTTCAAAAGAACCGAGGACCATCCCCAACTTGAAGACCGGTTCAGGGGGCTACTGACGGTGTCCTGGACTAGGGGGTACTCACCACATCGTCTCCCGACCAGTGGGTCGGGCCGAGGACCCCCGTGGTGGTTCACCAATGGGCCAGTTCGGACAGTCGATGACATATACGGGGAAGATTCTACAAGACTTGATGATCAAGACAAGGACTCCTCTCCACCGACGTAGCCGACTAGGACTCTTGTTATCCTAGGCCTCCGGTACATTATATAAGCCAAGGCCAGGCTAGTTGATAGATTATTATGACATTACTCATCATACCCCTAGGGTTTAGACCACAACATATGATCTCGAGGTAGATCAACTCTGTACTGGATACTCCATCAATATAAACAAGAGTAGGACGTAGGGTTTTACCTGCATCAAGAGGGCCCGAACCTGGGTAAAACACCTTGTTCATCGTCCTGTTACCATCGATCCAAGAATCCACAGCTCGGGACCCCCTACCCCGAGATCTGCCGGTTTTGACACCGATAGTTGTCATCACCTCTGGCGAGGTATCGCTGCACCCTGACGTTGTCGATGGCGTCAAGCTTCCACAGCCGGAGGCGGAGGTCCACACCGACTCCGGTGACGACTCGGGCGACGACCCCGGCGACGACTCCGACGACCACTCCGGCGACGACTCCGACGACGACAGACAGCTGGTTTGTCATCTATACCCATTTATGTGTCAAATAGATCCTAGGGTTTCTCTGGTTACTCCTGCCTCCCCCTTTTTGGAATAGAAATCCTATGGTTATGTTCTCCCAATCCATGAAATCTGAGTAAGTTTCGTTAGATCCGTGTAGTGTGTTGATTGTTTGAATGGTACAAGTGATAAGTGATTAGTTGTTTCATCTGTGCAAATGATTTCTGCTAGTAATCCGACTAGGGTTAGTGTTCGTGCTAATAATTCCTAGCCAGGACTTGACAATTGATTTTGAATGACATACATATATGTTTGTGCCATTATTTTCTTCAAGATTGGTCCGTACATAGATGACTGTGCTTAAAAATCAAACCATAATCTCTGTATATGTATAAAAAAATAGCCATAAATCCTAATCCTACTTCACGGCATGTAAACATTGATTTGATGCCAAATTTTGGCAACTGCCAAATGTTCGCTAGAGATTAGTTTGTAAACATTAATTTGATGCCACATTTTTTTTACTATTTGTATAGGTGCTATCTAACGGAGTGGACAGCGAGGATGAAGATGGCCAGAGGAGGTACAAGAGGCAAATCCTGAGGGAGCTTTATGCGGGAATGCATAACAGGCGTATTAGGACCTGGGATGGCGGCTATCGATGCCCATTTTGCAACCACAAGCTTCATGACGCGTATCAAAGTGTTCTGGCGCATGCAAGAGGACGGGCCATTGGCTCCTTCAAGTAGAAGTATTCTCGCAGGGTGGCGCACGGCGCGTATGCCGAGTACCTGGAGAAGCTTCAGGATCATGCCGGCAGATGAGATGAGATGTGGGATCGAACTATGTATGGCTATGTAGTGTCTTAATGACGGTTGAACTATGTACTTATGGTTGAACTATTCTTGTGTACGCTTATTATCTATGTCTGAGTATGTTTAATCTATGTTTACTTATGTCTAAATGTGGGATATGGATGCAATCAGTTCGGTTGATGGAATCTACCTCCATCCTGGTTTATTGGTCCCCTTTGTAATTTTTGTTAAATTTTGACCAAAGATTTAACTGACAAAATGTTAGTGCAGGTCAGCAAAAATTATATCGTTGGATGTGTATTTGAACATAGTGTTCAATGATATATTTTTTGGTGACATGCAAAAACATTTGTTAGTTAAATATTTGGTCAAAATTTGGTACAAATTACAAAGGGGATCAATAAACCAGGACGGAGGTAGTACGTCAATCACACACGGTTCCCAAAATTGGAACCGTGTGCAATGACTTTCATTTTGCCTATTACATCAATTACACCCGGTTGGCTCTAGCAAACCGTTGCCTCTGAAACTCTTTGTGGGACAGAAAACCCTCACCACCCAATTCTAAAAGAAAAAAGAAAACCGTCACCATCCCCACGTCACAAAAACCCTCACCCCGCCGGCCACCCCCTCCAGTCCCCATTCACACCTGCACAAGCTCCTCCGCATCTATGCATGGCACCGCCTATCGCGGCGGCAATCACTTAGCTCGACGCCTGCCGCCGCCGCCAGGCTGCCAGCAAACCCCACCACATTTCGCCACTTCCGCTTGCCGCCGCCTATCGCCATCGATTTTCTCGATGCCTCTCGCGGTCGACCCAGCTCCGCCTGGTTGGGGAATCCACCGTACTGAGGGTTTTTTCTCATGGACAACAAGGTAATTAATTTAATGAGATATTATCTCATCTCTTATCCTAGTTCATCTGCCTCCTTTAATCACCCGACCGAAATCGCCGTGAATTCATTTTTATTCAAGCTGATTTGAGGGTTTTCTTTCATTCATAGAGTGTACAGTGCGCGGACACATCAGGACTTTGCGGCCTCCGCTAGACATCCATGGAGTTCCATCTCACCGTACCAGATGACTTTAGGATGCACGCGGTATGTTCAATCTCACCCTAAATCGGTTGGCATGGCCTACTTTCCTGAACATATACTAAATATTGCAATATTTGGATAAAAGGTGCCACATGCACCATATACGTCAAAGGGGATTTTTTTTCCTCTTCTTTCTATATTAGGCAAATTAATGATGTATTGTTCTTTCAATTACTCTCATATTTCCATGACATCATGTTTAGCCTATCATGATGAACGTGGTGACTCCTATTTTGGCACTGGCCTTTGGAAAGAAATTTATAAGTTTTATGTACTGAAAGCTGGCACTAAAATTGCACTGCACATAAAAGAGCCTGGTCATGAGATATATGCTAACTTCCCCGACGATATCATCCGTCCAGACTTTGTTCGAAGTAAGTTTTCTTTCCAAGTATCTGCATGTTGACTTACCCAGCAATATCAAATGAATTGTGTAGTATTTAAGCAACCAATTGTTATTCCATTTTCTTACTATATTCCTACCTACTAACTTCTAGTTACCAATACACTTTTCTATTGCCCTGTTTTAACTAAATATTCCCTATACTCCCACTTCTATCAGAAAGCACCACTGACAAGGAGACTCGGGAGGTGGAGAATAGGGCTGCCAATAAGCGGAGGCGGGGTGAGCAAGAACCGCAAGCGACTCCAGCAGGCCTAGAGTTCATCAACAGCCTCCCCGATGATATGTTGACAGTCATCATCTCCCTCCTCCCAATCAAATATGGGGCGCGGACAACCGTCCTTTCTCGGCGGTGGCGCCCCCTATGGAACTCCACCCTCTCGACCTCATTGACACCCACGAGCTCTGCCATGGCTATCGCAAAAGCTTAGATGCATTCTCCAAGATCCTCAGCAGACACCCTGGCCCAACCAGAGGCCTTAGAATGGGCAAGTTCCATTCCAACGGCAAGGACCAAGCCAAGCTTGACGACTGGTTCTGATCCCCCGCCCTAGATCAGCTCGAGGAGCTCACTTTTGATGATGGGCATATGCGCTCGCTGCCAACGTCCGCACTCCGCCTCGTGCCCACGCTACGCATCGCCAAGTTCAGGAACTGCCATTCCACCCCCCTTAATGACGCGCCCGTTCTTATTCTACCACGACTGAAGCACCTCGAGCTCGTCGCCGTCTGCCTCCCAAATGGTGACATGGAGTGCCTGCTTCATGGCTGTACTGCACTCGAGTACCTTCGTCTTCAGGCGATCAATGGGTTGAGTAGCTTCCACATCACCTCCATGACTCTCCGGACTATTTATGTGTGTTGCTGGTGCGGCAAGAAGACATCACAAGATGTGTACCACGGTATGGTCATTGAGGACACACCTTCACTTGAGAGATTACTTGTAGTTGATCAAGAAGGTCCAACAAGAATCAATGTCATTTCTGCTCCGAAATTGACAGTGGTGGGCTACTTGTCTGACAAATACTCCGAACTTGTTATTGGATCCACACCCGTTCAGGTACAACAGCCGCCTTCTACCTCTCCTTCTAGAAATTAACATTATTTCTAATTTTGAAGATGTATGTTCGTCTATCATCCGGAAAATGATTCCGACAAGCTTGACCCCGAAACTGCGCACAGTGAAGGTCTTGGCACTAGAATCTATCGGCCCCAACCTGGAGCAAGTTGTCAGTTTCCTGAGATGCTTTTCGTGCCTGGAGAAGCTACGTATCGAGGTGATGTTCCTTTCCTATTAAATTTTAACCATAAGGGAGTTCAATTTGTGACACCTTTTTCCAAGTTTACAATGACAATGTACTACGATTTCTGAAGAATTTTTTGGAGGATTTCAGTACATACATGCTCCCCCCCCCCCCCATATTGGTTGCTTGATCCATATGGTTACAATCCATAAGAATTTCTCCTTTGGATTCATCTGTACTAGTTTTCTTAGGGAACTTTTCATCCGCTCCAACCTCTAGTGAAGAAGGCTACATTTTTCTAGATTGTAATCAAATGCCCATGTTAATCATGTCGGATCGAAGATGGCATGTTAGTGCATTTTACAAATCCTACAAACCAAATAGGCCTGTAGTAGTGTTCAAAACTGCATGTAGGCACTAACATGTTTTCTTCTTTTGAAGATAAGATTATGCCCGGTGGTGGATAATGTGATATAATATAACAATCACGTCGAATGCCTAGATCTGCATCTCTCAAAAATTACATTGAACTCCTACCGAGGGACCTTACTGGAGATTATATTCGCCAGGTTCTTTATTGTCAGAGCAAGGGTGCTGAAGGTAATGAGGTTTGCCCTACATTCATTTCGCAAAAATGAATGGTTTGTTGATCGGCGCAGGCGGCTGCGGCAGAATGGAATAGGCTCCAAAAATGCTGAATTTCATTTTGGAACTTCAGATGACAGAGTAATCGAAAGTCATCATGTCAACCCCATACATGACTTCTTAGTGGCTGACCCCTTTGCAAAAATTATGAGGTTTCGAAACCAGACTTAGAAGTGGTAATATTAGTTTGAACCTCTCTTATATCCATGTTCGGCGGATCAACACGAGCATTTGTAGCTAATGAGCTGAATTTCATTTCTAATATCAGTTTGAACCTTGTAATCTTCGAATTTGAGCCATATAACTCTGGAATTTGAACATTGTAATATTTTGAGCTTTTGTGGTACAATCGTTGAAATGGCATCGTACACTACAGGAATCAGGCACTTTGCAGTCTGCCATGGCTGACGGCAAAGGCATGCCTGGCGGACGGCAAAGTCCTTTGCCGTCAACCAGCAGACGGCCCCACGTTCGGCTGAATGAACTACGGCAAAGGGCTGCTTTGCCGTCTGCTTTAATAAAGCGGACGGCAAAGAATTTTGCCGTTAGCCATCCTAAGCAAGCAGACGGCAAAGGATCTGGACGGCAGAGGGATTGGATTAGGTCCGTTAGGTGGCTAACGGCGTGCTGTGCCGTCTGCTGGCAGATGGCAAAGATGCAAAGGTCTTTGTCGTCTGCCAGCAGATGGCAAAGTGTCCAAATAGGCCAGCCCAGGTGCCCCCAGGTTGCACAGGTAGCTGCCATGTGGCAGCTTTGCCATCCGCTGGCAGAAGGCAAAGACCTTTGTCGTCTGCTGGCAGACGGCAAAGTGCCTGTATTGCCCCTGTTAATTCTGTTTTTTCTTAAATTCAATCAATTTCACAGATATATATATATTCACTTCAAAATACTTTCAACAAGCATACATATCCCTGCCATATGGATATGATCATCCAACACATATATATACCAAATCAAAAGTCCATATCCAACATATATATAGCCAACATATCCAACAATTAAGCAAAAAGTCCATATACAATGGTTTCATCCATCCATACATATATAGGTAGCAAGTTTCACATTGTTCATCCTACAAAATCAAAACAAAAAGGAAGGATAAGGAGAAGAGTAGACTCCATCAATGCAAGCTTCCGTGATCTGAAGCAAATCTGCAAATTGGGAAAGAAGAAAGTTAGAAGAAAAAGACTGGAAGAAGAAGAAGAAGAAGAAGAGGAAGAAGACTAGAAGAAAAGAAGAAAAAGAAGAAGAAGAAGACTTCTTTATCTTCTTCTTCTTCTAACTAAGGTAACCTAGGTAATTATGCCATTTTTTAGCTAACTAAGCATATTAAGTCATTTTGGAGGAAAAAATGCTAAGTGTAGGTCATTTTAGAGCTAACCTAGGTAAATAGGTCATTTTGGAGCTAAGTAAGGTTATTATGTCATTTTCGAGGAAAATAAGCTAATATATGTCATTTTGGAGGTAACCAAGATTATTATGCCATTTTTGACCTAAGTATGCTAAGTATGTCATAAATGAACTAAATAAGCTAAGTATAGGTCATTATTGAGCTAACCTAGGTAGTTATGCCATTTTTGAGCTAACTAAGCATATTAAGTCATTTTGGAGGAAAAAATGGTAAGTGTAGGTCATTTTAAAGCTATCCTAGGTAAAATCGGTCATTTTCGAGCTAGGTAAGGTTATTATGTCATTTTGGAAGAAAATAAGCTAAGTATATGACAGTATGGAGCTAAACCAAGGTAATTATGCCATTTTTTACCTAAGTAAGCTAATTATGTCATAAATGAACTAGCTAAGCTAAGTTTAGGTCATTATTAAGCTATCCTAGGTAGTTATGCCATTTTTTAGCCAACTAAGCATATTAAGTCATTTTGGAGGAAAAAAATGCTAAGTATAGGTCATTTTAGAGCTAACCTAGGTAAAATAGGTCATTTTGGAGCTAAGTAAGGTTATTATGTCATTTTCGAGGAAAATAAGCTAAGTATAGGTCATTTTGGAGCTAAATAGGTCATTTCTTAAGCTAAGTATGCATTTGTTCAGCAAAACACTTGGGAAAACTTACCGTTATCATGGAGCTGAAGGACCGGTCGCGGTCGCACCAGTGGCAGACGGAGAAGGATCGGTCGATGCTTGTCGGGAGGCACACTGCACCAAAGATCATTTGCAATGTCTCGTTAGCATGATGCAACTCAAATGTGAATACTAGTAACTAATGACCATTCAAATGAAACTCACCGTGGTCGCCGAAGCAATCTGGGGCATCGGCGGAGGGGTTTGACCTTTGGCCTGGCACACGGACTGCACATTTGGTTTTCACGAGTCAGTCATATTAGTTAGTAATGAAACGAACAATACGTGCATGATTTGGCTAATATGCAGGAGAAACTTACCACGAGGAGCTCGTATAGGGCCTGGTGAGACGTGTCGTTCCGGTTCCTCTCCTCCTCCAACAGGCTAGCCATCCTCTCCTCCAGGTCCCTCTCCCTCTCCGCCGCCTGCCTGTTTGCCTCCGCCAGAAGTGCCTGGGTGTTCAATCTCTCTTTCTCAAGAATAGCCTGCAACACCACTCCTCATTAGCATTGTAATCATCGACGGCCGCACACACAATGTAATGGAGGAAAGGTATCTGAGTCCATATAACTAACCTCGATGGTGAGCTCCATTGGCCATGGACGAGGCCTTATCTCAGGATCGGAGCTCGTCTGGTGCTTCTTGATCTCCGGGAGAGTGCTAGAACAACGTATCAGTCCATCCCCAATGGCTATCGAGCCATGGGACCTCCCGCCACTAGATATCATCACCAGCTCTGGATCAAAAGGACACTAGCTCGGGTTAAAGCCCTCCCCTTTCCTCGTCTTCCCCTTGTCTCTGTACTTCACGAGCTTGTGGTGGGAGGAGATGTTGGTGAAGCTCTCTGGATGATCGAGGTCAGACTCCTCGAATGCCTTGGACTTCTTGTATGGGGCAGTATGGGCCATGGCATAGAGGTCGAACACCCCTGGCACCTCCTTCTTGTTGTATCGCGCCTAAAAGAGAGGAACAAAATATTAGTTAAGGGCTCAAGCTAGCATGAAGAATGAAATTGCATGAATCATGAAGCAAACCACATACCCAGTTATCCCCGTACTCATATAGGTTGGAGCTCCCTTGATGGTGTGGCACACCAACCATTTGGGCACGCTTATCCTTGGACTTCTTGTGGACGGCTAGCCATTGGGGAGAGCACCACTCATCCACCAACACCTCCCAATAGTCCATCCTATCCGCACACCATCTCGGGGGCACCTAAGTTAGTCAAGAGAAAATTCAGCGCTATGCCTATGAATCAAATAAAGGAAACTAAGTACAAGGCCTTAAGAATAGGTAATTACCTTCATGTACTTCTCCTTACTCAGAAACTTGCCATGGCACTTCGTCTTGGACCTCTTAATACCAGTCAAGGCGTAGTAGTCTCGAACAGCCTGCACCCGAGCCTCGTGCCGTAAGTTCTAAAGTAGGCTCTTGCACTCGGCTTCGATAACCATAGCCGCGGCGTCCTCCTGTCCCTCAAGACACCTATAGAAGGTCTGCAATCAAACAAGATAACAATGATTAGTACAATCACTAGGTACTGTTGATTTTTAATTCTGTAAAGGAGAAATTACACAAAATGTCTGGGTCGGCCATCGTGTGGCAGAAGACACCATCGACCCTCTCCTCCGGCGGGGCCGGGGCAGCCAAGTACAGCTCCCAGCTCAGTGCTAGCTGTGGAACCTGACCCTCACCGGGCAACGTGGCCCACCCCGGGAATTTCTGCCGGCAAAGCACACCAAGGATCTGATTGGGCTTGCGGACACCACGGCTGTGTTTCCAACCTCTGCAGTTCGACAAGGCCAACGCATTAGATATTAATTTGAAGAAACGTGAAGGCAAAAGGTTAAAAAAGAGTACATGCACTTACTTCTCCCCATTAGGCGCAATCAACCACCTCTTCTCGCGGGTCGCCGGCACGGGCGGGAGCTTTGTACCACCACGCTGGTAAACCTTGCCACCCTCAACCAGCTCGCCCTTGCTATAGCTATCATCAGAAAAGCGGTCCTTGCCACCATCAGCATGGCCACTACCCTTCGGAGTCTCATGGGACGAAGACTCTGGGACCGGAGTCTCGTGGGACGAAGACTCTGGGACCGGAGTCTCATGGGACGAAGATTCTGGGACCGGAGTCTCGTGGGACGAAGACTCTGGGACCGGAGTCTCGTGGGGCAAAGGCTCGGCGACCCGAGGCTCGTCGGCCCGAGGCTCGTGGACCAGAGTCCAAGACGGGTACACGTCAGACCGGTCCACCTCAGACGGAGCAGTCCTGTGGTCGGGTGAATCAGCTGGGGTGGCGGCGAGGAAGGCGTAGCAGCCTTCCTACCTCTCCCGCCGCCACGTCCACCTCTAGCACCCCTCTTCCACCCCCGACCTCTCCTGGCCGAAAAAGAAGCGCCCGCCGGTGGTGTCTGCATACTGTCTATCAGCACTCTCCGGAGGTGCTGGGGTGGAATGGAAGCACCCCTCCCAGCACGCGTCCAGGAAGGAGGCTCGGAGCGCTCTCGACCCGCGCCCACCATCTGTCAACACCTGCAATGACAAAGAGTCAACGAAATTAGTACAACATAAAAAAATTGAATACCTGACATGAATAATATGTATATAATTTAAGTGTATCATCATCATGAACATAATAAAAAATTGAATACCTAATAACATGAACAAATTAATAATATATATGTACATAATAATAATGAATACTTGACATTACTAATATTAATCTTCATCATCTATATATGCTCCGGGATCAATAAATGCATCATCATCATCACTATCAGTAATGACGTGCTCATCATCATCATCAATAAATGCATCAACATGTGGAAGGCCTCCTTTACGTAATCAGTCAAGCATTGACAGGTCATCCGCAGCAGTAATCTCTTCTTGTTCCGGCTCTTCTTGTTCCGGCTCAGGGGTGAAGTCGGATTCACTGTCGCTATCTACTTCAATGTTCTGGCGTGAATTAGAGCGGTTCTTGAAACATTTTTTGGAAAGACGTGTTTCTTGGAAGAATTCTCCTTCATATGTGTCTGGGTTAATGTGAGGTTCATAATCCTCTTCATTGGGGGGAAGTGGTCTAACACGTGGCGGCACTTCATAAACGACATCCCAACCATTGAGATTTGGATCACTTTGACAGGCCCACGGTAGATAGAAAACTTGGGTTGCCTGTTGAGCCGTAATATAGAAATCGGGAACATCCAAATGGGTGCTTTGTTTGATTTCGACTAGCCCTATATGTTCATGAGTCCTTCTAGTCTCCTTCGGCTGGAACCAATAACATTTGAAGACTACGACGTTTGGTGGGTTTGCACCATAGAATAGAAGTTCATAAATTGCTTCAACTCTTCCATAATACTCGATATCTCCTTCGTCGATAGCAGAGACACAACAATTTGTAGACTTTCGGTCGGCCATAGATAGATCTTTGCCATAGGTACGAAAGCGATACCCGTTGATGTCGTATTTGTCAAATGAACGGACCTTAAAGTCAAAACCATTAGCGACTTGTCTCAATTCGGCGTCTATAAACTCTGAATTAGCCTACAAGTTTAATACGAAAGGATTGTTGCATTAGCTGCAAATTAGATGAAGAAATGAAATGGTCTAATGGAAATTACCATTTGTTTGAACCAAGAGATGAAACCGGGATAGCCGCCTCCATGCTTTGCCAGAAGCTCATACTCTTCGACGGAATCCTTTTGGATCACCGCTCCATACGAGAATTTGGCAACGTATCAACTGTATCAAATATCCGGGAATAAGAGCAGTTAAAAGGAATTAGAAGTTGTGAAATAATGTACCGAAAACTTACTTGATGTACGGCCGCACTTCTGTTAGGTTGTTGAAGATATACAACGAAATGGTCTACCATTCTTCAACATCCAATGATAAGGAATTAGAAGCACCGGCTGGTGCGAGCTTCCCTTTGAATAGGCTGAGGATGGATCCACCCTTTTTAGGGTCGCCAGCATTGTACTGAGGCTTCGGATTATGCAAATGACGATTTTTGGCTTCGTAGTGTGCTGTCACGAAGTTTGCCGCCTCCTCAGTAATGAATGCCTCGGCCATCGATGCTTCAATTCTACATTTATTTTTACATTTTGCTCAAAGCGTCTTCTGCATCCTCTCAGTTGCGTAGCACCAACGATTTTGCACGGCCCCCCCAATCTTGCCTCGGTCGGGAGATGCAAAATCAAGTGCTGCATTGGATTAAAGAAGCTCGGCGAAAAGATCTTCTCTAACTTACAGATCAACTCCGGCGCCAACTCTTCCATTTCTTCTAGCAGTCCAGGCAATAGTTCTTTCGCACAAAGAACATGGAAGAAATAGCTCAGCTCTTCCAGTACTAGCCATTCATCCTCAGGAATGAAGCCACGCAACATCACCGGCATTACCCACTCAATCCATATGTGCCAATCATGACTCTTGAGACCAAATATTTTCAATTTTTCAAGACTCGCTCCCCTCTTTAGATTCGCTGCATACCCATCGGGGAACATCAACTGCATTTTCACCCACAAGATAATTTCCCTCATAGCTGGTCTTCCAAGATTTAACCAAGCCTTTGGCTTTGTCCAGTTCTGCTTTCCTTTCGGTTCTTGCATGTTTTGTAACGGTCTATCACATAGCGCCTCCTGATCGACTCTAGCCTTAGTATTATCATTTGACTTCCCCTCTATGCCGAACAATGTACCAAAAAGTGCCTCGGCGATATTCTTTTCAGTGTGCATCACGTCGATGTTGTGTGGGCAAAGGAGGTCTTTGAAGTAAGGCAGATCCCACAAGCATGTCTTGTGAGTCCAGGCGTGTTCCGAATTATACCCCTTGAAATACCCTGGACGCTCTGGATCTGGCTCGAGAGCATTTAACTGATCCAGGGTCTCTTGGCCTGTCAACGCAGGTGGAGAAGAGTTTTTGACAACTCTACCTTTGATGAAGTTCTTCTTGTCTTTCCTGAACTTATGGCGAGGATCCAGGAACTGTCTATGCAAGTCAAAGCAAGAAAACTTGCGACCGTCCTGCAGCCAACGAAACTCAAGAGCTGCATTGCATGTGGGGCACAGGAACCTTCCATGCACACACCAGCCAACGAATAGCGCATACGCCGGCAAGTCATGCATCGAGTACATGTACCAGACACGCATTATGAAGTTCTGTTTGCTAAAGGCGTCGTATGTCTTGAACCCATTATCCCAAGCTTCTTGCAATTCATCCTTAAGCGGCTGCATGTACACATTCATATTCTTCCCCGAATAGTTGGGCCCCGGAATTATCAACGTCAAGAAAATGTTCTTTCTTTGCATAATCTGTCCGGGTGGGAGATTGAGTGGAATGACAAATACGGGCCAACAACTGTATTGCGCTACCGTCAGACCAAACACACTGAACCCATCCATGCTGATGGCGACTCGAGGATGCCTTGGATCTGCCGCTTTTTCTGCATGTAATACATCGAAGCGCTTCCACGCTTCACCATCCGATGTGTGCACCATCATCAGATTCCCATCTGCATCTAGTTGGGTTCTTTTGCCCGTTTTGTGCCATGTCATCTGTCTGGCCGTCTCTTCGACCATGAAAAGACATTGAAGTCTTGGTATGATTGGCATATACCGAAGAACATTAACGGGGATTTTGGTCTGCGTCTTCTCACCCATACCGTTGTCTACCACAACATACCTGGATGACTTGCAAATGGGACAATAGTTCAAGTCCGCATACTCAAGCCTAAATAAGGCACATCCTTTCTCACAGGCATGTATCTTCTCATAGAGCATCTTAAGAGCATGGAGGATTTTGTCTGACTGGTACAGGTTTGCAGGCAGTACATGGCCTTTGGGTAGAAAACGTCCAAATACTGTCATCATAGCGTCGTAGCATTCTCTGCCCAAGTTGAATTGAGCCTTCAGAGCCATTATTTGTGAGATGGCATCCAGCTGACAAAGCTCAGTGTGCTCGTGGAGAGGATGTTTTGAAGACTCCAACATATCATTGAATGCCTTTGCAGATTCCTCAATCTCATCGTCTAAATCCCGAGCATCATCAAAGACTTCCACCATGTCTTCGATCCCCGTACCATGCTCATCGGTGCGACGACGAACCACCTCGGCTCTGGCACATTGGGCAGACTCACCATGAAATGTCTAGACCGTATAAGTAGGAGTAAAACCCCACTTCTGCAGGTGTTTACTCATTTCAAGCTCGTTCCTCTTATGATTGTTGTCGCACCGGACACAGGGGCACCAGGTTTTTATCTGGCCATTTGAAAATGCGGCTCTCACAAACCCCTTGGTTTTTGTTAACCATTCATCATTCATGTCTTCCTGACTAGTGTGACCGGTGTACATCCATGCACGATCACTCATCTTGCCTAGCTACTGGACACACAAGAAATATATACATAATTCAGCAAACCATATTCATCAGTTAATGGAGTTTGTCAGTTTTATTACGTCCATGCAACCTAGACGCTAATAGGTAAAGATAGGTCCTAATCCCACCCGAGATTAGGTTCGTTTTCCCATGCTCTGCTTCAGATCCAACGCAAAATTTCGGCAGCACCTCCCCGCTGTTTTCCTGATACACGTCTCGGCAATAAGCAGAGAGGATATGTACCCGGAGAACAACAGGGAGGCACTGACGAAATTCTGCATCGGATCCGGAGCAGAGCATATGGGAAAACGAACCCAATCTACACATACTCGGGCTGTCCATGGATAACGTTGGACAATTCGAAAGAATCACGGTTATAAATATGCAAATGCATCCATATTTATAGATGTAACCCTTTCGAACGGGAGACGCATAGTGGTCACGCATACTGATGATTGAAGACACCTATAGCTAGCAAGTTTCATCGGCACGAAGATCGGAACAGAGCAAATGAAGGGGGGAGGAGGAGATGTCATTTGTGCTCACCCACGAACGCAGGGGCGGAGGTCGTCGAACGCACGGGGAGGTCGTTGAATACCACACCCTCGCAGCAACGAAACAACTGCACATTTAAATCCACCAGATCAACACAAATATGATTTTTTTATAACAAAATCAAAAAATATATGACCTAACTCATAATTCACAAATATATGACCCCGTCGGTCAACAGGAGGCCGAAGAGGTGTCGGTGGTCGGGGGTGTCGGGGGTGTCGTGTCTGGGGTAGTGGTGTAGGGGTGGGTTGTCGTGGTGTGGTGTCGTGTGTCGGTATCGGGTCGAGTGTCGATCGGGTTCGGGGTGTCGGGGTCGGGGGGGTCGGGGGTGTCATGTCTGGTTGTCGTGGTGTAGGGGTGTCGGGGTGTCGGGTGTCGGGGTGATCGGGGTGTCGTGAGGGTCGGGGTTGCCGTGTCGGGTGGGGTGTCGTTTCTTCTTCCTCTCTTCTTTTCTGTCTTCTTCTTCTCTGCCTTCGTTCTTACTTACTTCGCTTACTTCTGCTTCTTCTTCTTTCTTGTTCTCTTTTTCTTCTATCTTCTTTCCCTTTTTCTCGGGTGCTTCGTCATCGTCGACCAGGCGGCGGATGGCAGGAGGAGGCGTGCTGGCGTCGTAGGCTTCGTGCGGAGGAGGCGTCTGCTGTCTTCGCGTCGGGTGCGGAGGAGGCGGGGGCGGAGGCAGGCGGGGCCGGGTACGCGTGGCAGGCGCAGAGGACGGGCCGCGTCTGCTGTCGTGGTGATTCCGGCTGCTCGGCATTGCGTCTCGGCGTCGGCGGCGTCTTATGAGGCGGGGCGGTAGCTCCGCCTAAGACTCCTTGTCTGGTCTGATGTCTCTGCTTCTTTCTATTTCCCCCTTTACTTATTGACTTTTCTTCTCTTTTGTCATCTTTTCTACTTCCTTTAATTATGACTATTTAACTAAAACCTAGCACTAATCTAATCTAATCTAATCTAGCACTAAACCTACAACTAACATATCTAATCTAACAATTAAACAGCAAAAAAATAGGAAAAAATGGGCTCACCAGAGAGGGCCGAGGCTTCGGAGCGGCAGGGCGGCGGTGGCACGGGGG
The DNA here is from genome assembly GCA_011799875.1 of Thinopyrum elongatum. Lineage (NCBI taxonomy): Eukaryota > Viridiplantae > Streptophyta > Magnoliopsida > Poales > Poaceae > Thinopyrum > Thinopyrum elongatum. Next base: position 30,102,246 of record CM022301.1, read on the forward strand.
GCGAAGGGCGACGGGGGGAAGGGGGGAGGGAAGGAAGGGCGAGGGTTGGGAGCAGAGGAAGGGGAAGTTCCGGACGGAAACGAGAGAAGAGAGGCGGAGGGGGAGAAGGGGACGAACGGTGGCACCGGGGAGGTGGGCCGATTGGGTGGCGGGGTGGTGGGGCGACGGGGCGGCAGCGGGTGGTGGAGGCGGCGGTGGTCATGGGGGAGGAAGAGGGAGAGAAATAGAGAGAGGGGGGGACGGGGTGGGGCGCGGCCGTTAGTTAAATTAAACGTTCAGACGGCAAAGAGGGGGGCGTTAGGTTTTGCTAGTTAGTGGGCAAACCTCCCTCTTTGCCGTCCGCTAGCAGACGGCAAAGAAGTGGCTGATGGCAAATATGATCTTTGCCAGCAGCCAGCTCTTTGCCGTCTGTTTTTTGGAAGCTGACGGCAAAGCCATCCTTTGCCATCTGCTAGCTGATGGCAAATAAGTGGCTGATGGCAAATCCTCTGATTCCAGTAGTGGTATGAGACTCATATATTGGTAGCACTCTTTTGACCTTAATATGCAATGGACTTAGATTTTATTAACCATTCTCGAATATGTTTACCTTGTCGATCTCATAGCACATGATCTGTATAGCTAACTCGACTGCGATCTTCGACATTATTGCACATAGTTGGTTCCTTCAACCGTGTGCCCTGTAGAGCGCAGAATTAATTATCGCACTCGAGTGTCCATCATCACCCTTCTGTGTAACTTTGACCTCATCACCCACGGGTAAACTTATGACCGAAGTCATTCCACACACTTCGTTTTTACAAAGCTTTTTGCCAATAAACGCCCACGATTTGTCCCTCTTCTAGCCGACGCGTGGCCAAACTAGCCGGGCGGGAAGCTTGCGTGGTAAACTACGCGGTAGCGCGGGAACAGGCTCACCGACGATACATTTGGCGCCTCTTCGAGCCCACGCATGGTCAAACGAAACGCGTGCAGTGCGGTGTTGTCAAGCGTGCACTGGAATCCTCTGCTATGAACACCGTGACCAGACATGACGATTACAGGCCGGCCGGCCCCCATTTATTACAGCGGCCATTTAACCCTTGTGTCTCTTCAACCTTTCTATCGCGCCCCACCATTGCAAGAAGCACACCCACCACGACAAATTCTTAGAGGGTATCCTCCGCAGCTCCAATGGCGCTCCGAGCGGCTGCCGACGACGAGCAGCAGTTCACCATGCATGCCGTGGTGGACACTCACAGAAGGTTCACGGAGCTATCAGTGGTGTACACCAACAACCCGGTCTAGGTGGAGCACTCTCCACATCATGGAGTTGTTGCTTGCCGAGGAGAAGTACAAGGTGGTCGTGTTCGACCTCGAGTACACCCGCGCTCGTGCCGGGTCTCGTCCCAAGGTCGGCGTCGCCCAGATGTGCGTGCGCAACCACGTCCTTATCTACCACTACTGCCTAGCCACAAGCCCTTGCGAGCATTTCGCCAGGTTTGTCAACAGCCCCCACTACATGTTCGCTATGGTGGACATCACCAACGATGTAAAGGTGCTCAAGAATTCGGGCATCGCCTGCCAGAATCTTGTCGACATCCATGGCCAATACAAGATCTGGGGCAGCAAGGAGCATGAGAAGGACTCACTGGTTCACCTTGCCGAGGCCATCATCGACCCCTACTACAGAGACATGAAGGATTCCTGCAACAAGGACAAGCGTGCCTGGCACTCGGCCTGGATGGAGAAACTCGACAAAGCTCACGTCGTGTACGCGGCCAAGGAGGCGTACACGAGCTACGACATGTACAGGCGGATCGTTGACATGAGGAAGTGCCTCCTTCCCCAAAACGGCCAGGGATCCAGCCGGAAGCAGAGCAATGGCAAGCATCGTCACAACAATAAGTAGATGATTAGATCCTCGTTTCTCCTAGTTTAGTATGCATGTAATTGCTTACTTTGGTGTGTGGAAATGTTATGTGTGTAGTCACTTGTGTAATTGTATGCTTAATTTGGTTTTGCAATGCTTTTTTTTAAGTATATATGTTGATGCTCTGTAGACAGAGCAAATCACATTGCACACGGACTAAATAATGGAACCCGTCGGTGATGATTTCATCAATCACTGACAATTGTATACCAGCAATCGTTTGCTCACAACACACACGGCTTGTTAACAGGAATCGTCTGTGTTGTTATCGGTCTTCCCACACGTTTTCGATTACAGACCTGTTTGCTGCGTATCACACACATCTTGTTAAGTTGAACCATTTTTGTTCTCTTGGCTCAATGCAAATAGTTCATCCGAGTGAACTTTATGCCGTATATCGCACACACCTTCATCTAGCTGTCGGTTTCTGTTGTTCCGCCTCATCACAAACAGTTTATCCGAGTGAACTGTATGCCGTATATCGCACACGCCTTCATCTTGCTGCCCGTTTCTTTTGTTCTTCCTCATCGCAAACAGTTCATTGAAATGAACCGTATGCCCCTCATCACACACGCAACTAAAATCTGAACCGTGTTTGATCTATCCTTCATCGCAAATGTTTTGCATCTTTTTTGATGGTTATTTTACATCACTGTTTGCGATTAATGCACATAGTTTTGTCAAAGGGTCTCTGATCGTAGTGTCGCGTTAGTAGCATCTTGCAGTAGTGTGAGAAAAAGAGAGAAGAAGAAGAAGAAAATATATTCTTATTCTTCCTTTTTCTCCTCTTTCTTTTTCTCCATCTTCTACTCCTTCTTCTTCTTATTCTTCTTCTTTCTTTCTTCTTATTTCTGTTCTTGTCTTTCTTCTTCTTGTTGTTCTTCTTCTTCTAGTCTTCTTCTTCTTCTTCTAACTTTCTTACTCCCATTTTTGTAGATTTGATTCACTTCATGGAAGCTGGCATTGATGGGCTACTAGTGTTTAATTTTTGTTTTTATTTGTATTGATGAACAATGTGAAATGATGTATGTTTATATGGATGAAAAGTGTGAAACTATGTATGCATTGGTTCTTTTAATAGCCTATGTGTTCGTGATGTACAACATTTCACTATGATGTTGGATACATGGCCTATATGCTTCAACTTGTTCAATATGACTATATATATCATAAATGTGTTGTGAAAATGCAGGGAAATAAGAGAAAACAAACAAAATAGTGGCAATACAGGCACTTTGCCGTCTGCCAGCGGATGGCAAAGACCTTTGCCATCGATAGGCGGACGGCAAAGGCGCCACATGGCAGCAACCTGTGCAACCTGGGAGCATCAGGTCTGACCATTTGGTCATTCTGTCGTCCGATGGCAGACAACAAAGACTGAGGAGGATTGACAGTAAGCCATGGGTCTGCTGACGTCACAGGGCAGACGGCAAAGGTAAATGTATATTTGCCGTCGGCCGGCGGACGGCGAAGTCTGCCGTTAGCCACCTAACGGGGCTAACAGCTATTCTTTGTCGTTCAGGATCTTTGCCGTCAGCTTGACCAGGAAAGCGGACGGCAAACGTCTTTGCCATCCGCTGTGCTTATGCAGACGGCAAACAAGGTCATTACCGTGACTTTCAGTGCTGGAAGTTTATGCCGTCCGTGGCAGACGGCAAAGCTGTTTGCCGTCGATGGCCTGGTCCTTTGCCGTCTACTATGGCTGATGGCAAATTAGCTGATTCCTGTAGTGCAAGCTCGGAGGAAAACCTGGACCAAAGAAGAAAACACCTCCTTGCTCGTATTGTAACGAAGATGGTCACAGTGTCCAAACATGCCAATACTTGAAGGCCGCAATGGGGGTCAAGAAATGTCCCTACTGCGAAGAGCAAGGTCTTGCTGTCCAAGAATGTCCCTACCAAAAAGCTGCAATGAAGACAGATGCCAGCATAGCTAGAGCAACAGAGCTTACGCTATGATCAACTTCGACCAAAAAATGAAAAAGAAAATTCTCTTGATACTACACATTTGTAAAATTGGTTACATACACTACTAGAATCAGAGAGTTTGCCATCAGCTTGTTCTTTGCCGTCAAGAAGGTCTTTGCCGTCAGCTCACAAAAAACGGACGGCAAAGAACTGGCTGACGGCAAAGAGGCAGTTTGCTGTCGGCCAGTTCTTTGCCGTCAGCTAGTTGACGGCAACGTATCTTTGCCGTCCGCTAGCTGACGGCAAAGATACTGGTGGGCACAGCGGAATGCGGCTACCCTGATGGCCCGTCCCCCCACCTCTTTGTCATCAGCTAGCTGACGGCAAAGATACGTTGCCGTCAGCTAGCAGACGGCAAAGAAAAAATCTACCTAACGGCGCTAACGCCCCGCCCCCACCCCCTCTCCTCTCTCTCTCTCTCTCTCTCTCTCTCTCTCTTATCTCTCTGTCTCCCACCCCCTCCTCTCTCTCTGTCTCCCACCACCTTCTCTCTCTCCCTGACCGCACCCCACCGCCGGCCCCCCCCGACGCCCCGCCGCGCCGGCCCGCCGCCCGGCGACATACATTGCATTTTCATTCACATATATAGAGATATTTTAGATTGCATTTTCATTCATAGATATATTTTACATAGTCCATAGATATATTTTACATAGAAATTAAAACTCAGTACGACGCTAATCGTCATCGCTAGGGGCTAGCAGGTCGATCAAGACGGCGCCATCACCACCGTCATCGCCGCCGTCGTCGCTGCTGCTGACCATGGCGTCGTCCCAGTCGACGGGGCCGTCGCCCTCCAGCGCCGCCTCCTCATCCTCCGCCGGCGCCATCGCGGCCTCCTCTGCCGCCATGGCCGAGGCGGCTTCGATTGCGGCCGCAACCTCGGCGGCCTCCCTCGCAGCCGCTGCCGCCGCCTCTTCCGATGCACATAGGGCGACGTGCCAGCCCGGAGTGTCATTCGGGTCACCGTCCTCGCGGAGGACCACCTGTTCTGGCGGCAGCTCCACGGCGGGGGGGACGGCCGGTGCGGGTGCCGGTGCAGCTGCCGGGGGTGCTGGCTGGTGGCGGGCAGCTCCACGACGGTGCTCCCGTGGGACCAGGCCATGCGCCGGTGCCGGGGCGCGAAGGCGGCCGCTCGCGCCCGTGAGGTCAGGGGTGACGCCGGCCTCCGCCAGTCGGAAGGCGGCGATGACCTCGTCGTACACTTTCCCCTTCCAGAAGGCGTGACGGCCGCCGATGTTGTCGGGTAGCCATCGGTGGAGATCTTCCACTGCCGGGGCCAAGTGTTGGGTAGCCGTCGGCGGAGATCTTCCACTACCAGGGAAGACGGCAGCCCAGCGACACGAGTAGGCCGTACCGGCACAGGTCTGCCGTCTCCGGGTTGTCGAGGCTAGACGGCCAGGAGCTCGGGGCATCGTCGTCGTCGCCGACGCTGCTGCTCCCGTGGTGGTAGGCCATCGCCGGCGCTGCGCTGGTTCTCGTCGGCGGCAGGAGTCGGGGTGTGAGGTCGGGTGTGGGGGGACGGCACTGGGGCAGAGTCTTATAGCCGTCCGGGCGATGGGAGGCGGGCGGCTGGCGCCGGCGCCGGCATTACTGCTCATTAATGCCGGTGCCTCGGGACGGGACATGACGACGGGACGGGGTGGCGGGGGGTGGAAGGCGAGGCGGCCGTCGACGGACAGGGCGACGGGGGGTGGCAGAAGCGGCAGTTTGACCGGGCGACACGCGTCGGTTTGACCGGACGACGTGGTTGGACGTCACACGTCATGCCGGGCACGTTGGGTGACGTGTCGAAGCATGTTTTGCCGTCAGCTGGCGGACGGCAAAGGCCGCCGTTAGCCACCTAACGTGGCTAACGCACGGTTTTTGCCGTCCATGTTCTTTGTCGTCTGCCACCGATGGCAAAGTGCCTTTGCCGTCCGCTTTGAGGAAGCAGACGGCAAATAACCTGGTTACCGTCGCTCTCTTTGCCTGGTAGGTTTGCCATCGGTGGCAGACAGCAAAGGGTTTTGCCATCCGCTTTGGTGCCTTTGCCATCTGCCATGACAGACGGCAAATAAGCTAATTCCTGTAGTGATAGATTAATTTCTGGACAAGTAGAAATGGTGCAATTTACATTAGAGGACAAAAAGAGTTATTTCATAGTGGATTGAATTGTGCCTCATGTTGATATGTTATTCTTTTTCTGAAATTACAATTCCCCTATTGCTTATGATGATGTTGCTGGCTCCTTGAACTTCCATATGTCTTTAATTTGTCTTACTAATATTGTATTGTAGCTTTTATTTTGAAAGGTTTCCTTGGGTTAACAATGCATGATGTTGTTGCTAGCTACTTAAACATACAAGTACATTGAAGCATCCTGTTAAAGAACTTTCCATAAAAACATACTAGAGAAACTGTACTTTTGACATGCCCGTTGCGACATAGAAAGGATGTTGCATTAGATTTCATTTTGTTTTAGCAAGATTGAAAAATTATGAAGAGAAACAACAGCCGGACAATCCCCCCCACCCCCACCCTATTGTTGCGATTATTCAACTTTGCACACGATTACATGTGTGACTACAATGTATTAACTTTCATTGGCTTTCCAGAAAAAACTGGCCATGTGCTAAATAATAAGTAAGTATGTTCCACATTCATGGAATTGCTTGTGATATATATAGAATACAGAAACAATGTAATTACTAAATCCATATAAAAAAGATGTATATATATAGAACTAAAAGAGATACTAGCAGATATACTGTAATTATTTGTGACCAAAAATCTCAAGCCAGATCAAAAGTATATCAAAAATCATCTTGAAAGCAAGTAAATACAAAATAAAATCCTTGCATAGGCTGACAAACAATCTTGCATAGCTCACAAAACAATCCTTGCATACAGTCACACACTGAAACATGCTGTCAGCTTCACTCAGGGTTACATGTGTGAAAAGTTGACTAGAGCTGGCTACAAAAATATCTTCTCAACTTCACTCGAGCTAGCTACAAAACACGGATCAGCAGCACTAGGCCGCCGCTGCCACGACTCCTCCTGTTGCAGAAGATCAAAAACCTCCATCTAACGCTGAAGAAGCAGCTTCAGCTGCTGCGCGGGGTCAAACTTGTTGTTTGGGTGTCTCAACAGATCTGTTGCAATGCATATCCGAAGCTTTGGGATGTAATCCTGTGGAGATGATGAAGCGATAAGACATGAAACAAGTAAAAATTTAGTCATGAAAAAGATCCCAATCAACTTGAAAAGAATCACACAAAAAATATGGTTTACTGTCAAAAGAAAATACCTCACCAAATGACAGCATAACAAGGCCATCCCAATTCTCAAGGTATAAAATACTGTAGTAGCCACAGTTATAGCTGAAAAAATAGAAGGTATATAGTTATAAAATGCAAAGCAACTTTAGGCAAAAAGTGAATTTGTCTCTAGATGGAAAATAAACACATATTCTACCGGGACAAAAATGCTTACTAAGTTGTTTGTTGAGGGTAATCAAATGGAGTGAATATCGTGAAAGACTCTAGATCGTGCTTAAAAAGTGGCTCCCTCATTGCAACACTCTTGATGTTGGCGATCGGATCAAACCCAAGAAAAAAGGGACAACTGAATGCATGAGTAAGTGCGGGGTCTAGAAAAATAAAATAAAGGAAAGATGTATTGCGCCAAACTCCAATAGGAGCATTACCACATTCTTAGTGATCTTGTCCATCTCAAAAAGGTCTTTTGAGTTCCTGATAGAGTCAAAGATATTGAACTCCTTTTGGGTGATGTTAACAACTAGTACTGCCCAGTGCTTCTTGTGAACAACCATGAAGAATAGTTGTAATGCATCAAACAAGCACAACCACAAATGCATTTATAAAAATGGTAAAAAAATGAAAAAGAATGTAAAATGGGACAAGAGAAAAAATGGATGTGAGGTTGGGTGTAGGATAAGAACTTACCAGGTCAGATTTTGAAATGTGATTTTCTGAGCAAGCATTCCTAAATTCTTTTTTCGCGCACCTTCGAATCAAACACATCAGGCTCAACACTAAGTTTCATCTGATGAAAAATGACAACACAAAAATATTAAAGGGCAGGCCATAACTATATGATAAAATGAAAAAAGATTGCAGACATGATCAGGCAAAAAAGCATTGAAACACCGGATAGAAAAAAGGAGATTTGAACACTGACACTCATCAACACTGAGAATGCGAACTTTTTTTGCTTCTTCTTCTTTCCTAACTAATCATAGTTGAATGTCTTCAGGTACAAGGTCATGACCTCATTGCTAATCTCAACTCTTGGCTTTAGAGATGCATGAAAATTATGGAGAGATGTATATATGGAAGCCATCTATTTCAATGAAATCGGGCCTACAAAAGAAATTTTGTTGATTTTAGATTAAAAAAAAGATATATGCTCAAATATCAATCTATTTCATCTGTGGAAACACAAAAAAAGATTTCAGGTAAAAATGGGTCATAGAAAAACATCATCATATAACTCATAGAAGCTCATTTTTCTTTGGCTTTCTTATTGGGTATCTATTCATTACATACTGCTGGTGTAAGGCATCACCGTGTGCATCGACCTTAATCTTCCTCATCTTTCGCACATTGTCTGGGGAGAGGGCCACCCTTTTTTTTAACTGCTTACCATGACTGATGGACCCACCCCTGACCTCAACATTCACCTCAGTTGCCTCGTGCAAACCCACTACTACTGGACAACATTGCAACAACACAAACACAAAGAGAGACAAAATGAGAAATACAAAAGGAAACGATTGAAAAAACTCTTTGATAAAAGGAGCTAGTGTTTTGAAGCAAGACAATACCTTGAGGTCCATCAGAAGAAGGGTTTTTGAATAAAATGGGGGACACATCAAACACAGGCCCCGGAATGTCGTCTGACCTAGGGAGCTTTGGAGCTGTGTCAAATGTTGCCGGTGGGGGGTTGCTTGGCCTTTCAACTTGAGGAGTGTTGTCAAAGATTGGCACTGAGGGGATTGTATTCTGCACATCAGAGCTAGAAGCATTTGATGTCTGCACAGGCTTGACTGGTCTGTCTGCTTTTTGATTCATCCAATCATAGTCTTCGGCCGCCTCCGAGAAAAGAGAAAAGGATGGGTCATCTTCCCACTCCAAGGCAGTTACCGACATTGCCTGCAGCGTGCCCTGGGAAAGAACTGGTGTTTCAACCTTGTCAGAAGCCCCTAAAGGATCCATGTTGCAAGCAACTTGGGGGTTCACCTTTCCACCCTGAAGTACAACTTCCTCCTGCTCCACCCAATCCTTCCCATGAGAATGATTGCTACTCTCACCTTGTTGCAACACAGCACCCCTTGAACACTCAGCAGCACTTGTGCTTCGACCCGCCCCCTGTTCCGCCTCCACCCCAACCTTCTCACCTAATGCACTGGTCTCCATTTCTTTTAGAGCAGCAACTACACTAGCAGGTTGTGTCTTGCTCTGGTCATCAACACCTGCTTCTACCCGAGAATTAGACTCCAACAATGGACATGTGGAAGAGCGGACATCAATGCCTGCTGCAATGGCTATTGGGGTGCCAAAAGTCATAGCTCATGTGTGCTCAACTCTACTTGTTGCAATGACTCTTGGGGTGACAAAACCTTCAGTTCTATGCTCATGGTTTGACGCTGCATTCGAGTGCGCTTCCATCAACATGAGACCCAACCGCTTGAAGAAAGTTGACTGCAGGACCTGCCCAAAAGAGGTAACATCATTCTTCAACTCTATCGTATAGAGATTTTTGTGCTTCTTATATATAGGCTTCAAGTGCCATGGGATCTGGCACAGAAAAAGGAAACAAACAAAATGGGGGTAAGCATAAATAATAGGAAAAGAAGATGAAAAGAACACAAAGAAGCAAAATCATGCACTGACATATTTTCTTAAAAAAGTAGTGAATTTCCACCTCTAACTCTTGGCAGGAAGGGAGCGGTTGCAGCCACTCATCCAGAGAGCCGCGAAACTCAGCGCCTAATTCACCATGACCACTGACTTGAGTGTTGGCTTTGTCAGCTCTATTGGTGACATTTGCCGGGTGATGTTGATTCTCGCCCTCACCTTGCTTGTCTGCCTCCAGTATTTCATATTGTGTTTGAGAGAAAGAATGATGCTGCATACAACAATCACCAAAGAAGAAGTGAGATGTTTATCACCGAAAAAAACTCTAAAAAAGGAAAAGGAAGATTGGGTCTGCTCTTACATTGCGCTTTCCAAATTCAACCTTCTCGAGGGTGAGCTTGTTCCTATCAAATTCTTTAACAAGCTCAAAATCTGCATTGCACACAAAGCAAGCCCTAGGGAGCGAGTAGTTGAAAGTCTCATCACTAATCAATGACCGAGGCACCTCCAGGAAATACATGTAAATTAACTACATATAGTTTTTGTAAAAAAGAAAACAAATCAGAAAGGTTGCATCGTACATGTGATTGTTGCGAGCAGAATAAATAAAATAAAAAAGTAAAAATATGAACCAAATGATTTGCGTTTGGCATACCACGAACGTAGGTAGACAACCGCCAATCCAGAAGCCACTTGCCCCAGCCTTCCTCTTTAGTTGGTACTTCCTCACCTCTCTCAATGTAGTTGCCAACACATGCTCGTCCCACACAAACTCATTGAGTTCCCCCAAGTCCTTCAAGCTAGCAAGATAGTCCAAAGAGACCATGTTGCCGGTACCAGGAACTAGCATGAGAGCAAGGCATAAAAGAACCCAAATCCTCTCTAAAGTAACAACATCATCATCAGCTGCTCCCTTGGTTACATAAATGGATTTCTTCATTGGAGCCCTTGAGCCTTCTCGATATATGTCGCGCAGCTCGCAACATTCATTCCTCTTCAGCAGCTCCACTGCCCTTGGTCCGAATGGGACATTGAATATTTTGTGCACCATGTCTCTAGTGAATAATATAGTCTTCTTTTTATGCCTGACGAAAAGGCACGTGTCAATTCAAGGACAAAACATTGCTATGCTATTCCAAAACAAAGAACATTGCAACAGAGGCACACAAAAAATGGGCCAGAGGTTAATTCAAAGATATCTGAACAAAGAACGCTTAGTGTTAATTCTCATAACTACCCAGACAATCAGCTCAAGAGGTACAGAAAATGGTCTAACGACTCAAAACTGGAGTTCTCTAACACATTCCTCTTTTTAGCATTGAGCTGCTTGTCTGCAACCTCACGCAAACGGCTAGCTGAAAAGCGCGTTGAAAAGGACCCATCAGGAGATTCTTCATCATCCATTGTTGGATCGCTACAAAAATGAACAAAAAAGGAAATGTTCAGAACACCCATCCCCCTTTCTTATGCTCCAAACACAAAGCATATAAGGAAAAAAAGTGAACCTCCAGTCATTAACAACACTGACACTGTAGTAAACAAAGTATATCACTTGGAAACTACTAAAAAAATCTGAAATATACTTGGTAATTGCATGAAAATGCGGGTTGGTCATTCATTTTAGGTCACATAAAAAAAATGCAATGTAGCACCTTCACTATCTTCTGAAACCTAATTGGCTATGACTAACAGACAGCAAAAATAAACACAACAACTACTACAATGCAATATAGGTGACAACAAAAAGGGTAAAATCTTAGGGTAACATGTACTGCAATGCAACACTGCTGCCTTCTGAACAAAAAAAAACAACAAAGTAAACTACAAAATCTACAGCTGACAACTACTACAATGCAATATCTCTGCATCATCAGACCTGCTACAGACAAAAACTGGAGGTTGCAGCAGCGGCAACCATCTGCATATATCCACAGGCAGTCGATGGCATTGCAGCAGTAGTTCATGCGCATCACCGAAATCTGTTCAAGTAGCACACATGCCATCGCCGACATTGCAGCAGTAGTTCATGTGCATCACCAAAACCTGTCAAGCAGCATACACAGGCCATCGCCGACCACCTTCAGCAAAGTGCCTGCGCAAAACATGGAATTGCAACAGAGCCAGTTGCAGGCGCGAGATCCCAAAAAGAGTGTATGGGCTCTGGCAAATCTTCTGCTCCAGATCCAGAACAAATCTTGAAGGAACAACCACCGCGCCTCTCCCAAACAGTTACCGGCGAGCCCGACCCCTAAAACTCCGGCGAGTCAACCATCCGCCTCCCCTAGAACAGAACGGCCGGGACGTTGAACCTACACGATTTCTACTACGGGCATTTCCGGGCTGATTTGGTGGGAGGATCCAAGGTACCTGTCCTGTAGATCATCGCCGTCCATGTCCTGAGCCGCCTCCTTGCGCACCTCCGCTCATCGACCTCGCGTCAGCTTCGCCGCCCGGAAGATGGACGCCACGACGACCGTCGCATAGGTGATTTGGAGCGAGCTTGGGGGAGGAGGAACGAACAACAACGGGGAAATGTTGCAATGACGTCGGGAGGGGGTGCGGGTAAGACAACCTGACGCGATAGATGCGTCCTTGTCAGCTCGCGTCGCGCGCTATGTCGAGAGCCGTCGGATCTCTCGCGATCGGACGTGCGTGAAGAGGTTTGCGCCAGTGAGAAATCAGTCGGGTGGGAGAAAGCGTTTTCCTTTTTGTTTCTTCATATGTGTTTTGAATTTTGATTTGAACTTTCAGTTTGTAGAGATATGTCTTGTGAACACTCATAATTTCTTTTGGAATTTTTTGAAATGTGTTTTTTTTAATGGTAGCACCTTCTCCTCACGACGCACTGCACCCGTTGTGGATACGTCACTGAGACAATGTACCAGAAGCGCGGCAAGACTGGATGGTTTCAAACATGTGGTCTTTGAGCAACTTTCCCTTCAGCCCACGAAGAAACATCCTCGTTCCAAGCCCATGGATGACAAGGCCCAGCCCAATTCTGAAGGTGCTCATAGCCAGGACAAGCAAGCAGATGCTCCTCGACATACTCCAATCCAAGTCTTGCAGGCGGTGGGAGCAGAACTAGAGATTGATCCCTCCCTCCTTTCGACGGACAAGCTTATGGCTGATCCAAAGGAGGACTCTTCTTCATCCTCTGCTTAAATGATTGTGTTAGCAACTTTGTTTAGGTTTGGCGAGCCTGTTAAATCTGCTACTTTTATTGTCATTATGGGTCTTGTTTCGAACGGTGCAGACTGCGTTACTGGGGTTTGTAATATTTTGGGATGTATGGCATTATATGTCGTGCTACTTTTGGTTAACAATTATTTGGTTGTTTATGAATCGAGTGACAACGCGTAGCTGGAAAATCCTCTGTTGGAATGTCAGAGGTTTGAATTCTGATGCTCGACAACGCTCTGTCAGAGAAAAAGTGATTGAGAGTCAATGTGCTGTGGTTTGTCTCCAAGAAACAAAACTTCCTATATGCACTCGTGCGCTTGTTAAAAGCATCTGTCCTTCTGGCTTTGATCAATTTATTGAATCACCCTCGAGAGGTGCTTCAGGTGGTATTTTAACAGTTTCGCGTTCAGACGTGTTTCAGGGTACTTTGGTGGAAGTAAAACCTTTTGGAGTTGTGATTCACTTCACCTCAGTACATAATAATGAGCAATGGTTTCTAGTAAATATTTATGGACCTTGTCAGGGTGAAATGAGAGATGAATTTGTTAACTGGCTTTATAATTTGGAGATTGAGCCTGAACAAAAATGGATTTTGATGGGGGATTTCAACTTTATTCGATCCCTTGACAATAGGAATCTCCCTGGAGGAGATGTGAATGACATTTTCATTTTCAATGAAATCATAGGCCAGTTGGGTTTATTGGAACTTCCTTTAAAGGGTAGAAGATTTACCTGGTCAAACATGCAAGACATGCCACTTCTTGAACAACTGGACTGGGTATTCACTTCTGCTAGTTGGGTCAGCCTTTATCCTATGTCACAAGTTACTCCTCTTGCAAAAACTGTGTCTGATCATGTTCCTTGCTTAATTTCTATAAGCACTTCCATACCAAAAGCTAATATCTTCAGGTTTGAAAACTATTGGATACACCAGCCCGGTTTCATGGACTGTGTGCAAGAGGTTTGGGCTAGATACTCCCACAAGTCTCATATTACAACAATCACTGTGCATAAATTAAAGGCTTTGCGGTTTGCTTTAAAGAAATGGCAGAAAGGGTTGTCCCACATCAAGAGGCTGATTGAAAAGTGCAACTGGGTGATCCTTTGTTTGGATAATTTTGAGGATCTCAGGCCTCTCTCAAGGCCTGAGGCCAACTTCAGGAAAATTGTAAAACTTCACCATGAGCATCTTCTACACCTGCAGTATTTATATTGGAGGAAACGATGTACCATTCGGTATATCAAAGTGGGAGAGGAAAATTCAAAGTTTTTCCAGGCTATGGCCACTGAGAGATATAGAAAGAATTATATTGCAAGTCTGCTGTTGTCTGATGGCTCTGTTACATCAGATCATGAGGAAATGGCCAAGGAATTCTTAAATTCCTTCAAAGGCAGAATGGGTACTGTTTTGCCAATAAAATTGGAGAGGGATATCCTGTCTTTAATCCCAAGGGTGCAGGGGTTAGAAGTGATTTCAAAACCCTTTGAGGTCAAGGAAATTGAAAAGGTGATTAAGGAGTTGCCCATTCATAAAGCTCCTGGGCTGGATGGCTTCAATGGCCTCTTCCTAAAGAAATGTTGGCACATCATATCTGGTGATTTTATTAGGCTGGTGCATGAATTTCATGCTGGAACTGCTCATTTGGAAAAATCTCAATGATGCCTTCATTACACTGGTCCCAAAAAAGTAGACTCCTGAAACTGTTGGAGATTTTAGGCCAATTTCTCTTACCAGTGTTGGTCTCAAATTTCTCACTAAACTAGCAGCGAATAGGTTTCAGGAGGAGATCACCAAGTGTGTGCATAAGAACCAATATGGTTTCATCAAATCAAGAACAATTCAGGATTGTCTTGCTTGGACTTTTGAGTATAACCATCAGTGCAATCAGTCTAAAAAGCCCATCCTGCTGCTTAAGCTAGATTTTGAAAAGGCTTTTGATTCTATTCAACATGAGGCAATTTTAAAGATTCTTTTGGCAAAGGGTTTTGACAATAGATGGATTACATGGATTCAGCAATTGTTGTCATCTGGAACTTCTTCAGTGTTATTAAATGGTGTACCTGGCAACCATTTTAAATGCAAGTGTGGTGCCAAACAAGGAGACCCTATTTCTCCTTTGCTCTTTGTTATCGCTGCAGATCTTTTGCAAATGATGATTAATGATCTATTGCGACAGGGTTTGTTAAGTTTGCCATTCCTAACCCATGACCCTGACTTTCCAGTGGTGCAGTATGCTGATGATACTTTACTCTTCCTAAATGCTGAAAGCTCACAATTGGGGGCCCTTAAAACTGTGCTAAGCTCTTTCTCATTGGCAACTGGTCTGCAGATCAATTATCACAAATCATCCATGTATCCTATGTAACACCCCATGTCATTAGCCACAGTAATCACTTTTGATAATGACATGTCAGCAAGTTTAACAGTGCATGATCATCATTAGCATCATCTTGCATTTCAACTCCTAAGTCAAATTCAAATTTAAATGAAAGTGGAAAATAAAAGTAGTTCAACATAGAAACTAAAATGTTCAATAAATAGCAAATATTGCAGAGGCTATTCTAAAATTGTAACCAACAATAAATAAAATAATTAGGTGGCTCTAACATTATCAAAACAGCAAGGTTTAATACATTTTATTTATTATAAAATTTGTGTGGACTCCAATTGCCTCCAAACCAATTTTTGGTAGTAGTAGAGGATGCCTAGTAATTATTGGAGCAAATGCCATGTTTTACAAAAATCATTTTGAGGCTTAACTATTTACTAAGCAGGAGATATGAATAAATAAAAAGAAAAAGACAAAAGAAAACAAAGCAGAAAACTAAAAAGAGAAAATCCCCCCTCCCGGCCCAACTGGGCCACGGCCACCAGGCCGGCCCAGCTCCCCCCCTATATGGCCTCCCCTAGGCCGAACCCTAACCCCCCACCGACACTTCCCCACCCCCCTCGCTCCCCTTCCCGCCCCCCCCCCCGATCCATTTCTGGATCGGACCAGCGCCCGACGCGCTCGACCCCATCGCCCCGAGCCCGCGCGCTCGCCTCGCCGCGCAAGGACGCCTCCCCGCCCTCGCTCGACGCCGCCGGACCTCGTCGCCTCCTCTCCTGCGTCACGTCGTCCCCGTCCCCCACCATGAGCACCGCTGTGCACGCGCGCGCCCCCGCCTCCGCCCACCACGCTCGCTGTGTGATGCACCCTGCGCCTGCCCCGTGGGCCCCTTCTCTCTCACCTCTCTCACCTGCCCCTCACCACGTGCCCCTCCACCTCTGCCCATCACCTCTCGCCTCCTTCGCCTCTGCTCTCCCCTCTCTTCTCTTCTTCGTCTTCTCCTTTTCTTCTCCTCTCCTGCCTCTCACTAGGTGATCTTTGAAATTTAGTAAAGGGGTGGTGTCCCCTACTGTGGTCGGTCCTCCGTTCCTTCTCCTCTCTCTCCCGTCTTCTCCGCCCCCCTTCCCTTCCCCCTTCTCCCTCTCGCGGCTCCCTCCTCGGTCTCGGTTTCTCTCCCTCTTAGTTCTCCTTCCTCCCCTCTGCGCGCCCTGATCCCCTCCGATGGGTTCCCCTCCTTCTGTGGTCCGTCCCCCTTTCCTTTTACGCCCGCTCTCTCAGGTCGGGACCTCCTCCTTCTTCCGCTTGGTGTCTTCTTTTCTCTCCTTTTCGCCGGCTTTCCTTTTTTCTCCCCGCGGCCCCCACCCCCCCCCCCCCCCCCGATCTGACGACGGGGCCCGCTTCCCAGAAAAGCGAAAATAAAAATAGAATATGAAAATAAAAAAAATAAAAATATAATAATTAATTAATTAGTTAGTTATATTAATTAATTATCCTATTAGGTTAATCTAATTTAGTTAATTAGTTTAATTAAATATTAATTAATTAGCTAATCACTAATTAACTAACCAGTCAATGACAGGTGGGACCCACGTGTCAGATTGACTGCTGACGTCAGCATGATGTCATGCTGACGTCATCACGCACTATTTCGGATAATGTTTAATTTAAATAATTAATTATATTCCAGAAATTAATAAAAACTTTAGAAAATCATATTAAATAAACCGTAACTCCGATGAAAATAATTTATACATGAAAGTTGCTCAGAATTTCGATACGAACCCGAATACGTCCTCCGTGTTCCTGTCAGACGCCCGTAGCTATATGAACATTAAACTTTTAGACCGATTTCGATAAATGAATAGTGCCCAACTTTAATTAGATAAATCTGAATAAATTCCTAAATTAACTAAATCATTTAGTTAGGAAGTAGAACACCCCGGCATATCATTTAGGCATGTCATACATATTGTTTGCATTATTGCCATGAATTTATTGTTTCTCTCCCCCTCCTTCTCTCTCTCGATAGACGCTGAGACCGACGACGCTGCACCTGGGTACGACTACACCACCGACGAGCAGCCCATTAATGACCTCCCTCTCTTGCCAGAGCAACCAGGCAAGCCCCCCCCCCTTGAGCATCCAGATATCGCCCATTCCATTTCTCCTGCTTGCATTAGATTTTGCTACCGTTAATGTATGCTCCTATTCTGATGCATCGCCTGTTTTCGTAACCTGTTCATTGTTACCTTACCTGCCTATGTTAAACTGTTTAGTATAGGTGGGTAGTGAACCTTCAGTGACCCCACCACCTTCCCTTGTTGCCCCTGCTTGATCATCGACGACTCGATCAACGTGATCGTCGACCAGAGACCGACACCTCACTTCACACCCCCTTAGTTGTACGACTCTGCATAGTTACTATCGAGTGCCGAGGGTGATACCTCGTAACGCACTCCTGATGAATACTCTGCAGCGTAGCTGTTCGGTTGTGGTCATCGACGGTGATTCCTCCTTCTCCATTTCCGATACGACTCTGTCGTGCAACCCTCAGTGTGAACCTCGAGGGTGATGCCTCATACGTTCACCCTGATGATTTCATCATGTGGAATCGCTGAGGGTGATTCCTCGGGTTTCCCCCTTGATGTTATGACCACACGGTTACTTTGACCTTGTTACAGGCGGGTCCACCCTGGTGGGAACCCGCTGGGGATCTATGATTTTTGGGTGTGCCGGAAGGGCACTCGAGTGTGATACTGCGGCGGAGCATCAGAGACTCTGGTTGTCTCCGCGTGATACTAAATGAGCCTATTGGATTTGGGTGTGTGATCTGAGTGGGTCGACGTGCCCTATACGCACTACCACCATGCGGGATAATGGTTATGGGGCCCTCTGCGATGTACGTTTCGCCCGAAAGCTCGTCAGACGTCATGATTCACCGTGCGGGCTGATTGTCGGGATTGGGCTGGATACTTCACTGACAAGTTCAGTGTCGCGCCTGCACCCCGGCCAGTCTCGCAACGCGCAGGGTGCCCAGGGCGAAGGCCCAAGACCTCTGGGTGCATAGGTTAGTCCGGCGTGCTGACCTCTCTGCCGAGCCTAGGTAGGGCGCTGCTTCGTGTTGATCTTCCGAGGACGGGCATTACCCAGCAAGTATGTCCGGCCAGAGTTGATCGAGCGTGTTGGGTAACAGTAGTGCACCCCCTGTAGGGATGAATGATCTATCGATAGCCGGTCCTACGTTAAAGGACGCTCAGTTTGTGTATCCCGATCAACTACTTGAACTGGATACTTGTTACTTAATTGAAGCTTCGGGATCGCTTTCTCGCTGGGAGTCGAGGAAGGATCTTTGAGCTGTACTTCAACATGTTTGCTAAATAAAATGCTATTCTACTCTCTTCTACTGCTGCAAGATGATGGCTTCGTGAAGATGCTAGTCTTCGATAGGACTAGGCCTTCTCTCTATTCTGGCATTTCTGCAGCCCAGTCCACATATACAGCCTTTCTCCATTGATAATGTTGCATATGTAGTATAGATCCTTGCTTGCTGAGTACTTTGGATGAGTACTCACGGTTGCTTTACTTTCTCTTTTCCCCATATACCCCACCTTGATGATACATCAGATGATGGAGTCCAGGAGCCAGATGCCACCACTAGAGCTTACTACCAGGAGGGTCCAGAGGGCACGTACTACTGGATCGAGCCAGCCGACCAAGAGTAGGATCGGAGGCTCCTAGGCAGGAGGCCAACGCCTTTCGATCTAGTGTCGCTGTTTGTGCTAGCCTTCTTAAGGCAAAACTTGTCTAACTATGTCTGTACTCAGATAATATTTGTATGACTGACTTATGTATTCGGATCTTCGGATCCCTGGTCTGTAATATTGTGGATCTCCGTTTAATTTGTGTTAGTGTTGTGTTGTGATATCTTCCCGTGAGTCCCTGTGCTTGATCGTGCATGTTTGCGTGTATGATTAGTGCACGATTGAGCCGGGGTCGCCACAAGTTGGTATCAGAGCCGACTGCCTGTAGGAAGCCCCCCTCCAAATTCCTTGGCCGAAGTTGAGTCTAGAAACCGAAAAAACTAATTTACTAACTTGGCTGTGAGGCTTACGGGCCCACGTCGCCAACTGGGTGGTATTAGGATCTTTTATTCCTCGTCTATACTCTGGGACTCTGATCTCTCTTCTATTCAGGTCAAATAAATTTTACTAACGCCGACACTTAGTATCTCGTAAATTCTGTCTACCCGGAGAGCTGGATATCTGTGCGATTTCCCTGTCGTTGATCTGATTAGTCTGATAATCATTTTCCTTTCCATTGTTTTGTTTAACCTTCCTCTCTGAGTTGTGCTAAACTTCTCATTGTCGTTTGACAACCCTGAATTTCCTCTGTTTCAGATGGACCGTTTGTTTCCACCGCGTCCTACGACACAGCTTGTGCTTCGCACTTGGGCTCGTGATGCCCCTGGGTTTCCAGCTGTCCTGATCGCTCTCATGACCAGACTTGGCTACCGCTGGTACCCTGAGTACATGGTCTATGAGGATTACCGCGAGTTCAATCAGGAGCAGTACCATGCTGATGTTCGTATCTATGATCGGCAGAATGACTCAGACACTAAGCTGCACCTTTTCCACGGTATCGGCGTGACGATTGAGATGGCAGTACATGATGCCGCCTACTCTGCTGTCGCACGTCTCCGAGGACAGTTTAGCGATATCTTGGATGACTCTGAGTTCCGATACATTTCTTATGCCCCTGCTGGAGATGCTACTAGATACTACACAGCTATCTGTGCCCCGTACAAGCATCGCCGATACGACCCGCGCGTTCTGATTCAGTGCACTCAGGCTCTGGATCGCACTGTTCGGGCTATTGCCGTCGAGTTGGTTGCCACTCGAGCACGTCTCTACGATGCTATAACGCAGTTGCTACCCGCTGTTCGCGCAGGGATACATCCGGAGCACATCCTTTATCCGCGCAGGACTCAAATGTATACTGGTATTGACTGGCCTGCTGTTGGAGGTCACACACCTGCACGTGGACCTCTTCTTACAGCTCGAGACCGGGTTCTGCATCAGAGTGCACATGGAGCACAGGATCCTGCCGCGACGAACATTCGTCGTCCGCACTTGCAATTACCCCGTTTCAGTGGTTTTCTCCGACGTTGATGTAGCCTTTGCTATGTCTCATTGTGTACTTCCTTACCGCATGCCTGCGCGCCGCCTAGTATGTCTAGCTTTTGAATTTGCGCCGTTATGCTGTCCGCATGTACCCGACCCAGTGTATGGATCTGTATGTCTTAATCGACTACTATTATGTATCTGTTACACTACTTAATTGTTGTCGTGTTACATCATGCTTGTCGCTAAACAATCGCAATTGCTTTTGCTAAACTACCTCCTGTTGATACTTAGCAGGATGGTTAGACCAGGTGGTCGTGGTCGTGGTCGTGCCCCTGAACGTCCACCACCGCCAGACTATATGGCAGCTATGATGCAACAGTTCAAGCTCAACCGTCAGTTCATGGTTGGAATCATGGCTCAGTTTCCGCATCAGAACAACCAGAACCAGAACCCTCCTTCAATAACTCTGCCGGAGTTCATGCGACTTAACCCTACTCACTTCCGCAACTTTGACAAGCCACTGGATGCTGATGACTGGCTCCGTGACATCACTCACGAGATGGAGTCTGCTAATGTCGCCCCTGCCAACTTTGTCACCTTCACGTCCTTTTTCTTAAAAGGGCCCGCTGCTCAATGGTGGGACACACACAAGCGTTCACTGCCTGCTGGAACAGTCATTACCTGGTATGAGTTCCAGGCTGCTTTCCGTACACGTTACATCCCTCAAGCAATCATGGAACGGATGAAGACCCAGTTCCGCAACCTCACTCAGGGCAACAAGACTATCGAAGTCTGGCACCCCGGCTCAGAGGGAACCGGAACGCCCCGTATTCCAGTCCCAGGGACAAGTCCACTGGAATACGGCACTGTTGGCATAGAACAAATCAGCTCTTTATTGCTATAAATACGGTTACAAGGGTACAAGGATTACATCGGCACGGCGACACTACGCCTGCTCAAAATAGCTCTATGCTAACAGCGAATCGACCTAAGGGAGCGAAGCAACTCTCGACAGCGGAACAACGTCGGCGGTGATGGACTCCACTCCGCAGGGACTCTGGCTGGAACGCGTATCCTAGCTCGCGCATGCAACATCTCCAACAAACAATCAAACATGGCATGACCTGCAAACTGGCATGACACGCCAGGTGAGTACTTTGAATGTACTCGCAAGCTCACAACAAACATCAGCATTAAGGCAAGACAACATCACAGCAATCAAGATTAAGTTAAGATTTATTGTTACCGAAGGAATGGTTGAAATGAGCAATAACAGGCTACTCTTCCTGCATTCTGGTGACCAACTCATGATCACTCCAAGAACATCCAACGATCATCCTCGAGATCGTTACCAATACTTGCCCATGGCATGATATCCGACTGTTACCAAACTCAGATGAGTTCTCCCATCATTACTGTCATTAAAACGGTTGATCTCCTATAGAGGTCTGGACGGGCTGTCCAATTCCGTGGACACGGCTATTCGAATAGATTTTACACTCTGCAGAGGTTGTACACTTTACCCACACCACGGAACTCATGGCCTCGTGCTCCCATTCGGGTGGACCAACGATGTTCCGACGAAACCCGCCTGACCCGTGACTCTTCCATCGTACGACCGGCAATCATACTCCCTCTTGGAGTCAAGCCCTGGGTGGCCCCGTGTCCTCAAGACACCTGCCAGCGTCCTGGCCAAACAAACTGTCCCAAATGGGGACCTGGATCCAATAACTCAACTGGGCTCATAGGGTTATCGCCGCCTACCGGGCCAGGGTAGCGCACGCGCATAACCCTCCCTCTTTGGAGGTACCGGTGGAAGAGCACGCGATCAGACCAAGTCAAGGCCGTCCCATACCGGCAAATGTGGCTGCACGAATAAGCCCGGACAGGTGACTCTCGATCAACCAACTAAGTTCACTTATTACCAGGTTGTTTCATCAAGTTAACTTAGTTGGTCAAATTAGGCATCTTATCCCCGAACAATCTTTCTGTCACAGCTGATACTCCGATATCATAGTAATCCAATAACCGGCATGCTTAGGCTACTGCTACTAGTTCATATACACAAATGCCGGATGAAATCCAAAATAATCATAGACGGTAATCTCAACATCATAACCTCAACGAGTGGGTAAACTACTACTCATTAACAATCCGGTATTCAACATCTACTCATGCATGTCATAATCCAATCCATGCTACAGATAACATTCTTGCTATTAAAGTAATTAATTAAACTATGATATTGCATTGCAATAATGCAGATGAGGGTTGTGGCTTGCCTGGAGGTGAAGGAACCGTCGGAATGAAGTGCGGAAACACCGCGGAGACGATTGCCGGAAACAGTTCTCCCTCGAAGGGGGCTGTTTTCGGGAAGGGCAGAATGGTCATTTTCACAGTGTCAAAACAGTATGAAAATGACTCCATCAGAACAGGCTCGACGAGACGAAGACGTGGGCGTTGGATTCACCTCGATCGGAGTCTCGGTTAAAAAGTTGTGAAGGTTTTTCTGTCAGGGACCTATCTGCAAATAGAATATTTCCAACGGGGTCTCTGGCAGCTCGGCGGGTCGCACACTTTCGCAGAATACGTTTTCCCAGAGGAGAAAGAGTAATCTGGCCCGAAGAAGGAGCAGGGTGCGCTTTCTGAGAGAGAAGACGTACTTGTCAAAATGCGTTGCCACTTATTCCACGTCAGCAGCGGCGGGGCCGGGCTCCTGGGTCACTTACAGGTGGGTCCCGCGCTGCCTTCTCTCTCTCTCCCTTTTCTTCCTTCTTCCTCCCCGCGTCGAAGAACAGAGGAGGGCAGGGAGGTTTGGCCGGCGACTGGCCTGGCCGGCTCCGGCCGTCTCTGGCCAGGGCGAGACCACCGGCGGACGCGGGAGAGATGCGCCGTTCCACCTGAAGCAGCAGCAGCGCCGGAGAGGGGCTGGGCGACGGCGGCCCGCGGAGGCCGAGTGCAACGGCGGCGACCGAATTCTGGGCACGTGGCCACAGGGCCTCCGACGACAAGCTAAGAGGACGGGGAGGGTCACCGGGCTCCGGGTACTCTACTGGTGGAGAAATGGGAGTGAGGGGAGGCCGTCATTGCGCCAATTTAGCCGGCAGCCGGCGGGGACCGAGGCGGCCAAGGGAGGTGAGGAGTGGCTCTGGAGCTCCGGGGAGAGGCTAGGGGGAGGTAGTGGAGCTTGGCAAGGGCTGTGGTGAGCTCGGGGGAGGTCGGGGCAGCCTATATATAGGCGCCCGACGAGAAGGGCCGGCCATGGCCACGCTGCTACGTTTGCCGGCGTTCCAGGCGCTTCGGGAGTGCACGGAGAAGAGAGGAGAGGCTTCCACGAGTTTCGCCGTGGACCAGAGAGAGCTCGGGCAGGGTCAGGAAGGCTCAGGTGAGCTCGGGAAGGATCGGGAGAGGAAAGAGCAGAGGAAGACGACGATGAGGATCACGGGCAGACAGTGGCAGCGCTCGTCGTGGAGCAAGGGAGAAGAAACTAGAGGGGGAGAGTGTTCCAGAGAGAATGCGACGACAAGCCGAAGCCCCTGGACATGGAGAGACATCGAGGGGGAGGAGGAATCGGACAAAAACAGCGCCGCGAGTTGACAGAGCGCGCTGTTTGCCTATCTGACCCGTGGTCACCGCATGAACTCGGTGATGCCACGCGCACTAGTTGACCAAACTATGTCAGGCCAATCAGTCATTCACCGGAGAGAGTCAAGGAGCAAAGAGACAGGCATAGTGGCCCTTGAGTTGACCTCAGCTGGCAGTGCTTATCTGGAACAGCAAACTGCTTGATGTGAACTGAGAGAGCTTGAGCAGGAGAGAAACTCTGATGTTTCGCACCGGGTGATCAAACACTAAGATGACCATCTCTGCCAATTTTCAGCTCATTTGGATGAGTAGAAATAGCACTTGCTGTTCAAAGGGCCTCACTGACCAGATTTGCAAAGTATGAAGTAGCACTCACATACTTCATTGGATTGAGCTGAAATTTGGCAAGGAAGGGTTATTTGGACATATGAAGATGCTGTAAAAATTTCATACCAAATGGACATGCCAAAATGGTACTTCCTTCACAGCTATCTTCTCTGTCCAGAAACTTGGAATAATTCTAGAGAATTATTGGGAAGATGAATTGAGCCCAAACTTTGTTGAGATGGATAATATGGATAGGAGGATGTCCTGGTAAATTTTCAGATTAAATGAAGCAATATAAAATATAGTTGCTTCACAACTGAAAAATATGACCAGAATCTAAGATTTGATGTTCTGCTCACATAGATGACTAGATAGGGTTGAAACTTGGTGGAGAGTCATTATTTGAACAAATGAAGGTGCATGCAAAATTTCAAATTATTTGGATACTCCTAGCTAGTACTTCCTTCATTAAGCTCCCAGTTGACCAGGAACTTAGGAAATTAGCCATGGTAGTTTTATGAACCAAATGAAGTTGAATTTTCGCATGAGGCAATGATATGGATAGGAAAGAGTGCACAAAAAGTTTGAGAGCAAGCAAGCAAATATAAATGGTACTTGCTTCACAAACTGCCAGCTGGGGCAGAATCAGAAAAGAAATATTTGTGAATTATTTTTGGACATGGCAAGGAATATTTTGACATATCTGGATAAGATATGTCTCAAAGGATTTATGAGAATTATTTGGGAATTTTGGGAATGATAGAAATATGAGTTGCTTCACAACTCAGAGCTGACAGGGTTATTCCTTTAATAGAAAAAGGAATATTCCCAAGAAAAGAATATTGGGATTGGTCCAAGATGGAAATGACAAGGTCTTGGGATGATTTTGAGGTCGGCAAGCCACTTGGGAGAGGAATCAAGGGTAATCTCTCCAGGTTTCAGGACTACTAAGCTACAGAAAAGCAAATCCAGACCAAAATAAAAAGGAAAAAGAAATGGGCAAAATCCAGGGTGTCACACGAAGCTTATCAGCGGGAATTTCTTGATCTCTCCCGCTATGCTGAAGAAGACATCACCACAGATGCCCGCAGACAAGAGAAGTTCCGTAATGGACTCCACCCTGACCTCAAGCTTGCACTTGCTTCTCAAGACTTCAACGACTTTTCAACTCTAGTGAACAAGGCTATTCTTGTTGAGACCGCTCAGATGGAACACAAGGACTCGCAGAAGCGCTATCGTGATGCTGGCTCATCTTCGGGCTCAGCACAGAAGCGTAGAGTTTGGATTCCCAACAATGCGTTCCATCCCAATACCTCTGCGCCAAAGAACAATGCTGCACCACGTCTGCCTCCTCCACCACCGAGGCAGCCAAAAGATCAAGCTATTCAAAACAATGCTCCTCTTCGTCCTGAAGATGGTCTGTGCTTCAAGTGCCGCAAACCAGGACACCAGGCTAAAGACTGCCGCCAGACTCAGAATCAGTTGGCTTTTCCTCGTGCTGGCCGTGGATATGGCCGTGGCAACAATCAGACCCGCAACTATAATACTGGGTCTGCTTCACATGGTCGTGGACACGCTTACAACATTGACATTGAAGAAGTCCAGGATCAACCTGCTACTGTGATGGGTACCCTTCTTGTTAACTCAGTACCTGCTTCTGTTTTATTTGATTCAGGAGCATCACATTCATTCATCTCTGGAAAATTTGCATTCATGCATGGCATTCGATATGAGAAGATGCATACTCCGTTAGTCATTAAAACTCTCGGAGGTCATTGTCATGCTGACGTAATAGCACCTGACGTTACCGTCGAAATTAAAGGGTTGGAATTCCTTGCCTCACCCATCGTCTTGAAGTCTTCCACTATAAACCTCATTCTCGGAATGGATTGGTTGAAAGCTCACATTGCTTCGATCAATTGTGCCACTAAAGCTGTCCAACTTCTTCACCCCTCCGATGAGATAGTGAATTATACCGCCCGCATTACTCGTGATGCTGAAGCTCAGATATATGCTCTGAATGCTTTGAACGCTTCACCTCTGGAAGGAATCGAGAACGTGCCTGTCGTTCGAGATTTTCCAGATGTCTTTCCCGAAGAACTTCCAGGCATACCCCCGGCTAGGGCTGTCGAGTTTGTCATTGACTTGAAGCCTGGCACTGTCCCTATTGCCAAGCGTCCTTATAAGATGCCTCCGCATCACCTTCTCGAGCTTAAGGAAGAAATCGACAAGTCACAATTCAGAATAAATACCCACTGCCCCGGATCAATGATCTTTATGATCAACTTGCTGGATCATCGGTGTTCTCTAAACTCGACTTGAGGTTGGGTTATCACCAGATCCGTGTCCATGAAGAGGATATTCCAAAGACTACATTCGTCACTCGTTATGGCTCCTATGAATACACCGTCATGTCATTTGGCCTAACGAATGCCCCAGCAACATTCTCTCGTCTGATGAATTATATATTCATGGATTACCTCGACAAGTTCGTCGTGGTATATCTAGATGATATTCTGGTCTATTCTAAGAATAAAGAAGAACATGCTGAACACCTCCGTCTGGTACTGGAAAGGCTCCGAGAACACCAGTTGTATGCCAAGTATTCCAAATGTGAATTTTGGCTTTCTGAAGTAACTTACCTTGGACATGTGATTTCAAAGGATGGGATTGCAGTTAACCCCGAACGAGTTCAGGCTATTCTTGACTGGACTCCCTCGAAGAATGTCAAGCAAGTCAGAAGTTTTCTCGGACTTGCTAGTTATTGCCGTCGATTCATTGAGAACTTTTCCAAGATTGCAAAACCATTGACTAATCTGCTTCACAAAGGTGTTAAATTTGAGTGGACAGAAAAATGTCAAGAAAGCTTTCAGACACTAAAAGATAAATTGACATCTGCCCCTGTATTAGCACCCTCGGATTCCCAAAAGGATTTCGTAATATACTGTGATGCATCTCGTCAAGGATTAGGCTGTGTCCTAATGCAAGAACGCAAAGTAATTGCTTATGCCTCCCGACAATTGCGTCCTCATGAAGAAAATTATCCCGTGCACGATCTCGAACTTTCTGCGGTTATTTATGCCCTGAAGCTATGGCGACATTACCTTCTCGGTAACCGTTGCGAGATATACACGGATCATCAAAGTTTGAAGTATTTATATACTCAACCAGATCTGAACCTTCGTCAACAAAGATGGCTCGAAACAATTGCCGACTATGATATGAATATCTCATACACCCCTGGCAAGGCTAATGTAATGGCCGATGCTTTGAGTCGTAAGGCTTATTGCAGCAACCATATGGTTCAGGAGACGCAACCTCTTCTCCATGAAGAGCTTTGCAAGTTGAACCTCCATATTGTTCCACAGGGTTATCTCAATACCCTGGTTGTCGAACCAGATTTAGAACACAGCATTAAGACTATGCAACGGTATGACTCTGAAGATGAAAGGATCAAGCGATACCTCGAAAAAGAAAAACCGTCGGAATTCCATCTTGATGAAGATGGGATCCTATTTTTCCAACACCGTCTCTTTGTACCCAAGTTCAATGATGAGCAGGAACACGTTATGAAAGAAGCTCATGACACTCCTCTGTCTATTCACCCTGGTAGCACAAAGATGTACCGTGACATTTGTCAGAGATACTGGTGGCCTAATATGAAGCGAGACATTGCTCATTATGTTTCTGAGTGTGACGTTTGTCGCCGCATTAAAGCAGAACATCAAAGGCCTGCTGGAACTCTGCAACCACTTGATATTCCTGAATGGAAATGGGACACGGTCCAAATGGATTTCATTACTGGTTTTCCCAGATCTCAGAAGGGTCATGATGCTATTTTTGTCGTCATTGACCGATTCTCCAAGGTTGCTCACTTTCTGCCTGTTAAGGAGACAATCACTGCTAGCCAGTTAGCAAACTTGTATGTTTCCCGAATTGTGTCACTCCACGGTGTTCTGTTGGAGATCAGTTCGGATCGTGGCAGCCTCTTCACCTCCAGATTCTGGAATAGTTTCCAAGAAGCTATGGGAACTCATCTGTCTTTCAGCATCGCTTTTCACCCTCAGTCTCAGGGTCAAGTTGAACGAGTTAATCAAGTGCTCGAAGATATGCTTCGAGCTTGCGTCATCTCCTTCGGTAAGAAATGGGAGGAATCTCTCCCGTATGCCGAATTCTCTTACAACAATAGCTATCAGGCTAGTCTGAAGATGGCACCATTTGAAGTTCTATACGGTCGTAAGTGTCGAACCCCTCTGAATTGGTCAGAAACTGGGGAACGCTCACTCGTCGGACCGGACATTATTCAGCAAGCTGAAGAACAAGTCCGCATTGTCCGTGAACATTTGAAATCTGCTCAGTCTCGTCAGAAGAGCAACTATGACCGAAAGCACCAGGAAATGGTCTATCAACCTGGCGAGCAAGCTTACCTCTGCGTCACTTCGTTGAAAGGCACTCACCGGTTCGGAATCAAAGGCAAGTTAGCTCCTCGCTACATTGGCTTGTTCCGTATTCTTGCCCGCCGAGGAGAAGTGGCATATCAATTGCAATTGCCGCCTAATCTTTCACAAGTACATGATGTCTTTCATGTATCCCAACTCCGCCACTGCTTCAAGGATCCTATTCGAGCTGTGGATCATGAAATGCTTGAATTACGGGAAGATCTGTCTTACCCAGAACATCCCATCCGTATTCTTGATCAAGCTGAGCGTCGAACTCGTCAAAAGTCAATCAAATTCCTCAAGGTTCAGTGGTCGAATCATTCTGAAGATGAAGCCACAGTAATCACTTTTGATAATGACATGTTAGCAAGTTTAATAGTGCATGATCATCATTAGCATCATCTTGCATTTCAACTCCTAAGTCAAATTCAAATTTAAATGAAAGTGGAAAATAAAAGTTGTTCAACATAGAAACTAAAATGTTCAATAAATAGCAAATATTGCAGAGGCTATTCTAAAATTGTAACCAACAATAAATAAAATAATTAGGTGGCTCTAACATTATCAAAACAGCAAGGTTTAATACATTTTATTTATTATAAAATTTGTGTGGACTCCAATTGCCTCCAAACCAATTTTTGGTAGTAGTAGAGGATGCCTAGTAATTATTGGAGCAAATGCCATGTTTTACAAAAATCATTTTGAGGCTTAACTATTTACTAAGCAGGAGATATGAATAAATAAAAAGAAAAAGACAAAAGAAAACAAAGCAGAAAACTAAAAAAAGAGGAAAATCCCCCCCCCCAGGCCAAACTGGGCCACGGCCACCAGGCCGGCCCAGCTCCCCCCCCCCCTATTATGGCCTCCCCCAGGCCGAACCTAACCCCCCCACCGACACTTTTCCCCCCCTCGATCCCCTCCCCCCGGATCCATTTCGGATCTGGGCCACAGCGCCCGACGCGCACGACCCCAACGCCCCGAGCCCGCGCGCTAGCCTCGCCGCACAAGGACACCGACCCAAATGCCCCCCATCATCGACTACGACGGCTGGACCTCGTCGCCTCCTCCCCTGCGTCGCGTCGTCCCCGTCCCCCACCATGAGCACCGCTGCCGCCCCCCTACAGCTCGCGGTGAGCACCGCGCCGCCCGTGCCCCTCCTCTCCCCTCGGTCACCGCCGCGCTCACCACGGCCCCGCACCGCGCCCGCACCTCGCCCTCCGCCGCGCTCGCGCCCTCTCTGCTGCTGCTGCGCTACGCCTCATCGCGCCTCGACGCCGCGCACACCGCCCCGTCGCCGCACGCCCCGCTAGCTCACCCACGCCCCTGCGCCCGAACCGCCCGCGCGCCGCGCCCGTGGCCCGTGCCCGTGGCCCCGTGCCACTGGCCGGTGGGCCAACCCCCCCTGGGACGCTGACGAACGGGGCCCGCTGCCCAGAAAAACGAAAATAAAAATAGAAATGAAAATAAAATAAAATAAAAATAATTAAAATTAATAATTAATTAATTAGTTAATTAATTAATTTAATTAATCCTGATTAGGTTAATCTAATTTAGTTAATTAGTTTAATTAAATATTAATTAATTAGCTAATCACTAATTAACTAACCAGTCAATGACAGGTGGGACCCACGTGTCAGATTGACTGCTGACGTCAGCATGATATCATGCTGACGTCATCACGCACTGTTTCGGATAATGTTTAATTTAAATAATTAATTATATTCCAGAAATTAATAAAAACTTTAGAAAATCATATTAAATAAACCGTAACTCCGATGAAAATAATTTATACATGAAAGTTGCTCAGAATTTCGATACGAACCCGAATACGTCCTCCGTGTTCCTGTCAGACGCCCGTAGCTATATGAACATTAAACTTTTAGACCGATTTTGATAAATGAATAGTGCCCAACTTTAATTAGATAAATCCGAATAAATTCCTAAATTAACTAAATCATTTAGTTAGGCAGTAGAACACCCCGGCATATCATTTAGGCATGTCATACATATTGTTTGCATTATTGCCGTGAATTTATTGTTTCTCTCCCCCTCCTTCTCTCTCTCGATAGACGCTGAGACCGACGACGCTGCACCTGGGTACGACTACACCACCGACAAGCAGCCCGTTGACGACCTCCCTCTCTTGCCAGAGCAACCAGGCAAGCCCCCCCCTTGAGCATCCAGATATCGCCCATTCCATTTCTCCTGCTTGCATTAGATTTTGCTACTGTTAATGTATGCTCCTATTCTGATGCATTGCCTGTTTTCGTAACCTGTTCATTGTTACCTTACCTGCCTATGTTAAACTGTTTAGTATAGGTTGGTAGTGAACCTTCAGTGACCCCACCACCTTCCCTTGTTGCCCCTGCTTGATCATCGACGACTCGATCAACGTGATCGTCGACCAGAGACCGACACCTCACTTCACACCCCCTTAGTTGTACGACTCTGCATAGTTACTATCGAGTGCCGAGGGTGATACCTCGTAACGCACTCCTGATGAATACTCTGCAGCGTAGCTGTTCGGTTGTGGTCATCGAGGGTGATTCCTTCTTCTCCATTTCCGATACGACTCTGTCGTGCAACCCTCAGTGTGAACCTCGAGGGTGATGCCTCATACGTTCACCCTGATGATTTCATCATGTGGAATCGCCGAGGGTGATTCATCGGGTTTCCCCCTTGATGTTATGACCACACGGTTACTTTGACCTTGTTACAGGCGGGTCCACCCTGGTGGGAACCCGCTGGGGATCTATGATTTTCGGGTGTGCCGGAAGGGCACTCGAGTGTGATACTGTGGCGGAGCATCAGAGACTCTGGTTGTCTCCGCATGATACTAAATGAGCCTATTGGATTTGGGTGTGTGATCTGAGTGGGTCGACGTGCCCTATACGCACTACCACCACGCGGGATAATGGTTATG
The DNA here is from genome assembly GCA_011799875.1 of Thinopyrum elongatum. Classification (NCBI taxonomy): domain Eukaryota; kingdom Viridiplantae; phylum Streptophyta; class Magnoliopsida; order Poales; family Poaceae; genus Thinopyrum; species Thinopyrum elongatum. Next base: position 30,133,896 of record CM022301.1, read on the forward strand.
GGGCCCTCTGCGATGTACGTTTCTCCCGAAAGCTCGTCAGACGTCATGATTCACCGTGCGGGCTGATTGTCGGGATTGGGCTGGATACTTCACTGACGAGTTCAGTGTCGCGCCTGCACCCCGGCCAGTCTCGCAACGCGCAGGGTGCCCAGGGCGAAGTCCCAAGACCTCTGGGTGCATAGGTTAGTCCGGCGTGCTGACCTCTCTGCCGAGCCTAGGTAGGGCGCTGCTTCGTGTTGATCTTCCGAGGACGGGCATTACCCAGCAAGTATGTCCGACCAGAGTTGATCGAGCGTGTTGGTTAACAGTAGTGCACCCCTGCAGGGATGAATGATCTATCGATAGCCGGTCCTACGGTAAAGGACGCTCAGTTTGTGTATCCCGATCTACTACTTGAACTAGATACTTGTTACTTAATTGAAGCTTCGGGATCACTTTCTCGCTGGGAGTCGAGGAAGGATCTTTGAGCTGTACTTCAACATGTTTGCTAAATAAAATGCTATTCTACTCTCTTCTACTGCTGCAAGATGATGGCTTCGTGAAGATGCTAGTCTTCGATAGGACTAGGCCTTCTCTCTATTCTGGCATTTCTGCAGCCCAGTCCACATATACAGCCTTTCTCCATTGATAATGTTGCATATGTAGTATAGATCCTTGCTTGCTGAGTACTTCGGATGAGTACTCACGGTTGCTTTACTTTCTCTTTTCCCCATATACCCCACCTTGATGATACATCAGACGATGGAGTCCAGGAGCCAGATGCCACCACCGGAGCTTACTACCAGGAGGGTCCAGAGGGCACGTACTACTGGATCGAGCCAGCCGACCAGGAGTAGGATCGGAGGCTCCCAGGCAGGAGGCCAACGCCTTTCGATCTAGTGTCGCTGTTTGTGCTAGCCTTCTTAAGGCAAAACTTGTCTAACTATGTCTGTACTCAGATAATATTTGTATGACTGACTTATGTATTCGGATCTTCGGATCCCTGGTCTGTAATATTGTGGATCTCCGTTTAATTTGTGTTAGTGTTGTGTTGTGGTATCTTCCCGTGAGTCCCTGTGCTTGATCGTGCATGTTTGCGTGTATGATTAGTGCACGATTGAGCCGGGGTCGCCACATCCTATCAATGTGAATGCTGCAGATGCTACTAGTTTAGCTGCCCTTTTTGGTTGTCATTTAGGCTCAATGCCATTCACATATTTGGGTTTGCCTGTGGAAACTACCAGACCTAATATAAATGACCTCCTACCTCTGGTAGACTGCATGGAGAGAAGGCTCACAGCTAGCTCTTGGTTTTTACCCCAAGAGAGCAGGTTGCAACTGGTTAATTCAGTCATTTCTTCTTTGCCTATATACTTCCTTTGCATCCTGTCAATTCCTCAGGGTATTCTGAAGCAGTTGGAAAGAATACAGAGACAGTGTTTATGGAGAAAATATGGTCAGGACAAGGGCCATTCCATGGCTGCCTGGCCCCTGGTTTGTAGACCCAAATTCAAGGGAGGTCTTGGAATTCTAAACCAGGATATACAGAATGAAGCTCTGCTCCTAAAACATCTCAATAAATTCTATAACATAGTGGATGTGCCATGGGTTCACTTGGTATGGGATTCTTATTATTTCCAAAGAGTTCCCCATGATACAACTCTTTGTGGCTCTTTTTGGTGGAGAGATGTCTGCAAGCTAATGGATAAATTTAGGGCAGTTACTTCTGTTAATGTTAATAGAGGGGACACTGTGCTCTTTTGGTCTGATCATTGGCAGATTGGCAATAATTGCACCCCTCTTCAGGAAAGGTTTCCTCGGCTATTTTCATTTTGCCTTCACAAAAATCTTTCTGTCATGGAAGTTTTTCAGGCTGAGAATTTTCAGCAGTTGTTCTTTTTGCCCCTGTCTGAGCTAGCCTTTCAAGAACTTAATCAGCTATCTTCCTTGATGGAAACTATCCAGCTAGACGGTGAGCGCCCTGACACTTGGGTGTGGAGGCATGGTAAGAGGTCAGAGTATTCTGCTAAGAAGTTCTATGACTTTGTGCATCAGCCGGTTTTGGCAAATCCCATTCTGTGCTGGGTCTGGAAGAGCTGCTGCACCATGTCGATCAAGATGTTTGCCTGGCTGGTCATAATGGACAGGGTTAACACCAAAGATATGATACAACGAAGGCATTGGAAGATTAATGATGGGCCTGAATGCGTCCTCTGTCCGACTGGTGCACTTGAGGACATAAACCATCTTTTTTTCCAATGTAATTTCGGTGTACGTGTGTGGAATTATCTGCAGATTGTTTGAAAGGATTACAATGACATGGTGGAAATTGCTATGCATGCCAGAAAGGATTTCAATAAGCCTTTTTTCACTCAGGTGATCTTTCTCGCATGGTGGAATATTTGGAAAGTCAGAAATGACAGAGCTTTTAGGCATATCTGTCCAACTTTCAGGGAATGGAGGAATGGTTTCATTCATGACATCACATTGCTCACCCACTGAATCAAAAAAAGATACAGGGATGCCCTGCTTAAGTGGATTGACTTCTTACCTCCTTGATGAGGTTTCTGGTGATAGTCTTTAGTTATTAGGTATAGCCCCCTCCCTTTTTTTTGTTTAGCTTTGTATAGTTGCTTTCTTTTTCCTTCTTCCTCATCCTGAGGAACCCTTTGTATTTGTGCTCTCTGTTTTAATAAAATGCTGAGGGGTGTAAGCCCTGCAGTCTTCAAGGTAAAAAAAAAAAGTCAAAAAAATAAAAAAAAACCCGACCCCAACTGAAAAAAAGAAAACCTAACCGGACTCCGCCTCCGCCTCCGCTCGCGCCGCCCTATCCTCTCTCGCGCCGCCGCGCGATTCGACGACCTCGCCCAATCGCCGCCGGTGACTCGGCCAACTTGCCTGAGCGTTCTTCGGCAGCACAGCTCTGAAGCCGATTCCGCGCGCACCTCCGACCGCGCCGCCGACGATTCGCCGACCTCGCCCGCACCTCCGTCGGCGCCTCCGGCGGCTCATTGCTACCAGCGTCTCCGTCTGGGCCTCCACCGGCTCGTCTACGTCGGCGCTCCCGCTTCCCCCGCTGCAGCAACTATTCGGCTTCCTTCACCGCAGGTCAGAACAAGTTCCTGAATGCTTAAAATCCTTGTAAATACTGATGAATATTTATGAATAGATATATCCGAGATGCACAAATCTGAGTGCTAATACATAAACATCTTGCGCGACTACTCGGAACTCTCTCCATCTTATATTCCAAGGTAACACCAACTATGGTATTGGAAAACTACACCCAGCAGAATGTTGTTGCTTTTGTGTAAATCTGAATGTTAATATCAAAATACCTTCTAAATTTAATACCAAAATACTCGGGAGTGACCGCTCGGTTCTTCCATTAGGACCCATGTTTTGAAACCAAGTGCGCTTATAGTTTCAAATTAAAAGAATCATTTGTTAATTTCTCTTAATGCCCACGTCCAAAACATACAGGAAAAAAATGGAGCAAACATCACCTGATTGTTAAACGTTTAATTATCATGAGTATATGATGAATATTGTGGACCAGTGCACAACATATGCAGTGGCGGAGCCAGGAATTTGCTCCTGGGTATTCTTGTAATTTTTTTTTGTCTAAGCAATATAATAGAACAACAAATGTGTAGTAAGATGGTAACATCAATGACTCGATGATCATACATCGATAATAATGGCAAAATATCATTGTGACAATATCTCTAACAACAATATAATAGATATAACTCGATGACCATACATCGATGCCACAAAATATCATTGTGACCATACACATCAATACTAGTAGCAAATTTTTTTGTTGGGCAAAGCAATATAATAGAACAACAAATATGGATGTAGAAGTTGTTTTCCTTGCCTTAATTTGAAGATCTGTCCCACATTTCAATTATGCCAACATACTTCATCTACATCACACAAACAAAGTAGAAATCAGTGGCAGTGGTGGCATGGACCGAATGGACAAGCAATTACAATTTATATAAAAATGTAGCAATTTGTGGCAACATGGCATGGACTGATGGACAATTGGACAAAAAATTAGAATTTATTCAAGAACAAAGTAGCAATCAATTTGTCGCAGATCAGTGGCTTCTAACAGTGGAAATTTACAAAAAAAAACTTCAGATTTGTTTAAAAACAGAGGAAAATTACCTTGGTAATTTGTAGATGGATGCAATACCGGATGGATTGGATGGCTTGTCCTTCTAGCCTGGCGGCTGGCGGACTGACACGGCAACTGCTGAAGGCGACGGATGCCCGCAGCGGCGCAGCCTCGGATGGACCACGGCCACGGAGGCCGGAGGCGGACTAGCGGAGGGGAGGGCCAGAGGGAAGGGAGAGGACCAGAGGGGCAGAGAGCTCGCCTTCGCCCACCGGACCTCACTTGCGTCGGAGCCGTCAAAGTCAACTAGGTTTGAAGATTTGCATCGAGGGAGGAAGAGTGGCTGACGTCTCATGCGTGGCTGGATGGGCTGTTCTAGCGGGCTCCAGTGTATAATAGTCAATTTTTTTGGGCCCAAATTCTTTGGTATTCCATGGAATGCCCAGGAATACCCCTGGCGCCGCCACTGAACATATGTCACCAAGGCAGTTTTAGAGCATCCTTTTGGGCAGGTACAAATTGTTCATATGCAATCGTAAGCAAAAGGAAGACAACAATCTGTACCAACACAGGGTCAATCAGATTACCAAGAAAGGGATGATGTTATCTTCCACCTAGATTGAAAATCTACAAAAACCAAGCCCATTAAGCATGTTCTCTTAGTTTCCGAACACCGACATGACACTTCGGACTCAATAGATTCTTATCTTCGTAGAAATTCAGTGCTTCAGTAGCCATTTTTCAGTTGTTGCACCTTTCAAGTACCAATCAATAGATTTTCAGTCTTCTATTATGGTCTTTCTTGTGATATCTAATGTATTGTGATGGTATGGCGCAAGTGTCCTTGTAAGCAGATGTAATATTAACTAGCACAAGTGCCCGTGCGTTGCAACGGGAGACGTTGTTACCTGTCTCTGAAAATAAAATTCCTCCGACTTATTTCCGTCCGTCCTCGTCTCCTTGTCCCAGTCTGTTATCAACATCTCCTAAGCCTGATTGTCCTCCTTCCCGCCTCTAGTGGACGATCATGTATACCCCACGCAGCGAGCTTCTTCGCATTCATTAATGCAGCCTCTCGTTGGAATGTGATGTTTCGTCATGTAAGTTGCCTGCTCAAATGGGATAGAGGAGAGCACATAGCTGTCGTGGTCATTGCATGCATATGATGGTGTGGAGAAAGAGATTGAGAGTATGTTTTAGTAACATTAAATAGAAGCCATGCATTGAAGTAATAATTGTAATCAGCTAGCACAAAAAATCTGCCCGCCACTTAATTAGTCTGAATCCTGTTTACATAACGTGCAATGCAAGTATGCATGAATCCCTTTCTTAATTATCCCACGCACCTTTACTATTTATGCAGCATACATAACTTGTCTTAGGAATCTCTCTTAATTGCCCCTCATAATTCACAAGCACGTATTAGGAATCCTATTATATTATGCAGCAAGCATTCAAGCGTGTCTTGGGAAGGAATATTTCTTAATTGCCCCGTTTAATTGCCCACCATATTTGTCAATCATGCATTAGGAATTCCTTTTTTTATTATTTCATATAGTACTGATTCCTTCCATGCCCCGTTTAATTGCCCATCATATATTGTCCTTCCTTCTTTTTTGAGAATCATTCCTTGCTTCCCTCCTTCCTTCAATATTTTCTTTTCTGGGCACCCTCATCATCCTCTGATTACCAATTTCCGAGCTGGCTTATTAGGATGATTGATGACAGGTAACTTGAACATGTATATAAATTGATGGTTGTCCTTGTAAAAGGACGAGGTGGTACTATTTGATAAGAAAACGAAGCGTAGAAAAATAACATAGGCCGACATAGTTCAGTTGGCTGACGCTAGAGGTATTGGGTGGAAGGTCGCGAGTTCAAGTCCTATCGCAAGCATGTATTTTTTCCTCCCTGCGTTGCACTGAAGATGGGCCAACGTACAGCCAGAAGGCCCAAGTTTTTTTCCTCCCTGCATTGCAAGCTGGGCCAACATACAACCAGAAGGCCCAAGTCTTTGACGTACCAGCAGGATCGTAATGCTTTTGACGTACAGGAATAATACCACCTCGAATATAACAAATATAATAACGACGAGGTGGACGGACGAAAAACGGACGAAATTATGGTGGTAAGAAGCGATAGCCCCTTTATTAGTAGGTATATATAGATTTTAGTATATGGTGTCAATAAAGGGAGAAAAAGATTTCAGTGATATCTTGCATTGCTTGCTAATCCTTCCAGCAAAAGCACTTACAATATGCTTCCTTTCGTTCTGCATTACGACATATTAGATGAGATAATGGTAAACTCTTTTGTCGAGATTTCTATCTTATAATTCATTGTTACATGAATTAAGAGCTCCAAATTAAAGAAGCAACAGCACAAAGATGTATCAAATGCTGCAATACTGTCCATGTAGATAAGATATCAATTATCCAAGTGCTTACACCGGCTTGAGCCTCCGTAGCAATTACAGATTTAGATCTTCTCTTGATAAATGTATGAAAAGAGTGTGCATCGTAGATTTTTAACAATAACATGTCCACCAATCTCTGACCGTAGAACTGAACTGAGCCTTGCTCAAATCTCCAACTCCAGTTTTTATATCTAGTTGAGTGTAAGGGTGTGTACTTTACAGTGAAGTGAATAAAATCAGTAGGAGCAGCAGCAGCGTGCGCGCGCGCGCGCACACACACACAGAGTTCCATAATTTTGATTCACTTGCTTGAGATTTTTACTGCTATGGTCAAACTGGCAAATGAAAGATATACCAATTTTATTAACATCAACTGAATATCTTACTATCAAAATCCTTACTGGAAGGATTCATAAAAAACAGAACTTACTAAAATTCTGACTTTGATGCTGTATTTGATCAGGCCATGTTTTGCTGTACTGATGCTCCAAAAGGGAAGAGTAAAAGAGCAATGTTGTTGTGCTGATGCTCCAAAAGGGAAGAGGAACAAAACAGTGTTGCTGTGCTGATGCTCCAAAAGAGAAGAAGAAAATAGGAGAAGTGAGGTGCAGTACAAGCAGAGGAGGGGAAAGTGGAGAAGTGGAGGGAAGCAGCTCACGGTGTGTGGTTTTGGTGCACAGCTGGGCATTTTTCCCTCCAAAAGAGAAGAAAGGGAAAGAGCAGGTCACATATATCAAAAGAGAGGGTTGTGTCTGTTTTCTGTGAAGGGAAGTCACGTCTGACATCTCTGCACAAAGTCAGGGGATCCGGCTCTGGAGGGGGAAGGTCCAACCCGTGCATCACCAATGTCTTCGGTGGCTGTGACGGGAGAGAGTGAGGCCACGCGGCAAAAGAAGAAGAGGCCGAAGCTGAAGCATGTGGAGGTGGGGGTGGCTCTGACGCAATCTCCCCATGCCTCCGAACTCCTGCCTGCCACCCCATTCCTTCAAACCCCAGCACAATCCCCTGCACCCGGAACCCCAATCTTGCAAGAGGTGCCGGCGATGCGGAAGGAGAGGAAGATTCGTAAAGAGCAGAAGACAGCGCCATTGCCTCTTCCCCCAAACCCTAATTTGGAGGAGGAGGAGGCTGTGATGGCGACGACGAAGAACCGGAACGAGCCCAAATATGTGGAGAATATGCTGCTGCCTCCTTCTGCCTCCACGGGCAAAACTCCAGTCTTTGAGCAGGAGGAGAAGGTGACCAAGAAACGGAAGCGGATGATGGACTCGCCATTGCCACTTCACCCCGGCCATGCCTCCAAGCCCCTACTTGCTACCCCATTGCTTCAACACCCAGCTCCCGAAATCATAACATTGAAAGAGGCCGCAGCGATGATGAGGAAAAGAAAGATGCCTAAAGAGCAGAAGGTGGATGCGCTGCCTTTTGCCCAAAATCCTGCCTTAGAGGAGGAGCAGGGGGAGGAGGCCATGATGACAATGATGAAGAAGAAGGAACCCAAGCGCGTGGAGCAGATATTGCTATCTCTTTCTACATCTGTTGCTGTTGGAAACCCAATTCAGGATCAGGAGGTGAAGGTGATCAAGAAATAGAAGCAGAGGAGGGGGCAGGAACCATCTGCCAAGTCACAGAAGCCCGGCAACTCGCCATCACCACTTCACTCCGGCCATGCCTCTAAGCCCCTACTCGCTGCCCCATTGCTTCAACACCCCGCTCCCGAAATCCTAACGTTGAAAGAGGCGGCAGCGATGATAATGAAAAGGAAGATGCCTAAAGAGCAGAAGGTGGACGTGCTGCCTTTTGCCCAAAATCCTACCTTGGAGGAGGAGCAGGAGGAGGAGGCCATGATGACAATGATGAAGGAGCCCAAGCGCGTGGAGCAGATATTGCTACCTCTTTCTATATCTGTTGCTGTTGGAAACCCAATTCAGGAGCAGGAGGTGAAGGTGATCAAGAAACAGAAGCAGAGGAGGGGGCAGGAACCATCCGGCAAGTCACAGAAGCCCGGCAACTCGCCATTGCCACTTCACTCTGGCCATGCCTCTAAGCCCCTACTCGCTGCCCCTCCTCTTCAATCCTCCGCTCCCAAAATCCTAACGTTGGGAGAGGCGGCTGCGATGATGAGAAAGAGGAAGATGTGTAAGGAGCAGAAGGTGGCCGCGCCGTCTTTTTCCCAAAATCCTACCTTGGAGGAGGAGCCGGGGGAGGAGGCTATGACTGCGACGACGAAGGAGCGCAAGCACGTGGAGCAGATACTGCCATCTCCTTCTACATCTGTTGCTGCCGAAACCCCAATTGAGGAGCAGGAGGTGAAGGTGACCAAGAAACAGAAGGAGAGGAGGGGGCAGGAACCATCCGGCAAGTCACCATTGCCACTTGACCCTGGCCAGACTTGCTGTGTTCAGTCACAAAGAGCCAAAGCTCCACCAGAACAAGAGGGAGAGTATGATGGCTGCAAGGGTATTAAAAAAAGCAACAGCAAGAACCCGCTTCCGTGTCCGCCTCAGCAACGCAGGCTCATCCAGGAGGCAAGGAAGCAGCAGCGGCCGCTGCCCGAAGGCTTTGTGCCATTCAGCAATTTGTTGCCAGTTGCACGGAGCAAACCCTGACCATTCATCTCCTTACAGTGCATTCTTTGACCATTCCGCTATGACCCTGTATGCAGATCGCAAACCTCCATTTCCCAGAACTCCTGATCGTCTAGCCAGGCTGCCACCTCGGGGTTACTCATCATTTGAGTCATCTCAGCTCGCTGCAAATGAAACCTCCAGGGCTTCCAAGTCCAACTCCACTCTAGCGTTCAAGACATGCTGCAAGATTCAGTTTCAGGCTCACAAGAGAAGTGTAATGTAAAAGTAAGGAAAACCTTGAAAAACAAGACGTGGGAGAAGAAGCAAGGAACCATCTATCAAGTTTGACCCCAGCCAGACTTCGTGTTCCTGCAAGGAACCCAAGCTCCACCAGATCAGGACCAAGAAACTGATGCCCCAAAGATTAACAATATTGCAAAAGTAACAGCAGAAGGCCCGTGCCCGTGCTCCCATCAAACGGAAACTCTTCAAGGAGTGACGAGGGGCAGGTGCTGCCTGAAGGTTTTTGGTACCCAGAGATTTCGTTCCCAATTGCACAGAACAGAGCCCCATTATTCATCGCCTTATGGGCATCCTTTTGATCAATTCGTTACAGATCTGCCCGCAAGATCTCCATCCCCAGCCTCCTAGAACCATAATTGTCTATCCAAAGCTGCCACCTCGGCATTACCCATCATTTGAGTCGTCTGAGCTCCGTGTGAGCGAAACCTCCAAGGCTTTAAGGCTAACACATTCTGTAGCTTCCAAGTCAAAGAAGAAAGATTCAGGTTCAGGCCCCCTCAGGCTCACAGAAGACTAAATGTAAGAGAAAGAAAAACCTGAGAAGAGACGACGACCACAAAGCAAAGGAAACCACCACCAGTGTTTACCACTGCTGAAAGCGCTCAGAACAAATACCGCGCGTTCCCTGACCAGCTGGTACCCAACCCGACCCACTCTCTCCTCATAATCTCTTGCAGAGAACTACGCTTCTGACCAATGGAAGTTATTATCATCTGCATGTTCCTCAACGTAACACAGGGGTGTACAGGTAAGCTCTAGATTGTTGATATTGTCTTCCCCCATGAATTTTGGAAACAAAACCATTTAAACTGAATTTCCTACCAACTAATTTGACTGATGAGAGTTCTGATAGCTGTGAAAGCAAAATAAACTCGTTGTGTTTCTGTAAATTGATGAATAATCTTTGTGATCACTGTTACCTTATTTTTCATATAAATGGCCAATCATGCCAATTTGTGGCGTTCGTAAGTCCAGAAGATAACCAATTTGAATTGTCAAATTCATTTACAATTTATATATACAAGGGGAACTGCTGCTGTTTCGTTTTGATGGTTCTTTGAGAACTATATTGCTGCACATGCAAATTTTCCAGTTGCATGTTCTCATTATTTATTGTGCTTGTCGTGTGTTGCGTGCAGCGCTGAACTTAGTAAGTATTGCATTTGTTTAGGAGATAGTTCCATGACCTTCAATACGATTTTCAAGTTCAAATACAAGAATCCAATCCCCTCTGTTAACTATGTAGGTCAAGAAGATATTGGAGGGTTCTTCGATGCTATCCTGACGCTCAGTCTGCATTAACGCTGATCTGACAAGATGGCGGAGTATCTCAACCTCTAGGGTTGCCAGCATGAGAAGACGCGTAGAATCCGAATTCTCCAAGCAGTTGTTGAAAAAGAATGGACCCATATTACGGACTTTTGGGTCGGCAAGTGAGTGCTTGCCTCTCTTATTCTTTTGCTGGATATGGAGTATTTGTACTGGTGTTTTTTTCAGTCTGATTAGTAACTAGAAGTTACTCTTACTACAGGTATGAGCTGATGCTTATGCAATATTTTGTGCGGGTCCGAGACGACGGATGGTGGACGAAGATCACAAGTTAGTTGATTACTTCGGAATACGTCTGCTCTAGTGCGTAGATATTCTCTCTGACCAATAAAGTTTATGAATTGCTCTGAGCTTACACTTTACAGTTTCATGACTTTGTGAGATGCTAATCATGAGCTGAAAATGATCATGAGCTCTCTGAACTCCTCCATATACGTACTAGCACTGGTGCTCCACCTAGCTGTTACGGCCCAAACAACAGTTCATGAAAATCCATGAAATGCACCCAGGCCTGTCATGCTGATTTTTGAAGATCTGCAACATTTTTAGTAATTTCTTTGAAAACCATGTGTTTTATTCTCCATAAAACAAAATGTGGAACGGCTACGAGGCTATCAAACAATTAACCCATCCGGGGTAGTATCATCCTATAGAATTGAAGTGAGAGTGCAGATTGAAACTTCCCAGATCCAACTTGCATAGCAGCATGCACCAATACAGGATGGAAGCTGTTTGGCTTTACTGATCTGGAGGATGTGCTCTTCACAGTGTCGACGATAGAACCTTTGTGAAGATAATTATTACTAGCAAGGTGGTGGCGTATCGCCACACCCCCGCCCGAGTTTAAGCCCGACTATGTTTGCTTTTGTTTGTTAGTTGACGATTATCCGTTTTGTTTTGATACTGACCAGTTTGGAGAAATAATAGTAACATATATGAATCACTTAGTCGATTATTGGACTTGGTGGCATACAGGATGAACGAAATTGTAAAATTGAGTAAACACTGAATTAAGGGAGTATCCTACGTAGCTATATGGTGTACAAATGTCGATAGAGAAAGTTGGTGGAGTAGAACGTGGCTTTGCTTGCCAGCACTCTAGATGGTTGCTCTTGGTCTCCACGCGTTGTCGTATGTTTCCTCATTAGAACAGAGCAAGATTATTTCGGCGGGGGTGGTTGCCTCCTTTACTTGGTTCTCTATTTCTTCGAGCCATAGAAGCTAATCTTGCTGGTGATGCCGAATAAGCATTCTTTTGGTTCTTTGGACGGAGTCAGTTTTTTGCATAGTTGACATACATTGGGTATATCATGTTACCAATTTCCCTCAGCCATGTTCTTATGTTAATCTAGCATCCATGCATCTTTAGCTGCAAGGGCACAATAGGTACTATTATGTCTTCCTCTCAGGCCAAATCCTCTCTTAATAGTATTTGCTCTTCTGCTTAATAATATCTTTAAAGCACCAAAAAGTACATAAGCTGCATATGAATAGAAATGTGATTGTCATCAATTGATAATAATAGTCTAAGTAGTAAAAATTTAAGATGTAACAATATGTGAAACAGAGATGACTCCTTGATCGATCCCCGTCTTTTAAGTGCAACTCAGAAATGGATAATGAATAACACATCGATATAGATGTCATTTTTAAATGCTTCTACAGGGGTTTGAGCATTTCCTTTCGATAACCTGGCATGTACTTCTGGAGTACATGAATTCACACTGGGATCAAAGATGGCATATACACCACAATTTTGCATTCAGTGAAAAATACATGTAAATACATGAATGCAAACAATTTCTTTCTATGACATGGAACCAAAGGTGGTGTCCAAACAGAAAGACCTTGAATGGGTTGGAGATGGACAAAAGAGGAATACTCATATTCTAATTAGGTGATTTGCAGATTTGTTCAAATTAATGAGACAATATTGTCATCCTTTGATAAAATGCTCACCCTTAACTATTGTATCATCAAATTTTCCTATAGATAGCAATACATTATGTGACCACTAAATAAACCAACTAAAGAGTGCACATAATTGGTAGTGTACACACAGAATTAGACAAACCTTGTGTCCACACCAAAAAATGAAGAGCAATTCCGCTCACATGTATATATAATTTTCAGTTCAGATTTGTAAGTGGAGAAATTTGTAAACATAGTCAAGCCTATGGTCTATAAGCAAACCCAACTTACATAACCCTGTCTAAACGTACATGATTTTTTTCAACTGAACAGAGCAGCTAAGATCTAAAGGCAGGGATAGGTTTCTTAAAACATAATAAAAAATGACCACAGGATTTACTTATAGAAGTGTAGAAAAGTAGACCAATAAACTTGGAAGGAAGCCTGCAAAAGGAAGTCTCCAATACCAAATGAATATATATAAACAGAAAAGAGCGTGTGCTGCAAACGCCACAAACTGCCATGCATCGATACTGGTGGAGTATTATCAACAATCCAAGGACCTCCAGGAAGCTGCAATCCTTGACACTGACTAATCGTATAGAATCAAAATCTATGGTGTGTCCCTAGATGATTTCCAGTTTCAGCCTCAAGAAGTATTCCCATTTCTCCTATATGTGAATATGTCCTTTAACAAACTCGCTAAATTCTAATGGAAACATAGACTTTTGTAGCTTAAAATTATAGATAACAAAAGGAGGAAAAACAGAACTATATTTTGCACAAAACATGTGCATTCCAAGAAAACATATCCCATGGAAAACTGCTCTACCTTGGCTAGGAAGGTCATATGAATGGCCATACCACAAACTTGATCATGCAAAAGATGAGCTTGATTGACAAATGGCCACCTCCATCTCCCGACAAAAATTAACTATCCTTACCTCATAAAATATCTAACACTTAATATACACTCCAGAAGGGAAATAACCTTCTAAGCTGGGGCTGAGAGAAATGGGAGAGGACATAAGTTTGATCTTTGACCTGAAACAACAATCAGAGTCTAGAAAGTGATTTTAACAAAACAATATGTGAATAAAAGAGCCATCTGATTTGTTTCTATGTGACCAAAATTTATTATAGGATGAAGAACAGAACACAATTGACATCAAATCCATCAATACTTAAGCTAAGCAAGCTATTTTAAAGCACATTGTCTCTCAAACATTGGAGCACCAATGACTCTTCAACATTCTCGAAGTGTGGATGAACTACACATGCATAATGTCCTGAATCTATGTGATCAGATCCCAAATTCTGATTGCTTCAAAGAAAGATCTTGCATAAACAAATGAAAAGAATAAGCACATTAGGGTTTGGTATACCCCCGTTGTACTCTTCAATAATATGAAGCACCTAGATATAAAATCCAAACAGCAGGCTAGGCAGTAAAAAATTATGAAGACAAAACTTACTTCCTTGTAGACTCATCGAAAAGCACCCAGAAATCTCAATTCCTTGTGTGTTGCTTTATCCCCTAAAATTCTTAGATCAACCATACACCTCCCGTGAAACATCAACCTACAAGACTCTATATCCTGTGGCCATAAATCAGTGAGCAATTGCATTACTTGAAGAAGAAGAACAGGGTTCTATATAAATTAAAAATTAAATGGATCAGGCGCCTCCTTTAAAACTTGAAACTGAATCGACTTGGTTGGTGTCCAAATGAGCAAAAGTAGTCCTTAAATGGATTCTATGGGCAGGGGAATACCAGGGGAAGGCGGCGACGAAGCTCATCGCATGTTGTGGCGGTGGAGGGCTGCACTGGTTGCAGTGGTGCACGGATCCGAGCCGCAAGGGCATGCGCATGGGTGGGGTGGCGTGCAGGCGGCGAGGACTGTGAGGGCTAACTTACTAGAGTGTGGTCAGCTGACTGGTGAACACTGCCGATGGCCGGAGTTGAGCAGGTGGTGTCACTAACGTAATCAAAGGAGGAGGCAAAGGATCCTACCTCACAGCTGACGACCACCCTCAGTTCGTCCTCTTTGAGGCGCCGAGCCCCCAGCCGAAAGAAGTGGAGGAAGACAGGCTCTCCCACCTACTGACGCCTGGCCACCCCTCCGCTCCTACCCTTGGTGCAGGCTTCGATGGAAAATCAGCCAGGCACGGAAAGAGCTAGAACAACAGCGGCCGGCCCAATCTTTTCCCCTCTCATGCGGTGTGTCCCCCTTGGCACCGACCCATGGAGCAGCAAAAAAGACGCATGTCCCACATGTAAGCACCACCACGAGAACGGATGATCCTATACCGAAGCGAACCAGGTGCGTTAAGCATACACAAAGGAGGAGATATATACTACTACCTCCATTCACAAATATAAGATGTTTTTGATATTTCAATATGGACTACGTGCGGACTGAAATGAGTGAACAAACACATTAAAATGTGTCTATATACATCCGAATAAGAAAAAAGCTACTCCCTCCGATCCATATTATTTGTCGCTGCTTTAGGGAGTAGAACATCTTATAATAGTGAACGAAGGGAGTAGTATATATTATGTACAAAATCGGGCCGCACCCCAAATAAATGCCCTCAATTGATTGAGAGAGCTCCAATCCTAAGGAACATAGTGAATTGAAGGATTTGCATCAGCGCTACAAACAGGGTTCTCTATGGTCATTTGTGTAGGATGCTAATTTGAGTTTAGTACGTGAAGCAGTGGTATTTGACCCTGGCCATTTGAGGGTCTGTTTGTTCCTTCCCTCCTTCTCATGCCATGCTTCTGTTTTTTTTTTCTGAAATTTTCTTTGGACAGCATGGCTACCCCATATATGATTGATGATTGTTAGTTGGAATCGTACATCAATGCTATATTTTCCTACTGATTGTACACCATGGTTACTTGACATATATGATTGAATCCTATTCCTATTTCTTTACAGATGGATTAGTTCAGTCAAGTGCAAGGGAGCAGATGTGGATGACGCCATGCAGTCCTCCGTCGGCATAGCCCTGATTCCCGTCGGGACAGTCCTATGCCGACGGCCCCCGTCGGCATAGGGCTGTCGGCAACATATGCGTCGGCGTACCCCGGAGGCCGTCTGCATAGAAAGGCCGTCGGCATAGATTCTATCCCGACGGTGTCCGTACACCTATGCCGACGGCCCAGCCGTCGGCAACGTTCCTAGCCTAACGGTGGCTGTCGGCGGCGCCGTCAAGTGCTGCCCAACCCGGAGGCGCCACGTGGCATGCCTATGCCGACGGCTAGCTGTCGGCATAGGCATGCCACGTGGCGCCTCCGGGTTGCTCTTGGAGCAGGGCTACGCCGACGGCAGGGCCGTCGGCATAGATGCCACGTGGCGGCTACTGGGAACTCCTGGGGCAGGGCTATGCCGACGGCAAGGCCGTCGGCGTAGTTTTAAACTACGCCGACGGCGCCACATGGCGGCTACTGGGAAATCCTGGGGCAGGGCTACGCCCCAGGAGTTCCCAGTAGCCGTCGTCGTACGGCCCCCGTCGGCATAGCCCTGCCCCAGGAGTTCCCAGTAGCCATCGTCGGCGTAGTTTAAAACTACGCCGACGGCCTTGCCGTCGCCATAGCCCTGCCCCAGGAGTTCCCAGTAGCCGCCACGTGGCATCTATGCCGACGCTTACCGTCGGCATAGATGCCACATGGCGGCTACTGGGAGCTCACGCCAGCCCTATGCCAACGGCAAGGCCGTCGGCATAGTTTGTGTCTGTTTTTTTTTCTTTTTTCTGTTTCTTTTCAGCTCAATTCAATTCAA
This sequence comes from Thinopyrum elongatum, assembly GCA_011799875.1. Taxonomy (NCBI): domain Eukaryota; kingdom Viridiplantae; phylum Streptophyta; class Magnoliopsida; order Poales; family Poaceae; genus Thinopyrum; species Thinopyrum elongatum. The sequence continues at coordinate 30,150,324 of CM022301.1, forward strand.
TATATACAGCACATATGAAAGATGCAAATAGACAAACTGATCACATATAAGTATCATCCGACACCATCACAACAATATATGCATCATCACACAACATAAGGAGCATTGCAAAGCATAAGCATCTCACAACCAACAATAACATAAAGACCACAAGTGTATCATCACCACCAAGACCGCCACAAGTCACCCAAAGGCTTAAGCGCCAGGACGTCGAGCACAGCGAAGGTCGTCACCGCCAAGTCCGCCGAAGCCCAGGTCGTCACTGCTAGCGGCAGCGTTACCGCCAAGACCGCCACCGCCTCCGCCTCCGCCTCCGTGGATCGGAGTGATCGGGCTGCGTGACTCGGGAGTGGTGCCAAGACCAGCACCACCACCAACGGTAGATCCACCGGTTCCCTGGATGTTGAAAAGACATGTTAAGGAGATATATGACTGTGTTGAATAAACGATATGCTTTGGGTGAATAGATTGGCGATGAACTAACCGGCGAGGGGCCAGAGTTCTATGCCAGAAACTCCTCAAAGGTAAGCAGCCTTGGTTGTGGTGGAGGAGATGGTGCTGGTTGCAATTGAGGAACCCTGCCGGCCGCCATTTCCTCAAGAGCGTGCTGCATCCTGCGATTGTTCTGCTCATGGAATGCAAAAAGGCTCTCGTGCCACGCCATGGTCTCCTGGCGTGTGTACTCCATGTAGGCCTACGGTATGACATGATGGAACTCATAAAACTACTCAATGCGGAAAATAAAGTGAGCAATGAAGATAAGAGGGAAAATACTTACAAATTGCCGCTCCTGAAAGAGGGACTGTGACTACGCACTGGTCATGGGCGTGCTCGTGCGCTGGCTCAGGCTCGAGTCGGTAGCTCGGAGCTGTGTGTAGGAGATAGAAGGAGTGATCACAGCATCCAGAATCGCCTCCCGACCGTGCTCCTTGGGCCCCATGCCCACCACCACCCTCTCGTCCAGATCCGCCGCAATGGGGTCAGGTGTGCCAGGATGTAACCTCAGATACCCATCGGAGTAGGCCTTCTTCTTCTGCGCGGTCTTGCCGTAGTACTTGGCCTCGCCAGGCTTGGGCTTCCTCCGCGTATGGGCGATCTCCCACGCCTCCATGTGTGAGAGCGGCCGCTTCAGTTTCTCCTCCTGCACCACCAAACAGAGGTTAGTCATACATAAGAAAGTGACGGTAAATAGAAGAAGAAGAATGTTTAATGAGGTTAGTCATACATGAAGTGTCTTGTGGAGAAAGTGGTTTCGGTTTCCCTGAGCATGTACTCTCTCCTTCCCTCGGTTAGCCTTGTTTTTTATGCTCGTAGCCGCCCAGGCTCCATCCTTATCACACCAAAGATCCACCAATGCCGCCCAGTACTCGTCTTTTCCATAACACCAATTTGGACACACCTACATAATGAAAGCATAATGGCATGTCAACACGAAACGGTGAAATATACCACAAACATCGGACTGAAAAATCTTTTATACTTACCGCCAAGTACTCGTGCCTCTCCAAGGTAATGCCCATCCTCCGCGCTTCTTCCTTGGTCATCTTCACACCAAGAGCATCGTGATAGTATGTCAAGATGGCCATCCAGCGCACCTCGTACTGGAGCTGGCGGGCCTTCTTCTTGGCTTGGCGTAGCACGATCTGGTCGGCAGTGGCCTTGTGCTCCGGAAGAACTCGATAGTATTTCTACAATCATGCATGAAACCAGAATGGAAGAAGCCATGAGTTAAATCATTCATGAAACCAGAATGGACTTGTGCTTCTGAAGAGAACTCACCCAGAAATTAGTGATCACGGCCTTGGCATGGGTCTCATGGTCCGCGTGGAGGGCCGCTTCGCAGTGGTCCCAGCTTGTGGCCAAAACCCGACGGTCCGGGTTCCTGACTAGATCCGGACAGTACAGCCCCGGCCAGTGTACCTTCAGCAAGACGGTGATGAGGCCGTTGGGAATACGGGCCCCTTTAGGATATATCCAGTTTCTGCAAAAGAATGAAATATTAGCATGTCACAAGCAAAATAAAGAAAAATATAAGCATGTGACAAGCAAAAGAATGAAATTATTATAAAGTGGCACTTACTCTTTCCCCGTGGGCTCAATGAGCCACTTCTACTCCTCGGTAGCAGGAGTCTGCTTTGGTAGCTTTGCGTTACCACGCAGCCACCCCTTGTTGCCAACCCCCTCCCCGCCACCACCATAATCCCCGCCACCATCATCATCCCCGCCACCACCCTCCTCCTCGCCTGCCTCCTCCTCCTCGCCTGCCACCTCCTCCTCCTCGTCCCCCTCCCCAACCTCCTCCTCCTCCTCC